>JAWMAG010000006.1:5470000-6790000 GCA_037013455.1 Ceratitis rosa
AAATTTAGGTTCTTCTTTAATAATAAAACGCAAAAAGCTTACCTGTAAAAGAGATGAAAAAAATGTTTCATTCAAAATTTATAAATAAATTATAACAATGCAAAAATAAATGCATTTTTAATACAGAAAATCTGTAAATAAATTGAAGTTTTTTTAATTTTATTTATAAGTTTCCACAGAGTAAACCTAAACCTAGCTATTTCAGACCAATTCTAAACGAAATGAACTTTAAAATATTGCAAGGCTTCTTTACTTTAGCCTCAGGCAAGACCATAGAAGTCTGAAAAGACATTGTCAACATGATCTTCCTCTTAACGAGATCTTGACAAAATATGAGTCCAATTTCTAGTCTTCTCTCTCGTCCAATCTAAAAAGGGCTTATCTTTTTTTTTACAAGGGTCTAGTAGATTAGTCAATGCCTCCACGTACGTTTGGCAGCCGCATCATTTTTGTGTGTTTTTTTTTGTGGATAATAAGAATGAAGCACACTTACACTCATATACGAGTAAAAAAGAAATCGTTTTCCCTAAAAATATAAGCAAGGATCTAATTTATGAATAAAGAGTGATAAAAGAAAATTTCACAAAAAATTTAAATATAATTTCACTTTTCCTTAACAATGGTGAAAAGTCCGGAATTTGTTTTGGCTTTGAGGCGCTTCGATGGCGATTGGTTGCTGCTGGCGCCAATTCTGGCTCTTTGTTGTCCATATGAATGCTATAGCTTTCTGCCACTGCTGGCATTTGACATTATGGGTCATTGCAGTGGAATTCATATCTAATAAACATATTTACAATAATTCACACACAACGACTATACGGAAACCAAACAACGGCCCTGAAGAAAAACTCATACAAACAATTTCATTTTAAAGTACAAAAAGGTTTGCAATTTTTCCACATTCATATGTTTGTGTGTTTTTTCATTCGTTGCACATGCGCCAATGAATTATTGGCAAACAACACACATACTTCAAATAAATAGTAATAATACTTTCTCTAAATATTTGTTATTGTGCGCATGCGCTAAGTCAAGAGTCAACATCGTCGGCGACATGAGACAGCATAGCTCACCTTAGACATCATCCTGTCCAGCGCTAGCTGTAGAACAATAGCCTTTAGTGTTACTACTTTATAGACAAAGCCGCCAGCTGTCTAAGCGTATCCACCCACAACACTTATTGAGCCAGCCAAAGCTGAAGGCAAAGACAAAAGCTTTATGTTGCTTAGAGTTTTTATGCAAATCACCTTAAAAGAAGTGACATTTTTTTGGCCGTGTTGCGAGGCAATACTTTCCCATGACGTTTATTGCGGCTGCTAGGGAAAATGTTTGCCACAAAGACCTTTAACGATGTTTTTTCTCATTGAGTGACATTTCTTAGTGTTGCATGGAAATCGTGTCTTCGTGTATGCTTCCCTGGGTAAATAGTATGGGCAAGAGAATTTTTTTTTCTTTTTTCGATATTCCTGCCCACGCCCAGTATTTTCATTATTTTTATTTGTATTTATTCGTCTCTTTGATATTGACTACTGGCCCCTAGTTCATGACTTAATTAGAAATGCAATTGTGTAAACTCAGCACTTATATGAGACTATAGGTAGCATATAAACGTGACAACAACAAGGTAAAATCACTCAAACATCTTCATATCCACACTGCAGTAAAAGAATTCGGCAACGGAGCGTGGACGTCGATTCGGCATTGGAATGTCGAGAAGTTCACATGTGCTTTTTTCTTTGTTGCTTTTAAACATGCTTTTGAAGGAATTCCTTTGCCGCTACCATAGCGGAAGAGTTATTAGAGGCATCCACACAAAACTATCATTTGAGGGAACTGCTGGACTGAATTTTGTTAAAACAATATGAATGGCCATATTGAAATGCAAAACTACATGAGAATGCCATGAATTCATATTCAAATGAGGGAAATGGTTGAGCGTGTGAATAATTCGAAAATTTGAAGTGCAGGAATAAACACTCCTTTTTTCGAATAAATGTATAGACGTATATGTATACGTAGCAGCAATAAATAATACAACGAAAAAGAAGATCGATTGGTGTGTTTAGTTGTTAAATAATTTTTTTTTGTTCAGAAAACATAATCAAAATTTGCAATTACTGCACTGTAGTTGTTAATTATCACTTCTTTCAAGTGGTTCTGATATTGATCAATGCAAAATTAGAAATTATATTACTTACTTAATTATGAGATTGACTCAGCTGAGAATTATAAATGTACGCCTGATTGTAGGCAACGTTTTATCATTTACTCACTACTATGAGACGCAAATAATACATAGAATCTTAAAACCATAATATATAGTAATTATAATAATAGAGACGACAGAAACAGAAAGGAAAAATGTATAAATAAATGTAAATCATACAGAGATGTCTACAAACACTCATACTCATTTTTAGTACAAACCAAACTCATCCAGTTTCCCATATAGGTATATGAACCGAAATATTTGTAGATGATATCAAAACTCAAAAAAGTACCGAAATCGTGAAAAAATCTCCAGGAAAAGAAAAATTCCACAAATTCTTAAAATTTCATTAAGCACAATCTTTTGCATTATATAATACATATACACATTCATACATTCTAGAGTCAGTACAATGTGTACATTTTATAACAATTTGGGAAAAAACCTTAAAGAAAAAAAAAATTCAGTGCCTGTAGTTATTAATTGTCTGCAACAACGGCGTAAAGAAGATTTAAATGCATGAAAAATGAAAATTCGCCGACTGTGATGAAATTTTTAGGCTCCAAAATCCCAAAGGCAACTCACAGGTTTTAATATTTTTTAATTTTTATTTTTTTACTTCTCGTGCAAAGCCTTGCAGCGGCGATCTTTTCACGCTGATAATGCATTGCGATGGGTGATCTAACTCTTCGTGCTTGTCGCTCGCTTCTGATTTTTTATTTTCAATTTTCATTACTATTTTCTTCTTCTTCGTCTTTGCTGGGCCGAATTTTTCAACGCAGCGTGATTTAACAGTTGTCTAAAGCAGCATGGCAACAAGAACGTTTTACGTAGGTAGAAAAGATGTTCGGAAAAATGTTAGAATAATTAAAAGCACAACAAAGCGATGACGGCAGAGCAGTCAGCCCAATAGCGAGATGATTTATCTGTCTTAAAGAAAATATTCCTCAATAATGTTTATATCTAATTTATGAGATTTCGTTGTGGAATATAAAAATAAATTTTATAAAAATTTTTAATTTTAGAATTTAATTTTGGAAGTTAGCTTAGGCTTTTGATAATTTTTATATTCAGAAATATATCATAAATTTTAGGAAACTTATCAGGAAAGTGTGGTAATATTTTCCTTATATGTGCAATCAACATATGGCCTCCTTCTACAGATATATATTTTCTTTTTGTTATGTAAAAATTAATCAGAGAATCGCGTGAGTAATGAACTCGTAAATGATATTGACAATCAAGAAGTGGTAAAATAATATTTATTTTCTTTGTGCACATACCTATAAGCATGAGTAGTAGAAAAAGTTTGCAAGCAAAGTCAGGTCAAACAAGGCTACAACTTTGATCAGTAACGGTAAGGCAAGGTATCTAATCCAAGCACTTGAGGCCACCAACTAAGCATATTGACCGGCGACTCACTTAGGAATTAGGTCATCAGCACATGTGAACAAACCACCGCCAAGATACAAGCTAGAGATGAGCACTAAGCCACACATAAATACAGCTGACACACAGGAAAATATATTGACGCTGGACATTGATGAAGTGCGCAATTGATTGCAACGCCGCAAGTCGATAAGTCAGTTACCATGTGGGTATGGGCATATATGTATGGGCTATGAAGATGGGGTATGAAAGCTACATGCATGAATACGTTCATACTTGTGTATCGAATTATTTGAATGCCGCTGCATAGAGAATTAGCTGCCCGCTCATACTCGTACTCATTCGTGGGTTAAATATTTGCACTTATGACAAATTAATTAGTTTTTCACCGAAAATTGATTAATGATTTTACAATAAAAGTAAAAATAGAGGAATTTCTAACTGCATATACAGTAGACCGTAACTTTAAATTTGATTTTTGTTTCCCACGAGCAGATAGTTTACATGCACATTTGGGTGGTCTAATGGAGAAAATATAAAAAATGTTTATAATGTTGGTCATAAAAAAATTAAAAAATTTGTTTATAGGCAGAAATAAAAAATTTAAAACGTTAATAAAAACAACAAAAATTTATTGATAAAAGAATAATATTATTTAGTTATCATCGGCCACAATCAATGTAGTTGCTGATGAAAATCAACAAGAATTAAATTTTATGATACTACATAGATATTTTCTTGACATTTATTTTCTACTCTCTATAATATTCTCTTAGTCGCTTGTCGGTGGCTTTATTGTACCTGATGGCGCCACAGACGATATAAAGAAGAAATTTCCTTACATTAGCTAAGTGTTCTCACGTGATGTTATGAATGAATTTATAGCATGTTTTGCAGTCACATCGACCATATATATGAATATATTTTCTTCCACCCTCCTAAAACATGTGAAATATTATTGAAAAAGTAAAATAAATTAATATTTTCTTCCAGCCATAAAAAACAATTTCTTCCAAAAGTATACTATATAAATGTTAAAGCGTTTAAGCTGATGGCACGTTCATTGAACCCTTAATATTGTATAATAAAATAGTTACACAAAGCAATATCAAACAAAATTTTTTCGTTAAATAAAAACACTTAAGAAGAAAGTATATCAAATCAATTTGTTATTCTAAGCCAATCGCCAATGTGTTAACTGAACAGTAAATATGTACGCAATTGAAATGCTAATGGGCTCCATATTTTGTTATCTATTTATTTTTCTGATTTACACTTCTGAAAGATTTTCTGTTTATCTCCAAGGATAATTTTTTTATTATTCGTTTTGGTCGTTTAAGTTATTTTTAACACCCTGAAAAGCACATCCCATTTTTAAATAAATATATTCACAAATGTAGATTTTATGAGAATTTTAATGCTGCTGAGCATCATGTGCATACGTATGTATATATATCTGTGCTTGTTTGCATTTTTACATTAAAATGGGAATGTCATACAAGTTTCTAAGAATTGCTTTCGCTCCTCTGCATGTCTTTGTGTTTGCAGCCCGCTCACAGTCACTTATCAATCCTTTTACCGTCCGTTGGCAATTGTCACTTGTTTCATTATCGGCAGCCACTTAAAGTTACAAGCGAAAAACGCTAAATGGCTTTTCGAAATGATATTTGTTTGCTTTTTAGTATTGTGGCAAGAAAATGGTGAGCTTAAATTTCTTTATTACTTTTATTTTCCTTTTTTTTTTTTGCTCTTGGATTTATCTAAATTGTCTTTTTATTGAAGTGACTTTATTAGAATTACCTTAAATTTCTATAAATTTACGTATAAATTTAGGTACAAATGAAAAAGTAGAGTTGGAAGAAGACACTGATCATGTAAAATCTTTTTATTATCTTTTTTTTAATTTTTAATTTTGCTTTGAATTCAATTCATTGGGTTTGGCTTAACTTGGATTAACTAAAATTTCTATAAATAAACGTATAGGTGGATTAATTGCGAAGCATAGAAAATGTGAACTTAAAAAATAATAAACTGATATTTTTACATGAAAAAATAAGGAAAAACTTAACATCAAATTTTTTCCTTACAATTAATCAAATCGTAAATAATAAGTAAATTCATTTAAGTTTTTATTTATTAGTAAACTGTTATTTAAAATAAATCCGATTTTTTTCGCACAAATTTGCAAATAAACTTTGCCCGGTTTTTTCACTCCTCAAAAAAAGGGGGAAAAGTTCGCTTCTAATGTAATAGAAGCTCTGACAAGCCACTGTCTGATAAGACGATAAGGGGAAAGACTAGGGGCTCCTTATAGAAGATGCTGCCGAAGCTGTTTTAATGATGAAGAGAAGGAAACGATAACTCATCTCTAGCAGACGTTAAAGTCCTGCATCTAATGAGGTTAATTATAAAATTAAAATAGCTGCATAATGAAGTCTAAGAGTTAAGTTTTGTGGCGTTATAACGGTTCTTAGTCAGTCTTAAGTGAAATCAAACTGATAGATCGGTAGACACCACAACCCAACATTGAAATCCAACTTCAAAAAGAACGTATTAAATAGAAAGTAGAATATCTATAAGAAAGATATTAATTAAACTCCAATAATAAAAATTTTTGATTTTTTGCTTGCATTTTTCTAGTTAAAAAAGAGCCAAAATTCTTGAACTCGATGAAATTAATAAGTTACTCGGAGCAAATTTCATAAAAAAATAATAATTATAAGAGCCGCCAAGAAAGTAAAAATCAGGGCATAAAAGACTAAGAACGGAAGCGAGAGGCAACGAAGCAGTCTAAATAAATTATATAACTTAAAGGTAAGTTTAATGTTTACATTTATGATTTATATATATAAGTAGAAAAAATTATATTTATTTAAGTCCAAACTAATCTGTTTTAATTAAGCTAAATTCAATAAAAACTGGCGGCCTCACTCTTGCCTCTTGGTAGGCTTATCACACTGAGGACCTATTCTGAAATTTTTTTAATTTTCCTAAACAGTATTAGACCACCAAAATACCAAATGATGATTTGTAGATTATTTAAACACCACAAAAGTTTAAAGGAAACACCAACTCTTAAATATTATAAATTTATTCCTAAAAACTTTTTTGACCACAAGCTTTGAGTATTACAAATTCACGCAATTTTGATAAACTAAAAATTATTTTGTTATTCAGTTCATTTATCAAAACCATAAATGGGTATATATGTATATACGCAATATTCAAATTGCTTATAATCGAGAAAGAAACAGAATACAAAACTAGAATTCAATACTAAACGACTCAGTCAACATTTGTTATGCTTAACGGTTAGCGCTACACCCATTCGCACCCATTACCTATTACAAACCCGAAACCATGCCTGCGATAATATGTGAAATACTCACATGCACAGAATAAGAAATCCAAACACACATACAATTGCATATCTGAAGCTGAATTATTTTTCAAACACTTAACAAGTGAGTGTGAGATTTTCATTAACAGTTTGACTGAAAAAGTTACACATTTCTGTACTAAAATGCGGCATAAGCAACACACAAGAGTGCCGGAACATACATACATATATTTCCAGGCGCTTTTGGTTGAATCAAGTGTGCTTAGTGACTATATTGCCTTGTTGTGCTTGCTCTCCACACCCAGTTCTGTTCGTTCAGTATGTAGTTGTTTGTATACACATATGTACATATATACAAATGTACACACATATTCTATATCCGGTATGCTCATTAGACTGCTGAATATTTTGTTTGACTGTGAATATTTTATATTCATTGATTAGTGTTGTTAGTGCGGTATGTGGCGGTCGATCGTGCAACGTGTGTGTCTCTCAACATCCTCAGCGATGGAGTGCAACCAACAGAAATCCAAACAAAAAGCATTTCGTTTATTATTTTTCGTCCGTATTTCTGTCATAATATCGTTATTACTATTTAATAGTGTGAACGTGTTCAACAAAAGACTTTGGCAACGAACTTGAGTGTGGCTCAAAGTTATGTGCGACTGAGAAGACACGGAAGAAGCATTTCTTCTTTACTTTTCGCTGTCTCTCTTATAAATAGAGCTTATAAAATGTGATTGCTTACAGCACTTGATGCATAATTCTTACGTTATGGCGATAGTTTGTTGGTGTAAAGCATTCATTTCTGAATCATTTGGTGGCATACAAGCGGTGCTCTCTGATGATGGTATCATTAAATCAACATCAATGAACGGTAATAAGAATTCATTAAGTGCAAATTAGATATTGTGTATATGTGACTTGTTATTCGTGGAATATTATGAGCTGTAAAATTAGTAGAAAATAAAAAAATAGGAAATATGCATAGCTTAGGGTGGGAAATATCTGAACTGTGACTTGATACTTCTCCAACCAATTGGTATAAATAAACATAACGGCAAAATATCTACAAATAACTATTAAAGAAAAAAAAATAATAATTATTAATTAATTTTGGTTATTTTCTTATATAAAAAATTATGTTATTTTTAAATTTTTATTAAAGCTTGAACTAGTGATAATTTGTTAACTAAGGATCTTTTTTTTCATTGCAATTAAGACTTTCGATTCTTATTTAAGTTGTCCTTTACTCTGTTTTACTCTCTTACCATTACCATTTGTAGTATCTATTATTTCTCTTCATAATATCTGAAGTTATTCTTTTTCATTGAAATTAATTTCAGTTCAAGCATAAATACAATAAGATTAAAATTGTTTATTGTACAGCAAGGTTAAAAATAAAGATACTAATTTGTTATTTTGTTCTTGTTTTCATATTTTATTTATCGCCTGTAATTTTTGATACAAGATGTAGGCCAAATATATTTAGCACCAAATTCTGTAACAGGTTCATTAGTTTATATCCATATACACACTTTTTTCTGCTCTAACACACACATATGTATACTCGAATGCAATTCAGGGTAAACAACGACAGGCTCTTACTAAGCTAATTCAAAACAGGTATCGAACGAGTTTGCAGTCAATACAGTTAAACGGCAAACCATTTACTAACATACAAATTCGTATGCGTTTGCTTCTAAGCCGTCTCAAGGATATGTGTCAGCATAGTCAAATCACGCGCTAATGCGCTAAATCACTTATAAACGTATATATGTAAATATCTTTTTAAATTAACAGCACAACCACACACACACAAATTCAACTTGTTGTGATACCCAATAAACAAAAAAAGTTAAAATGAATGAAATACAATTTGAGACAAAATAATATTTCTAGGACATAATTTTTGAACTCGTTTCTAATATAAGGGCCCCTGTAAAATCAGTTCTCCCAAAAAAAAGTTTCACTTAATTGTAGAAAAACACCGAAGTAAATATTTTTATTTAAGAACGGAAGTAAAATATAATTTCTTGCCATTTCATATCAGAAGAATGGCTCTATTTTTACTGCAACAGAACTAATTATAAAGCTGTTTTAATTATTGCAATAATACAATTAGTGAAAGTGAAGTGCTTCTTGTCGATCTATCGCTGCCAGGTCTTTCCAGGGCAAACGAGCTCCTTTCGAATTGAGGGAGAATTCGCTATGTTCATTGGGTAGCTTAAGAAACTTAGCAAACGGTTTAAATATATTAGAATTTGCGTGAAAAATATTAGCAATAATCACCAGAAATTAAAGAAAAAATTGCAAGACACATTATACTATATATGGAAGAAATTAACACTTAGCTTAATATGAATAAAAACATCATCAGAAATCATTTTGAAATGCTTCTAAGTTATTTCTGCGAAGGCTACTAAATAATTTCAAACTCGTTTGAAAATACTGCCAAAATAGCATTCCAAAGGATAATAAAACTTGAGCTCGTTTCAAAATATTTTCAACACTAGTCTGACAATGTTTTTGAAGCTTTTTAGAAATATCATGTTCGCCCTTTTCACGCAAAATTTAGTTTTTTTCTCATAATAAAAAAGCATTCCCGTCTGTTTCTTTTTTCAGTAAGATTTTGTTTACTCTTGATACATATTTTTACTATCATTTATTTATCAATAGAAACATTTTTGAAACTTTTTGTCAATGATTGGTGTTGAAAATTTGACACATTTCCAAATTGGTTATAATTGGTTGATGAAACTGTTGAAATATTTAAAATAAATATTTTTAAATGCAAATATAGAATTCTGCTTAGAAGTAATCAAGTACAGTGACGGCGGAATAAAAACATTTGTTTCTAAATGCATAAACATTTGAGCAAAAAAATAAGTCACAGCTTGTGGCATGTGTCTTGAAGTTTTTCCTACAAATGGAGGGAGTTCAAGCTGCTTCCGAACTCTTTCTAATATTTTTGATAGAAAAAAATTCATATAAAGCGTTAATAAAAACACATTATAATATTAGAGCAAAATTTCTATCAGACTGACTGAAAATATATAAAATAAATAATTTATTTCATTTAAGCTCCGATAATGCTATTAAATATAAGTAATACCTGGAGTAATGGGTATCAGTTTTCTTTTGGACAATTTATAACATGAAAGGGATGCAATGAACTTTTATATCACTATTTCTGCAAGAAATAATTAAGAAAATATAAACAACTTAACAAAAAATGAATACCTTAGAGCCTTGTGATTAAATCTTAAACATTCCGTGGCTAATTACTGGAGGCTGTTAACTTTTCGGATTCTTTGAATTTCGCTACAAAGATTCAATACGGTATTTATTTCAACAGGTTCATATTATAAGATAAAAGATCGTGCCTACCGGGTCATGCAAGCACGAAACAGGTTACAAAATTAAGAAAGCAAGAAGTAGAAATTTATTTTTAATTAATTTTCTGAAATTTCGTTTAATTGGCATTAATTTTTTTCTGACTTTTATATGTTTCAAAACGATTTAACGCAATTAAGTTTTGGGAAACAAGCAATAAATAACAACAATAAAAATGATGAAAAACTGGGAGAAGAACTTTCTTTTGCAATAAAATAAGCCAAAGAATTTCAGTAAATGCAGATTCGACAAAAGGAAAAAATATCACTTAACATATGTATATAAATACATATAAGAAAATATGAATATACTTGGTCGGTGGAATTTAAATCAGCGGCGTAAAATCAAGTAAGCAACGCGTGGTTTTTTATAAACACGTCTATGTACATACATATGTATGTATGTGTGGCTGAAATACTTTTATTGGCGCCCAAAGCAACAAACCGCTTCTACTTACATAAGCAACAACAACAACATAAATAGTGCCAAACGGAGAACTGCACTTCGTTGGAAATAAAATTAAAGAATGTAAAATAAAAACAAGCAAAAAAAAAGTATAAAAAGAACAGTTAAAAGCCAAACCCGACCGTCGACAGTAAGAACAGTTATTTTTGAGTATGTAACAGTGCGATCGACGACAGAGTCGATGCGTCTACAACAACAACTTGTAAATAAGCAGCATCCCAACAAAAACGGTGCTTGCAACATTTGTATATACAATATATACGAGTTTGTATGTTTGAATATATAAGAACATAGAGAAAAGAGAAGAAAGCAGCTGCCATGAGCTAAAGTAGATTCTGAAGTGGGGAAAAAAGAGTAGTAAAAACAACTACAACAAAAATACTCTCGGAAGAAGAGGTACAAAATATTTATTTAGCAACAAAAACTAGTATGAATAATAATGTTCGGAACATCTTCAATGGAGGTAGAGTAAGCACCAACAGAAGAATCAACTTCAACAACAAGAGTAACAAGCAACCGACTTGATATGTTATACCTATATTTGCACGGACAATGTAAGCCATGCAACAACGTAGATGAGACAACTGAGCTGAATCAAAGGAACGGCAACGCAAGAAACCAGTTGCAACTCAAACAGGTGACTCAACCTAAACGGCCATACCACATGAGCAAGTTACGCACACGCGTTCCCTCTGCCACGCACTTACTTATATTTAATGTGCAACGTGGCATGCCACTTTGCTTGTTGCTGCATGATTTGGCTCAATTGTATTTGCTCAGTCAGCCAACACAGTTGCCACTAACCGAGGCAATTGTATGTGCAACAAGACTGTGGTCATTGCCACATGACTGATGTGGTAGTCGGTAGCAAGCCAATAAGCAGTTATAAGTAGCAGCTATGTCACAGCGGAGAGAATAGAAGAGCAGAAGCTACATTAAGTTAAAGTGAGCAATGAAGATTGCAAAGACAGGGTCACTGCTTCATCGCTTTTGCTGCTGATTATGTTGTTATTGTTTCTGTTACCGCAAACTATTCGCCTGTTTGTCGGAGCTGCTTTTATCTCCTTTTTTGTTGTTATTTTTCTTCGTCGTCTCCTTTTTGTTGCTAATATAAATAAATATAATATATTTTTTTCGCTTTTGTTGTATTTTTCTTATTTTTTTTTTTGCTTTTATTTATTTGTTGTTGCCGATGTGGAAAAGTGGCACAGTGAATTGGGTTGCTGGCACACAGAAGATGATCAGTAGCATTGCTGATGTCAATAGTTCTGTAGAATCAGTAACAAAACAAGAACAACAACTTACAATAAATGGAACAAAGATGGTTCAACAAGCCTACATACATCCATATACTGTCACTAGGAATCATGTTTACATTCACACTCAACTACACAAAACGACGAACTGGGTGATCTTTCTATTCTAAACATAGAAGCATATCCATATCTTCCATAGTGCTAGCAACAGGATATAATACTGCTGATTTTGTTATTGTTACTTGCCGGCTAAACTGGACGAGAGAAATCTGCATGAAATAAATGAAGTTGAAGAACTTCTAGAATCAACAAAACATAAGATTCGGTAGAAGTAGTTGTAAAATCCCAAAGTAAAAACAATCTGTTAATCCATTGTTCACCGCAACACCAACTTGCTCACTGCTCCCACACATATGTATATGTATGTATGTACGTGTATATGGAGGATTTCTTATGTAGTTGCATGTAAGCAATCAACTTTAAGCTGGCAATCTGCATTGAAATCTGAGTCACATCCTCCAAATACTTACACATAGTTGGCCTATGGAGACATAAGAGGCAAAGGTGGGGGTGTAATTACAGTTAAAAAGATGGCATCTTGGAATATTGATGACACACTACTGATTATGGCAGGTTCATTAAGCTAATGAAGCATGTGCTTGTGACTCTGGATGCTGCTTCTTGCTTAGTACATAGAAAAAAGCAAATCGTTTGTTGTTATTGCATATTGTGCAGCGAATTTAACTCCGCTCAAGGTTTTCTAAATTGGGAACAAATTTACCATCACTTCGCAAAATTCCACAAATATCTTTGCTTCGTGCTCTTAAGCTTGCGGCAGTGACATACAAACTCATAACGATTTCCTAAATTGAGCATATATTATCGATTTGTAACAGTTAAATGGCAGCAAATATAATTCTTTCCGCCCAATTCTCGACATATTTAGTGTAATTTATTTGTAGCTGCTGCAAATTTATTTACTCGTGTTAAGCTCAGTAGGTCGCCAGACATGCAGACATGTATAATACCTATATGTATATGCACTCATACGTGTCTATGCATGTGCAATATGACAGCTTTTTTCCTCAATATGCTTCGGTTCTTTTCATTAACACCTTCCGGCGTTGCATTTCAATTATCCCACTTTAACTTTTCCTTTATTTTTTGTATTCAAGTATTCGGCAGCTTAGCAGGGTATAGCCACTACTCCTTTATGCGTGTTTTCGGTGGTATAATATGCTTAGAAATATTTAGTAATTGAAACGCCATCGCATAAAATATATTCGCACATATGTGGGTATGTATGTCTGCTGCCTGCCGCCGGTGTTTTACGTTTGCAATTCGTTCGGGTTTTCTTATTTTATGCTCTATGGGAAATTGAAACTGAGCCAAATGGCGAGCCGACAGGCATGACTGGACATATTCAACACACATACAAATTAAGCAAATAATACTTCAGGCGCAAACTTTATGTATGTATAGGCGGACGGAAGGCCAGCAGACAATTCTAATGTTTTTAAGAGCCAGATATGCTGCACGTTCACTGCTTCATTCACGGCCCGCGTCTTTGAGTTAGTTAACTGGCAAGCAAGTTATTTAGTTGGTAGTTTAGTTACAATAGTAAGTCGGCTAGTTAGCAGACCGGAAACACAGTAAAATCAACACGATTTCAAGCATTTTTACCTTATGGCTGGGTTAGGTTGACCGAACTTTAACAGTACCGACACCTCAAATATTTTCCAAGTTCATTCATTAATGAATTTGTTGTAGGATTTTCCGATCTTATTTGCTGTTAAATGCTGAAATAGGCATAACTAATGAAGCAATAAACTTAAAGTTTATATTGCATGAGCTATTTGAGGGAAATACTACGTATGGGGAAATTATTTGTTGTTATTTTTAGTGAAATTATATCTTGCTAGAAAGAGTTTACATATTAAGAAGACAATTTAAGTTAAGGGCCTCAATATAAATGTCTGGAATAAGATAAGATAATAGGAATGTTTACATTTACGACATAAATTGATTCAAAATAATTTTTTTTTTCAATAAAATTAAACTATGTATATATGTATATTGTATTATATTTAGAGAGAACTGTGCAAGAGTTATTTTATTCTATGGGAACATAAAATTATTCGATCTCATTTCTAAAACTTTAAATTTCATTCCTTTAATTCTTTAATTCTAATTCAACACAGATTCTTGAAAACCACATAAACTTTTCTCTCTAAAAAAGATTATTTATTTGTATATTTATTTTTATACTTTTTATAAATTTACGTCAAGCGGTGCCTTTAAAATATTAGTGACTTTTTTCTTTTGATTATTGCTTCGGCGAATATTCCACTGAAAATTTCAACATAATTTGACACGAAAATTTTCCAATTCAGTTTTCTAAAAAAAAACTGAAAATAATTAAGTGTAATTTTTGATAACAAATCCACAAAAATTAAAGTCAAAAGCAAGCACATCATCTAACAACTTTCATTTGAGTATATTCACAATTCATCTTATGTACGAGTATATGTCTAAGCATAATTGGTAAATTCCACAGAACACTCCAAAACTATGGCCGAAGAAGTCGTTATCTCATTTGACACAATCTACATTTGCATTACATGTGACCGAATCTCTGCCAGGCAAACAAATATGAAGTAGCTGTCGGACGGTTGGCACACTTTCCACTGTCCTGGGTGGACAAAAAATAAAAGTTTCCGAGCATTAGAAGCACAACATGTGCAAGATCAACTAAGAAACAAACAACCGAATAAATGAACGAGAGAACGAATAAACAGGAATTTTTCCCCCGCCAATAGAGCCATTTGGCTATGCAAATAAAACACTTCAGACAGAAACTTCAAGCAAACAACAAAAGTGTGAGTTGAAGCAAACACAATAAAAAGAAGTGACGCTTTTTTATCTCGCATTCATTGCATGCCCATAAATGTTTACCAAACAGGCGCTTTTATAAACTTGTCATAAGCCACAATTGTCCAAAGAAGTTATGGAAAAAAGTAAAAAAACAACAACAACTATAAATAACTATATAATTGGCACTTTGTAACTGCTGAAGCGATTTTCGGCTGAGCTCCTCCTCTACGTCTTGATGGTTTTCCAACGAATGGAAGGACTTACAGTATATATTAGTCCGCATCCGGACGGCTGATGAGTTTTATGAGGACCTTTATTTCATGCCAGAAATACACTTGGATGTTGGTCAAGCCCGGTCCCGAACCCGGGTTTTCCGAATGGCAGTATGCACTCGGCTATCGCGGCCGCTAGAAAATAATTATGTTGTCTCAAATCATTGACAATGAATATGCATGAAGTGAAATGACCAAAATATATATGAGTAGCAAGAAAGCAGCAGCAATGTGGCATGCAACATGCGGTGGTGGACAAGTATCCAGTGGCAGCTAAGACGATAAAAGGCAACCGTGCAATATGACAGTTTGCTTTAGACGATGACAATGACTGCACTCTGCAAGAAGGCAGAAGCTTGACCAAATAAAGAAAAGAACGAGAAAACGAACAACAACGATTTCAACATCATACCACTTGGAATGTAAAGTAAAAGTAGAAGAAAAATAAATTTTCTTGTGTATGAAAAGAACAATGCTGCCGAGAGGAATATTGTCAAAACGGCAGCGTCCGCCTACACACATTGTATTTATGTAGAAATGTTTTTTCCAAGTGGCAATAATCGTCCACAGGCCAGAGGCCTTTTTTAAAGTTTTTTGGTTTAATTTCAATTTAATCCTTGAACGAGCACAAACCTTAAAAGTAAGTACCGCTAATTCAAAATTAAAAATATTTACAAAAGTTTGATATTTTTAATAACTTTTATAAGTTTATAATAATATATTTAAGTGCTCCTCAGGCACTCAGGTCATAAATTAGAATATGTAAATATGTTACTCGAACTGTGGCAAGTCTAAGGAAAAGTTGAGACAAACCAAAAGAAGACTAAAAATCCAACACGGGCAATCACTAACCAACGAAGCCTGTCATAGTTTTTTTTTTTTTAATGACGCAAACTTTTCCTTATGGCCGTTGAAGAAACGGAAAACATTCGGACAATGGCAATTCATTGAGACCTCTTTAATACGAATAAATATGCTTCAAAATTCTTTTGCAGCAACTTCATCACTAAGGAGGAGGTTCTTGACCAAATTGTGGCTGGCACTCTGCAACTCTCTACAGGAATATTTACAGATTTATTTGTGCATGCACGAACACAATTGAGCAAAGCGAAAATATGTTTTCTTTATATGAATTTTGCATTGCATTGCCTATAATCTCTTTTGTTTTTTTATTTGACTCCAAAAATGTCTTTACTCTGCTTTTTCTTGTTTTTCGGTGGTTTTGGTTTGAAAATGATGTTGCTTTGCTCGTTTGGCGAATAAGCATTGCCATCAACATGTTCGATGATGCTGACTGGCAGACGACTTGGCTTTGAAATTTGGGGTTTGCTTAAATGACTTGTTCTTTTGCTTGTCTGCCGCTGATTTCAGGTCACGTTCAGGTGAAGTTGGTGAGTTTTTTACATTCCTCTCTGAGTTGAAAATTGCACGTACATACTCATTCGCTGTCCTCGTAGCATACCTGCAGTTTACAAGTTCTTTGAATTATCTTCTTTCGATTCTGCCAATTCTAAAAGTGGTAAGTAGCAGACGGGGAAGCCAGAAAGGCAATGATGTTTTGCAGTTTGCTCTTTTCGACCCATTTCATTTTAGCATCACTTGCATGGGAAAATATGGCTTTCCTCTGGGTAAGCGCATTTTCGTTTTTGGTATCAAGAGGCCTATGTTTTTATTTATTTTTTGGCTTTCTTTGTGTTGCATTTCACTATTTACAATGAAGAATTTAGTAGAAAGTGTAATGGAATCTGCGAAGATATTGGTCATATAAATCGTATATTCCTATTTTGGTGGAACAATGCATCAAGGGTACCAATGCCAGGGAAGAAAAGAAAGTGCAAGAATGTGGATGATGATTTGACAAGCTTTTTTTTTAAATATTGTAAGAACTATGCTTCCCATAGCCTTAAATTACTACTAAGAACGAAGTATATTACAAATTTCTTTTATTTGAATATATATTAAAAAAAAAAGAAATTATCCTTCGCTTTGTATAAATATTTCATTAATAGTTTCTACTACGAGAGGTTCTTTAATCGCCAGCATTCACGCGCTCCAACTAATTTATAATAGAGTTAGCTATACTATCGGTCAAAAAACTCCCAACGATTCTAAACACTCCTTAAACTCTGCCTTCCTCTATACTGCTCCCTATATTTAATCACTCATTATTCTTTCGCGGTCATCTTCTCATGTGTTATCTTAATCAAGCTCATATTCAAACACTCAACACAAATTACCAGCAATTTCTAAAAGTTCTAACACCCTCCCAAATGACATATAAAATGTAAACTGATAAAATAATTACCAAAAAAAAAATACAATTAAAAAAAAACAATCAAAACAAAATGCTTTGTACTAAAACAAAAATGAAAAATACACACTTTCCATACAATCTGACAAAGAAATTGTTGTGCCTCAGAAACAATGTGAAACTGTGGCCGCTAGTACCGCAGCAGATCATGCTACACTTGAGCTGATGGCTGACAGAATAACAACATCAAAACAGTCAACCCAAACATACGTTTGTATTCACATTATGAAGACGAATACTCATGACATATCCACACATGCTTCTTATGTTCTTCATTGGTACTTCAATGAAGAAACTTTGGACCGCGGTGAAACAGGTACTCCGGTTTTGCTTCTTTATCTTCATCTCCCACCCACAAGAGAGCATATGATGCACTCCTACGAAAGGCAATTGCGGCGAGACACTTCAGTCTTGCATATAAGCGGTGACTGCCACATGAGCGCACGTTTTCATTTAATCATAATTTTCTTCATTTGGCCACCATTTGTGTGCTTCCAAGGGAGACACAGGTTGTTGTAGAAAACTAAAACTAAATTACTCGCAACATAAAACAAATGTTCACCGAAAGGAGGCAAAGTCGCTAATTCGTCATTGAAAATGAGTGAATTTATTATTTTTTTCCCAAAAATAGAATACGTAAAGTCGGTTCAATTGCATTACTAAGCCCATAGAAAAAATTCGGGGCTTCAAAGCTATTTCAAGATTAACAAAATATATGTAAATGTATTAATAGATTAGAAATTTAAACCAGCAGAACAGACACATTTGAAGTATTTTTGACATTTGCACTTGAAATCACACAAATTAATACAGAATTTCAAAAAAATATATATATACCAGGTCGTACGTATTTTTCACATATTTAAATATTGTTATAATGCAAAATCAAAGCAATTATATCAGTTCAATGAACTTCAAAAGTCTAATGCAACCTTTCTACGTAGCGTCACACAAATGCTAGAATGTAGGTATTTCTTTACCATATGCCTGTGTAAAAAAAAAACTAATTTTTATTTCTGCAAATCAGTGTAACGAATAGTCATGTTGTTGTCACTAGGTCATCGCGCTAGCGAGGCAACTTGAGTATTTAATAACACATCAAGTGCCCAGCGAACAAAACGATAAAGGTATAAATTACAGTGAAAAGCAAAGGCACTGCTTGAAGTTAGATGAGCAGCGAGTGACTTCTGCTTGATAGAAAGTTTGTTGTTTGTTTTTGAATGAGAATAGAAGTACTTCGTGTGCTCAGTATGGCATCGCAGATATTTACTCCAGTTTTGTAGCCCATCGCAGTGAAATGAAAAGTATTCAGAGCTCAACGAAAATCATGCTGTCCGTTGACAAGAGTATCGGACTAACCTATCTTTTACAGTATACTAGTAGGTATGAAGCATTAACTTAATTGTTGCAACAAACTTTTCCTACACATTCGTTTCTACACGTGTGTATTTGCCTACGTTCAAAGGGTCGTGAGCTCATTATATTCATTAAAACAGTGTGTGAAGCCTGTGGGCTCAAGAAGCATGAGTGCTTTGCTTTATTTATTTCTCGTTTTGAACTAAATTATTTGAAAGTGAAATTTTGACCTTTGATTTCGTTGATACCAACACTGTTGAGCTTTTGGTTTATTTTGCTAAAAAAATTACATTTTCATTGCCTTAAAACATTCATAGCACGGCATACTTACTTCTTACCATCTTCAGCACTTTCAATTTTACATACGTGTACATTTTTTGAACAGTGAATTCGAAACCGTATCATTACTAGGCAATTACTACATATGTCAATTGCAAATTTTTATTGCTTACCTGCAATGAGAAAAGAGAGAAAGTTATTCTTAGTGAAGTTTTATATAAATATTTATATACAATGAGAAAATAATCATATAATGGAATATATGTAGTGAAGTTATATACACGTACATATATATTGTATTTTTTATCTCAAAATTCCTAAGGTTTAAGAATTTTTTAAATAGCATTCCAAAGGATTCAGGAACACTTAATATTGCTTACAGTAGTTTACTAATATCCCTTTAAGTAAATACTTTAAAATTTTTGATTAAACAGATTTATTTTATTAAATATGATTTTAACCCGAAAATTCATCACATAACATCACTCAATGCATAAATTACTACTTAAGGGATTTCGAAAAACCGTCGTCGAGCCAATAATTTTTTTAGTACAATCTTTTTGCTCTCACTACCATAACATACTTCGAGTTTTATTTTTGGTGTCCCCTGCCGCAAAATCATGAACGTATCTTAAAGTAAAGAAAAATATTGCAAACCATAAAGGTAGGTCAGCATTTATTGTTTTTTATACATATTCTTAATTATTGCTTTTTTTTTGGAACTTTTAATTTATTATTCTTAATTGAAAAAATTTAATTAGAACTATGATATGATATATATTATATTATTATATATTATTTTTATTCGAAATTTCAGAGAAACCAAATAGTTATATAATTTTTACTAAATTTTCTGAACATTAATTCTCTTATCAATCCTGATTATCGCTCTGTCACTAAAGACATAAAAACCATAACAAATTTCATAACAAAGTAATCTGATATGTTTATAATTACCGATGTGTCATAACAAATGACAAGCAAATACATAATACATTATGTTAATCTTATCAAGATATCTCAGAGACTGAAGACAGATATTAACACAATAGTGAGTAGTTGTGTGTGGAAGTGTAGAATTTCATTCATAAAAGAGACAAACAAAATGGTAATAAAGCTACAGAAAGGAAAAGAAGTTTGTTCATAAATGCCTAAGAGAGTAAATAAAGGGAAGAGGCTTGGCTTTCATTAGTAAATGAAGTTAGTTAATTACTGAGGTGGAATTTAAACCGTTCTCAAAAAGTTAAAAATTTTGTATGTATTTATAGAAATGACAAAAATTAGAAAAATTCACTAATAAATACAATATGTTTGATGTTGAAAGATTTGTTTTGATTAAATCATTTTCAAGTAGTTCAGAAAACTAATGAACTTGATTTTTTGTTATTTTGAATAACAAAGTTTCTGGTTTAAGATAGGTTTTTAAATATTCTCTGTATTACAAATGTTGGTATGAAAAGACCTAAACTAATATTTGATATCTATCGAACAACTTAATGCACGTAATTCTAACTGGGAGCTGAAAGTTCTGTTAAAATATTTTCCCCCGGCAGCAAGTTTTATCAGAATGTAAAACTGCAATTTGTACATTCACAACCTTTTTCCTAAGCTTAAAAAAGAGTAGGTAGCTATTGTTGGGCAGCAAGTTTTTATCTGAAATAAAATAAAAAACTGCAATTTGTGCGTTCACGCACTGTCATGCCTACCAGCAACAACCCGCCTTTTCAATGTAAACATCTCATTAGATATGGAAAAATTGATAATTATTGCATGTGGTATGTCAACTGTCGCCAACTTCGGGAACTGCAAAAATTCTAAAATAAATGATAAAATAGCAAGAAAGGTATAAAAACAACTGTCAATGGGCTTTAATTACATTCAGCTGTCAATGAAGTAACTTGCAACAAACGCTGGCGCGTAAGAAATATTAAACTTTTTTTGGAATTATATTGTTCAAAACACATGCCAGTATGACTCGACAGAAGAGACATTAGGCAATACGTAAAAATGCAGGAGTACGTATTCTACTGTGTATGAAGCAAAAATTTCAATAATAATAAGAACAACTACAAGCGCAGCTCAAATTTACTCAAAACAGTGGTGGCATGCCACTTGTTGCACATTTTTCCAACTTTTCCTCGCATAATTTAAACTGTATTCAATATCTGTATGTGTTTTCAATTGTTTCTTTCACTGGTATGCAGCACAAGCATGTTACGGAGGCTGAGGGTCGCACAACTGTTCTCCTCAGTCAGGAATGTATGTTTGTGTCAACGTTGGGGCTAAATATAGCGGACAGTTGGTTTCCATGGCGCGCACAATTTACCGTTGTTTAGCGACGGCAACAAAAACAACAACAATAACAACAAACATTCTACTCTGTGTTGGCACTTGGGACAACCATAAAAACTTGCCGCGGGTGAAATTTCTTTACTAACACAAGAGAAACAAAAGGAATTAGTCAGAGAGAAATGCTGCTACAGCTGTAAAACGCATAATTTTTGTTAAATAATTAATTTATTGTAGCATGTTGTTACTTTTTTGCCACATAATTTTTACTGTAATTTTCAAGTAATATATGTATGTATAATATCTAGCATATGGGTCTGGACATGCTACCCAAAGCCATTCCACTATTTTTCTGCACCTAAATTTATTTGCCACCACATATGTGGCATCCAGCTACTGTACTTGCCACCAAGCCCTTTTGGTTACCTTAAACAAATATAAATATTTTCTCCAGTACCAATTCGTAACGCATGTCAACGCACGTGCAACGTCACATATGTGGGGCCAATGTGCCACAATCACCGCCACCTCAACGACTACAGCCGCCAGGGGCAATCAACAAGTGTAAATTATGCTTTCGAGTCGACAACAAATGCCAAAACACTTAGGGAAGCCAAAGTCGATAGTAAAATTTATGACTTTTAGACGCGGGACATTTGAATTTAAGGTAAGGTAAACATTGTGTGGCATGCAGCACCGGGCATAACTTTGTTTATCATCATATTTAGTTTCATTTTTAGTTTTACTTTTATTTTTTTTCGTTGCACAAAATATGCGCATATGTCTCGTGTACGCCATGTACGTATATACATACACGTACATATATGGTATGACTCGCTTTGTTTAATATTTCCACACATTTGCTATTTGTGGCATGTGGAATGTCGTCACATAGTCTGCGGCTGTCATCATAAAAAGGCGGATTGCTTGTCGGAAACATGTAACTGTACATGCGTAATATCAAACTCATTAGAACAACAAACCGATAGGAATAGGTATTTGGAAAATGACGGCAACAGTACTTAAACTTTTTTATAAAGTTTATCTATATTTTTTTTTAATAATTAATCGAAAACAAAACATTTAACGACGAGTATAAATATTAATCTTATTATCTTATACATTTAAAATAAATTTGAAGAATTTAAAAAAAAAATTATGTCTAATTAAAATTAATTTTATTAATTTTACCAAAAATATTTTTTTTGCTGTTTCATTACAGGTAAGCCCAAAGATCGAAATTACGGAAAAAGACTTGAGCTATTCTTGTTTAAAAATGCTTTCAAATAAATGCATATGTACACGTATGGTATGAGTAAATGTGCGGTGTGATTTTTGATATATGTATTTAGCTATAAATAACTTAAAAAACCTTAACTTTGTACATAAATACCGGCTTCTTATTTATGTCACCTTACTATATTCATTTTAAATCTAAATATATATATACATATATATGAAAGTACTTCAGTGAGGAATGTCACCTGACTGCACGCATAGCTTCAACGCACTTAAAAGGCGTTAAACGAGCTGTAAACGTACATATGTCAAAGAACCATAGACACCTTGCTGATTTCAAGGAAATAAACAATTTTATACACACGCTTACATAAATAATTGCAGAAATAGACAACTGCTCAAGCAAGTAGAAGTATAAATATTTTATATAAGTATGCAAGTTAATACGTGTAAATCTCTACGCAATGTCACCTCGAACGAGGTAAAATAAAATCCTAGCAGCAGTGACCAAGATCTCGGTAAGCTGTTGAAATAAAAAGAATAATAAAAAGGTAAATAGATAAAAAAAAAATTTAATATAATAAAGCAAAGAAATTTTGCTAGCTTTGGAGATTTGGCGCATGCTGCTGCGTGACCATAGGTGATGACCTCAAAAGTCAGTGTGTCAAGCCAATGTGTCATATCTGACATACATATATACCGTCAGACCGTCGCCAGTTACTCAATACGAGAGATGAGGTATTGTTCATTTAAAGTAACATTTCTGCGCTTTATTTGTCCAGAAGTAGTAAAAATCAGTGCCAGTTTTCTTAAGACTGTATTGATTCACTTTTTTATAATTGTCCAAGTTGCAACTTGCTTTGCTGTTTTTCTCTTATTTTTTCAACACTTATTATTGACATAAAATGTTTATACTTTGTTATCAGTTTTATGAGACAGAGATAATTTTAATCTACTGTCATCGTCATTTTCCACTTCTGATGAAGGGACAGTTGGACGATTGACAACATATTCGCAAGCGAAAGAAAGGTTTCTTTTATTTAAGTTTTACATTGCTTGAGCGATTTTTTCTCAATTCTATATAAAAAAAATACTTTCAAGGAAATTGTTGTATTTTAAAAAAAATTAGATGTACTGTTTTCCCAAGTTTTAGAAAAAAGTGAATGACGTTGAGTAAAAATGTATTCAAAATTCTGCAAGGAAGAAAAGGACTAATATTTATTCTCAGTAAAAAAATCACGACTTACGTATCAGGAAATATGTACTTCCATATCCATTAAATCATATATCCCAATATAATTTTCAATTTCATACAACCCCCTCACATACTCGTACGTAATTATTAGCCATTGATATTGCTGCCTACCTCCTTAATAAGTAAAGATACATCATAGAGACGCCAAGTAATAAGTATGTGGCTGCATGCATGTCTAAAGCGAACTTATTCACTTCCTTAAAATCCAAACAAATGAAAGCTGTCAATTTGCGAACCACAACAAGACCTGCCAATGCTGAGGAGAAACGCCCAATATGGCGAAACAATCAGATAATTGACCAAATGGGTGGAAGAATTGCTAGGCTGGTTAAAAATAGGTTGGTAGCAAAGATAATACTATTAGATGGGGTTATGAATTTTATGAGACAGCATTAAATATAAGTTGGCAGCAGCAACAATGACTGATGCATAAAGCTTTTTTCTATTGAAATTTTTATTGCCTACAATTAATTTATGAACTCAAGTCACCGTGAAATATTTGCAAAAGAATATTGTTGTAAATTCAATCATAGGAAACATACTTAGAAATATTTTCCTGCGCTGCGAAAAAGAAAAGGAATTGAACAACATAGATTTGTGTATTGCAATTGCTCTTATCTTTCTATTTTTTTAGAATTTTCTTGCAACATACAAATGAATCAAGTACATAATTAAGTCATGAAATAGGGTTAAATTAGTGTAATTGAAGTTCGTTTGCTGTTGGTTCAACGTAGAGTCGAGTCTTGCAGCTCTTTTATAGAGTACTATGTGTGTGTGTGTGTGCCACAATGTTTGCTTTAGAAATACTATCCACTTCAACCACTTTTTGCACTTGAAGCACTTCTTCATATGTGGCCAGACAGCCAAGCAGCCAGCCGTGCAAATAATGAAACTAAATTGCGGGCCACATGATGTGATATGTTGCACGGCTGGTGGTGTTTGCGTTGAGTGGATGTTGCACGCGGATAAGCGGTGATCGCTAGAATGGTTATTTTACTCTTTTCTACTATAATTTGAAGTTAGACAAATACACAAGATGGAAGAAAGAAAGCAAGAAAGCAGTAATTTTGATACTGACTGAGATAGAATAAGACTGGCCACGCATGTATGTTTTTATACCATGCCGCAGACTTACAAAAGGAAAAGCCCAAAATAGTAATGAAAAATAAGAAAAATTGGCTCTAATGAAAAAATATAAAAAAATTTCAAAGAAAGAAAATCTTCGGTAAATCGTTTAAAAAACAAAAGAATATTTAAATAAAATCTCCAAGAACTCTTACTAGTTTGTGAAAAGTACACAATGCAGGCGGTGTTGTGTTAACTCTACAAATAAATAGCTGCAAGCAAACACACCTACATAAATACATAGTTCACTGTGTTTACATTTTTTAATTTTTTCCTCTTTACATTGCTGCAGCATACCAGTGCCACAAGCATTCTGAAAGAAACTTTTATGCCGAATAATAAAAGTAGTAAATTTGGAAAGTAAAAAGGCCATTGCTCTGCTTCTTTCACTTGTTCTATTACGTTATGCGCTCTTGTGTAAGCCTCTGGCTGAGTAACAGGTGAGTTGACGCAATAAAAGGAAGAATGAAATCTGCTTTAACGCACAGCTGCACGTCGAAAGTTAACTCGACATTAAAAGAGAGTAAATTATACAGTGTTTTCAAATAGTTAAAAATTGTGGAAATTTTTTTTTGGAAAAATTTGTATTTTTTATTAGCCATCTAGATCCTGTATATACGAAAAAAATGTAAATTGTTTAAAAATCGAACACAATGATGGATATTTTTCAATGAAATAAGGTTTGGAATTATATATGGTATGTACGTTTTTTTGTGGTGCAAATTGCATTGTTTTAAGATTTCTTATATATTTCTGTGTTTTTTTTTTAATACTAATATAATATTTTAAATTATTTATGTTTTGTACTTTAAAAAAAAACTTAGTTATCTTAATTTCTTATCTATGAATGGAGCTACAGCCTACGTTGCAAGGTTCGCTGCCTGCCGTCAACTAACTCAAACCGATTTTTGCCTTAACAGTTCACTATCTGCTTCAGTGATTTTTGAACTGCTTAAAACTACTAAAGTGCAGTAATGCAGTTGCAAGGCACGGAACTACCATGCTTTTTCACTTGCTTTGCGGATTTTTTACTTTTCTCTAATACGTTACCTTCGAATGGTCCTCAAGCGAGACTAAGTATTTGTTAGAAATATGAAGAAAAAAATTAAAAAGCAGAGACAAGGGCAATATGAGTAGCATGCCACTAACATAGGTAATATATTTGGTTATATGCTTGTTTGAGTAGTTCCGCGAATTATGCTAATACCACAAATACATATTTAAGTTTACTTTTCTTTGAGAGATATAAGAGATAATATTTTAAATATACTTAAATTGTGCTGTTATATCAGCTGCACTGGCTGCTGTAACAAGTTACCCTCAAAGAAATTTCAAAGATATGCGCATAAGAGAAAAATATATATCGACAAAAAATATGCCAAGATGTAACTAATTTCATATAAAATGAAGTAACTAACAAAAACCAGAAAATTTATAAAGTTGTATGGCTTTAAAATGTCCAAAGCTGGTCCAAAATCAGCTAGTATGAAACTAGTAGTCTAGTAGTAAACTGATGTAAAAATAATTCAAAGTTCTGGTATAAAACGAATAATGTAAATTAATAGAAAAAAATTCCGACGGAGTCACTTTTATAGAACAAAATAATCCCCTAATATCAATTTCAACATTACTCCAGAAAGTTTATTTATTTAAAAGGTTCTCGCACACTTAATAAAAACTCGGAACACAATAAGTGGCCTTAGGTGTATTCTTCTGCAAATATTTACCCAAACACTATGAGTATGGTAATTATGTACCTCTGCTTTGCACTAAACTACTCATTATTGCTATCAACACAGTCATCATTGGCGCTGGCAACCTTTTCCCTACACGCATGGATGGAGTCTCTATTTTTCCCTTCACTTTTTATTTTGACCTACCGCACAATATTATGTGTTGAAATGTTCTCAAAAAGCCGCTGGGTGCAATTATATAATTTCTAATATGGCGTCATTATCAGTTTGGCCCTCAGCTCATACCAGAGTCACTAAATGAGTTGGATTTATGCCTTCAAAAAAGTATAGCTATGTCGAGTGTTTCATTAAGACATTTTGGCAAAGAGAAAACTGAAAATATCAATTACTTGCTGACTAATTGTGAACTAGTTACCTTTGGAAAGATTAATAAGGAGCATGACTATTTAAATTTACTTTTAATTGGAATTTGTTCACCCTGTTCATGCTGCAATTGAACTAGGGAAAAGAAATTATCACAGTTGCATTAAAATATATTTAATCAGTTATAATGATTTTTCGTATTTATGAATTTGCTTTTATGTATGTGTTGCTACAAATTTGCGTAGGCTTTCAAACAATTAAATAAAAAATAAATAAAAATTATAAATAAACTGAGAGTTCACCTCACCGACAATAACTGTTTGTAAGCCTATCAGACAATAAATCAGAGAGTTAGTCCATGTGGAAGAGGAATTCCAAGCACATCAAGAAAGAAGAGAAGAATTAAAATTACCGTTGTTTTAATATTATTTTACGGATAAGTCCGCTGATGGATGAATGAATGAATGAGTGAATGTCATAAGCTTAAGTGGAACGAAAAGAAGTTCAAAGTCGGCCAATGGTCCGTCTGACGGGTTAGCTAATTGCTCAGCATAAACCGGTATCTTCACACACACATTTATACTTGTAAACACAATTTTATGTCTCTATTTCTGCTGGAACAAAATAAATCTTGTTTGAATGCTGGAGGAATTGTTGCCACAGCAATTGATGTTTACTAATGTGCGTCAACAATTGGTTGTGGCACAAATAATATATCAACTCTTATAGCCGGCAGTTGGCGCGCAGTAACAGTTCGCAGTTACTTGCCAGTAGTCATCACTCAGCCAAGCCGTAATGTGGTTAATGCTCAAGCAAAGTCAGCTTTCTTAGGATTTTCTTTTCTTTTTAATAATTTGAGGGTTTCTTAGTGAATTTGGCACGCTATCGAGAGATTAGTGAAGTAAATTTATTTTGCGAAAATTATGATGACATCAGAACTGACTTGAAAAACTAGAAGTTCTTTGGATAAACAATTTGAAAAATTTGTATATAATAAATTTTTGATTGTTGACAATAAATTCAATTTTAAGTCAATATATAAATAACTGCGAAATTTTATATATATATGAATAACAATAGCTGTTAGCACCTACAGAGACTAAAGAAGGATGATATTAATTGTAACCTCAAAATTGTCACCGAACAACATTGAAACAAGAAAGACAAATGCTTAGAAGAGAAAGTATAGTTTTTGAGCCATGAACGCTTTGTATATTTATTTCTTTTAGCATTATGCTCGAAACGATAAATTATAAAAACCTCAAAGAAGTTTAAAATTCATTCTATAAAAATGTAATTATTTCTCATATTAGTAAACGTCTAAACACAAGACGTTATTTTGAAGTTTTGTACCTAAGATTCCGCTATCAATTTGAAATCCTATTCATGATTTATTAAAAAAATATAAAATTCTTTGATTAAATATTCGCCCTTTTTTCTTAATTTTTTTATCTGCGTGCACCAATTTTATTTACGGGTTTTTAAACTACAACATTTTACAAAAAAATTATTTAAAACACTAAATAAAAATCATCAATCCACTTTTTGCCTTTTCTTTGAATTTTTATGAGTTTTGTTATCCAAAAACTGTTTAAGGGAAATATTTATGGAATTATTTTAAAATCTTGTTAGATAAGGAACAATCACTACCTCTTCACAACTTTTCTGATTTTCAGTGTTTTCACTAGTACTTTAAAGAATAAAACTCGCTGCTCTGATTTTTTAATAAAAAACAGATGCAAAATACTTTTTATTCACTAAAAAAATAATATTGTTTGCAGCTTAAATAGAACTAAGTGTAGTCAAGTAATTTCAAAACTAACAACAATTTGTGGATGCTTAGTTTAAGTTTCAAGAAATAAACCATTAAGATATATCGCTTTGCACTATTAGAAAATTGCTTGAGATTTCTTTAACACAATAAAATTTAAGAAAAACTCATTAATAATTAGTCTGACAAACCAACATTTTTGTCTTAATTTAAAAAAATAAAAGAACTCAAAGTAACTATATATTTCTTAATTTATTTAGAATTATTTATTTTTCATCATTTCATTTCAATTTCTTTTTTTTTTATTCAAATTCTTAAAACAAATTTCTCATGTCCACATACACTCTTTGCTCACATACTGTATCTAATATCCCTTTATCGCCTTGGGCGTAATTGCACAATGAAAAGTAACATCCTCAACCCACAAAAAGAGAGAAACTCCTCAAAAATTCCCAAAGTGCTAATTGAAGTCTTATTAACTTTCTCCTATAGAGAGCTTAACACTAATTTCGTAGGTATTTCAATAATTTTTGGCTTTTCTATGCAAAATGCAGCAAAAAAAGGTAATAAAGAGTGAACTCAAGAGCTGACCTCAGTTGATGATTGCGACGAGTATAACTGTGTGAGGTGACTCTATTGAGTTGAAGTTTGTTTGTATGTGAACTGAATGATTTTCATTTATAATATATTTCCAACGCCGAGGCAGCTTCTAGCATTGCATACGTGTATGTGCAACATTGTTGATCTTGAAACAAAAAGCAAGAAGTGGCTGAGCGGCTGAACGGCGCCGCGCAGCTTCAGTAACTTAAACCATCGATAAGTTAGCCTTTAGTCAGGGTACGTGTGATTTTGATTATATTTTTTTCAGACTTCGCAAAGGTTTGTTGGCGGAAAACCAATTTATTTAAAAGCTATCATCAGCAGTCGTCTTCAAAGCCGCCACAGCCATAACGTCTAGTTAACGGTTATCGTTATTTGCCACGGCCACAAATGATAATATTGCAGACACAATGCAGAATTTGGCAACTTTTATTTTCAACCAAGCAAATGAAGCGCCGAAGGAGCGATGGGAAATTCATTGTTGAATTCGGTATTTAAAATAATTGCACTGCGTTGAATTGCGGAGGTAAAAGTGACGAAGCTTTACGGTTTAGACCTTTGGTTCGTTGAGACAGCGGGTGGGGCTATTTCTTGCTGCTGTTGCAGATGCATATAACGGTGCATAAATTTTGCAAATTCTCATCTCCATTTAAACGTTGTATTACTTTACAGTTATGTTTGGGGCGTTCTCTGTGTGCTTTAGGTGGTGACTTATGACATTTCACTTCTGCGCAATTCAATTTTTCCTTTTTGGTAGCGGCGCCCTTAGATAGCAGTTATTATTGTGAGAATTTAAAGGTTTAAGCGGCAAACTCTTTACGGTTATTCAATAAACAATGATCCACATTGTGTCACAGTTGGTTGAATTATTCGCCTTTGTTACAGTTACTTATATAATTTATTGCAATCAAGGCGGTGATGTAACTTTTGGGTTGCAATGGGATTTCCTGAACACATATATCCAAAGAAAGCGACAACAGATGGGAATTTGGTGAGGCACTAAGTTGTTGAGTTCGCTTTGTTATTTTGTACCATTATTCCAGGGTTTAATGACTCACAAATTTTCAGGAATGTCGCAAAATCCTTTGTGTTTTTTGTGCTTAATAACTGTGTTCCCAAAGTAGTTAACATTTGACAGTAAACGTACTCAACAAACAGTTATCTATCAAGATAACTGTAATTTCATTTATACATAAACTGTACTGTATCTAATTAAAGTAGGACTGGAGTACTTGTAATTCGTAAATGTTTCAAATTCTTCTGTTTTTTCTTATCCCTACACGGCATTACGATTGGCATGAGAATTTTTTTAATTTGCTCTAACAATCAATGAGTTGTAAGTTTTTACTAAGTGGAAACGAATCTGGCGCTTATCACCGACAAAGAGAGGAGAAATATGCAGAAATATAAACATTTATAAACAAATCATTTACGTGACAATAAGTGCATGTATTTTACTCAAGCAGTAGTCATTTAGTTGTCAAATCATACATATTATTGCATTTCCCCTGTGTTTTGCTATTCGCTACTTTTGCTGTTGACTTTTGTTTTTGTTTGTTTCCCTTGCGATTTTATTGTTTATTTTCGTTTGTTTATTTGTGGATTTTAACTTTTTACTTCTCTGTGGCCGCCATGGTTATTCTTTTCTTGGTTGACAGACGTGCAGTAATTACCCCAGTGCTACTTGTGCACTTTAATAGTGACCTTCCATGGTCATCAAGCAACATGGTCGTTGAAAGCCCCTTTGCTGCTAAACCGCAATAATAACTGCAGTTTTTGTTGCTATTCCTTTCTACCTCTTTCGATCTTTTTTAACAACTTTTTTGCTTTTGCATTGTCTGCTATTCAATTCTTATGGTAACAAAATAAATACCACTTCTTCTACATTATTTTACGATTGTCATGATTGTTGGTGTGACCATTGCCGCGCAATATTTATGTTGTTGCCGGGACACTTTGATAAAATAAATAACATTTACTTACGATATATTTTTTGGGATGGCGAAATTATTTGTAGAACAACAGTTTGGATGGAAGATGTTAGAGCAGCTAGTTCGGACTTTTACCCATATTTGAATTGGATAATGATGTTAAGTATACTTATTACCTTTGAAAGGGTTATAAAGTTAATTTTACAGCAGTGTTGTTATTTATAGCAAATAAAGAAACTTTTTATTAATTACTCACAATATAAAAAATTTGAATTCAAAGCGAAATTTATTCTTAAAAGATTAAAAGCTCATTCAAATTTGTTTCTCTTATTTTAAGAACTTGCAAGCTTTGGTGAATAAAATGCAATTTCTTAAGCTTAATCTCCTCATGAAAATCCATTGGCCTTTCGGAATCGACTTAGAATAAATTATAGATCCTCCCATCTGTTGGAAAATCATTAAGATGCAAAACCGCAAATTGGAGGAGGAGCTCGACGGAGGGCCATTTACTAATTTCCTACTAATAAATATTGTATTTGGCTGTTATATAGTAATGCTACATTTCTTTTACTCAAATGCATCTGTCATCAATTCACCTGATCATTTAATATGAATAAAATTGCAATAAAAAATAACGAACAAGATCATTGCGCGATGAGAAGAGTTGATGGAATGCTGTTCTTATAACGAAGCCAACAGCTGAAGATGACAAGCAAGAACACTTAAAATAAACGAATAATAAAGCAAAAGAGAAAGAGAGATAACAACTGCGCTCACCAGTTTATTGCCAATCATCATGGCTTCAGAGAGCGGCTAATAAAGCAGCGGATAACACCAAAAGAATAGTAGAAAAAACTTGAGTAGCACGACAAACAATAGAAGTGAAAATGCAAATTGGTGAGGGTCAAGTTAAAGAATGTTGTACCAGCGAATAGTGAGATGCAGAAGTGCTGAATGACCATTGTACCTACTTGTTCACAGGTATTGCTAGAAAGAAGACAACCAACAATGGTGGGTTGGTCAGTTAACCGATGGCAAGACCAAGTCATTTTTTTTTTATTTGTATGAAGTACCATGTCACCCTTGCCAGGTGAGTGTGTTTGATTTGGCAAATTGCATGCAACGTGCAATAAACATTTAAATTTATGACTCATTGCAGTGGTTGCCTTATTGCATCTGAGGCCACTTTTTTCGCTCTTAAGTTTCTCTACTTTGATTACAAATCTCACCATTGAAGGATATTTGTGCAGCTTGCAACGTTTACTAATCTCCGTGAATAAAAAGCATATTCAGGAAATCATAACTGCGTTGCAGCAACTGACGAAGTGGAACAAAATGCCGCATCAAGCCCTTCAAAGCCATTTTAAAATTTAAAAGATCGTATAAAATCTAATGACCCAATTAAACTTCTTTTCTGGGAATAGGCCATGCTTTTGTAATGTCAAATTTGACAGCGTAGCAAAAAGGAATGGCAAATACTGAAATATGCTGATCAAAGAATGATATTTACGAGTATTCGGTGCGCAAAACGATGATTATATAAATAAATTATTTTGCAAATAAATTTAAGACTAGGCGTCAACAATCTTTTGAAAATTGTGCAAAAAAATTTCGAGCTATTCCAAAATATCTAAATCGTACATGCTAGACAAAGTATTTCGCTTATCATTATGTCATGTAGACAACAAGTTATTTATTTCTTACACCTGATGAAACTACAGAGCTGATCATTGTTTTAAAATGTGTGAAATCCACTTAAATATTACCAATCGTCTAGCTTAGGCAAGCTCCCGTCATATGAATAAAGTCTATTAAAAGAAATTAGGTGAATTTCAATCATACCAGAAAGATTAATAACAATTTTTGGGTGTGCGTCTAGGGTAAAAGTGAACCTGATCCTGAATGTAGGCAACATTTTCAAGAAATTTATTAGCATAACTTGAAACATTCGATCCAAATGATGTTACTTGGCACGTATTCGCAAAGTGCTGCGTCTTAGTTAAAATTCCTTTTGGGTATTCAAAAAAAGAAATTTATTACAGTTGATTTTTCGAGTAAAATTCCAAATGGTCAAAATATATCAAAAGTTGTAGTAAAAAGTAAATATATGTAGATAAATAATTAAATATCGCCTTGACTTTTTCATATTTTATTTTTATTTATATCTTTATTTAATTTTTTAATTCATTGTTCATTTTCTGTTGTATGTTTTTTCTATTAATTTTTATACTACATACAGTAAAACCATATGATCTTTCTCATTTTCCTGTAATAATTCGTTGAATTATTTTAAATAACCAATGCATCGATTACATGGACCAGAAGTTGCCTGTGGCAACATATGTATGTATGCGCTGAAACAGTGAACGAATATTCCATCTATCTACAAACTGCCTTGCTAAGGACTGAAAAGACCTTCCTCTTGTGCTGTTAATCAGCATTTAGTTAGTTAATAGACTGATAGATTGCATTGATATTTGGCATTAATTCACTTAACCTGACCAACGTGAGGGCAAATAATAACTTACTAAAATAAAAAGATCCTAAAGCAACAAGCAAAACTCCGCTGGCAAGGTAAATAAAATGCAAAGTAGTACAAGGGCAATGCCAATGGACTATGAAACCCATTCAGAGTAACGAAACGTTTCGTGCGCTACTACAATGCGACGGCTGTCTGAGGGTTGTTAGCAAATTCACTAAAACTGTTTATGCTGTTGGGCAAATTGGCTCCTTTAAACACACATACATATGTATGTAAAACACTCAGTGGGTGAGCTGATTTGCTAACGACAACACTGTATTGCGCAAACTTAAATGTATAATATATAAGCAATGAACAACAATTGCTCGTTTAACTCGTCACTAAAGGAAGCTGTGGACCAGAACTTGTGATAATCAGTTCATAGGAAAAATGAACGAAAGAGCACTGATGTGTAGGCAGAATAAGAAGAAACCATTACTGGTTTCATTTTACCATATGGGTCAAATGGAACAGCAAATTTTAGGCACTATAACATTGATAGGGTGGCACTTACCATATTTACTAAGGACTTCATGTGTTCTTTTACACCAAAAGCCCCAAAAAAATATATATTAATTTTAAAATAGTTTATTGTGTAATTGTGAGTTATAAAAAAATTGTAATTACCTAGGAATGGTTCGATTTTTGTCAAAATTACTCAAGTGTAAACTTACTTGGTTTTACAAGTGAAATTAGTAGTATTACGTATACGCACTGTTGAACGTATTGCATGAAAGAAATTTTATTCAAAAAAATAATAATTTTCTCCTTTAAACAAACTTTATTATTTAATGCTCAATATTATAACATAGTGATTTTCAGGTAGTAAATTATGAAATTTAAAATTTCACATTTCATCTTCAATTTCATATCACAGTTTTCACCACTTGCCACTACCTATCACTGTAGATACATTCTTGTAGTTCTGTGTCAGTGGCCAGCATTTATTGATAGCAGAAGACTGCTGATCTGCTGCTCTTGTCGTTTTCGATACAAAAACTGTGGGCGAAACACAATTTCAGGGCTACCTACACACTATGCGCAACGTGACAGCAGCGCTAACAAAACCAACTACAACGGCATCAATATATCTATCAATCATTTTGCAACTGAAGTAGTTTCTACTGTCGCCACACATATCGTGGTCGTGTCGCACATTTTCAGTGAAATTTGTTTTATTGCTATACCGCTCATGAAAATTAAATGGTATATTCAGTTTGGCCCGCTGTATGCACGTACCAGAAGAGAAGAGATAGACCTATCAAAATTTATACCAATATGATCAGAGAGACGAGCTGAGATCGGACCATTACAATATATAGATATACAACTGGTTTTCAGGTATGAGATCTTGGCGCAAAAAATCCGTCAAAAAACCTCTGAAAGCGTTTTTTGGGACTATAATCACGTAATTTCAAAACAAATGTTGACCCTGAAAATTAGCGAAATAAAATTTTGCACTATTCAATAAATTTTATACGTTCATGTAAGGTATAAAGACTTTGTAGAGACCGAACACAGCACTTGTTTCTTGATTTTGTTTGCTTCCTTGTATTTTATTTATTATTTTTATTTTTTATTATTCTTCATTTTTATGTGCCCGAAGCTTGTTTTAGCTGCACAGCAGATTTGCTCTGCTATTGTTTCGTGCAGTCTGTGTGTTTACATCCACAAACATGGCAATGCTATCTGTATGTAAAAATGTAGCTAAAACTAAATGCAATTTTCCATAGTATGAATACTAAGATTTTTTTATTTTATTTCGTTTTACTGATTTATTTAAATTTTTATTTATTTATTATTTATTTTTTTTTTTTGCTTTTATATTATTTTTATATTTTTTTTTTTTATAGTTTTTATTTTTTCCATTAATTTTATTATTCTTTAACATACATTTTTTACTTCTTAAATGGTATGTAAATCTCTAATATAAAAGACATCGCCAACAGAAAAGCAGTCAGGTCAGTAAAGGATCTTGTTAACTAACCATTTTGAAACTCGAAACACAATTATAGCTCTCGTCAGCATCATAAAGCATTTATAAAACAATTTATTTTCATTCTTTTCGCAAATGGTGCAATTCTCCGCCAATTTATATGCCCTCAGAGCGATTGCGGACTGCTAATTGATTCAGATTAAAGCGACTGCAATCGATGCGCTTCAAGCCAAACACAATAACCGACGGAAATACAAAAAACGCCACGAATGCTCAAATGCTGCGAGAAGAAAAGAAAAAAGGAAGCGAAAAAAAAAACAATGGTAGAAAGGAAAGAAAAATTAAGAGGAAATAAATGATTTGCAAAACAAAGTATATGTACATAAAAACTGACGGTAGACTTTAAATAACAGAAGAAGTAAATTTCCGCACAGTTCCTATTGAAAAAATAATTTTATTAATTTAATAACCAGACATTTGTGATCTTAGCACAGACAGTGACTAACGACCTGGGATAGGTGTTAAGGATTATAGCTATATATAGGTATTTGTTTGCAAAAAGTGGATTAGATCGGGAACTAGTTCATTCGCAAAGCTTACTCTGAACGCGGTAATTCATATCAAATGTATTTGTATTTGACAGAGAGATCTTCGGGGGCTGGGAAGATGGAGGAAAGTTAATTAAATTGAGTTCTCAAGCGCATGGCCGAGGGCAGCTGACTACGAAAGTCCTTGCTACGAAGTCGACTTTACTTAACTCGAAATGTACATATATGGTAACCTTACAGCTTAAGCAGCCTGCAACATGTCAATTGTATTTGCTACACTCTTTTATATCCCCTTTCATTGCAGCTTTTGATTGTTTGTTTCTCATTTGTTACAAATTTACTTATTCATACCTTTTTACTTTATTATTTTTAGCCAGGAGGCAAAGACTACAAAAATACCAACACCAACAACGCAAAAATGCGACACAGTAAACGAACGCTGCTACAACAACAACATACCTTGGCTTTTGATACTATGTCTCCTCATAGCCTCGACAGCCACCACCACGGCAGCCAGACGTTCGCGTCTCGATTTAGCTGAAAGCGCACAACCTGTCGCCCAAGCCGCTGATTCAACCTCCCCCACCATTGTGAAGGACAGTAATTTGCCTATCGCTGAAAAACAAGTCGCAACAGCAACAGTAGCCAACGCACCACCTGCACTAACACCACCAGCAGCGGCACCTGTGCCAGCACCGGTCTCGTTAACCAACACCGCCGCTGATGCTGCTCCTGCAACTAATGACGATGCCAGCCATCAGACGGAGTCTCCAGTGGGCAATGGCAACAAAACACTGGCCTTCCTGCCAATTTGGCAGGTAACTCAGAGACAAAACATGCAATTGACAAGTCCGCAGTAAACTATGCGGAGAGTGATCAACAACAAGTTGCTGCTAACTCAGCGTCCGCATCTTTGGCACTCGAGTCGGCAACAACGGTTGCAGTAGCCATCGCGGCAAAGTAGGCTTCACCCGAACACAACGGCGCTGCTGAAGAGGCTCAATTACCCGAGGAACAGATAGAAGTGCCGACAGAGATTGGCGATGAGGACATTGACACGTTAGATGATGGCAACAATGTTGGCGCAACTAGCGGCGGACACTGTAACACGATTGAGGAATGTGATCCGAAGTTGATTGACTTCGGAATTATTATAGGGTGAGTAGTCAGTTTACTATAAAAAGACAGTTAAAGTTTTGAAATTACATACTTGAGTTTTCTCAACTGGCTTTTTGAAATTTTGAAATAAATTAATGATTTGAGGTCAAGCATAAGTTTTAAATATGTATTTTTATTAACTCCATACTGGAAATTATATCAACATTGATAAACTAACCTGCTTTTATTAAAAAAAAAAATCAGCAAAAAATGTTCACAAAAATCAAAAATAAAAGTTTGTTTCAAAATCATTTTATTTCAAACAATTAAGAAAAATATGTTATTTCGTTATGGCGTTAGACCTTTCATTTTTCCTTTAATAAGTTTTAAGGTTTGCATTTATATGCATAAAAATGTTTTCTCTTCTCTTCAATTATTTTCATTCTCACCCAAGCAAAGATTCCAGCTTTCAAATAAGAAAATTTTCTGTTTTATTTTTTCGATTTTTTCTATTAATTAAATATTTTGAAAAATTTTAGCAAAATTTATTAGCGAACAGCAGCTACTTACGATTTCCCAAGAATTAATGAGGTAATATTGATTTTGTTATTTATTACCTCAATTAAAATTGCGCTTGTAAAGATGCAATAAAAATTCTTCAAAATGTCTGCGTGAAAACTCTTTTCTATTAAACGCTACCAAAGGCAATAAGTCCGCTCATCCATTGCTTATATGTTCATATTGACGAGTAAATAATGAAGAAGCAGCAACATTAGTAATGGTGGTCATAACTACAGCCCTCTTTTATATTATGTAAAAATGTTTTGTGTAATATTTTTGCTATTTTTATGAAATGTTTATTGCTGCTCTACGCACAAAAATGGCACTTGCAACAATTACAACAAATAACCGTAACAACAAACTATAATTGCTTCCGGCTATGTGCGTCTTCTGTGCTATTGGCAACAAGGCAGGACAATTGCAAGACATAAATAATACCGATTTCAGCAATTGGTATGCCGTTGATTGCAAATAGATGCCCGATCGAGGGAGCCGAGTGGCGGCTGGAAATGACAGTTGTCACTACGCAGCAAATTAAAAAAAAAATCAAATATTGAAGAATTTTCTTCGACTTTGAATAGAATGTAGGTACAAAGTGAGAAGAGTTAGATGCACGTAAATTTATACCAATTGGTTCAGAAGGAAGGATAATATTTACATTGAAAATAATCGAAATCGGAAGATTCTAATATATGACTACCCTACAACCAATAGTTCAGATACGAGAACTAATATTTAATAGTGAAATACAGCACAATAAATTTGATATTTTAATAGAACCGAATAATAAATGACATTATTTTAGATTTTAATTTTTTTGTATCTTAAATTATATTTACTTACCTCCTTGACAGGTTCAGAACATCACGAAAAAAAATCCATGGCTGAACAAAGCATCAAAAATAAACTACTGAAATCACTGCCACATTTTCTTCCAATACAAATCAATAAAACCTTAAAAAGGCAATAATTATGGCAGCCACGTTAAATATACACAGAGAAAAAGTGTGCAAGGTTTATTGTAAGTCATTTCTGGATAATATATTTTTTTTTTTTTTTTTGCAAGCGTAAAAGAGCTGGTGAAGGGTTTAAAGTCGAATATAGGTATTAATAAAAAATAAATTAAAGAATATTATTTATTTAAGATCTTGTTCTTCTCTATAGCGCTCAGTCATTCATCGGATTATTTTACTATTAAAATTGACTGATAATATTAAGCACTCTTACACCTCTTTTAATTACCCTAAATTGCATTTCTTTAAGCGGAACTAAACGTTAGAATCTCAAAATTGATGACCAAATGGCAGTTGTGGTCCGTTTTCTCTGTTATATGGAATGCAGGTGTTTTATAAAATGCGATTAGAATCCCACATGAGCAATAACCTTAAACATACTAAGCCACGGATAACTGTAAAATATTCAATCACCAACAACGAAACAACTCACCTGTAAAGAGAAAAGAAAAGTAAAAAATAAATATAGTTTAAAAAAACTAAAAAACCACGCTTTTAAAGAATATTGTACTAAAAAGTTGAAAATAATTTTGAAAATAAACTTAAGACAATAGTATATAAAAAATACTTGTATAATTAAGAGAAAAGCGTGGGGCGCTCGATATATGGAAATTATTTTAGTACAATATTCTTTAAAAGCGTGTTTTTTTTTAGTTTTTTTTTAAACTATATTTATTTTATATATTTTTCTAATTAACTCTATTTTGATTTTTTTTTCTCTGAATTAATCAGAGAACATATAATAATTATTAGTATGGATTATTATACGTTCTCTGATTAATTTTGTTAACGCCACGATGTATGCAACGATTCGCATTTCAAATATTTCATATAGGGATCGCGTCACCGCTAAAAAGTTACAAACTGACTGACATACAAGTGAAGCTAATAAAAGCGTATTAAAAAGGAAAAATATTAAATTATTGCTATTGTAAAATTTTTCTCGTTTCTGTAATGTTATCGTTTTTTTTTTTAATTATTATAATAATAATAATAAATTATTTTTTAGTTTTCATTGATAAATTTTTTTCCACTTTATTTTGAAGCAATCATTATATGTTCGATTGGTGCGTTGTTGCAACTGTTTCACAAAACACACTTACATAACCACATACCACACTAGTGAACGATATGAGTTCGATATCTTGCGGAATCTTTTTGTTAGAAATCTGTGGCAGCGCAGGAGCAAACAAGCTTGTTGTTGGCGCAATTATTTGCTGTGAATTCAATAAATTCATGGTGTAATCATAGCGGTATCGGCGATTTTTATTGCTGTTATTCCATTTATTGTTCTTCTGTTGTGTGTAACTCTTTAAATTCCTCTCCTGCTTTTCCTTTTTTTTCACTACTTGTATGTATGCACATTATTTCCATTGCTGCAACATTTGTTATTCGCCTATCCCGGACCAGAAGTAACGCAATCAGTGAGAAAATATGGCAAATGGTAGAGAAAAATTTAGATTTTATAGGCCAAAATTGAGTCCACAAAGGAGCAGACACCAACATATGCCTACGTTGAAAACCACTTGTAAATTGTTATTAAGTTAAATCGCGTTTTGTCATTGGCCACAGGCCAACTGACGGTCTAGCAATGGTAGTGAAGGCGACAAAGGAACGGAGGAAGGGATATTAACTGAGTACATACCATAAGTAGGTGAAGAGACGGAGGCGGAAAGGTGACGAGATGTATTTGTAGCTGAGTATAAAAAAACTATAGGCACCCAGTCATTGAGTTGAAAGCTGGGGGAATATGAAAGGCTTACGATTTTTTCAAATTGGGTTTGAAAAGTAGACAAGACAGCGCTGACCTCGCGAAATATGTTTTATATAGATATTATTTATATGTCATGTCATTGATTTTGGTTTGCAATTTTGATAACTATTCTTGTTATTCATATTTTTTCGGCCATTTTGGGATTTGCTTTTTTTTTGGAGATTTTATCAATCGAAAGTAGAGCTCAAATGGAAATGTTAACATCTCCAATAATATTTATGAAATGAAACTAAAACCGTCAGATAAAAATCTAACGACCCATCAGATGCGGCTTACAAAAATCTGTAGGTCGAATTTTTAGTTGAGAAAAAAAAACATGGAAAGCGTCTAACATTTCAGGAGGAGCTAGACTAAGAAAAGCTCCAGTGGTTAAAAAATATAAACTGACAAGCTATGCAAGTTTTAGCACACATTTATGCTATTTCATTACTTTCAAATCATACAATTACATGACAGTGGCATTCACTCAACATACAGCAACAAGTGGCTTTGCTGATTCTATGCCTCCTCCATTCATTATATTTATTATTACTTTTACAACTTTGATCTGTTTTTGACTAGAAACAGCCAACCAAGCTGCCACAGCAGCTACGAGTACATCATATGTGCATAGTTGAATGTATTTAAAAGTATACTAAAAACATGCAACCCACCAGCCAACGAATCATCAGTCAAAATGTTAGTAAAACTGATGTCAGCCACTAATTTACCACAACCAGGGTAGTAGTAACAACAAAGACGGGGAAAAAGTATTAAGCAATGTAAAAAAAACGAAAATGTAGATTTCATAGACGAATATTCAACATAAGAAAAAAATGGTTAATATTCTTGACATCGTGGGCATGTACAAGTAAGAGTATTTACAATGATAGAATTGCCTTCTAGGAGAATTTTACAACTGCGCATGTGTACAAATACATACAAATTCTTTGAAAAAAAAATTATTAGTTTACTTACAAAAGTTGCATGTTAAAAAGTAGGTTACGCAACTAGTAACAGGCACTTACATTTCTAATTTGATGAGTTCAACAAGTGACATTCATCATATCCGCCCTTCGTTGCAAGTTACATTCATATATAAGTATATAAGATGGCAAATAAGACAATTGACTCAGTGCAGTGCAAGCTCGAAGATGTTGCTCACGAGCTCCTATATATTAAATATACTAAAATCTTGCGAATTATTTATTACATCTTAAATATAGGGAACGTCTTACACACACTTAGGGTAATCGCGCGAAGACAACACGATAGGTTTAGAATTAAGAGGTAATATTCAAATCTGTTTACATTTGCTTATGAAAACTGATTGTTATTAATATCAAATCACAAATATGCATAATAGCCAGGCAATATCTCTGTAATGTAATCAATTTAATAATGAATTTAAGGGTAAATATTAGCAGTAGTGTTGTCATTGATTAACTAATGATTTTTTGATATCTATTTCTTATACTTTCAGTTATTATTAACCGATTATTTGAAATCATGTTAAACGAATGATGCCTGTCGGGCGGTGAACAACAAAACTAGCTTGTGTGTACTTTTCTATGCTAACGCGGATAAATTACCAGGTAACCAAAAGAAAATGAAATAATTAAATATGTTAAACAATAAAAATCTAATAATAAAAAGATTAAACTAGATTATCAGCACATTTTTATTCATACGAGGCAGCGTTCAGCAGAATTAGAGGGTTGTTTGGGGTCCTTAAGCTCAATTGGGTCGTAATGTGTTCAGTGAATCATATTTATTACAAATACGAAGTTACAATGTAATTAGACAATAAGGCTTTGAGGTATAGTTAACCAAACAACATAATTGGGAGTGAAAAGTGAGATATAAAAGCATTTGAATATTCTGACTTTGTGAAGTTTTGAAGACAGAGAGAAAAAGTCTTTTATGAGGGTGTAAATAAATCAAATGAATGAATCTGATTGATTTTCCCTTGTGATGAATATATTGAAAGGAAATACAATTGATCTTTTCTTTTACACACCTTATCCCCATCCCAATTTAAATTAAATATAAATAATTGAAAATGAAAGCAACAAAAACTAACCAAAAGCACGTTTTGTTGGAATAACAGTAACAAAAAGATTAATTAATAACTAAAAGATGCTGTCATTAGAGATTTTGTGGTGGCACCTTTGTCAAGTCTTATTTTCTGCCTCATTTACATTGCTTCCCGCAAGCACATAAAGGCTGCGAAGTTTCTTCCACTGACCTTGACCATTTTCTTGTTCTCACCAACAAATCGCAAGTCACGCTGGTCGCCTCGCATCATTCTATAATCAATTAAAGCACCAAAATTAAAGCTGAATAGTTTCACTAAAGGGAATCAAACGAGTATCCAATTAAGCCAATTGAGAGTCACTGTACCAGGGAATAACCCAAAAGCAAAAAGAAGAAGATGCACTCAAAATAATATTAGCACATATTATAATTGAAATCAAAATTAAAAGAGAAATGTGCTTGTAGATTACACTAGATGGTAGTCGAAAAAGTTGTATGCTTTTAGGATATTAGCCTTGTATAAAACAAACTTATAATTTTGTCTTACACGATTTTTTTTTTTTTTTTTTTGAAGAACAACTGATTGAATTTGAACAAAAAGGTGAAATAAATCAATTGTTGGATCATATACAAATATACTGTGGAAAAAAATAACTTTAATTGAGCTTAAAAAAGTGTTGGGGAAAACTGAGAAGTGTAAAGAAAATGAAACCTCGAAAAAAGAACAAATAATAATTTAAGATAATTGGGATTGAAGCTTCTTAATAAGGCAATAAAGTCATCACATCTACAAACAAACACATCGCTTTTGGCGGAAGCACACGCAAAACTCCAAGTCGGCAACTCCATTGAATAGGCTGGTAATATATCAGCATGACGCGGCAAAATGCTGTTAAATAGTAATCTAGCAAACAAGCATTGCGATACACATGTGATACATATGTAGGTATAAATGGTAACCAGCGAATAAAAGGCGAAAGGGCAAGTTAAAAATGTGAAAAATAGCACTTCATTTCATGTTCACTATTTGTCGGAATGTTAACTTGAATAGAGAAAAAAATTAAAATAAATTAAGCTTCTTAATTCCGAGCTAGTCACACCCACTTGAACTTGGAATAATTTTAAGGTTCTTTCGCTAACTTTTTTTCGCCATCAAAAATTGGAGCAATTTTCTCAACTCACAATCACTAAGAGCACTGATCACATGTACTAAGTCACTTTCGGCTTAATTTTTAAGTGTTATTTGGCAGCAGGAAAAAATTCTGCCAAAAAAGACGGAAACCGACTTGAACCATTAATAAAAAAAATCTCTTAGAATTTATGGGCGTGGCAAAAAAGGCGAAGATCATGGAGGTAGCCCTACAAACTAGGTCATAAGTTAGTTATTAATAATAGGGCAAATAATTTTTTAAACTACTTCGTTTTCTTTATTCAAAAAGTACGATTCATTCCTCAAAATTTTTGTGAACGAAAATATAAAAAATAAATTACCTTTAAAACGAAAAATTTTCCGAAATGAATTTTGAAACGCACAAGAAGTTCGTTACCATTAGCCAAATTATGGCCTCTTTTACGGGTTATCTTCACGATTTTTACTGTTTTTGCTGCGCCCATAACTTCTAGGAAAAAGTTTTTACAAATGTTTCAAATCGATTTCTGTAAGTTTTGGTATGAGTTTAAGCTGTTAGCCGCGTTTAAACTAACGAAGATCATCGTGCATAAAATCGACATTTTTAATATGTTTAATCTGGAATAGCCGCATATATATAATTGGCAAATTGTTACCGCTGAAGCGATTTTTGCTAAAGTTTCTAATGAAAACAGCTCGTTAAGTATACAGTTTCTTTAATTTTTTTTTTTTCAATTTAATAGGATTTCAAATATTTTTTTTAATAGTCCAACACATGTTTCTTGACAAAATACTTCATTTTTCTGTTTTCATTTCCATAGGTGCCCTCACCAAATCACAATGCCCGGTCTTAAGAATTTATGCACAAAAATCATGTCTCGACGTCGTTCTCACTTTTATTAAAATTAATTGAGATCTGCTTTCGTATACTTTACTTTTTATTCGCTTAAAAACTTTTACACATTAATAATTAACACCATTAAAAGAAAAATTTATTTGACATTTCAATATTTCACTTAAAAATTAACTTGTCTGAACTATGAAATGAGTGTCAATATTTATTTAATGCTCAACGAAAGCAATAAATCTATTTCACATTGCACGCATTTTTACGAGCAAAATTGAAAGTAACAGAATTTCAAGTTTGTCGCTTAAGTCTTTTGTTAACCACAAAGTGAAACGACTAGCTACACTTTCGTACGCATGACATAAGCGGAAATGTGTAATTAAATTATGAATAGCAGAATTTATTGCAGCTGAAAGTCGGTTGCAACAAAGTTGCTAGACTCTAAAACACAGAAAGTGGCATAACAAGTTAATGGTAGAGAAGAGATATTCCGCTTTCAAGCACTAAACTTTCTATAATTGATTTTTTTTTCACTTTAAAAGATAATTCTTTACTAATTTGCGCACTTCCTGTTGAAGAAACGCAGACATATAATATGCTTGGCATTTTTATGGCTTAATATTCCTCGTTGTATGGCTGTGCGAAATATTGTGAGGAAGAATAAAACGTAAAATGTATGTTTATTCAATAGTCGATAAAAAAAATACCTCTTATGAAGTTTAGTACAATTTTTTTTAAGATTTTCGCAAAAGTTAAAATACAACTATATTCTCATTTTTACATATCCACACTATAGAAATGGAAAGTTATTCAAGTTTGTTATATAGATCTTCGGTCTAAGAGAAATAAGTGGTTATCAAGGCGAAATTAAAAAAAATAATTGAGTACATATTTCATATTTCATATCTCTCACCACAAGTGTCGCAGTGTAGGAACCATGAAGTTTTTTAGCGGGTTTTAAGTAAAAGAATTTTCTCAGCCAACACACTTACCTTAATTTTTTTCTCATAAATTGTCACAGATCACTTACTTCAACTGATAATATATGAGCTTTAAAAGATTCGCCAAAATAATCATTCCGTTTTAATTGATGCTGATTTAAGTACAAAGGTCAAGAAATCATCATAAGAAATATTTTTTAATATACACGTACATATAACATAATTTTCCTACAGATCTGTTATGAATTGGCTTTCATATTTAAAAGTAAAATAAAAGAGATAATAATGTGGTATACGTGCTTCGATATGCGTTCTTATATAACAAGCAGTCATCATGAGTATGAGGCTGATTATTTGTTGGGCAGAATTTCCCCTTCTAGTAGCTATCCTAATGACCTTGAAATTAAATAGATAGCAAGCCTGAAACCAACTAAAAAAAACTTTTAGGCAAAATTCAGCAAAAACTCATGATTTAAAATGGAAAAAATGATAATGTAAAATAGCAATGGCAGTCGAGCAAAAGGTGTTTCTAGAACTATTCGCCTTTTGACTCGTGACTACTGTCGCTAACAACTCAGCTCCCTTTTTCACACACAGATCGAAATTTTTTGCACAAAAACAGATACGAATCAGAAAATCGAGTCTACTAACATAATGACACTACCAGTGACCGAATTTGCGTGCAACAGTAACTAATCAGCTTGACATTGGTAAAGCAACCGACAGATTGTATCGTGCGTATACCCCGACTGCTCTTAACGACGTTAAACACCAAACATATACAAATAAAAATGCAATTAAAAGCTATTTTCTACTACCTCATAAAGTCTGAAGCAAGTTATCTAAGACACAGCTACACTCACCAACAATAAACTGCTGGCTCTCACTGCAGTCTTGCGTATACATTGCACTGTAAATTTAATATAGAATTTACAGTAGCTATTATCAGTTGTTGTTGTGAACTAATCAGCCACAGTACAGTTCTGCCGAGTTAGATGATATTATGCAAGAATGCAGCAAATTGAGGTCATTTGAAAATTGCGCATACGCATAACAGCAGGCTAATCCAAGGCAAAGATAAAATAATGCAAAGGAGTGAACACAAAGACAATGCAGCTTCTTATGAGCAAAACGCTGAATTGTTTAGAAAATTACCGCACTCTGAGCTTAGTGGAAATGATTTACCACATTTGGTGTGGCATTAAACTAAAGTGGACATTTTGTTGGCGCTGTAAATTTATGTAATTTGCTTACGAAGCTTCTGCACTGGCTTCGGTCTTTGCTGTAGAAAATTTATTTTTTTTTTATATATTATTCCTCACCACAAAGAAAATGGGTCGAATGCATTGAACTTTAGTTGACTTCCCTTTGAAATTTTCTGTAACTTGCGGACAAGCAAATTGCGGACCTTTTGTTAAAAAATTTCTCTGTCTTCTATATAAACAACTTAAATTCTTGTGACTGGGCCGATCAAACAAACATTTTTTTGAAAAATTCAGTTTTTTAATTGCTAGAATATTTTTACCCTCTTGAAAATTTGAAAATGTCTACCAAAATCTGTTTTTTTTATGACTCAAGTCAAATATGTTATCGGTTTTGCTTCTTAAATTTGAAGGTGTCAAACAAGTTGCCATCTTCGTTTTGTATATATTGCTCTCTTCGTTTTACGAAAATAAAATTTCTTTGCAATTCAAGATACATTTAAATTATTTTTTATTTATTTTATTTTATTTTATTTTATTTTTATTTTACTTATTATTATTGTTAGATATCTTAGAAATCTCATTTATTTCATAACATTGCTTTTGCCATATAATATGTCATACTGATCACCTTAACCCGCGCTAAACTATTTGATCAACCCACTATAGACTAATAAAGCAAAAAATAAATAAAGGAAAAATCTCTAACAATGGTTACATAACTGCAGAATGTTAAAACATTTCAAATAAATGCAGCTAATGGGTTTTCATGGTTGATCAGCAATTGCATGCTCATCAATTATATAAGAAAATAACCTCCTGTAATAATTGGATATATGTTTGTATGAATACATTCATACAAAGTTCGCTTAGCTTTCTGGGCAAGTCTAATGTAAGATCTTTATTTGGTTTTGAACCGTTACAAATTGCACCAATTTAAAATATGTGGCATAGCAACAAGTTGCAACAGCATTAACCAGCTAACAGGTAGTTGTTGTTAGAAAAGCCATAAAGCAGAGTCCTTAACCATGCAGCCGAACGTGACTTTCACGAAATTTGTAGAAGCTTCTTATTGTAACATGGAAAGTACAAATAATATAAGGTAAATAAAAATTGCAAATATGGGTTGCGGCAGCTCAAGTAGCACCATTAGTATTTTTACTTCAATTCCCGTTTTGTTGTTTGCAAATAAGAATTTTTCAATTTTATTCCGTACTTCTTTTTTTTTAAGTTTTGTGTGTTTATATTATTGGTTCAAATTTAGTTTTTATTTAAATTTTCAACCTTAGCTTAAATGATAATCAAATACCTGTTGTTTACTTTTTTTCATATTATTCTTTTTAACATTCTTTTGGATGCTTATTTGCTCGTTTAGCTATTTGTTTTGATGGCCTCATTATCATGGCTATTAAGCCCGTTATATAACATTAAGCTTATTTTTTATCATTTTCTTTTTATAAATTAGTATCTGCCTTTTGTTTTTTTAATATTTTTTTATTCTTTAATCTGTAAATTGTGGGTAGATCAATTGATTTTTTATTGCTTTGACGTGGGCGCAGAATGCAAGCCGAGGGCACAGGGCGTGGCCATTTGTTAACCTCTTTGTTTGGTTAATTGTATTTTTGAGCTTCGTTGCTTTGCTGACCACAACGAAGTATTGGTTTAATTTATGGCAGATAATGTGATTGAGAGATTGCATGCTATAGCTTCGCCAAATGATTTTTTGTACTGTGGTTTCTCTGAGTTTAAATTGGTTGTTAGCTAATTGTTGTGACATGCAACACAATACATTGTATTCGTTAATCGCATTAACTGTAGCACGAATTTGAAAATTCCAAAATGAAAATTGGAAAAGAAAGGCTTGGTAATATATATTGCATAATAGATCTGTAACTTACCTTAAGCTTTCTAACTTAACTGTTCATTTTTGAGTTTTTTGAGGAACGCTGTAAGGGAAAAAAAAACTGAGGAAGAATAATACACTTCCAAGCTACCTAACGTAGTCAATGCTTTTGCTGATTAACCGAACCTTAAAGCTGTCTTACTCTAGCATTTGTAGCGAATATTAAAAATTATAAAGAAAACAGTTTTGCAAGGTGGAAAAGGACATGAGATATAATAAAAATAAAAATTTTGTTAAAACAGCAAAGTAAATTAGGTATCAGACTTCGCTAATCTGTATTGAACATATAAACTAAAACTATTTGTTATGTAGCATCATTTTACGTTATCTAATACTTAATAGCTTTCACCTTATATCGTAACTTAAACAACAACTACTACTTAAAGAATGAAAGTTCCTTCGATAAACATCAATATTTTAAATGTATTGTCAGTACTTTATCACATTCTAATGACGTGTAAAGGCAATTTTCTACATTATCCATGGATAGGATCACAATAAACATATCCCTTTACGTAGTGTGACAAAACATTTATCGCTTAAATTTCTAGAACATTACACTAACGACACATTGATTATAAACACAGCCAGAAGCAATCACAAGCTGGTTATCTAAGATCTAAGAATTCACTGGCAGAATGCTTTTAATTGAAGCTGGGGTAAGAAAAAAAATCATCAGCATCGCAGTACCGTTGCCAATGTATAGAGAGAAACTCGCCAGTTAAGTTAACTCAGCCAGTGCCTTCAGCTGAAGACATGCTCTAATCCCTGACAGCATCTGTACCGGCAGGCATCAAATTAATGCCACTTCAGACACAGCTAACTACCTTATAATTTCCCTATATTATTTTTGCATTTATATCACAATTTCAAAAGAAAACGCGTAGGATACGAAAGACAGGTGAATTAAAAATGTCAATACATTGTAGCATGAATGCATACAATGCAATTTTCTAAAGGAATTAGCAGTTGTGTACTTAGATATGTAGACCGTATATCTGTGTGGCTAAGACTTCACCGCTGAGTGGTGAGCGCTAGAAGCTGTATTTTGCGGCGGCAATTGCAATGTTTCCTAGAATTTGTGCACAAAGATAAGTACGCAGCTGTCATTTTCAGCATGAGAAAGTCACACAGCATCATTGAAAATTGCTGGTGGATTGCAGATGTAGGTGCAAGTGAGACTAAGTAAAGGAGTTCATACCTGATGAAAAGTTTATCTAATCGACATCACATTACAATGTGTGTGCGTTAAAAATAGCATCAAATTATGGGAAGAGCACAAATAGGCTTTACATTGACACACAGCAGGGAGAAATCTTCAGCTTAATCGTTGAGCGTAGGTATATTTAAAGCTGTAAAGCAGTAAATTAAATTCTGTTCAACAGTCTGTTGACCAACAGCTTCACCGTCATCGCAACCATCTTCAGATATCGTCACCACTCACTTGTTGTGTAATTTCCGACTTGTAACTGACGTCTAACGTGCGCCAAATCACCTTAGGGGTAAGCAACAACAACAAAAGCTAGAAAAAGCATATAAGGATATAATGAAGAAAACCGGACTTGCATTAGAAAGAGACATACAAGTACAAAATGGCTAAAAGAAAAAAATCAACGCAAGAACAGGTCCAGAAGCAAACCCAGTGTAGCGTAAGTAAATCAAAGCAAACCAAAAATAATTTTTAAACATCGACATCGCTTGATTGGCTGTTGCGAAGGTTCGGCGGGGGGTATTCAGAATGATTGTCTGACGTATCAGAAATTGGCGATGGAGGACGTTGGTGGACTAGTGTTAGCTTAGTCAATGTTTTGGCCTCGGTATGCTAACAAGCGAATTTCTCAATATTTTGTTGTTCTTAACTTTTTATACAAATCAACATTTTAATATTTGTTCTTTTGCTTTTATGTTTATGCTGCCTTAAAGGGTCTATAGAACTAACATATAATATAATATATATGACTTTTTCACCAACGTTTCAAACTCTTAATTCTTAATTATTGATTGAAGGTTAGTTTTTATATACAATTCTAATCAGTCGCACGGGACAGTCTTTAGGTTGTATCATTAATTAGCTTAAAAGCTGCTAATATTCGGCATTATATGCTTTTAGAGACGCCCACAATTAGTCACCTTTGTAGGTCTCAGGCCCCAATTATCGGTAGTGGACTTTGCAGCTGGAATTACCACCAACAACTCAACTAACTTTACACCTGGGAATGTATTCTGTGGGTCCTGTACATCATTTTAAATTTCCTTTATGTCATGGTTGTTATCATAACCGCATATTACAGTCTGATAACGAGAAATCAGGCTACCCGCTTCATCTGCACTACCGTCTGGGCTATGACGCCTGCTTCATACAGCCAATTAAATACAATTTTTAAATTTTTATTAAGATCGGGAACATTTGCATACGAAAATGTCTTACTTAATTTTGATTAATGATCTTCATTCTCATTTTCTATTATAAACTTGTTAAATTATGATACTTTTGATAATTTATGAAGAACTGGAAAAGGACGAAAAAATACTAGATTTTCGACAATCAAATGCAACTGGACATCTGGAAAATTCCTGAAAATTTTATTAATATATTGTTCCCACCATATTAGGCATTAACCAGTAACTAGAAACAATTGTGTCATCATGCAATTCTATTTCGCTTTGACTCTAAGGCACTCGTGTATTGCAACACATAAATCTCAACTGTCTACACCAAGAAGCGGAACCAAAAAGAAGTGGCGAAAACACAAAGTGCGAAACAGCTGAGACAGGAAAAAACAAAAATAAAATAAGAAAATTGAAGTGGAAGTTGAAGGTCAATATAATTTCATTCATAAGATCGATATTTTTACACACACATACCTACACACAAACACATGTAAGTTTTAAGAATGCGAACTCGAACTCACCAAACTTGTATTCTTATTGCTGTTAGTGATATTTTTGTTGTTTTTATTGTTACTGCTGTGAATTGTAAGCAATTGATGACCACACTTGTTATGTAAGAAGACCTTAGTTGAAGGATGCAAAGGAATTAAGACGCATCTTGCATGTAACGGACACACACACATGATCCGCTACCAAAGCTCGTTAGCACAAAAAATCAATAAATTATAACTAACGTTCCACGCTGTTGAACTTTACACCACGGTGCAATAGTTAAATCATTCTCCATAATATTTATGCACATTGTGATTTACTAAGCCATTTTTGCTAAGCTGGTCTGCCGGGCATGAATAGAATAAAACATAACTCAATTCATCTGCAGAGAGAGTTAAAGAATTTTGAGATCAGCCACGCGTGCTGCATGCAACACATTGGTACCGGAGGCAAAAATGTTGCACGTATGTGTGTTCATAGGCATTCCTATGGCAGGCGTCAAAACTTATAATTGGTCCCGCGGCTTACAGCATCTATGTGAATTAATATTGAACCTAATGATAATTGTTCTCAGAGGGTAAACTCTTGCTGAATAGGCTGAATGAATATACGTGTAAATCAATAATTTTCATTCCAGCTATCACAAAAAGTTTTATTGAGTTGTGGCAAAAAAGGAAATCGAGAAAGCATTCTTTACAATGAAATATTAAATTTATTATACATGACAGCCATGACGTTGATTCCTATTTAAACTTATGTACCATATTTATTTAATTTATTTGTTTTATAATGAGGGCTTTATAGCAACTAAAAAAAATATATTTTTCTCCGAATGTTCCAACGAGTGGAGCCAAATAAATAAAACATAAAATTGCTGTTGAAAGTAGCATTTCATGTGATAAAGAAATCAGTATGGCTAATAACTTGATCTTGTAATCTTACAACAGCCCAGCAGCACAAACCTTGCGCGCTACAAAAATGCCTGCTTTAAAAACAATAAAAAATAGCAACAACACCTTCTATCAAACCCTAGCTAATCTAATTAAATAAAATCCTTACTCGCTTATGTATTTACGTTCTGTTTTGTTGGGCGCATCAGTGAACAGTGTTCAATTGAAGCAAATAGTAATGAGAGGCAATGTGTGCTGCCAAAAGTCACTGATTTCATCATGTACAGAAGATTATTATTAAATGCATTTGGTATGAGAAGAAGATGGTGTTGTCGAAATCACTGAATTATTTTATCTGCATTATCCTTTGGTATTATTGAGATTGCGTGCGCCGATTTTAGTAAATTTATTGCGCATGCGTGGCGCTTGTAAACACATAAATACATAAATATTTATATACAGGAAATGCCGTGCGCTGTTGTTTTAGCAATTTTTAATTTTTTTTTACAGCAAAACACATTAAAACAGCGGTGTACTCCAACACTTATTTATAATTAATTTGTTTCTCGTTTTCATTCATCTTATTTGTTTTTGTACACGTTTGAATATATTAATCAGAAGCAACGAATAGTCAACAAGCTGAGCTAACTACTCAACACTCTGATACAAAACTCAGCTCACGCAATAAATTATTGTTGCTACTACCACCTGCAATTTTTTATAGCTGTTTATGTGGTAGTGTTTTATTTCCTTTTTGGAGATTATATTTTTTTTTATTCTGGAACCAGCTAGGCTAAAGAAATCACAATAATATTCTAATCAAATGCTAAACTACTTGGAAATTTAATTCTCCACAACAAAACAAAAAATTATTTGCTTTTTTCAATAGTGGTGATTTCCAATGAGTAAAGTAATTTTTTCTATTTTTCTTTTAATCTGGTGCATGGGACACAAAGCTACATGCTCTTTGTCATTTCTACTTATCGGAGAGGTTGATTATTTCCACAGCAGCCATACTTTTGCCACAAAAATAAAGTCCAGCGAAATCGAATAAATCTGGCACATACATTTTCCTATTTCAGGTGTTCTTTGTCGTAGTAAAGTAATGGCAAGGACGTTCACTTTCCCGACTGCAAGTTCCACATGCCCACTTTACACACTTACCCTTGCCTTAAATAGAAAACCTGACAATAACATTTGTTTACATCACTTAAAATTGAACTTTTCCCAATCGCATCAACTACAGTTTAAAAAATAAAAATCATAAAAAGTAAAAACAGTAACCAAAATGAAACAAAATTCAAGGTAAAGGAAAAGTAGTTTTTTGTTGCAAAGCAACGCTGCTGAGGAGTTAGAGTTCAATTTCACTTTTATGTTGCTGCTACTGTTTGCCGTGGTGTCAGCTTGTTACTGAAAATTTGTACCACTACAAAGTGGCAGAGGGCTGTTGGTCAGCAGCCGGTAGCAAGGTTACAAGGCATGTGGTTGCGCCGCAACTGGATTGTTTGTTGATTAGATCACACTCATATACCATACATAGCTCGTACTTAATATCCGTATGGGTGTTTTTCTCCTTCACTTCTTTTTCATATACACGTATCTTGCATAGTTGCTCTAAAGCGAAGTAGAGGTATTCCCGGTTGTATACTTGTACTTACAGACCCAGTCGTTGCATGTAGTTACGAACAAATAATGCAAAAATTGAATTCAATTTCAGCCTAGTTTTCGAAAACAAATTTTTAGGCAGATCAGTTTCATTTTGAAAATTATCTTTTAGAAATCGAATACTTTAACGATTACTTTAAGGAAATATATATATATATAATAATATATATCTTTAATCGGTACAACAATGGATTATTTTACAGAACTCGACAACATTCATTTATTCAAAATATTAAATCACAAAAAAAACACTTCCAATGAAATTTGCTCTTGATAATGCAAAAGTTAAATCTTCTACCCTTGTCTAAAATAAACTATTGAACGTCATATTAATCGTCAGTTTAACGAAAACTTAATTTATTGCATTCGATTTCATACATACACATGTATTTATTGTGCGAATTTCTTATTCCATCTGCGACTATAGACAACTGAACGACCTCTCAAACAGTTAATGCATCTGTTTTTATAGCACAAAATTTTAAAAAAGTTTTTAACATGAAATATGGAAACAATGTGCGACCGTAAAATGAGCGTACTTCAATTATCCGCCTATTCTGAGACTCACATAGAAGCTCATACTCTCACACCATAACTCTTTGAGATAATCAGAGCTCAGTAAGCCTGTCGGTCTATTTAGTGCCATAAAAAGCAAAATTGGACCGTATAAAAAGTGTTCTGCGTCTGTTGTAATACTCTAACGACACTGATGGTAGATTAATGAGGGATAAATTAGAGCAACACCGATAGTTAAAAGGAACGGTGCTGTTCGTGGGGATATACAATGTAGAAATGAGTAATGCGTCTGCTTATAAAGCACAAACACTCGCCATACACTAAGCTATTTTGCCTGAGCTTGTTAAGATCACTTTAAAACAACACCTTACTTTTTTATGTTTTCTCTATTTCATAGTTATTATTTTTCATATGCAGGATTGTTAGCTATACCGTAAACCTTTTTATATTTTTCTTTTCCTCTTTGCAGATCGGCCAACTTTTATTGCGGCGTAAAATTTTGAGAACTCTCCGAAAGGATCGCATTACACGATTCGATTTAAACGATTTAGAACGTTGTCAAATTAAGTATGACAAAAGTAACTTAACACAAAGTCAGACCAAAGAAACGTACTTACAGAGTACTTCACAATTTGGGGAAAAAGCTTTATCCATGCGGAGCGCTCGGCAGGTCAAAATCAAATTAGAGCAAATGTATCTACTTATTTTGAAAAATTTTGAAATTTTGGTAAATAAAAAAAGATTTTCAAACTTGTATTAAAGCGTTCTTATTTATTTCGAAAATCTATGATAAGCTAAGATCAAAGTAAGTATGAAGCTCTTCTTCTTCTTTATTGGTGTAGACACCGCTTACGCGATTATAGCCGAATCAATAAAAGCCCGCCATTCATCCCTTCTTTTCGCTGTTTAGTGCCAATTAGAAGTACCAAGTACATCCAGGTCTATCTCTAACTGGTCTTTCTCTCCTTCTGCTTCCATCGGCAGTTACTGCGTCGGAATGTTTCAAAGCCGTTCCCAACTCATAGAGGACCATAAATCTTACGCAAAACTTCTCTTTCGAAAACTTCCAACGCCGACTCATCAGATGTTGTGATCGTCCATACTTCCGCACCATATAGCAGCCCAAAGTAGCACCCGTTGCCAAGATGTGTCATCACCATCGATTGAAGAATCGGGCTCACCATCTCCTGGTGTTGCACTTTCATTTCCATTCAGCAAGCTGGAGAAGTGTTCCTGCGTCAGTTACTGGTTCTAACTTGACTTACCCGTGCATACTACGTGTTGGAAAATATTGATGTACTGAAAAAAATATATAATGATCACTATAACAGTTGAATAATAGAAAATGTTTGAGTTGGTAGAGTATTATGGAAGAAAGTGAAGTAAGTATAAAAGCCCGCTTATATGTACTAAAACCCAAGTATGTGTTATAGAACAATTATGCGAGTACAAGATGACCTTCTGTTTAGTAGTAGAATTAATTTGGACTGACTACAATTCCTCTGTGGTCCACTAATTTAAGCAAATATAATGTAATGTGTGCCAGTACGAGTCATTTCGTTATTTTCTCCTTGTTGGTTTTAAAAATATGAACGCATTTAATTTCCTGTGAAAGCAAATGCCAATTTGGCCTCTTCTTTATTGTGGAGGTCACAGAAGAGCAGAAAAAAAGGCCTTCAGCCCTAACTTTCTTACTCGGAAAATCACGCGTTAGCCTTTGTCGCGAGAAAAAATGTTAAAGAAAAGAAAAAATATAATATCAAATGTCAACTCTTTCACAGAATGCAACTCTGCTACCGATTGTTTGACATTTTAACTACAATAAAATGCCTACAGAAACGGAACATACCAGCATTCTTAAATTAGGAGCAAAGTTGATGCAAATTAGAGAAAATTGGATTATGAAAATATAACGATAATTCCCTGGCTCTGCGTATGACAAATAATAAAAAATATATATAATTAAAAGTAGTTGAACGAGTTTTGGTGCATGCAATACCATGCGCCGAAATTATTTTTCATAACTCAATTATAATACTCAATCGCTTATAAAATATATAAATTGAGATTATCGTTCGACAGTTCATTGGCATAAAAATACTTCACGTAACTTCAAGTGACTGTTGGGATGATGATTACGACGAGGTGGAGTTTGATGATAGCAATGAAACTGCAATATTCTTTGCAGCAACAGGAAAATTAAAAAAAAAATTAAATTTCCACTGAAATATACTCGTATATACATACATACATTAAATAGAGGGTACGATAATATTTGATTGAACTCTTTTCCTGAAGCTGGTCTGTGTATTGCTAGCCTTCTGTCACTTTGCAAGTTCTATTGGTCATTTGTCATCACGATCACTAGTTTTGGTATGAAAATATATATGTGCAACAAAAGTAAACGTCCTATGCAATAACCGAAGATTAATGATTTTACTGATTAATTGTAGTGAGTGCTGAGGCATCTGTGCTTATTTTATCAGGACAACTGCCGGAAAATGGTTGGTGTTATTTAAAAAGAATTTTATAAATGTAACCTGCTGATCTTAGCAGCGCGAAATGCAGTAATTATACATATAAATGCAAAACATTTGCATACATAAACAATGTTCATGTACTAACATACGTAAATGAGTAGCAGAATTTTAGCTAATATAAAGGAAAATACATTGAAAAATATTCAAGTACAAAGCTACAAGTAGACTGCAGTCAAGGGAAAAATTCATGAAGCTTAATTATTAATTATGTTGAAAAAAGATAACTTACCTTAGTCTCTAAGGTGTAAAAATTATTTGTAAGTAATGTATATAAGAGCATTAAGGCACATAGATTTTAGGGAAAATGTCATCGATTACTGTTTCATAACACAATTCTCTCTTTTGCTTAAGGGATTAGGGGTAGTCAGAGGCACGAAAAAATGAGAATTTTCAGTATTTTTTTTTTTGCTATTAAATAATTTTATTTTACAAAAGTAGTGATATGGTATTATTAAACAATGTTTTGACTTGAAGTCACGAAAATTTCGAAAAAAAAAATTTATTTCCGAAGTTACAGCTGTCTGTGTTAACCCAGTTCCAAAAAAAGGTCCTTGCGGTGACAATCATAAGTCCTTGGAGATTCATCTGAAATCAATCGGATAAAAAAAATAGTTTTATAAATAAATAATCCTGGGCCTGATCGAAGGATTTTATTTTTTTTCAAAAATTAACAAAATGGCGGCCTCAGGAAATTTTTTTCTAGATTTTTGGGAAAAAATCAACAGTTAATTGGTCTTAAACAATCGAAATTTTTCACAAAATAAAAATCCTTCGATCAGGCCCGAGTTTATTATGTATTCTACAAGCTGTATAAATTTCATTCAAATCAACTGAGCGGTTTTCGAGTTACAGTTGTCACCAGTTCAAAAAACATAGTTTTGAGAAAAACGCGTTTAAAGTTTCACACAGCGCTTTGAAAGGCCCGAGCTCTCTTTGTTATTTGTCGAATAACTTAAAAACGAATTATCGGATTAACTTGAAATTTTCAGAGATTATTTTTAAGATATTATACTTAACGAAAATGCAAAAAAAAAATTTTTTTTTTGAAAATCCTGACTACCCCTAACCCCTTAATTCACCATATAACAATAAAATACATTACTAACTCAGCTGCCCATAACAGTTCGTAGGAATAGATGTTTATTAGGGCGGTTCTTATTGAAAAAGTTATTATGTATGGCTAAAGTTGAGAAAAAAGTATAACTCTTCAAAGTTACATATAAATTGACTATAATTAAAGTAATCCGAAGATATATTACAACTACTCCATTAAATACCAATGGCTAATCGCCAAAGTGACTAAGTTTTATCTCAAAAATGCATCCGTAATTTAGAATTCCTCCTTTACCTAATTGGATAAACATAAATAATGTTCAGCTTCTGATGAATTGCGATATTAACATACCAAATTTCTCTCTGTCAGTTTGTTCATTTGAATGTGCCAGTTTTGCCATTAAAAATATTAGCAACCGATAAGAATGTCAAACAAAGCAATGTTTACCTGAACACAAGTAAACTACGGTGCTGCCGCTAAGTAACGTCACTGACATTCCAAAGTCAAGCTGAACAAATAAAAAGCCGATATGAACAAGTGCATATGTATGTATGTTTGTAAATAAGCTTACACAGGTTCAACGTCAATTGGCCAATTGACAGGCTTCTGCATTCCGCATTTTGTTCTTCGATAAATAGTAGAAATAAAACAAGAGAGAAGTGATGCGACTGCAGAGGTGACTACTAATTGCAGGCTTTCCATTCGGATGCCTTCGCCAAATGTCAATTTCCATTTTACATGCTGAATCTTCAGTTATGAATTTCCGGGATGATAAAAGTAAGTACAAGCTTACAGATAAAAATCTTTCAATAATGTGCAGTTAATATTTTTTCAGTATTCATTAAAAAATATAATATTAAAAGTGAAGCAATTAAAATCATGCACAGCAACCCACGATATAAGATTAATTCATTTTTTATGAGAAGCTTCTCATATTCAAGGGTTCAAGCTTCGAAATTAATATTGACTTTTAGCGAAAATTATTAAGTAGCCTCAAACACGCTCGAGATTTCCCCTGAAAGTAAACTTTTGCCTTTCGAGCTTTGTATACGAAAGTTTTCCGATACAGAGTATTACTGGAGGAAAAAATCGTCTCTATAGCAAACTGTGATGGATTTACTTGCCAATTAGGTTTATTTTTCAGAATAATTTACCAAGATAGAATTAGTGCTCTGCTCTGCGAGATATGACAGTACTTTCTATTACTGGAAAAGGATCATTTTCTTTCTCGATTTAAAAATGGGGTTGTGCCACTTTGGGTAATTAATGAAAAATTTGTAAATAATCGCATGACTTTGGAATAATCCTGAAAAATTCACTAAATAGCTGCACTCAGATATCATAATACACATACATATAGGCTCATTCATACTTTTACATTAGCGTTGATAGTAGCTGATACTAAAAATAAATAGTAAATTTATTCACAACATTTTTCCTGTACATGCAATAATATGCTTGTGAATGACACCATTAAGACACGAGTAATACAAGACACTTCTCCTAAAACATCATACCTATTAATATTGGTTGTTTACAACACTTATGTTTGCTTATAAATATCCTGCCACAACCAATTAGCACAGCATAAAGCAAATTAATAATGTTTAGTATTTGCTTGTTTAGTCAACCAATCAATCAAATTGCTTCAATGGAATTGCTTAGAACCCTGTATGACAGCGAGATGGAGCCTTGTAAAGACCACACGCACGCATGACAAGATGCAAGAAGGATGTCACTGCTATTTACATAAACAACATGTCCGGTAATCAATTTGCACACGTAGAGCGAATAATGTTTTTTAATAGATCATGTTTTGAGAATAAAAAGAAAATTTGTAGCAACATCAATTCAAAAGATAGCATAATAGAAACAAGTAAAAATCAAAATAAAAATAATGGAGCCCTATTAAGCTTTCAAGCCTAATAAAATTTTTCTGAAAGTCAAACCAGGCTAATGAAGTATTCCTCAAAATAGGGTTCGGAACGTAAAAAATATTAAATTGATCTACTCAAGATTTATTAAGAAATTTAATCACTTAAAATAAGCTAATAAAATCATATTCAGCGGCAAATAATTAAAAACAAAATAAAATCAAATAATCACAGCCACCCTTAATATCTCTTAATACCTTCTAAGCACAACCAAACATTTTATGGTATGCTACAACCAGACATTTCTTGTAGCTAATTCGATAAAGCCACCATTGATGCCACCTTTTCCATTAGCATTAACTCATATTTAGATCTGACACGCCTTTTACAGTAATGGACAAGAGTAAGAATGTTTGTGTCAATAATTGCAGATATTTTCATGAGTAGAAGCATTTAGGATGCTTCATCATTTTCCATTAAATTTCCAGATGCAATAAGCTCTTGTAGCAGCACGCTGACAAATGAGCTCACTTGCGTTTTAAAGCATTCTGAAATGCCACTGTTGTATGCTAAGTAACAGATGCTCAAATAAAAGTTACTTAATGAGGAGTAATAAATGTAGATGTAATGGTTATGAGTAGCATTAAAAGCATAATAATTAAATAATAATAATGAAGTTTGGAAAAAGTTTAGGGTAAACTCTGAAAACTTAAGAACTTAATGTTTATTTGTCTCAAAATAACCTAATTTGCTTTATGGTCTCTAGAAGTCCAATTAGCATACTTCTTACAATCCATGCAATCCGTGCAGATAACAAAAGTTCCAACGAGATTATGAGAATTGTAACCTTTAGGCACAGGTCAATGCAATATATGAAGGGCATCAAAGTCATAATTATTAAGTAAAGTATTCCTGATAAAATCGGTAGTCGATCATATAGAATTTATGGAATACTTTTTCGTTTTTCAGTGTACTATAGTTTTTTTTTTTTTAGATTCTTAAATGAAGTTACAATCGGCGGAAACTATCGTAGCATATTTTTTAGCATTAGATAATTTTGACCTAAGCCAGTGCCTTGACTCAGATAAGGTAGTGGCCAGATATATTGGTGATACTTTCAGTGGATACACCTCTTATGTAAAGGAAACAATCCACAGTGGTGTTGATTTTGTTTTCAAGCCAACACTACAGCGCAGAATGCAACAGTCTAAGGAGACTCGGATCAGTAGAATAAGAAGGTATTAGAAGTACTTATTAACCTGATTAAGGATGAGGATGATCAGCTGACTTTGGTTAAGGGTCAATTGGAGCAGGTCCAAGCATATTCTGCAACAAGGGCTTTTAGAATATAATTCTTATGATTGATATTAATTTTAGTTCAACAGATTTTTTATTAATTTATTTATTTTTGCTTGCGTTTTTCCTCACTAGGATCACCTACTTTGCCACTATCAAACCAGTTTCGTATTGAGTTATTTTTTTCTTGTCGGTGGCCTTTGAATTTTGTAGTTAAGTGGCCCTTACTTTTATTGCCAACTTTGCCATGGTATTTTTGGTATTTTTTTTCTACTCTTTACAGCTTCCTAGCAACAACTGTCGGATTTCAATTACCGCAATTCTCTTTATCATTTTATATGCCTCTGATGAGCGCATTTTATTTGCCAATTGCGTGGCTTTTATGTTAAATGCCGCAGCGCATGCGCAAGCGCATTCACAACATATTTATTCGCCTCAGCAATCCAAATGTCGCAATGTTTTTAATGCCTACACTTATAACTGTGTGCGAGAATTCCCCTTGCTGCTGTCGCTGTTATTTTTGTAGCTTTTTTACTCTTGTTGTTGCCACTGTTGTAAACTCTGCTGAGTTTTTTTATGTAAATTTTCCTTCCGTCCGAGTGCCATTTGTCATACTTCCAAAAATGCTTCCTCATGTCATTTCTCAACTTTATTCCCCAACCTTTCTTCGGCTACTGACACTATTCGTAATTGCCAACAATGTTGCCTGTAACAGATGACAGCATCAAATGCGTTTGCCTCACAAGGCATGTCTCTTGTAGCGCAAAGCGAATTCTATTATTCGCTGATAGACAGACAGGCCTCAGAACGTAATTTTTTGGACTTTGTGTACAAAGGTTGACAAGAAATAAGAAAAATCACAATTAAAAAGTCATGACTTTCTTATACCGCACTAAGTAGCTGTTATTGTAAATGTTTTTCTTTCTACCTTGAGTAATACTTTTGCAATAAATTGTTTAAAGTGGGTGTTTTTTGTGGGTGCCGCTTATATTGCTTAATAGATTTTTATCAAACGGTACTCTTAACTACGATAAATGATGCAAGTTTTGCTAATGGTAGTCTTTGGGGGCATTTATTTTTTTTTTATGGTTACTGTTGTTCTTCTTTTTGCTACTTCATGTTCATTGTAGCTACTTAAAAACATACAGTTATTGAATTATTTAAATGTACGAAGTGTGTTGTAACGGTATTCATTTGCAGGGATAAACATTATTCATTCGGTAGTAACGAAAGTGAAAGGGGGAAATCATTTAGTTAAGTATTACAAAAAATAAGAAATTTTATCGAAGGAAAACCCAAAAGATCAGAGAGTCTAAATCATTTGTTCCGCCAGGCCGTACTTCAGTGCCCATTAAACAAAATATATTGAGATTCAATTCCCTCAGTGCCCTCTTTCAAAACCAAGGAACATTTGCTTATCCATTAAGCAACACATCTACACACGATACTTTTTACAATACAATACATATATCCCCTTAAACCAACAAATCTTACACTGTCTGGTACGAACGTGTCGAAGAAGAACTCTTCTTGAGGTTCGATTACTACTTCTTCCAACCTGCATACATTCTTGGGTGACTTGTCGAAAGAATGACAGTCTGTGTGACCAGATATCACTGAAGAAGATGCCAAGATGCCGCATTCCATTTTCCTTAAATTAATAACTTAAAGCCTATAACTTATGTATAATAATAATGAAAAATACATTTTATTGGTAGAAACTACTTGTTGAGCCAGCTCGCGTGCTTCTACACTTCCTTCTTGTTGTTCTATAGTAATGATGCAAATAGTAAAATGTAAGAAATTTTTTTATTTACTTAACTTAATAAATATAATTATTACTACAAAAATGTCGGCGCTCTATACCGTTATTTAGAGCTTGTGAGCTATAGTTGGGCTAAGACTCAGAAAGAAATTATCGTTGCGTGCTTCGTCGATATTTCGCACTAATCCACTCAACTAAATTAAAATAAAATCATAAATCTTTCCTGTAATTACAATGCAGAAGAGCCAAGTAATTAGTATGCAACAGCCGAAGTTGCAGAAGCAGACGATTATAGGCATTATCATAAGTGATTCATTAATACAGTGTAATTATATGTACATATATAAGTTTCCATTAATAGCTACATCTGACTCGAACAGCCTGAGGCAAGTCGGCAAGTGATTGTATTAGAATTTATAAACTCTAATCTGCACATGATGAAAGTCCAAATTTTTTTTTATAAAACAACAAAAAATTACTGTCGGCTCCGTTATTGCAGCTTCAGCAATTCTACTACTTTCTTCTTCTCAAACCAGCTGCCGCCAGCTAAGCGCCATTATTATCGACACGAACGCACGATTTTAGATCAGACATATTTACATATAAGATGAAAATCCTAAGCATAGATGTTCAAAAAATATGCAGACTTACATCTGCTGTATTTGCTTCCATTGAGGATGTTTTTGAGCATGAAAAGAACACATTCAGATATTAGTAAAGTATTAATAGTCTGTACGTTTCGCGGATGGCAATAAAGTCGAATGGGAATATATCAAGAGTGTCGGTTGCTACTACAAAGAGCCGTCGGTGAGGGAGAACAATTTTCTTAGTATGTTTGTATATCTGTCTTGCTGCACGCAATACTCGCACGAACTGAACACTTCAAGTGTTGAAACACTAGTTTATAAATCCTCTGTTGTACTGTTGTGCGTATGTAGAAGGCCACAAGTAGCAAAAGCATCTGTCAGTTGATGGAGGAAGTAGTTGAGTGGCGCAAGTGCAAGTGCATGCAAATAAACGCCACATGCGGTCATCGTCGATATTCAAACATACATATATAAATACATACAAACATTCCCTATGCCGTTGAGCCTATTCTGACCTCTTGGTAAAAATCGAAATATGTTGAGGTACCGGCCTGGGCGCTAGTTGTGCGGTTCTGACTACTAAGAATTCCAGTATTGATTACATTATACAGTGGGCATCTGTATGTTTATAATTAGTTCTGGAATCACATTCATTTTGATAAATTTTAGAGTAACAATCGTAAATAAAATCGTAACATCAAAAGGGTATATGTTATGCTCTTCTCCGTCAAAAGTTTAGTTGGAAAAGTGAGGCTCTTCTCTGTTAATCATATACTAGGAGGACAAAGATGGCGATAAAATCCTTTCCTCGTTCATTAGGCACCAGCACCATTTCCTCAGCCTGTCTCTAGAATAAGTAAAGCCACTTCTAATTGTAAACTTGCAGAAATTGCAGATCATATTCCGACTTTACCTTGTTCGGGATCAATAACTTACGTTCAGGAATTGCAATGATAAGATTCTTGCCCACCAATTTTGACTTTTAGCTGTTGTTTCATTGTGTGGGCCGATTGTCTTCCCTTCCTTTAGTCTTTTGAGCAGTCAACTTTCACCATCAAAAGATGATAAAAGTTTGTGTGGCACCTATAGCAAACAACTCATTAGTTTCTTCTCTAAAAATTTTCACCATACGGCGATTTGGTGGTTACCTACGGATAAATTATTACGATGGCAAGGCGTTACTTGTGTTATTCACTTAGCTTTTCAGAAAACGCCTGGCTAACTCTCGCTAAATTAGCTCTACCTCACAATTTTTATGGCGAAGATTCCATACCAGTCCTGATTTATTATTCGGCCCTTGGTGCATACAGAAGTTGATATATCTTCTAACCGAGCTCAAATCTAAAGTAGAAAGATGGAGGCTATTAGATTATTTTCGTTGTGGGTAAATCCACAGTGCTTTGCTAACATATGTATCAGCTATTTTTGCTTATCTCAAGCAGGGGAAGATAGATAAATTAACTTGAAGGATAAGCGCTAAACCCAAAAAACAAACTAAAATATATCCCAAGGTTTTAGCACACGGCTGCAGGCGCCCTTAGTGACGACCGAGTTATATGAAAAAGCTGAGAAAGTGCACCCTAAAGCAAGCATTCTGAAGCAGATTCGTGCATCGGAAATACAAATCACACATATAGCAACAGAAACAAACAAACTACCAACCAAAGTGGTGTATAGCATAACGATCGTTCAACACAAGCAAATAATGATACATGCTGCATTAAGTGGGTGTTTGGATTGGGTATAAAAGAGCTGAAACAGCAATAAAAACAGCAACTATGTAACTCAGGTACTTTGCAAGAAGTAACAAGTGTACAGACGTAGCAAACACCTTGCCTCTTGCATTGCTTTCAACTATCAGTACTGTTGTTGCTGTCGCTGTGTTTTTGTAAAATTGAAGGGTAAAATGGACATTCGAGTGTTCACTCATTTTCTGCACTTCTAGTCCAGTTCGAAAAGCTTTTTCATTTATCATTTATCCCTTGCAATAATTCTGCATATTTACATTTTTGTTTCCGCCCGGCAGCATAAGATAAGAAAAACGGAAATATTTCCAGGAAAATCTTAAGATTTTACTCTGCTGATTTTTGCTCACCACGAAACGTCCGTGAGTGCGGCATAAACTCATGTTGTTGAATTGTTTAACAACATGTAGCCACTTAATAGAACATTAAATTACTTAAATTATTTAAATGATGCGAATCATTTGTAGTGTTGAATGAAATTAGAGAAATGCATGAGAAGCTGACAGCTCTACTAAGAGCGGGAAGAAAATATTTAATTATAGTGTATTTTGTTTTTTTCATAGAAAGCAGGAATTTATTATAAATATCCTACCTTCCTCAGCCAACTTAAATCAATCCCACAATTAGTCGGCTCGATTATTAGAGTTTTAGACTAGTAAGTTTCTCTGAATTTGAGTAACACCAGAACACCTTCTGGAATAAGTTCTGATTGGTGTGAAATAATAATTTTTACATTTTTGTAGCAATGAAAATAAACATCTTATTGTCTTGGCGGCCGTGATAGCCAAAAGGTTAGAATTAAGTACTGCCATTCGGAAGGCCAGCGTTCAAATCCTGGTACTACCAACATCCAAGAGTTATAGAAAATAAAAACAAACGGTTGCAGCGAGAGAGAGATGCATAAAATATGCTCCAAGAATTTTCAAGATTTGCAAGTTTGTAACTTCGCTGTCCAGTTTTTAGTTACACTCATGCACATTAGTATTCATGAGTATTTATAACGTGGACATACATATATGCATAAGTAGTACATCAAATGGCGAGAAGCGAGAAGAAGTTCCACTCACTTCGTCCTACCAGCACTTTTATTTGGTTTTATTTCGATTCCCTCAATTCACTTTTTGAGCCCTTCAGCATTTAATTTTTACCATATTCTTGTCTCAGAATATTTCATTCCTTTAATTTGCGATCTTCATTAGTAACTTTTTTATATTTGTGAAGCTAATTCCATAAATTATTGAACTGAGTCTGGCTTAAAAAATTGAACTTGCACAACAACTTTGCCAGTTTAAACTTCAAGCACCAGGAGAAATATCATCTATCGGGGGCTAAAGATGTCTAAAGATCCAAGTAAATATTGGAGCTCTAGTGCATTTTTGTTCCATTAGAAGTCATCGGTGCATATTGATTGGTATAAAAATACAACCAAATGTAGACTACTCACACCAAATTAACCAATGTACAATTATCGCTTTGATTGTATTCAAGTAAAAAAATTAAAATAAAATCCTAATTGAATCGGACGAAGAAAACGCCAAATTGCTACAAAATAACTAATGGTCGTATCCATATAAATATCTAGGTAATTTATCAATTCAGTTCCCATATTCATACATATATTAATATTTTCATTGTGGGTATTGCTCCTATCAATCGTTTTCAGCTTAGTCTTATGTGACTGTGTTCACATTCCAAAGCCCAAAGAGAGAATTCTCACTTATCTTAATACTGTAATTTATATATAGAGACGTTTGATAACGACTGGCGACCGCTTTCGTTTGACCAAATAATTTTATGATACCACAACACGGCCAATAGGAGAATTCATTAACGCCTTTTCAATATATTTATGTATTGCAGTATTGCTTTGTCGTTAAGAGGATTAACTTACTCAATTTTTTATGTCCTTATGAGCATGGGAATATGTGGGTTGGATGATCAACCAATAAATTTTAAATCATTAAGCCACATTTATTAGTAAATTTATTGCTGCCAAATAAAAATGTAGAAATAAAAAAGAAGAATATTAAACATAAGCATAAACATGATTTCCATTGATTTTTTTATTTTATTTAAAAAATCTCCGTATATCTTAGATCAAACAGAGCGATGATCGAGAGCCAATAACAGCCAGGATTGTGCTGAAATTAAGAAAGGTAAAAATAGAAAGCTACTTCTTTATTTAAAACTCCCGGCGCATATTTTTTAATGTAGAAAAATAAGTAGGTAGTATCAATCTACGCAGAATGAGAAAAAAAATCGTTTTCAAAACATCTGAAAGGTTTGTGCGTTTCATTTTTGATTTCTTCTTCTCGTTGACACTTGACTGAAATTCTGCTCACTTCTTCATCAGTTAAAGATTCCACGTTTTACATTTTTACTTCAGCTGCTGTTTAGTTATCAACTGCTGGCTTATTTTTGACTGGAGAATGGCAAGTGAGTGAAGTGAACTAAAGCGACGTGCAAAGTCAGAAGTTGTCGCTATGTTGCACAAAGCTAACTGAACACCGCGACGTTAATGCAATGCGGCGCACATTCCAGTAGCAAATGAAATTAGTGTAATCCAAGCAATGCACAGGATAATGTGGCAAGTAGGATAAGGTTAGCAGATCAATTATAACAGTATTTGATAACAGACTCATGAACACATTTGGTAGAAAGAATTATGCTTGTAATAAATGCAGCTGGGTTTATTATAGTCGTTGTTGCATGCAGCATTAAGTTAACTAAAATTTAATTATTGCGGAATGTTTTGGAAGTTATTTTTCATAAAAAAGGGGGATTTGATAGTACCACAGTGCGTATACGTAACGAAACTATTTTTACAAGTCCAATCAAGTAATATCTAAAATGAATTTCATTGAAAAATATGGTATTGTCATTGTGATATAATAATTAAATAGCATACTTACCGCTTACTTCATTACACAATGAAATTAAATTTAACCTTTTTGGTACCGGAGGCCGATATATCGGCTCTAGCTGCACTCGCTACAAGTTCCAGAGCCGCATTTAATTGCTTTACTATTCGCTCCGGGAAAGCTTTATCTCAAACCAAATTTGTAATACGATGAAAATGATGTGGCGTTGAGTTATATATTTATTTGCGTTATGTAATGTTTTATATCTTGTTGGAAAACACAATGGAAAGTATCAACTTCACACTCATTAGTTTATAACAAATTATGATGAAAAGATGATATTTGTTTGTGTAAATACGTTTTGTATTAGGGAACTCAAATTTTATTTTTATTAAATATTTTTCAATGTGTAAAAACTAGTATCTCCATTTTGTTTTGTATTTCATCCCAAATATAGTGCATTGACTCACGTAAATATTGTATTGCGTTCGGCTTTTATTGGCCTTTTCCCGAACCATTTTTCGCATAGTCACTTTTTTTCCGCGCGGCACTAAAAGGGTTAAAGCAATTTTTTAAGAAACAGGGCAATCTTAATGCTCCTAAGCGCACACTTGAGCTTAATCTCTTTGATTTTTATATTTCAATTACATAGACACGTCATGCTGCCGAAAAGTCTTTTAATACCATTTTACAAATTACAAGTGCCTCTCACTGGTAGCGCCTTTCTACCATAATCAATACAAATGGCCAATTGCCGCATCACAAAAGGTAAGATTCTTTTCTCTTTCCTCTTTTATAGTAGCTTTTTGCGAGTTGGTCGGGATCTGTTGGGCGGTTGTACATGCAAAACGCACATAAATCCCCAATTCGATATTCCAACGACTCCTTGAACATTAGACGCCTTGGCTTGAAAAGGCATATCATTAGAGATATAAATATGAAGTATACTGTTTGCCACATAATATGTTGCAGAATATGCGGAACTCTCCCTAACGAATTGGAAATTATTTTAATACATATATGTATACTCGTATGTATAGGAATATTCAGCTTGCTTTTGTATGTAAATACATACGAGTATGTACCAGTAGCGCCAGATCATTTTTCATCATTAACCATCTCACTCACAGACCGAGCTCAAACAATTTAAAAAAGGCAGGAATAAAAAATAAATGTTAGCATAAAACCAAATCCTCCACTCGTGCATCTGATGCTCATGCGCGCACACTGATTATCGCACAATTGTAAAATTATACTAAAAATTTACTTTAGCCATTCTACCATAAAAGTGCATAAGCATTATTAATTCGTAATTATTTTTTTTAATATTTCAAATACGCTCGTAATAAGCCAAGCTCCCAAGTGAAAATTTTTCTTGCCGCGTAGAACAATAATTGGGTGCTCCCACTAACAATGCTCACATTCCAATCATTAGCAAAAAACAAAAATTGCATCATCATCTTTAACACCGATGGCGTTGAATTGCGCTCAATTACGGTTCAACACATCACCACAGACAATCTTTAGAAAATATATTAGGTGAATCAGGAGTAGGAAACCATTACTTATGTAAAAATATTTTCTTCCCTTCTTGGGTTTGAAAAAGATAGTAAATCGAATTAAACTTAGACGCGAGGAATCAGGCTAGCTAAACCCAACCAAAGAACTGGTTATTGAAAGCCTCTAGTTATTCAAAGCCTCTAGCTATTGATAAAGTCAATTCTGCCAACGATTAAAATCTAAATCATCATTTTGGCTCAGGAGAAGTAAACATGAAATTTATTCCCAGCACGAAATTGCTTAATTTTTAAGGAAAATGCATGGAGATTACAGCAGCAAATGATATTCAAACAGACATACATATATACATTTATATATAAACAATTGTAAATAAATATGGGCTGGTTTTAGGCGAAGCAACACCATCATGTCATATCTAGTTCCAGCTCCGAGAGAGGATTGCAATGTTATTCTACATACATTCATACAAATATAACATATTTGCAGCAAAGTCATGTATATACATAGATCTTACCTTTTTTTTACAAACATCAGTATCAACAAATTGTCCAGCCGCTTCGATGTTGATTTTATTTCCTTTCATTTGTGGTTAATTTTAGATTTTTGGCTGAAGGGCTTTAGAAACAACTTCATACCTATACTCGAAGTAAGTATATTTCTTTGAATGTATGAGGCATAGGTATTGAAGCGATGTGACTTAATTATACTGCTGTTGCGGGTCAAGCCAATCATTTCAACGACTACTAGTTTATGCAGAGTTAAAAGATATATTCACAACAAATGTGTTTTTAATAATTTAATAAACGGATGAATTCCCTATAATATCAGCGTAAAGAGAAAGAATGTGTGAGTAAAATACAAGTCAGTATGACCATAATTCGATTTATTCCGATTTGTAGACCATTGAATAATTTTTTTCTTTCGAGCTAAGTTAGACCATCACGGCCTGAGAACTATTTTGCTCTTCCGACTTTAATTCTAAAATCAAGCAATAACTGTAAATAAGTTCCTCATTCTCAGTCCAATCAGATCTGCCATTTGGAATGCATATTTGCTCGCATGCAACAAACAGTTAAATTAATTATGAGATATCATAATAACCAAAGGGTTGATGACATTACAACAACAATATAAACAACACATAAAACAGCAATATTCAGTTACCAGAAACCAAATATAATGACATCAGCGAGCTTGAAATAGCAAACAACCCGTGATTATCAGCATGAAATCACAGAATGCTCCTGCTGTGTCAGCTTAAGCACACCCGTACGCGTTACATACGTGTAGGTGTCTACCTAAACAACTACATATGTGTTGAAAGTGCAAACACCTTTTTTTAAGGTGAAACTGCAACGTTTGACATTATCGCAAAGGGAAAATCTGTGAAAATCAGTGCTTGCAACCAAATTAAATTAACGCATACAAACCAACGAGCACTTGACACGCCAAGTAAATGGAAGTTGTTTCTATGGTTACGTCGTTCCTACTTCGAAAGAGTTTTCAGTTTTATTGCAGACCATAAATTGACGCTGAATTTGCCACTACTTCGCATACTTGGTCACACGCATAAGCGCCTAACTGTATCAAGCCAAATTAACTTATTTAATTTCTAACTGAAGGTTGAAAGAAGGGCTTTTTCCATCAATTTCTTTCGTCTCTGTTTTGTCAGTACATTAACTGTTTGGGAAAGGGTATTCAGAGATTTATTTTATCAAAGTCAAAGTCGAAGTTTGCAAATTGCTGTAGATCGTATTGTAATTAAGTGACCTATGATTCAATAGATTCCACAGCTGTGAACTTCATATGTTATATTGAATTTGGAAATTCTTTAACTTTTTTTCACATATCTACCGTTTTAAAATATCAGCATTAATTTAACCATCGCACTCAATTCATAGTTGAAGGCATTCTATACACTTTTCTTTAATATTTCCAAAAATCTTTAGGGTCCAATGAAAGAGCTTTAAAGCGACTTCATTTTCCTCCAAATTTGAAATAATGTAAATTTATCATTTTATTTAGATCTCTTTTCGTAGATGAATCCACTGTAATGCCATCAAACGTTTTTCCAATCATTGCCAGAATGTGGGATCAATTAATTTTGAGCTTAATAAATATATAGAGTAACTGCGAAACAAATAAAGTTGATTTTCTTTTATCTCGAGCCCCGATTAAAAAACCTCCGTAAATCGTAACAAAAAATACCTAAACTTTACAGCTTTTCTCTTATAGAAGTTTCTCAGAGAGACATTCTAAAGTCATATCACGGAAAGAATAGTATTTTTCTAAAAGCTCTACCGCCTGCTTCCACATCGTGTTTGGAGCCAGCGGCTCTTGGTAATTAATAAAACTAATGGAGGTTTACAACATAAAAATTTATTCTTTTAACTTTCGTTGTTTCTAATTTTTCATTAGTGGTTGCAAGTAATTAAAATCAGTGCAACTCCACAAGCTAACTGCTCAACGCACATTGAAGGTTAATATAATAAGTATAATAATAATAATTAGCTCTGCACAAGTATTTTTAAGTTTAAGAGGGAGTGATACTTATAACACGAGAGGCACTATGTATACAGTCCAAAAACGACCAGAGCTAAAGCTAATTGTCACCTCAGCTACACTCGACGCTGTAAAATTCTCACAGTATTTCTTTGAAGCGCCTATCTTCACCATACCCGGTCGTACCTTCCCTGTTGAGGTTTTGTACACGAAAGAACCAGAAACAGATTACTTAGATGCTTCCTTGATTACTGTTATGCAAATACATTTGCGCGAGCCACCAGGTGATATATTACTTTTCCTTACGGGTCAGGAAGAGATTGACACCGCTTGCGAGATCCTATACGAACGTATGAAAAGCTTAGGGCCTGATGTGTCCGAATTAATTATATTGCCCGTATGTGCATATTGTATGTGCAACAGGTGAATATTTATATTTATCTATGCATGCGTGTGTTACACAACTAATTAGTTAGGGCATCACTGTGAATGCCTACGTTGTATAGCCTTATACTCTATAAACTAAGATTGAATCACCGCCACGCTGCACTGCTCAGCCATTCATTAGGTGGCATTTAAAAGGTGTTGCATTTAAAGGAACGTAGAAACACCAAACATGTTTATATTTTTGCCTTTGGGCTATTGCCAACAATGTTGGCGTCCATTGTGTATTGCTATATTTCCCTCACTTTCTACAATGTTTTTGCCTGCCAGCTGTTTTGTCATTACTTACGAGCGTATTTAACATCATAGAAATGCACATATATATACTTTTATTTGTGTTCTCAGTTGCATCGACGCAAACACTTTTGTCTGCGGTTAATTATGCAATTAAAGGGAAATGTTGTCCTAAAGGCAGGCGTGTTAAAAATGCAGCACGATTTCCACATACATATACTACACGTATATGAACAAAAACTAATTTTTGCAACTCTCAAAATGATAACATGCGCATCTGATTATTACACATCTTTGTTAAAGTGTGTTATTCGAGCTCTTGCTTTTGGTACATACTTTCTCTGCAATTTCAATTTTAAAAGTAAAAAGTGTATCGTTAGGTCCGTCTTAACTAAAAAACTAATTTTAATAATATTTTCTTATTAATTTCTTAAATATGTATGTCTTCTAAGACCAACAGATTTAAGTACTCTGAACCCATTCGTAAACGAGCATGAGAAAATCTTATGTTTTGGAAAATATAGCTATTTTTGCCAAGTCACAATAAAACACGCCTTGCACTAATGGTAAGAGTACTTAAAACCCTCAGAAGCGAAATTCAGCCAGCTCATGTCTTTATACTTCATATCCGAAATCCTTAGAGAGTTAACTGGGTTTAACAGCTTAAAAATTGGAATTTCTACAACATCTCTGGGAAATTTTCCTCCATTTCCAAACCGATCCGAAAAAAAATTGCAGAGATACGGCTTTATGAAGCTCCTCGTAGGATAAACCGATATTGCTGAAATTTACACCGGCCTTCCATATACTATTCATGAGAAATTGGATGAACAGGTGTTTTTTCATTTAAAGTATTTAAAAAAATTTAAATCTTTTTTACTCTGTTTTTTTTTGTAACAGGTATTATGATATTTATGGGATTAACTGAAACATAATTTTTTCTTTATCACTTCGGCTGATCCTGTTATGAAAAAATTTAATTTTAACCTACAAAAATTGAAAATAGCTCCCGAATAAACCCATGAAACTCCTTGAAAGGGAGCTAGTAAAAAGTTAAATATAAATTTAATAAATTTTTGTAAAATATTATCAGAAAAGAGTGGTAACATTATTACAGATGCCTTTATGATTCTCATTAAATAACAATTCTAAATTTTTTAGTTTGTATTCTTGAGCCCAAGAATCTTCCACATAAATTACTTAAATGTAACTACATGTTTACAACAGGCGATATACTCGTACTGGTATATAGACAAATTGTTCCTTTTACTCCTGTAGTTATAAATATCCTATGAAAGATTTACCTTTTTGAATTCATTGTACAATGTCCAGGTTTATGATCAAAAATTTGCCGTGGCTCCCCGTTGCTAAATAAAAATCTTTGTTTTACAATTAGTAGAACTTTAGAAGGTTTGGCATTGTAATTGATAAATATTAATAAACAATAGCATATTAGAAATCCTATCCCATAAATTATATATTTTATTTACATAATAAAAACATTTATTAGTAGGTAGTAGGTACTTGTATAGCCCTGAGTGCTATAAAGCGTTTTTTATTGGTACCAAATCATAGGTGAGTTTTACTATTTCTGACTTTAGTTATGTACATACAGTACATACATATTTGCACTGCTTTCTGCACTTTGCACACTGGATTAACAGCTGTCACTTCTACCAGTTTTCTTTGATGTATAACAAAATATTCAGTTCATACAAACAAACCAGGCCTTTTAGCTCACTATAAAATAATAAACATTAATAGTATGTGTGGCCGCAAAAAACAATTTTAAAGGCGTAGGTCTTTTATGGCACCATTATAAGTTATATTACTCCAAGCAGAGTTAATTTTACTTTCATTACCAGATTACGTGCCACACAGGCTTTATGGGATGCAAATTTTTGACAGCGACAGAATTAACGTTAATGCTTCTGCTCTTAATGCACAAGAAGCCTCGATATTATTGCGTACTATTGCCAAGGTCATGGACAAGGTCACTCAAGCATTAATTAACGCCACCGAGCTGGGCCCTATAAATAGCGACGAATTAGTTGCAGCTAACGAATATGGATATAAAAAGATGAATAAAGATGAAAAAATTTTACAAGAAGAAATAGAAAAAGAGTATCCGCAACACTTTGCGTGCCCGGACACATATAAGTAAATATAAACCAACATATACATATTGAACTATATAAAAATTTAAAAGAAGATAAAAAACAAAAGGGCCATTAGTCAGATGTAACATATATAAAGGGTGGTTAAATTTTCAAGGGCCGATGTTGATTTTGAATAAAACACAAACTATTTAGGAAATTATTGAAATTTATTTTATTATGATATATTGGTATTACTCAATTATGTATGTAACAAAATATCGGCCAAATGAGCGCCGCGACCTCGGCGGCACACCTCCATACGATGGTCCAAATTTTCGATGACGCTGAGGCATAATGGAGTTTCTATGCCGTTAATGTGCCGAATTATCTCATCCTTTAGCTCTTGAATTGTTGCTGGCTTATCGACGTACACCTTTTCTTTCAAATAACCCCAGAGAAAAAAGTCCAACGGTGTCAAATCACATGATCTTGGGGGCCAATTGACATCGCCATTACGTGAGATAACACGGCCATTGAATTTGTTGCGCAAAAGAGCCATTGTTTCGTTAGCTGTGTGGCAAGTGGCACCGTCCTGCTGAAACCACATATCGTCCACATCCATATCTTCCAATTGTGGCCATAAAAAATTCGTTATCATTTCACGATAGCGAACACCATTCACAGTAACTGCCTGACCGGCCTCATTTTGGAAAAAATACGGCCCGATGATGCCGCCAGCCCATAAACCGCACCAAACAGTCACTCTTTGTGGGTGCATTGCTTTTTCGACAATCACTCTTGGATTCTCATTCGCCCAAATGCGGCAATTCTGTTTATTGACGAATCCACTGAGGTGAAAATGTGCCTCATCACTGAAGATGATTTTCTTCGAAAATTTTCATAATAAGTCTGGATAACTTTAACATGTTGTTGGATTGTGTATCTCTCCATGGTTCAAATTGAGTAAGTCTGAAATAGAGAAATGTCAAATTAAATTCGGAAAAAAACTTGGCGTTTAGGTGTGGTTCACATTCAACATCGGCCCTTACAATTTAACCACCATTTATGTCCAAATCAGAATCGATGTATAGAACTTTTGCTATTTTAAGAGCAAAACACCGGTCGACACGATCAATTGCATTCTTAGTTCTGCTGTAACCGCATAGTAGTGTAGACGCATGAGGGCGTTGATTGTCCATAAACTTGCAGCCGATGCCATGAAAGTAACAGAGCAAGAACTCCAACTAACAGAGTGCCTTGCGGTGGGGTATACGCTGATGGGGCTACACACAGACTACGTTAGCAGAGGTTAAATTGAATGGACAAAACATCGTTCCCTTAGTTCGGTATGTATGTGGATTGGCGAGATTTTAATGGCTTATGGCATGATCAACAAAAAGTGTGAGACATAAGTGGCTTGGAGTGGCAAGGGTAAGATATTTTTAGTAGGACGAAAGAAGCCTCTCAACTTGATTTTTTTTTTTTTGACAGACATTTATATGCAGGTAGAGTTTCACTGAGAGATATCTTTTTTGGATTTCATGGCATTTTATTACCGACTCCTTAATACATAATGTAAATAAGAATTTATTTAATACCAAGAAGTCAATGCATGAGTGATTTGTGCATCATTTTGAGAGTCGTTCATCAATTTGATCCCCACAGTTGACTGTTATTGCTTTGATGTCATTGTAGTGATAAAAGTTAACGAAAGTTTATTTTTGCTCTGAATGGCTTTGTACCGTTATCATCTTCACCACTGGAATGCGTTCTTTAATAAAATCTTGAAGACTATGTCATCGTAGTCTATTTTATTGTATCCCCCTAAAAGAGAAGCTAACTACTATATCATAGTTTATTTTTAATTTGTCTTATACCTTTGATATGTTTTCTATAAATGGCTCTCTCTGCAGTTGTACGCTGCCCCCGAACAGCCAATCAATTTGAATAAAAGCCTTGAAGCTAGGTCTCTCCAGTTTGCAGCTCGGGTCTCCACTCAGCATTTGTGCCCTATCTTGTTAAAATCGCATGATTTTCAGAATTTTCAGGTGATATAGGATAGTCGCTGTAATACCAGAAGTAGTAGAATTAAAAAATTGTTCTAATTAAAAATGATCTGTAGAGATCTAAACCGTCTCTAAAAACTCTTTCGTGGTATTTTTTTCTCCTCTGTGCAAATTTAATTATCTTAGAAGCACAAAAAGTTATGTTGACTTTCCAGTTGAGTCTACAGATATTTATTTTAAATTTAGAAGATTGCAGCCCACAAAACCTTGCTATCATTATCTTCAAGGATCTTTAAAGCAGTTGTAAGAATAGTGCAAGTGTTGTCTTACATTATTATCCTCACTACCGCATGAGAAACATATACCAATTTAAAAATTTATTCAATCGTTCTGACTAAAATATAACCTAAATTATACGATATTGAATAATACACTCGTATGTTCTTGAAAGTCTTATAATCGAGCACCTCATTGAATGTTCTTTCGCTTCCTAAGGCATTCATGAACAATACATACAATCAATTATGCGACAATAAGTACTATTTTTCCTAACACCATTAAAAGTAAATTATTTACAAATTTATTGAGCAATTAAAATTACTTCAAAGCCTACTCCTGCTAAGTAATCCTTGACACTGTCATAAATATGTATTAAGGTATTCTGTAGAAAAAGAAAATTCTACCTTAATTCATTTACACCGCAACCAAGGGTTTAGTTATGAACAAACAATTAGAAATTAACTCTTCCCAGAGTATGCGTACTTGACACCAACTAATCGTAGCTCCAACCAACTTCCGACTTGGTTGCAGCACTAAACAGCTGTAATTAGCAATGCACATTCTTGAAACCACCCCAAGTACAATGCTGACAAACGCCTTTAATGGTCAATTAAATTTACTAACGCTAAAAAATCACGCTAAAAATTCCTATGTCTATGTGTTGCAGTTTAAAGTGAAAAATAGTTATTTCTGATTAATTTAATTAGAACATAACCTATAAGAGACGACAGACTGAAAGTGGCTCACATGATGAAGGATGGACACTAAAATTTAGAGAGATGTGAAAAAATTCTTATCGCGAGACTTTGTCAAATGCCATGTCATGATTTTGCTGGGAATTTTTATCACACAACACCAAAGCCGCAAGAGTTGTACAAACTTGCAACACGCTACACTTAGCGCCATTATAATGCAACCAGTATTTACTTTATAGTTTATACTTGAGATATAATTAAATTACTTATAAGCTGCAGCAAACCTGAGAAGTCGAGATGCCAAGAGAACAAACTAATTGTTCTGCCACCGGCTGCTACTGCTCTTCTACCCTCATCTGCTACTAACCGTAACGCCTTCAAGTTATAAGGCCACTGACCTTTCTCTCAGCCACATGGTCAGGCTAGGAGAGGGGATTTGTACGACGAAGAGCAGCAGAAAGTTATGTGTTGTTGCTATTATTTCCGCTCCTTCGTCTATTGCTTACAATCTAACTGTTTGCGTGTCATAATTATTCATCCTATAATACCAAGTGCTCAGCTTGGCTTTAGTGCAAGTTAAGTGAGTTAAAAATAATATTAATTTTCTGAAAGTTAAATGAATATATGTACATATGTATTTATAAAAATGTTTATGGCGCTGTTATTAGAATTAATTATTAAAATAAAATAAATAATGCAGCCACGATTAGACTGGCATTTCCTTCTCCAGCTTGATTGCCCCAACTCGTGGGCCTCCCGTTTGCGTGCCACACATGGCGGTGCATTTGTCTGTATTAAGCTGAAATCAATATGTGCATGTGTATGCGTGCATGTAGCGAAGTGTGGAATATAATTGCTCTATATAAAGTGCATTTTAATTCAAAATTTCCTTCTAATGGCATTATGTGTGTTTAGAAATAGATCAATTAAATCGGAAAAGAAATTTGAGAGTACTTTAATGAACCTGAATAAATGAGAAAATTTATTTTTTTGTATTTCATTCTGAATCTGATTTCAAAGCTGATGGTCTTCTTTATTAAAGTGAGTTAAACCTACCTTATATTTTGGGCAGAGTTGACGAAAGGTCTAAGCAGAGTACAATTTTCGTCGATGTAAAAAGTTTTTAATTCACCAAAAGTCTTACTTCAGTGTCAGTGTGATGGATTGTGGAAGCCTTTAATAAAGCAAACCTTTCCTGGAGAAGTTGCGGGAGTTTGCACTCACGTTAAGGTAAAGCAACTGTCACACAAGAAATATTTATTTCCAATACCTCTACTTTTTATCTGCCTTTTAATCTAACTATTTCCATATATCGCTATTTCTTGGGACGTACTCTGGTACTGACATTAAGAAGCAAATATAAAGTTATCAAGGATCTGGTTTAGAATTGATCTAGAGCTCTCATATTATCAACAGTCTGAACTTGCTTCATTAAATTTACATAATAATACTATTTTAACTTCGGCATTCCGCGCCACGAACACTCATCAAAGCATTTCAAGGTAACCGTTCTGATTAGCAAGTTTTTATTTAGCCTAAATTATTTAGCCAGTTGTCTACGGTATCTTACCTCTGGTATACCTTGTCCTAGTCATAGTAATCTTAAGCATAATCATGTGATCCACCTATTTGGCTAATCCTTAAGGATAACTAACAGGCAGTCAACCCCTTTTTTGGTGAAACTCATGTGATATCTTCAACGAGACCTTTCCACTGTCTAACAAAATGACACCAAAAAGTAAGCCAATGTAAAAGTGAACCACATTCTTTGTTCTTTTATGGGTCTCTTAAGGCTTAATACCACACAAGCAATCATTGAGATATCTTTCTTGAGTACACAAGACCCAAATAGATGGGCGGGTTCTCCTTTGATATATCCGTAATGTCAGTACATATGACGTCCCTCGAATGGTCATATTCTTATTGAGTTTGTAGGTTAAATAGTGTATAGAAGACACCTTCGAATGAGTTGATAGAACTTGTTTGTTAAGAAAGCAAATATGAGTCAAAGATATCAAATACCATTTATCTCATTTGATCTCAAGCACAAGGAAGCAGTACAGTCTCAAAGGGACACAAATGAAGACAAAAACTGAAAATGATGTTTTTCTCCACTATACTGATAGCATGGAAAGTCAGTGCGCTATCTTCGTTATGTTAGTCCTAATATCAAGAAGATTAAAGAAAATTAATAAGCGGGTTATTTTCTTCAGTTTTTTATTTATTTTCGTGGCTTTCTACAAAAGTTGCCTAAACACCACCACTCACTCCCGCGACAAACACAAAATAGCGTTACGCAGTTCTTGATCAGCATTCGGTCCACGCTTTAGCGACGACAGATAACTGTGTTTCACGCAATCATTGGCCGATCGAGCATGACAACCGCATGGTTCTATGCTACCATCTCCCCGCTCGGGTTTGACTTTCGACTTGCACAGATTTTGTGTTTCGGCGGAAGCATATTTAGCTACATACCGTTTGTTTGGGCACTAGTATATTAACCAATTGGGATGAGTGGGAAGATGGTCCTTTTGTTCAGCGATATATTGCTCCGCCACTTTTTTGCAAAAGTCCCTATCCTCCGACACCAATTCCAATTGCTTCATATACTTCTCCTCTTCCTCGGCCTGTAGGCGCGCATTTTCAGCCAGTTGATGCTCCAATTCCTCACGCACTTTACGCCGTTCAACCAACAACTCTGCCTTTGATTTCTCTGGATGTACAAAGCGATTTTCAATGATCTTTTGTTCGCGCATTTCCTGCACCTCACGCAGCCGCCGCTCGTACTCCTTGCACATTTGACGCCGCAGCTCTGTGTAGTAGAGCTTTGCAAACTCCGCCTTGCGCTTCACCTCCAGCGCCAAATGGCTTCTCGTGCATATATCCACTTGGCGCAAATCGTCGATGCGTGCGTAGCGCGCTGCCTCTGCTTCTTCCTCCAGCTTGTGTAAGCGACGTGCATAGTCTATATATTCCATTGTGGCTTTGTAGACTGCGCGTTTACGTTGCAATAAAGCCGCGCTATAATCTTGCTGCTCGCTCGCAATTTCACGCATCAACTTACGGTGGTCCTCGATGTGGTCGCTCCTCCGCCTCACCCTTTGCTTTATTCCCGGCGACCATGTCAAGCAGTTCCTTGCGATAAATTTGCATCTTCGGCGACACGCGTAACCTACATTTTTCTAAGCTTACTTCATGTAGATGTTTCGCAAACTTTTCTGCCTCCTGATGTTTGCGTTCAAGTTCCAATTCACGTTCCTGTTGGTGCAATGCGATTTGCTCATCCAAACCCCTACCCTTGTGGGCTTGAATATTTTTTAACAATCTCTGCTCCTCCTCCAACTGCTTTTCGTAATGCCGGGCGTGTGTATCGCACACCTTCCTCCAGTACTCATCCGTCTGGCGTTGCCGTAAGAAGGCGCGTTGGTTTTCAGTAATTTGCTCTAACTGCGCCTCTTTAACTTGTAGCATATCTCTGCGCGATAACGCTTCACGTGTCTCGTAACAATCTTCGAGCTCTCTTTTAATATTCATCTCCTGCAGGAACTCCTTGTCACGACGATCGCGCTCTTTTTTGATTTTAATGAGGTTATCCTTGCGTTTCCTAATATCTTCATCAATACGTGACTTCACATTCTCGGCAAACTCCTCCTGGTATAATTTATCTTCGCGTTCCAACTTTGCTTGAAGTCGCTGGCGTCTCTGCTCGAGCTCTTTTTGTGCGACAGTCTGCGCTTTCTTTACTATATCCTTGATTTGCTTGTAAACGCTCCTTCGCTCCGAGTTCTTCATGAACTGCCCCACGAAGATTTCATGCGAAGTCAGCATTGCTCAAGCTTTCTGTGTATAAGTCAGTGCAGGAGCGAGTAAAATTGGTAAATTGGTAAAAAAATTGTATAAAAAATAGCAAAAAATGCCTGTGAAAGTGAAATGAAAGTTTTTTTTAACACAAATTATTTTTCTGAGCTTTTGACATTTTTCTAAAAAGGAAGTCAAGGAAAAAGTTGGAAAAATTTTTAATGTTGGATATTCTGTTTTATTTTAGTCATTTGGGTCTCACTTGTGCTTTCATTATGAATGCCTCGTTCTGATGGCAGTATGATGTGACATGGCAAATTAGTGTATGAACTGTATTAGTGACTGTCCGACAAACTTAACAAGAATCAAGAGCACACAAGAGTCCTCTTTCTGCTCGTGTGGAGTGCCTTACGTAACGAAATGAAAATGAGTACCAAATTTATAGAAAGTGCTTGAGGTAGAAATTACTAACAGCCTCTCGAAGTCAAATTTAACTACGAGCTAACGAGACACTGGCGTGGTGGACAATCTTTGGTGAGCTCCGACGTTCGAGAAAAATTCAATTTACAAAAGAGTTAGCCGAATGAGTAGGGTGTGAGGGGAAACAAGGCACTAATAAAGCTCTTTGTTTTACTCAGTTGTGTGTATGTATATACATACGAGTATGCTATACTTTTATAGTGGAGAACTGGTTGTGTAAATATAAATTTTATGAAATTTCTTAAAAAGAAATAATACATTTTTGTTTCGAATGTATTATAAAACAAAAAATTTGGATAAATTTACTGCTATATTGCATTGTTTTTCTTTTTTTTTGTTTTAATAACAAAAGAAACAAATATTTCCTTTTCCAACAGACAAATTTTTGTATTAAATACCTAGTACACATGCAAATTATTTATAAAAAAATCAGAAAAACCGTAAGCTGTTTATATATTTTAGAGTATCCTTGATGTCTGCGGTTTCAATAGCTGAGTGATTGTCCTAAGTAGTATCATTCTGACGGCCAGGGTTCGTGTCCTGGTCCGACCAACATCCAAAAATTACTGCCAATTAATTTGAATTAAGCAATTAAGTTAAATTTTCTAAATATGGCAAGAAGTCACACATAAAAATCCATAGTTGGAGGTGGAAAAAGTATCTAGACACTAACCACAAATTGAAGGAGGAGGCCTTCCGTACATCTCTTCGTCAGCTTAAAATAGCAGTTTGTTTAAATTTCAGTTTCAGAGATTTTTTTAAATTTTCCCGACACTTAGTTGATGATGGTTTCTGCCTTTTTTTAATATCCAACTATAAATAGTGAGCTCGGGAATGAAAAATAAAATTTTTTTAAACTGTTTTTTATTTTATTCAATGTAACCCCCTTTCAGTTCGATACACTTATTCCAGCGATTTTGCAACTTCTTGATTCCGTACGAAAAGTAATTTTCCGGAAAGTCCTCGCGTGAGCTGAATGTTTTATTGATGAACCATACACGTATTTTGAGGTTTGGGAAGAGATAATAGACCGAGGGAGCCGAATCTTGACAACACGTGAGTGCGGAAGCAATTGGAGCCCTAAATCATTGATTTTAGCCATCGATGCGATGCTCTTCTGCGCCGGCGCATTGTCTTGCAAAAACAAAGTGATGCCAAATACGTCAACAACAATCACCTGTCAAAACAAAACTGGAGACAGTATCGCACGGAAGTTTGGCATGTTTGCTTAAATATGAACGGACCACAAGGCACTATAACCTTTTTGCAGTAGCAGCGCATTCCGGTGGTCAAGGACTTTTCACACACCACCTCAAAAATTAACACTTTTGATCAATATTTCTTGTTTTTTCCTTTGTATATGTGTGTTATGAATAATATAGATTTTAGGCTGCTTTTAAAAAATTCTGCAAGAAAAGTAGAGGTTAAGGCTTAGCTTGGAGTATTTCTTAAACAATAAAGATATAAAAAAAATATAAAAGAACACTGAAAATTGAGACCGTTTCTAGGGATTTGCATATTTTCGAGACTTCTTAGCGCGTGACATAAGCAAAGGGCGACAAGATACACAGTCAAGCCTGAATGTGTGTGAAAATTTAAGAAAGTGGACGACGACGAGTGAGAAGCGAGTGGTTAGCACGAATTATGCTAAAATGTCTTAAATCATGCTTCTTTGTGGTTGGTAGGGTCCAATGGAAAGAAATTTGGCAAGTATTTGGTTTGCTGCTGGCGGGTGTGAGAAGTCCTGGTAAAATAATCGACAGTCTAATGCCGCCGAATACAAGCACTCGCCCAAATTTGGCACGGACTGTGGTCATCAGCGACTCGCACCATATCAGTGGCCAAATGTTTCTAAGCATAAACTAAATGTTTGTTGTATTTATTTCTTTGCTTATTGCATGTCACATTATACAGTGATTCGGTTGACACGACCGCATGTCGTTCAGTGAAGTTAATGAACCCGCTCCCCCTTTTGTCCTGGTTAACAAATGCCAGAAGAGCCATCACTGTATGAAGCTCACTGCCATGGAATATACACACAGATGTCTTTTTCGTTACTTTTATGGAGTGAAGCATATGGGGAGGCGTGAGAGAGAAAAGGAAGCTAAATAAAAAAGTAGGGAAACCCGTAAATGGAACAAAAGAAGCCCAAATTTATGGTCTGCTATCCACGTCGCTGCAAATCGAAACTCTGATGATAATTTTAGGGCGTTGCGGTAAATCGAATTCAATGACTTTCAAAGTACTTACATACATACATACATATGTATATTTGGCCCCGACTATATGTATTTGTTTCTTTAATGTAAATTTTGGGTCACCAACTTCAATTCTGCCCTTTTCTCAGTGTGTTTGCGTTTCACGCTTTTCTCTGCGAGCTTGTATGCCAGTTATGCTTGATTAAAAATTGATTCGCGAAAATCGTGTTGAAATTTTTGTTAAAAAATTCTAATAAATGAAGAAACATTCGCTGCGATGTAAAATGTTTCTTTTCACTGAACTGAAAATTTTTTTTTCGCCATAAAAATGTGTAAATGAATTGGGAATTAATATGGCCGTGTGAAATTCACCTCAGTCAGATTTAACTAAAACTACAACAAAAATTAGAGCTGATCAGTGCTTATACTATAAGTAAACACAAAATATTTACAATACTTTTTGGACAGCTCTGAAGTCCGAGCTGACTGCTGAAATAAAATCTTCAGTATTCGATTTTCTTCTTCTTCCATAAAGTACTTTCATGAATTAACGAGCTCTAATGTGTAAATGTAGGCGTTTGTGTATATGTTTGAGACTAGAGTAAAAATAATAATTCGAACTAATAATAATCAGATTATGTGTGGTGAATTTTGATCTACCGAGACAAACCCGCATTGATGAAATTACATACCTACTTTACTCCCCTAAATGATTTCAGGTTGACTTCCATACTTCCTTACAAAAAAAAAAACAACTAAACCAGACATCTTTTTCATGCCTACTTTTTCTTAATGTGAAACCGAAATCCTTCTCTAATTTGCGATATGCGTGCTTGATGTTTTTCTAACAAATGTAGGGACTTACAGTTATACTACGCCGCCTCCGAACGGCGCTGATATTTACATACATATTATATGATGAAAGAGACTTCCGGCAATGACATTGCCAATTGTTCTTGCTTTATTTTGTGAAAATGTGGTGTCCTCTACTTGTTTATGAGGAAATTATATGAAGCTCACTTCTTACTGTAATCTTGTTTCACTCCATTAGACAGTTTTTGAATAAGACCTCCTTGCCAGCGATGGATCAATTAATTTCATTCAAATTTCTAGTGGCACTCTTAAAAGCCTGCTTCTTATCGTTTAAAAATAGAGTTCGACTTGAATGCTTTTCAGTGGCAAATTAAGCAGAGTCATTTTCATTACCCTGTCCGTCGAATAGAAAAATATTAAGAATAGTTTTATGAATGGAAATAAAATAATTTTTTGATGATCTAAAACTCCTTTAATACATACAACTGAGCCTGCAGCAAGGGAAGGACATCTTTTCGTGCAACATAAACGCAATTAGTGGATTATTTAAAACAATTTGCTAGCAGCTGTAGTAAGGGGCAGTTCAACACTGGTAGTGATTTGAGTACCAAAGTACACAGAGAGCCTCCGACTATAACAATTATATCTTATTTATTGGTGGCAATGCGATCTTCTATTCCAAAGCATCTTTAATCGGACACTTAAGGTGCAAACAATCGTTTTATTGGCTGTTTGCTTTATTGGCTTAAAAGCCTCAATATAAATATCAGTGAATGTAGGTATGTATTCGTATGTGCAATAAATGAACGCTTTTTAATTGGTGCCTTCCTTAGGGCATTGAATATTATTGCAGTACGAAGGAGAAATCCAAAAGTGAATGAAGTTCCAAGGCAAGAAAAAGTCGCACTAGTGAAAGATTTTGAAATGGTTTGAAAATATTCTGTTCTTCGATCTTTCATTGGATACAAAGTTGAGTTCTTCCAATTTTTGCAACAGACTTCAGTTTATTTTTTTTCAGACAATTCCATATTATCTAGAGTAATTTACTCAGTACTCAAGAAGGTACTGCCGAACTGTGAGTTTATAATATGTCAATAAATTTTATAAATGTATAAAAGAAGATACTCAGACCCACTGGTACCAGACCACTATAGCATATATTCGACCGATTTGTTGAGATTTTGGGTCATAAAACTATCAAAGAGCTCTTAAAAGCGTGAAATGTGGTGATCTACATACGTACGTATGTAAAAATAAACATCAGCACCGAAAATCATTGAAATTGTAGGACTGTATCATAGAGCCGCCTTGATTGAATTAATTAATATTTAGACCTTAAATGAAATGGCATAATGGTCATGAAAGGTATAAAGATTCTAGCATTGCCGAAACCCCTTCTCTTCTTGTTTTAATTGATTTTACCAGTGATAAAAGAATTTATTTAAAATAAACCATCGTCCCGGAACTCTGACGAAGTGCTAAGCTCACATGAAACAGCGATGAATTTACCAACATATCTGCATTGCAAATTTGTATGTTATCTATTAGATCACAGCAGATATATATTTGTGCATACATACGTATATGTAGGTATATGGAGTGTATTTTTATATGCACACAAAGGAGCAGATGTTTGGATTATTGCTCCAGATAAAACATTACAAGCAAATATAAATTTAATTAAATTGTTGCAAAAGGGCTTTCATCCAACCAACTAAAAAAGCAAGAAATATTTTGTACTTTTTTTAATACTGTTCCTTTTCCATGGAATAAAGGAATTTTGATTTTTTGTAAATTTGCTTGGAAGAAAGAGTAAGGGAGAATAAAATGTCTTGACTTATAAGTGTCTACCTTGCCAGATCGTGCCGTTCATCTGACGAAGAAAGCTAAAATTGCCAAGAAATTTATTAGGAAACAAAATTGAATTAACAAAACCAATTTGCCGACCTCAATGCCATTGTAGTTCTTTGATCATCCGTGAAGCCATGGCTTGGCTTTTAATGAAGCCCTCACAAACATGGGAATCCTTTGGAATCGGCATCAAACGGTATTAAATCGAAATCCAAACGAGGTGATTGAAAATTTTGTGGAGTAGAAGTAACTTCATTTCACAAGGGTGTGTGAAAATAAATGTTGAAAAAATTTGGTTAATAATTTTCTTGAAACGAACAAAAATTAGTTTTGAGGAATATTATTTGTTTTTTTTTTCAAGCTTTCGAACTTTTCTTTTAAATTTTGAAAATTTCTGCATTTTGCTACGAATAAAATACTAAGAAATTTTAAAATGCTTTTGATTTGCCCCTAAGGGTTTTGATTTTTCGGCTTAACGAAAGTCAGTGTCATGAACATATAATCACTTTTGCTTGCCACTGTACATTCTTTTAAATTAATTGTTGCTGTTTCTTTCATCTAGTTTTACTTCTGTTATGATAATTCTGACATTTGAAATAAAACTATTTTCTTTTTATCCTAAACATTTTATTTATTTTATTATTTTATAGCTCTTACAATTAACAAATAAAAATATTACAAAAACAACTTACACGCTTTTTGCTAAACTTACAAACTGCCTATGAATTATGTGGATATACAATTTATTTTAAATTTATGATTTTATAAAAATTTAATAGTAATCATCAAAAGCATTAAATATTGTTAATAAACTATATATATATATGTATGTGTGTAATGGCTTAGCATAAATTTAGATCGCATATATTCGTTTTTATAATTATAATAATTTTAATTTATATGCACTTAATTCAGAAGATGTTAAATTTATAGTTCAAAGGAGTATAGTAAAGTGATGTTTACAAGTAATCACTGTTTGATGTTTATAATGTTTTATTTAATTAACTTATTTATATTTTATTTTTATTTTATTTTACTACATTATTCTTTAAATTTTATCTTTATGACTCTTTACTTGTTGGTAGCAAGCAAATTTAAAATCTAAATTAAAATTAATTAATTTTCTATAAAAACATATTCCTTGATGTTTCTGGCGTTTTAAAATCATAATAGTTCTTGTTTTTGCAGAAAACTGTGGTTAAAAATTAAAAAATTGTATTACAAATAGTTAAATTTTGGCAAAATTTTCAAATAAAAATAATTATAAAACATCCAATATACAATAAAAGAAAATATTTATTTAAAAATCAAGCACAGAATTATGTATGCCATTATAAAATTATCCAGTAATCACTAAAATAAAAAAATACCAGTACAATTTGAATTAATTGCTATTAATTATTTTTCTAAACATACAAAATTTTTATACTTAAAATAAATTTTAAAATAATTTCAGCGTTAATATGTATATGTGTATTCAATTTTATAACTTTTTATTAATTTTTTTCATTTACTTTTACAAAGGTTAACTTTAAGTGAATATACCTAGATTCGCAACAATATTAACCTTTGAATCTTCCCCTACAAAAGTTACTTATAAAATAAGACTTAAAGAAAGACACTTAAAAACACTACAAAATATAAATTCTTCATTAACGGTTGCAGCAGTTCCAAACGACAAGTCGCTAATAGTTGATCTTAAAATACAAATACGCATAAAAGTCTCCACACGCTGGACCTCTTGTAGCTGTTGTTCTTCTAGGTATAACTGACTGTTCTTTGTTTTTTTAGTTTTCAGCCCACTGGTGCCACTTCTTAGGTATTCTAGCCCTCTCTCTGCTGTGGTGTGTACCCCTGCTATGTTCGGAATCGCCTCTCCGGCTCTTACTACTGCCACTTGCAGCTACGATTCGGTGTAAATGATGCAGCGTTTACCTTTACCCACCGTCGCCAACGCATTGCTGTTGGGACACCAACTGACCGCGTTTACCGCAGAGCTGTGAAGGAAACGGAGAAGTGAACCAGGGGCAGGAGTATTATGAATTCAGATATAATTGTGAGAGGTACCCAACAGAAAGTTAGATAGTAAATACTCAAAAACGAAAATAAAAAATAAATAAAAAAGAAAAAGCAACAATAAAAAAATAAACAAAAACAAATAAAATATAAATAATAAAACAAATAAACAAAGTAAAATAAAAATTTAATAAAAAGAAGTAAAAAAATAATTAAAAAAAAATATAAAACTATCACATAATATATAAATAAAATAAACTAAACTAAAATAAAATAAAATAAAATAAAATAAAATAAAACTGAAAATAAAATAAATTAAAATAAAATTTAATCAAATAAAGTAGATTAATACAAAGTAAAAAGAATGATATGAAATGCAAGATAAAAATTAAAAACAAATTAATTTAAGTAAAAAATAATTATTATAAAAATAAAATTAAGGAAATAAAAAAATAACCAAAATCAAACAAAATAACATAATATAAAACTAAAATTAAAATTGTATAAAATAAAATAAAAAAATATTCAAAATTACAAAAACTAACCTCGTATAAAAAAAATAAAATTAAATAAAAAATTAAAAAAATTATATTAAAATATTAATTAAAATTAAATTAATTTAAATGAAATAAAATCAAATAATATAAAATAAAATATTATAAATAAAAGAAATGAAAATAAAATAGAATATATTCAAAATAAAGTAAAGTAAAGTAAAATACAATTAAGTAATACAATATACAAAAGAAATAAAATAAAACAAAAGATAAAAATAAAAAAATTCATATAAAATATATTAGATGAAATACAATAAATTTAAATAAAATAAGTCAATATTAAGTGAAAAAAAGTTAAAAGATATGATAGAAAATTAAATAAAGTTAAACTAAAATAGAAATTAATAAAAAAAATGAGATATTTTAGTGCAAGAGTCTGAGACTATAACTCATTAAAAATAATTCTGTCGCTTAAAACCGCATAAAAATTATGTAACAGATCAAATAAAAGTAAATAAGTAAAAAATTCAAGTGAAATATGTAGTTTTTTTTATAAAATTAAATGAGGTTAATGCAAACATGACAGGATCATACTATGGCGTCATGAGTTATATGCAAATTTAGATTTTAAAATATTCAACTTACTTGTGACCTTTCAGCGTCGCTTCCAAATCGCCCAAAATACTCCAAATATAAACTAGACCATCCGCTGAACCACACGCCACTTTCGAACCGCACGTATTGAATGAGGCACGCGCCCAATCACAGCTGAGTTTGAAGTTCTCATGACTAAAAGGAAACAACTAATATTATTTTTAAAGAAAAGCTAAAGATTTCAAAAAATACATTACCTGAATGAGGAAATTATTTGATTCTTACGTAAATCTATTAGTTTTATCGTGTCGTCTCTAATGGAACAAATTAGGTAATAGCCATCTGGAAGTGAAGTTTTGGTGAAAAATTAAATTTTAATTTTCGGTATGAAAAAAGCAAATAACCACTTACCCTTTGTCATGTCAATCGATGTGATTTTCGCTGGCATTAATATATCATCCGCTTGCTTCTCTGTTCTTATATCCCAGAAGCGTAATTTTTTGTCATAATGCCCGCTTATAATGGTCGAGCCTAGACTGTCGGTGGTCACGAGGTCATTGCAACTGGAACCGGCGAATTTCGTTTCAATACACGCAATGCTACGGAGATCCCATACCTTCAGCGTTCGGTCGTGGCTGCCGGTCACCACTTTAATGGGCTCTTGCAGATATTTTGCCGCCATCACTTTGCCGCTGTGGCCGGTGAGTGTGTGCTGAAAGGATAGAAAAATAAAAGGGGTATATTATTGAAGGAAATATAAATTTATATTTAAGCCTTGTTCTTTGAAACGATATTTCTTCGAAATAAACATGTATTAATGTGTTCTTCTATTCAGGAATAATTTCATTCTGAATTTTAAAATTCAACTTGACACATTAGGAGGACATTATGCAAATGGTCATCGACCTAAGTAAATTACAAACAAACAATTATATGTACATATGTACTTCACCGAATTGCCATATAGTCGAGTTTTATGGCATAAATTAAAAATCTTGAGTTTTCCCTAAATAATGAAAATTTTTTAACGAGTCTCTTAACGGCGACGGGCTACTCGCTGAAGCTGAGTCACACAGAAAGAAAAAAATTAGTATACACATATTATTAGAGTAGCAGCAGAAAAAAGCAAAAGGTGTGTAAGATAAAATAATAGTAATTCTCACGAAAGCTTTTATAATCAAACGCAAAAAAAATGTATTAAAATTTCTTTTTTAATCATAGCGTAGTTTAAAGTAATAACGTTGGTTATTATAAACATTTTTATTATACAAATATGTGTTTAAAGTATTTTAGAATTTATGACGCGGCACCCAACAGACACGAATATCACAATGAACTCACTGCTAGGGACACAGTAAAAAGGAGTTAATATGAGCGTAGAAAACCTAAAAGCAATAAAAATGCAAGTTTGAGTTTTAGAAGAAGACAACTTATTTTTTTTTAATATTATTTTTTACAGCTGAAACGAAAAGCAACAAGTTAAACCAGATCCCTTTCCACCTAATCCTTCCAACGAAGCAGGTCTTCCTGGCGTTAATACGCACTTTTAAATAAAAATTAGTTTATTTTTTAAGATAACGAAGTTGCTTCGGTGACGTCAATGGTTTTCGTAACTTTCTCTGCTGTAAACCTTGGTATTCTATAAACTTTACACATTCATATATTGCCATTTTGTGACAGCGACTGCATAGACTATTTTTATATAAATAGGTTTGAGAGCACTGTTTCATAATTTAAAAGTAGAATCTTTTAGACATCTTATTCCGTATGTTTTTTCTTAAACTCAAAATTCAGATCGTGATCCAAAAATGTTTAACCCAATTTTAAAATATCTTAATTTACTGCCTTCTTGTACAAATTATTTTTGGTAATTTAACTTATTTCACTGAAAATCATCAAGTTAACGCCTTCAAAACGATATTCACCTATAGAAGCTGTTCACAGACACACTTTACGCACCAGCTCACACACAATAATTACAGGGCACAGTTTGCAGTTCCGCGCAGAAATTTTGAGTGAATTATAACTATCAGGTAATTTACTTTAAAATAATTTTGGTTAATTGTAAATTGCTGTGAGTAAGGCAACACAAGTGAATTTTCGGCAACCTTAAAATGTTTATGATTACAGCGATTAATTTTATATACGAGAATTCCTGTGTGAACGAATAAACCAAATTGTTCAACTCTAATTTTATTACTTTAGTTTCTTTCTTCAGATACTTGATTTTGCAAATTTAATAATAATAATAATAATTGGCGCCTTGTAATCGCTGAAACGGTTTTTCAAGTGTGCCCTAGTTAATTTTGTTATCGCTTAAAGTGATATTAGTTTTCTCGGTAGTTTCCTTTTATATTTTACGGAAGCCAAAAATATTTTTTTTCTTACGCCGATTAACGGAATTTCTCTTGTGGCAAGCCAAAGACAACGTCAACTTCCTACGCCTCGAACTTTTATCTGTCGGCGGTGTGCGATGAGCAACAACAACATTTGCTTATAATCTTCACAAAACAACGGTAATATACCAAAAGCCATTGTGGTGGCGTTTGCATGCTCTTAATCGGTCGGCTGCCCAGTGAAGTGTCCATTTCAGTTGAGTTTTATATGTTTTAGTGTGTGCTACCATTTCGGCTGCATTTATCAGTGCATAAAAACGCATTTTGTGCAAATATTTTCTATAAGAAAAGTGCAATATTCTTCCCTCGTGCCACATTCTACGTAGAACACTTTGAGTCTCTATGAATGGTTGGCTGGTCGCCTTTGCTGCTCTGTTCTCAAGGTAGTTGGTTGATTCGATGGAACTCGCATTGTTGGCTAGAATTAAAAGAAGCTGATTTGGAGATACCACTACAATTGGTTTTATTGTAATTATTGTATTTGTTGTTGTTGCTGCTCCCACTGCTTAGCCATATCTCGCCAGGCATTTGATTTATTGAAATAATTTTCGATTGTAGCATATTTTGGTTCTACTTTGTGACTATGCTCAGCTATGAATATACATACATATTGTTTATGGCATAAACTTTGCAAGCGTAGAGTAAAAATCCGTAAGTCTATTGAATATGGAATTTTCTACCATTTTTCGCCATTTCTATTTATTTATTTAACTACCAATAGTGCTTCCTACAAATATTTTATTCTTCTTCGTCCTTATCTTTCCTCTTCTTTTGAATGCTCTAACGTTTTCCTTTTGTTCTTTATTACGTTTTATGCAGTCCCATGAAGTTGTTGTTGTTATTGTAAATAACTGAAAATTAAGCTCAATCTAATTTGCGGACCGTAACGCATTTTTCATTGAGTTTAGAAATTGCCTTGCAGCTGTATAAGTATTTATGGTATTATATAAATATGTAATCGAAAAACTCGGTAGCATTGCAAGCTCAGCTACAAATCTACTTTGCGTGTGAGCTACCGCAGCGTATAGTGCATTGTTAGTCAAATTCGTTTCTAAATTTTTTGTTTGTTTTATCTTCGAATTTCGCTATTTATTTTGTATTTTTGGTTTAGTTTTGTTTTATTTATTTATTACTATATTGCTAAGACTTCATTGTTTAGAGCATATCTCATGCTGCTTGCTCTCGAGTGGGCACTTGCATCGGAATTTCATCTATTCAGATATATTTTAGTAATTCACTTAAATAAAAGCTAAAAACGTTTATTTGCACTGCAAGAAATTTGCAGTTTTATTTACTTGGCAGGAAGGGAAAAATCCTCCGAGTGTGTCTCTAACATGAAATAACACTCCTCATAAAAAGCATCAGCCGTTCGGAGACGCGGCTTAGTATAAACTGTAGATCTCCCATTTGTTTGAAAAAACGTTAAGTCGCACACCACAACTTAGATGAGGAGTCTCAGTGGTTATAAAGTGCCAAAAGTTTACTTGGTCAACTACCAAAAAAAAAAAATTTAAGAAAATCAAATAATTAAAAATTTCTCTTTACGTCTAATTAATTTATTTATTTCGCTATTCCAATTTCAAGCTGTACTTGTTTAAAGAAAAAACTAATTGAACGGTAGGCAAAGCACAACTACATCTTCATTAATGATCTCAATTAGATTTTTCACAGTGTAATCGCTGAAATTCAAAGAACAATAAAAAAAGAAGCTAAAAGCAAAAATAAATAATTGGTGTATTGAAAAATATCGAAAAGAAGCTATGTGATCAACCAAATCTACGATGAACTTAAGTGAAAAATAAATTACTGGTGTTATTGTTGCACGCAAAGTTCGCAGAAGATATCACACACATAAACTTTGGGCAGAGATCAAACTACAGCCACCCAAGAGTCAAATCAATATTAATTCATTTTGATACGATATTGGATAACTACCTTTAGCTTTATTCAATTTTTATATTATATTTAACTTTGCGGTATAAATCTGTGTGCATTGTCCTTTCCTAACCCAAATAAAATACCAATGATTGCACTTTCCTTACTGACTTTAGGGGAGGTTTGAGATGTCTGCACCATTTTTTTTTGTTTTTGGCTGGAGTTTTAACGGTGGCGTTGGTGGTACGTTGAAGCATTCCGCTTATTATTTTTCTAGACGCAGAGCACGCAATGGTAGACACAGGAAATGAAGTATTAAAAATAACAACAACTAAAGTGACCGTTGCGGCACATTGCGTGATAATTTTTGTTTTTTGTTTGCAAACGAGTTATTTTCTTATTAAATTATTGCACGAAAAGTACAATAAAAAAATAAGAATTCAATAAAATCGTAAAATGTCTATAAGCGGTAGTAAAACTCGTAACTTTTTTTTTATTTATTGCCAAAAGCCTTTGGAGAATTCGATTTGAGTTGAAATATGTTGCTGTATGATATATGATATTTTGAAATGAAAATTAAGTAAATTACTTGATTTATAAATATATTATTGTAATTTCGGTCCATCTCAAAACAATTTCATCTTTAAGTTTAAAAATTCGATGATAAGCAATTGTTGATGCTAAGTAATCCACGATTGCCAAACAAATGCTATTCGCTGAAAAGCTGATTTGTAATTGAAAAGAATCAATTCGTTTTAATGAGAACCGCAATTAAAACTACTTCTTTATAAGTGCCCAAAAATTAATGCAAAAATAATAAATTAAATATATGTATAAAAAAGCATAAATACATGCCCACTGCAATAGTTGTGTATGATTTGTGCAATTTTGTTCAAATTATGTCAGTGGCATTACATTACCAAACCAAAGCCGAAATCATGATTAAAAAGTTCGCTGCTTAAGTCTATCGATTTGCTTACTCATTACATTTTATTTTCATTTTTAATTGATTTAATTTTTTATTTGAGTATTACTTTAAGTCTTGTTAAACTTTTTCTCATTCAGTAGAATTTTATTTCGCTTGTTCATACTTCTTCTTTGGTGTTTGCCACAATTCATGCTCAATCGAAACGGCACTTGGTTCTGGCGGCTGCGGTAAATGCTCGCTGAAAGAGGCATAAATCACGTTCTCAGTCAATTTTAATCACGATCAAAGCAAACGCAGTCTTAGAAGTAACAAGATATTCACGAATAGATGAGCTGCAGTCGTTACTGTTGCTGAGTTGTTAATGGGTTGAAGTGATAAATAGCTAATATTACGGTGTTTAAGAATATATTCGCAGCTAAATGTTTGTAAATATGGGTTAGATTATTTTTGTATAAATTTACACTGGATATTTACTTTATGGCATGCCACATTCTCTATTCCTCTGCCGCTGAGTCTGTCTGATTCACAGTGGCGTTAACAAATTGTTGTGGCACAATTGCATTGTTTCGAATTTCATATTTTTGGGAGTTGGCGTTGTTCGGTGATGAGTAGGCAGATTAAAAGCGTTTTTAATGACTGGACATACTTGCAGTTGCTCCTGGCGTATTTTTCACAAATAATTTTTGCTGTTAAACTATTTTTTAAATATTCCTAAAAGTCCATTACTAGTAATATATTATTGAGAGCAGAAAAAATATCAAAATACATATAATAGCCAACATTTGCTAATTGGAAATAAAAGTGTAATTCTAATGAATTTTACTCACATTAGAAATGAAGAAAAAAATTTTAAATTTTTTTTAGTCACTAAAATGTTGGCTGCGTTCATTCACTACAATTCAGTACGATATTTGCAGTGTAAACATCTTTTGCATTCAGCTACTCATACAAATATTTACAAAAGCAATATACTTAACCATCAACGCAGCGCCTACTTGGCTACGTTTTATGCTCATGCGTTGACTAAACAAATGTTAATTAATTACTTGTTGACTTGGGTGCATAAACGTTCTTATGGTCTTAACGGCACATTGTGTTTGTTTGCTATTAACATGTGTGTATTTACAAATATTATGAGTAATATTAGCTCATGGAATTCAAGAATAATTTTTTTAATATAATTTTTAATATATTCATTCATTATTGTTCGTCACTGGTGAGTTTGAATTATTATATAAATATACAGTTGGCTAATTTATTACAGCTGAAGCAGTTTTTGGCCGAACTCTTCTTTTATGTTGTGGTATATTTTAATGTTTTCCCCACAAATGGAGGGATCTACTGTTTTTTGCAAGTCGCCTTTAAACGGCTGAGGAGCTTTTAAAATAACTTTTCATTTCATTTCAGAAATACACTCGAAGGTGGTTGCAATCCCTGCCGAATGATGATATATATTTTCAAATTATCTGAGCTTAAGCATAAAATGGGTCATATAAGCGGAACAAACACTGCTAGAGAATAAAAGAAGTCCTCGGAATTTCTATTTTCTACGAAATATATGATATGCTTGCCCCAAATTTTATAGTTTGATTACCAATCCAAGAAAATGACACGCTAACCTCTAGGATCAAAATTTTTTGGATCCCAAAAAATGCAAATTCACTGCTGGAGTTCGTCCTTACTGTCACCAGACCTAACACCAGCACCAAGAAGCTTTGCTTTTTTTTTATTAAAAATAAACAGTCTCACTTATGAAATAATTTGTATCATATATATTTGGCCAATAACAGCGATTTTTTCCTTTAGTCTAAGAATTTTATGTAAGACTTAACATTCCTTCTGGAATGAAGGCAGCTGTTAAGCTTCAAGTTAATAACATCGCTGTTAGTTACAGAGACAGGCAAAGACAAATAGACGAGAAATGTCTTTGTTCAAAATACACTACTTAACTATAAACACTTAAAATTGATGCAAACAATTCATGTTAACCAGCAAGAGCATAGTATTTCAAGCATAAATAAACTGTAGATGAGAAAGCAAACACAAAAGCTAAAAATTCAAAACCAAACGTAGAAGAGCGCAACTCAAAAAGACAATATTTTCTTGAGAGAATTATGGCCATAAAACGCAAAGAAAAAGTCAGAAAAAGCAAACGTTTAAAAATCTCACGCTCCAGTGCACACCAAACGCAAAGCCAAAACAAACTGCGGTCAATGTACGCCGATCGAAAAATACAAAAATTATAAAAAGCAAATGAAAAAAATTATAATAACAGAGCACGTTAAACCGGTGCGAGAGAGAAAGAGTGAGCGTAGAAACATAAAAGTGCTACAACCGGAGAGGATGCATACACGTACAGGTGATCTGCGTGATTGCTGGTTCGAAGGCAAACAAGTTTGAGAGTAGTATAATAAGCCAAGTTAACACCGCAGATTTCAGTTTGGAGAGAAAATCAATCTGTGGCTATTCTTTGGTCAATGTCAAGGCAAATTGTTAAACTCCGATATGTAGACTTTAGGCTTGAGAACCAGGGAAGAGAATTTATTATAACAATAATATGTAGCCATAAGTTCTCTAATAGAGAAAATATTTTACTTACAAGTGATTTTTGGATGATCATGTGGTAATTTGTTACTATGACAATGTGATATTATGATCAAGTGATTTGAGGATCAAGTGATCTCGATGGGATCATCACTCGAAAACAGGTGATCAGTAATGGTGATCTTAAATGCCCTGCCTGTTGGGCTTATTATTATTATTACAATGGCGCTCATTCATCGTGTTAAATCAGATAAGATTCAATAAATTCAAATAAATAATTTCAGTGCAAAAAAACTTTTTGCTTATTTTCAAGAGAAAAAGGAAAATCTCTATGTTTCATTATTTAAAGACGATATTTCAAATTTGCTTAATTTTTTCCTGAAAGTTTTGTAAGTAATATCAACTAATTTGATTGCTATTTAATGTAAAAATCCTAGAAAAATATATGATCGCCATTAAATTTTTCAATATTTGCTAATAATTCATTTCTTCTGCGATCTTTCTAGAAGGAACTTGTATCATTTAAAAACAAAAACAAATAATTTAATCATAAAAATTAAAACCTGAAGTTAAAAAATAAAATATAAATGAAAAAACCAAAAAATTATTTCTGCAATTCAACTTTTCAAATAAAAATTTTGTAGCTAATTTTAAAAAATTAATTTAAACATCAATTTTTCACTATTTATTAAATTTTTTAAAATCAGCTCACTTGTACAGTAAAAAGCAAACTTGATTAAATACCTACAAATGATCGTTACCTAATGAGCATTTCCTAATATTATCATCAGCAACATAATTAAGTGGTAATGTACTCCGATTGGTAAATGATCTTCATTTTCTTCTACGCTGTTACTCACACATACCACCAAAGTGTACTCTCCATCTCCCCAAACTCTGATAGACATTTGATAAATACGTATTTGCGGACAAGCACATAATTAAGTTTCACACTTTCTCATTATGAGAATGTGTGTGTGTGTGGTCCGTAGTCTCCAGTTAGTTAAGAGCCGAAGAAATTGTTTTCACCGACACCTTACACATACAACAACATTCCACCTCCGAAGATACCACATTTGGCCCGATCATCTCTTTCTGTGGCAAAAGAAGTCTTCTAACTTATATAACAACACATTACCTTGGCAAAAGACTTTAGTTCTACGGCGACCTTACAACGGTCAAGTACGATTTTGGTGCACACAAAACCCCAACTGCTGCTGTGTGCTTTACAAATACTTACTCATCACAAGTGTATGTAGTTTTTCTGAACAGTTAGTTGGCTATTTGATGAGGAAAAGAAAGTGTCCAGCAAAATAATATGCATCTAGTGGAAATAAGTTTGGAAATATTTTTTATTTATTAAAATTAAATAAAATAAAAAATTTAAATTCAAACTAAAAAATTTTTAAATAAAATTTTTGTGGGAAATTGTGTATTTGCGCTGAGAAAAAATTTTGTTATCCTTGTGCAAAAGTGTTTGGTGAAAAATTGCGACTTGTGATTTTTTCACGAAGTTTAAAGTGAAGTACAAAAATAATTTCGTTTGAGAAGTAAAATAAATATTTTCACTGAAAAAGTGTGTCTTCTAAATATCAATTAAAAATTATAAACATTTTATTGCGGAAATATTTAGGTAAGTGAAAAATTTATTTAAATAAAGCCAAAGTGTAATTTAGAAATGAGCTTGATTAAAAAAAATGTGAAATGTAAAAATAGAATAAAATCTAGTTAGATGATATAAAACGAAATTATATGAATTTGAATTAAATGAAATAAAGTTAAAAAAACACCAAAAATCAAATAAAGCAAACTATTAAACTATAATAAATTAAATTATATAAAACAAAATAAAATGAATAATTAATTTAGACTTTATTTATTTCAATTAAACTAAATTATGAAAATTAAAAATAAAATTAACAAAATATTGTTATACAATATATAAAAAATATTACGAAATTAAATAAAATACTTCATAAAATGATAAGTAAATAAAAAAATAAAATAAAATTTAACGAACAAAAAATAATATAAAATAAAATTAAATTTTATTAAAATAATAAAATAAAATTCGTTTAAAAAAAAATATTATAAAATAAGATAAAATAAAATAAAATAAATGAACTAAAATAAAATTAAACGAAATGAATCAAAAAAATACAAATAACATAAAATGAAATAGAGTATTATAAGCAAATAATAAAATACTAATGCTGAAAATCGACGATTCTGTTGCATGTACAACGTTGGTACAAATATTGCTAGTAGGAAAAAAACACAAAGCCTAAAAGTATGCAATGAATTTCAAATACGAACTCTATCACTGGGTACAGTTCGTGCATAAGTGAAACAAAAGTCGTAACGTTACTTAACTTAACATAACATACCATAATGGTAATAGCATAAAAACAATTTTAAATAGTAAATATTAGTTTTAGAAGAAAAAACCAAAAATTATTCAAATGTGAAAACTTTAATCTTATAAGCATCAAGCAGTTGTTGCTATATATATTATATATATTAATCCAACAAATATTAAACAACTTCAGTTGTATGCTAAATTAAATTATCTTTAACACATTTTTGGTTTTGTGTACCTATCATGTGCCCAATACAACCGAAGGCAACTATCATAGTACTAAGAAATCGCATAGACAAGAAGAAGAGAACAGGATAGGATATTAAAAGGAACTGAGATAAAAGGAAGTGTAAACTGTGAAGGTAGTGAAAATAATGTAGATTTCATTGTCGAACAATTGATATTTCTTATTTTTCTTCGCTGAAGGTATGTTGGAAGATACTTTTAATGTCTGCCTTATAACTAAGAAAACTAAAAAACTAGCAAAATTTGTTTTAATCCTTAGCAAAATACACTCAGCAATAACAATAATATTCAGTTTTTCTTAAAAATATTCTCAAAATATTAATAATAAGAATGAATTAGAACTAAGAACAAAAAAGATAAAAATAAAATAAATAAAATGGATATTTTTACTCTTTTAATTGCAATACTAAAATTTTAAAGAAATTCAACACTCAATAAAAGGTCATTGAGCAAAATATTAAAATTTCATGGTTCAAAACATTTTGCCCTACATTCTACCGAAAAGAATAAAATATTATATACATATATGCATGTATATATAATGCAATGCTCTTTAACAGATTCACTGCTGGCTTAAGCTAACTTAAAAGCACCGCCTCTCAAAATATCGTTCACTAAATGATTGATTGTCGCCACAAATTGGTTTTTAAGCACTTCAAATAACAAAAAAAAAAATACTGAAGGTGGAGTTAGGTAATGCAATGGCAATGTGGTGGGAAAGAGACGCAGTCCACTGCGGTTCTATTCATGTTTTTTTATAACACTGTTCACATATCACGCTTTTAATACTAATGAACTGAGGAGGTTGGCTGAGAAAGTAGCGCGTTCAAAACAGTACTCTATAATAAATTGTTCATGGCATTATTCCTGAAAGGGTTAAAATAAATCACTTATGCCTAAGTATGAAGATTAAAAGAAATTTTGAAAAACAAAATATTACAAATTTGTTGAAGCGTTAATTTTGTGGTGTAAATATAGTTGTTTTTAATTTATTTGGATGCGTAACTAATTTAAGAATATTTAGTATTAATCATTTTATTTTTCTTACCATAAAGATATAACTAAACCTCTGTATTGGTTTAAGTCAGGCTTAATTATAAAATATTTTATTAAAAGAAATAATATTATGATGTAACATTTTCAGTGGAAAAAATAGTAATAAACTCTATTTAATTATCGCTTTTTACGAATTATATAGAAGAGGAGTTCCTAAAGAAGAGAACAGTGGGTATGTGGTGAAATATATATTTATTTGTATAACAAAAAGCATAATCGCAAGTATATACTAGTAGGCTAATCTATATATAAAAGCTATATACATGAAAAAATAAGTATTTTCACACTACACTTTAATGACGACATGAAAATCATTAATCCTCGGAAAAGTTGAACGCAGCAACCATTATAGGCAGTTGGTAGAAAGCGTGGTATGCTAGTTTTTCGAAGGCTAAGACAATATATAAACACGTGGTCTGCGGATACAAATACTAAACCTTTCATCATGTTGTAGACTGCAAAAAAATAGTAGATATTCAAGCCTGCCAGTATGACTGTAAAATAAATTAGATTTTCTTAACCCCAATAGCAATACGGTGCAACAGCAATAACAACACACGTAATGCAAGTGTGTAGAAATAATAATAGCAAAAATTGCTACTCCATATTTGTAATTATTATGTAAAAAAATTATATATACACGTTGATATTCAGATTGACTCCGGTTTTTAGTAGCACAAAAAAGTGAAAAAATCAATTTGCAATAATAATAATAAAGGAGTATAATATTTTTCACAGCTAAGCCCCATATACATATATACATTATCATTTATATGTCAGTAAATAACAAACTATGAACAAACAAATTAAAGCCATTCTTGGGGAGAACGGGTACTGACCACAAGTAAAATAATTAAAAAAAATAAAATAAAAAACATATATATTTTTAAGAGAAAAAGTACTAAATCCCTCTAAAGCCCGAGTCTCTGTTTGTAGGGGGACAAAGATTGAGTACATATCACCAAAGGTGTAATTAGAGCACAGTGAAGAGCACAACGAATGGGCGTAAAGATGAAAATATGTACGTACAAGTAGGAATGACAAGAAGGTGCCTGTAAGGATATGAAAATGAATTTCTACTAATAGGTTCTGATGGTCACGAGGTTATGACGGTGTTAAAAGGTGGTTATGGTAATAATAATGTGTTAATAATGACAAATGGATCTGCTAAGGAGAGAATAAATTTGTATGCACAACTCGACTCATTTGGTTCAGTTCTCATAATATAACTGATATACAAAATTTACTTCAACTACTTGGTTCTAATTGAAATTCTATTTTTAGAACTCAGTCGTAAGGGCATATATTTGCTCATTTTTCCACATCCAGAACTTCTATGTTACAAAACAACTTCGTCGAAGCAAAGTCGAAATTAAAATTACATCAAAAGATTATTTTAAGGCGATTAAATCTTTGTCAGGTTATCAATTAGTCACCAAAAAATTTATTCAATGAATAAGCAAATAAAATAATTTAGCGGTGAAAGTTATTTGGCTTGACATATTTACATATGTATGTATGTATATACGAGTACTTCTTTATGTTTCACTTTCCATTTGACTCTGGCACTCAATCAGCACACCTTGAGATAAGCTTTTTTATTCTCATTCTTATTTTGTTTCTTCTTTATTTAAATTTTGGCACATATAGTACATACAGGCTCACCATTTCGATGATATTCAGCAAATTTTGTTCCTCCAACTTTCTTCTTATATTTATGTAGTCATCGCTGATCAGCGACGACCGATTTTAGCTGCTCTTAAAATAGGTACATTGTGATTGAGTTTCATTTCTCTGAAATTCTTTAATTTGCTATTTCACGAAATAAAAAATCATTTATTCGCTTTATATGTATTGCTTTGAACAATCACTTGAGGTGGGTGTTTACCCACATTTCTAATTTGAAAATGCTTGTATGTATGTCACACATGTAACAACTATGAATGGATTCAGATTTCTAATCAAAAGTTTTGAAGAATTTCCTAAAAAATTGTTTTTTTTTTGTTGTTGTTTGTTTGTTCTACTATTATGAAATTTGCTGGAAAATATTTTTTCATTATGATATAAAAAACTGGTTAGCAAAACCATTATGTAAATTTATTTATGTGTAATTGGCAACAGTTATATCGTAGGAAATTAAGTAATATATGACATGAACATAAATATAACAAAAGAAAATGTATATATAAGGCGAAGGCAAATGACCTGACTCATAAAAAATACAATTTTCATAATATTTATGTACCATCAGAAGCACTTATGCAGGCTCCAATTGACATATGTATACACTTGTGCTGGTACAAAAACAGTAAAACAAAGAATATCAAAAACATTGCGAGGGAAACAGATAACAACACAAAGACTATTACAAAACCAATTCTGACCTTTAGAGCGGCATTTTGTAGAATTGAAGCGAAAATTGAAGCAAAAAAACAACAAACCACTGTGTGAGCCAACAACTCACAAGGTGTCTGTCATGGAGGTCGCTTGGCAGCTGAAAAATTAATTCATAATTTGCAAAAATACTAACGCAAGAATGGTGAATGAAAAGTAGAAGTAGAAGAGAAAGCATACGAAATGTTATTGGACTTTAGTCAGGCGTTCAGTAGCCAACGTAGAGCGCTTAAATTATATACACATTTTATTCATTGCCTACCAAGCCTTGCTGCATAACTGTTAAACGATATTTAATTGCTATATTATTTGCAGCATTTTATGGGAAGTGGCAAAGAAATAAAAAATAGTAGTAGTAATAAGAACAACGTGATTTACATAAAAACTAAAGTATGTACAAATGTAGATTATATTTACGCATGGTGGCATATGAAATTATTAATATATATGTATATATGTAACTACAAATGTTCTTTTTGGCGTCAATGACCTCTCGGAGGGCAGGCTGGTCGTAGTATCTCTTGGGATAGTAGCGAATATGTACATGTATATGTAAATGCTTAAGGTAATTCTCCAGTTATGGAACACATAATGTCACCTAAGTTCATTTGTAAGGCATTAAACTTTAATTCATTATACTTTTTGTTGTTTCTTATTCAACTTAATTTTTATTTTTTTCACGTTTCATTCATTCCTCTTGCCATTTTGCGATTACTTTATTTATTATCTTACAATTTAATGCTAGGTGGGCAACTTTAGTTTTTTCAACTTAGAGAGTAACACAAATGCTTTTCTTGAATTTGTTTTATTAAATAAATAATAATAATTACCATGTAATATGTTATATCATTTTAGTTTATTTGCACGAAAGTATTGCGAAAAGCAAATTCAGAAGAAAGCCATAATAACAAAAGTGTCATTCACTTTAACGCAACTTCTTTTTGAAAATTCAAAATATTTTAACTGATTGATAATAAAATATTCACTATTAATAACCCGATTTTCCTATTCTGTTTCTGACTTTTACAGTTCATTTATTTTCATACATCGAAAGTGTTCATATATACTGCAAGCAAAAGTCTCTTTTTTCTTTATGTACAACAGCTTACTTTTGTTGTAGCACGGCTTGAGCATTTTTTGCTTTTACTTTTAAATATTACTCGAAATGCTCATATTTTTATGATAAAACGATTTTCTTTGTGCTTTCTAGACACTTTCCAAGTGCGTAAAGCAAATTTCTAGTCGTAAAGAACTCACTTTCTCAGACATAAAGTGGTATACCATAAACGCACTTTGCTCACAAAAAGCCAAGAAAATATTGAAAATGCTAATTTAGCCGTTTCTTATTTTCTTAAATATTATATTTTCATTGCGCACATCATTGTGGTCATCATAACAGCAATTATCTACCAATTCAATATGTTTAAGCAAATAATGCTAAAATCAAATAATAGCAAATAGTGACAGGCAATGGTTGTAAAAAAATATTAAAAATTAAATAACGTGCTCAGAAAGTGAAATAAAGCCAAAACAATATAAACGTTTCATTTGAAAAGAAACAATGCTATTCATACTGAAAAAAAATATATTTTACTTGACTCTGTTATATTTTATTTTAAATATTTTATTTTATCTTATTTTATTCTGTTTTATTTTTATTTTATTTTATTTTTTTTATTTGTTTTTTATTTGTTTTTTCTATTTTTTTTTTTTATTTTACTTTTTTTTATTTTATTTTATTTGATTTTACTTTATTTTACCTAATGGAATCATGCTAGCAAGGGGTTAAGTATGTTCAGGTGAAATAAAGCAATAAAATTAAGTTGAAGCCAAGATTAAGCACTAAGTGCCCACTAAACACAACTAGGGATATATGTTTACATGTGTGCAAAATTATTATCGAAAACGTGCAGCCCATTAACGGAATACATCGAAAGGACTATGAAGTAAGCAAAAGAGAGGTTTTGTCGAACATGACAATGCACAAAAAAGCTATATTGCCAATAAAAAGCAACCAAAAAGTATAAAACAAAAGTTAGTAGCTAAAGAAGACTAGAAAAATCGAGCAAAAGGAAGGATTAAACATGCGGTTTATGCTGTAAAACAAACTGTGAACCAGATAAAATTAATTCAACGATGGTGGCAACGAGCGCGCCACTTGTAAAGATTACATAGACCATATACCGCTGTATGTATGTGTGTATAATATGTCTGACACGTGTGAGTGCGTGCAGGATCAGTGCAAACAAAAGTGGGGCAAAGTGGGTAATAATTTCGCATTCAAGCACAGAATAAAATTTAGGTAGATTTAATTTTTTGTTGTTCTGTGTATGTGTTTTAATAAAGGACGCTAAAGACGGATTTTTTTATATTTCATTGTTTTCAGTAAACTTATATTTTCACATTCTCAATTTTTGCGAAAACTAAACTTTTATATATTTTCCTAAACACACCAGACATCAGAAAAAAAAGCTATCGATAGGAAAATTTAAGTCTGGGATTGTAAATGCAATGTGGGAACTCAGAGTACCTTACATAACATCCAATTAGCCATTATTCATTACAAAATTATAGGCGTACAATAACAACCATGATGCGTTTAGCTGTGCGATGCGATTACTGCGACAGCAACGTCATAACAAATGTTATACACATCATCCACACATAATATGTATACATTTTCTGCGCGTTAACATCACTGTTGCCACCACAATTTATGCCTTCGCAGTCAGACTAACCGCAAGCTAAACGTGTCAGCTACAGGTGCTGCTGGCACCATTTTGATGCGACGCCTGGAATTTGGCCAAACTAACTACTAGTTATTTTTACTTGCTATGCTGGGCCAAGCTTCAAGCATCTATCAGCAATTGAGCAGCAATTCTTTTAATTTTATACCCAGGTTTTTATGTGTAAATTACGGAAATATTCGGTCTTAGCTCTGCCTTACTTACTTTGTTGTTCGTGCGGGTTGTTGTATTCTATCGTTCTTTGCTTGAGCACTCGAAACTAGGATAATAGCGTCACGAAGAACCCATTGCCACGCGGATTAGGCTGAAGTCAGAAACAATTTGCCACGTCAATAATTTTGCAATAAAAGAGGGAATTAATTTAAAAAATTGATGCCACTGACAAAGCTGCAGATTTTGTTGGTTTCAAGATTTAACAGAAGTACATGCTTGCATATACTCGTCAGAATGTCTTCTTCAGCATTTGAGTAATACAATATTTTTTTATTCCCAAGCATGCCCACAATCATTAATCGTAATCATCATCATTACCATTAGTTACCGCAGAGCTGACAGCAGCATTGTATTTCAAAAAATGATAATCCAACTGGCTGCGGTGGCAATTGCATACCCAATTAAATTTCAAGCAATTTGCCACTTGTGGATTTGACTGTCACCTGTACTCGCCCCTTTCCTTTGGTTGCAACAAACATTTTTGCGGAAGGTTCCATTCACAGGCATTAGGCAGTAGCTAGTGACGATGTATGTAGTAACTAGTAAAAAGAATTGTTGCTGATTACAGTAGTGACTTTTATTGGGTCACCACAGCTGCTTTATACACGTATGTAAGCAATATCAACAATAATAACAACGACAACAAAATGCCAGGGAAACAGTAGAAAATGTTACAGTGGCACATAAAAATCAAACCACACTCACAAGTTGCAGCACCTAAATTTACCACAAACATTCATTCATACACAAATATATGTAAGCATGTCATGCAGCTTCTAAGTGAATTTTGATGTCATTTGTGAGGAGATTTGATCGGCTGCTGATATGTTGCGAAGCAATTTATTCAGTCATTTTATTTTCAAGTGAATTTGGTTATTTTTCGTATTTATTTGTTGATGTTTTCCGCTTATTTCTCTTGCCTTTTTCTTCCATTTCATTGATTTTTTTAGTACCTGATTATTTTTAGCTCCGTTCCTTTAACATTTACTCAGACTGAAAAATATTTTATAGCAATAACAAACTGTCTCATAACCGTTAAGCACACAACGATACATTCTAAGTACTTATTAGAGCTCTTAGCTCTTAGCTATAGGTGTAGGTGTGACAGTGCGAGTCATTCAGAACAAAGCCCTTTAAATGCATTCTTCTTCCGAATTTCACAAGTTAAGTTTTCGATTTATTCCACACAATCAACGCCACTAAGTCAAAACATACGAGTAATATTAGAAATAATAACAGGCACAGCTAAATTGAATTGACTAACATCGGAAGCTATTTAAAATTCTTTAAATTCACTCTGTAAACGCAAGGCGCTGTTGAGCCTAATTTTATAAAGAAAAATAGCAAAGAACTACCTAGAGCGCTCAAGCAGAATACGAGTGACAAGTTGATAATCAGCATAAGACACTGAGAAGTGGTTTCACAGTCGGCAGGAAGTTCTACAAAGACGGCAAGATAGAAAAAGTAGGAAGAAAGGAACGCCAAGAAGCTGGACACACAACAGTGCAGAACGAATATCGTACGCAACAACTCATTGGCCGCATAGTTGAGGACACAGAACGAGATTGTTTGAATGAAGAACGCGCTTGAACCACAAGAGCACACACATGCCCGCACTGCTGCTGCTACTTTATGATTATTAGCTTTTTTTATAATTTTATTTTTTATTCTATGCGAATGTAAAACTATGTTAACCAAGTTCGGTGCACAGCAAACAACCGTTTGAATGTCATCTAGAAATTCCAGTTAAATCAGAACTCGCTACAAAAACAACTACAACGACAAGAATGATAAAAAACAACTGCAGAAAAGCAACCGAAACTAACAGCAGCAGTCCACATGCTGCATGCCACAACTCATTGACTGGCCTAACAGGAAGATACTCGCCTTTTGCGACAATAGTAGTATTGCAACTACAATAAAAACATAACAACAGCCAGCAACATTGACTTTAGCGCAAAACATCAGAGTTAAGTCACAAGAAGACAATCCAAACGAAGTTGGTGCGTTCGGTGCACTATTCAGGACAAGTCCAAACTCAAGCTCCAAAGTTTGTGTTACAATAATAACAACAGTGACGGTGTAATCTGCAACATAATCACTATAAAATTCACTGACCACAGTAATTAGTGGATGGAAACAGTTTGATCGATGTGCTTAAAAATGAAGAGGTAGAGATGCTGACTTACGTGAAAATTTTAAACAACTGCTTAGACTTGTTTGCTAAAAAAATAAATAATTAGTATTTATACTTGTATGTAGAACTATACTTTGTAGTGTGACATTAAGCGTATGAATGCACCGTAATGCGTAACTCACCATCGTCAAACCAAACATAACTATCCAATATCCACTATCCACTATAAAGCACTGGGGCTTTCCGTTCAGTTGATTTAAACGAAAAAAAAAATTGGTCCGAACATAAAAATACAAACATGAGAATTATGCCACCCTCACATAACTAAGACTATGAAGACTATGCTTTTATAACAAATAAATAATAGAATATTATTACTAATCGCTGGAAGCTGGTTTTCTGTGTCACTGAATTTTACATACCAAGATTCTGATCTTTTGTTGTAACACGCTGAAATAAATGTATGTGCATATATAATTAATTAAAACCCATTTTCAAACATTTCCAATAGTGAGTAACTTTGTAAACAGCAACAAACCTGCATTGCTCTTTTTGCAAGTGAAAGTCTGCAAGTCGAACGTGAAGGTAATGAGTTTCAAGTAAATTTATGTATTTGGACTTCACGGAATACAAGATATGTGTATGTGTAGGTAGAACAAAGCAAAGTATTGTGAGATGAAAGCAAGCAAAATGTAAGCAAACTAGTATATAAAGGTAAATAAGAAGCAAATGACGGCGGGAGAATCATATGAAGAAGCGCACGGCTAGTAGGTCAAGTCTTCAAAAGTAGATATTTAAATTAAATAACGAAACTAGTACATACGCAGATACTTCAATATTTATAAGTGTGTAAACTAAGGAAACAAATAACTAGATAACTAAGAAAATAAAATATAATAAAATAAAATTTAAAAAAATTGAAAAGAGCTGAAATAAAATATAACAAAATAAAATTAAAATAAATTTCATTAAATAAAAAATTGTAAAATAGAATAAATAACATAAAATAAAATATAATGTGATAAGGTATAAAAAAATAATAAATAAAGTATATCAAATACATTAAATAGCAAAAATAAAATTAAACAATAATATTAAAACTATATGAAAATATATATTTTAAAACAGAAACAAATAAAACAAAATTAAAAAGGAAAATAAAATAAATATAAATTGAGTTATATTGAACAAAACAATATAAAATAGAATAAATATTATAAAATTAAATAAAATCAAATAAAATAAAATCAAATAAAAAAAAATAAAATGAAATAAGACAATTAAAAAATTAATAAAATAAAACAAAATAAAATATGTTAAAATAAAATCAATTAAATTTATATAAAGAATTATTAATTAAAATTTAATTTAAAATTACATTTTTTCAAATGAAAATTTATTTCGTCAAATCATCCACCAAAAATTAATAATTTGACAGGAAAAAATTGTAAATAAAATAAAACCCATTAAAAAAATAAACCACCAGAAGTCACAGACGCAATATAATATCAAAATATCAACTTTTTATTTCCTTGCACTGTTTATTAAGAATGCATAGTTTTTTTTAAATTCTTGTAAACACGCTTGTCTTTTCTGTTGTTTCTTATTATTTGCATTTCTCGGTTATTTTTTTTTTTGTAAGTCTTAAAGAGTGACACTAGGAGCTTGTTAACTGCCACTAATGGCATGGCAATTATAGCGAATATTTCGCCATTTGTGGTCTCCATACCTCATTACTAAATGTTGGCGAATCACGTTTTTAACGACGAGCCATTAAAAATGCAATCGAATTTACAACACAAAAATAGTAGTAAAAAAAACCACAGTGGCAACAATAACAACTGCAGCAGCAAGAGATGAAATTAAATTGAATGTCAATGCCAATGCCAAGAGGTGCCTAGTGGCCGTGACAGAGCAACGTTTGGGCGAACAAAATACAAAACAAAATGCCGAAGCTGTGAAATCTATTGCAGTAGTTTGCTAGGAAATTCAGTTAGCCAACTTGGCAAAGAATCAGTAACTTACAAAGCCAGCACCAAAAAAAAGACTACTAAAAAGCGTGTTGCAATAGCGACAACAACAAAAACAAATGACAGCAGTCAAAGAACAGCCATTAAATTCATCGACTTTCATTGATTTGCTGCACACCACAGCAAGCAGCAAACAGTAAGATACTCAAACACAAGCACAGCGGCGTGCGGGGCTCTGCGAAAAGTCAACGATCCAGTGCAAATAAATAAATATTCATTTAAACACCACAAGCTGAGTCACTTAACGTTGACTTGGTATCTAATTCGCTTTCAAATTAACAACATCAAATCCATGTCGCACCAATACTTTACAAGCCCTCACATAAATGTTTCATTGCAAATACGAATCTTAAGTCTTAAAATTATCGGCAAAATAAATTGGCTGCGTAAACAAAGAATAAATACTCCGTTTAGACCGCTTAAAAATGGCAGAAAAATTTGGTAGACTAAAAAAGGACAACAAATAGACGGAATGAAGAGAGAACCAAATTGTTCAAAGAGGAGATTGGTTACATTCTTTGAACATTTTTGTTCTTAGTTTCACTTCTTACCTTATTTATAAATATAAATATTCGGAAGAACCTGTTTGAGTATGTCTAATAATAACACGCACAAAGCTTACCTGTAAAAGAGAGGAAAAAATTTTGTCATTAAAAATTTTTAGATAAATTATAGCAATGAAAAAATAGATTTTTTAACATAGCAAAGTTCTAAATAAATTGAATAAATTTTCAGACCAATTCTAAACGAAATGAACTTTAAAATATTGCAAGGCTTCTTTACTTGAGCCCCAGGCAAGACCATAGAAGTCTGAAAAGACATTATCAACATGAACTTCCTCTTACAAAGATCTTGAAAAAAACACTGAGTTCAATTTCGAGTCTAGTCATTCGTCCAATAAAAAGAACTAAAGCTTTTTTTTGTTTAAGATATCATTGCAAATTAAGATTTATAAGGGTCTAGCAGATTAACCAAAGTCTCCACGTCCTTTTGTTTAGCAGCCACATAATTTTTGTGTTTTTTTACTGGATAATAAGAATGATGCACATACAGTCATATGTATAAAAGTAAAAAAGAAATGGGTTTCCCTAAAAAATAAAAGCATTGATCCAATTATGGAATCAAACGTGATAAAAGAAAAAAATTCGCAGAAAACATAAACTAAAATTCAAATATAATTTCACTTTTCGAAAACAATGGTGAAAAGTCCGCAATTAGTTTCGCTTTGAGGCGCTTCGAAGTTGGTTGCTGCTGGCGCCAATGCTGGCTCTTTGTTGTCCACACAAATGCTGCAACTTTCTGCCCTTCCTGGCGTTTGACATTATGGGTCATTGCAGTGGAATGCATATCCAATAAATATGTTTACAATAATTCACACACAAAAACTATACGGAAACCAAACAACGGCATTAAAGAAAAACTCATACAAACAATTTCATTTTAAAGTACCAAAAGGGTTGCAATTTTTCCACATTTATATGTTTGTGTGTTTTTTCATTCGTTGCACATGCGCCAATGAATTATTGGCAAACAACACACATACTTCCAATAAATAATAATACTTTCTCTAAATATTTGTTATTGTGCGCTAGCGCTAAGTCAAGAGTCAACATCGTCGGCGACATGAGACAACATAGCTCACCTCAGACATCATCCTGTCCAGCTCTAGCTGTAGAACAATAGCCTTTAGTGTTACTATTTTATAGACAAAGCCGCCAGCTGCCTAAGCGCATCCACCCACAACACTTATTGAGCAAGCCAAAGCTGAAGGCAAAGACAAAAGCTTTATGTTACTTAGAGTTTTTATGCAAATGACCTTAAAAGAAGTGGCATTTTTTTGGCCATGTTGCGAGGCATTACTTTCCCATGACGTTTATTGCGGCTGCTAGGGAAAATATTTGCCACAAAGACCTTTAACGATGTTTTTTTTCTTATTGAGTGACATTTCTTAGTATTGCATGGAAATCGTGCCCTCGTGTATGCTTCCTTGGGTAAATAGTGTGGACAGGAGAATTCTTGTTTTCTTTTTTCGATATTCCTGCCCACGCCCAGTATTTTCATCATATTGACTACTGGCCTCTAGTTCATGACTTAATTAGAAATGCAATTGTGAAAACTCAGCACTTATAAGAGACTAGAGGTAGCATATAAACGTGACAACAACAAGCTAAAATAACTCAAACATCTTCATATCCACAATGCAGTAAAAGAATTCGGCAACGGAGCGTGGACGTCGATTCGGCATTGGAATGTCGAGAAGTTCACATGAATTTTTTTTTTTTTTTTTTGGTTTCAAACATGCTTTTGATGGAATTTCTTTGCCGCTACCATACCGAAAGAGTTATTAGAGGCATCCACACAAAACTATCATTTGAAGGAACTGCTGGACTGAATTTTGTTAAAACAATATGAATGGCCACATTGAAATGCAAAACTACATGAGAAAGCCATGAATTCATATTCAAATGAGGGAAATGGTTGAGCGTGTGAATAATTCGAAAATTTGAAGGAATAAACACTCCTTTTTTCGAATAAATGTATGAACGTATATGTATACGTAGCAGCCATAAATAGTACAACGAAAAAGAAGATTACTTGGTGTGTTTAGTTGTTAAATAATTTTTTTGTTCAGAAAACAGAATCAAAATTTGCCAATACTGCACTGTAGTTGTCAATTATCATTTCTTTCAGGTGTTTCTGATATTGATCAATGCAAAATTAGAAATTATATTACTTACTTAATTAAGAGATTGACTCAGCTGAGAATTATAAATTTACGCCTGATTGTAGGCAACGTTTTATCATTTACTCACTACTATGAGACGCAAATAATACATAGAATCTTAAAACCCTAATAAATGGTAATTTTAAATATATATATAAAAGTATATTTGCATATCGATGTCCTCATATGGAGATGTCGACAAATTTTCATACTCATTCTCAGTACAATATAATATAATTTAGTGAAGCTACTGGCTTACCAAAACTCATCCGGTTTCCCATAAGTATGAACCACAATATTAGTAGATGATATCAAAACGCAAACAAAAGTACCGAAATCGTCAAAAAATCTTAAGGAAAAAAAAACTTCCACAAATGCTTAAAATTTCATTAACTCTCAAACTTTTGCAACATATAATACATATTATACCTACATACCTACATACATTCAGTCAGTGCAATGTGCATATTTTATAACAATTTGGACAAAGACGTTAAAGTAAAGAAGTGCGATGGGTGAGCTAACTCTTCGTGCTTGTCACTCGCTTCGGATTTTTATTTTTATTTTCATTATCATTTTCTTCTTCTTCGTCTTTGCTGAGCCGAATTTTTCAACGCAGCGTGGTTTAACAGTTGTCTAGAGCAGCGTGGCAACAAGAACGTTTTATGTACGTAAAAAATATGGTCAGGAAAATGTTAGAATAATTAAAAGCACAACAAAGCGATGACGGCAGAGCAGTCAGCCCACTAGCGAGATGATTTATCTGTCTTAAAGAAAATATTCCTCAATAATGTTTACTTGCAATTTATGAGATTTCGTTGTGGAATATAAAAATAAATTTTATAAAATCTTTTAATTTTAGAATTTAATTTTGGAAGTTAGCTTAAGCTTTTGATAATTTTTATATTCAAAAATATATCATAAATTTTAGGAAACTTATCAGGAAAGTGTGGTAATATTTTCCTTATATGTGCAATCAACATATGGCCTCCTTCTACAGATATATATTTTCTTTTTGTTATGTAAAAATTAATCAGAAAATCGCGTGAGTAATGAACTCGTAAATGATATTGACAGTCATGAAGTCGTAAATAAATATTTATTTTCTTTGTGCACATACAAACATCTGTATTAGTAAAGGTATGCAAGCAAAGCCAGGTCAAACAAGGCTACAACTTTGATCAGTAATGGTAAGGCGAGGTATGGAACCCAAGCACTTGAGGCCACCAACTAAGCATATTGACCAGCGACTCACTTAGGAATTAGGTCATCAGCACATGTGAACAATCCACCGCCAAGTTAGATTTCCAAGCTAGAGATGAGCACTAAGCCACACATAAATACAACTGTCACACAGAGAAATATATTGACGCTGGACATTGATGAAGTGCGCAATTGATTACAACGCCGCAAGTCGATAAGCCAGTTGCCATATATGTATGAGCATATACTACGTGTATGTATGAGCTATGGAGGTGGTGTATGAAAGCTCTATGCATTAATAACTACAAACTTATGTATCGAATTATTTGAATGCCGCTGCCTAGAGAATTAGCTGCCCGCTCATACTCGTACTCATTCGTGGGTTAAATATTTGCACTTATGACAAATTAATTAGTTTTTCACCGAAAATTGATTAATGATTTTATAATAAAAGTAAAATTCGAGAAATTTCTAACTGCATATACAGTAAACCGTTATTTTAAATTTGATTTTTGTTTCCCACGAGCATCAATATTGACTTTTCATTGTGAGCAGATAGTTTATATGCACATTTGGGTGGTCTAATGGAGAAAATACAAAAAAAAATATAATTACATACATAAGTATAACTCATCCTGGTGGTTATAAACAAATTAAAAGTTTTTGTTAATAGGCAGAAATAAAAAATTATAACTTTAAATAAAAAATAACAAAAATTTAATTCATAAATAAAGGTAATATTAAAGAAATGTGAAACAATTGTATTATTCAATTATCAGCGGCCACAATCAATGTAGCTGTTTGCTGATGAAAATCAACAACAAAGAAATTTTATGATGCTACATAAATATTTTCTTCACATTTGTTTTCTACTCTTTATAACATTATCTTGGCCGAGGGTCATTGTACCTGATAGCCCCACAGAAGATATATAGAAAAAAGTTATTTACATGCGCTAAGTATTCTCACGTGATGTTATGAATGAATTTATAGCATGTTTTGTCACATCCACCATATAAAAATTTAAATTTTGTATCAATATACGAGTGTATTCTTTCACCCTCGTAAAACTTGTGAAAAATTACTGAGAATGCTTTGGCAGATTAAAAATATGAAAGAAAATAATTAACATGGTTTTTTTCCAACATTAAGATATACAATAATATGCATCACAAAAATGTATCGGCATTGTTTGATGAAAATTAGGAAGTTAATTCAAATAAATTAATTAAATGCTCAGTAAATTCTCTTAAATTAATTATCTGAAATCACAACAATAATTATGTTAAAAAAAAGAGCAATAATTCATATTTCCTTCAAGCTTCACGATCGCCTTGGTAAGTTTCCTTCAAGCCATCAAAAAACAATTTCTTCTAAAAGTATACTATATAAATATTAAAGCGTTTAAGCTGATGGCACGTTCATTGAACCCTTGCTATTGTATAATAAAATAGTAACACAAAGCAATATCAAACAATATTTAAGTTAAATAAAAACACATAAAAAGAAAGTATATCAAATCAATTTGTTATTCTAGACCATTCGCCAATGTGTTAACTGTAACAGTAAAAATGTACGCAATTGAAATGCTAATGGGCTCTATATTTTGTTATCTATTTATTTTTCTGATTTACACTTCTGAAAGATTTTCTGTTTATCTCCAAGGATATTTTTTTATTATTTTATATTTTTTTTTATTTTTATTTTATTTTTTTTTATTACCGTCGTTTAAGTTATTTTTAGCACCCTGAAGACCACAACCCATTTTTATACAAATATATTTAATCATGCAGTTATTATGAGAATTTTAATGCTGATGAACATCATATACATACGTATGTATATATATCTGTGCTTGTTTGCATTTTTACATTAAAATGGGATTATCATACAAGTCTCTATGCAACGCTTTCAACTGCAGTAGTTTGCTCCTCTGCAAGACTTCGTGTCTGCAGCCCACTCACAGTCAGTTATCAAGCCTTTTACAGTCCCCTGGCAATTGTCACTTGTTTCATTATCAGTGGCCACTTAAAGTTGCAAGCGAAAAACGCTAAATGGCTTTTCGAAATGATACGCTGTTTGCTCACTAGTATTGTGGCAAGAAAATGGTGAGCTCAAATTTTTTATTACTTTTATTTTCCTTTTTTTTTTTTTCTCCTGGATTTATCTACATTGTCATTTTATTGAAGTCACTTGATTAGGATTACCTTATATTTCTATAAATATATGCATAAATTTAGGTAAATACAAATAGAAAAGTAGCGTTGGCAGAGGAAACTGATCAAGTAAAATTTTTTATTATTTTTTAATTTTTTTGATTTGAATTTATAGGTATATACTCGCATATATTGAAGTGGCTTGGCTAGTATTAACAAACATTTCTATAAATAAACGTAAAAGTTTACAAATTAAAATAAGTTTGAATGAAGTGGCTGTGGACTAATTGCGAAGCACAGAAAATGTGAACTTAAAAAATAATAAGATGATATTTTTATAAGAAAAATAAGGAAAAATTTAACATCAAATTTTTTTCTTACAATTCATCAAATCGTAAATAATAAGTAAATTCATTTAAGTTTTTATTTATTAGTAAACTGTTATTTAAAATAAATCTGATTTTTTCACACAAATTTGCAAATAAACTTTGCCCGGTTTTTTCACTCCTCAAAAAGAGGAGTAATTTGTTTCTAATGTAATACGAGCTCTGACAAGCCACTGTCTGATAAGATGATAAGGGGAAAGACTAGGGGCTCCTTAGAGAAGATGCTGCTGAAGCTGTTACGATGATGAAGAGAAGGAAACAATAACTCATCTCTAGCAGACGTTAAAGCCCTGAATCTAATGAGGTTAATTATAAAATTAAAATATCTTCATAATGAAGTCTGATAGTTAAATTTTGTGGCGTTATAACGGTTCTTAGTCAGGCCTTAGTGAAATCAAAATGATAGATCGGAAACCACCATAATCCAACATTGAAATCAAACTTGAAGAAAATGCATTAAATAGAAAGTAGAATATCTATAAGAAAGGTATTAATTAAACTTCAATAATAATAATTTTTGATTTTTTGCTTGTATCTTTCTAGTTAAAAAAGAGCCAAAATTCTTGAACTCGATGAAATTAATAAGTTACTCGGAGCAAGCTTCATAAAAAAATTATAATTATAAGAACCGCAAAGAAAATAAAAATCAGGGTAAAAAATACTAACAACGGAAGCAAGAGGCAACGAAGCAGTTTAAATAAATTAAATAACTTAAAGGTAAGTTCAATATTCACATTTATGATTTATATATATAAGTAGAAAACATAATAATTATTTAAGTCCAAATTAATTTCTTTTAATAAAGCTAAATTCAATAAAAACTGGCGGCCTCACTCTTGCCTCTTGGTAGGCTTATCACACTGAGGACCTATTCTGAAATTTTTTTAATTTTCCTAAACAGTATTAGACCACCAAAATACCAATTGATGTTTTGTAGATTATTTAAACACCACAAAAGTTTAAAGGAAACACCAACTCTTAAATATTAAAAATTTATTCCTAAAAACATTTTTGACCACAAGCTTTGAGTATTACAAATTCACGCAATTTTAAAAAACTAAAAATGATTTTGTTATTCTGTTCATTATCAAGACCATAAATGGGTTTATATGTATATACGCAATAATCAAATTGCTTAGAGTCGATAAAGAAACTGAATACAAAACTAGAATTCAGTATTAAACGACTCAGTTACCATTTGTTATGCTTAACGGTTACCGCTACACCCATTCGCGCCCATTACAAACCCGAAACCATGTCTGCAATAAAGTGTGAAATACTCACATGCTCAGAATATGAAATCCAAACACACATACAAGTGCACATCTGAAGCTGAATTATTTTTCAAACACTTAACAAGTGAGTGTGAGATTTTCATTAACAGTTTGACTGAAAAAGTTACACATTTCTGTACCAAAATACGGCATAAAAAACACACAAGAGTGTCGGCACATACATACATATATTTCCAGGCGTTTTTGGTTGAATCAAGTGTGCTTAGTGACCACATACACGTAGCCTTGTTGTGCTTGCTCTCCACACCCAGTTCTGTTCGTTCAATATGTAGTTGTTTGTATACACATATGTACACATATACAAATGTACACACATATTCTATATCCGGTATGCTCATTAAACTGCTGAATATTTCGTTTGACTGTGAATATTTTATATTCATTGATTAGTGTTGTTAGTGCGGTATGTGGCGGTCGATCGTGCAACGTGTGTGTCTCTCATCATCCTCAGCGATGGAGTGCAACCAACAAAAAGCGTTTCGTTTATTTTTTTTCGTTCATATTTTTTTCATAATATCGTTATTACCGTTTAATAGTGTAAACGTTTCCACAAAAGACTTTGGCTACGAACTTGAGTGTGGCTCAAAGTTATGTGCGAGTGAGAGGATACGGAAGAAGCATTTATTCTTTACTTTCTGCTGTCTCTCTTATAAATAGAGCTTATAAAATGTGATTGCTTCAACCACTTGATGCATACTTCTTACGTTATGGCGATCGTTTGCTGGTGTAAAGCATTCATTTGTGAATCTTTTGGTGGCAGGCAAGCGTTGCTCCCTGGCGAAGGTATCATAAAATCAACATCAATGAACGGTAATAAGAATTCATTAAATGCCAATTAGATATGTATATATGTTACTACTTATTGGTGGAATATTATGAGCTGTAAAATTAGTAGAAAATAAAAAGATAGGAAGAAAATATGCGTAACTTAGGGTGGGAAATAGTTGAACTGTGTCTTGTTAATTCTCCGAACAATTGGTATGAATAAACATAACGGCAAAATATCTACAAATAGCTTTGAAAGAAAAAATAACAATTAATAATTAATTTTGGGTATTTTCTTAAAAATAAAAATTATTTTCCTTTTTTTAATTTTTATTAATGCCTGAACTAAGTGATAATTTGTAAACTAAGGATCTTGTTTTTCATTGCAATTAAGAGTTTCGTTTCATATTTAAATTTTCTTTTACTTTCTTTACTGTCTAACTTTTACCATTTGTGGTATTTATTATTTATTTTAATAATATCTGAAGTTATGCATTTTCATTTCATTTATTTCAGTTCACGCATAAGTACAATAGATTATTTTTTTATTGTAGAGCAGGGATAAGAATAAATATATTTATTTGTTGTTTTGTTATTTTATTTATCTCCTGTGATTTTAAATACAAGTTGTATGCCAAATATATTGAGCACCAAATTTTGTGACAGATTCATTAGTTTATATCCATATACACACTTTTTTCTGCTTTTATACATACATATGTATACTCGAATGCAATTAAGGGTAATGCACTTCGGGGTAAACAACGACAGTTTTAGCTCTTACTATGTTAATTCAAAACAGGTATCGAACGAGTTTGCAGTCAATACAGTTAAACGGCAAACCATTTGCTAACATATATCCGTACGCAAATTCGTTTGTGTTTGCTTTTAAGCCGTCTCAAGGATATGTGTCAGCATAGTCAAGTCACGCGCTAATGCGCTAAATCAGTTATAAACGTATATATGTATATTTCTTTTTAAATCAACAGCACAACCACACACACAAGTTCAGCTTGTTGAGATACCCAATAAACAAAAAAGTTAAAATGAATGAAATACAATTTGAGATGAGCACGACAAAGTAAAGTTTCTCGAACATAATTTTTGAACTCGTTTCTAACATGAGGCCCCTGTAAAATCAGTCCTCCCAAAAAAAATTTCACCGATCTATCGTTGCCAGGTCTCTCCTTTCGAATGGAGTGAGAATTCGCTATGTTAGAATTTGCGTGAAAAATATTAGCAATAATCACCAGAAATTAACGAAAAATTTGCAAGACACATTATTTATAAAAGAAATTAGCACTTAGCTTAATATGAATAAAAACATCATCAGAAATCATTTTGAAATTCTTCTTCGAAAATGCTGCCAAAATAGCATTCCAAAGGATAATAAAACTTGAATTTGTTTCAGAATATTTTCAACACCTGTCTCACAATGTTGTTGAAGCTTTTAGATATAGTATGGTGTTCGCCCTTTTAAAGCAAAATTTTTATTCTCGTCTGATTCTTTTTTTGGTAAGATTTTGTTTACAAAAACATTGAAATTGACTACCGATATATTTATATTATTTATATACGTAGAAGCTTTTTTTAACTTCTGTGTCAATGGTGGGTGTGGGAAATTTGAGACGTGAGAAATTAATTATAATTGAATATTGAAACTGCTGAAATATTTAAATTAAATATTTTTAAATTCAAATATAGTACTCTGCTTTGAAGTAATCAAAATTTAGTGAAGGTGGAATAAAAAAATTTATTTCTAAATTCCTAGACGTTTGACCAGAAAAATAAAGTAATAGCTTGTGGCATGTGTTTTGAATATTTTCCTACAAATGGAGGGGCCTTCAGTTGAGTTCATGTTGCTTCCGAACTAATTTAAAAAATTCTTGATAGAAAAAAAATTGATATTAAGTGTTGATACAAATACATTATAACCTTATAGCGAATATTCTATCAGGATGCTAAGTCTGACGGAAAATATACTAAATATTATCTCCTTTAATTAAGCTCCGACAATGCAATTAAATATAAGTCATTCCTGGAGTAGTGGGTTTTAGTTTTTTTTTTTTTTTTGACAAATTATAGCATGAAAGGATGCAATGAGCTTTTTTATCACTATTCCTGGACGAATTATTTAAAAAAATATAAACAACTTAACAAACCTGAGAGCTTTGAGATTAAATTTTAAACATTCCGTGGCTAATTACTGGAGGCTGTTATTTTTTCGGATTCTTTGAATTTCGCTTAAAAGATTCAATACGGTATTTATTTCAACAAGATCATATTATAAGATAAAAGATCGTGTCTACAGGGTCATGCAAGCAGGAAACAGGTTACAAAAGTAAGAGAGCGAGAAGAAATTTAAAATGTATTTTTAATTAATTTTCTAAAATTTCCTTTAATCGGCAAAAGAAATGCAATTACAATAGTTTTTTCTGACTTTTATATGTTCCAAAACGATTTAACGCAATTAAGTTTTGGGAAACAAGCAATAAATAATAACAATAAAAATGATGAAAAACTGGATAAATAAGCCAAAGAATTTCGGTAAATGCAGATTCGAAACAAGAAAAAAACACACTCAAAAGATTAATCGGTGCATACCCATACCGAAAATAACATGAGCAAATATTAAGGTACCTCCATACATATGTATATAAATACATATAAGAAAGTACGAACATACTTGGTCGGTGGAATTTAAATCAGCGGCGTAAAATCAAGTAAACAACGCGTGGTTTTTTATAAACACGTTTATGTACATAGATATATATGCATGTTTTTAAGGATGTGTGTGGTTGAAATACTTTATTTGCGCCCAAAGCAACAAAGCGTTGCCGCTTCTACTTACATAAGCAACAACAACAACAACACCAATAGTGCCAAACGGAGAACTGCATTTTGTTGGAAATAAAATTAAATAATGTAAAATAAAAACAAACAAGAAGAAAAGCAGAAACAGAAAAGTTCAAAGCCAAACCGGACGGTCGACAGTAAGAACAGTTATTTTTGAGTATGTAACAGTGCGATCGACGACAGAGTCGTTGCGACTACAACAACAACTTGTAAACAAGCAGTATCACAACAAAAGAGGTGCTTGAAACATACGTATATATATATATACATAAGCTTTTTTGTTTGTATGTTTGAATATAGGTATGAGAACATAGGGAAAAGAGAAGAAAGCAGCTGCCATGAGCTAAAGTAGAATCTCAAGTGGGGGAAAAAAGAGTAGTAAAAACAACTACAACAAGGGTACTGTCGAGAGATTATTTATTTAGCGACAACAACTAGTACGAATAACAATGTTCGGAATATCTTCAATGGAGGTAGAGTAAGCAGCAACAGAAGAATCAACTTCAGCAAGGAGAGTAACAAGCAACCGACTTGGTAAGTTTTTTATTTGCACGGGAAATGTAAGCCATGCAACAACGTAGATAAGGCAGCTGAGCTGAGCTGAAGAGGGACGGCAACGCAAGAAACCAGTTGCAACTCAAACAGGTGACTCAACCAAAACGGACATACCGCATAAGCAACTTACGCACATGCGTTCGCTCTGCCACGCTTTTACTTATATTTAATGTGCAACATTGCATGCCACTTTGCTTGTTGCTGCTTGATTTGGCTCAATTGTATTTGCTCAGTCAACCAACACAACTGTATGTGCAACAACATTGTGGTCATTGCCACATGACTGATGTGGTGGTCGGTAGCAAGCCAATAAGCAGTTATAAGTAGCAGCTATGTCACAGCGGGAAGAATAGAAGTATAGAAACTACTATAAGTTGAAGTAAGCAATGAAGAGCGCTAAGTCAGCGTCAGTGCTGCAGCGCTTATGCTGCTGATTATGTTGTTGTTGTTTCTGTTACCGCTAACTATTCGCCTGTTTGTTGGTTTGTCCGAGCTGCTGTTACCTTCTTTTTCGTTGCTAATATATTATAAATTTTTCTTTGTTGTTGTATTTTTCTTATTTTTTTTTTTTGGCTTTCATGTATTTGTTGTTGTCGACGTGGAAAAGTGGCACAGTGAATTGGGTTGCTGGCACACAGAAGATGATCAGTAGAAGTGCTGATGTCAATAGTTCTGAAGAAGGAGTAAGAAAGCGAGAACAACAACATATAATAAATGGAACAAAGATGGTTCATCACACCTACATACATGCATACACTGTAACTAGGAAACATGTTTACATTTGCACTCAACAACACGAAGCTACAAACTGGGTGATCTTTTTAATCTAAACACAAACGTTCATACATACAGGCACATTCATTTAGCCAATAGTGTCAGCAACAGGATATAATATTGCTGATTTTGTTATTATAAATTGCAGGCTAAAATGGACGAGAGAAATCTGCATGAAATAAATGAAGTTAAGGAACTTCTAGAATCAACAAAACATAAGATTCGGTAGAAGTAGTCGCAAAATCCCAAGGTAGAAATAATTTGTAACTCCATTGTTCACCGCAACACCAGCTTGCTCACTGCTCTCGCACATATGTATATATATGTATGTATATGGAGGATTTTTTATGTAGTTGGACGTGAGCAATCAGTTTTAAGCTGGCAATCTGCATTGAAATCTGAGTCACATCCTCCAAATACTCACACATAGTTGGCCTATGGATACCTAAGAGGCAAAGGTGGGGTGTAATTGCAGTTAAAAAGATGGCATCTTGGAATATTGATGACACACTACTGATTATGGCAGGTTCATTAAGCTAATGAAGCATGTGTTTGTGACTCTGGATGCTGCTTCTTGCTTACTACATAGAAAAAAGCAAATCGTTTGTTGTTATTGCATATTGTGCAGCAAATTTAACTCCGCTCAAGGTTTTCTAAATTGGGAACAAATTTACCACCACTTCGCAAAATTCCACAAATATCTTTGCTTCGTGCTCTTAAACCTGCGGCAGTGACATACAAACACATAACCATTTCCTAAATTGTGCATATATTATCGATTTGTAACAGTTAAATGGCAGCAAATATAATTCTTTCCGCCCAATTCTCGACATATTTAGTGTAATTTATTTGTAGCTGCTGCATTTTTATTTACTCGTGTTGAGCTCAGTAGGTCGCCAGACATGCCATACAACCAACTCATTGTAGCTTCTACAATATATGCTCGAGTATATGTATAATATACATATATGCATACATACGTGTTTATGCATGTGCAATATGACAGCTTATTTCCTCAATTTGCTTCGGTTCTTTTTATTAACACCTTCCGGCGCTGCATTTCAATTACCCCACTTTTTCCTTTATTTTTTGTATTCAAGTATTCGGCAGCTTAAGAAGGTATAGCTACTAATCCTTTATGCGTGTTTTCGGTGGTATAATAAAGCGCGAAATGTTTAGTAATTGAAACGCCATCGCATAAAAAATATTAGCACATATGTGCGTATGTATGTCTGCTGTCTGCCGCCGGTGTTATACATTTGCAATTCGTTCGAGTTTTCTTATTTTATGCTCTATGGGAAATTGAAACTGAGCCAAATGGCGAGCCGACAAACGTGCCTGGACATATTCACTACACATGCAAACTAAGAAAATAATACTTCAGGCGCAAACTTTATGTATGTATAGGCGGACGGAAGGCCAACAAACAATTCTGATGTTTTTTCAAGAGCCGGATACGTGTATGCTGCACGCGTATGCTGCACGTTCACTGCTTCATTCAGGGCTCGCGTCTTTGAGTTAGTTAACTGGCAAACAAGTTATTTAGTTGGTAGTTTAGTTACAATAGTAAGTCGGCTAGTTAGCAGACCGGAAACGTAATAAAATCAACACGATTTCAAGCATTTTTACTTTATGGCTGGGTTGTGTTGACCGGACTTTAACTGTACCGACACCTCAGATATTTTCAATGTCCATTCGCTAATGAATTTATTGTAGGATTATCCTGTCTTTTTTGCAGTTAAATGCTGAAATAGGCATAACTAATGAATCAATAAAATTTATATTGCAATGAGCTCTTTGAGGGAATAACTACGTATGGGGAAATTATTTGTTGTTATTTTTAGTGAAATTATATCTTGCTAGAAAGAGTTCACATATTAAGAAGACAATTTAAGTTAAGCGCCTCAATATAAAAGTCTGGAATAAAATAAGATAATAGGAATATTTACATTTACGACATAAATTGATTCAAAATATTTTTTTTTTTTCAATAAAATTAAACTATGTATATATGTATGTATATTGTATTATATTTAGAGAGAACTGTGCAAGAGTTATTTTATTCTATGAGAACAAAAAATTATTCGATCTCATTTCTAAAACTTCAAGTTTCACTCTTTTAATTCTTTAATTCTAATTCAACACAGATTCTTGAAAACCACATAAACTTTTCTCTCTAAAAAAGATTATTTATTTGTATATTTATTTTTGTACTTTTAATAACTTTACGTCAAGCGGTGCCTTTAAAATATTAGTGACTTTTTTCTTTTGATTATTGTTTCTATGAATATTCCACTGTAAATTTCAACTTAATTTGTCACGAAAATTTTCCAACTCAATTTTCTAAAAAAAAAAAACACAAATTCACAAAATTTAAAGTTAAAAGCAAGCACATCATCTAACAACTTTCATTTGAGTATATTCACAATTCATCTTATGTACGAGTATATGACTATGCATAATTGGTAAATTCCACAGAACACTCACACAGAACATAATGGCTGAAGAAGTCTTTATCTCATTTGACACAATCTACATTTGCATTACATGTGACCGAATCTCTACAGGGCAAACAAATATGAAGTAGCTGTCGGACGGTTGGCACACTTTCCACTGTCCACTGGGTGCGCAAAAATAAAGAAACACCTTAGTACACACTTAAAAAATAAAAGTTTGCGAACATTACAAACACAACATGTCGGTAACATAAACTGACAAGTAAAAAACCGAATAAGTGAACGAGGGAACGAATTTTTCCCCCGCCAATAGAGCCAATTTTGTACATTTGACTATGCAAATAAAACTCTTCAGGCGGAAACTTCAAGCAAACAACAAAACTGTGAGTTGAAGCAAACACAATAAAAAGAAGTGACGCTTCTCGCATTCATTGCATGCCTATAAATTTTTACCAAACAGGCGCTTTTATGAACTTGTCATAAGCCACAATTGTCCAAAGAAGTTATGGAAAAAAGGAAAGAAAGTAAAAAAACAACAACAATTATAAATAACTATATAATTGGCACTTTGTAACTGCTGAAGCGATTTTCGGCCGAGCTCCTCCTCTACGTCTTGATGTTTTTCCAACGAATGGAAGGACTTACAGTATATACAATATTAGTCTGCATCCGGACGGCTGATGAGTTTTATGAGGACCTTTATTTCATGCCACAAATACACTTGGATGTTGGTCAAGCCCGGTCTCGAACCCTGGCCTACCGAATGGCAGTACGCAATGCTAACCACTCACCACTTGCGGCCGCTAGAAAATAATTATGTTGTTTCAAATCATTGGCTATGAATATGCATAAAGTGAAATGACCAAAATGTATGAGTAGCAAGAAAGCAGCAGCAATGTGGCAAGCAACATGCAGTGGTGGACAAGTATCCAGCGGCAGCTACGACGACAAAAGGCAACCGTGCAATATGACAGTTTGCTTTAGACGATGACAATGACTGCACTCTGCAAGAAGGCAGAAGCTTGACCAAATAAAGAAAAGAACGAGAAAACAAACAACAACGATTTCAACATCATACCACTTGGAATGTAAAGTAAAAGTATAAGAAAAATAAATTTTCTTGTGTATGAAAAGAACAATGCTGCCGAGAGGAAAGTTGTCAAAAAGGCAGCGTCCGCCTACACACATTGTAGGTATGTAAAAATGTTTCTTCCAAGTGGCAATAATCGTCCACAGGCCACAAACGGTGGCATTAAAAAAGTGTTAATTTCTACTTTTTTAAAGTTTATTGGTTTAATTTCAATTTAATCCTTGAACGAGCACAAACCTTAAAAGTAAGAACCACTAATTCAAAATTAAAAATATTTACAAAAGTTTGATATTTTTAATACTTTTTTTATAAGTTTATAATATTTAAGTGCATGAAAGCTTCATCATCAGGTCATACAACCAAATTAGAATATGTAAATATGTTACTCGAACTGTGGCAAGTCTAAGGAAAAGTTGAGACAAACCAAAAGAAGACTAAAAATCCAACACGGGCAATGACTAACCAACGAAGCCTGTCATAGTTTTTTTTTTTAATGACGCAAACTTTTCCTTATGGCCGTTGAAGAAACGGAAAACATTCGGACAATGGCAATTCATTGAGACCTCTTTAATACGAATAAATATGCTTCAAAATTCTTTTGCAGCAACTTCATCACTAAGGAGGAGGTTCTTGACCAAATTGTGGCTGGCACACTGCAACTCTCTACAGGAATATTTACAGATTTATTTGTGCATCCACGAACACAAATGAGCAAAGCGAAAATATGTTTTCTTTATATGAATTTTGCATTGCATTGGCAATAATCTCTTTTGTTTTTTTATTTCACTCCAAAAATGTCTTTACTCTGCTTTTTCTTGTTTTTCGGTGGTTTTGGTTTGAAAATGATGTTGCTTTGCTCGTTTGGCGAATAAGCATTGCCATCCACGTGTTCGATGATGTTGACTGGCAGACGACTTGGCTTTGAAATTTGCGGTTTGATTAAATGACTTGTTCTTTTGCTTGTCTGCCGCTGAATTCAGGTCACGTTCAGGTGAAGTTGGTGAGTTTTTTACATTCCTCTCTGAGTTGAAAATTGCACGTACATACTCATTCGTTGTCCTCGCAGCCTATCTGCAGTTAGCAAATTCTTTGAATTATTTTCTTTCGATTCTGCCCATTCGGCAAATGGTAAGTAGCAGACGGGGAAGCCAGAAAAGCAATGATATCTTGCAATTTGCTCTTCTCGACCCATTTCATTTCAGCACCACTGGTATGGGAAAATATGGCTTTCTTCTGGGTTAGCGCATTTTCGTTTTTGGTATCAAGAGGCCTAAGTTTTTCATTTATTTTTTGGCTTTCTTTGTGTTGCATTTCACTATTTACAATGAAGAATTTAGTAGAAAGTGTAATGGAATCTGCGAAGGTATTGGTCGTATAAATCGTATATTCCTATTTTGGTGGAACAATGCATCAAGGGTACCAATGCCAGGGAAGAAAAGAAAGTGCAAGAATGTGAATGATGATTTGACAAGCTTTTTTTTTAAATATTGTAAAAACTATGCTTCCCATAGCCTTAAATTACTACTAAGAACGAAGTATATTAAAAATTTCTTTTATTTGAATATATATTAAAAAAAAAAGAAATTATCCTTCGCTTTGTATAAATATTTCATTAATAGTTTCTACTACGAGAGGTTCTTTAATCACCAGCATTCACGCGCTCCAACTAATTTAAAAGACAGTTAACTATACTACCGGTTACAAAACCCACAACGATTCTAAACACTCCTTAAACTCTGCCTTCCTCTATACTGCTCCCTATATTTAATCACTCATATTTCTTTTGCGGTCATCTTCTCATGTGTTATCTTAATCAAGCTCATATTCAAACACTCAACACAAATTACCAGCAATTTCTAAAAGTTCTAACACCCTCCCAAATGACATATAAAATGTAAACTGATAAAATAATTACCAAAAAAAAAATACAATTAAAAAAAAAAACAATCAAAACAAAACGCTTTGACCACCAAAGTACTGAAACAAAAAAGAAAAATACACACTTGCCATACAATCTGACAAAGAAATTGTTGTGCCTTAGAAACAATCTAAAACTAGAGACTCTGGTACCGCAGCAGATCATGCTACACGTAAGCTGATGACTATTAACAACGTCAAAACACTCAACCCAAACATACGATTGTATTCACATTATGAAGACGAATACTCATGACATATCCACACATGCTTCTAATGTTCTTCATTGGTACTTCAATGAAGAAACTTTGGACCGCGGTGAAACAGGTACTCCGTTTTTGCTTCTTTATCTTCATCTCTCACCCACAAAAGAAAACATGATGCACTCCTACTAAAAGCCATAGCGGCGAGTCACTTCAGTCTTACACATAAGCGGTGACTGCCTCATGAGCGCAAGTTTTCATTTAATCATAATTTTCTTCATTTGACGATCGTTTTGGTACTTCCATGGGAGACACAGGTTGTTGTAGAAAACTAAAACTAAATTACTCACAATGTAGAAAAAATGTTCACCGAAAAGAGGCATAGTCGCAAATTGGTCATTAAGGTCACTGAAAGTGAGTGAATTTATTATTTTTTTCTCAAAAATAGAAAACGCAAAGTCGGTTTAATTGCATTACTGAGACCATAGAAAAAATTCGGGGCTTCAAAGCTTTTTCAACATTAACAAAATATAAGCAAATGTAAATAGATTAGAAATGTAAACCAGCAGAATAGACACATTTGAAGTATTTTTGACATTTGCACTTGAAATCACACAAATTTATGCCTGTGTAAATAAAAAGAAAACTAATTTTTATCTTTGAAAATTAGTGTAACGAATAGTCATGTTGTTGTCACTAGGTCATCGCGCTAGCGAGGCAACTTGAGTATTTAATAACACATCAAGTGCCCAGCGAACAAAACGATAAAGGTAAATATATATTACAGTGAAAAGCGAAAGCACTGCTTGAAGTTAGATGAGCAGCGAGTGACTTCTGCTTGATAGAAAGTTTGTTGCTTATTTTTGAATGAGAATAGAAGTACTTCGTGAGCTCAGTATTGCGTCGCAGATATTTGCTCCAGTTTTGTAGTCCATCGTAGTGAAAATAAAAGTATTCAGAGCTCAACGAAAATCATGCTGTCCGTTGACACGAGTATCGGACTTACCTACCTTTTACAGTACACTAGTAGGTATGAAGCACTAACTTAATAGTTACAACGAAACTTTCCTACACATTCGTTTCTACACGTGTGTATTTGCCTATGTTCAAAGGGTCGTGAGCTCATTATATTCATTAAAACAGTGTGTGAAGCCTGTGGGCTCAAGAAGCATCAGTGCTGACTTTGCTTTATTTATTTCTCGTCTTGAACCAAATTATTCGAAAGTGAAACTTTGAACCTTGATTTCGTTGATACCAACGCTGCTGAGCTCTTGGTTTATTTTGCTAAAAAAATTACATTTTCATTGCTTTAAAACGTTCAAAACAACGGCATACTTACTTCCTACCATCTTCAGCACTTTCAATTTTACATACAATTGAACAGTGAAATCGAAACCGTATCATTACTAGGCAATTACTACATATGTCAGTTGCAAAATTTTCATTGCTTACCTGCAATGAGAAAAGAGAGAAAGTTATTCTTAGTGAAGTTTTATATATAAATACACTGTACAATGAGAAAATAATAATTTAATGGAATATAGTGAAGTTACATACATACATATAGAAGGTATTTTTTAGCTCAAAATACCGATGATTTAAAAATATTTGAAATAACATTCCAAAGGACTTCAAAACATTTAATATTCCATATAGTATTTTACTGATATACCTTTAAGTAAACACTTCCCAGATAAAAACAGATATAAACACAATAGGGAGGAGTTGTGTGTTGAAAAGTGGAATTTCATTCATAAAAGAGACGTTAAAGAAAATATAAGAGAGAATAAATAATAATACAATTAAAAAAAAAGAAAGAAAAGCTGTCTTTGTCTATATATTTCGGGATGAGGCTATATATTATATGCTCCGATTTCAACAATTTTAGACACCATATGAGTGCGGAATACAAAATTTCACGCTTTTGCATATCCTTTCGACAAATTTATATGTATAGTGGTCCGATCTGTCCGGTTAAGAAGAATTATCGTTTAATGATACCAGTGCATCTATACCAAGCCTGTGTATAAAGACTAGGTTTAAAATCAGAAACCAATTTGTTTGAACTGGATAGCTGTTTGGACCAAAAGTAGGAGAAGACCACAGTTAAACTTCTAGTGTGGCCCAAAACAAACAATTTCGAAACCATTCCAGCATTTTTTTCTTTACAATCAATTGAGATCTGCTCTGATTTCTGATCTGTTTTGCATTATTTAAAGCGTAACATTCAGTTCAAATGCTGAAATTTTCAAACCTTTCTCCTCAGCTTAAAAAAGAATAATATAGTAATGTAATATATTAATGGACAGCAAGTTTTTATCTGGAATAAAATAAAAAACTGCAATTTGTGCGTTCACGCACTGTCATCCTGCCTGCCAGCAACAACCCGCCTTTTCAATGTAAACATCTCATTAGATATGGAAGAATTGATAATTATTGCATGTGGCATGTCAACTGTCACTAACTTCGGGAACTGCAAAAATTCTAAAATAAATGATAAAATAGCAAAAACGATAAAAAAAATAACTGTCAATGGGCTTTAATTATATTCAGCTGTCAATGAAGTAACAGGCAGCAAAAATTACATTTTTAGTAATTATATTGCTCAAAACAAACGCCAGTATGACTCGACATAAGAGACATTAGGCAATTCGTAAAAATGCAGGGTACGTGTTCTAATGTGTATGAAGCAAAAATTACAATAATAACAACAACTACATGCGCAGCTCAAATTTACTCAAAACAATGGTGGCATGCCACTTGTTGCACATTTCTCCAGCTTTTCCTCGCATAATTTAAACTGTATTCAATATCTGTATGTGTTTTCAATTGTTTCTTACTGTTATGCCACGAGCATGTTGCAGAGGCTGAGGGTCGCACAACTGTTCGCCCCAGTCGGAAATGTACGTGTATGTCTGTGTCACCGTTGGGGCTAAATATAGCGGACAGTTAGTTTCCATGGCGGGCACAATTTACCGTTGTTTAACGACGGCAACAACAACAACAATAACAACAAAAATTGTACTCTGTGTTGGCGTGTTGGAGTGAAATTTCTCTACTAACAACAACAACAATAATATTGCACCAGAGAAACAAAAAGAATTAGTCAGAGAAAAATGCTGCTACAGCTGTAAAACGCATAATTTGCGTTAAATAATGAAGTTATTATAGCATGTTGTTACTTTTTTGCCTCTTAATTTCTACTGTAAAATTAAGAGGCAAAAAAAGTAACAACATGCTACAATAACTTCATTATTTAACGCAAATTTTCAAGTAATATATGTATATATATAGCATATAGGTCTGGGCATGCTACCCAAAGCCATTCCACTATTTTTCTGCATCTAAATTTATTTGCCACCGCAAATGTGGCATCCAGCTACTGTACTTGCCACCAAGCCCTCTTGGTTACCTTAAACAAATATAAATATTTTCTCCAGCACCAATTCGTGACGCATGTCAACGCACGTGCAACGTCACATATGTGGGGCCAATGTACCACCATCACCGCCACCTCAACGACTACAACCGCCAGGGGCAATCAACAAGTGTAAATTATGCTTTCCAGTCGACAACAAATGCCAAAACACTTAGAGAAGCCAAAGTCGATAGTAAAATTTATGACTTTTAGCCGCGGGACATTTGAATTTAAGGTAAACGTTGTGTGGCATGCAGCACCGTGCATAACTTTGTTTATCATCACATTTAGTTTCATTTTTAGTTTTACTTTTATTTTTTTTCGTTGCACGAAAGCGCAAAATATGTGCTTCTATGTCGTATACGCCATGTACATATGTGCATATGTATGTTTTGCTTCGTTTAATATTATATTTCCTCGCGATTGCTATTTGTGGCATGTGGAATGTCGTCACATAGTCTTCGGATGTCATCATTAAAATGCGTATTGTATGCTCCTTTAATTTACATGTAACTTGCTTAGCTTGTCGGAAGCATGTAACTGTACATGCGTAGTATCAAACTCATTAGAGCAACAAACCGATGTACATGTAAATAGGTATTTGGGAAATGACGGCAGCAGTACTTAAACTTTTTTATAAAATTTATTTATATTTTTTTTTTAATAATTAATAGAAAACAAAACATCTAACGATGGGTATAAATATTAATCTTATTATTTTATACATTTAAAATCAATTTTCAGTAGTTAAAAAAAAAATAATATCTAATTAAAATTTTAATTAATTTTATTAATTTTAACAAAAATATTTTTTTCTGTTTCATTACAGGTAAGCCCAAAGATCGACATTCTGGACGGAGACTTGAGCTATTCTTGTTTAAAAATGCTGTTAAATACATACATACGTATGGTATGGGTAAATGTCCGGTGGGATTTCTTATACGTATATGTATTTACCTATTCTTCACCTACTTCAAAAATCCTAACTTAATACATAAATCCCGGTTTCTTATTTATGTCACCTTACTATAATAATTTTAAATCCAAATACTCATATGCATACGTACATACGTGTATGTATGAAAGTACTTCAGTGAGGAATGTCACCTGACCGCACACATAGCTTAAACGCTCTTAAAAGGCGTTAAAGGAGCTGTAAACGTACATACGTGTATGTCAAACAACCATAGACACCTCGCTGATTTCTTAGAAATAAACACCTTTTTATGCACACAATTACAAAAATAATTGCAGAAATAGACAACTGCTCAAGCAAGTGGAAGTATAAATATTTTATATAAGTATGCAAGTTAATACGTGTAAATCTCTACGCAATGTCACCTAGTATGAGGTAAAATAAAAGCCTGGCAGTATTGACCAAGATCTTGGTAAGCTGTTGGAATTAAAAAAATAATAAAAAGGTAAAGAGATAAAAAAAATAGAATATAATAAAGCAAAGAAACTCTATTAGCTCTGGAGATTTGGCGCATGCGTGCTCGTAGTCACTTTAGCTGCTGCGTGACCATAGGTGATGACCTCAAAAGTCAGTGTGTCACGCCAATGTGTCATATACGAGAATACGAGTATATGCCGTCAGACCGGTCAATCTGAACCAAGGGGTGATGCATTTTTCATTTAAAGTAACATTTCTGCGCTTTATTTATTCAGAAGTAGTAAAAATCAGTGCCAGTTTTCTTAAGACTGTATTGATTCACCTTTTTATATTTGTCCAATGTTGCAACTTACTTTGCTGTTTTTCTCTTATTTTTTTCAACACTTATTATTGACATAAAATGTTTATACTTTGTTATCAGACTTATGAGACAGAGATAATTTTAATCTACTGTGAACGTCATTTTCCACTTCTGATGTATGGACAGATTCTTTTATTTAAGTTTTACATTGCTTGAGCGATTTTTTCTCAATTTTATATAAAAAAAATACTTTCAAGGAAATTGTTGTATTTTAAAAAAATTGTATTTACTGTTTTCCCAAGTGTGACAAAAAGCTGAATGATGTTGAATAAAAATGTATCCAAAATTGCGCAAGGACTTATAGTTATTCTCAATGAAAAAATTACGAATTACGTATCAGGAAATATGTACTTCCATATCCATTAATTCGTGTATCCCAATATAATTTTCAATATCATACAACCCCCTCACATACTCGTACGTAATTATTAGCCATTGATATTGCTGCCTACCTGCTTACAACAGACAGAAGCAATGTTAACAAGAATAAGTAAAGCTACATCAGAGAGACGCCAAGTAATAAGTATGTGGCTGCATGCCTGTCTAAAGCGAACTTATTCACTTCCTTAAAATCCAAACAAATGAAAGCTGTCAATTTGCGAACCACAACAAGACCGCCAATGCTGAGGAGAAACGCCCAATATGGCGTAACAATCAGATAATTGAGAAAATAGGCGGAAGAACTGCTAGGCAGGTTAAAAATAGGTTGGTAGCAAAGATAATACTATTAGATGGGGTTATAAATTTTATGAGACAGTATTAAATGTTAGTTGGCAGCAGCAACAATGACTGGCGCATAAAGCTTTTTTCTATTGAAATTTTTATTGCTGTCAATTAATTTATCAACTCAAGTCAGCGTGAAATATTTACAAAAGAATATTGTTGTAAATTCAATCATAGGAAAAATGTTTAGAAATATTTTCCTGCACTGCGACAAAGAAAAAGAAACCAACAACGTAATATCAAGATAGACTTGTGTATTTCCATTTCTCTTATTTTTTATCTTTTTATCTTTTGGAATTTTCTTGCAACAACAAACGAATCAGGTACATAATTAAGTCATAAAATAGGGTTAAATTAGTGTAATTGAAGTTCGTTTGTTGTTGGTTCAATGTAGAGTCGAGTCTTGCAGCTCTTTTATGGAGTACTATGTATGTGTGTGTGCCACAATTTTTGCTTTAGTCATAATATCCACTTCAACCACTTCATGCACTTGAAGCACTTCTTCATATGTGGCCAGACAGCCAAGCAGCCAGCCGTGCAAATAATGAAACTAAATTACGAGCCACATGATGAGATATGTTGCACGGCTGGTGGTGTTTGCGTTGAGTGGATGTTGCACGCGGATAAGCGGTGATCGCTAGAATGGTTCTTCTATTCTTTCCCACTATAATTTGAAGTTAAGCAAATACACAAGATGGAAGAAAGAAAGCAAGAAAGCAGTAATTTTGATACTGACTGAGATAGAATAAGACTAACTGACCAGTTGCAACATAAGCCCAAGCTAAAATAAAACATATAGCAACGCTTACAAAAGGAAAAGCCTAAAATAATAAGAAAAATTGGCTCTAATGAAAAAATATAAAAATTTTCAAAGAAGGAAAATGTTCGGTAAATCGTTTAAAAAAATTAATTCGGAATACCTCGAAAAAAAAAAAATTAAATTAAATCTCCAGGAACTCTTATTAGTTTGTGAAAAGTACACAATGCAGGCGGTTTTGCGTCTGCAAATAGCTGCAAGCAAACACACCTACATAAATACATAGTTCACTGTGTTTACTTTTTTAATTTTGTCTTCTTTACATTGCTGCAGCATACCAGTGCCACAAGGGTTCTGAAAGAAACTTTTATGCCGAATAATGGAAGTAGTAAATTTTGAAAGTAAAAAGGCCATTGCACTGCTTCTTTCACTTGTTCTATTACGTTATGCGCTCTTGTGTAAGCCTCTGGCTGAGCAACAGGTGAGTTGCACAATTCTTGACGCAATAAAAGGAAGAATGAAATCTACTTAAAAGCACAGCTGCAAGCCGAAAGTTAAATCGGCATTAAAAGAGAGTAAATTTTGCAGTGTATCCAAATAGTTAAAAATTGTGGAAAATTTTTTTTTTGAAAGGTTAGTATTTTTTTTAAGCCATCTAGATCCTGTATATACGAAAAAAACTTAAATTGTTAAAAAATCGAACACTATGATGGATATTTCCCAAAGAAATAAGGTTTGGAATTATATACATGTTTTTGTGGTTCAAATTGCATTTTTTAAAGATTTCCTATATATTCCTGTTTTTTTTTTAATACCAATATACCAAAATATTTTAAATTATTTATATTTTATTCTTAAAAAAAAACTTCTCTACGTAGCAAGGTTCGCTGTCTGCTATGTTATTGTCCACCTGACGTCTTGCGTTTAACGCCAACTAACTCAAAACGATTACTGCCTCAAGAGTTCACTATCTGCTTCAGTGATTTTTGAACTGCTTAAAACTAATAGAGTGTAGTAATGCGGTTGCAAGGCACTACCATGTTTTTTTCACTTGCGTTAAGAAATTTTTATTTTAGGGGAGACTAAATATTTGTTAAATATATGAAGAAAAAATTAAAAGGCAGAGAAATAGGCAAAAATGTAAATAATTTAGGAAAATACCTCAACAATAGCAGCTGTAAGTGCAATATGTGTAGCATGCCACTAACATAGGTAACATAAAGTTATATGCTTGCCTGTGTGTGTATTTTTACGATTAGGTTTTTATCCATTTGGAGTACTTCCGCGAATTATGCTAATGCCACGAATACATATTTAATTTTACTTTTCTTTGGGAGATAATATTTAAATATACTGAAATTGTGCTGTTATATCAGCTGCACTGGCTGGTGTAACAAGTTACCCTCAAAGAAATTTCAAAGATATGTATATAAGAGAAAAATATATATCGACAAAAAATATGCCAAGATGTAACTAATTTCATATAAAATAAGACCACTAACAAAAAACAGAAGATTTATACATTTTTATGGCTTTAAAATGTACAAAGCAAGCTGGTCCAAAATCAACTAGTATGAAACTAGTAGCAAAATGGTTTAAGAATAATTCAAAGTTATGTTATAAAAAGATAATGTAAATTAACAGGACAAAAAATTCCGATGGAGTCATCTTTATTGAACAAAATAATCCCCTAATCTCATTTTCAACATCCCATCGGAGAGTTTATTTATTTAAATCGTTCTCGCACAAATTAAAAAAATCGAAATACACAATGAGTGGCCTAAGGTGTACTCTTCTGCAAATATTTACCCGAACACTATGAGTATGGTAATTATGTACCTCTGCTTTTCACTAAACTGCTCATTATTGCTATCAACATAGTCATCATTGGCGCTGCCAACCTTTTCTCTGCATCCATGGATGGAGTCTCTACATTTCCCTTCATTTTTTTATTTTGTTGATGTTTATGGCTGTTTCCTACTTCATCACAGTAACCTACCGCACAATATTGTGTGTTGAAATGTTCTCAAAAAGCCGCTGGGTGCAATTATATAATTTTTTAATATGGCATCATTATCAGTTTGGCCCATAGCTCATACCAAAGTCACTAAATGAGTTGGATTTATGCCTTCATAAAAGTATAGATATGCCGAGTGTTTCATTAAGACATTTTGGCAAAGGGATAACTGAAAATATCGGTTACTTGCTGGCTAATTGTAAACTAGTTATTTTTTGAAAGATTAATAAGGAACATGACTATTTAAATTTACTTTTAATTGGAATTTTTTCACCTTGTTCGTGCTGAAATCGAGCCAGAGCAAAGAAATTATCACAGCTGCATTGAAACAAATTTAATCACTTATTATGATCCTTCGTATTTATATATTTGCCTCTATGTGTTGCTATAAATTTGCGTAGGCTTTCAAACAATTAACTAAAACATAAATAAAAATTATAAATAAACTGAGAGTTCGCCTCACCGACATTAACTGTTTGTAAACTCATCAGACAATAAGTCAGAGAGTTAGTCCATGTGGAACTGGAATTCCGAGCGCATCAAGAAAGAAGAGAAGAATTAAAATTACCGTTGTTTTAATATTATTTTACGGATAAGTCCGCTGATGAATGAATGAATGAATGAATAGATGTCATAAGCTTAAGTGGAACGAAAAGAAATTCAAAGTCGGCCAATGGTCGGTCTGACAGGTTAGCTAATTGTTCAGTATAAACCGGTATCTTTACACACATTTACTTGTAAACACAATTTTATGTCTCTATTTCTGCTGGAATAAAATAAATCTTGTTTGAATCCTGCAGGAATTGTTGCCACAGCAATTGATGTTTACTAATGTTCGTCAACAAGTGGTTGTGGCACAAATAATATCTCAACTCTGATAGCCGGCAGTTGGCGCGCAATAACAATTCGCAGTTATTTGTCAGTAGTCATCACTCAGCCCCGCCGTAATGTGGTTAATGCTCAAGCCAAGTCAGCTTTCTTTGATTTTTCTTTTCTCTTTAATAGTTTGATGGTTTCTAAGTGAATTTGGCACGCGATCGAGAGATTAGTGAAGAAAATTTTTTTGCGAAAATTATGATGACACCATTTACGGCAACTAGAAAAGCCAGAAATTCTTTGAATAAACATTTTGAACATATGCATATACCTCTAAGAAAACTCTTTGATTGCAAGAAAAAATTTAAAGCGTACTTCCTTCGTTCCTCATTTAAAATGGAAATTGTACCGAGGAATCTAAACGAAAAAGTAAAATTCTTAGAACAGAAAATATGGTATTTGAGCTTTGAATATTTTGTATACTTATCTCTTTTGTATTCAGCTTCTAGGGAAATATTTTTAAAAATTGCTGCTCAGGTTTTTGATTTCACTGCGCATTAGGTCTGGTGAAAAGTAAATTGCAATAGGTGAATTTAGTTATCTATACCACGCGTTATAGAAGTGCGATTCAATTACGCCAGATGACGTTATAAAAATTATATTTTTCACTAAAAAAAGATTTTTGAGAAAAATGTTGATCACAGCAACGTCAAACGGAAACGGTTTTGACGGCCAGAAGGGTTTTGTTGTGTGTATGGTGGTATTCACAATGAATCATCCACTATTAGCCGCTCCCCTACGCCCTAACTCTTAGTTCGGACTGGTTCTATCAGCGATTGGACGTCTGAAGGAAGCAATCGTCCAGCGCCAAGCTTAGATCAACAGAAGGGGAATTACATTTCATGAGGACAACACTAGACCACATATGTACATCCGCTTATGCATCCACTTTATAGTTCGGAAGTCGTAACAAATGATCCCCATAAGTTTTTGCCTATGGTGAATGATTTAGCTGGTGAAAAAATGACCACAAGGGAAGCTTATGAAAATGTATTGTCCCAATTTTTTGCCAATTAGGACAGAAAAAGATGGAAAAACTAGATCTTCTTTTGTTATGATTTTTGTTTTTTTATTTTCACATAAACTCTTCTTCATTTTTCTCATGTTCATGCTCATACTCGCTAACCACATCCACTTTGCTCACATATTGTATTTACTCTTCTTTTAACGCCTTGGGCATAACACTGCAATGAAAAGTAACGTCCTCAATCCAAAAAAGAGAGAAACTCCTCAAAAATTCCCAATTGATGTCTTATTAACTTTCTCCTATGGAGAGCTTAACACTAATTTCGCTGGTATTTCAATAATTTTTGGCATTTGTATGCAAAATGCATCAAAAAAAGACAATAAAAATAAAGAGTGAACTCAAGAGCTGACCTCAGTTGATGATTGCGACGAGTATAACTATGTGAGGTGACTCTACTGAGTTGAAGTTTGTATGTGAGCTGAATGTATTTCATTTATAATATATTTCCAACGCCGAGGCAGCTTCTAGCTTTGCATAAGTGCAACATTGTGGATCTTGAAACGAAAAGCAAGAAGTGTCTGAACGGCGCCGCGCAGCGTCAGTAACTTAAACCATCGATAAGTTAGCCTTTAGTCAGGCTACGTGTGATTTTGATTATATTTTTTTCAGACTTCGCAAAGGTTTATTGGCGGAAAACCAATTTATTTAAAAGCTATCATCAGCAGTCGTCTTCAAAGCCGCCACAGCCATTACGTCTAGTTAACGGTTATCGTTATTTGCCACGGCCACAAATGATAATATTGCAGACACAATGCAGAATTTGTATACAGCTACTGGCGTACGTCGATGATATTGACATTATTAACCTCAATAACCGCACCGTTCTGCTTTTTCCAGATTTGATAAAGAAGAACAACGAATGAGTATGGATGTGAACGAGAATAAGGTGAAATATCTTCTGTCATCAAACAAACAGTCATCGCATTCCCCACTCGGCTCTCATGTCACTTTTGACAGTCAAAACTTTGAGTTCGTAGATATCTTTGTTTGCTTGAAACCAGTATCAACACCAATAATAATGTCAGCCTCGAAATCCAATGCAAAATCATTCTTGCCGACAGGTGACTGAGTAGTCGGAGTTTTCGAAAGAAAGCGTGTTGGTAACGGTGTACAGCGCAGATGATGGAACGATGAGCCGTACTAGTAGAAGAAAGCAGTATCCACTGGTGGAAGCAGAGAAACAGCAAGGCGTCAACTTCATTAGAAGGAGCTGCTTCGTTTGCTATTTTTAACTGACACGAAACAATGGAGAGAAGTTTATAGCATATTGTTTTCATAATTCTTCGCATTTTAAATCTCTTTATATTCAACTGTGTTTCCTTCTAAGTTCATAAACACTTAAATCCTGTTGTGCAAAAAGGTTGATTAATTTATAACTAATCTTAGATAACTCTTTCTTAAATATTTTTCTTCAAATATAATTATTACAAGTGCATCTCTTCTACTATGCGCTCCCCTTCACAACTCTAAAGCTTCTACCATCAATTCGTCTGACCATTTAATATGAATAAAATCGCAATAAGAAATAACGAAGTAGACAAAGCGAAATGAGAAAAATGGATTGAATGATGTTGCAATAACGAAGCCGACATCTGAAGATGACAAGCAAGAACACTCAAAATGAATGAAGAATAAAGCAAAAGAGAAAGAGAGATAACAGCCGCAGTCATCGGTTTATTGCCAATTATCATAGATTCAGAGAGCGGCTAATAAAGCTGCGGATAACCCAAGCTTACGAGTAAAAAAAAACTAAATAAATAATAATAATAAACAGTAAGCAAACTTGAAACAAATATGAGAATCACAACAAACAATGAAAATGCAAATTAGGGATGGTTAGGTTAAAGAGCCGGCAAATAGTGAGAAGCCGAAATGCTGAATGACCATTGTACTCGTTCACAGGTTTTGCCAGAAAAAAGACAACCAGTAATAGCGAATGCGCGATGTAACGCAGACACTCGGTGGGTTGGTCAGTTAAGTCATGGCAAAGCAAAATCACTATAACTATTTATTTCTTTTTGTATGCAGCACCATGTCACCATATGTTTGCAACATGAGTATGTTTGCTTTGGCAAATTGCATGCAATGTGCAATAAATATTTAAATTTATGACTCACTGCTTTGGCTAGCTTATTGCATCTTAGGCCACTTTTTTCGCTCTTAAGTTTCTCTACTTTGCTTGAGAATTTACCAGACCTTTATTCGCCTACATCTCTTTGAATAAAATGCTGTTTCTGTATATTATGGAACTCAGAACCTCTTTGCTGCTACTCACCGAAAGGAATGAAATACTGCACCAAGCCTTTCAAAGCCACTTAAGGATGTAAAAGATCCAATAAAATCTGATTGTCCAATTAAACTTCTTTTCTGGGAGTAGACCATACCTTTGTAATTCTAAATTTCGCAGTGTAACAAAAAGTCATGGTATGGTAAATGATAAAATATGCTGCGTTTAAAGATAATGTTTGCGAGTCTTCAGTTTGCAACATAAAATTTACTGAAAATATTTTTATGACCTTTCAAATTCTTAACAAAAAATTTCGAAATATCTAAAATATGCTAGGTAAATTATTTGGCTAAACAAATTTCCATTATCTACGTTTTTCCTGTCAATGAGGTCTACTAAAAAAAGCAAAATTTCATCAAACCGGATTGATTAGTAAAAATTATTCGGTGTGTGTCAAGGTAAAAGTGAACCTAATCCTAAATGTAGGCAATATTTCATCACTGAATTGTGCTAACTTAATTGCATAATACATATATAAGCCAAGAATGAAACTTTTTAGTGTTTGTTGATACTTTCGATGAATGATGACACTCTGGTACTTCTTTTTCTTTTGGATAATCAAGAGAAAAATTTTTCAAAATATGTTTAAAAATAAAATTTTTGATTTTCAAAGAGAAATTTCAAAGGCTGATTAAAATTTTTAAATGTTATAATAAAAAATAAATAAATGGTTATCGTGAGGTTATAAATTAAATTTTAGTTTGGATCTCCTGTTTTCCTGTTTTTATTTATATCTCAATTTTTTTCAATTTAATTTTTTTTAAGGATTCTTATTAAAACTCTTACGTAGACGAGTTTCCATTGTATATTTTTCATTTCAATTTCCCTACCACATACAGTAGGTGCATATATCCTCCTTTATTTCCCTTTAATAATTTCTTGAATTATTTCAAATCCCCAATATTCCGATTACATGGACCAGAAGCTGCCTGTGGCAACATAGATATGAATGTGCTCGAACAATGGACGAATCTTCCATCCATCCACAAACTGCCTTGCTAAGGTCTAAAAAACCGTTCCTTACGTGCTCTTAGCAAGCATTTAGTTAGTTAATAGACTGATCGATTACATTGATATTTGGCATTAATTCACTTAACCTGACCAACGTGAGTGCAAACAATAAATTATTAAAATAAAAGGATTCTAAAGCAACAAGCAAAACCCCGCTGGCAAGGTAAATAAAATGCAAAGTAGTACAAGGGCAATACCAATGGACTGTAAAACCATTTCGTGCGCTACTACAATGCGACGGTTGTCTGAGGGTTGTTAGCAAATTCACTAAAACAGTTTATGCTATTGGGCAAATTGGCTCCTTTAAACACACATACATATGTATGTAAAACACTCAGTGGGTGAGCTGATTTGCTAACGACAAAACAGGTTTGCGCAAACCTACATGTATAACATAATATGTAAGCAAAGAACGCATCTGCTTGTTTGACTCGTCACTAGAGCAAACCGTGGTCCCCTGCTCATGATTATCAGTACATAAGAAAAACTTGTGAAAGAACTCTGATGTGTAGATATAATGAAGATAAACAATAATTGAGTTCCTTTAATGGAATGGATCATCTGGAACACCAACAAATCTCAGTCAATAAAATATTGATAGGGTGGCTCTTATTTACTTAGAGTTACATGTAATCCTATTACACCAAAAAATCCCAATAACTGTATATTAACTTTAAAATATTTACAAAGAATTTGGAATTTTGGGTTTTAAATTATAAAATTTAAAATTTCCACGGGTGCAATATTTCATCTCCAATTTCTTGGCGCAGCTTTCACCACTTGCCACTACCTACCATTGTAGACAAATTTTTGTAATTCCGTGTCATTGAGCAACATTTATTGATAGCCAAAGACTGCTGATCTGCTGTTCTTGGCGTTTTTGCTCCACAAGCTGTGGGCGAAACACAATTTCAGGACTGCCTACACACTATGCAGAACGTGACAACAGCGCTTACAATGCCAACAACATCGGCGTCAATTCATCTATTATTGACGTTGCAACTGAAGTAGTTTCTGCTGTCGTCACACATAGATTTTTAGCTATTTCTGTTTGCCTTTTTTAAAATTTCATTTTTTTTTTGCTAGTGCCATTACTATGTCCCTTGTAGCAAGTGTTTTCGCCTGTTGAAGCTTGCTTTAGCTGCACCGCAGATTTGCCCTGTTATGGCTTCTTGTAGTATGTGGGTGGATGTTAACATGGCAAGTTTGGGCAACGTAGACACAGACGTGTTGATACACTGACTTCACCAAAGCATTTGACAAGGTCTCTCGTTATTTACTTCACTTTAAACTCAATCATTTTGGGTTTCCTCCTTCCGAGTTTAATACACATTTCGCAAACATTGATTCCTCTGACTCGATAAAACCTACTTACCGAGTACTTTAGATAGTTCCTTCTCCTTTTTCCCATGTAATCGGTCTCGGGTTCAAGACAGTCCGGACAATCACTGGATATTTCGATTATCCCTCAGACGCGTCCTTGGTCGATTGGGTGGGATGGGGTAACGCTGGGTTCGACGTCAAAAAAAAATTATATCAGTATGTAAAAATACGGCAAAACAACATAAAATTTATCACAGCATGAATACTAAGTTCTTTTTATTTCATATTATTTTGCTTAGTTTATTTTACTTTAATTTATTTTATTTTTTTCAATTTAACTTCTGGTTTTTTACTTATATAATACATATATTTTTTTCTTGTTTTTTCCATTTATTTGTATTTTTTTACCTTTAATTTTTATTTTTAACGAACATTTGCTACTTCTTTGATGGTATGCAAATCTCTTAAATAAAAGGCACCGCCAGCAGAAAAGCAGTCAGACCATTAAAGGATCCTCTTAACTAACCATTTTGAAACTGGAAACTCAATTATAGCACTCGTCAGCATCATAAAGCATTTATAAAACAATTTATTTTCATTCTCTTCGCAAAAGGTGTAATTCTTCGCCAATTTATATGCCCTCAGAGCGATTGCGGACTGCTAATTGATTCAGATTAAAACGACTGCAATCGACGCGCTTCAAGCCAAACACAAAAACAGACGGAAATACAAAAAACGCAATGAATGCTCAAATGATACGAGCTAAAAAAAGGAAGAAGCGAAAAAAATGGAAAAAGGAATGCAAAATGAACAGGAGTAGTTTTAGAAGTGGGGAATAAAAAGTTTCATGGTATAGATAGAAAGAAGCCCACAAAAGCGGAAACGAATGATTTACATAATAAAACATGCATAAGAAACGGACGGTACACTTTATAAAAAAAAAGAGGAAGAAGTATAATAACCTCACAATTCCTATTGAAAAAAATAATTTAATTAAGAATCAGATATTTGTGATCTTAGCAAAGGCAGTAGCACAGGCATATTGTTAGAGTATAGAAGGAAACCCTTAATTATTTATTAGTAAAAAAGGGACTAGGTAGGGAACTAGTTCATTAGCAAAACTTCCCCTGCACAACCAAAACCGTAAGAAATGTTTTGGCATTTGCTGAGGGCTCCCTAAGGGCTGGGAAAACGGTGGGAAGTTGAATAAATTCAGTTATCAAGTGCACAGCCCAGGGCAGTTTAATATGAAACGCCTTCTTACTAGAACTAGCTGACTTTATATAAGTTCATATGTATGTGGATATGTATATATATAGTAACCTGGCAGCTTTAGCAGCCTGAAACATGTCAATTGTACTTGCTTCACTCTTTAATATTCTTAATTGTTACAAACTTACTGATTCATATTATTTTCTTTTATTATTTTTAACCAGGAGGCAAAGACTGTAAAGCTACCAACACAAACAATGCAAAAATGCGGCACAGTAAAGCAGCGCTGCTGCATATCCATAGCAACAACAACAACATACCTTGACTACTGCTACTATATCTCATCATGGCCTCAATAGCAACCACCCATTTGCCTATCGCTAGAAAACAAGTCCCAATAGCAACAATAGCCAACGCACCAACTGCGTCAGTACCACTAGCAGTGGCACCTGTGCCAACAACGGTCTCGTTGACCAACACCGCCGCTTATGCAGTGTATGATGATACTAGGCATCAGACAGAGTCTGCAGTGAGCAGTAGCAACAAAACACCGGCTCTTCTTGCCGATTAGGTGGATAGCTCCAAGGCAAAACATGTCATTGACAAGTCGGCAGCCAATGATGCGGAGAGCGACCAACAACAAGTTGCTACTAACTCAGTGGCCTCAGCTGCGGCACTCGACTCGGCGACAACGGTTGCGGTAGCCACCGCGGAAAAGTAGGTTTCAGTGGAACACAACGTCGCTGCTGAAGAGGCTCAATTACCCAAGGAACAGAAAGAATTGCCGACAGAGATTGGCGGTGAGGACATTGACACGTTAGATGATGGCAACAATGTTGGCGCAGCTGGCGGCGGACACGGTAACACAATTGAGGAATGTGATCCGAAGTTGATTGACTTCGTAATTGTTTTAGGGTGAGTGGTCAGTTCAAATGAGACGTTATTATATAATGACAGTTAAAGTTTTGAAATAACGTAAAAAGCGGGGGTATTTAAAAAATTATGTATTCAAAATGCCAAAATACCAAACCGATAAAAAAAATATGATAGGTATCACAAAAATTGTTTTTTTTGTAATAAATTTTATGATATTTAATTTTGTTTAAATTTTTCCTAAACAACAAATTAATCTCATCTTGAATTGCATACATTAGAGACTTCTAAAACAATTCAGATCAAATAAGTTCTAAAAAAGTTGGCTTATTAAAAAACAAATAAAATCTAGTAGTCTACTTTTTGGCACTAAATTCTCCTTGAACTCTCAACTGGCTTTATGAAATTTTGAAATAAGGCTCAGTAGTGCAAATCGCCGATTTTCGGTCAAGCATACGCTTTAAATATGTACTTTTATTTAATTATTATTTTATAATAATAATGTTATTATTAGTTTATCAATATTGATATCATTTACAGTATGGAGTAGGTTTTATCAACATTGATAAACTAATCTGCTTTTACTAAAAAAAAAAAATGTTCACGAAAATTAAAAATAAAGTTTGTTTCAAAATCATTTTAATTCAAACAATTAACAAAACTATGTTATTCGTAATGGCCTTTCAAATTTTCCTTGATGAGTTTTACGGCTTACATTGTTATAGGTTTTGTATGTATAACATTGTTTTCTGATTTATCATAAGATGAAATGATCATAAAAATTAAAAAAAAAAATAATAATGAGATTGTACCAAAATAAAAAAAGTTATTAGCGAACAGCAGCTGCTTCCGATTACCCAAAAATTTATGAGGAAATATTGATTTTGTTATTTATTACCTCAATTAAAATTGCTCTTGTAAAAAGGCAATAAAAATTCCATATAATTGCGTAAAAAATCTTTCAATTAAAGGCCTCCAAAGGCAATAAGCTCGCCGATCCATTGCTTATATGTTAATGTTGACGAGTAAATAATGAAGTAGCAGCAACAGTAGCAATGGCGGTCATAACTACAGCCCTCTTTCATATTATGTAAAAATGTTTTGTGTAATATTATTGTTATTTTTATGAAATGTTTGTTGATGCTGTACGCACAATAATGGCACTTGCAACAATTACCACAAATAACCGTAACATCAAACTATAACTGCTTCCGGCTACGTGCGGCTTCTGTGCCATTGGCAACAAGGCAATTACATAAATAATACCGATTTCAACAATTGGTATGCCGTTGAATGCAATTAGATGCCCCATCGAGGGAGCCGAGTGGCGGCTGGAAATGACAGTTGTCACTACGTAGCTCCCCACTCACTGCACTAAGCTCAAATTAAAAAACAAGCAAAAATTAAAGGATTTCTTGCGAATTCGTATAGAATGTAGGTACCAAAGTGAGAAGAGATAGACCCACCAAAATTTATACCAATTGGTTCAAAAGGAAGGACTTAGTTAATTTGTTGGAACCGGCCAGATCGGAGCATTATACACATATAGTCACCATACAACTTATGTGTTCAGCTATGAGATTTTGGGCCAAAATCTGTTAAGAAAAGTAGCTAAGAACATGAAATTTGGTATTCAACATTTTTCAATTCAAAGAAATATTTACACTGAAAATTATCGAAATCGGAAGACTGTATCATATGACTACCCTACAACCGATAGTTCAGATACGAGAACTAATATTTAATACTAAAAAGCATCACAATAAATTTCATATGTCCGTGAAAGGTATAAAGACTTCGGCATGACCAGCATGTTCTCTCCACCGTCTCTCCTTCCATTCACTTTGATTTGAGAGTGCCGGTGATTCGCAGTGTTCACCAACACGCTTTAAGCGCCGCAGAAGTTACGTGGAAACGCAGAGTTACATAAATTGGTTTGTTTTTACAAAAATACAAAACGCAGACAAAACACCACGACTGAAAGAACTTTTTTTCTATGCACGGATTACCTCGCTCGACTTCAGAGGCATTCATTGAGTGTTTTGTTTTTGTTATTGCTGAGCCACCAATTTATTAGATTATGCGTTCTTTTGTATTTGTTGCTGTTATTGTTACACTGAGTGGTCCTATAGGTCGTTGGTAGCCGATGGAAAATCCTACTGAATTACTCGACCTTGTCTTACCTTCTCTAGTTGGTAATTGGTTATATTTGTTATTGGTAACTTAAATCTCGTTTCTAAGTTATTTAATTGCCACCATGAATATATAAGTATATAACTGCAACTGCAGCAATTGCTGCTCGAATTCGGTAACGACTATGCGGTGTTCATCGTATACTGATAAACTAGAGGAGCTAAGCCTCTCGTCCTTCGACAGCCATAAAGTCCCTATATATATATAACCGCTGACGCGGTTTTCGGCCGGTCACCTCCTCCAATATGTGGTTTTTGTGTCTTGATGTTTTTTCCAACAAATAGAACCGAATAATAAATGACATTATTTTAGATTTCAATATTTTTTTGTCTTAAATTATATTCACTTATATCCGGTAAAGGCTTAGAACATCACGAAAAAATAATTACACGGCTGAAAACTATTGCTTCACTGCCAGATTTTCTTCCATTACAAATCAATAAAACCTTAAATAGGCAATAATTATGCAGCCACGTTAAATAGACACAGAGAAAAAATTTATTGAAAGTCATTTCTGGATAATGTTTTTTTTTTTTTTTTTGTAATGAGCGTAAAATAGTTGGTGAAGGATTTAATATAGAATATATTAATAAGAAATAAATTAAAGAATATTATTTATTTAAGATCTTGTTCTTCTCTATAGCGCGGATTATTTTACTATTAAAATTGACTGATAATTTTAAGCCATATTAATGTTCCTGCTAAGAGCTTACCTATTAAGGGCACTCCTACACCTCTTTTAATTACCCTAAATTGCATTTCTGTAAGCGGAACTAAACGTTAGAATCTTACAAAAGATGACCAAATGGCAGTTGTGGTCTGTTTTCTCTGTTATATGGAACGCCTTATAAACTGCCATCAGAATACCGCAAATGCAATTTCTTCAAAACTACCAAGCCACGGGAAGCTGTAAAATATTCAATCACCAACAACAACTCACCTGCAAATAAAAAAAGAAGAGTAAAAAAGAAAAAGAGTTATTGCTATCGTAAAGATTCTTTCGTTTTTGTAATGTTATCATTTCTATATCATTATATGTTCGATTGGTGCGTCGTTGCAACTGTTTCACCAAACATACTTACATAACCACATACCACACTAGTGAACGATATGAGTTCGATATCTTTGCCATTTGGATCTTTTTGTTAGAAATCTGTGGCAGCGTAGTGGCGAACAAGAAACGTTTTATTGGTTAACATGTTGTTGCCGCAATTATTAGCAGTGAATTCAATAAATTCGTGTCGTAATCATAGCGGTATCGGCGATTTTTATTGCTGTTATTCCATTTATTGCTCTTCGGTTGTTTTCAACTCTTTAAATTCCTATCCTGTTTTTCATAAATTTTTCCTTTTTTATCTCTACTGTTATGGATGTGCGTGTACATTATTTCCATTGCTGTAACATTTGTTATTCGTCTATCCCGGACCAGTAGTAACGCAATCAGTGAGAAAATATGGTAAATGGAAGGAGAAAAATTTATATTTTATAGGCCAAAACCAAGTCCACGAAGGAGCAGACAGCAACAAATGCCTACGTTGAAAACCAATTGTAATTTGTTATTAAGTTAAATCGCATTTTGTTATTGGCCACAGGCGAATTGACGGTCTAGCGTAGTGGCGGCTAGCAATGGTAGTGGAGGCGGCAAAGGACGGAGTAAGGGACATTTCCTGAGTACATAAGTACGTGAGGAAACTGAGTCGGAAAGGTGATTAGATGTATTTGTAGCTGAGTATGACAAGCCTACTGATACTTGGTCTATGAGTTGAAAGCTGAGGGAATATGTAAGGCTTACGATTTTTTCAAATTGGGTTTGAAAAGTAGACTAGACATCGCAGACCTCGCAAAATATGTTATATATAAATATTATTTGTATTTTACGTCATTGATTTTGGTTTGTCATTGATAACCTTTTCTGTTCATATTTTGTTTTAACCATTTTCGAATTTCCAATGGGAATGTTAACCTCTCTAAAAGTATTTATGAAGAGAAATAAGAACATGCGCATAAAGATCCATCAGCCCGTCAGATGTGGCTTACAAAAATCGGTATGTCGCTTTATTAGTTGGGAAAAAAACATAGAAAGCGCCAAGCATTTGAGGAGGAGCTAGACTAAAAAAACCTCCAGAGGTTAAAAAACATAAACTGACAAACTGTGCAAGTTTTAGCACACATTTTTGCTATTTCATTACTTTCAAATCATACAATTACATGACAGCGGCATTCGCTTGACATACAGCAGCAAGTGGCATTGCTGATTCTACGCCTCCTCCATTCATTATAATTATTATTACTTTTACAGCTTTGCTCTTGCTCTAATTGGAATCAGCCAACCAAGCTGCCACAGCAGGTACAAGTTCATCATATGTGCATAGTTGAATGCATTTAAACGTGCAACCCACCAGCAAACGAATCATCAGTCAAAATGTCAGTAAAACTGATGTCAGCCACTAATTTATCACAACCAGGGTAGTAGTAACAACAAAGACGAGGAAAAAGTAATAAGCAAAGTAAAAAATATCAGAAAATGTAGATTTTATTGACGAAGCCTCAACCTAAGCAAAAAAAATTGTTCTTCTACTTGACAACGTGGGCATGTACCAGTAAGAGTATTTACGATTATAGAGTCGCCTTCTAGGAGAATCTTAAACTGCGCATGTGTACAAATACATACAGATTCCTTGAAAAGAAAATAATATCAACTTATTTGCAAATGTTGTAGGTTGTATGATGATTGTGTAGCCGAACTAGTAACATGCACCTACTTTTCTAGTTTTATGAGTTTAACGAGTGATATTTATCATATCCCTTCATTGCAAGTGACATTCATATGTGAGTACATAAGACGGCAAATAAAGCAATTGAGTCAGTGCAGTGCAAGCTGGAAGATATTGCTCACGAATAGCTCAAGGGGAAAAGTAAAGTTAGTGAATTAATAATATAAACAATTACTACGGCTCATAATTGTGCAATTAAAATCTTGTGAAATATTTATTACATCCTAAATGTAGGTAACGTATTGCAAACACTTCGGAGCATCGAAATTAAAGACGCTTCATTTCGAAAATATTAAAATTTGTATATATTTGTTTATGACAACTGATTTTTATAAATATCAAATCACAAAAATTTATGCATAAATAATTCCAGTGATGTTGTCATTGATTAAATAATGATTTTTTCTTATCCATTTTTTATATTTTCAGTTAATATTAACCAATTCTTTGGAAGCATGCCAAACGAATGACGCCTGTCGGGGGGTGAACTACGAAATCGGCTTGAGTTTACTTTTCTCTGCTAAAGCAGATAAATTATCAGGTAAGAAAAGAAAATGAAATAATTTATTATGTTAATTAATAAAAAAACTAGTGAACACAAAAAAAATATGTTAGCGGAATATTTTTAATTTTTAATTAGTATAAAAGGGAGGATTCATTCTTCTTAGATAATTAGTCTCTGAGCTATCGCTAACCAAACACCATAATTGGGAGTGAAAATTGAGATATGGAAGCAATTGAATATCATGCCTTTGTAAAGTTTTGAAGATGAAGAGAAAAAGTTTTTCATGGGAGTGTAAATAACTCAAATGAAAAATCTGGAAAATTTCCCTTGTGGCAAATATATTGAAAGGAAATATAAGTGGTATTTTCTTTTACACACCTCATCGTCATCCTGTGAATATAAAAAGGATTCCTCGCATCAGAAAAAATATACTTTTAAACTAAAAATTACATAATCGAAAATAAAAGCAACAAAAACTTACCAAGAGCACGTTTTGTTGGAATAACAGTAACAAAAGAAATGAATTACTTTCTAAAAGGAGCTGTCATTAAAGATTTTGTGGAGGCACGTATTTCAAAACTAATTTTCTGCCTCATTTACATTGTTTCCCGCAAACACTTAAAGCCTTCGAAGTTTCTTCTACTGATCTTGACTATTGTTTTGTTCTCACCAACAAATCACAAGTCACGTTGGTCGCCTCAAATCATTGACTAATCAATTAAAGCACAACAATTAAAGCTAAATAGTGTCACTGAAGGGAATCAAACGAGTATCCAATTAAGCAAAATGAGAGTCACTGTACCAGGGAAAAATCAAAAGCAAGAAGAAGAAGAAGCACTCAAAATAATATTAGCACATATTATAATTAAAATCAAAATTTAAAGAGAAATGTGTTTGTAGATTACACTAGAGGGTGGTCGAAAAAATTTTATGCTTTTAGGATATTAGCCTATTATAAAAAACTTATAATTTAGCCTTGCACGATTTTGAATAACAACTGCTTGAATTTGAAAAAAAGGAGAAATAAGTAAATTGTAGGATCATTTACAAATATAATGCGGCAAAGAGTAACTTTAATTGAGCTAAAAAAAGTACTGGGAAATACTAAGGAGTGTAAAGAAAATGAAACCACGAAAAGAGAAAAAATAATAATTTAAGATAATTGAGATTGAAGCTTCTTAATAAGGCAATAAAATCATCAAAGCTGCCAACAAATACTTCGCTTTTGGCAAAAGCACACGCAAAAATCAAAATCGAAAACTCGATTGAATAGGCTGGTAATATGTGAGCATGATTCGGCAAAATGCGGTTAAATAGTAATACAGCAAACAAGCATACACATGTGATGCATAGATATAATTGTAAACCAGCGAATAAAAGACGAAAAGGCAAGTCAAAAACGTAAAAATAGCACTTCATTTCATGTTCACTATTCGTCGGAGTGTTAACTTGAATAGTGAAAAAAATTAAAATAAATTAAGCTTCTTAATTCCGCGCCAGTCACACCCACTTTAACTTGGGTTAATTTTAAGGTTCTTTCGCTAACTTTTTGAAACAAAGCTATGTCTCAACAAGCTACACCGAAAAGGGCACTTTAAATTTCACCATCAAGCAATTTATTCAATTCACAACCACTAAAAGCACTGATCACATGTACAAAGTCACTGTTTTTGGCTTAATTTTTAAGCGTTATTCGGTGGCAGGAAAAAAATTCTGCCAAAACTGACAGAAACCGACTTGAACCATTTATAAAAACAAATACCCCAGGATTTATCGGCGTGGCATAAAAGGCGAAATTCTTGAAGGTAGCCCTACAAAATAGGTTATAAGTTGGTTAATAGTAAAAGACCAAAAGAAAGTTTAGTATAACAGGAAAGCTAATGCGTTACCTGCTGCATCTGATTTAAAAATTTTAATGTAAATGATTTTTTAAAATACTTTGTTTTCTTTATTCAAAAAGTACGTTTCATTCCTCAAAATTTTTTTGAACGAAAAAAGAAATAAATTACCTTTAAAACGAATAGTTTTCCGAAATGAATTGTGATATACACAAGAAGTTCGTTGCCATTAGTCAATTATTACCTCTTTCACAGATTATCTTCACGGTTTTTGCTATTTTTGCTGCACCCATTACTTCTAGGAAAAAGTTTTTACAAATGTTTCGAATCGATCTCTGTAAGTTTAGGTATGAGCTTAAGCTGTTAGCCGCGTTTTAGCTAACTCGAAGATCATCGTGCAGGTAATCAACATTTACAATACGTTTAATCTGGAATGGCTGCATATATATAACTGACAATATGTTACCGCTGAAGCCTATTTTGATAACCTTAAAACCTGGTTAAGGATAAAGTTTATTCTAGATTTTTTTCCAATTTAAAGGGATTTCAAATATTTTTACATATTCAACCCAGTAATGCACTTTTATCATATTTTCTAGTCCAACACATATTTCTTCACAATGCCCTGTCTTTAGACTTTATGCACAAAGATCACGTTTCGTCATACGGCCGGGTGCACGTGCCTGGTGTGTTGATTGCGTGCAAGGCGATAATTTGAATGGTTATGTAAAGCGCTCGATACCAGTGGTTTCGCGACGTGACTGCTTGGAGCTTTGTTTGGGAAAAAAAGGTCTCACATGCAAGTGAGTAAAAAAAATTAATTAAAACATAATTTATTTAAGGAAATTATGAGTAAATATAAGTATGAGAAATCCTAGTCATGTAAAGGATATGTTAACAAACACTGGGCAGTAATTTCTCTGTTATATAATTATTTTTTTTTTTTTTTACAATTCACTCAAAATAAGGCAAATATATTCATATAGATAAATTAAAAATCCTCACTAATGCTTTATGAAAATATACTACCGCGTCGTTCTTACTTTGCGTTGATTTTAATTTCGTCTGGGAGCGAATCAGTACCAACAGTAGAAAGTATAAAATGGGAGAAACTAGAGAAAAATTAATTGAGGTCTACTATCGTATACTTTATTTTTTATTCGCTTAAGACCTTTTACACATTAATTATTAACACCGTTAAAAGAAGAATTTATTTGATATTTCACTTAAAAGGATATATTTGTCTGAACTATGAAATCAGTGTCGATATTCATTTAATGCTCAATGAAAGCAATAATTCTATTTCACATTGCACGCATTTTTACGAGCAAAATTGAAAGGATCATAAATTCAAGTTTGGCGCTTAAGTCTTTTGTTAACCACAAAGCGAAACGACGAGCTACACTTTTGAACGCATGAGATAAGCGAAGCGGAAATGTGTAATTAAATTACGAATAGCAGAATTTATTGCAGCTGAAAGTCGGTTGCAACAAAATCACAAAGTAGCTATATTTTAAAACACAGAAAGTGGCATGACAAGTTGGTGGTAGAGAAGAGATATTTCGCTTGTAAGCACTAAACGTTCTATAATTGATTTTTTATCACTTTAAAAGATAAATTCTTTACTAATTTGCGCACTTCCTGTTGAAGAAACGCAGACAAATAATATGCTTGGTGTTTTAATGGCTTAATACTCCGCGTTTTATGGCTGTGCGAAATATTGTGAGTAAGAATAAGCGCAAATTATTTCAATAGTCCTTAAAAATTACCTCTTATGAAGTTTAATACAATTTTTTTAAGATTTTCGCAGAATTTAAAATATAACTATATTCTCATATTCACATATCTATGTATAGAAATGGCCAGTTAGTCAAGTTCGTTGGATAGATGTTCGGTCTAACAAAAAATAGTGGTTATCAAGGCGAAATTAAAGAAAATAGTTTTTATGATCATATCATAAACATATCTCGAAACACTTAAGAAATCATCTATAAAACCCTACATTATAATTTTATATAAAAGAATTTTCTCAGCCAACACACTTGCCTTAATTTTTTCTCAGAAATTGTCACACATCATCAACTTCAACTGATTATATATGAGCTTTAAAAGATTCGCCAAAATAATCATTCTGTTTTAAGGGATCCTGATTTAAGTACAGATGTCAATAAATCGTCATGAGAAGTATTTTCTAATTTTATATATTTTTCCTACAGATCTGGTATGTATTGGCCTTCAAATTTAAAAGTAAAATAAACGAGATAATAATGTGGTTTACATGATTCGATATACGCTCTTATATAACAAGTATTCATCATGAGTATGAGGTTGAATATTTGTTGGACAGAATTTCCATTCTAATAGTTATCCTAATGACCTTGAAATTAAATATATAGCAATCCTTAAACCAACCAAGAAAAATTGTTCGGCTAAATTCAGCAAAAACTCATCATTTAAAATGAAAAAATTGATAATATAAATAAACTGGCAATGGTAGTCCAGCAAAAGGTGTTTCTAGAACTATTCATCTATTTACTCTTGATTACTGTCGCTAGTAGCTCAGCTCACTTATACACACACATATCGCAATTTTTTGCACTTTTAGGATAACAGATGTGAATCAGAAAATCGATCCTACTAACATAATGACACTACTAGTGGCCGAACTTGCGTGCAACAGTAACTAATCAGCCTGACATTGGTAAAGCAGCTGACTGATTGTCCCGTCCGCATATTTTGACTGCTATCAACGACGTTAAAGTGCCAAGATATACAAATAAAAATGCAATTAAAAGCTTTTTTCTTCTACTTCATACCGTTTGAAGCAAGTTATCTAAGACAAAGACATACTCACCAACAATAAACTGCTGGCTCTCTCTGTTGGCGGTGGCAACATTTGCGATTGCGAATAGATTGCACTAAATTTAAATTAAAACAGTAGTTATTGTCAGTTGTTGTTGTAAACTAATCAGCGTCGATACAGTTCAATCGTGTTAGATGATATTATGCAAGAATGCAACAAATTAGAGCATTTTGAAAATTACACGAACGTATAACAGCAGGCTAAGCCAAGGAAAAAATAAAATAATGTAAAGGAGTGAACACAAAGACAATGCAGATTCTTATGAAACAAACGCTGAGCTGTTTAGGAAATTATCGCACTCTGAGCTGAGTGGAAATGAGTTGCCACATTTGGTGTGGCATTAAACTAAAGTGGATCCCGCGTTGGCGCTGCAGATTAATGTAATTAGATTACGAAGCTTCTGTACTGGCTTCGCTCTTTGCTGTAGAAAATTTTTTTTCATATTTTATTCTTCAGTACGAAGAAAAGGGGTTCTATGCTTTGAACTTTATTTTACTCCCCTTTATAATTTTCTGTAACTTACGAACAGGCAAATTGCGGACCTTTAACTAAAAAAGTTCTGTGACTTCTCTATAAATAACTTAAATTCGTGTGTCTGGGTGGCTCAATCAAACATTTTTTGAAACATTCAGGTTTTATATTTTTATAATATTTTTACACATTTGAAAATTTGCAAATTTCTGCCAAAATCTGTTTTTTTATCATTCAAGTCAACTACTTAATCGGTTTTGCTTCTTAAATTCGATGGTGACAAACAAGCTGTCATTTAATGACATAAATAAAATGAATGACAGACCTCTCGTACTTGTATGCCTATCTTCGTTTAGTATATATTGCTCTTTTCATTTTCCAATAATAAAATTTCTTTGCACTTCGAGATACATTTGAAACCATTTTTAGTTATTTTATTTTATTTTATGTTACTTTATTTTTTTATTTTTTTTTATTTTACTTATTATTATTAGATACCTTAGAAATCTAATTTATTTTCTTAACTTTGCTTTTGCCATAATATATGTCATGCTGATCACCTTAGCACGCGCTAAACCATTTGATCAACCCACTATAGATTAATAAAGCAAAAAATAAATAAAAAAAAATTCTCTAACAACGGTTACAAAAATGCAGAATAATAGAATATTTCAAATAATTGCAACTAATGGATTTTCATGGTTGATCAACAATTGCATGCTCATCAATTATATCAGAAAATAACGAAAATAACCTCAGGTAATAATTGGATATATGTTTGTATGAATACATACGCACTAAGTTCGCTTGGCTTTCTGTGCAAGTCTTGTGTAAGATCTTTATTTGGTTTTGAACCGTAACAAAGTGCACCAATTTAAAATATGTGGCGTAAAAACAAGTTGCAGCAGCAGTAATCAGCTAACAGGTAGTTGTTGTTAGAAAAGCCATAAACCACACTCCTTCACCACGCCGCCGAACGTGACTTTCACGAAATTTGTAGAAATTTCTTATTGTAACATGGAAAATACCAATAATATAAGGTAAATAAAAATTGCAAATATGGGTTGCGGCAGCTCAAGTAGCAACATTAGTATTTTTTACATCAATTCTCGTCTTGTTGTTGCCCATTGCAAATAAGAATTTTTCAATTTTATTCCGTATATCTTTTTTTTTAGGCTTTATATGTTTACACCAAAAATAAAATTGAGATTTTAGTTTTTTTTTTTGGTCGAAATTGTTAATCAACTATAGCTTAACTAATAAACAAATACCTGTTGTTTACTTTTTTTCATACTATTGTTTTTAACATTATTTTGGATGCTTATTTGCCCAATGAGCTATTTGTTTTGATGGTGTCTTTATTGTGGCTTTAAGCCCGTTATGTAACAGTAAGAGCATTTTATTTTAATTTAGTATTTGCCTTTTTCTTTATTAATATTTTTTTATTTGTATAATCTGTAAATTGTGGGTAGATCAATTTGTTTTATACACTATTGTAAGGTTTTCAATTTTTTTGCATTGGTGTAGGCGATGAATGCAAGTCGAGGGCACAGAGGCGTGGCCAGTTGATAACCTCATTGTTTGGTTGTTTGTATTTTTGAACTGTATTGCTTAATGACCACAACGAAGTATATTAAATTTATAGCGGATTATGTGATTGAGAGATTGCTTGCTAAGGCTTCGCTGGCAAATTATTTTTGTACGATAGTTACTCTGAGTTTAAATTGGTTGTTAGCTAATTGTTGTGGCATGCAACACAATACATTGTAGTCGTTAATCGCATTAACTGTAGCACGAATTTCCGAAATTAAAATTGGAAAAGAAAGGCTTAGTAACATATATTGCTTAATAGATCTGTAACTGTGTTTAAGCTTTCTTCTTAACTGTTTACTTTTGGGTCTTTCTAGGTAGGCTGTTAGGACAATAAAAAGCTGAGGATGAATAATACACGTCCATCGTACTTAATTTAGTTAATAGTACTTTCGCTGATTAACCGAACCTTAAAGCTGTATTAGTCTATCATTTGTAGCGAATATTAAAAAATATAAAGTAAATAGTTTCGCAAGGTGGAAAAGGACATGAGATATAGTAAAAATAAAAATTTTGTCAAAACAGCAGAGAAAATTAGGTATAAGACTTCGCTAATCTAAACTATTTGTCATGTTTCTATCATTTTACCTTAACTAATACTAAATAGCTTGTACCTTATATCGTTTCCTAAACAACAACTACTACTCAAAAAATGAAATTTTCTTCGATAAACATCAATGTTTTAAATATATTGTCAATACTTTATCACATTCTAATGACGTGTAAAGGTAATTTTCTTCACTATCCATGGATAGGATCACAATAAACATATCCCTTTATGTAGTGTGACAAAACATTTATCGCTTAAATTTCTATCACATTACACTAACGACACATTGATTAAAAACATGGCCAGAAGCAATCTCAAGCTGGTTATCTAAGATCTAAGAATTCACTGGCAGAATGCTTTTAAATGAAGCTGTGGCGCACCAATACCGCTGCCAATGTATAGGAGAGAAACTTGCCTGTCAAGCTAACGCAGCCAGTGTCTTCAGCTGAAGACATGCCCTAATCCCTGACAGCATCTGTACCGGCAGACATCAAATTAATGCCACTTCAGACACAGCTAACTACCTTATAATTTCCCTACATTATTTTTGCATTTATGTCACAACTTCAAACGCAAACGCGTAGGGTACGAAAGACAGGGGAATTAGAAATGTCAATACATTGCAGCATGAATACATACAATGCAATTTTCTAAAGGCATCAGCAGTTGTGTAGTTAGATATGGTTTGAAAGGTGTAGCTGAGAGTACAGTGTTGAGTGGTGAGCGCTAGAAGCTGTGTTCTGCGGCGGCAAATGCAATGTTTCCTAGAATTTGTGTACAGAGAAAGCACGCAGCTGTCATTTTCACCATGAGAAAGTCACACAGCATTATTGAGAGTTGCTGGTGGATTGCTGGTGTAGGTGCAAGTAAGACTAAGTAAAGGACTCCATACCTGATGGCAAGTTTATCTAATCGACATCACATTACAATGTGTGTGCGTTAAAAATAGCATCAAATTATGAGAATAGCACAAGTATGCTTTACATTGACACACAGCAGGATAAAATTTTTAGCTTAATCGTTGAGCGTTTGTATATTTAAAGCTGTAAAGCAGTCTGCTAGCGCCAATGCGTGTGGAGTCGTTGCACATAGACCGCTGATAGCTTTCTTGTTGCCCAACAGCTTCACCGTCATCGCAACCATCTTCAGCCATCGTCACCACTCACTTCTTGTGCAATTTCCGACATGTAACCGACGTCTAACGTGCGCCAAATCACCTTAGGCGTAAGCAACAACAAAAGAAGTTAGAAGAAGCATGTAAGGATATAATGAAGAAAACCGGACTTGCATTAGAAAAAGATGCACAAGTACAACACGGCTAAAAGAAAAAAATATCAACCTATGTTGGGAAAGCAGGTCCAGAAGCAGACCCAGTGTAGCGTAAGTAAATCGAAGCAAAACAAAAATAATTTTTAAACATCGACAACATTTGATTGGCTGTTACGAAGGATCGGCGGGGGGAATTAAGTATGATTGCCTGACATTGGCGAGATTGGCGGTGGAGGACGTTGGTGGAGTGGTGTTAGTTTTGTCGCTGTTTTGGCCTCGATATGTTAACAAGCGAAGATTTCATTATGTTGTTGTTCTTAACTGATTTTACAAATCAACAATTTAACATTTGTTCTTATGATTTTATGTTTATGCTGCCTTAAAGGGTCGATAGAGCTAACATATATATACCTAGGTATATATATAGGTATATATATGTTATATAACGTTTCAAACTCTGAATTTTTAATTATTGATTGAAAGTTAGTTTTTATATAAAATTTTAATCAGTCGCACGGGACAGTCTTTAGGTTGTATCATTAATTAACTTAAAAGCTGCCAATATGTGGGTTATGGATTTAAAATACGATTATTTCCTAACTTATTTCGCTTTGAGAGACGGCCGCATGTTTATAAATGGTCACTCATTGCAATTCAATACTAAATTGGATCCACCAAGAGAACTGAAGGTACGCATATACTTTGAATTCGAAACTTGTTAGTTTATGATAGTTTTGAGAATTTATGAAGAACTGAAAAAGGGCGGAAAAATACTAGAAAGGCTAAACCTTAAATAAAAGAAGAGAAAATGCTTCTATTTTCGACGATCAAATGCAACTGGAAATCTGGAAACTTCCTGAAAGCTCTAGCAATATATTGTCCCCACCATATTAGGCATTAACTAGTATATAGAAAAAATTGTGGCACTATGCAATTCTATTTCGCTTTGACTCTAAGGCGCTCTTGTATGGCAACACATAAATCTCAACTGTCTACACCAAGAAGCGGAAGCAAGAAAAAAAGTGAAAACGCAAAGTGCGAAACACCTGAAATAGAAGATAACATCTCAAGGAAAAACAAAAATAAAATAAGAAAATTGAAGTGGTAATAGAAGGTCAACATAATTTCATTCATAAGATCGATATTTGTACACACACATACACACAAACACATGTAAGTTTTAAGTATGCGAACTCGTACTCACCAAACTTGAATTTTTATTGCTGTTATTGATATTATTTGTTGTTGTTATTGATACTGCTGTGAGTTCTAAGCAATGCTGTGTAAGAAGACGTTAGTTGCAGGATACAAAGGAATAAACCGGGTTTACTCACATGATCCGCTGTCCAAACTCGTTACCACAAAAAATCAATAAATTATATCTAACGTTCCACTCTGTTGAGTTCTACACAACGGTGCAAAACTTAAATCATTCTACATATTATTTATGCACATTGTGATTTACTAAGCCAGTTTTGCTAAGCTGGTCAGCCGGGAATGAAAAGAATAAAAGATAACTCAATTCATTTGTAGAGAGCACTAAAGAATTTTGGGATGAGCCGCGCGTGCTGCATGCAACACATTGGTACCAGAGGCAAAATGTTGCACGTATGTGTGTTCATGGGCACTCCTATGGCAGGCGTCAAAACTTATAATTGGTCCCGAGGCTTACAGCCTCTATGTGAAATTCTATGGAACCTAATGATAATTGTTCTCAGAGGCTCTTGTTGAGGAGGCTGGAAGAATATAAATCAATAATTTTCAATCCAGCTACTCACAAAAAATTTCGTTGAGTTGTGGCAAAACACAGCTTTATTACAAAAATATTATTGAATTTGATTTATATTGCATCCAAGGCCTTGACGCTTATTGATATTTATATACTTTATTTATATAATTAATTGTTTGAAAATAAGCTCTTTATAACTAAAGAGATTTTTTATCTCCAACCGTTTCACCGAGTAGAGTCGATTGATCGACGCAGACATTGCTGAGGAAACATCAAATTTATTGTGGAATTTTGTAATCTTGCAGCTGTCCAACACAATTGTTGTTGTTTATTCAAATATTGCGAGCAAGAGTGTTGCCTTCTTCGAAAACGCTAAGAAAAATAGCAAAAACAACTTCTATCAAACCCCAGTAGTAGTAATGAGTAGCGATGTGTGCTGCCAAGAATCTTTGATTGTTTCATGTACAGAAGACTACTATTAAATGCACTTGGTATAAGAAGAAGTTGGTGTTGGCAAAATCACTGAATAAATTTATCTGCATTATCCTTTGGCATTATTGAGATTGCGTGCGCCGATTTTAGTTAATTTTTTGCGCATGCGTGGCGCTTGTACACACACAAATGCATTCATATGTATATACAGGAAATTCCGTGCGCTGATTCTGAGCATTTCTCCTATCTATTTTATAATGTTATATACACGCCCTTGTACAGGTGGAGCAATAACAAGTGGCCAGCTATGTAGCGTATTTGTAGCGAGAGTTGTTTTAGCAACTTTTTAATCTTTTTTCATTGCTGGTTTTTACAACAACGGCTAACTCCAACACTGATTTGTAATTAATTTGTTCCACGTTTTCATTCAACTTATTTGTTTTTATACACGTTTGAATATATACTAATATATATACAAGTTATTTATATTTTTTTAATATTAATTTTTAATAATTAGAGTGTGGTCCTATGGAATTTGCATTTGTTGCGCCACAGCTGGATTGTTTTTTGATTAGATAACACTTATACATTGACATAGTTCGTACTTAGTATCCGTGTGAATGTTTTTCCCCTTCACTTATTTTTCATATATTTTTCATCGTTACTCTAAAGGGAAGTAGAGGCATACTCGGTTGTATACTCGTATTTACATACCCACTCGTTCCACGTAGTTAAGATTTCACGATTTAGAATACTTTCGAATATTTTACTTTTTAAGAAAATATAAATATATAAAATAATATATGTCTTTAATCGGTACTACAATCGATAATTTTGGAAAATTCGAGAACATTTATTCGAAATATTAAATCACCAAAAAAAAACACTAAAAATGAAATTTGTTTAAATAATACAAAAGTTAAATCTTTTACCTTGTCTGCCACTAAGGTAGCAGATTAATGAGAGACAAACTACAACAACACCGATAGCTAAAAAGGAACGGTGCTGTTCGTGTGGGTATACAATGTAGCAATGAGTAATACGTCTGCACGTAAAGTGCATACACTCGCCATACACTAAACTATTTCGCCAGAACTTGTTAAAATCACTTTACAACAACACCTTGCTCTTGTTATGTTTTTTCTATTTCATAGTTATTATTTTTCATATGCAAGATTGTTAGCTATTTCGCCAACATTTAATTTTTTTCTCTTCCTCTTTGCAGATCGGCCAACTTTTATCGCGGCGCAAAATCTTGAGAATTCTCCGAAAGGATCGCATTACGCGATTCGATTTAAACGATTTAGAACTTTGTCAAATTAAGTATGACAAACGTAACTTGACACAAAGTCAGGCCGAAGAAAGGTCTCTGTAAGTACTTCACTATTTGGGGAAAAAGCTTCATCCATGCGGAGTGCCCGGCAGGTCTAAATCAAATTAGAGCATAATGTGTCTACTTATTTTGAAAAATTTTGAAATTTTGGTAAACAAAAAAAGATTTTCAAACTTGTATTAAAGCGTTCTTATTTATTTCGAAAATCTATGATAAGCTCAGACCAAAGTAAGTATGTAACTCTTCTTCTTCTTTATTGGTGTAGACACCGCTTATGCGATTATAGCCGAATCAATAAAAGCCCGCCATTCATCCCTTCTTTTCGCTGTTTAGTGTCAATTAGAAGTACCAAGTACAACCTGGTCTATCTCTAACTGGTCTTTCTCTCCTTCTGCTTTCACCTTACTGCGTCGGAAAGTTTCAAAGCCATTCCCAACTCATAGAGGACCATAAATCTTACGCAAAACTTCTCTTTCGAAAACTTCCAACGCCGACTCATCAGATGTTGTGATCGGCCATACTTCCGCACCATATAGCAGCCCAAAACAACACCCGTTGCCAAGATGTGTCATCATCATCGATTGAGGAATCGGGCTCACCATATCCTGGTGTTGCACTTTCATTTCCCTTCAGCAAGCTGGAGAAGTGTTCCTGCATCAGTTACTAGTTCTAACTTGACTTACTCGTACATACTACGTGTTGGAATATATTGATGTACTGAAAAAAATATATAATGATCACTATAACAGTTGATTACTAGAAAATGTTTGGGTTTGTAGAGTATTTTGGAAGAAATTGAAGTAAGTATAAAAGAGCGATTGAAGCATAACCCAATTTTTTGTTATAGAAAAATTTTTTGAAGATGATATCTCAGGAAACGATGCACCGTCAACACATCTGCAAGTACAAGATGATCTCTTGTTTAGTAGTAGAATTAATTGGACTGACCACAATGGTCTATGGTCCACTATTTTAAACAAATACAATGAAAGGTCTGACAGATGCACGAGCGCCAGCACGAGTCAGTTCGTCATTTTCTTCTTGTTGGTTCTAAACATTTGGACGCATTTAATTGCCTGTGAAAGCAAATGCCAATTTGGCCCCTTCTTTATTGTGGAGGTCACAGAAGAACACGGCTCCCGCGCCTGCCTCACTTTTATACTCATCAAAAAAAAAGACTTCAGCCCTAACGCGACAAAGGCTAACAAAGCGAGCCAAAATGTTAAAGAAAAGAAAAAATATAATATCAAATGTCAACTCTTCCACAGGATGCAACTCTGCTACCAATCGTTTGACATTTGCCTACAGAACTCGCTCGCATCACCTGTTATGACAGGATATTCGATTAAAATTCTGTTTCACAGCATAAAAACTCATAAACTTACTAACTAAACCTGACAGTTTGGCAAGAGTGCTGATCCTATTGGTTAAGGACCTCCACATAACTTCTCTTTTTTAATAGCGTCGTAGCTTATGTCTATCTAATACTGTTCCCGTCTATGAATAGCTTGAGAAGAGAAGCTAACTCCTCTGCAATGCTGAACTAGAGGGTTAAGAAATGTATGCTCCTACCTTAGTTCACCTAATCCTCATCGTAAATTAATTATAAATTTGTAATGGCGTTTACGGTCATAAAACGGAATTCTTAAACTAGCAGCAAAGTTGATGTAAATTAGAGACAATTGGATTATGAAGATATAACTATAATCCCCTGGATATGACAAATAATAAAAAATATATATAGTTAAAAGTAGTTGAACGAGTTTTGATGCATGCATGGGCCTAAATTATTGTTCCTAACTAAATTATAATACTCAATTGCTTATAAAATATATGAATTGAGATTATCGTTCGACAGTTCGATGGCATAAAAATACTTCACAGAACTTCCAATGATTGTTGGGATGATGATTACGACGAGGCGGAGTTTGAAGATAGCAATGAAACTGCAATATTCTTTGCAGCAGTAAGAAAATTAAAGAAAATTTTAAATTTCCACTCTCATTTGCGAATTAAAAATATACTCGTATATACATACATATGTACATTAAAGATATCGGTGTACATACTTAAATATGGGTACGATAATATTTGATTGAACGCTTTTCCTGAAACTGATCTGACTATTGCTAGCCATCTGTCAATATGCAAGTTCTATTGGTCATTTGTCATCCTGATCGCTAGTCTTGGTATGTAAATATATATGGGCAACGAAAGTAAACGTCCTATGCAATGACCGAAGATTAATGATTTTACTGATTAATTGTAGTGATTGCTGAGGCATCTGCGCTTATTTTATCAGGAAAACTGCCGGAAAATAGTTGATGTTACTTAAAAAGAAATTTATAAATGTAACCTGCTGATCTTAGCAGCGCGAAATGCAGTAATTATGCATATAGTGTAAATGCAAAACATTTGAATACACTAACATACATATAGAATTTTAGCTAATATAAAGGAAAATACATTGAAAAATATTCAAGTACAAAGCTACAAGTAGACTGCAGTCAAGGGAAAAATCCATCAAGCTTAATTATTAATTATGTTGAAAAAAGATAACTTACCTTAGTCTCTGAGCTGTAAAAATTATTTGTAAGTATTGTATATAAGAGCATTAAGGGGTTAGGGGTAGTCAGAGGCACGAAAAAATGAGAATTTTCAGTATTTTTTTTTTGCTATTAAATAATTTTATTTTACAAAAGTAGTGATATGGTATTATTAAACAATGTTTTGACTTGAAGTCATGAAAATTTCCAAAAAAAAAAAAATTTATTTCCGAAGTTACAGCTGTCTGTGTTAACCCAGTTCCAAAAAAAGGTCCTTGCGGTGACAATCATAAGTCCTTGGAGATTCATCTGAAATCAATCGGATAAAAAAAATAGTTTTATAAATAAATAATTCTGGGCCTGATCGAAGGATTTTATTTTTTTTCAAAAATTAACAAAATGGCGGCCTCAGGAAAATTTTTTCTAGATTTTTGGGAAAAAATCAACAGTTAATTGGTCTTAAAAAATCGAAATTTTTCACAAAATAAAAATCCTTCGATCAGGCCCGAGTTTATTATGTATTCTATATGTATAAATTTCATTAAAATCAACTGAGCGGTTTTCGAGTTACAGTTGTCACCAGTTCAAAAAACATAGTTTTGAGAAAAACGCGTTTAAAGTTTCACACTAGATACTAGCTATCTGCTCCCGAGCGCTTTGAAAGGCCCAAGCTCTCTTTGTTATTTGTCGAATAACTTATAAACGAATTATCGGATTAACTTGAAATTTTCAGAGATTATTTTTAAGATATTATACTTAACGAAAATGCAAAAAAAAAAAATTTTTTTTTTGAAAATCCTTACTACCCCTAACCCCTTAAGGCACATAGATTTTAGGGAAAATCTCATCGATTACTGCTTCATAACAAAATTCTCTCTTTTGCTTAATTCGCCATATAACAATAAAATACATTACTAACTCAGCTGCCCATAACAGTTAGTAGGAGTAGATGTTTATTAGGGCGGTTCTTATTAAAAAAATTATTATGTGTGGCTAAAGTAGAGAAAAAAGTATAACTCTTCAAAGTTACATATAAATTGATTATGCTAAAAAATATTAATTAAAGTAATCTGAAGAAATATTACAACTACTCCATTAAATACCAATGGCTAATCGTCAAAGTGACTAAGTTTTATATCAAAAATGCATCCGTAATTTATAATTCCTCCTTTACCTAATTGGATAAACATAAATAATGTTCAGCTTCTGATGAATTGCGATATTAAAATACCAAATTTCTCTCTGTCAGTTTGTTCATTTGAATGTGCCAGTTATGCCATTAAAAATATTAGCAAGCGATAAGAATGTCAAACAACGCAATGTGGGGAAAAAGGTACACGTGACAGTGATGATGCTAAGTAACATCACTGACATTCCTAAGTCACACTGAACAAATAAAAAGCCGATATGAACAAGTGCATATGTACGTATGTCTGCAAAAAGCTTAGTTATACACAGGCTCAACGTCAATTGGCCAATTGACAGGCTTCTGCATTCCGTATTTTGTTCTTCGATAAATTGTAGAAAAAAAAAACAAAAGAGAAGTGATGCAACTGCAGAGGTGACTACTTCGCCAAATGTCAATTTCCATTTTACATGCTGAATCTTCAGTTATGAATTTCCTGGATGATAAAAGTAAGTACAAGCTTACAGAATAAACAATCTGTGAGTGATAGATAGAACTCTTTCAATAATGTGCAGTTAATATTTTTTCAATATTCTTTAAAAATTATATTATTAAAAGTGAAGCAATTAAAATCATGCACAGGAGTCAACGATATAAGATTAATTAATTTTTTTTGAGGAGCTCCTCATTTTCAAGGGTTCAAGCTTCGAAAATAATATTGACTTTTAGCGAAAATTATTAAGTAGCCCCAAACATGCTCGAGATTTCCCCTGAAAGTAAACTTTTGTCTTTCGAGTTTTGTATACGAAAGTTTTCTGATACAGAGTATTCCTTGAGGAAAAAACCCTCTCTATAGCAAACTCTGATGGATTTACCCCTTAGGTTTATTTTTCAGGATAATTCACCAGAATCGGTGCTCTGCTCCGTGATTTGTGACAGTATTTTCTATTACTGTATAATAAATATAATAAATTGTGTAATTTTGTGTAACTGGAGAGATATTTGTAAATTATAGCATGACTTTAACATAATTTGAAGAGTTCGCTTAAAAGTTTTACGCACATATAATGATCTATATACATATATGAACATACAGGTCCATTCATATTTATACATTAACTGCACCTTATAGCGTCGCAAAGTAGCTGATACTGAAAATAGCAAATTTATTCACAATATTTTTCCTGTACATGCAATAATATGCTCGTAAGCGACACCATTAAGACTCGAGTAATACAAGACACTTTTCCTAAAACATCATTACCTATTAACATTGGTTGTTTACAACACTCAGAACAGCTCTAAATATCCTGCTGCAATCGATTAGCATAACATAAAGTAAATTAATAATGTTTAGTATTTGCTTGTTTAGTCAACCAATCAATCAAATTGCTTCGATGTAATTGCTTAGAACCCTCTATGACAGAGAGGTCTATGAAGCCTTGCAAAGACCACACGCGTGACAAATGCAAGAAGGTTGTCTCTGCTATTTACATAAACAACATGTTCGGTAGTCAACTTGCACACGAAGCTATAGAACTAATAATGTTTTTTAAATATATCATGCAGAGGTGGAAATTTTGCGAATAAAAAAATATTTTGTAGCAACATCAATTAAAAAGAGAGCATAATAAAAATAATTAAAAATCAAAATAAAAATAATGGAGCCCTATTAAGCTTTTAAGGCTAATAAAATTTTTCTGAAAGTCAAACCAGGCTAATGAAATATTCCACAAAATAGCGTTCGAAACTTAAAAAATATTAAATTGGTATATTCAAGGTTTCGTAAGCAATTTAATCACTAAAAATTAGCTAATAAAATGATATTCAGCGGGATATCATTAAAAACAAAATAAAATCAAATAATCACTGCCACCCTTAATACCTCTTAATACCTTCTAAGCACAACCAAACATTTTATGGTATGTCACAACCAGACATTTCTTGCAGCTAATACGATAAAGCCACCATTGATGCTACCTTTTCCATTAGCATTAACTTATATTTAGATCTGAGACGCCTTTTACAGTAGTGGACAAGAGTATGTATGTTTGTGTCAATAATTGCAGATATTTTCATGAGTAGAAGTATTTAGGATGCTTCAACATGTCCCTTTAAATTTGCAGATGAAATAAGCCCTTGTAGCAGCACTCTGACAAATGAGCTTACTTATATTTTAAAGTAGTCTTAAATGACACAGTTGCATGCTAAGTAACAGATGCTCAAATAAAAATTACTTAATGAGGAGTAAAAAATGTAGATGTAATGGTTATGAGTAGCAATAAAAGCATAATAATTAAATAATAATAATGATGGTTGGAAAGGGTTTAGGGTAAACTCAGAAAGCTTAAGAACTTACCAATTTGCCTTATTGTCTCTAGAAGTCCAACAAACATACCTCCTGTGATGTAATGCAAGCCATGCAGATAATAAAAGTTTCAACGAGATTATGATATGGTAATGGTAACCTTTAAGCAAAAGTCAATGCAATATATGAAGGGCATCAAAGTCATAAATATTTAGTTAATTCATCTTGATGAAATCGAAAGTCGATCATGTAGACTTTTTGGAAAACTTTTTGTTTTTCAGTGCACTATAATTTTGTTAGATTCTTAATTGAACTTATAGTCGGAGGAAACTATCTTAGCATAATTTTTTCGCATTGGATAATTTTTACTTGAGCCAGTGCCTTAACTCAGGTAATGTAGTGACCAGAGATTTGGGTGATACACCAAACTTTCAATGGATACTCTGATGTAAGGGAAACAGTTCACAGTGGAGTTGATTTTGTTTTCAAGCCAACACTACAGCGCAGAATGCAACAGTCTAAGGAGACTCGGATCAGTAGATTAAGAAGGTATTAGAAGTACTTATTAACCTGATTAAGGATGAGGATGATCAGCTGACTTTGGTTGAGGGTCAATTGATGCAGGTCCAAGCATATTCTACAACAAGGGCTTTTAGACTATAATTCTTATGATTGATATTAATTTTAGTTCAACCGATGTTTTATTAATTTATTTATTTTTGCTTGCGTTTTTCCACACTAGGATCACCTACTTTGCCACTATCAAACCAGTTTCGTATTGAGTTATTTTTTTCTTTTTAGAATTAATATATTATTCATTTTTGCAGACGCACTTGAGCCTCTATGTCGGTGGCCTTTGAATTTTGTAGTTAAGTGGCCCTTACTTTTATTGCCAACTTTGCCATGGTATTTTTGGTATTTTTTTTTTCTACTCTTTACAGCTTCCTAGCAACAACTGTCGGATTTCAATTACCGCAATTCTCTTTATCATTTTGTATGCCTCTAATGAGCGCATTTTATTTGCCAATTGCGTGGCTTTTATGTTAAATGCCACCGCGCATGCGCAATGTTTTTAATGTCTACACTGATAACTGTGTGCGAGAATTCCCCTTGCTGCTGTCGCTGTTATTTTTGTAGCTTTTTTACTCTTGTTGTTGCCACTGTTGTAAACTCCGCTGTGTTTTTGTATGTAAATATTCTTTCCATCCGAGCGCCATTTGCCTTATTTCCAGAAATGCTTCCTCATGTCATTTCTCAGCTTTATTCCCCAACTTTTCTTCGGCTACTGACACTATACGTAATTGCCAACAATATTGCCTGCAGCAGATGACAGCATCAAATGCGTTTGGCTCATAAGGCACGTCCCTTGTAGCGCAAAGCGTATTCTATTTTTTGCTGATTGACAGACAGGCCTTAGTACGTCATTTTTTGGACTTTGTTTGCAAAGGTTGACAAGAAATGAGGAAAATCACTGTGAAAAGCATCTCGAGTTCCTTATGCCTCACGTTGCCATGTTGTTGTGAACGTTTTTGTTGCTATGTTGCGTAATAATTTTGCATTAAATTGTTTAAAGTGGGCGTTTTTTGTGGATGCTGCATATATTGCTTAATAGATTTTTATCAAACGGTACTCTTAACTACGATAAATGATGCAAGTGTTGAATAATGGTAGTCTTTGGTGGCATCCGTTGTTTTTGATGGTTGGTGTTGTTCTTCTCTGCTTTAACGACAATGGCTACTTCATGTTCATTATAGCTACTTGAAAGCATACAGTTATTGAATTATTTAAATGCACGAAGTGTGCATTTGTGTGTGTAGGTAAACATTATTCATTCGATAGAAACGAAAGCGGAATGGAGAAAATATTTAGTAAAATATTACAAAAAATTAGAAATTTTATCGAAGGAAAACCCAGAAGATCAGGGAGGATGAAACATATTTGTTCCCAGAGGGAGTACACATCTTCACTAAGGTTATCAACTTATCTGTAGTCAAACTAATTATATATGTGGAAACAAGGACGAATTACCCACTACTGTGACTCGATGAATGAGAGAAGTCTAGAGAGTAGAAATCAATTATAATTCAAAGAAAAGCAATCCAAGGACTGAACAATGCTTTTAAAGGTGTTCGGGAGATAAACGAGCATCGTAGGCAAAATAATTGGATCGAGCTGCGTGGTAAGAATTTCAAAATCAAGCACCATATGCCTATCCTTTAAGCAATACATCTGCTCACGATATTTTGTACAATACATTATATCCCCTGAGACCAAGAAATTTTACACTCTCTGGTACGAACGTATCGAAGAATAAATCTTCTTGAGTTTCGATTATTACTTCTTTCTACCCGCAAAAATTCTTGGGTGACTTGTCGTAAGATTAATCACCTGTGTGACGACATATCGCTGAAGAAGATGCCAAGATGCCTATAAAATAATAATTATAATAAAAAATAAACTTTATTCATAGAAACTACTTGTTGATCCAACTCGCGTTCTTCTACACTTTATATTTGTTGCTCTATAGTAATTATCCAAATAATAAAATACATAAAAGAAATTGTTTTATTTACTTAACTTAATAAATATAATTATTACTACTCTATACCGTTATTTAGTGCTTCTGAGATAAAGCTGTGCTAAGGCTCAGAAAGAAATTATCGTTGCGTGCTTCGTCGATATTTCGCACTAATCCACTCAACTAAATTAAAATAAATTCATAAATCTTTCCTGTAATTATTCTGCAGAAGAGCCAAGTAATTAGTATGCAACAGCTGAAGTTTCAGAAGCAGACGGTTCTAGACATGATTATAAGTGATTCATTAATACAGTGGTGAAGTTATAAATATATGTACATATATAAGTTTACATTAATAGCAACATCTGACTCGAACGGCCTGAGGCAAGTCGACAAGTCGGCAAGTGATTGTATTAGAATTTATAAACTGTAATCTACTCACGATGAAAGTCCAAATTTTTTTTTTTTATAAAACAACAAAAAATTACGGTCGACTCCGTTATTGCAGCTTCAGCAATTCTACCACTTTCTTCTTCTAAATTCAGGTGCCGCCAGCTAAGCGCCATTATTATCGACACGAACGCACGATTTTAGATCAGACATATTTACATAGAAGATGAAAATCCTAAGCATAGATGTTCGAAAAAAAAGCAGACTTACATCTGCTGTATTTGCATCTATTGAGAATGCTTTTGCGCATGAAAAGAATACAGTCAGACATTAGTAAAGAGTTAATAGTCTATACGTTTCGCGGATGGCAATAAAGTCGCATGGGAATATATCAAGAGTGTCGGTTGCTATTACAAGGAGCCGTCGGAGAGGGAGAACAATTTGCTTTGTATGTTTGTATATCTGTCTTGTTGCATGCAATACTCGCACGAACTGAACACCTCAAGTGTTGAAACATTCGTTTGTAAATCCCCTGTAGTACTGTTGTGCGTATGTAGAAGGCCACAAGTAGCAAAAGCATCTGTCAGTTGATAAAGGAAGTAGTTGAGTGCCGCAAGTGCAAGTGCGTACAAATAAACGCCACATGTGGTCATCGTCAATATGCTGATTATAAGTTTATACGAGTACCTACTTATGCACACGTAGCTATATTTCCTGATTACTAAGAATTTCAGTAATGCTTTGGTGATTTGGACCCATACCTTTTACCTTTTACGGTAAGGTGACGTTATCGTTCCTTCGTACTTCATCAGTTTACTAATATCAGTTGGAGAAGCCTTACTGTTGAGGGCCTGATCTATAAACACAAGCGCCGTTTTTGCATAGATATTGTCTAGTTACTCCATCTAGAATAAATGAGGTCTTAATTGACTTCCCTAGTAGCCACTTGTTTACCTTCACTGTTGACTTATATGTTTCAAGTATCCTTCAACATCACATCAATATATTCGTGTTTTGGCCTGACTTTATTATGAACGGAACACACGCCTTAGCTTCTGGGATCCAGGTTTTATCCACCACTTCAAGGTCTAAATTTTCAGCTTTACCGTTGGTTAATCCACTTTGTCCGCATCATCACCCAAAATTACGGAAAAAATAACTACAATATTATTTATTCTAATTACGTTCACCCCTCGGTAATGTCAACCCACTCGGACCATCCCCAGGCAGGCATCACAGCATCAACAACTAAGCATTGGTCACAGCGAACAGAGAGATAGCAGAAGTTGTATAAATGCCATGAAGGTGCTTTTGCACCCACGCAGATGATTGGTCGGTTTCTCAATATTTTACATATTTTCGATTGCTGAAATCTCTCATTGAACTAAGTTGTAAAAAAAAAAAACAATAAAAAACACACAAAAAAGTGCCATGCTAAACAATTACAAAAGTGGATCAAACACAAAGGATCTTCTGGAGCTAAGTTTTGACATAGTCATTTGTCAGCATTTTTCTTTAATCATTACCTTAATCTGCGAACTCTTTTAGTGAATCTTAAATATTTTAAGCGCATTCTGTGAATTATTAAATTAAATCCGTTCGGAAGAAAGAGATTTCCAAAAATCCACAAAATATTTCGATCCCTAGTGCATTGTTGCTCTAATAGACATCACCGGTGTATATTTACTTAGCATTCTTACCGGTGTACCTATGTATGCAAATTTAAAACTCTTTTATGGAGAAGAGAATTTTCTTTGAACTATCCGTATGCAACTTACTCACACCAAATAAACTAATGTACAATTATCACTTTGATTGTATTCAAGTAAAAAATTAAAATCAAATCCTAATTGGATTGCTTCAAAGTAACTAATGGGGCTATATCCATACAAATATCTAGGGAAATTAACAACTCAATTCCCATATTCATACATATATGAATATCTTCATTGTTGCTACGTAGTGTACCCGCAGAAAAAATATACGTTTTCTCACATCAATTGTTTTCAGCTTAGTCTTATGTGACTGTGTTCACATTCCAAAGTCCAAAGAGAGATTTCTCACTTATCTTAATACTGTAATTTATATATAGAGGTTTTTGTGAACGACTGGCGACCGCTTTCGTTTGACCAAATAAATTTCTGATACCACAACACGGCCAATAGAAGAATTCATTAACGCCTTTTCAATATATATGTTGCAGAATTGCTTTGTCGTTAAGAGGATTAACTTACTCAATTATTTATGTCCTTATGAGCATGGGAATATGTGGATTGGATGATCAACCAATAAATTTTAAGTCAATAAGCCACATTTATTGGTAAATTTATTGCTGCCAAATAAAAACGTAGAAATTTAAAAGAAAAATATTAAGCATAAGAATAAACATGATTTCCATTGATTTTTTTTATTTTATTTATAAAATCTCCTTATATCTTGGATCAAACAGAGCGATGATCGAGAGCCAATAACAGCCAGGGTTGTGCGGAAATTAAGAAAGGTGAAAAATAGAAAGTTACTTCTTTATTTAAAACTCCCGGCGAATATTTTTTGATGCAGAAAAATAAGTAGATAGTATTAATCTACACAGAATGAGAAAAAAATCGTTTTCAAAACACCTAAAAGGTTTGTGCGCTTCAATTTTGATTTTTTCTTTTCGTTAACACTTGACGGAAATGCTGTCCACCTCCTCATCAATTAAAGATTCCACGATTTTCATTTTTACTTTAGCTGGTCTTTACTTATCAACTGCTGGCTTATTTATGACGAGAGAATGACAAATGAATAAAGGAAACTAAAACGACTTGCGAAGTCAGAAGCTCTCATTATGTTGCACAAAGCTAACTGAACACTATGACGTTAAAGCACTACGGCGCACATTCCAGTAGCAAATGTAATTAGTGTAATCCAAGCAATGCACAGGATAACGTGGCAAGCAGGATAAGGTTAGGTGATCAATCATAACAGAATTTGGTAACAGACTCATGAACTATTGTAAAATACACATTTGGTAGAAACCATTGTAGCTGTACTAAACGCAGCAGCGTATGCCAAATATAAATTATAGTCGTTGTTGCATGCTGAGTTGTGACTTTATTTGTTTATTCATATGAATACCTTTAAAATATTTCTTATTTATCTTATTTTTTTTTTTAACTCAGAAAAAATAAAATTTAATTTTTGAGAAAAGTTTTGGAAGTTATTTTTCATAAAAAAGGGGATTTGATAGTACCACAGTGCGTATACGTAACGAAACTATTTTTACAAGTCCAATCAAGTAATATGTAAAACGAGCGCGAAATTTCACTGAAAAATATTGTCATTGTGATATAATAATTAAATAGCATACTTACCGCTAACTTCATTACACAATGTAATTAAATTTAACCCTTTTAGTGCCGATTTAGGGGCCGATACATCGGTTCTAGCTGTACTCGCGAAAAGTTCCAGAGTCGCATTTAGCGCTTTACTATTCGCCCCGGGAGAACTTTATCTCAAAATAAATTTGTAATATGTTTCAAACGAAGTAATTTCACTACGAGAGAATTAAAAATGAACAGTTTTTGTTTTTACTCTTTGTGAAGAACTTTTCACATCCGATCTGCGGCGTAAATCGCTGCTGCGTTGGGTTTTATATTTTATTTGCGTTATGTAATGTTTTATATCTTGTTGCAAAACACGTTGGAAGTGCAAAGCATGAACTTCATACTAATTAGTCCGTATCATATTATGATGAAGAGATGATTTTTTGTTTGTGCAAATGTGTTTTCTAATAGAGAACTCAACTTTTATATTATTTATAAACATTTATATCTATGATATTAAATATTTTTTAATGTGTACATAAAAACAAGTATCACTATTTTGTTCTATATTTTATCCCAAATATACTTCTTTTTGAATCACTTAAATATTGTATCGCCTTTGGTTTTTATGAGCATTTTCCCGGAAAACCTTAGAAAAACTTTGAAAATCACCCGGCATTTTCCGCCCGGCACTAAAAGGGTTAAACCAATTTTTTAAAAAAAGCGCACACTTGAGCTTAATCTTTTTGATTTTTATATTACAATTACATAGACATGCCATGATACAAAGGAGTCTTTTAATTACATTTTACAAATTACGAGTGCCGCTCACTGGTAGCGCCTTTCTACCATAATCAACCAAATGCAACATCACAGAAGGTAAGATTCTTTTCTCTTTCCTCTTTCAAAGTTGCTTTTGCGAGTTGGTTGGGATCTGTTGGGCTGTTGCACATGAAAAACTCACATAAATCCCCAATTCGATATTCCAACGACTCCTTGAACATTAGACGCCTTGGCTTGAATAGGCATATCATTAGAGCTATATGGTATATATAAAAGAATAATGTTTGCCACATAATGTCTTACAGGTACATGCGGAGCTCCCTCTAACGAACTGGAAATTATTTTAATACATATATGTATACTCGTATGTATAGGAATATTCAGCTTACTTTTGTATGTACATAGATATGTACCAGTAGCGCCAGATCATTTTTCATCATTAACCATCACACTCACATACCGAACTCAAACAATTTAAAAAAGGAAGAAATAAAAAATAAATGTTAACATAAAGCCAAATCATCCACTCGTGTATCTGATGCTCATGCGCGCACACTGATTATCGCACAATTGTAAAATTATACTAAAAATTTACTTTAGCCATTCTACCATAAAAGTGCATAAGCATTATTAAGTCGTAATTATTTTTTTAAATATTTCCAATACGCTCGTAATAAGCCAAGCTCCTAAGTGGAAATTTTTCTTGCCGCATAGGACAATAATTGGGTGCTCCCACTAACACAGCTCACATTCCAATCATTAGCAAAAAATAAAAATTGCATCATCATCTTTAACACCGATGGCGTTGAATTGCGCTCAATTACGGTTCAACACATCACCACAGACAATCTTTAAAAAATATATTAGGTGAATCAGGAGTAGGAAACCATTACTTATGTAAAAATATTTTCTTCCCTTCTTGGGTTTGAAAAAGATAGTAAAACGAATTAAACTTAGACGTGAGGAATCAGGCTAGCTAAACCCAACCAAAGAACTGGTTATTGATTCTTTCATTAGAAGTTCTCTGAATTTATAGCTGTTTACTTGTTAAAGTTTACGATCTTTTTGTAATATTCAAAGCCTCTAGCTATTGATAAAGTCAATTCTGCCAACGATTACAATCTAAAGCATCATTTTAGCAAGAGGAGAAGTAAACATGAAATTTATCCCCAGCACGAAATTGCTTAATTTTTAAGGAAAATGCATGGAAATTACAGCAGCAAGTGATATTCAACCCTACATACATATGTACATTTATATATAAACAATTGAAAATAAATATGGGCTGGTCTTAGGCGGAGCAACACCATCATGTCATATCTAGTTTCAGCTCCGAGAGAGGATTGCAATGTTATTCTACATACATTCATACAAATATAATATATTTGCAGCAAAGTCATGTATTGTAAAGGGTGGTTAAATTTCAAGGGCCGATGTTTTTTTTGTTTTGAATAAAACACAAACTATTTAGGAAATTATTGAAATTTTATTTTATTATGATATATTGGTATTACTCAATTATGTATGTAACAAAATATCGGCCAAATGAGCGCCGCGACCTCGGCGGCACACCTCCATACGATGGTCCAAATTTTCGATGACGCTGAGGCATAATGGAGTTTCTATGCCGTTAATGTGCCGAATTATCTCATCCTTTAGCTCTTGAATTGTTGCTGGCTTATCGACGTATACCTTTTCTTTCAAATAACCCCAGAGAAAAAAGTCCAACGGTGTCAAATCACATGATCTTGGGGGAGATCTTACGTGAGATAACACGGCCATTGAATTTGTTGCGCAAAAGAGCCATTGTTTCGTTAGCTGTGTGTGTGTACCTCTCCATGGTTCAAATTGAGTAAGTCTGAAATAGAGAAATGTCAAATTAAATTCGGAAAAAAACTTGGCGTTTAGGTGTGGTTCACATTCAACATCGGCCCTTGAAATTTAACCACCCTTTATATAGTCTTACCTTTTGCTTTCACAAACACATATAAAGTCATGTATGTATGTAACGATCAAGAAATTGAGGTATCAACAAATTGTCCAGCCGCTTTGTGGTTAGTTTTAAATTTTTGGCTGAAAGGCTTTAGAAACAACTTCATATACTCGAAGTAAATATGTTTTTTTTGAATGTACAAGCCGTAGGTATTGAAGCGATGTGATTGTATGATTGCAGAAGATGGATTTAGTGCAAATGTAATGGCGCTTGAATGACTTAATTATACTGCTGTTGTGGATCAAGCCAATCATTTCAACGACTACTAGTTTATGCAGAGTTAAAAGACATCTTCATTACAAATGTGATTTTAATGACTTAATAAATGGATGAATTCCCTATAAATTAAACAATAATATCAATATTTTTTTTTTTTTTGTGAAAGAGTTGCGGGAAGAATAGAATGTGTAAGTAAAATACAGGGCAGTATGACCATAATTCGATTTATTCTGATCTGTAGACCATTGAATAAAAGTTTTCTTTCGAGCTAAGTTAGACCGATCAAGGCTCATAAACTTTTCTGCTTTTCCTACTTTAATTTTAAAATCAAGAAAGAGCTGTGAATAAGTTAAGTTCCTCATTCTCAGTCCAATTACATCTGCCATTTGGAATACATATTTGCTCGCATGCAACAAACAGTTAAATTAATTATTAGACATCATAATCAACAAAGGGCTGATGGCATTACAACAACGATACAAGCATTGCATACAACAGCAATATGCAGTTGCCAGAAGCAAAATATAGTGACATCAGCGAGCTTACAATAGCAATCAACCCGTGATTATCAGCATGAAATCACCTGCTGTGTCAGCTTAAGCACACTCGTATGAGTTACATATGTGCCTACCTAAACAACTACATATGTATTTAAAGTGCAAACACCTTTTTTAATGTGAAACTGCAATGTTTGACATTATCGTAAAGGGAAAATCTGTGAAAATCAGTGCTTGCAACCAAATTAAAGAGACTAACCAACGAGTACTTGACACGCATTGTTGTGGTTGGTGTATGTGTAAGTAGTGTAATGATATTACAATGTGCTAATTAACTAAATCATTTTATGGCTTTGTCGTCCCGTCTTCGAGAGAGTTTTCAGTTTTATTTCAGACCATAAATTGACGCTGAATTTGCCACTACTTCGCATGCCTTTTTGAAATGCTCAACTTGGTCACACGCATAAGCGCCTAACTGTATCAAACCGTTGATTAGATAAGATTGATTCTCAAATTAACTTATTTCATTTGTAACTGAAGGTGAACTTTGAAAGAAGGGCTGTTTCCATCAATTTCTTTCGTCTCTGTTTTGTCAGTACATTAATTGTTTGGGAAAGGGTATTCAGAGATTTATTTTATCAAAGTCAAAGTCAAAGTTTTCAAACTGCTGTAGATCGTAATTAAGTGACCTATGATTCAATAGATTCCACAGCTGTGAACTTCCTATGTTATATTGAACTTGGAAATTCTTTAACTTTTTTTTACATATCTACCGTTTTAAAATATCAGCATTAGTTTAACCATGGCACTCAATTCGCAGTTGAAGGCATTCTGTACACTTTTCTTTAATATTTCCAAAAATCTTTAGGGTCCAATGAAAGAGCTTTAAAGCGACTTAATTTTCCTCCAAATTTGAAATTATGTAAATTTATCATTTTATTTAGATCTTTTTTCGTAGATGAACCCACTGTGATGGCATCAGATGTCTTTCCAATCATGGTTAGAATGTAGGGTCAGTTAATTTTGAGCTTAATAAATACATAGAGTAACTGCGAAACATATAAAGGTGATTTTCTTTTATCTAGAGCCCCGATTAAAAAACCACTTACAGAAGAGCTTGTTATCTTCCTCAAAGAGACATTCTAAAATCGGCTAACATAAAAATTCATTCTTTTAACTTTCGTTGTTTCTAATTTTTTTCATTAGTGGTTGCAGGTAATTAAAATCAATGCAACACCACAAGCTAACTGCTCAACGCACGTTGAAGGTTATTAGACAAGAACAAAAAAATAAATAATAATTAGCTCTACACAAGACGTGTTTTTAAATTAAAGAGTGAGTGATACTTATAACACGAGAAGCACTATGTATACAGTACCTATGTGCATATTGTATGTGCAACAGGTGAATATTTATATTTATCTACGCATGCGTATGTTACACAACTAATTAGTTAGCGTATCACTGTGAATGCCTACGTTGTATAGCCTTATACTTTATAAACTAAGATTGAATCACCGCCACGCTGCACTGCTCAGCCATTCATTAGGTGGCATTTAAAAGGTGTTGCACTTAAAGGGACGTAGAAACACCACGCGTGTTTATATTTTTGCCTTTGGGCTATTGCCAACAATGTTGGCGTCCATTGTGTATTGCTATATTTCCACCCATTTCAACACTGATTTTGCCTACAAGCTGTTTTGTCAGCAGTAACGAAGGTATTTAACATCATAGAAATGCACATATGTATACTTTTATTTGTGTTTCTAGTCGCAATACAACACGCCTTGCACTGATGGTAAGAGTGATCTAAAACCTCTGAAGTGAAATTCAGCCGAGTCCTGTGTTCATGTTTTCCAACAGGTGAACGGATACATTGCTATTGCGACCACCACTTCTCTTTCTTCACATCGGAAAGCATTAGAGAGTTAACTGGGTTTCACGGCTAAAAAATTTGGAATTTTTTTACTATCCTATTAATTTCCTGGGAAATTTTCCTCCATTCTCAAATCGATCCAAATAAAAATTTGAGAGAAATTTTCACCAGCCTTCTATATACTATTCATGAGAAATTAGATGAACAATTGTTAACTGAAACATAATTTTTTTCTTTTTCACATCGACTGATCTTTTCATGAAAAAATTTAATTTTAACCTAATAAATTGAAAATAGCTCCCGAAGGCTTAATTTCAGCTAGTAAAAAGTTATATATAAATTTAATAAATTTTGCAAAATATTGTCAGAAAAGAGTGGCAACATTATTACAGATGCCTCTATGATTCTCATTAAAGAACAATTCTAAATTTTTTAGTTTGTATCCTTGAGACAAAGAATCTTCCACATAAATTACTTTAATGTAACTAAAGGGTGGTTAAATTGTAAGGGCCAATGTTGAATGTGAACCACACCTAAACGTCAAGTTTTTTTCCGAATTTAATTTGACATTTCTCTATTTCAGACTTACTCAATTTGAACCATGGAGAGATACACAATCCAACAACGTGTTAAAGTTATCCAGACTTATTATGAAAATTTTCGAAGAAAATCATCTTCAGTGATGAGGCACATTTTCACCTCAGTGGATTCGTCAATAAACAGAATTGCCGCATTTGGGCGAATGAGAATCCAAGAGTGATTGTCGAAAAACCAATGCACCCACAAAGAGTGACTGTTTGGTGCGGTTTATGGGCTGGCGGCATCATCGGGCCGTATTTTTTCCAAAATGAGGCCGGTCAGGCAGTTACTGTGAATGGTGTTCGCTATCGTGAGATGATAACGAATTTTTTATGGCCACAATTGGAAGATATGGATGTGGACGATATGTGGTTTCAGCAGGACGGTGCCACTTGCCACACAGCTAACGAAACAATGGCTCTTTTGCGCAACAAATTCAATGGCCGTGTTATCTCACGTAATGGCGATGTCAATTGGCCCCCAAGATCATGTGATTTGACACCGTTGGACTTTTTTCTCTGGGGTTATTTGAAAGAAAAGGTGTACGTCGATAAGCCAGCAACAATTCAAGAGCTAAAGGATGAGATAATTCGGCACATTAACGGCATAGAAACTCCATTATGCCTCAGCGGCATCGAAAATTTGGACCATCGTATGGAGGTGTGCCGCCGAGGTCGCGGCGCTCATTTGGCCGATATTTTGTTACATACATAATTGAGTAATACCAATATATCATAATAAAATAAAATTTCAATAATTTCCTAAATAGTTTGTGTTTTATTCAAAATCAACATCGGCCCTTGAAAATTTAACCACCCTTTACAAGTCTACAACTGGCGATATACTTGTACTGGTATATAGACCAATGTTCCTATTACTCGTGTAGTTATGTATGTCCTATGAAAGATTTACCTTTCTGACTTCATTGCACAATGGTCAGGTTTATGCTCAAAAATTCGTTGTGGCTTCCCGTTGCGAAACAAAAATCTTTTGTTTTACAATTAGTAGAACTTAAGAAGGTTTGATAAATATAAATAAACAACAGCATATTATGAAAGCCTATCCCATAAATTATATATTTTATTTACTTAATAAAAACATTTATTAGTAGGTAGTAGGCACTTGTATAGCCCTGAGTACAATAAAACGTTTTTCATCGGTACTAAATCATGGGGAAGTTTTATTATTTCTTACCTTAGTTATGTAAATACAATACATAAGGTCTCCTATATTTACATATGTTTATAAAAGTTTGGTTTTCTGTTCGCACCGCTTTCTGCACTTTGCACACTGAATTAAGTAAATATACAGTCGTAGGCCTTTTATGGCACCATTATAAGTTATATTACTCCAAGCAGAAATAATTTTACGTTCATTTCCAAACGCGCACAACTATACTGGCCATCACCAATCAAGGGTTGATGACCGCAGCCATTCTGGCGACTATAACATATAAATATTTTTCACAAACTTCGTTCTTATTGATATTTACTGCATGTGGAAATTGAGCCCTAGAGGTCACTATGCAGTAAAGACATCAACGTTTTACTTTTTCCTGTGCAATGCAGACTACCGCCATAGGCATTCCACCAGATTATGTGCCACACAGGCTTTATGGGATATGCAAAATTTTGAACTCAAAATGATGACGATGACAGCGACAGAATTAACGTTAATACTTCTGCTGCCAAGTTCATGGATAAGATCACTCAAGCATTAAGGGGTTAGGGGTAGTCAGAATTTTCAAAAAATCAAATTTTTTTTTGCATTTTCGTTAGTATAATATCTTAAAAATAATCTCTGAAAAGTTAATCCGATAATTCGTTTATAAGTTATTCGACAAATAACAAAGAGAGCTTGGGCCTTTCAAAGCGCTCGGGAGCAGATAGCTAGTATCTAGTGTGAAACTTTAAACGCTTGTCTCAAAACTATGTTTTTTTGAACTGGTGACAACTGTAACTCGAAAACCGCTCAGTTGATTTTAATGAAATTTATACAGCTTTTAGAATACATAATAAACTCGGGCCTGATCGAAGGATTTTTTTTTTGAAAAATTTCGATTTTTTAAGACCAATTAACTGTTGATTTTTTCCCAAAAATCTAGACAAAAATTACCTGAGGCCGCCATTTTGTTAATTTTTGAAAAAAAATAAAATCCTTCGATCAGGCCCAGGATTATTTATTTATAAAACTTTTTTTTTTATCCGATTGATTTCAGATGAATCTCCAAGGACTTATGATTGTCACCGCAAGGACCTTTTTTTGGAACTGGGTTAACACAGACAGCTGTAACTTCGGAAAAAATTTTTTTTATTCGAAATTTTCGTGACTTCAAGTCAAAACATTGTTTAATAATACCATATCACTACTTTTGTAAAATAAAATTATTTAATAGCAAAAAAAAATACTGAAAATTCTAATTTTTTCGTGCCTCTGACTACCCCTAACCCCTTAATTGACAAAGGCAATGAACGTCACAGAGCTGAGCCCTATAAATAGCGACGAGTTAGTTGGAGCCAACGAATATGGATATAAATACATGAATAAAGATGAAAAAATTTTACAAGAAGAAATAGAAAAAGAGTACCCGAAACACTTTGCGTAAAAGAAGATAAAAAAAGGGCCGAACCTTAGTCAGATGCAACATGTATGTCTTTAGCAGAGCAAAAAAAAAAACTAAAAAGACAATAGCACAGAGGTGTCCAAACTTAGCTCTGCTATAAGCGCATAGTAGTGTAGACGCATGAAATCTTATTCATTATTCGGTCAGGTGCAAGCGTGAGGGCGGCGATTGCTCATAAAGTTGCAGGCGATGCTATCAAAGTAACCGAACAAGAACTCTAACTGACTGAGTGCCTTGCGGTGTGGCAGAGGCGACTAGTATGGCTTATGGTATGATCAACAAAAAGTGTGAGACACGAGTGGCTTGCAAGGGTAAGAAATTTTTAGAAGGACGAACGAAGCCTCTCAATTTAATTTGTTTTTTTTTTTTTTGTTTTTATGGCAGACATTCGAAAACATTTTTATTTTATTTTGCAAATATTTTTTTCTGTCGCACATTTATTTGTGCATTTGTTGCGAGTAGCTAAAGTGTCACTGAGAAATATTTTTTTATTTCATAAAGATTTTATTACTGACTCCTTAAGGAGTCGACGCATGAGTGATTTGTCCGTCATTTTGAGAGTCGTTCACAAATTTTAGCCTCACAGTTGATTGTTATTTATTTGGTGTCATTGTAGTGGTAAAAGTTAACGAAAGTTTATTTTTGCTCTGAACGGCATTGTACCGTTATCATCTTCACCACTAGAATGCGTTCACAAATAAAGTCGTGAAGACTTTGTCATCGCAGTCTATTTTATTTCATCCTCCTTTAAAATAAGCTAACTACTGTATCATAATTAATTTTTATTTTGTCGTATACGTTTGATGTTTTCCTACTAATGGCTCTCTCAACAGTTGTAAGCTGCCCCCGAACAGCCAATCAATTCGAATAAAAGCCTCGAAGGTCTCTCGAGATTGCACGTCGGGTCTCCACTCAGCTTGTGTGCCCTATCTTGTTAAAATCGAATGATTTTCAGATTTTTCAGGTGATATTGGATATTCGCTGTAATAGCAGAATTAAAAAATTGTTCTAATTAAAAATGATCTTTAGAGATCTAAACAGTCTCTAAAAACTCTTTAGTGGTATTCTTTACTCCACTGCAAATTTAATAATTTTAGAAGCACAAAGTCTTTGATTGACAAAAAATTATTGTCACTTTTTAGTTGAATATACAAATATTTACACGTAGATTTCATATTCTATTTTCCGTTGTTATTGCTAACTCCATGATTCTCTGGCCCAGCAAAAAAACAAAAATCTACACTCTATTGTCTTATATTCGACTCATCACCGCATTTCTTAGTGTAAAAGAAGAAGATCGTTAAAACATAACCTAAATTATACGATATTGAATAATACACTCGTATATTCAAGAAGCCCTTACATTTGAGCGCCCCATTGAATGTTCTTTCGCTTCCTAGGCCTTTCATGAACAATACATACAAACAATTATACGACTATCAGTACTATTTTTCCTAACACCATTAAAAGTAAATTAATTACAAATTCATTGAGCAATTAAAAGTACTTCAAAGCCCATACCTGCTAAGTAATGCTTGACACTATCATAATTTTGTATTAAGGTATTCTGTAGAAAAAGGAAAATTCTATCATAAAACATTTACGCCTCAGCGAAGGGTTTAGTTATGAACAAACAATTAGAAATTAGCTCTTCCTAGAGTACACAAACTTGACACCAACTCACCATACCTCCAACCAACTGGCGACTTGGTTGCAGCTCTAAACAGCTGTAATTAGCAATTCACATTCTTGAAGCCACCCCAAGTACAATGCTGACAAACGCCTCTAATGGCAATTAAATTTTCTAACGATAAAAAATCACGCAAAAAATTCCTATGTCTGTATATTGCAGTTTAGAGTGGGAAATAATTATTTCTGATTAATTTAATTAGAACAAATTCTTTAAGAAACTACCGGCTGAAAGTGGCTCACATGATGGAGGATGGATATTAAAATTTAGAAAGATGTAAAAAAAATTCTTATTCCTAGGTTTTGTCAAATGTCACGTGATGTTCTGGTCGGAAACACACAACACCAAAGCCGCAAGAGTTGTACAAACTTGCAACACGCTATACTTAACGACATTACAATGCAACCAGTCTTTACTTTATAGTTTATACTTTAGTTGTAATTAAATTACTTATAAACTGCACCAAACCTGAGAAGTCGAGATGCCAAGAGAACAAACTAATTGTTCTGCCACCGGCTGCTACTGCTCTTCTACCCTCATTTGTGATTAACCGCGACGCCATCAAGTTACAAGGCCACTAACCTTTCTCTCAAGGTATTGCAGTGAAGTGTTGTTGCTATTATTTCCGTTGCTTCCTCTGTTGCTTGCAATCTAACTGTTTGCGTGTCATTATTACTCATCCTATAATATATGGAGCTCAGCTTGGATAAAGAGCAGGTAAAGTGAATAAAAAATAATATTAATTTTCTGAAAGTTAAATATATATATGTACATATGTATTTATAAAAATGTTTATGGCCCTGTTATTAGAATTAATTATTAAAATAAAATAAATAATGCATCCACGATTAGACTGGCATTTCCTTCTCCAGCTTGATCGTTCCAACTCTTGGACCTCCAGTTTGCGTGCCACACTTAGTGACGCATTTGTCTATATTAAGCTGAAATCAATATGTGCATGTGTGTGTGCCTGCATTTTGTGAAGTGTGGAATATAATTGCTCTATATAACACGCATTTTAATTCGAAATTTTCTTCTAAAGGAAGAACGTGTGTTTAAAAATAGATCAATTAAATCGGAAGAGAAATTTCGGGGTACTTTAATGAACCTGAATAAATGAGAAAATTTATTTTTTTGAATTATATTCTGAATCTGATTTCAAAGTTGATGGTCTTCTTTATCAAAGCGAGTTAGAACCATTTTATATTTTGGGCAGAATTGACGAAAGGTCTAAAAAGAGTACAATTTTCGCCGATGTAAAAAGTTTTTAATTCACCAAAAGTCTAACTTCAGTGTAAGTGTGATAGGTTGTGGAAGCCTTCAATAAAGCAAATCTTTCTTGGAGAAGTAAATCAACTGTCACAGAGGAGATATTTATATCCAATACCTCTACTGCTTATCTGCCGTTTAATCTTTCTAGTTCCGTATATCGCTATTTCTCGGGACGCACTCTGGTACAGATATTAAGAAGCAAATACAAAGGTAATCAAAGATCTGGTTTAGAGTTGATCTAGAGCTTCTCGTAATATTAACAGTCTAAACCCGCTCCATTAAATTTACGAATTTATATTATTTTAACTTCGGCGTTTCCCGCCACGAACACTCATCAGACCTTTTCAAGGTAGCCGCAAATTTTTCACTAGCCTAAATTAGTTAGCCAGTTGTCTACCGTATCTTGGCTCTGACATACCTTGTTCTAGTCATAGTAATCTTAAGCATAATCATGTGATCCACCTATTTTGCGAATCCTTATGGATAACTAACAGACAGTCAACTCCATTTTTGATGAAACTCATATGATATCTTCAACGAGACCTTTCCATTGTCTAACAAAATTACAGTAAAAAATAAGCAAATCTAAGAATGCACCACATTCTTTGTTCATCTATGGATCTTTTAAGGCCTAGCCCCATACTAGCAATCATTGAGATATATTTCTTGAGTACACAAGACTCGATTAGATAGGCGGGTTCTCCTTTGATATATCCATAATATCAGTACATATGGCGTCCCTCGAAAGGTCACATTCGTATTCACAGTTTGTAGGTTAAATAGTGTTTAGAAGACATCTTCAAATAAGTTGATAGAACTTGTTAAGAAAGCAAATATGAGTCAAAGATATCAAATACCCTTTATCTTATCTGATCTCAAGCACAAGGAATCAGTACTGTCTCAAAGGAACCCAAATGAAGACAAAATCTGAAAATGATGTCTTTCTCCACTATACTGAGAGCATGGAAAGTCAACCCGGGCCCGATGTTATGATAATCAAAGCTTCTCCCTGTCAAGAAAATTAATAGGCGGATTATTTTTTCCAGTTTTTTAATTATTTTCGTCGCTTTCTACAAAAGTTGTCTAAACACCATCCCTCACTCTTGCGGAAAGCACAAAATTGCGTTACGCAGTTTTTGATCAGCATTCGGTCCACGCTTTAGCGACGACAGATAACTGTGTTTCACGCAATCATTGGACGATCGAGCATGACAAGCGCATGGTTCGATGCAAGCATCTCCTTTTGTTCAGCGATATATTGCTCCGCCACTTTTTTGCAAAAGTCCCTATCCTCCGATACCAATTCCAATTGCTTCACATATTTCTCCTCCTCCTCGGCCTGTAGGCGCGCATTTTCGGCCAGTTGATGCTCCAATTCCTCACGCACTTTACGCCGTTCAGCCAGTAGCTCAGCCCTTGATTTCTCTGGATGTACAAAGCGATTTTCAATGATCTTTTGTTCGCGCATTTCCTGCACCTCACGCAGCCGCCGCTCGTACTCTCGCACATTTGACGCCGAAGCTCTATGTAGTAGAGCTTTGCCAACTCCGCCTTGCGCTTCACCTCCAGCGCCAAATGGCTTTTCGTGCATATATCCACGTGGCGCAAATCGTCGATGCCTCCGTAGCGCGCTGCCTGTGCATCTTCCTCCAGCTTGTGTAAGCGACGTGCATAATCTATATATTCCATTGTGGCTTTGTAGACTGCACGTTTTCGTTGCAGTAAGGCTGCGCTGTTATCTTGCTGCTCGCTCGCGATTTCACGCATCAACTTACGGTGGTCCTCGACGCGATCGCGCTCCTCCGCCTCACGCTTTGCTTTATTCTCGGCGATCATGTCAAGCAGTTCCTTACGATAAATTTGCATCTTCGGCGGCACTCGTAACCTACGTTTTTCTAAGCTTAATTCGTGTAAATGTTTCGCCAGCTTCTCTGCCTCCTGACGTTTGCGTTCAAGTTCCAATGCACGCTCGTACAGGTGCAATGCGATTTGCTCATCCAAACCCCTACCCTTGTGGGCTTGTATATTTCTTAACAATCTCTGCTCCTCCTCCAACTGCTTTTCCTAATTCCGGGCGTGCGTATCGCACAACTTCCTCCAGTACTCATCCGTCTGGCGTTGCCGTAAGAAGGCGCGTTGCTTTTCCGTAATTTGCTCTAACTGCGCCTTTTTAACTTGTAGCATATCTCTGCGGGCTAACGCCTCACGTATCTCGTAACAATCTTCGAGCTCTCTTTTAATATTCATCTCCTGCAGGAACTCTTTGTCGCGACGATCGCGCTCTTTTTTGATTTTAATGAGGTTATCCTTGCGTTTCCTAATATCCTCATCGATACGTGACTTCACATTCTCAGCAAACTCCTCCTGATATAACTTATCTTCGCGTTCCAACTTTGCTTGAAGTCGCTGGCGTCTCTGCTCGAGCTCCTTTTGTGCGACAGTCTGCGCTTTCTTCACTAGATCCTTGATTTGCTTGCAAACGCTTCTTCGCTCCGAGTTCTTCATAAACTGCCCCACGAAGATTTCATGCGAAGTCAGCATTGCTCAAGCTTTCTATGTATAGGTTAGTGCAGGAGCGAGTGATGGCAAAGATTATAAAAAATTGGTATAAAAATTGTATAAAAAATAGCAAAAAATGCCTACAAAGATGAAACGAAGGTTTTTCTTTAAATTCTAATTATTTTTCTGATATTTTGACATTTTTCTAAAAAGAAAGTCAAGAAGAATGTTGGAAAAATTTTCAGAGTTGTATATTCTGTTTTATTTTAGGCATTCGGGTCTCACGTGTGCTCTCATTATGAGTGCCTTCTTCTGATGGCAATATAATATGACATAGCAAATTGGTATTTGAGCTCTATTAGTGACTGTCCGACAAACTTAACAAGCATCAAGAGCACACGCACATGCAAAAAGAGTCCGCTTTTCTACTCGTGTGGAGTGCCTTGCGTAACGAAATGAAAATGAATACCAAATTTATAGAAAGTGCTTGAGGTAGAAGTTACTAACACCGTCTCAAAGTCGAATTTAACGACGAGCTAACGAGACACTTGCGTGTCGGGCAATCTTTGGTGAACTGCGACCTTCTAGAAAAAATCGACTTACAAAAGAGTTAGCCGAATGAGTAGGATGTGAAGGGAAAACAAGACACTAAGAAAGCCCTTTGTTTTACTCAGTTGTATGTATGTATTTACATACGAGTACATAAGAGTATGCTATACTTTAACAGTGGAGAACTAGTTGGGTAATAGCAAATAGTATGAAATTTCGTAAAAATAAAGAATACATTTTTGTTTCAAATTTTTCCTAAAAAAAAATTTGCTTGAATTTACTGCAGTATAAATTGCTTTTCTTTTCTTTTAATAACAAAAGAACCAAAAATTTTATTTTCCAGCATAAAATTTTAGTATTAAATAGTACACATACGAGTACATTATACAAATTATTTATAAAATAAAAATAAAAAAATTTGTATCTGGTCATATATTTTACACGGTATCCTTGCAAAAGCTGAGTAATTAGTCTTAAATAGTATCATTCGGAAGGCCAGAATTCGTGTCCTGGTCCGACCAACATCCAAAAATTATTGCCAATTAATTTAAAATAAGCAATTAAGTTAAATTTTCTAAATATGGCAAGAATTGTAAGCCTTTTCGAGTGTATTTCAGACATGAAATAAAAGTTACACATAAAAATCCATAGTTGGAGGTGGAAAAAGTATCTAGACGCAAACCAGAAATTAAAGGAGGAGTCCTTCCGTACATCTCCTCGTTGGCTTAAAACTGCAGATAATCTTTTCGGAAAAGACTTCAGCAACTTTTTTTGAAAGATTTGGAACAGTTTGTTTAAATTTCAGTTTCAGAGCTTCTTCTAAACTTTTCCGACACTTAGATGATGATGATTTTGCCTTTTTTTTAGAATCGACCATAAATATTGTACATGGGCGCCTAATCAACAGATACTAGCTTGGGTGATAGTAACCTCTTCCGGAATGAAAAATAATTTCTTTTTAAACTGTTTTTTATTTTATTCAATGTAATCCCCTTTAAGTTGGATGCACTTATTCCAACAATTTCCAGCTTCTTGATCCCGTACGAAAAGTAATTTTCCGGAATGTTCTCGCGTGAGCTGAAATTTTTATTGTTGAGCTTTTGAAGTTTGGAAAGAGATAATAGTCTGACGCTGTCAAATCGTGTGAATACGGTGGATGAGGAAGCAATTGGAGCCCTAAGTATTTGATTTTAGCCATAAATGCAATGCTCTTGTGCGCCGGCGCATTGTCTTGCAAACACAAAATGATGCCAAACACGTCAACAACAATCAGCTGTCAAAGCAAAACTAAGGACAGTATCACACGGACAAAATATGCCAAAATATGAGCGGGCTATAAGGCACTATAACCTTTTTTTAGTAGCAGCACATTCCGGTGGACAAGGAGGTTACTTTTAACCCCACCTAGTATATGGAGAACAGCTTTGGCTAAAAGACTTGAAAGTTTCGCGCCTTTAAGATATAACTCTCTATATACCAAGTTTGCTTGAAATATCTCAATTACTAAGGAACTAGTTTGCGCACAAACGGAGGTACAGACAGACTGATGGGTAGAGAGACAGACAAATATGGCTAAATCAGCTAAATTCTTCATTCTTCTCATATTGGTATAAATTTTTATAGGTCTATCCTTCCTCTTTTGGTATTTATATATACAATTCGGACCAAAGTCAATATACCATTTCGTTTACATGAAAGGCACATAAGCTCTCTCTCAATTAGATGAATCTATATATTTAATAGTAAAAATAGAAAAATGATAATATGATCTTAAGATCTTAACCACAGGACCCAACCTAAAGCCAAATTTTTGCATTCTATGCCTTACCAAAGTGGCGTTAGCATTCAGAGGACAAACTTTTCTATCATCTACGTTAGATGCCTTGAGCCAACGACGTCAACGATACGATGAACATCTTCTGCGCCTTTACGGTAATAACTCTTATCTTAAAATACCAGCTTAAAAATTAACACTTTTGTTCAATATCTCTTGTTCTTTTTATTTGTTTATGGATGTTATGAATAACATAGATTTAATACTGCTTTCAAAAATTCTGCAAAAGAAGTAGTGGCACGTTAAGGCTTAGCTTGGAGTATTTCTTCAACAATAAAGATATAAAACAAATATAAAAGAACACTCAAAGTTTAGACCGTTTCTAGGGATTTGCATAATTTCGAGACTTCTTAACGCGTGACATAAGCAAAGGGCGACAAGCTACACAGTCTAGCCTTAATATGTGTGAAAATTTAAGAAAGTGGACGACGACGAAGGAGAAACATGTGCAGAAGCGAGCGGTTAGCACGAATTATGCTAAAATCTCTTAAATCATGCTTCTTTGTGGTTGGTAGGCAGCGGTGGAAAAAAGTTTGGTTTGCTGCTGGCGGGTGTGAGAAGCCCTGGTAAAATAATCGACAGTCTAACGCCGCCAAATACAAGCACTCGCCCAAATTTGGTACAAACTGTGGTCATCAGCAGCTCGCACCATTTCAGTGACCATATGTTCCTAAGCATAAACTAAATGTTCGTTTGCATATATAATATTTCCTTGGTTGTTGCATGTCACATTATACATTGATTCGGTTGACACGACCGCTTGTCGTTCAGTGAAGTTAATGAAGCCGCTACTCTGCTTACTCTTCGCCCACACGTTGTCGTGGACTATACACCTCATTACTTTCATGAGGTGAAGCATATGAGGAGTCGTGAGAGAGAAAAGGAAGCTAAATAAAAAAGTAGGGAAAACCGAAAATGGAACAACAGACCCCAAATTTATGGTCTGCTATTCACGACGCTGCAAATCGAAACACTGATGATAATTTTAGGGCGTTGCGGTAAATCGAATTCAATGAATTTCAAAGTACTTACATACATACATACATATGTATATTTGCCCTCGACTATATTTGTTCCTTTAATGTAGATTTTGGGTCACCAACATTAATTCTGTACTTTTTTTCAGTATGTTTGTGTTTCACGCTTTTCTGCCAGTTACGCTTGATTAAAAATTGATGCGCGTAAATCGTGTTGAAATTTTTGTTGTAAAATTCTAATAAATGAAGAAACATTCACTGCGATGTAAAATGCTTCTTTTCACTGAACTGAAAAATTATTTTTCTGCATAAAAGTGTGCAAATGAATTGGGAATGAAAAATAGCAATCCGAAATTCACCTCAGTCAGATTTAACTAAAACTACAGCAAAAATTAGAGCTGATCAGTGCTTATAGGTATAAGTAAACACAATATATTTACAATACTTTTTGGACAGCTTTGAAGTCCGAGTTGACCGCTGAAATAAAATCTTCAGTATTCGATTTTCTTCTTCTTCCATAAAGTACTTTCATGAATTAACGAGCTCTTAGTAATGTGTAAATGTAAGCGTTTGTGTGTGTGTTTGAAACTAGAGTAAAAATAATAATTCGAACTAATAATAATCAGATTATGTAAGGTGAATTTTGATCTGTCGAAACAAATTCGCATTGATGAAATTATATACTTTACTTCCTTTAATGATTTTAGGTTGACTTCCATACTTGCTTACAAAAAAAAAAAACTAAACCAGACATCTTTTTCATGCTTACTTTTTCTTGATGTGAAACCGAAATCCTTCTCTAATTTGTGGTATGCGTGCTTGATGTTTTTCTAACAAATGTAGGGACCTATAGTTTACACTAAGCTGCCTCCGAACGGCGCTGATATTTAATACATATTGTAAGTGTGCTGAAAGAGTCTTCCGGCAATGACATATCCAATTGTTCTTGCTTTATTTTATGAAAATGTCCTGTCTATCTTGTTTCACCCCATTAGATATTTTTCATCAACGCCAATTGAATAAAACCTTCTCGCCGGCGATGGATAAATTAAATTTGTTCGAATTTCTAGTGGCACGCTTAAAAGCCTGCTTATTATCGTTTAAAAATAGAGTTCGACGTGAATGCTTTTCCGTGGCAAATTAAGCAGAGTCATTTTCAATACCCTGTCCGTCGAATAGAAAAATATTAAGAATAGTTTGATGAATGGAAATAAAATAATTTTTTGTTGATCTAAGACTCCCTTATAACATACAACTGAGCCTACAGCAAAAGAAGGACACCTTTTCGTGCAACAAAAAGCAATTACTAGATCATGTAAAACAATTTGCTTGCAACTGTAATAAGAGGCAGTTCAACACTGGTAGAGATTTGAGTACCAAAGTACGCAGAGAGCCTCCGGCTATAATAATTATATTTCATTTATGGTGGCAAAGCGAACCTTTATTCCAAAGCATTTTTAATCAGACACTTACAGCCTTAATATGTATTGCGAACGAAAGGTCTGACGAACAAATCGTCTCCGGACGATTTCGTACAGCATTGACATTCCCTATATTGTTCGTCAACCCTTACGTTGCCTACGTAACAAAGAAATGCGAGAAGGAATCATTTGTCAAATAACATGTTGCCATATGTCATTTATATAATAATTAAAATAAAAACACTGTGTTTTTTCTAATTTCTATCTATTTAAAGTTACATTTTAAACATCTGGCAGTGCTCATTTGCTCATTCCTTCTTTATATTCTCGTTCGTTGACATTTGTATTTGTTTGTTTACAATACGGTGTTTGTATATATTCAAAAAATATATATACAAAATAAAATGTAATGAAAAAGCAAAACTAGCATTCAAACAAATTTTATGATTTGTTAATAGTTTTATTTGTTTTTTGAAATTTCAATTAAATTCGTTAAAATCTTTCATTTTTTCCGACTTTTAAGATCAGCCCAAATCTATGTAGAGAATTGCGTAAAGAATATTATGTTTACATTTTTAAACACATTTTCACATATATTTTGTATTTTAAACTGTAATTTCAATCCACGTTCACATTTTTCCATTCCACCACACTTTTCTGCGGAGGTCCATTCGCGTTCAATTTATCCGCAACTTTCCTCCACTGGGCATCGAAAGAAATTATATTAGCCCCAAATACAGGAGCGCCTCTAGCCAAGTCTACCTTAGCCTCCAATTCTTTAATGAGCATCTCAAACTGGATGCTAGTAGTTTTCTTAACGCTGAAATAAGTTTAATATGTTATTTCAAATCAAGCATTGATTGAATTAGTTAATATTACCTTTTTTTACATGACTGATCCATTTTGAATTTAATGCAACGATACCAAACTAGCTTTCGTTTGAATTTGACATGTCTCTTCGTTGTTTTGCATACTATTCGTAATAGAGAATGTACTTTTCAATAACATATCATGTAAGAATCAGCTGTTATCGTTTGGCTTTGTGTTCGAAATACGTAATACAAATATGCGAACGATTCGTGTCTGACAGGAAACGAGCGTTCGCTTCGCAATACATAATAAGGCTGTTAAGCTGCAGACAATCGTTTTATTGGCTGTTTGCTTTAATGGCATAAAAGCCTCAATATAAATATCAGTAAATGTATGTACTCAAATGAACCTTTTTTAATTGGTGCCTTCTTTAGGGCATTCAATATTATTGAAGTACGAGGGAGAATCCTAAAAGTGAATGAAGTTCCAAGACAAGAAAAAGTTGCTCTAGTGAAAGATTTTGAAATGGTTTGAAAATATTCTGTTCTTCGATCTTTCATTGGATACAAAGTTGAATTCTTCCAATTTTTGCAACCGACTTCAGTTTATTTTTTTTTTTCAGACAATTCCAGATTATCTAGAGTAATCTACTCAGTACTCAAGAAGGTACTGCCGAACTGTGAGTTTATAAAATTTCAATAAATTTTATAAATGTATAAACAAAGAGCGCCAGAAGTCAAATTAGCTGCAAGAAAACAGAAAGTAAGGCAAAAAGTTGCAACATTTGTTGGCAAACTACGAATATGTTAAAAAACTCATATCCTTTTTATACTTTTGTCTACATGAAATGCTATATTAACTTTGATCCGAAGTATGGAAACACCTGACAGTGATCAATCTCCCAACTAATCTACATTGCAAATTTGTATGTTATCTATTAGATCACAGCAGATATATGTTTGTACATACATATATGTATATGAAGTGTATTTATACACGTATATGCACTACAGAGCAGCAGATATTTGGATTATTGCTCCAGCTAAAACATTGCAAGTAGATACGAATTTAATTAATTTGTTGCAAAAACGCTTTCATCCAACCAACTAAAAAAACAAGAAATATTTTGTACTTTTTTTAATACTCTTCCTTTTCCATGGAATAAAGGAGTTTTGATTTTTTGTAAATTTGCTTGGCAGAAAGAGTAAGTGAAGGTAAAAAGTCTTGGCTTATAAGTAGCTAGCCTGCCAGGTCATGCCGCTCAAATAGATGAAAACACTCTAGCTTTGAAAGTATTCGATGCAGTATCGGCTGGTGGAAGCACTTGGTATATCCCCCTGGCGTAAATTTTCCATTTTCTGCAAAGCAATGCTATAGATTTTATGGTGTAAATGGACTTACCCAGAGAAAACTATTGCAACAAGATGGTCATCTGACGAAGAAAGCAAAAATTGCAAGGAAATTTATTGGGAGACAAAATTTAATTAAAAACAGCAGTACCCGACCTCAATGCAATTGTAATCCTTTGATCACCTATGAAGCCATGGCTTGGGAAGTATAAAGCAGCCCCAACAAACATGGGAGTCCTTTGGGCTCACTTCGAAAATTAAAAAATTTCCTATATTTTGTTCCGAATAAAATACTAAAAATCATGAAACAAAAAAAGGAAGGTAGTTTCACTCAATATAAATTTGACAGAAAATATTATTTCATTATACCTTATTTCCATTTTAACTTCAAGATATTGCCACTTTAAAAATATTTCATATATATTTTTATAAAAAAATGCTTAGCCGCCTGAAAATAATCTTATTTACCTTAAATTTCAGAAAGTACTGTGCAAAGCCTTTGAGTATTTTGTGAGTATGTTTTATTGTATTTTTCTTTAGCTTTTTGATTACATAGAAAGGGTTGGCTTTTTTCGTAATAAATTTTTCCAATTCTAGAAAGTTAAAATATTATTTTCTTAAAAATGAAATTGGTAGCACAAAAATAAAGCAAAAGTCAAAAAATCTTTTTATGTCAGATCGTTAATATTTTTGAAAAAGTTTTTAAGTGAAACTACCTTGTTTTTTGTGTCTTGCTAAAAACTAAATAAAATTAGTCTTTTAATTTGCTTCTTATGATTTCGGTTTTGTAGCTTACCGAAAGTCAGTGTAATGAACATACAATCACTTTTGCTCGCCACTGTACATTCTTTTATATTAAATTTTTCTAGTTTCTTACCTCTAGTTTTGCTTCTGTTAAGGTAATTTTGACTTTTGAAATAAAACTAGTTTCTTTCTATCCTAAACATTTTATTTATTTTATTATTTTATTATTTTATTATTTTATAGCTCTTACAAATAACAAATAAAAATATTACAAAAACAACTTACACGCTTTTTACTAAACTTACAAACTGCCTATGAATTATGTGGATATACAATTTATTTTAAATTTATGATTTTATAAAAATTTAATAGTAATCGTCAAAAGCATTAAATATTGTTAATAGAGTATATATATATATGTATGTATGTAATGGCTTAGAATAAATTTAGATCGCATATATTCGTTTGTATAATTATAATAATATTAATATATATGCACTTAATTCAAAAAAGGTTAAATTTATAATTCAAAGGAGTATAGTAAAGTGATGTTTACAAGTAATCACTGTTTGATATTCATTTTTTATTTAATTAAATTATTTATTATATTATTTTTATATATTATTCTTTTAAATTTTTTTCTTTATGACTCTTTAGGAAGTAGCTTGTTGGTAGTAAGCAAATTTGAAAAATCAAATAAAATTAATTTTCTATAAAAACATATTCCTTGATGTTTCTGACGTTTTTTTGCAGAAAACTGTGGTCAGGTCAGGCGTTAGGTCTAACCAGTGAATGACCAGAGACTGAAAATTTCGGAGACTACAGTTTTCTTATCAGCTCTTTAGTACATAATCAACAAGGAAATCTCTTAATTTTTTTGTAAAACATTAAAAAAAAATAGTATTATAAATAGTTAAATTTTGGTAAAATTTGCAAATAAACAGAATTATAAAACATACAATATACAATTAAAAAAAAAATATTTATTTTAAAATCAAGCACAGAATTATGTATGCCATTATAAAATTATCCAGTAATCACTACAATAAAAAATACCAGTACGATTTGAATTAATTGCTATGAATTATTTTTCTTCACATACAAAATTTGTATACTTAAAATAAATTTTAAAATAATTTCAGCGTTAATATGTATGTATATTCAATTTTATAACTTTTTATTAATTTTTTTTCATTTACTTTTACAAAAGTTAACTTTAAGTGAATATAGATTCGCAACAATATTAACCTTTGAATCTTCCCCTACAAAAGTTACTTATAAAATAAGACTTAAAGAAAGACACTTAAAAACACTACAAAATATAAATTCTTCATTAACGGTTGCAGCAGTTCCAAACGACAAGTCGCTAATAGTTGATCTTAAAATACAAATACGAATAAAAGTCTCCACACGCTGGACCTCTTGTTGCTGTTGTTCTTCTAGGTATAACTGACTGTTCTTTGTTGTTTTAGTTTTCAGCACACTGGTGCCACTGCTTAGGTATTCTAGCCCTCCCCCTGCTGTGGTGTGTACCCCTGCTATGTTCGGAATCGCCTTTCCGGCTCTTACTACTACCACTTGCAGCTACGATTCGGTGTAAATGATGCAGCGTTTACCTTTACCCACCGTCGCCAACGCATTGCTGTTGGGACACCAACTGACCGCGTTTACCGCAGAGCTGTGAAGGAAACGGAGAGATGAAACAGGGGCAGGAGTATTATGAATTCAGATATAATTGTGAAAGGTACCCAACAGAAAATTAGATAGTAAATAATCAAAAACGAAAATAAAAAAATAAATAAAAGAGAAAAAGCAACAAAAAAACAATAAACAAAAACAAAAACAAATAAAAAATAATAAAACAAAAAATAAAGTAAAATAAAAATTTAATAAAAATGAAGTAAAAATAATAATTAAAAAAGTATAAAATTATCACATAACATATAAATAAAATAAAATAAAATAAAATAAAACAGAAAATAAAATAAATTAAAATAAAATTTAATTAAATATGGTAAAATAGATTAATACAAAGTAGAAAGGATAAAATAAAATGCAAGATAAAAATTAAACACAAATTAATTTAAATAAATAAATTATTATAAAAATAAAATAAATGAATTAAAAAAATAACCAAAATCAAACAAAATAACATAATATAAAACATAAATTAAAATTTTATAAAATAAAATAAAATAATTAAGCAAAATTACCAAAACTAACACAGTATAAAAAAAGAAAATAAAATGAAAAATAAAAACATAAAATAAAATTTTAATTAATATAAATAAAATAAACTAAATAAAAGAAGAGAAAATAAAATAGAAAATAAAATAAAGTAAAGTAAAGTAAAATAGAATTAAGTAATACAATACAAGAAATAAAATAAAACAAAAGATAAAAATAAATGAAAATTCTTATAAAATATATTAATTGAAATACAATAAATTTAAATAAAATAAGTCAATATTAAGCGAAAAAAAGTTAAAAGATATGATAGAAAATTAAATAAAGTTGAACTAAAATAAAAATTAATAAAAAAATGAGATATTTTAGTGCAAGAGTCTGAGACTATACCTAATTAAAAATAATTCTGTCGCTTAAAACCGCATAAAAATTATGTAACAGATCAAATAAAAGTAAGTAAATAAAAAATTCAAGTGAAATATGTATTTTTTATAAAATTAAATGAGGTTAATGCAAACATGACAGGATCATACTATGACGTCATGAGTTATATGCAAATTTAGGTTTAAAAATTTTCAACTTACTTGTGACCTTTCAGCGTCGCTTCCAAATCGCCTAAAATACTCCAAATATAAACTAGACCATCCGCTGAACCACACGCCACTTTCGAACCGCACGTATTGAATGAGGCACGCGCCCAATCACAGCTGAGTTTGAAGTTCTCATGACTGAAAGGAAACAACAAATATTATTTTTAAAGAAAAGATAGAGATTTCAAAAAATACCTTACCTGAATGAGGAAATTATTTGATTCTTACGTAAATCTATTAGTTTTATCGTGTCGTCTCTAATGGAACAAATTAGGTAATAACCATCTGGAAGTGGAGTTTTGGTGAAAAATTAAATTTTAATTTTCGGTATGAAAAAAGCAAATAACCATTTACCTTTTGTCATGTCAATCGATGTGATTTTCGCTGGCATTAATATATCATCCGCTTGCTTCTCTGTTCTTATATCCCAGAAGCGTAATTTTTTGTCATAATGCCCGCTTATAATGGTCGAGCCTAGACTGTCGGTGGTCACGAGGTCATTGCAACTGGAGCCGGCGAATTTCGTTTCAATACATGCGATGCTACGGAGATCCCATACCTTCAGCGTCCGGTCGTGGCTGCCGGTCACCACTTTAATGGGCTCTTGCAGATATTTGGCCGCCATCACTTTGCCGCTGTGGCCGGTGAGTGTGTGCTGAAAGGAAAGAAAAATAAAAGGGGTATATTATTGAAGGAAATAGATATGTATTCTTATGCCTTATTCTTTGAAACGATATTTCTTCGAAATAAGCATAAATTAATGTGTTCTTCTGTTCAGGAATAACTTCATTCTGAATTTCATAATACAACTTGACACATTAGGAGGACATTATGCAAAGGGTCATCGACCTAAGTAAATTACAGACAAATAATTATATTTACATATGTACTTCATCGAATTGCCATATGGTCGGGTTTTATGGCAGAAATTAAAAATCTTGAGTTTTCCCTAAATAATGAAAATTTTTTAACGAGTCTCTTACCGGCGACTGGCTACTCGCAGAAGCTAAGGCACACAGAAAAAAAAATTAGTAAACATATAATTTGAGTAGCAGCAGAAAAAAGCAAAATGTGTGTAAGATAAAATAATAGTAATTCTCACGAAAGCTTTTATAATCAAACGCAAAAAAATATCTTAAAATTTCTTTTTTAATCACAGCGTAGTTTAGAGTAATAACGTCGGTTATTATAAACATTTTTATTATACAAATACGAGTTTAAAGTATTTTAAAATTTATGACGCGGCACCCAACAGGCACGAATATCACAATGAACTCTTTACTAGAGACAATCAGTAAAAAGGGGTTAATATGAGCGGAGAAAAAACACAAAACCAATAAAAATACAAGTTTAAGTTTAAGAAGAAGACAGCGTATACATAATTGCTTTAATTTTTTTTTACATTTTACGATAAGCAACAAGTTAAACCAGATCCCTCTCCACCTAATCCTTCCGAAGAAGTCAGGTCTTTCCCTTCCTCTGTGGCGTTAATACGTACATTTAAAAAGAAAAGTTTGTTTTTTATGATATAAGTAACAAGTCTCGCCCACTGTAGATATGACGAAGTTGCTTCGGTGACGTCAACGGTTGTCGTAACCTTCTCTGCTATAAACCTTGGTATTGTATAAACTTTACACATTCACATATTGCCATTTGGTGACAGCGGCTTCATAGACCATTTTTATATATGGTAAATTGGTTTGAGAGCACTGTTTCATAATTTAAAAGTAGAATCTTTTAGACATCTTATTCCGTGTGTTTTTTCTTAAACTCAAAATTCAGATCGTGATCCAAAAATGTTCAACCCAAATTTGGAAATATCTTAATTTACTGCTTTCTTGTGCAATTTATTACTTTTGGTAATTTAACTTAATTTACTGAAAATTATCAAGTTAACGCCTTTAAAACGATATTCACCTATAGAAGCTGTTCACAGACACACCTTACGCACCAGCCCACACACAATAATTACAGGGCACAGTTTGCAGTTCCGTGCAGAAATTTTGAGTGAATTATAATTTTCAGGAAATTTACTTTAAAATAATTTTGGTTATTTGTAAATGCTTGTGAGTAAGGCAACACAAGTGAATTTTTGGCAACCTTAAAATGTTTATGATTACAGCGATTAATTTTATATAGGAGAGTTCTTGTGTGAATGAATCAAATTGTTTAACCCGAATTTGTATTAATTTAGCTTGTTTTTCTTCAGACCCTTGATTATTGCCAGCAATTTTGCGAATTTAATAATAATAATAATAATTGGCGCATTGTAACTGCTGAAACGGATTTTCAAGTGCGCGCTAGTTAACTTTTTTGTCGCTTAAAGTGGTACTAGTTTGCAAATAATTGAATCGTAATATGTTCTCGGTAGTTTCTTTTTATATTTTCCAGAAGGCAAAAATATTTTTTTCTTACGCCGATTAACGGAATTTCTCTTGTGGCAAGCCAAAGACAACGTCAGCTTTCTACACCTCGAAGTTTCATCTGCAGGCGATGTGCGATGAGCAACAACAACATTTACTTATAATCTTTACAGAACAACGGTAATATACCAAAAGCCATTGCGGTGGCGTTTGCATGCGCTTAATCGGTCGGCTGCCCAGTAAAGTGTCCATTTCAGTTGAGTTTTATATGTTTTGGTGCGTGCTACAATTTCGGCTGAATTTATCAGTGCATAAAAACAAACGCATTTTGTGCAAATATTTTCTATGGAAAAAGTGCAATATTCTTGGCTTGTGCCACATTCTACGTAGAACACTTTGAGCTCTATGAATGGTTGGCTGGTCGCCTTTGCTGCTCTGCTCTCAAGGTAGTTGGTTGATTCGATGGAACTCGCATTGTTGGCTACAATTAAAAGAAGCTGATTTGGAGATACCACTACAATTGGTTTTTATTGTTATTATTGTTTGTGTTGTTGTTGCTCCTCCCACTGCTTAGCCATAGCTCGCCAGGCATGTGATTTATTGAAATAGTTTTCGACTGAGCAAGCTCAGCCATGAATATGCATACATATTGTTTATGGCATAAACCTTGCAAGCGTAGAGTAAAAATCTACAAATCTATTGTATATGGAATTTTCTACGATTTTTCGCCATTTCTATTTATTAAATTTACTTTTATATATATATATATATAGAGGTATGTTTAGCTCCCAACAGTGCTTCCTACAAATATTTTATTCTTCTTCTTCTTCCTTATCTTTCCGTTTCCTTTGAATGCTCTAACGTTTTCCTTTTGTTCTTTATTACATTTTATGCATTCTTATGAAGTTGTTGTTGTTATTGTAGATAACTGAAAATTAAGCTCAATCTAATTCGTTGACCGTAACGCATTTTTCATTGAGTTAAGAAATATATATATGTACTCAGTAGCATTGCAAGCTGAGCTACAACTCGACTTTGTGTGTGAGCTACCGCAGCGTATAGCGCATTGTTAGTCAAATTCGTTTCTAAATTTTCTATTTGTTTTATCTTCGAATCTCACTATTTATATTTTATTTTTGTTGTATTTATTTATATGTGCTACTATGTTGTTAAGACTTCATTGTTTAACGCACAGACTGTTGTTGTTTGCTCCTGAGAGGGCAGTTGCATCAGAGTTGCACCTTTTTCCAAGTCCAGACTCTTTGTTTAAAAGCCAATGTAAACTGGCAGATTTGAGTTTAAGCTGCAGCTTTTTAGCTCTCAAGGTTAAGCGCCTGTCCAAGTGGATTCCGAGGTATTTAATTTCGTCAGCTTGCGGTATTGATACATTGTTGAGCTTAACAGTAGGACACGTTTTTGGTCTTAATGTAAAAGTTATGTGCTTGCACTTGTTTTCGTTAACTTTTATGCGCCATTTCACTAGCCATTCTTCAATTAGTTTAGTGTATATTTCTAACATGAAATAAAAGCTCCTCATAAAAACCATCAGCCATTCGGAGGCGGGGCTTATTACAAACTGTTGGTCTCTCCATTTATTCGAAAAAACATGTGGTGTGCAGATGTGCCAAAAGATTTGTTAACTACCAAAAAAAAAAATTGAAGAAAATCTCAGGTTGCAGGGTGTAAGATTTTCCCGGAAATTAAGACTAAGATGATAAATCAGAAGTAATTAAAAATTTCTCTTTTTGTTTAGTTAATTTATTGACTTTGTTATCCCAATTTTAAGCTTTCCTTGTTTAATAAACTGATTGAACGGTAAGCAAAGCACAACTAAATGCAGGGAAAAGTGATGAAGGATTAGGGATCTCAATTGAATTTTTCACAGTGTAATCGCTGAAATTCAAGGAACAAAAGAACAAGAAGCTAAAAACAAAAATAAATAATTGGTATATTGAAAAATCTCGAAAAGAAGCCATTTGATCAACCAAAAATCTACAATGAACTTTACTGCAAAATAAATTACTGGTGTTATTGTTGCACGCAAAGCTCGCAGAAGATATTACACACACATAAACTCTGTGCAAAGGTCAAGCTACAGACAATCAAAAGGCAAATCAATATTAATTAAATTGGATGTGATATTAAATAACTGCGGTTAACTTTATTCAGTTTTTATATTATATTTATGTTTGTGGTATAATCTGTGTGCATTTTCATTTTCTAACCCTAATAAAATACCAATGATTGCACCTTCCCTACTGACTACTTTTTTTTGTGTTTGGCTGGAGTTCTAACGGTGGCGTTGGTGGTACGTTGAAGCATTCCGCTTATTATTTTTCTAGACACAGAGCACGCAAGAGATACAGGAAAAGCAGTATTAGTATTAAAATAAACAACAAAAAAACTGGCCGTTGCGTCTTCCCTACTTTTGCAGTTGTACATTAGTACACATTGCGTGATAATTTTTGTTTTTTGTTTGCAAATGCGTAATTTTCTTATTAAATTATTGCACGAAAAACACAATAAAAAATAAGAATTCAATAAAATCGTTCCTACACGCGGTAGTAAAACGCGTAACTTCTTTTTTTTTATTTATTGCCAAAAGCCTTTAGAGAATTGGATTTGAGTCGAAATATGTTGCTGTATGATATAAGATATTCTGAAATGAAAATTAAGTAAATTACTTGATTTATAAATATATTAATTTCCGTCCATCTCTAAAACAATTTTATTTTTAGGTTTAAAAACTCGATGATAAGCAATTGTTGATGCTAAGTTATCCACGGTTGCCAAGCGATCGCCATTCGCTGAAAAACTGATAGGTAATTGAAAAGAATCACTTAACATTTAGTATATTGACATGCCTCATTACTATACTCCGTTTCTTTAGTTTGCAACTGCTAAGCTTTAGACTCATTTCTTAAAGATATATCTAAACACTATGTAAAAATGCTTAAACTACTTCATCGGAAGCATTGACACAATTAAGAATATTATTTAAGAAGCACTATAAATCGTATAAATATTTATTTAATTTTGTTTTCTTTATAAAGAATGAGAATGTTTGTAAAAGCATATTTGTCTGAACATTAAATAAACAAATTTAGTGGCCATAAAAAATTCTACCCCACGTTATATTTTACTTGTGATACATAGTTTTTTTTATTATAATTATTTTTTTTTTTTGTTTTTTTTTTTGAAAATGTATGTTTTTAATTCTACATTCGTTTTAATGAGAACCGTAATTAAAACCACTTCTTTATAAGTGCCCACAAATTAAAGCAAAAATAATAAATTAAATATATGTATGAAAAATCACAAATACACGCACACTGCTAACTACATCCTCAATAGTTGTGCAATTTTGTGCAAATTATGTCAGTGGCATTACATTACCAAACCAAAGCGGAAATCATGATTAAAAAGTTCGCTGCTTAAGTCTTTCGATTCGTTTATGGTTTAAATTTTATTTCCATTTTTAATTGGTTTTATCTTTTATTTGAGTATTACTTTTAGTCTTGTTAAATTTTTTCTCATTCAGTAGAATTTTATTTTACTTATTCAAACTTTTTCTTTGTTGTTTGCCACATTTCATGTTCAATCGAAACGGCATTTGGCTATGGCGGCTGCGATAAATGCTCACTGAAATTGGCATTAATCACGTTCTCGGTCAATTTTAATCACGATCAAAGCAGACGCAGTCTTAGACGTAATAAGATATTCGCGAATAGATGAGCTGCAGTCGTTGCTGTTGCTGATGTGTTAATGGGTTGAAGTGATAAATAGCTAATATTACGGTGTTTAAGATATTCGCAACTAAATGTTTGTTAATATGGGTAAGAGTATTTTTGTATAAATTAACACTGGTTATTTACTTTATGGCATGCCACATTCTCTATTCTGCTGCCGCTGAGTCTGTCTGATTCACAGTGGCGTTAACAAATTGTTGTGGCACAATTGCATTGTTTCGAATTTTATATTGTGTTAGGAGTTGGTGTTGGTCGGTGATGAGTAAGCAGATTAAAAGCGTCTTTAGTGACTGAGCACAATTTCAGTTGTTCGGGGCATATTTTTTACAAATAATTTTCAAACTATTTTTTTAAATATTCCTAAAAGTCCATTAATAGTAATATATTATTGAGAGCAGAAAAAATATCAAAATACATATAATTGCCAACATTTGGTAATTGGAGGTAAAAGTGTGATTCTAATGAATTTTTCGTACGATAGAAATGGAAAAAAATGTAAATTTTATTTATTCACTACATTTCAGCACGCTATTTGCAGTGTTAACATCCTTTGCATTTAGCTGCAAATACAAATATTTATATAAGCAATATACTTAACCACCAACGCAGCGCCTACTTGGCTACATTTTATGCTCATTGCGTTAACTAAAGAAATGTTAATTAATTAATTGTTGACTTGGGTACATAGCCTATCTTGTGGTCCTAACGGTAAATTGTATTTGCTTGCAATTAACATTTGTGTATTTACAAATATTATTAGTAATATGAGCTCATGGAATTCAAGAATATTTTTTTATTCTATTTTTTAATAGTTTCATTCATTATTGTTCGTCATTAGTGAGTGAATTATTATATAAATATAAATTTTCGCTAATTTATAACCGCTGAAGCAGTTTTCGGGGAGAAGGATGGCTGAGGAGTTTTTGAAATAACTTTTCATTTCATTTCAGAAATACAATCGAAGCTGTTGACAATGCCTGCCGAATGATGATATATTTTCAAATTATCTTAGCTTAAGCATAAAATTGCATTTTCTACGAAATATTTGATATGCACGTACTTTTGACTTGTCCATAATTTTATAATTTGAGCACCAATCTAAGAAACTACGGTAACCTCGGATCAACATTTTTTGGATCCTAAAAAAATGCAAATTTCATTCACTGCTGGAGTTCGTTCTTACTGTCACCAGACCTAACACCAGCACCAAGAAGCTTTGCTTTTTTTATTAAAAATAAACAGTCTCACTTATGAAATAACTTGTATCATATGTTTGTGGCCAATAACAGCGATTTATTTCTTTAGTCTAAAAAAATTCTGTAAGACTTAACATTCCTCTTGGTATGAAGACAGCTGTTAAGCTTCAAGTAATAACATCGCTGTTAGTTCCAGAGTCGTACAAAGACAAATAGACGAGAAATGTCTTTGCTCAAAATACACTACTTAACTATAAACATTTAAAATTGATGCGAAAAATTCATGTTAATCAGCAAGAGCATATTTCATGAGGAAAATTACTAAGCTGCAGATGAGAAAGCAAACACAAAAGCTAAAAATGCAAAACCAAAGCAACGTAGAAGAGCGTAACTCAAAATGGCAATATAGTCTTGAGAGAATTATGGCCATAAAATTGCAAAGAAAAAGTCAAAAAACGCAAAAGTTGAAAAATCTCACGCTCCAGTGCACACCAAACGCAAAACCAAAAACAAACTGCGGTCAATGCACGCCGATCGGAAAATACAAAAATTATGAAAAGCAAATGAAAAAAATTATAATAACAGAGCACGTTAAACCGGTGCGAGAGAGAAAGAGCAAACGAAGAAACATAAAAGTGCTACAACCGGAGAGGATGCATACACGTACAGGTGAACTGGGTGACACTCAAAACTTAAAGACGCTCGTTGCAAACACTTGTGAGTAGTTTGTTAGTTCGAAGGCAAACATGTTTGAGAGTAGCATAATAAGCCAAGTTAAACCCGAGGTTGTCAGTTTGCAGTTTGTGGGGGAGAAAATCATTCGATAGGCTTATTCTTTGGTCAATGTCAAGGCAAATTGTTATGTTGCGATAACTTTAAGCTCGATAGCCATGGAGGAGAACTTGTAATAACAATAATGTGAAGCTATAAGTTCTCTGGTAGAAAAAATATTTTACTTACAAGTGATTTTTAGAGAATCATGTGATCATTTGATACTATGACAATGTGATATTATGATCAAGTGATTTGAGGATCATGTGATCTCGATGGGATCATCACTCGAAAACTGGTGATCAGTAATGGTGATCTTAAATGTCGTGTCGGTTGGGCTTATTATTATTATTACAATGGTGATCATTTATCCTGTTAAACCAGATAAAATTCAATAAATAAACATAAATAAATTCAGTGCAAGCAACTTTTTGGTTATTTTCAAGGGAAAAAGGAAAATCTCTATTTTTCATTATTTAAAATCGATATTTCAAATATGCTTAATTTTTTCCTGAAAGTTTTGTAAGTGATATCAACTAATTAATTTGCTATTTAATGTAAGAATCCTAGAAAAATATATGATCGCCATTAGAGTTTTGAATATTTGCTAATAATTCAATTCTTCCGCGATTTTTCTAGAAGGAACTTACATAATTTAAAAACAAAAACAAATAATTTAATGATAAAAATTAAAATCTGAAATTAAAAAATAATATATAAAGAAAAAAAATTAGAAATAATATCTGCATATAATGAATCCAATTCAACTTTTTAAATAAAAATTTTGTAATTAATTTCAAAGTTGAGTTTAAACATCAATTTTTCGCAATTTATTAAATTTTTAAAAATCAACTCACTCACTCAGTAAAATAGCAAACTCTATTGAATGCCTACAAATGATCGTTACCTAAAGAGCATTTCCCCAAATTATCATCAGCAACATAATTATGTGGTAATATTCTCCGATTGGTAAATGATCTTCATTTTCTTCTACGCTGTTACTCACACATACCACCAAAGTGTACTCTCCATCTCCCCAAACTCTGATAGAAATTTGATAAATACGTATTTACGGACGAGCACATAATTAAGTTGCACACCATCTCATTTTGAGAGTGTGTGTGTATGGTTCGCGGTCTTCAGAGCGCCTCTTGTTAATTAAGCGCCGAAGAAATTGTTTTCACCGACACATACAACAACATTCCACCTCCGAAGACACCACATTTGGCCCGATCATCTCTTTCTGTGGCAAAAGAAGTCTTCTAACTTATATAACAACACATTACCTTGGCAAAAGACTTTAGTTCTACGGCGACCTTACAACGGTCAAGTACGATTTTGGTGCACACAAAACCCCAACTGCTGCTGTGTGCTTTACAAATACTTACTCATCACAAGTGTATGTAGTTTTGCTGAACAGTTAGTTGGCTATTTGATGAGGAAAAGAAAGTGTCCAGCAAAATAATATCCAACTAGTGCAAATAAGTTTGGAAATATTTTTTATTTATTAAAATAAAATAAAATAAAAAATTTAAATTCAAACTAAAAAATTTTTAAATAAAATTTTTGTGGGAAATGGTGTATTCGCGCTGAGAAAAAAATTGTTATCCTTGTGCAAAAAGTGTTTGGTGAAAAGTTGCGACTTGTGATTTTTTCACGAAGTTTAAAGTGAAGTACAAAAATAATTTCGTTCGAGAAGTAAATTAAATATTTTCTCGGAAAAAGTGTGTCTTCTAAATATCAATTAAAAATTGTAAACATTTTATTGCGAAAATATTTAGGTAAGTGAAAAAAAATAAATAAAACCAAAGTGTAATTTAAAAATGAGCTTGATTTAAATGTAAAATGAAAAAAATGAAATGTAAAAAGGCATAAAATCTAATAAGATAATATAAAACGAAATAATATTAATTCATTTTAAATGAATTATGATTAAATTAAATTAAATGAAATAAAGTTAAAAAAATAACATCAAATAAAGTAAACTATTAAACTATAATAAATTAATTTATTTAAAACAAAATAAAATAAATAATAAAATAAAATTTTATTTATTTCATTTAAATTAAATACATAATTTAAATTAAAAAAATTTAACAAAATAAGATATAAGAAATACTATAAAATGAAATATTGTAAAATGAGATAAAATAATAAATGATAAATAATATAAATAAAATAAAATAAAACAAACAAAAAATTAAATTAAATTAAATTAAGTTATATATTTCATAAATATATAATAAAGAAAATTAAATTCAATTAAAATAATAAAATAAAATAAATTAAAAGAATAATACAAAATAAGATAAAATAAAATAGAATAAAATAAAATAAAATAAAACGAAATGAAGAAATAAAATACAAATAACATAAAATGAAATAGAGTATTATAAGCACAGAATAAAATACTAATGCTGCAAATCGACGATTCTGTTGCATGCACAACGTTGGTATAAATATCGCTAAAAGGAAAAAACGCAAGGCCTAAAACTATGCAATGAATTTCAGATACGAACCCTATCACTGGGTACAGTTCGTACATAAGTGAAACAAAAGTCGTAACGTTACTTAGCTTAACATAACATACCATAATGGTAATAACATAAAAATAATTTTAAATAGTAAATATTAGTTTTTAAAGAAAAAACCAAAAATTATTCAAATGTGAAAACATTAAAATAAGGCATAATCTTATAAGCATCGAGCAGTTCTTGCTATTCTTATACATTAATCCAACACATATATTAAACAACTTCAGTTGTATGCTATATTAAATTCTCTTTAATACAATTTTGGTTTTGTGTACTTATCAGTGCATCATCTGCAAAATACAGCCGAAGGAAATTATCATAGTACTAAGCAGTCGCATAAATCAAAGGAAGAGATTAGGATAGGTTATTAAAAGGAACTGAGATAAAAGGAAGTGTAGACTGGGAAGGTAGTGAGAGTAATATAAATTTGATTGTCGACAAATTGCTATTTCTTAGTTTCTTTTGCTAACAAAATTTTTTACTTATATTTTTGTAATTATTGTATTTAGCATTGTGCATTGGTAATCCTTAGCAAAATACACTCAGCAATAACAATAATATTCAGTTTTTCTTAAAAATATTTTCAAAGTAATAATAATAAGAATGAGTTAGAACTAAGAATGAAAAAGATGAATATAAAGTAAATACAATAGATATTTTAACTCTTTTCATTGCGATACTAAGATTTTAAAGAAATTTAACACTCAATAAAAGGTCATTGAGCAAAATATTAAAATTTCAAGGTTCAAAACATTTTGCCCTGCATTCTCCCAAAAAGAATAAAATATAATGTACATATACCTATATATACAAAGCAAAGCTCTTTAACAGATTTACTGCTTGCTTAAGTTAACTTAAAAGTGCCGCCTCTCAAAATATCGTTCACTAAATGATTGATTGTCGCCACAAATTGGTTTTTAAGCACTTCTAATTAACAAAAAAAAAATTCTGAAGGGGGAGTGCGGTAATGCAATGGCAATGTGGTGGGAAAGAGACGCAGTACACTGCGGTTCTATTCATGTTTTTTAATAATATTTTTCACATATCACGCTTTTAATACTAATGAACTGAGGCGGTTGGCTGAGAAAGTAACGCGTTCAAAACAACACTCTATAATAAATTGTTCATGGCATTTTTCCTGAAAAGGTTAAAATAAATCACTTATGCCTAAGCATGGAGATGAAAAGAAATTTTGAAACACAAAATATTACAAATTTGTTGAAGCGTTAATTTTGTGGTGTAAATATGGCGGTTTTTAATTTATTTGGATGCGTAACTAATTTAAGAATATTTAGTATTAATCATTTTATTTTTCTTACCATAAAGATATAAATAAATCTATGTATTGGTTTAAGTCAGGTTTAATTAAAAAATATTTTATTAAAAGGAATTATATTATGATGTAACATTTTCAATGGAAAAAATACTAATAAACCTTATTTAATTATCGTTTTTTTGCGAATTATGTAGAAAAGGAATTCCCAAAGAGGAAATAATATTTATATTTATAACAAAAAGCATAACCGCAATTATATACTGGTAGGCTGATCTATAACTAAAAGCTATATCCATGAAAAAAATAAGTATTTGCAGACTACACTTTAATGACGACATGAAAATCATTAATCCTCGGAAATTAGTTCAACAAAGCAATCATTATAGGCAGCTGGTAGTCAGCGTGGCAGGCCAGTTTTTCGAAGGCTAAGACAATATAAAAACATATGGTCTGCGAATACAAATACTAACCCTTTCCTCATGTTGTAGACTGCAAAAAAATAGTAGATATTCAAGCCTGCCAGTATGACTGTAAAATAAATTAGATTTTCACAACCCCAATAGCAAAACTGTGCAACAGCAATAACAACACACGCAATGCAAGTGTGTAAAAATAATAATAACAACAATTGCTGCTCCATATTTGTAATTATTATTGCAGCTGATGCCTTTGTAGGAACCACACAGCGATTTTGATTTTGAGTAGCACAAAAGAGTGAAAAAATCAATTTGCAATAATAATAATAAAGGAGTATAATATTTTTCACAGCTCAGCCCCATATACATATATACATCATCATTTATATGTCAGTAAATAACATCCTACGAACAAACAAATTAAGGGTCATTCTTGGGGAGAACTTTTACTGACCACAAGTAAAATAATTAAAAAGAAAAAAATGAAAAAACATATACATTTCTAAGAGATGAATAATCATGGAAAAACGCAAAAGTACTAAATCCCTCTAAAGCTCGAGCTTCTGTTTGTAGGGGGACAAAGATTGAGTACTGACCACCAAAGGTGTAATTAGAGCACAGTGAAGGGCACAACGAATGGGCATAGAGATGAAAATATATACATAGGTACAAGTACATATGGCAAGAAAGTGCCTGTAAGGATATGAAAATTAATTCCTCAAAGCACTAATAGGTGTTGATGGTCACGAGGTTACGTCGGTGTTAAAATGTGGTTATAGTAATAATAGTGTGTTAATGATGATAAATGGATACGAAAAGGAGAGCATAAATGTGTACGCACTACTCGATTCATTTGGTCAGTTCTCTTAATATAACTGATTACAACTTCAACTATTTGGTTTTAATTGAAATTTTATTTTTAGAAGTCAGTCGTAAAGGCATAAATTTTTCCCCACCGAGAACTTCTATGTTACAAAACAACTTCGTCGAAGCAAAGTCGAAATTAAAATTATGGTACATCAAAAGATTATTTTAAGGCGATTAAATCTTGATCAGGTTATCAATTAGTCACCCAAAAATGTATTCAATGAATAAGCAAATAAAATAATTTATCGGTGAAAGTTATATGGCTTACATGTTTACTTGTATATGTATGTATATACGAGTACTTCTTTATGTTTCACTTTCCATTTGACTCTGATACTCAATCAGCACACTTTGAGGTAAAATCTTTTTATTCTCATTCTTATTTTGTTTCTTCTTTATTTAAATTTTTGCACATATAGTACATACATGCTCACCATTTCGATGATATTCAGCAAATTTTGTTCCTTCAACTTTCTTCTGATCGGCGACCGATTTTAAGCTGCTCTTAAAATTTATTGAGATTGACTTCAATTTCTTTGAAATTCTTTAATTTGCTTTGTAATGCTTTGAACAATCACTTGAAGTGGGTGTTTACCCAAATTTCTAATTTGAAAATGTTTATATGTATGTCACATATATAACCACTATGAATGGATTCAGATTTTGAACCAAAAGTTTCGAAGAATTTCCTAAAAAAATGTTTTTTTTGTTGTTGTTTGTTTGTCTTACTATTGTGAAATTTGCTGGAAAATATTTTTTTTTTTTTTTAATTATTATATAACAAACCGGTTATGTAAATATATTTTTGTGTAATTGGTAACAGTTATATCGTAGCAAATTAAGTAATATATGACATTAACATAAATATAATATAACAAAAGAAAATGTATGTATATCTAAGGAGACGGCAATTGACCTGACGCATAAAAAATACAATTTCCAAGATGTGTATGTGCCGTCAGAAGCACTTATGAAGGCACCAATTGACATAAGAATATCAAAAACATTGCGAGGGAAACAGATAACAACACAAAGACTGTTGCAAAACCAATTCTGTCCATTAGAGCGGCATTTTGTAGAATTAAAGCGAAATTTAAAGCGAAAAAACGACAGACTCTGACTATGGGAGCCAACAACTTAAAAGGTGTCTGTCATGGAGGTCGCTTGGCAGCTGAGAAATTAATTCATAATTTGCAAAAATACTAACGCAAGAAAGGTAAATGAAAAGTAGAAGTAGAAGAGAAAGCAAAGGAAATGTTATTGGACTTTAGTCAGGCGTTCAGTAGCCAACGTAGAGCGCTAAAATTATATACACATTTTATTCGTTGCCTACCAAGCCTTGCTGCATAACTGTTAAACGATATTTAATTGCTATATTATTTGCAACATTTTGTAGGAAGTGGCAACGAAATAAAAAATAGTAATAGTAAGAACAACATTATGAATTACATAAAGGCAATGTATGTAAATATGTAGATTATATTTACGCATGGTGGCATATAAAATTATTAATATATACACGTATGTATATAAGCTACTACAAATGTTCTTTTTGGCGTCAATGACCTCTCGGAGGGCAGGCTGGTCGTACTATCTCTTGGGATAGTAGCGAATATATACCTATGTGTGTATGCAAATGCTTAAGGTAATCCTCCAGTTGTGGAACACATAATGTCACATAAGTTCATTTGTAAGACATTCAACTTTAATTCATTATGCTTTTTGTTGTTTGTTCTAAAGCTTTTTTTATTTTTTTCCACGTTTCGTTCATTTTTTGTGTCCTTTTTTGATTACTTTTATTTATTTTCTTACAATTTAATGCTAGGTGGGCAACTTTAGTTTTTCAACGCAGAGAGTAGAAGAAATGTTTTTCTTGAATTTTTTTATTACAAAATAAATAATAATAATTACCATGTAATATGTTATATCATTTTAGTTTATTTGCACGAAAGTATTGCCAAAAGCAAATTCAGAAGAAAGCCATAATAACAAAAGTGTCATTCACTTTAACGCGACTTCTTCTTGACAATTCAAAATATTTTAAGTGATTGATAATCAAATATTCACTATTAAAAAAACTGACTTTTACAGTTTATTTATTTCCATACATGGTATCGAAATTGTTCATATATAAACAAAAGTCTCTTTTTTCTTTATGTACAACAGCTTACCTTTGTCGTAGCACGGCGTGAGCATTTTTTGCTTTTACTTTCAAATATTATTCGAAATGCTCATATTTTTATGATAAAACGATTTTCTTTGTGCTTTCTAAACACTTTCCAAGTGCGTAAAGCAAATTTCTAGTCGTAAAGAACTCACTTTCTCAGACATAAAGTGGTATACCATAAACGCACTTTGCTCACAAAAAGCCAAGAAAATACTGAAAATGCTAATTTAGCCGTTTCTTATTTTCTTAAATATTATATTTTTATTGCGCACATCATTGTGGCCATCATAAAAGCAATCATCTACCAATTCAATATGTTTAAACAAATAATGCTAAAATCAACTAATAGCAAACAGTGACAGACAATGGTTGTAAAAAAATATTAAAAATTAAATAAGGTGCTCAGAAAGTGAAATAAAGCCAAAACAATATAAACGTTTTATTTAAAAAGAAACAGTGCTATTCATACTGAAAAAAAATATATTTTACTTGACTCTGTTATATTTTATTTTAAATATTTTATTGTATCTTATTTTATTCTGTTTTATTTTTATTTTATTTTATTTTTTTTATTTGTTTTTAATTTATTTTTTCTATTTTTTTTTTATTTTACTTTTTTTTATTTTATTTTATTTGATTTTACTTTATTTTACCTAATGGAATCATGCTAGCAAGGGGTTAAGTATGTTCAGGTGAAATAAAGCAATAAAATTAAGATGAAGTCAAGATTGAACACTAAGTGCCCACTAAATACAACTAGGGATATATGTTTACATGTGTGCAAAATTATTATCGAAAACGTGCAGCCCATTAACGGAATACATCGAAAGGACTATGAAGCAAGCAAAAGAGAGGTTTTGTCGAACAAGACAATGCACAAAAAAGCTATATTGCCTATAAAAAGCAAACAAAAAGTATACAAAAAAAGTTAGTAGCTAAAGAAGACTAGAAAAATCGAACAAAAGGAAGGGTTAAACATGCTGTTTATGCTGTAAAACAAACTGTGAACCAGATAAAATTAATTCAACGATGGTGGCAACGAGCGCGCCACTTGTAAAGATTACATAGACCATATACCGCTTTATGTATGTGTGTATAATATGTCTGACACGTGTGAGTGCGTGCAGGATCAGTGCAAAAAAAAGTGGGGCAAAGTGGGTAATAATTTCGCATTCAAGCACAGAATAAAATTTAGGTAGATTTAATTTTTTGTTGTTCTGTGTATGTTCTTTAATGAAGGACGATAAAGATGGATTTTTTCAATCTATTTTCTTCTTCTATTTTTACATTCTCAATTTTTGCAAAAACTAATTTTTTTAAATTTTTCTAAACACACCAGACATCAGAAAAAAAAGCTATCGATAGGAAAATTTAAGTCTGAGATTGCAAATGCAATGTGGGAACTCAGAGTACCTTATATAACATCCAATTAGCCATTATTCATTACAAAATTATAGGCGTACAATGACAACCATGATGCGTTTAGCTGTGCGATACGATTACTGAGACACCAACGTCATAACATATACTATACACATCATCCACTCATAACAAATACACATTTTCTGCGCGTTAACATTACTGCCGCCTCCACAAATTATGCCTTCGCAGTCAGATTAACCGCAAGCTAAACGTGTCGGCTACAGGTGCTGCTGGCACCATTTTAATGCGACGCCTCGAATTTGACCAAACTAACTACTAGTTATTTCTACTACTTAGATTGTTGCTCTATACTAGCTTGAGCTTCAAGCATCTAGCAGCAATTACCGACACGCATATAAGTCGCGTCAGGCAATGAGGTAAAGCAAGTAGCTGCCATCGTTTTCTTCGCGAAAAAGGCAAAAAAAATTCAGCACGAAAGACATGTAGTGCGATGCCTGGTTGGAGTTGAATGGTGTTCCTGTCCATGAAAAGGCAATATAATTTTTAACCGATTTATGCAAGTACCATATTAGGATAAACTTATCAATGTTAATTCCAATATGATCAACCTTATTGTGATTCGGTGTCTTTTTGAATACAAGAAAAGACCTCAGTCACCACAACTATTTGGCCACTTGAGCTTGAATTTCGAATAATAAATACCTAAAGAAATTCCTTTAATTTTATACCCAAGTTTTTATGTGCAAATTACTGAAATATTCGGTCTTCGCTCTGCCTTACTTACTTTATTCTTCGTGCGGCTTGTAGCACTCGAAATTGGGATAATAGCGTCACGAAGAACCCATTGCCACGCTGATTAGGCTGAAGTCCCAAACAATTTGCCACGCCAATAACTTTGCAATAAAAGAGTGAATTAATGTAAAAAATTTATGCCACTGACAAAGCCGCCGAATTTGTTGGTTTCAAGTTTTAATAGAAGTGCATGCCTTCATACACTTATCAGAACGTCTTCCAGTATTTGTGTAATACAATATTTTTTTATTCCCACACACCCCACAATTATTAACCGTAATCATCATCATTACCATTAGTTGCCGCAGAGCTGACAGCAGCATTGTCTTTCGAAAAATGATAATCCAACTGGCTGCGGTGGCAATTGCATACCCAATTAAATTTCAAGCAATTTGCCACTTGCGGATTTGACTGTCACCTGTACTCGCCCCTTTCCTTTGGTTGCAACAAACATATTTGCGGAAGGTTCTGTTCACACGTATTAAGCAGACAGTAGCTAGTGGCGATGTATGTAGCAACTAGTAAAAAGAATTGTTGCTGATTATAGCACTGACTTTTATTGGGTCACCACAGCTGCCTTATATGTAAGCAATATCAACAATAACAACAACAGAAACAACGACAACAAAAGAAATGCCAGGAAAACAGTAGAAAATGTTACAGTGGCACATAAAAATCAAACCACACTCACAAGTTGCAGCACCTAAATTTACCACACACATTCGCTCATACACAAATATATGTAAGTATGTCATGCAACTTCTAAGTGGATTTTGATGTCATTTGTGAAGATATTTGATCGGCTGCTGATATGTTGCAAAGCAATTTATTCAGTCATTTTAATTTCTAGTGAATTCTATTATTTTTCGTAACTATTTGTTGATGTTTTCCGCTTATTCTGTCGCAACTTTCTTCCTTTTCATTGAATTTTTATTACCTGATTATTTTTAACTCCGTTCCCTCAAACTTTACTTAAACTTAAAATTATTACATATCAATAACACAGTCTCATAACCGGTAAGCACACAACAATATAATCTAAGTACTTTTTAGAGCTATTTGCTCTTAGCTATAGGTGTGACAGTGCGAGTGGGCGAACTTTAATAATATCATGTTTTTACCTAAAGATTGCAAAGACTTTATCAGCATGGAATTTTAATATTAATAAAATTATTAAGATTGTACGCTTTTCATTTTATTTCAATTTATATACTATAACCTCAAGAGAAATGAAAAACTAAGAAAACTTTTCCACACAGTAGTTTAGAGCTTTCAGATAGATGCAGGAAAAAAATATTCCCACATATTTGCATAGGCAGGATATTGTCCGGATTATCGAGTTAATCCCAGTGCCACTTTTTGTTAAAAAAAAAGGTACCGATATTAATTTAAGCCAAGAGTTACCTATGTACCAAATTTCATGTAAATCGATTTATTTAAAAATGAACTAGATTTTTTGAATAGATCGATGCCGCGACAACATTTCTGAAAATATTTTCTCTCCACATGCCTTTGTCAAGCGCAGAAGACATCTTCCAAATTTCAAACCTCTAACAACAGTCTATTCTGTGAGTTGATCCGTCAGTCTTTCAGCACAAAGACCTTTAATTGGTTGAGGCTTGAGGTGCAGCCCACAATCTCCATCAGATGCACTTTTTTTACGAATTTCACAAGTTAAGATTTCGAGTAAAAACATAATATTAGGAATAATTGCACGCACAGCTAAATTGAATTGACTAACATCGGAAGCTATTTAAAATTCCTTCAATTCACTCTGTAAACGCAAGGCGCTGTTGAGCTTAATTTTATAAAAAAAAATAGCAAAGAACTACCGAGAGCTCTCAACCAGAATACAAGTGACAAGTTGATAATCGGCATACGATACTGAGAAGTGGTTTCACAGTCGACAGCAAGTTCTACAAAGATGGCAGGAAGGAAAAAGTAGAAAGAAAGGAACGCCATGAAGCTGGACACACAAGAACGCAGAACGAATGTCGTACGCACCAACTCGTTGGCCGCATAGTTGAGGACACAGAACGAGATTGTTTGAATGAGGAACGCGCTTGGAACACAAGAGCACACACACGCTCGCACTGCTGCTGCTACTTTATGTTTATTGGCTTTTTTATTATTTTATTTTTTATACTATGCGAATGTAAAACTATGTTAACCAAGTACGGTGCACAGCAAACAACCGTTTGAATGTCATCTAGAAATTCCAGTTAAATCAGAACTCGCTACAATAATAACTACAAATACAACAACATCGAAAACGATGACAACAACTACACAAAACCAGCAATCACCAAAACTAACAGCAGCAATCCACATGCTGCATGCCACAACGCATTGACTGGCTTAACAGGAAGAAGCACACTTTTTACGGCAATAGTAGTATTGCAACAACAATAAAAACATAACAACAGCCAGCACCATTGACTTTAGCGCAAAGCATCAGAGTTAAGTCACAAGAAGACAATCCAAACAAAGTTGGTGCGTTCGGTGCACTATTCAGGACAAGTCCAAAATCAAGCTCTAAAGTTTGTGTTACAATAATAACAACAGTGACGGTGTAATCTGCAACATAGTCACTATAAAATTCACTGACCACAGTAATTAGTGGATGGAAACAGTTTGATCGATGAAAACTATATTTTGTAATATGTCATTTAGCGTACGAATGCACCGCCTAATCTCACCATCGGCCACTCAACAAGAGATTATAGCGACGCTTTCTAACGACATGTTTAAGACCACGAACAGGCAGTCGCTTGGTGTATAACAGCTGAGTCAAAAATACTGAACACTACATAACATTACGTAACATACTTTAATATAGCATAGCACAATATGATTGTCTTGCTCTTATTATAAATTCATCTAACATCTATAAAAAAAATTTAAAAAAATTGCATTGAATCTACATAAAAAATTATAATAATTCGAGACTACTTTTAGTTTAAGCAAGTCCACACAAGAAGCACTGATGTCCTAGCTGGCGAGTACTATACCTCTGGCCCTTAAAGGAATAAAAGATCTATTTAAGGCGTAGATGCCAGTCAGACACAAACATAACTGACAACTATAAAAAACTGGGGTTTCCGTTCAGTTTGAATCGAACATAAAAATACAAACAAGAGAATTATGCCACGCTGGAAGCTGGTTTTCTGTGTCACTGAATTTTACATACCAAGATTCTGATCTTTTGTAGTAACACGCTGTAATAAATGTATGCGCATATGTAATTAATTAAAACCCATTTTCATATTTCACATTTCCAATAATGAATAACTTTGTAAACAGCAACAAACCTGCATTGCTTTTTTACAAGTGAAAATCTGCAAGTCGAACGTGAAAATAATGAGTTTCAAGTAAATTTATGTATTTGGACTTCACGCAATACAAGATATGTTTGCGTATAGGCAGAACACTGTGAGATGAGAGCAAGCAACATGTAAGCAAACTAGTATATAAAAGTAAATAAGAAGCATTTGACAGCGAGAGAATCGTAAGAAAAAGCGCACGGCTAGTAGGTCAAGTCTTCAAAAGTAGCTAGTTAAATTAAATAACGAAACTAGTACATACGCAGGCACTTCAATATTTATAAGTGTGTAAACTAAGGAAAATAATAACTATAAAGCTAAGAAAATAAAATATAATAAAATAAAATTTAAAAAAATTGAAAAGAGCTGAAATAAAATATAACAAAATAAAATTAAACTAAATTTCAATAAATAATAAAATATAAAATAGAATAAATAAATTAAAAAAAAAAATAAAATAAAATAAGATAAATTATAAAAAAATAATAAAAAAGCATATCAAATACATTAAACAACAAAATAAAATTAAACAATATTATTTAAATTAAATGAAATGATATATTTTAAAACAAACACAAATAAAACAAAATTAAAAAAATAAAATTAAATAGATAAAAAATTGAGTAATTTTTAACAAAAAAATATAAAATAGAATAAATATTATAAAATAAAATAAAATAAATTAAAATAAAATAAAATAGAATAAAATGAAACAAAACAATATAAAAAAATTAATTAAATAAAACAAAATAAAGTATGTTAAAATAAAATCAAATAAATTTATATAAAGAATTAGTAATTAAAATTAAAATTACATTTTTTCAAATGAAAATTTATTTCGTCAAATCATCCACCAAAAATTAAAAATTTGATACGAAAAAAATTTTAAATAAAATAAAACTCAATAAGAAACTAAATTACCAGAAGTCACAGACTCAATATAATTACAAAACAGTAAATTTTTATTTCCTTGCACTGTTTAATAAGATTGCATAGTTTTTTTAAATGCTTCTAAGCGCGCTTGCCTTTCTGCTGTTTCATATTATTTGCATTTCTCGGTTACTTTTTTTTTTGATAAGTCTTAAAGGGTGACACTAGGAGCTTGTTAACTGCCACTAATGGCATGGCAATTATAGTGAAATTTTCGCCATTTGTGGTCTCTATACCTCATTACTAAATGTTGGCGAATCACGTTTTTAACGACCAACCATTAAAAATGCAATCGAATTTACAACACAAAAATAATAGTAGAAAACAACAGTGGCAACAATAACAACTACAGCAAAAAAAGAAGAAATTAAATTGAATGTCAATGCCAATGCCAAGAGGTGCCCAGTTTCCGTGACAGAGCAGCGTTTGGGTGAACAAAATACAAAACAAAATGCCGAAGCTGTGAAATCAATTGCAGTAGTTTGCTAGGAAATTCAGTAAGCCAACTTGGCAAAGAACCAGTAACTTACAAAGCCAACACCACATAACAAAACACTTAAAAAGCATGTTGCAATAGCGACAACAACAAAACTGTCGACAGCATTCAAAGTAGCTGCCATTAAATTCATTGACTTTCATTGATTTGCTACACACCCCAGCAAACAGCAAACAGCAAGATATACAGAGAGAGGCACAACAACGTTCCGTGCTCTGCCCATAGTCAACGATCCAATTGAAATAAATAAATATTCATTTAAACACCACAAGCTGAGTCACTTAACATTGACTTGGCATCTAATTCGCTTTCAAATTAACAACATCAAAGCCATGTTGCACCAATACTTTACATGCCCTCACACAATTGTTTCATTGCAAATACGAATCTTAAGTATTAAAATTATCGGCAAAGTAAATTGGCTTCGTAAATAAAGATTAAATACTCCGTTTAGGTCGACTAAAAATTGGATAGACTAAAAATGGACAACAAATAGACGGAATTAAGAGAGATGAAGTTTAACCAATCTCCTCTTTGAACATTTTTGTTCTTAATTTCACTTCTTACCTTTTTTATGAGTACAAATATTCGGAAGAACCTGTTTGAGTGTGTTTAATAATAACACGCAAAAAGCTTACCTGTAAAAGAAAAGAAAAAATTATTTTATTCCAAATTTCTAGATAAATTATGACAATGCCAAAACTTAATGCATTTTTTTTAAATATATAAAATCCCTAAATAAATCGAAAATAGATGCTTTTTCAGGTCATTGTTATGTTGAATTGTTTTTGGGTTTTCGTTTAAATGGAACTGTTTTAGACCATAAATTTTTTTGGAAATAGTGAAAAAATTACAACAATAGTTTTGGATGGTAGAAGTTATAGCTGCTATTTCGGAAACCACCACGTTTCCTAGATAAATTTTCATTTTGTTCTTGAGTTTCCACAGAGCCAAACCTAGCTATTTCATACCAATTCTAAACGAAATGAACTTTAAAATATTGCAAGGCTTGGTTACTTTAGCCTCAGGCTAAAGAAGTCTGAAAAGACATTAACAACAAGAACTTCCTCTTACAAAGATCTTGAAAAAAACACTGAGTTCAATTTCGAGTCTAGTCATTTGTCCAATCTGAAAAGGACTTAAGTTGTTTTTTTGGTTAAGATATCAGGGTAATTAAGTTTTACGAGGCTCCAGGAGATTAATCAAAGTCCAAATTTTTGTATGTATTTTTGCTGGATAATAAGAATGAAGCACACCTACTCGCATATAGAAAAGAAATGGCTTTCCCTAAAAACATAATCACTGATCTAATTATGGAATCCAATGTGATAAAAGACAAAATTTCGCAAAAAATCTAAACATAAATTTATATATAATTTCACTCTTCCTTAACAATGGTAGAAAGTGCGGAACGTGTTTTGCCTTTGAGGCGCTTCGACGGCGGTTGGATGCTGCTGGCGCTAATGCGGGCTCTTTGTTGTCCACACAAATGCTGCAACTTTCTGCCCTTCCTGGCGTTTGACATTATGGGTCATTGCAGTGGAATGCATATCCAATAAACATGTTTACAATAATTCACACACAAAAACTATACGGAAACCAAACAACGGCATTAAAGAAAAACTCATACAAACAATTTCATTTTAAAGTACCAAAAGGGTTGCAATTTTTCCACATTTATATGTTTGTGTGTTTTTCATTCGTTGCACAAATGCCTATGAATTATTGGCAAACAACACACATACATCAAATAAATAATAATACTTTCTCTAAATGTTTGTTATTGTGCGCTAGCGCTAAGTCAAGAGTCAACATCGTCGGCGACATGAGACGACATAGCTCACCTCAGACATCATCCTGTCCAGCTCTAGCTGTAGAACAATAGCCTTTAGTGTTACTACTTTATAGACAACGCCGCTAGCTGTCTAAGCACATCCACCCACTACTCTTATTGAGCAAGCCAAAGCTGAAGGCAAAGACAAAAGCTTTATGTTGCTAAGAGTTTTTATGCAAATTACCTTAAAAGAAGTGGCATTTTTTTGGCCGTGTTGCGAGACATTACTTTCCCATGACGTTTATTGCGGCTGCTAGGAAAAATGTTTGCGACAAAAGCCTTTAACGATGTATTTTCTCATAGAGTGACATTTCTTAGTATTGCATGGAAATCGTGTCTTCGTGTATGCTTCCCTGGGTAAATAGTGTGGACATTAGATTTCTTTTTTTCTTTTTTCGATATTCCTGCCCACGCCCAGTATTTTCATTAGTTTTATTTGTATTTATTCATCTCTTTGATATTGACTACTGGCCTCTAGTTCATGACTTAATTAGAAATGCAATTGTGAAAACTCAGCACTTATAGAGACGTGACAACAACAAGGTAAAATCACTCAAACATCTTCATATTCACACTGCAGTAGAAGAATTCGGCAGCGGAGCGTGGACGTCGATTCGGCATTGGAATGTCGAGAAGTTCACATGTGCTTTTTTTTTTTGTTGCTTTTAAACATGAATTTGACGGAATTTCTTTGCCGCTACCATAGCGGAAGAGTTATTAGAGGCATCCACACAAAACTATCATTTTAGGGAACTGCTGGACTGAATTTTGTTAAAACAATATGAATGGCCATATTGAAATGCAAAACTACATGAGAATGCCATGAATACATATTCAAATGAGGGAAATGGTTGAGCGTGTGAATAATTCGAAAATTTGAACGAATAAACACTCCTTTTTTCGAATAAATGTATAGACGTATATGTATACGTAGCAGCAATAAATAATACAACGAAAAAGAAGATCGATTGGTGTGTTTAGTTGTTAAATAATTTTTTTTGTTCAGAAAACAGAATCAAAATTTGCAATTACTGCACTGTAGTTGTCAATTATCACTTCTTTCAAGTATTTCTGATATTGATCAATGCAAAATTAGAAATTATATTACTTACTTAATTATGAGATTGACTCAGCTGATTGTAGGCAACGTTTTATCATTTACTCACTACTATGAGACGCAAATAATACATAGAATCTTAAAACCCTAATAAATGGTAATTTTAAATATATATATATTAGTATATTTGCATATCGATGTCCTCATATGGAGATGTCGACAAATTTTCTTACTCATTCTCAGTACAATATAGTATAATTTAGTAAAACTCCTGGCTTACCAAAACTCATCCGGTTTCCCACAAGTATAAACCACAATATTAGTAGATGATATCAAAACTCAAAAAAGTACCGAAATCGTAAAAAAATTTTAAGGAAAAAAATTCCACAAATTCTTAAAGTTTCATTTAGCACAAACTTTTGCTGTACACAATAAATATATACATATTTACATATATACATTCTAGTCAGTGCAATGTGCATATTTTATAACAATTTGAACAAAGACGTTAAAGTCAAAAAAAAAATAACGCCTGTGGTTATTAGTTGTCTGCAACAACGGCGTAAAGAAGATTTAAATGCATGAAAAATGAAAATTCTTCGACTGTGATGAAATTTTTAGGCTTCAAAATCCCAAAGGAAACTCACAGGTTTTAATGTTTTTATATTTTTTTTTTTTTTTTTTTTTGGAGTTCATAAGTTTTCATTCAATAATTTTTTACTTTTCGTGCAAGGCCTTGCAGCGGCGATCTTTTCACGCTGATCATTCGTTGCGTTGGGTGAGCTAACTGCTCGTGCTTGTCGCTCGCTTCTATTTTTTTTTTTTTCAATTTTCATTATTATTTTCTTCTTCTTCATTTTGCTGAGCCGGATTTTTCAGCGCAGCGTGATTTAACAGTTGTCTAGAGCAGCATGGCAACAAGAACGTTTTACGTACGTAAAACAGATTTTCGGAAAAATGTTAGAATAATTAAAAGCACAACAAAGCGATGGCGGCAGAGCAGTCAGCCGACTAGCGAGATGATTTTATCTGTCTTAATGAAAATATTCCCCAATAATGTTTACTTGTAATTTATGAGATTTCGTTGTGGAATATAAAAATATTTTTTTTAAATTTGAGAATTTACTTTTGGAAGTTAGCTTAAGCTTTTGATAATTTTTATGGGGCAAAAAAATTATTACTTTATCAATTTTATATTCAAAAATATATCAAAAATTGAAGCAAACTTTCAAGGAAAATGTGGTAATATTTTCCTTATATGTAAAATCAACATATGCCCTCTTCTAAAGATAGTAAACATCTATTTGTTATGTATAAATTTATCAGAAAATCGCGTGAGTATGAACTCGTAAATGATATTGACAGTCATGAAGTGGTAAATTTTCTTTGTGCACATACCTAAAAACATCTGTAGTAGAAAAAGTTTGCAAGCAAAGCCAGGTCAAACAAGGCTACAACTTTGATCAGTAATGGTAAGGCAAGGTATGGAACCCAAGCACTTGAGGCCACCAAGTAAGTTATATTGACATAAATACAGCTGGCACACAGAGAAATATATTGACGCTGGACATTGATGAAGTGCGCAATTGATTGCAACGCCGCAAGTCGATAAGCCGGTTACCATATGGGTATAAACATATATGTACTATGAGCTATGGAGATGGTGTATGAAAGCTTTATGCATGAATACGTTCATACTTATGTATCGAATTATTTGAATGCCGCTGCATAGAGAATTAGCTGCCCGCTCGTACTCGTACTCATTCGTGGGTTAAATATTTGCACTTATGACAAATTAATTAGTTTTTCACCGAAAATTGATTAATGATTTTACAATAAAAGTAAAATTCAAGGAATTTCTAACTGTATTTACAGTAAAACGTTATTTTAAATTTGTTTTTTATTTCCATCGTACATCAATATTGACCATGCATTGTGAGCAGATAGTTTACATGCACATTTGGGTGGTCTATTGGAGAAAATACAAAAAAAAAATTATAATTACATACATAAGTATAACTCATCCTGGTGGTTATAAAAAAATTAGAAGCTTTTGTTTGTAGAATTGTAAACTTTAAATAAATAATAACACAAATTTAATTCATAAATAAGGAAAAATTAAAGAAATGTAAAACAATTGTATTATTCAGTTATCAGCGGTCACAATTAATGTAGCTGTTTGCTGATGAAAATCAACAACAAAAAAATTGTATGATACTACATACATATTTATTTCACATTTGTTTTCTTCTCTCTATAGTATTCCCTTAGTCGCTCGTCGGCGGCTTCATTGTACCTGATAGCCCCACAGACGATATACAGAAGAAAATTCTTTATATGCGCTAAGTATTTTTAGGTGATGTTATGAATGAATTTATAACATGTTTTGCAGTCACATCGACCATATAAATATACGAATTCTGTATGAATATATATTCTTCCGCCCTCCTAAAACATGTGAAATATTACTGGATTGCTGAGGAAAATACTTTGGCAGATTAAAAATATAAAAGCAAATAAATAATAATATTTATTTTGCAAATTGAGATATACAATAATATGCATAACAAAAATGTATCTGCATTGTTTGATGACAATTGGGGAATTAACTTAAATAAATTGATTTAATTCTAAATCTGCTCAGTATACTGGCAGTTTATTTCTCTTAATTTAACAATCTTAAATGATTTAAAAAATTATATTAAAAAAGTAAAATAATATTTCCTTGAAGCCATCAAAAAACGATTTCTTCTAAAAGCATACTAAAAAAATGTGAAAGCGTTTAGGCTGATGGCACGTTCATTGAACCCTTGCTATTGTATAATAAAATAGTTACATAAAGCATTAGCAAACATTATTTAAGGTAAATAAAAATACATAAAAAGAAAGTATAGCAAATCAATTTGTTATTCTAGACCATTCGACCAATGTGTTAACTGTAACAGTAAATATGTACGCAATTGAAATGCTAATGGGCTCCATATTTTGTTATCTATTTATTTTTCTGATTTACACTTCTGAAAGATTTTCTGTTTATCTCCAAGGATATTTTTTTTATTATTCGTTTTGGTCGTTTAAGTTATTTTTAGCACCCTGAAAAGCACGTCCCATTTTTATACTAATATATTCACACAAGCACTTATCAAGCCTTTTACAGTCCCCTGGCAATTGTCACTTGTTTCATTATCGGCAGCCACTTAAAGTTGCAGCAAGCGAAAGACGTCAAATGGCTTTTCGAAATGATACGCTGTTTGCTCATCAGTATTGGGGCAAGAAAATGGTGAGCTCAAATTTTTTATTACTTTTATTTTCCTTTTTTTTTGCTCTTGGATTTATCTACATTATCACTTTATTGAAGTGACTTGATTAGAATTACCTTACATTTCCATAAATATAGGTACAAATAAAAAAAGTTGCGTTGGAAGAAGAAAATGATCATGTCAAATTTTCTATTATCTTTTTTAATTTTTTATTTTTTATTTATTTTTTTTTTTTGCTTTGAATTTAAATAAACTGGCATTTGCTGAATTGGTTTGGCTAGGATTTACTAAAATTTCTATAAATAAACATATAAGTTTACAGATGAAAAAAGTTTGAATAAAGTGGCTGGGGACTAATTCTGAAGCAGAGAAAATGTGAACTTAAAAATAATAAGCTGATGCTTTTACTTGAAAAAATTAAGAAAAACTTAACATCAAATTATTTTCTTACAATTAATCAAATCGTAAATAATAAAATTCCAATAAAATTTTTATATTTTTTGCTTGTATCTTTCTAGTTGAAAAAGAACAAAAATTCTTGAACTCGATGTAATTTATAAGTTACTCCGAGCTAAATTCATAAAAAAATAATAATTATTAGAGCCGCCAAGAAAGTAAAAATCAGGGTATAAAAGACCAACAACGGAAGCAAGAGGCAACGAAGCAGTCCAAATAGATTAAATAACTTAAAGGTAAGTTCAATATTTACATTTGTGATTTAAATATAATATATAAGTAGAAAAAATAATAACTATTTAAGTCCAAATTAATTTCTTTTAATAAAGCGAAATTCAATAAAAACTGGCGGCCCCACTCTTGCCTCTGGGTAGGCTTATCATACTGCAGACTCATTCTAAAATTTTTTTTTATTATTCATAAACAGTCTTAGACCACCAAAATGTCAAATGATGATTAGTAGATTATTTAAATACCACAGAAATTTATAGAAAATACAAACTCTCTGATATTAAAAATTTATTCCTAAAAACTTTATTGACCACATACTCAAAGTATTACAAATTCAGGCAATTTTGATAAACTAAAAATGATTTTAAATTTGTTTTTGCGGCCATACATTACTAATAATGTTTGTTAATTTTAAGTGAGCTAAAAGGCCTGGTTTGTTTGTATGAATTGAATATTTTTTGTTATACAACAAAGAAAAAATGGTAGAAGTGACAGCTGTTTCGGAGATCACCACATCTCCTCATCAGACTTCTTATGGCAGGGATCGAACCAACGGATCCTGACTTAACAGGCGAGTGTTCTACCACTGCGCCAACATCAGCCATGTAATCTGTTGTTGTATTATTCAATTCATTATTAACCAACAACTATTAAGTGCGCTAATTCAACCGCTATTTTTCTTAATAGAATGGTTAGTAAATCCTGTATACTTTCAGGCATTGATTGACTGAGAAATGTATAAGCATTTTGTTATTCATTTCGTTTATCTAGACCATAAATGAGTTTATATGTGTGAACGAAATAATCAAATTGCTTAGGACCGATAAAGAAACTGAATACAAAACTAGAACTCAACACTAAACGACCCAGTCAACATTCGTTATGCTTAACGGTTAGCGCTACACCCATTCGCACCCATTACAAACCCGAAACCATGTCTGCAATAATGTGTGAAATACTCACATGCTTAGAATAAGAAATTCAAACACACATACACTTTCACATCTGAAGCTAAATTATTTTTCAAACACTTAACAAGTGAGTGTGAGATTTTCATTAACAGTTTGACTGAAAAAGTTACACATTTCTGTACCAAAATACGGCATAAGCAACACAGAAGAGTGCCGGCACATACATACATACATATATTTCCAGGCGCTTTTGGTTGAATCAAGTGTGCTTAGTGACCACATACACGTAGCCTTGTTGTGCTTGCTCTCCACACCCAGTTCTGTTCGTTCAGTATGTAGTTGTTTGTATACATATATGTACACATATACAAATGTACACACATATTCTATATCCGGTATGCTCATTAAACTGCTGAATATTTCGTTTGACTGTGAATATTTTATATTCATTGATTAGTGTTGTTAGTGCGGTATGTGGCGGTCGATCGTGCAACGTGTGTGTCTCTCATCATCCTCAGTGATGGAGTGCAACCAACAAAAAACCAAACAAAAAGCGTTTCGTTTATTTTTCTCGTTCATAATTTTTTTATAATATCATTATTACTGTTTAATAGTGTGAACGTGTTCAACAAAAGACTTTGGCAACGAACTTGAGTGTGGCTCAAAGTTATGTGCGAATGAGAAGACACGGAAGAAGCATTTCTTCTTTACTTTTCACTGTCTCACTTATAAATAGAGCTTATAAAACGTGATTGCTGCAAGCACTTGATGCATAATTTTTAAATGATGATATAAAGCATTCACACATACATTTGGTGGCATGCAAGCGGTGCTCTCTGACGAAGGTATCATTAAATCAACATCAATGAACGGTAATAAGAATTCATTAAATGCAATTTAGATATGTGTATATGTGACTTGTTATTGGTGAAATGTTATGAGCTGTAAAATTAGTAGAAAATAAAGAAACAGAAAGAAATTACGCATAACTTAGGGTGGGAAATAGCTGAACTGTGGCTTGGTAGTTTTCCGAGCAATTAGTATGAATAAACATAACGGCAAAATATCTACAAATAACTGTTAAGGAAATAAATAATAATTATTAATTAATTTTGGTTATTTTCTTAAATAAAAATTATGTTATTTTTTAAATTTTTATTAAAGCTTGAACTAGTGATAATTTGCTAACTAAGCATCTTTTTTTTCATTACAATTAAGACTTTCGTTTCTTATTTAAATTGTCTCTTACTTTGTTTTACTGCTTAAGTTTTCCATTTGTAGTTGTTATTATTTCTTTTAATAATATCTGAAGTTCTTCATTTTCATTTCATTTATTTCAGTTCAATCATAAATACAATAAGATTAAAATTGTTTATTGTACAGCAAGGTTAAAAATAAAGATATTAATTTGTTATTTTGTTCTTGTTTTCATATTTTATTTATCGCCTGTAATTTGCAATACAAGTTGTATGCCAAATATATTGAGCACCAAATTCTGTAACAGGTTCATTAGTTTATATCTATATATGGTACACACCGTTCTGCTCTTATACATATGCATACTCGAATGCAATTCAGGGTAATGCACTTCAGGGTAAACAACGACAGGCTCTTACTAAGCTAATTCAAAACAGGTATCGAACGAGTTTGCAGTCAATACAGTTAAACGGCAAACCATTTGCTAACATATATCCGTACGCAAATTCGTTTGTGTTTGCTTTTAAGCCGTCTCAAGGATATGTGTCAGCATAGTCAAGTCACGCGCTAATGCGTTAAGTCACTTATAAATGTATATATGTAAATATCTTTCTTAAATTAACAACACAATCGCGCAAACAAATTCAACTTGTAGTGATACCCAATAAATAAAACATACAATATAAAATGAGCACGACAAAATAAAGTTTCTCGGACATAATTTTTGAACTCGTTTCTAATATAGGCCCCTGTAAAATCAGTCCTCCCAAAAAAAATTTCACCGATCTATCGTTACCAGGTTTCTCCTTTCGAATGGAGGGAGAATTCGCTATGTTCCTTGGGTAGCTTCAGAAACTAAGCAAGCGGTTTAACTATATTAGAATTTGCGAGAAAAATATTAGCAATAATCACCATAAATTAAAGAAAAAATTGCAAACACATTATACTATATATGGAAGAATTTAACACTTAGGTTAGTATGAATAAAAAAATCATAAAAATTATTTTGAAATGCTTCTAAGTTATTCTGTGAAGGCAACTAAAACTAAAACTAAACTCATTCGAACATGATGCCAAAATAGCACTCCAAAGGATAATAAAACTACGAACTGTTTTTAATATTCTTGATAGAAAAAAATTTATTAAAGTGTTGGTAAAATAGGTTATAATAATAGAGCAAAATTTCTATGAGGATGCTAAGACTGACTGAAAATATACTATTATTTCTTTGATTTAAGCTCCGACAATGCTATTAAAAATAAATGATTCCTGGAGTGGTGGGTATTAGTTTTTTTTTTTGGACAAATTATAACATGAAAGGGATGCAATGAGCTTCTATACCACTCTTGCAGCAAGAAGTATAAACATAAACGACTTGCCAAATGCGAGTATCTCAAGAGTTTGAGATTAAATCGTAAATATTCCGTGGCTAATTACTGGATGCGGTTATTTTCTCGGATTCTTTGAATTTCGGTTAAAAGGTATATATTTCAACAAAGTCATATTATAAGATAAAAGATCGTGCCTTTCGTGCTTGTATGACGAAAAAGGTAACAAAAGTGAGAAAGAAAGAAGTTTAAATTTAATTATTTTTAATTAATTTTCTGAAATTTCATTTAATGGACAAAAGAAATGCAATTACAGTAGTTTTTATCAGACTTTTATATGTTCCAAAACGACCTAACGCAATTAAGTTTTGGGAAACAAGCAATAAATAACAACAATAAAAATGATGAAAAACTAAGAGAAGAACTTTTTTTTGCAATAAAATAAGCCAAAGAATTTCAGTAAATGCAGATTCGACAAAAGGAAAAAAAATCCCTTAAATGCCGAAAATAACATGAGCAAATATTAAGGTACCTCGATACATACGTGTATGTATATATAAATCAAGTAAGCAACGCGTGGTTTTTTTACAAACACGTTTATGTACATACATATGTATGTATGTTTTTAAGGATGTGTGCGGCTGAAATACTTTTATTGGCGCCCAAAGCAACAAACCGTTGCCGATTCTACTTACATAAGCAAAAACAACAACATAAATAGTGCCAAACGGAGAACTGCACTTTGTTGGAAATAAAATTAAATAACGTAAAATAAAAAACAAGGAAAAAATAGCAGAAAAAGAAAAGATAAAAGCCAAACCCGACCGACGACAGTAAGAACAGTTATTTTGAGTATGTAACAGTGCAATCGACGACAGAGTCGTTGCGACTACAACAACAACTTGTAAACAAGCAGCATCACAACAAAAATAGTGCTTGCAACATATGTATATATACAAATATATGTAAGAATTTTTGCTTGTATGTTTGAATATATGAGAACATAGAGAAAAGAGAAGAAAGCCGCTGCCATGAGCTAAAGTAGATTCTGAAGTGGGGGAGAAAAGAGTAGTAAAAACAACTACAACAGAATACTGTCGAGAGAAGCAGTACAAAATATTTATTTAGCAACAACAACTAGTACGAATAATAATGTTCGGAACATCTTCAATGGAGGTAGAGTAAGCAGCAACAGAAGAATCAACTTCAGCAAGGAGAGTAACAAGCAACCGACTTGGTAAGTTATGTATTTGTATGTATAATGTAAGCCATGCAACAACGTAGATAAGGCAGAGCTGAAGAAAAGAGACGGCATCGCAAGAAACCAGTTGCAACTCAAACAGGTGACTCAACCTAAACGGGCATAGCATGAGCAACTTACGCACACGCGTTCCCTCTGCCACGCACTTACTTATATTTAATGTGCAACGTGGCATGCCACTTTGCTTGTTCCTGCTTGATTTGGCTCAATTGTATTTGCTCAGTCAGCCAACACAGTTGCCACTAGCCGATATGCAATTGTCTGTGCAACAAGACTGTGGTCATTGCCACATGACTGATGTGGTGGTCGGTAGCAAGCCAATAAGCAGTTATAAGTAGCAGCTATGTCACAGCGGAAAGAATAGAAGAGTAGAAACTACTATAAGTTGAAGTAAGCAATGAAGAACGCTAAGTCATCGTCAGTGCTGCAGCGCTTTTGCTGCTGATTATGTTGTTGTTGTTTCTGTTACCGCAAACTATTCGCCTGATTGTTGGTTTGCCAGAGCTGCTGTTACCTCCTTTTTTGTTGTAATTTTTCTTCGTCGTCTCCTTTTTGTTGCTAATATAATATATTTTTTTCGCTTTTGTTGTTTTTCTCTTATTTTTTGTTTTGCTTTTATGTATTTGTTGTTGCCGCCGTGGAAAAGTGACACACTGAATTGGGTTGCTGGCACACAGAAGATGATCAGTAGCAGTGCTGATGTCAATAGTTCTGTAGAAAGAGTAGCAAAACAAGAGCAACAACTTATAATAAATGGAACAAAGATGGTTCAACACACCTACAAAGTGTACATACATACACTGTCACTAGGAATCATGTTTACATTCACACTTAACTACACCAAACGACAAGCATATCCATATCTTCCATAGTGCTAGCAACAGGATATAATATTTTCTTATTGTTACTTGCCGGCTAAACTGGACGAGGGAAATCTGCATGAAATATATGAAGTTGAAGAACTTCTAGAATCAAAAAAACATAAGACTTCGTAAAAGCAGTTGCAAAATCCCAAAGTAGAAATAATCTGCTAATCCATTGTTCACCGCAACATCAGCCTGCTCACTGCTTACGCACATATGTATATATATGTATGTATATGGAGGATTTTTTATGTAGTTGGACGTGAGCAATCAGTTTTAAGCTGGCAATCTGCATTGAAATCTGAGTCACATCCTCCAAATACTCACACATAGTTGGCCTATGGATACCTAAGAGGCAAAGGTGGGGTGTAATTGCAGTTAAAAAGATGGGATCTTGCAATATTGATGACACACTGCTGATTATGGCAGGTTCATTATGCTAATGAAGCATGTGTTTGTGGCTCTGAATGTTGCTTCTTGTTTTAGTGCATAGAAAAAGGCAACCCATTTGTTGTTATTGATGTAATTTGCCAATTAGGTACATGGAACAAACTAAGGACGTTGGATAAAGTTAGAATTCGGAACTATATGCCATGGAAAGGTATCGGATATTTGATGGTATTTAGGTCGAAATGATTAGACTTTTGAATGTGAACATTTTTATTCTTCGGAAAACAATCTCTTCTGGTTTCTTTACTTTTTAAACTGCCACATGATTCCTCAGATTCAACTTAGGAATTATGACATTTTTAGCAGTCTCGACGATTTACGAAAGTGCGAAAGTGATCCGTCATGGCCAATGACATGAACGAGTTAGAAAGTGAAAGGAAAAATTGTGTAAGATTTTTGTTTAAATAAATATCTGAGGACGCAACTTGCCACTGGAATAGTTGTACACAAATTAAGGCAACGGAACCATGATAATGACCAGTGAACGCAACATAACATAACGGTATGAATTGTATGATGCGTCAAAGAGAATTGCTGTTCAATGAAGCAATTCAAGACAAAATTGATAAGGAGACGGAGCAAGACAGAGAACAGAGTTTGAATACCGCATTGTCAGCATTATATTTAATTTTAGACATTTAAGTAAACACCAAACGGTTAACAACACAAAGTAACAACACTAAGAATAAACAATATACAATATATTTATATGTGTGGATGGTGCCTCAATACCGCAGACATACATATACATATATATATAATTTTTTTCAATAAATGCGAGTTCGAACCCACGACTCTTCGCTTGTTAGTGCGCACTCTGAATACCGCCTTTGTAATAGTGGTTGCAAATTACGGACCATAAAAATACACATATGCATATCTAAATATAATAAAAATAATACTTTATTCGAGCATTGATTGGAAACGATTTAAAAAAAATTATTAGAACCCGATCCACAAATCCTAAAATCTCACAAGCCTTTTTTACATAATTTCCATTTTAATTAATTTTCTTTTATTTAGTTGGAGGTATTAAAAGTGTAAACGGTTTAAGCAGCATACTTAAGAATTTTCCAAAGATTAATAATAATTTTTTTAAAATATGGCTAATTTAAAAAAAAGAATTAAAGTATTTTTTCTAATAAAAATAATTAAAATCTGTCTAAATATCTAAATCAGAAACTCAATTAGATTTGAATATATATACGAGTTTTATGCTAAATGAAAAATATATATTATTTACAGTAATTTTAATTTTTTATTTTTAAAGATATGACCAGCAACAAAATTAACTCCACCAGAAGTTTTCTATATTAAAAAAAGCTACCATCATTTCGTAAAATTCCACAAATATCTTTGCTTCGTGCTCTTAAGCCTGCAGCAGTGACATACAAACTCATAACCATTTCCTAAATTGCGCATATATTATCGATCTGTAACAGTTAAATGGCAGCAAATATAATTTTTTCCGCCTAATTCTCGACATATTTAGTGTAATTTATTTGTAGCTGCTGCATTTTTATTTACTCGTGTTGAGCTCAGTAGGTCACCAGACATGCCATGTAACAAACTCTTTGTTGCTACGAGTATATGTATAATATATATGCACTCATACGTGTGCAATATGTGCAATATGACAGCTTATTTCCTCAATATGCTTCGGTTCTTTTCATTAATACCTTCCGGCGTTGAATTTCCATTACCCCACTTTAACTTCTACTCTAGTTTTTCTATTCAAGTTTTCGGCAGTTTAGCACGATATAGCTACTACTCCTTTATGCGTGTTTTCGGTGGTATAATAAAGCGCGAAATGTTTAGTAATTGAAACGCCATCGCATAAAAAATATTCGCACATATGTGCGTATGTATGCCTGCTGTCTGCCGCCGGTGTTATACATTTGCAATTCGTTCGAGTTTTCTTATTTTATGCTCTGTGGGAAATTGAAACTGAGTTAAATGGCGAGCCGTCAGGCACTACTAGACATAATCACTACACATACAAACTAACAAAATAATACTACAGGTGCAAACTTTATGTATGTATAGACGGACGGAAGGCCAGAGCCAGATAAGCTGCAAGATTCTATTTCATTTTAGCGGCTCGTGTCTTTGAGTTAATTAACTGGCAAGTAAGTTATTTAGTTGGTAGTTTAGTTACAATAGTAAGTCGGCTAGTTAGCAGACCGGAAACTTAATAAAATCAACACGATTTCAAGCATTTTTACCTTATGGCTGGGTTGTGTTGACCGGACTTTAACTGTACCGACACCTCAGATATTTTCAAGGTTCATTCACTAATGAATTTATTGTAGGATTTTCCGAACTTTTTTGCAGTTAAATGCTGAAATAGGCATAACTAATGAAGTAATAAACTTAAAGTTTATATTGCAATGAGCTACTTGAGAGAAATAAAACACATGGGGAAAAGAAGACAATTTTAGTTAAGGGCCTCAAAATAAATGTCTGGAATAAGTTACGATAAATATTCCTAATGGCATAAATTGATTCAAAATATTTTTTTTTTTTCAATAAGAAGAGAGCAAGAGTTATTTTATGCTTTGAGAACAAAAAATCGTTCGATCTCATTTCTAAAACTTAAAATTTCATTCCTTTAATTCTAATTATGCCATTTCCAAACACATTTTCTTGAAAAACCTCATAAACTTTTTTCTCTAAAAAGGATTATTTATTTGTATATTTATTTATATACTTTTAATAACTTTACTTCAAACTGTGCCTTTAAAATATTAGTGGCGCTTTTCTTTTGGTTATTATTTCTGCGAATATTCCACTAAAAAATTTTAATTTAATTTGACAAGAAAATTTTTCAATTCAATGTCCTAAAAAAAAACTGAAAATAATTAAGAGTAATTTTTGATAACAAATCCACAAAATTTAAAGTCAAAAGCAAGCACATCATCTAACAACTTTCATTTGAGTATATTCACAATTAATAATATGTACGAGTATATGTCTATGCATAATTGGTAAATTCCACAGAACACTCTAAAACAATGGCTGAAGAAGTCTTTATCTCATTTGACACAATCTACATTTGCATTACATGTGACCGAATCTCTGTCAGGCCAACAAATATGAAGTAGCTGTCGGACGGTTGGCACACTTTCCACTGTCCACTGGGTGCGCAAAAATAAAGAAACACCTAGGTACCCACTTGAAAAATAAAAGTTTGCGAACATTAGAAACACAACATGTTGGTAACATAAACTGACAAACAAACATCCGAATAAATGAACGAGAGAACGAATAAACAGGAATTTTTCCCTCGCCAATAGAGGCAATTTTGTACATTTAACTATGCAAATAAAACTCTTCAGACAGAAACTTCAAGCGAACAACAAAAGTGTGAGTGGAAGCAAACACAATAAAAAAAGTGAAGCTTTTGTATCTCGCAGTCATTTTATGTCCAAACAGGCACTTTTATAAACTTGTCATAAGCCACAATTGCCCAAATAAATTGTAGAAAGAACGGACAGAAGTATTGGAAGTAAGCAAACAACAACAACAACAATAAATATCTTTATAATTGGCACTTTGTAACCGCTGAAGCGATTTTCGGCCGAACTCCTCCTCGAATTTTGTGGTTTTGTGTTTTGATGTTTTTCCAAGAAAATGGAGGGACCTACAGTTTATACTAAGCCGCCTCCGAACGGCTGATTATTTTTATGAAGAGCCCATATTTCATACCACAAATACACTTGGATGTTGGTCGAACCCGGTCTCGAACGCGGGTCTCCCGAATGGCAGTATGTACTCGGCTATCGCGGCCGCTCATATCATTGACAATGAATATGCATGAAGTGAAATGACCAAAATGCATATGAGTAGCAAGAAAGCAGCAGCAATGTGGCAAGCAACATGCAGTGGTGGACAAGTATCCAGCGGCAGCTACGACGACAAAAGGTAACCGTGCAATATGACAGTTTGCTTTAGACGATGACAATGGCTGCACTCTGCAAGCTTGACCAAATAAAGAAAAGAACGAGAAAACAAACAACAACGATTTCAACATCATACCACTTGGAATGTAAAGTAAAAGTAGAAGAAAAATAAATTTTCTTGTGTATGAAAAGAACAATGCTGCCGAGAGGAAAGTTGTCAAAAAGGCAGCGTCCGCCTACACACATTGTATGTAGAAATGTTTCTTACAAGTGGCAATAATCGTCCACAGGCCAGAGGCGGTGGCATTAAAAAAGTGTTAATTTCTACTTTTTTAAAGTTTTTTGGTTTAATTTCAATTTAATCCTTGAACGAGCACAAACCTTAAAAGTAAGAACCACTAATTCAAAATTAAAAATATTTACAAAAGTTTGATATTTTTAATAACTTTTATAAGTATATAATAATATATTTAAGTGCTTCTCAAGCACTCAGGTCATAAATAAGAATATGTAAATATGTTACTCGAACTGTGGCAAGTCTAAGGAAAAGTTGAGACAAACCAAAAGAAGACTAAAAATCCAACACGGGCAATGACTAACCAACGAAGCCTGTCATAGTTTTTTTTTTAATGACGCAAACTTTTCTTTATGGCCGTTGAAGAAACGGAAAACATTCGGACAATGGCAATTCATTGAGACCTCTTTAATACGAATAAATATGCTTCAAAATTCTTTTGCAGCAACTTCATCACTAAGGAGGAGGTTATTGACCAAATTGTGGCTGGCGCACTGCAACTCTCTACAGAAATTTTTACAGATTTATTTGTGCATGCACGAACACAATTGAGCAAAGCGAAAATATATTTTCTTTATATAAATTTTGCATTGCATTGGCAATAATCTCTTTTGTTTTTTTATTTGACTCCAAAAATGTCTTTACTCTGCTTTTTCTTGTTTTTCGGTGGTTTTGGTTTGAAAATGATGTTGCTTTGCTCGTTTGGCGAATAAGCATTGCCATCAACATGTTCGATGATGCTGACTGGCAGACGACTTGGCTTTGAAATTTGCGGTTTGCTTAAATGACTTGTTCTTTTGCTTGTCTGTCGCTGAATTCAGGTCACATTCAGGTGAAGTTGGTGAGTTTTTTACATTCCTCTCTGAGTTGAAAATTGCACGTACATACTCATCCGCTGTCCTCGCAGCCTATCTGCAGTTAGCAAGTTCTTTGAATTATCTTCTTTCGATTCTGCCAATACGGCAAGTGGTGAGCAGCAGACGGAAAAGGCAAAAAAAGCAATGACCTCTTGAAATTTGCTCTTCTCGACCCATTTCATTTTAGCACTACTACCATGGGAATATATGACTTTCTTCTGGGTTAGCGCATTTTCGTTTTTGGTATCAAGTGGCTTTCTCTGTGTTGCATTTCACTATTTACAATGAAGAATTTAGTAAAAATGTTTTAAAGAAAACTGTCAACGAAGAAATTGGTCATATAAATCGGTTATTCCTGTTTTAGGGGTATGGTGCATCATGGGCACAAACGACAGGGAAGGGAAGAAAATGCAAGAATATGGATGATGATTTGACAAGTTTTTTATATTGCCTTAAAATACTATTAAGAACGAAATATTTATTAATAATAATTATTAAAAAAAAAAAGAAGAAGTTATCCTTCGCTTTGTATAAATATTTCATTAATAGTTTCTTCAATGAGAGGTTCTTAAATCACCAGCAGTCACGCGCTCCAACCAATTTATAGTACATACGGATTCTTAAAACTTCATAAACTCTGCCTTCCTCTATAATGCTCACTTTATTCAATCACTCATCTTTTTTTGCGGCCATCTTCTCATGTGTTATCTTAATCAATGTCACATTTGAACACTCAACACAAATTACCAGTAATTCCTACAAGTTCTAACACCCTCCTAAATGACATATAAAATGGGAAATGATAACATAATTACCAAAAAAAAAAACGCATATAACAGACCAGTCAAAACAAAACGCTTTGACCACCAAAGTACTAAACAGAAATGAAAAATACACACTTTCCATACAATCTGACTCAGAAATTGTTACGCCACAGAAACAATATGAAACTGTGGGCTCTAGTACCGCAGCAGATCATGCTACACTTGAGCTGACGGCTGACAGAATAACAACGGCAAAGCACTCAACCCAAACATATGTATGTATTCACATTATGAAGACTCATCAACACATGCTTCTTATACGAAGTACCAATGAAGAAGCTATAGGACCACAGTCAAATGAATATTTAGGTTTTTCCCTCTTATCTTCATCTCTCACCCACAAGAGGAAACATGATGCCCTCTTACTAGCGGCAATTGTGGCAAGACACTTCAGTCTTGTTGTTGTTGTTGTATCGCCTACACTTCAGTCTTGCATATAAGCAGTGACTGCCTCATGACCGCACGTTTTCATTTAATCATAATTTTCTTTATTTGACGATCATTTTGGTACTTCCATGGGAGACACAGGTTGTTGTAGAAAACTAAAACTAAATTACACCCAATGTAAAACAAATGTTCACCGAAAGGAGGCAAAGTCGCAAATTGGTCATTAAGGTCACTGAAAGTGAGTGAATATATTTTTTTCCCCAAAAATAGAATACGTAAAGTCGGTTTAATTACATTCCTAAGACCATAAAAAAAAATCGGGGCTTCAAAGCTATTTAAAGATTAACAAAATATATGTAAATGTATTAATAGATTATAAATTTAAACCAGCAGAACAGACACATTTGAATTATTTTTGACATTTGCACTTGAAATCACACAAATGTATGCCTGTGTAAATAAAAAGAAAACTAATTTTTATCTTTGAAAATTAGTGTAACGAATAGTCACGCTGTTGTCACTGGGTCATCGAGCTAGCGAGGCAACTTAAGTATTTAGTAACACATCAAGTGCCCAGCGAACAAAACGAAAATGGTACAAATTACAGTAAAAGCGAAAGCACTGCTTGAAGTTAGATGAGCAGCGAAAGTGTTTTTTGCTTGACAGAAAGTTTGTTGTTTATTTTTGAATGAAAATAGAAGAAAAATATACATGCGTGTAAATAGGCAAAACTGTGGATTTAACGTTTCTTTCACTTCAAGAACTCCATGTGCTCAGTATGGCATCACAATATATTTACTCCAGTTTTGTAGCCCATGACAGTGAGAAGAATAGTTTTCAGTGCTCAACAAAAATCATGCTGTCCGTTGACACGAGTATCGGACTAACCTATCTTTTACAGTATACTAGTAGGTATGAAGCACTAACTTAATAGTTACAACAAACCTTTCCTACACATTCGTTTCTACACGTGTGTATTTGCTTACGTTCAAAGGGTCGTGAGCTCATTATATTCCGATTATATTCATTAAAACAGTGTGTGAAGCCTGTGTGCTCAAGAAGCATCAGTGCTGACTTTGCTTTATTTATTTCTCGTCTTGAACCAAATTATTTGAAAGTGAAACTTTGAACTTAGATTTCGTTGATACCAATGCTGCTGAGCTTTTGGTTTATTTTGCTAAAAAAATTACATTTTCATTACTTTAAAACATTCATAGCACGGCATACTTACTTCTTACCATCTTCAGCACTTTCAATTTTACATACGTGTACATTTTTTGAACAGTGAATTCGAAACCGTATCATTACTAGGTAATTACTACATATGTCAATTGCAAATTTTCTTTGCTTACCTGCAATGAGAAAAGAGAGAAAGTTATTCTTAGTGAAGTTTTATATAAATATATACAATGAGAAAATAATCATATAATGGAATATATGTAGTGAAGTTATATACACGTATATTGTGTTTTTTATCTCAAAATTTCTAAGATTTAAGAATTTTATAAATAGCATTCCAAAGGACTCAAGAACACTTAGATTACTAATATCCCTTTAAGTAAACACTTTAAACAGATTTATTTTATTAAATATGATTTTAAACAGAAAATTCATCACATAACATCACTCAATGCATAAATTACTACTTAAGGGATTTCGAAAAACCGTCGTCGAGCCAATCATTTTTTTAGTACAATCTTTTTGCTCTTACTACCATAACATACTTCGAGTTTTATTTTTGGTGTCCCCTGCCGCAAAATCATGAACGTATCTTAAAGTAAAGAAAAATATTGCAAACCATAAAGGTAGGTCAGCATTTATTGTTTTTTATATGAACTATGATATGATATATATTATATTATTATATATTATTTTTATTCGAAATTTCATAGAAACCAAATAGTTATATAATTTTTACTAAATTTTCTGAACAGTAATTCTCTTATCAATCCTGATTTCCACTGTCACTAAAGATATAAAAACCATAACAAATCTCATAACAAAGTAATCTGATATGTTTATAATTACCGATATATGTCATAACAAATGACAAGCAAATACATAATACATTATGTTAGGCTTATCAAGATCAACATATCCCAGAGACTGAATACAGATATTAACACAATAGTGAGGAGTTGTGTGTGGAAGTGTAGAATTTCATTCAGAAAAGAGACAAACAAAATGGTAATAAATCTGCCGAAAGGAAAAAAGTTTGTTCATAAATGCCTAAGAGAGTAAATAAAGGGAAGAGGCGTTGGCTTTCATTAGTAAATGAAGTTAGTTAATTACTGAGGTGGAATTTAAACAGTTCTCAGTTGAACTGGATAGCTGTTTGGAGCAAAAGTAGGAGAAGATCCCAGTAAAACTTCTGATATGGACTAAAATAAACAATCTCTAAACCATTCCAGGATTTTTTTCTTTACAATCAATTCAAATCTGATCTGATTTCTGATCTGTTTTGCATTATTTAAAGCGTAACATTCAGTTCAAATGCTGAAATTTTCAAACCTTTTTCCTAAGCTTAAAAAAGAGTAGGTAGTTATTGTTGGGCAGCAAATTTTTATCTGGAATAAAATAAAAAAACTGCAATTTGTGCGTTCATGCACTGTCATCCTGCCTGCCAGCAACAACCCGCCTTTTCTATGTAAACATCTCATTAGATATGGAAGAATTGATAATTATTGCATGGGGCATGTCAACTGCCACCAACTTCGGAAACTGCAAAAATTCTAAAATAAATGATAAAATATCAAGAAAGATAAAAAACAACTTTCAATGGGCTTTAATTATATTCAGCTGTCAATAAAATTACATGCAACAAACGCTGCCGCGTAAGAAAAATTAAATTTTTTAGGAATTAAATTGCTCAAAACAAACGCCAGTATGACACGACAGACCAGACATTATGCAATTCTTAAAAATGCAGGAGTACGTATTCTAATGTGTATGAAGCAAAAATTACAATAATAACAACAACTACAAACGCATCTCAAATTTACTCAAAACAGTGGTGGCATGCCACTTGTTGCACATTTCTCCAGCTTTTCCTCGCATAATTTAAACTGTATTCAATATCTGTATGTGTTTTCAATTGTTTCTTACTGTTATGCCGCACGAGCATGTTGTAGAGGCTGAGGGTCGCACCGATCGTATGCCACCATCGCAACCTGCCTGCCAAAGCAACTGTTCGCCTCAGTCAGGAATGTATGTCTGTGTCAACGTTGGTGCTAAATATAGTGGACAGTTAGTTTTCATGGCGCGCACAATTTACCGTTCTTTAGCGACGGCAAAAACCACAACAACAACAACAATAATAAAACAACAATAGTAAAATTTCTCTACGAACAACAACAATAATAATATTGCACAAGAGAAACAAAAAGAATTAGTCAGAGAGAAATGCTGCTACAGCTGTAAAACACATAATTTGCGTTAAATAATGAATTTATTGTAGCGTGTTGTTACTTTTTTGCCACTTAATTTTTACTGTAATTTTCAAGTAATATATGTATGTATAATATATAGCATATAGGTCTGGACATGCTACCCAAAGCCATTCCACTAGTTTTCTGCATCTAAATTTTTTTGCCACCGCAAATGTGGCATCCAGCTACTGTACTTGCCACCAAGCCCTTTTGGTTACCTTAAACAAACATAAATATTTTCTCCAGCACCAATTCGTGACGCATGTCAACGCACGTGCAACGTCATATATGTGGGACCAATGTGCCACCTCAACGACTACAACCGACAGGGGCAATCAACAAGTGTAAATTATGCTTTCGAGTCGACAACAAATGCCAAAGTCGATAGTAAAATTTATGACTTTTAGCCGCGGGACATTTGAATTTAAGGTAAACATTGTGTGGCATGCAACACTCTGCATAACTTTGTTTATCATCATATTTTGTTTCAATTTTAGTTTTACTTTTATTTTTTTTCGTTGCATGAAAGCGTCAAATATGCGAGTATGTGTCGTGTTCGCTCTATTCGTATGTACATATTATCTTATACGTTTAAAATAAATTTTCAGCATTTAAAAAAAAATAATATCTAATTAAAATTTTAATTAATTTTATTAATTTTACCAAAAATATATTTTTTTTCTGTTTCATTACAGGTAAGCCCAAAGATCGAAATTACGGAAAGAGACTTGAGCTATTCTTGTTTAAAAATGCTGTCAAATACATACATATGTAAGGTATAGGTAAATGTGCGGTGTGATTTCTTATATGTATACCATATGTATTTACCTATTCTTCACCGACTTCAAAAATGCTAACGTAGTACATAAATCCCGGCTTCTTATTTATGTCACCTTACTATATTCATATTTATTTTCTAAATACTCATATACCATACATACATATATATGAAAGTACTTCAGTGAGGAATGTCGCCTGACCGCATACATAGCTTATACGCACTTAAAAGGCGTTAAACGAGCTGTAAACATACATATGTCAAAGAACCATAAGCACTGATGATTTCATAGAAATAAACACCTTTTTATACACACACTTACATAAATAATTGCAGAAATAGACAACTGCTTAAGCAAGTAGAAGTTTAAATATTGTATATAAGTTTACAAGTTAATACGTATAAATCTCTACGCATTGTCACCCCGAATGGTTTAAAACGATAGCCTGGCAGCAGTGACCAAGATCTCGGTAAAGCTGTTGAAATTAAAAAAGTAAATACAAAGGAAAATAGATAAAAAAATTTAATATAATAAAGCAAAGAAATTCTGCTAGCTCTGGAGATTTGGCGCATGCGTGCTCGTAGTCACTACAGCTGCTGCGTGACCATAGGTGATGACCTCAAAAGTCAGTGTGTCACGCCAATGTGTCATATCTGACATACATATGTACAGGCCGTCAGACCGTCGCCAGTTACTCAATACGAGGGGTGATACATTGTTTATTTAAAGTAACATTTCCGCGCATTTTTTATTCAGAAGTAGTAAAAATCAGTGCGAGTTTTCTTAAGACTGTTTTGATTCACTGATTTATACTTGTCCAATGTTGCAACTTGCTTTGCTGTTTTTTTTTTCTTATTTTTTTCAACACTTATTATTAACATAAAATTGTTATACCGGTGTACTTGTATGAAATGTCGGTTCGAACATATAGATGTCTCGCAAACGTAAATATTTATCGATTGTCATAAAACTTTGACCTTGTGAAGTGTCAACCTTGACTGTCGAACCACCATAGTTTTGCGCGAATCGAGCGTCATTATCGTTTACTCTCAGTGCAGTCAACATGTCGAGTTTCGTGCCGAATAAAGAGCAAACGCGGACAGTGTTAATTTTCTGTTTTCATTTGAAGAAAACAGCTGCGGAATCGCACCGAATGCTTGTTGAAGCCTTTGGCGAACAAGTACCAACTGTGAAAACGTGTGAACGGTGGTTTCAACGCTTCAAAAGTGGTGATTTTGACGTCGACGACAAAGAGCACGGAAAACCACCAAAAAGGTTCGAAGACGCCGAACTGCAAGCATTATTGGATGAAGACGATGCTCAAACGCAAATACGGCAAGCTACCAACAACAATTGATCAATTTGAACCGTGCGCTTCAGAGAAAACGACCGGAATATCAAAAAAGACAACACAAGGACATTTTTCTCCATGACAACGCTCCATCACATACGGCAAGAGCGGTTCGCGACACGTTGGAAACACTCAATTGGGAAGTGCTTCCGCATGCGGCTTACTCACCAGACCTGGCCCCATCCGATTACCACCCATTCGCTTCGATGGGACACGCACTCGCTGAGCAGCGCTTCGATTCATACGAAAGTGTGAAAAAATGGCTCGATGAATGGTTCGCCGCAAAAGACGATGAGTTCTACTGGCGTGGAATCCACAAATTGCCCGAGAGATGGGAAAAATGTGTAGCTAGCGACGGTAAATACTTTGAATAAATGATTTTTTCTTTTTCCACAAAATTTAACGTGTTTTTTGATTTAAAAAAAACGACATTTCATACAAGTACTTTGTTATCAGCCTTATGAGACAGAGATAAATTTCATCTACTATCATCGTCATTTTCCACATCTGATGAATGGACAGATGGACGATTGACAACATATTCGAAAGGAGCAAGGGTTTCTTTTATTTAAGCTTTACATTGCTTAAGCGATTTATTCTCAATTTTATATAAAAAAATATACTTTCAAGGAATTTGTTATATTTTAAAAAAAATAATGGGAAATTTATTCATAACCGATTTTACTCAATGTAGAGTACTTCATTCGATTATGCATAGATATTTACAGTATTTCCCAATTTTGAGAAAAAATTGAATGACGTTGAGTAAAAATATATTCAAAATTGTGCAAGGAAAAAAAGGACATATATTTATTCTCAATGAAAAAGTCACGAATTACGTATCAGGAAATATGTACTTCCATATCCATTAATTCGTGTATCCCAATATAATTTTCAATATCATACACTCTCCTCACATACTCGTACGTAATTATTAGCCATTGATATTGCTGCCTACCTGCTTACCACAGACAGAAGCAATGTTAACAAGAATAAGTAAAGATACATCATAGAGACGCCAAGTAATAAGTATGTATGTGGCTGCATGCATGTCTAAAGCGAACTTCTTCACTTCCTTAAAATCCAAACAAATGAAAGCTGTCAATTTGCGAACCACAACAAGACTGCCAGTGCAGAGGAGAAACGCCCAATATGCCGTAACAATCAGATAATTGACCAAATAGGTGGAATAACTGCATGGGAGGTTAAAAATAGGTTGGTAGCAAAGACAACACTATTATATGGGGTTATGAATTTTATGAGACAGCATTAAATATAAGTTGGCAGCAACAGCAACAATGACTGACGCATAAGCTTTTTTTTCTATCGAAATTATTACTACCATCAATTAATTTATCAACTCAAGCCACCGTGAAATATTTGCAAAAGAATATTGTTGTAAATTCAATCATAGGCAAAAATGCAAAAGAAATATTTTCCTGCGCTGTGAAAAAGAAAAAGGAAATGAACAACGTAATATCAAGATAGACTTGTGTATTTCCATTGCTCTTATTTTTTTTCTTTTTATTTTTTGGAATTTTCTTGCAACATACAAACGAATCATGTACGTAATTAAGTCATAAAATAGGGTTAAATTAGTGTAATTGAAGTTCGTTTGTTGTTGATTCAACATAGAAATGAGTCTTGCAGCTCTTTTATGGAGTACTATGTGTGTGCCACAATGTTTGCTTTAGTCATACTATCCACTTCAACCACTTCATGCACTTGAGGCACTTCTTCATATGTGACCAGACAACCAAGCAGCCAGCCGTGCAAATAATGAAACTAAATTGCGGGCCACATGATGTGATATGTTGCACGGCTGGTGGTGTTTGCGTTGAGTGGATGTTGCACGCGGATAAGCGGTGATCGCTAGAATGGTTCTTTTACTATTTGCTACTATAATTTGTTTAGTTAGGCAAATACACAAGAGGGAAGAAAGAAAGCAGTAATTTTGATACTGACTGACTGAAATAGAATAAGACTGAGTGAGTGACTAACTGACCAGCTGCAACATAAGCCCAATCTAAAATAAGACATACAGCCATGCATACGAATATATGTTTATACCATGCCACAGACTTACAAAAGGAAAAGCCTAAAATAATAATAAAATAATAAGAAAAATTGGCTCTAATGAAAAAATATAAAAAAATTTCAAAGAAAGAAAATCTTCGGTAAATCGTTTAAAAAACAAAAGAATATTTAAATAAAATCTCCAGGAACTCTTACTAGTTTGTGAAAAGTACACAATGCAGGCGGTGTTGCGTTAGCTCTACAAATAGCTACAAGCAAACACACCTACATAAATACATAGTTTCGCTGTGTTTACATTTTTTAATTTTTTCTTCTTTACGTCGCTGCAGCATACCAGTGCCACAAGCGTTATAAAAGAAACTTTTATGCCGAATAATAGAAGTAGTAAATTTTGAAAGTAAAAAGGCCATTGCACTGCTTCTTTCACTTCTTTTATTACGTTATGCGCTCTTGTGTAAGCCTCTGGCTGAGCAACAGGTGAGTTACACAATCTGACGCAATGAGAGAAAGAATGAAATCTACTTTAAAGCACAGCTGCACGTCAAAAGTTAACTCGACATTAAAAGAGTAAATTATACAGTGGAAAATTTTTTCGGAAAAATTAGTTTTTTTTTATAAGCCAGCTAGATCCTGTATATACGAAAAAATTTTAAATTGTTTAAAAATCGAACGCAATGATGGATATTTCCTAAAGAAATAAGGTTTGGAATGATATACATGTTTTTTTTTTGTGGTGCAAATTGCATTATTTAAAGATTTCTTATATATTTCTTTTTTTAATGCATATGTTATATTTTAACTTTTTTTTATATTTTAAACTTAAAAAAAAACTTAGTTATCTTAATTTCTTATCTATCAATGTACAATAGCTACAACCTACGTTTCACGGCTCGCTGCCTTCTATGTTATTGTCCACCTGACGTTACTACCTCAACAGTTCACTATCTGCTTCAGTGATTTTTGAATTGCTTAAAACTAATAGAGTGTAGTAATGCAGTTCCAAGGCACTACCATGTTTTTCCACTTGATTTGCGGAATTTTTATTTTTCTCTAATACGTTACCTACGAATGGTCCTCAGGCGAGACTAAATATTTGTTAGAAAAAATAAATAAAAAGGCAGAGAAATAGGCAAAAATGTAAATAATTTAGGGAACTACCACAACAATAGCAGCTGTAAGTGCAATATGTGTAGCATGCCACTAGCAAAGGTAACATAATTATATTCTTGCTTGTGTGTATATTTTTACGATTAGGTTTTTATCCATTTGGAGTAGTTCCGCGAATTATGCTAATACCACAAATACATATTTAAGTTTACTTTTCTTTGAGAGATATACACATGAGATAATATTTTAAATATACTTAAATTGTGCTGTTATATCAGCTGCACTGGCTGGTGTAACAAGTTACCCTCAAAGAAATTTCAAAGATATGTATATAAGAGAAAAATATATATCGACAAAAAATATGCCAAGATGTAACTAATTTCATATAAAATGAAGCAACTAAAAAAAATCAGAAAATTTATAAAGTTGTATGGCTTTAAAATGTCCAAAGCTGGTCCAAAATCAGTAGTATGAAACTAGTAGTATGCAACTAGTAGTAAAATGATGTAAAAATAATTCAAAGTTCTGGTATAAAACGAATAATGTAAATTAATAGAAAAAAATTCCGACGGAGTCACTTTTATAGAACAAAATAATCCCCTAATATCAATTTCAACATTACTCCAGAAAGTTTATTTATTTAAAAGGTTCTCGCACACTTAATAAAAACTCGGAACACAATAAGTGGCCTTAGGTGTATTCTTCTGTAAATATTTACCCAACCACTATGAGTATGGTAATTATGTACTTCTGCTTTGCACTAAACTACTCATTATTGCTATCAACATAGTCATCATTGGCGATGGCCACCTTTTCTCTGCACACATGAATGGAGTCTCTATTTTTCCCTTAATGTTTTTATTTTGTTGATGTTTGTGGCTGTTTCCTACTTCATCACAGTAACCTACCGCACAATATTGTGTGTTGAAATGTTCTCAAAAAGCCGCTGGGTGCAATTATATAATTTCTAATATGGCATCATTATCAGTTTGGCCCACAGCTCATACCAGAGTCACTAAATGAGTTGGATTTATGCCTACATAACAGTATAGCTATGTCGAGTGTTTCATTAAGACATTTTGGCAAAGATAAAACTGGCTGCAGGCTTAGATCCAGTTTTTGCGAAGATCAAAATATCAGTTACCTCCTGACTAATTGTAAGCTAGTTACTTTTTGAAAGATTAATAAGGAACATGACTATTTAAATTTACTTTTAATTGGAATTTGTTCACCCTGTTCATGCTGCAATTGAACTAGAGAAAAGAAATTATCACAGTTGCATTAAAATATAATTAATCAGTTATAATGATTTTTCGTATTTATATATTTGCTTTTATTTATGTGTTGCTATAAATTTGCGTAGGCTTTCAAACAATTAAATAAAAAATAAAAAATAATTATAAATAAGCTGAGAGTTCACCTCACCGACACTAACTGTTTGTAATCTCATCACACAATAAGTCAGAGAGTTAGTTTATGTAGAACTGGAATTCCGAGCGCATCAAGAAAGAAGAGAAGAATTAAAATTACCGTTGTTTTAATATTACTTTACGGATAAGTCCGCGGATAGATGAATGAATGAATGAATGAGTAAATGTCATAAGCTTAAGTGGAACGAAAATAAGTCAAAGCCGGCCAATGGTCGGTCTGACGGGTTAGCTGATTGCTCAGCATAAACCGGTATCTTTACACACACATTTCTACTTTTAAACACAATTTTATGTCTCCATTTATGCTGGAACAAATAAAATCTTGTTTGAATGCTGGAGGAATTGTTGCCACAGCAATTGATGTTTACTAATGTCCGTCAACAAGTGGTTGTGGCACAAATAATATCTCAACTCTGATAGCCGGCAGTTGGCGCGCAGTAACAGTTCGCAGTTACTTGTCAGTAGTCATCACTAAGCCACGACGTAATGTGGTTAATGCTCAAGCAAAGTCAGCTTTCTTAGGTTTTTCTTTTCTTTTTAATAATTTGAGGGTTTCTTAGTGAATTTGGCACGCTATCGAGAGATTAGTGAAGTAAATTTATTTTGCGAAAATTATGATGACATCAGAACTGACTTGAAAAACTAGAAGTTCTTTGGATAAACAATTTGAAAAATTTGTATATAATAACTTTTTGATTGTTGACAATAAATTCAATTTTAAGTCAATATTTAAATAACTGCGAAATTTTATATATATATTAATAAAAATAGCTGGTAGCACACACAGAGACTAAAGAAGGATGATATTAATTGTAACCTCAAAATTGTCACCGAACAACATTGAAACAAGAAAGACAAAACCTTAGAAGAGAAAGTATAGTTTTTGAGCCATGAACGCTTTGTATATTTATTTCCTTTAGCATTATGCTCGAAACGATAATTTATAAAAACCTCAAAGAAGTTTAAAATTCATTTTATAAAGATGAAATTATTTCTTATATTAGTAAACGTCTCAACAAAAGACGTTGTTTTGAAGCTTTGTACCTCAGATCTCGCTATCAATTTGAAATCCTATTAATGATTTGTTAAAAAATATAAAATTCTTAGATTAAATATTTAAGCTCTTTTCTTAACTTTTTTATCTGTGTTCAACAATTTTATTTACGGGTTTTCAAACTACAACATTTCATACGAAAATTATTAAAACACTAAATAAAAATCATTAATCCACTATTTTGACTTTTCTATGAATTTTCATGAATTTTGTTATCTAAAAACTGTTTAAGGGAAATATTTATGGAATTATTTTAAAATCTTGTTAGATAAGGAACAATCACTACCTCTTCACAACTTTTCTGATATTCAGTGTTTTCACTAATACTTTAAAGAATAAAACTCGCTGCTCTGATTTTTTAATAAAAAAACAGAAGCATAATACCTTTCATTTAATAAAAAATAATATTTGCAGCTTAAATAGAACTAAGTGTACTCAAGTAATTAAAAAACTAACATCAATTTGTGGATACTTAGTAAATATATCCTCTCGCACTTTTAAAAAAATTGCTTGAGATTTGTTTAACACAATCAAATTTAATACAAACTCATTAACAATCAGTCCGATAAAGAAACAGTTTTTTCTTAACTTAATAAAAGAAAAGAACTCAAAGTAACTATAAATTTCTTAATTTATTTAGAATTATTTTTTTTCCTCCATTTCATTTAAATTTTTTTTTTTTTCAATTTAAATTCTTATAAATTTTTCTCATGCCCACATATACTCTTTGCTCACATACTGTATCTTATCTCCCTTTATCGCCTTGGGCGTAATTGTGCAATGAAAAGTAACATCCTCAATCCAAAAAAGAGAGAAACTCCTCAAAAATTCCCAAGTGCCAATTGATGTCTTATTAACTTTCTCCTATAGAGAGCTTAACACTAATTTCATAGGTATTTCAATCATTTTTGGCGATTGAATGCAAAATGCAGCAAAAAAATATAATAAAGAGTGAACTCAAGAGCTGACCTTAGTTGATGATTGCGACGAGTATAACTGTGTGAGGTGACTCTACTGAGTTGAAGTTTGTATGTGAACTGAATAATTTTCATTTATAATATATTTCCAACGCCGAGGCAACTTCTAGCTTTTCATATGTGCAACATTGTTTATCTTTAAACGAAAAGCAAGAAGTGTCTGAACGGCGCCGCGCAGCTTCAGTAACTTAAACCATCGACAAGTTAGCCTTTAATCGGGCTACGTGTGATTTTGATTATATTTTTTTCAGACTTCGCAAAGGCTTGTTGGCGGAAAACCAATTTATTTAAAAGCTATCATCAGCAGTCGTCTTCAAAGCCGCCACAGCCATTACATCTAGTTAACGGTTATCTTTATTTGCCATGGCCACAATGCAGAATTTGGCAACTTTTCTTTTCAACCAAGCAAATGAAGCGCCGAAGGAGCGATGGGAAATTCATTGTTGAATTCGAATTTTAAAATAATTGCACTGCTTTTTATTCCGGAGGTAAAAGTGAAGAAGCTTTACAGTTAAGACCTTTGGTTTGTTGAGGTAGCGGGTGCGGCTCTTGCTGCTGCTGTTGCAGATGCATATAACGGTGTATCAATTTTGCAAATTCTTTCCCCATCTCTACGTTATATTACTTTACAGTTATGTTTGGGGCGTTCTCTGTGTGCTTTAGGTGGTGACTTATGACATTTCACTTCTGCGCAAATCAATTTCCGTTGGTTGGTAGAGGCGCTCTTGTTAAAGTATCGGATATTAGAAATATTGCTATGAGATTTGAAAGACTTAAGTGGCAAACTCTTTGCGGTTATTCAACAAATAATGATCTACATTGCGTCACACTTGATTTAATTGTTCGCTTTTGATACAGTTATTTTTATAATTTATTGCAATCAAGACGGTGATGTAACTTTTGGGTTGCAATGGAATTTCCTGAATATATCCAAAGAAAGCGACAGCAGCTGGGAATTGGTGAGGCACTCGTTTTTCTTTTTATTGCTCTTTTTGCTACTATATTGTTTATTTCCATCTGTTTATCTTGTGGATTTTAACCTTTTGCTTCTCTGTGGCCGGCATGGTTATCGTTTCCTTGGTTGACAGACGTGCAGTAATTACCCCAGTGCTAGTTGTGCACTTTAATAGTGGCCTTCAATGGTCATCAAGAAGCACCACAGTGGCTACTTTATCATTCAAAGTGACTTTAAAAACCCGCACCAGTTCACTGAGCTAACAGCCATGCTATCCGCACCTCAAGTGGCTAGTGGCGAGTAGCGCCAGCATCTAATTTGTCGCAACAAGAAGCCACCATACGATGATAGCCTTTTGTTGCAAAACCGTAATAATAACTGCGCAATATATTGATGTTGGAGATTTTGTTGTTTCTGTTTTTGAGTTTTTTTCTTCTTTAGATATTTCTTTTTTAAAACTTTTATGCTTCTGTATTGAGATGTGCATCAGCAGAATATGGTCGAGCGAAAGCACGACCGTCAATTGGAACACAAGTGTTTCCTGCTCAATCCATAAAGGGTGTATTAGCAGACGCTGGTCAATACCAGAAGCGTAGCTAAAATTGGGAAGAACGGCAAACACCAACCAAGATCTCAAGCCGGGTTACTGTTAATCGTGTGATTTCTTCAAATTTATGCTGGTAGAGAATAGTAAGAGCTGCAGAGCTGAATTGAGAAGATACAATATTTTACGAGAGTGTACAAGTGCTGGAGTTTTCCCATGACATTGATATTAAAGGTCTCAACAACAGCACCGTGAGTTCGGCTTTCTCAAGGCGTGATAAAGAAGAACAGCGAATGAGTATGAATGTGAACGAGAATAAAGCGAAATATCTCCTGTCATCAACCAAACAACCATCGCATTCCCCACTCGGCTCTCATGTCACTTTTAGCAGTCGAAACATTGAATTCGTAGATAATTTTGTTTGTCTTGAAACCAGTATCAACACCAATAATAATGTCAGCCTCGAAATCCAACGCAAAATCACTCTTGCCAACAGGTGCTACTTTGAACTGAGAAGGCAATTGAAAAGTAAGGTCCTCTCTTGACGAACGAAGACCAAACTCTATAAATCACTAATCATTGCTGTCCTGTTATATGGTGCAATAGCTTTGACAATGACAAAATCTGGTGAGTCGGCGTTAGGAGTTTTCGAGAGAAAAGTTATGCGTATGATTTTGGCAACGCCGAATAGCGCAGACGATGGAATGATTACCTGTACGAATAGATGAAAACAGCTTCACTATGATAAAATTCGATGCAGTAGCCGCCAGCGGAAGCAGAGAAACAGCAGGCGTCAACTCATTAGAAGGAGCTGGCTTCGTTTGCTATTTTCAACTGACACGAAAGAGTGAAGAGAAATTTATTGTATACTAATCTTAGGTAACTCTTGCTTAAATATTTTTCTACAAATATAATTAATACAAGTGCATCTCTTTTACTATGCGCTCCCCTTCACAACTCTAAAGCTTCTACCATCAATTCGCCTGACCATTTAATATGAATAAAATTGCAATAAAAAATAACGAAGTAGACAAAGCGCGATGAGAGGAATTGATTGAATGATGTTGCAATAACGAAGCAAACAGCCGAAGTTGACAAGCAAGAACACTCAAAATGAAAGAAGAATAAAGCAAAATAGAAAAGGAGATAAAGCTGCGGATAACCCAATTTTACGAGTAAAAAAACTATATAAATAATAATAGTAAAGAGTAAGCAAACTTGAAACAAATATGAGAATCACAACAAACAAAGGAAATAAAAACGCAAATTAAGGATGGTCAGGTTAAAGAATGTTGTACCGGCAAATAGTGAGATGCCGAAATGCTGAGTGACCATTGTGCTTGTTCACAGGTATTGCCAGAAAGAAGACAACCAGAAATAGCGAATGCGCGATGTAACGCAGACACTCGGTGGGTTGGTTAGTTAAGCTATGACAAAGCAAAATCACTATTACTATTTATTTATTTATTTATTTATTCTTTTTGTATGAAGCACCATATCACTCTATGCTTGCCACTTGAGTGTGTTTGTTTTGGCAAATTGCATGCAATGTGCAATAAACATTTAAATTTATGACTCACTGCTTTGGCTAGCTTATTGCATCTTAGACCACTTTTTTCGCTCTTAAGTTTCTCTACTTTGCTTGCGAATTGTACCAGTGAAGGCTCTTTGTGCAGCTTGCGACGTTTATTTGCATAGATCTCCTTGAAAAAAAGGCTGTTTCAGTAAATTAGATAAACCGTATTGCTGTAACAGACGGAAATGAATGAAATACTACACCAAGCCTTTCAAAGCCAATTTAAGATGTAAAAGATCCAATAAAATCTAATGGTCCAATTAAACTTATTTTCTGGGAGTAGACCATACCTTTATAATTCGAAATTTCGCAGTGTAACAAAATGACATGGTACGGCAAATGCTAAAATATGCTGCGTTTAAAGATAATGTTTGCAAGATTTTTTCTACTTTTGAAATTCTTAACAAAAAATTTAAAAAAATCCAAAATATTCTAGGTAAATTTTCATGAAACCGGATGAATTAATAAAAATTATTCGGTGTGTGTCTAAGGTAAAAATGAACCTGATCCTAAATGTAGGCAACATTTCGTCACTTAACTAACTTAATTGCATAGTACATCTATAAACCAAGAATGAAATTTTTTAGTTTCGCAGGGAAGTTATAACAATGAGAAGATGCAAATTCATGGCACCACTTATATATTCCCTGACAACTTCTGAAAAATTGCGAGAAGGGAATTCAACACGCTGTTATATAACAGCAACAACAAAGTTAACAGAGATGGACAAGTGATGTACTGCTAAAAACAGAGAAATCTTATGCAATTAATTTCTCTATGTTAATAAATTTCTTTGCTCTGGTTTCGGTTGATATTTTCGATTAAAAATGATGAAACTCAGGTTCTTCTTCTTCTTTTGGGTAATCAAAAGTAAAATTTGTGATTTTCAAAGAGAAATTTCAAAGAATGATTGAAATTATTAAACGTTATAATAAAAAATAAATAAATGATTATCGGGAGGTTATAAATAAAATTTTAATTTGGGTCTCCCGTTTTCCTATTTTTATTTATATCTCTACTTCATTTAATTTTATTTATTTTTTTTCTTTTTGAAGAATTCTTATTATAACTCCTATGTATGTGAGTTTCCATTGTATATTTTTCCTTTCAATTTCCCTACCACATACAGTAGAAATATATTCTCCTTCAAATTTATTTCAATAATTCGATGAATTATTTCAAATCGCCAATATTCCGATTACATGGATCAGAAGCTGCCTGTGGCAACATAGATATGAATATGCTCAAACAATGGACGAATCTTCAATCCATCCACAAACTGCCTTGCTAAGGTCTAAAAGACATTCCTCATATGCTCTTGACCATCATTAAGTTAGTTAATAGACTGATAGATTGCATTGATATTTGGCATTAATTCACTTAACCTGACCGACGTGAGTGGAAAGAATAACTTATTAAAATAAAAGGATCCTAAAACAACAAGCAAAACTCCGCTGGCAAGGCAAATAAAATGCAAAGTAGTACAAGGGCAATGCCAATGGACTATGAAACCCATTCAGAGTAACGAAACGTTTCGTGCGCTACTACAATGCGACGGCTGTCTGAGGGTTGTTAGCAAATTCACTAAAACAGTTTATGCTGTTGGGCAAATTGGCTCCTTTAAACACACATGCATACATATGTACGAGTATGTAAAACACTCTGGTGAGCTGATTTGCTAACGACAAAACTGGATTGCGCAAACCTACATGTATAATATTATAAATATGTAAGCAAAGAACGCAGCTGCTTGTTTGACTCGTCACTAGAGCAAGCCGTGGTCCAGTGCTCTTGATTATCAGTTCATAGGAAAAATGGGCGAAAGAACTTATGTGTGGGCAGAATATCAAGAAACAATAACTGGGTTCAATGTAGCATATGTATCAACTGGAAGACCAACAAACCTCAAGCAATATAATATTGGTAGGGTGCTTCTTATTTACTTAGAGTGTTATATATAATCCTATTACACCAAAAAATCCCAATAACTGTATATTAACTTTAAAATGTTTACAAAAAAATTTCGAATTATTGCTAAAAGAAATTTTATTAATAAAATAATAATTTTCTTCTATAAAATAATTTAATTTTTTAATATTCAATGTTATAATTAGGTGGTTTTTGGGTTTTAAATTATGAAATTGGAAATTTCCATGGATGCAATATTTCATTTCCAATTTATTGGCGCAGCTTTCACCACTTGCCACTGCCTACCATTTTAGATACATTCTTGTAGTTCTGTGTCAGTGGCCAGCATTTATTGTAGCCAAAGACTGCTGATCTGCTGTTCTTGTCGTTTTCGATACAAAAGCTGTGGGCGAAATACAATTTCAGGACTGCCTACACACTATGCACAACGTGACAACAGCGCTTACAATGCCAACAACATCGGCGTCAATTCATCTATCATTGACATTGCAACTGAAGTAGATTCTGCTGTCGTCACACATAGATATTTTGCTATTTTTGTTTGCCTTCTTTAAAATTTAGTTTTTCTTTTCTGTTAGTAACATTGCTATGCGCCTTGTAGCAAGTGCTTTCGCCTGTTGAAGCCTGCTTTAGCTCCACCGCAGATTTGCTCTGTTATGGCTTCTTGTAGTATGTGGGTGGATGTTAACATGGAAAGTTGTGGCTTGTTGTTGCACTGATTTCAGCAATTCCTTTCTCAAGTGCATTTCATCGTCCTTGATTGGTAGAAAACAACAAGTAATTTTTAAATGTTTTACATCACATGAAATAGCAGTAAAATCAGGCAGTCACCTCAGCCCCTTACTCTTCCTTATATTCATCAATTACCTTCAAAATCTGGCTCTTCATACGCAAGATGATGTCAACCTCTTTAAATCAGTTCATTCTATTGAAGATAGAGAGCTTTTGCAACTTGACCTAAATAATTTAGTTACGTAGTGCGATGCGAACTGTGTGTCACTATATTTCAATAAGTGCATATATATGTGTTTCTCCAGAAAATCTTTCCAATCCTTTGCCTATATGATACATAATCACAGTGTTGAACAAGTTACTGACTTCATTGATTTAGGTGTCACAATGGACCCTAAGCTAGATTTTAGAAATCATGTAAATGCTTGTGCTAATAAGGCAAAAGGAGTTTTAGCTTTCATTAAACGTTGAACTAAGGATTTCAAGGACCCATACATTACCAAATTACTCTTTGCCTCACTTGTTAGACCCATTTTAGAATATGGCTCAGTTATATGGAGGCCGCACCATCAATTGTATAGTGTTAAATTGGAATCTATACAAAAGCCATTCTTACTATTCGCGTTAAGAAATTTAAACTGGGGTGCGAACAAGAAAGTGTCTTCTTACAAATCTAGTCTGCCTATACTCTGATTAAACTTAGTTTTTGTTTTTTCACTTTTGTCATATTTTCTTTTTGGTTTCTTTATTTTATTTTTTATTTTTTTTTTTGTGTAGGTTTTATTTTATTTGTATTTTTTTACTTTTATTTTTTATTAATGAACATTTGCTACTTCTAAAATGGTATGCAAATCTCTTAAATTAAAGGCACCGCCAACAGAAAAGCAGTCAAGCCATTAAAGGATCCTCTTAACTCAATTATAGCACTCATCAGCATCATATAGCATTTATAAAACAATTTATTTTCATTCTTTTCGCAAAAGGTGCAATTCTACGCCAATTTATATGCCCTCAGAGCGATTGCAGACTGTTAATTGATTCAGATTAAAGCGACTGCGATCGATGCGCTTCAAGCCAAACCCAGAAACAGACGGAAATACAAAAAATGCAACGAATGTTCAAATGCTACGAGCTAAAAAGAGAAGGAATCGAAAAACACAATAGTAGAAAGGATACATAAAGCGGAAATAAATGATTTACAAAGCAAAGTATACATAGAAACTGACGATAGACTTTAAAAACCAGAAGAAGTAAATTTCCGCAGAATTCCTGTTGACGAAAATAATTTAATTAAGAATCAGATATTTTGGATCTTAGCACAGGCATATTGTTAGAGCATAGAAGGAAATCTTTAATTAATATTTAGTAAAAAAGGGACTAGATAGGGAACTAGCTCATTAGCAAAACTTCCCCTGCAAAACCAAAACCGTAAGAAATGTATTGGGCATTTTCTGAGGGCTCCTTAAGGGCTGAGAAAACGGAGGGAAGTTGAATTAATTGAGTTCTCAAGTGAACAGCCGAGGGCAGTTTAATATGAAGCGCCTTCTTACTAGACCTAGCCGACTTTATTTAAGTTCATATAGGTATATGTGGATATGTACATATATTGCAGCTTTAGCAGCCTGAAAGATGTCAATTGTATTTTCTACACTCTTTAATATGCGCCCTCATCGTAATTGTTTACTATTTGCTTCTCATTTGTTACACATTTACTTATTCATACCATTTTCCTTTATTATTTTTAGCCGGAAGGCAAAGACTGCAAAAATACCAACACCAGCAACGCAAAAATGCGACACAGTAAAGCAGCGACAACAACATACCTTGGCTTTTGATACTATGTCTCCTCATAGTATCGACTGCCACCACCACGGCAGCCAGACGTCCGCGTCTCGATTTAGCTGAAAGCGCACAACCTGTGGCCTAAGACGCTGACTCACCCTCCCCACCATTGTGAAGGACGGCAATTTGCCTATCGCTGAAAAACAAGTCCCAATAGCAACAGTAGCCAAGCACCGACTGCGTTAGCACCACTAGCAGCGGCACCTGTGCCAACACAAGTCTCGTTGACCAACACCGCCGCTTATGCAGTGTATGATGATACCAGGCATCAGACAGAGTCTGCAGTGAGCAACAAAACACCGACTCTTCTTGCCGATTAGGTGGATAGCTCCAAGCCAAACATGTCATTGACAAGTCGGCAGCCAATGATGCGGAGAGCGACCAACAACAAGTTGCTGCTACCTCAGCGGCCGCAGCTGTGGCACTCGACTCTGCAACAATGGTTGCAGTAGCCACCGCGGAAAAGTAGGCTTCACCGGAACACAACGTCGCTGCTGAAGAGGATGAATTACCCAAGGAACAGAAAGAATTGCCGACAGAGATTGGCAGTGAGGACATTGACACGTTGGATGATGGCAACAATGTTGGCGCAGCTAGCGGCGGACACCGTAACACGATTGAGGAATGTGTTCCGAAGTTGATTGACTTCGGAATTGTTACAGGGTGAGTCAGTTTAAATGAGACGTTATTATATAATGACAGTTAAAGTTTTGAAATAACATAAAAAGCGAAGGTATTTAAAAAAATTATGTAGTCGAAATGTAAAATGATAAAAAAATGAGAGTTAGCTTAAAAAATTATTTCCTTTTTTTAACAAAATTTATGATAATTAATTTTGTTTACATTTTTACTAAACAAAAAATTCATGTTATCTTGAATTGCATAAATTTGAGACTCCAAAAACAATTCAGATCAAATAATTTCTGAAAAGTTGGCCTATTAAAAAACAAATACAATATCGCAGTCTGCTTTTTGGCACTAAATTCTCCTTGAATTCTCAACTGGTTTCATGAAATTTCGAAATAAATTAATGATTTAAGGTCAAGATTCGTTTTAAATATCTATTTTTATTAACTCCATACTGAAATTATATCACCATTGATAAACTAATCTGGTTCTATTACAAACAAATTCAAGAAAAAATGTTCACGAAAATCCAAAAAAAAAAATTGTTCGTTTCAAAATCATTTTAAATCAAACAATTAACAAAAATATGTTATTTCGTTACGGCCTTTCATTTTTTCCTTAATGAGTTTTAAGGCATAATAATGTCTCCACTTTTCATAAATCATTTCCATTCTCACCCGAGCGAACAGCAGCTGCTTCCGATTACCCAAGAATTAATGAAGAAATATTGATTTTGTTATTTATTTAAAATGCCTACACATATAATTGCGTGAAAAAATATTTATATTAAAAGCTACCAAAGGTAATAAACCCGCTGATCCATTGCTTATATGTTCACGTTGACGAGTAAATTATGAAAAAGTGGCAACATTAGTAACAGCGGTCATAATAACAGCACACTCTCATATTGTTTAATAATTTTTTACGTAATTTTGTTGCTATTTTTATGTACATAAAGATTTGTTACTGCTCTGCGCACAATAATGGCACTTGCAACAATTGCAACAAACATCCGTAACAACAAACAATAACTGCTTTCGGCTATGTGCGGCTTCTGTGCTGTTGGCAACAATGCAATTACATAAATAATACCGATTTCAGCAATTGGTATGCCGTTGAATGCAATTAGATGCCCGATCGAAGGAGACGAGTGGCGGCTCGAAATGACAGTTGTCAATACGCAACTCCCCACTCACTGGACTAAGCTCAAATTAAAAAAAAAAGCAAAAATTGAAGAATTACTTCTTTATATAGAATGGATATACCAAAGTGAGAAGAGATAGGCGCACCAAAATTTATACCAATTGGTTCATGTAGGAATCTACTTTAATATTTGTAACTTACAATTTTCACCTTTTCAATTTTTTTATGTTACTGAATTTTTAATTTCAAATATTTTCATTTTCTGAAATATAATATTTTTCATTTTAAAGCTAACAAGAAGTATTAAATAAATTTTGATAAAAAATAAAAATTAATCTTAATTTTTAATATACAACAATAAATACATGTAATCCATAGTTCATAAGGAAGGTCTTAGTTAATTTGTTAGAACCGGCCAGATCGCATCATTATAACATAGAGCCCCATGCAACCGATGTATTCAGATATGAAATTTTGGGTCAAAATCTATTAAGAAAAGTAGCTAAGAACATGAAATTTGGTATTCTACAGACGTAAGTTCAAACAAATATTTTCACTAAAAATTAAAGATATCGGAAGACTGTATAATATGACTACCCTAAAACCGATTGTTCAGATACGAGAACTAATACTTAATACTGAAATGCAGCATAATAAATTCCATATGTCCATGAAAGGTATAAAGTTCTTCTTTTCTATTCCCCCCACCATCTATACTTCTATTCACGTTGTGTTGCATGCAGCCGTGATTCGCTATGCTCAGCAACACGGTTTAAGCGCCGCAGAAGTAACGTGGAAACGCAGAGTTACATAAATTGGTTTGTTTTTACAAAAATACAAAACGCAGACAAAACACGACGACTGAAAGAAATTTTTTCTATGCACCGATTAGCCCGCTCAACTTCAGAGGAATTCATTGAGTGTATTGTTTTTGTTATTGGTGAGCCACCAATTTATTAGATTATGCGTTCTTTTGTATTTGTTGCTGTTATTGTTACACTAAGTGGTCCTATAGGTCGTTGGCAGCCGATGGAAAATCCTACTGAGTTACTCGACCTTGTCTTACCTTCTCTAGTTGGTAATTGTTTATATTTGTTATTGGTAGCATAAATTTCCTTTCTCAGTTATTCAATTGTCACCATGAATATATATGTATATAACTGCAACTGCAGCAATTGCTGCTCGAATTCGTCTTGGTGTGTTTCTAACAAATAGAACCGAATAATAAATGACATTATTTTAGATTTTAATTTTTTTGTATTTTAAATTATATTTTCTTACCTCCTTGACAGGTTTAGAACATCACGAAAAAAATCCATGGCTGAACAAAGCATCAAAAATAAACTACTGCAATCACTGCAAAATTTTCTTCCATTACAAATCAATAAAAGAGCTTGTGAAGGATTTAAATTCGAATATATTAATAAAAAATAAATTAAAGAATATTATTTATTTAAGATCTTGTTCTTCTCTATAGCGCTCAGTCATTCATCGGATTATTTTACTATTAAAATTGACTGATAATTTTAAGCCGTACTAATGTTCCTGCTAAGAGCTTACCTATTAAGGGCACTCCTACACCTCTTTTAATTACCCTGAATTGCATTTCTGTAAGTGGAACTATACGTTAGAATCTTACAATTGATGACCAAATGGCAGTTGTGGTCCGTTTTCTCTGTTATATGGAAAGCAGTTGCCTTATAAAAAGTGATCAGAATACCGCATGTGCAATTACCTTAAAACTACTAAGCCACGGAAAGCTGTAAAATATTCAATTACCAACAACGCAACAACTCATCTCTAAAGAGAAGAGAGGCTAAAAAAGAAAAAGAGTTATTGCTATCGTAAAATTACTTTCGTTTTTAATAAATTATTTTTTAGTTTTTGTTTATAAATTTTTTCCACACAATTTTGAGGCAGTCAGTATATGTACGATTGGTGCGTTGTTGCAACTGTTTTACAAAACATACTTACATAACTACATACAAAACTAGTGAACGATCTTGCGGAATCTTTTTGTTAGAAATCTGTGGCAGCGTAGGGGCAAACAAGCAATATTTTATTGGTCGGCGCAATTATTGGCTGTGAATTCAATAAATTCGTGGTGTAATTATAGCGGTATCGGCGATTTTTATTGCTGTTATTCCATTTATTGCTTTTCGGTTGTTTTCAACTCCTCAAATTCCTTTCCTGTTTTTCTTTGATATTTTCTTTTTTATCACTACTTGTATGTATGTACATTATTTCTATTGCTGCAACATTTGTTATTCGCCTACCCCCGACCAGTAGTAATGCAATCAGCCAGAATATATGGCAAATGGAAGGAGAAGACAGCAACAAATGCCTACATTGAAAGCAAATTGTAATTTGTTATTAAGTTAAATTGCATTTTGTCATTGGCCACAGGCGAATTGACGATCTAGCAATGGTAGTGGAGACCAAAAAGGAACGGAATAAGGAATATTAACTGAGTACATAAGTAGGTGAAGAGATGGAGGCGGAAAGGTGACTAGATGTAATTGTGGCTGAGTATGACAAGCTTACAGACACTCGGTCTATGAGTTGAGAGCTGGGGGAATATGCAAGACATACTATATTTTCAAATTGGGTTTGAAAAGTCGACAAGACATCGCTGATCTCGCAAAATATGTTATATATAAATATTATTTTTATGCTACGTCATTGACTTTGGTTCGCCATTGATAACCTTTTCTGTTCATATTTTGTTTTGGCCATTTTCGGATTTGCAATGGAAATGTTAACCTCTCTAAGAGTATTTATGTAGAGAAATAAGAACCTGCGCATGTAGATCCATCAGCCCGTCAGATGTGGCTTACAAAAATCTGTATGTCGCTTTATTAGTTGGGAAAAAAACATAAAAAGCGTTAAGCATTTGAGGAGGAGCTAGACTAAAAATCGCTCCAGAGGTTAAAAAACATAAACTGACAAAATGTGCAAGTTTTAGCACACATTTATGTTATTTCATTACTTTCAAATCATACAATTACATGACAGCGGCATTCACTCAACATACAGCAACAAGTGGCATTGCTACTTCTACGCCTCCTCCATTCATTATAATTATTATTACTTTTACAACTTTGCTCTGTTTCTGATCGGAAGTAGCCAACCAAGCTGCCACAGCAGGTACGAGTACATCATATGTGCATAACTGAATGCATTTAAAAGCATGCTAAAAAACGTGCAACCCACCAGCCAACGAATCATCAGTCAAAATGTCAGTAAAACTAATGTCAGCCACTAATTTACCATAACCAGGGCAGTAGTAACAACAAAAGCGAGGAAAAAGGAATGAAGCAAAGTAAAAAATATCACAAAATGTAGATTTCATAGACGAAGACTCAACCGAAGCAAAAAAAAAACTGCTCATCTTCTTGACATCGTAGGCATGTACAAGTCAGAGTACTTACAATGATAGAGTTACCGTCTAGGAGAATTTTACAACTGCGCATGTGTACAAATACATACAAATTCTTTGAAAATAACATTAATTTATTTGCAAATGTTGCATGTTAAAAAGTAGGTTGCATGATGTTTGTATAGCCGAACTAGTAAGACGCACTTATATTTCTAATTTTATGGTAGGGAAAAAGTGACATTCATCACATCCGACCTTCGTTGCAAGTGACATTCATATATGAGAACATGATTCTACAAATAAGACAATTGACTCAGTGCAGTGCAGGGAGTGAGGGAGTAAAGTTAGTGAATTATTAACATAAATATTTACTAAGGCCATATATTCATTGCAATTAGAATTTTTCGAATTATATACTTCATCCTAAATGTAGCCAACGTCTTAGATACACTTAGGATAATCGCGCGAAGGCAACACGATAGGTTTAAAATTAAGAGGCTTCATTTCGAAATTATTTAAATTTGTTCATATTTGTTTATGATAACTGATTGTTGTAAATATCAAATCACAAAAATACATAATAACTAGGCAATATCTCTGTAATGTATTGAATGCAATAATGAATTTAAGAGTAAATAATTCCAACAGCGTTGTCATTGATTAACTATTGATTTTTTCTTAAATATTTCTTATATTTTCAGTTATTATTAACCGACTCTTTGGAAGCATGCCGAACGAAGGATGCCTGTCGGGCGGTGAACAACAAAACTAGTTTGTGTGTACTTTTCTATGCCAACGCGGATAAATTACCAGGTAAATAAAAGCAAATGAAATAAAAAAAATGGAAGGATACAAAAAAATCATATTAGCAGAATATTTCTAATTAATTTTTTCTGGAAGAGAGGGTTGCAAGAGATGATTAGGGTCATAGGTATCGAAACGTGTTCAGTTTTTTATAATTAGTATAAATAGGAGGATTCGTTCTTATTAGACAATTAGACTTTGAGCTTTAGTTAACCAAACAACATAATTGGGAGTTAAAAGTGAGATATGGAAGCATATCGTTTCGTTGTAAAGTTTTGAAGATAAAGAGAAAAAGTTTTTTATGAGGGTGTAAATAAATCAAATGAAAAATCTGAAAAATTTATTTCCCTTGTGGTGAATATATTGAAAGAAAATACAATTGATATTTTCTTTTACACACCTTATCCACATACCCTGAATATTAAAATGGTCCTTCGCATTAAAAAAATACTTTTAAATAAAAATTACATAATTGAAAATGAAATCACCAAAAACTAACCAAAACCACGTTTTGTTGGAATAACAGTAACAAAAAAATTAATTAATTAATTACATTAAAGTTTTGGTAGTGGCACCTTTGTCAAATCTTATTTTCTGCCTCATTTACACTGCTTTCCGCAAGCACACAAAGACTGCAAAGTTTCTTCTACTGACCTTGACTAGTGCCTTGTTCTCGCCGACAAATCAGTAGTCACGTTGGTCGCCTCGCATCATTCAATAATCAATTAAAGCACCAAAATTAAAGCTGAATAGTTTCACTGAACGAAATCAAAGAGTATCTAATTAAGCAAAATGAAAGTCACTGTACCATGGAATTACCCAAAAGCAAGAAAGAGAAGCACTCAAAATAATATTAGCACATATTATAATTGAAAGAGAAATGTGTTTTGTAAATTAGACTAGAGATTGGTCGAAAAAAATTTATGATTTTAGGATATTAGCCTTTCATAAAATATTTATAATATAATTTTGCTTTGCACGATTTTTTTTTTTTTGTTTTGAATAACAACTGATTGAATTTGAAAATAAATTTGAAATAAGTAAATTGTTGGATTATTTACAAATATAATGCGGAAAAAAGTAACTTTAATTGAGCTGCAAAAAGCACTGAGAAAAAGCAGTGTAAAGGAAATGAAACCACGAAAAGAGAAAAAATAATAATTGAAGGTAATTGAGATTGAAGCTTCTTAATGAGGCAATAAAGTCATCACAGCTATCAACAAACACTTAGCTTTCTGTAGCACACGCAAAAATCTAAATCAGCAAATTCTGTGGATAGGCGGGCCAGCCACACCCACTTGAACTTGGGATAATTTTAGGGTTCTTTCGCCATCTTTTGAAACAAAGCTATGTTTCAAGAAGCTTCACCGAAAAGGCTTAATTTTTAAGCGTTATTCGGTGGCAGGAAAACCTACTTGAACCATTTATAAAAACCAATATCCCATAATTTATGGTCATGGAAAAATAGGCTTCATGCTCTACAAACTAGGTCATAGGTTGGTCAATAGTAAACGACCAAAAGAAAATTTAGTGCGGCATGAAAGCTAATGCTTTACCTGTTATATCTGATTTAAAAATTTTAATGTAAATGATTTTTTAAAATACTTTGTTTTCTTTATTCAAAAAGTACGTTTCATTCCTCAACATTTTTTGAACGAAAAAAGAATTAAATTACCTTTAAAACGAATAGTTTTCCGAAATGAAGTCTGAAATGCACACGAAGTTCGTTACCATTAGCCAAATTATGACCTCTTTTACGGGTTATCTTCACGGTTTTTGCTTTGTTTGCCGCACCCATAACTTCTCGGAAAAAGTTTTTATAATTGTTTCAAAACGATCTATGTAAGTTTTGGTATGAGTTTAAGCTGTTATCCGCAATTTAGCTAAATCGAATATCATCGTGCAGAAAGTCAACATTTACAATACGTTTAATCTGGAATGTCTTTAGACTTTATGCACAAAGATCATGTTTCGTCATACGGCCGGGTGCACGTGCCTGGTGTGTTGATCGTGTGCAAGGCTATAAGTTGAATAGTTATGTAAAGCGCACGGTACCAGTGGTTTCGCGACGTGACTGCTTGGAGCTTTGTTTGGGGAAAAAAGGTCTCACATGCAAGTGAGTAAAAAAAATGAATTAAAACATAATTTATTTAAGGAAATTATGAGTAAAAGTAAGTATGAGAAATCCTAGTCATGTAAAGGATGTGTTAACAAGCACTGGGCAGTAATTTCTCTGTTATTTTACAATTCACTCAAAATAAGGCAAATATATTCATATAGATAAATTAAAAATCCTCACTAACGCTTTATGAAAATGTACTACCACGTCGTTTTTACTTTTCGTTGATTTTAATTCCATCTGGGAGTGAATCAGTGTTAATAGTAGAAAGTATAAGATAGGAGAAATTGGAGAAAAATTAATTGAGATCTACTATCGCATACTTTACTTTTTATTCGCTTAAACACTTTTACACATTAATTATTAACACCATTAAAAGAAGAATTTATTTGTTATTTCACTAAACTGAACTATGAATGTAGTGTCAATATTCATTTAATGCTCAACGCAAGCAATAATTCTATTTCACATTGCACGCATTTTTACAAGCAAAATTGAAAGCAACAGAATTTCAAGTTTGTCGCTAAAGTCTTTTGCTAACCACAAAGCGAAACGACGAGCAACACTGTAACGGAGTTTTCCTCTTGGCTGGGGTAAGCTCAGCCTTGCCAAGGGTTTGCTAAAGTAAAATGCGCTGGGTACGTTACAACAAATTTATTAGTTTAACAATCTCTATCTACACGGTTTCTAATACGTTACTCGCTATTTCTATGACAAGTAAGTAAGTGTTCGTGAGGTATAAACCCTCAGGTACACTACGTTTGCTGGTGGTGTTGAACCCACGAGCAAGTATGCTTAATAATAACACAAATAGTACTTCTTTCGTATGGCGCTGTGGAGGTATAAACCCTCTAACAGCCCTCGTTCCAGTGAGGTATAAACCCTCAGTAGAATATAAATAAATGCTCGTGAGGTATATAGACCCTCAGGTGCACTACGTTTGCCGGTGGTATTGATCCCACGGGCAAGTATACCTAACGACAACACAAAGGCTACTCAATTTCCTTTGCGTTTTCCTCGCCTTTTATACTCTTCTGCACGCAGGCAGAATGTTATTTTATAATAACAATTCATTACTGCGTACAGTTTCTCACTTATTCTATGTGTACGTATGTATGTGCATTCATGTTCGAACATGCTTATAGGCTTCAGCGCTTCAACAATTTAAGTATGTAAATATATAGATATATATGTAATATTTAGTTAATGTATAATAATTCAATGTATATATATAAATTCAGTGTATGGATATAAAAAATGTATATAAAAAAGTATTGTTGTGAGGTCTCCAAAAGCCTCGGATTTTGGGGTCCTTACACCCTCCCCTCACTTCCCGCTGCGAGACTTATGGTCACCAGGCCAGTCCGTGTGATCCTCACGCGGTAGTAATTGCCTTCGACGTGCCGCTTGATATATCGAGTTCTCCTCGTCGCTTCGCTGGCTGCTCATCCTGACTCTCTGACAAGATTGTTGATGCCATCTCTGCTGCTTGCTTTTACTCCTTACTTCGTTTTTCGCGTTTGGCTTAGCGCTCGCATACCTTGCTAGCATAATTTGTTTATCGCTCGCTTCAGTTGTTAACACACTTCATGTGAGTTTGGTCACGGCGGCGGCTTTTATTTTGATTTGTCATTGCTTGACCAACTGTGCTTTTCCTGTATATGCTTTTTTCTCCTTCGAATTTTTGCAGGAGTATTTCGGTTATTATTATTATTTTGTGTGTATATATTTATTTATTATTTTTTTTTTCTGTGCGTTGTGTATATATAATTATTATTATTATTATTTTTGCGTCTATGTGTTTTTGCTTGTATATTTTCACTTTGCATATATTTTAGTTTATGTATTGTATATATGTATATTATGTATATTTTTGTTTTTCCACTAATATGTACATATATATATTCACTTCATTGCATGTATGTATGTATGTATATTATATATTTTTTTTCTCTCACTTAGTTATATGTATGTACATTTGTATATATGTATGTTCATTCGTTTACCGCTGGCTCTGCTGTTGATGGGTGCTGCCACCTTCATACAGTATGTGACTTAAGGTGCGTCCATATCAAACTTTTTTCCACTTGAATTTTTTTTTTTTTTTTTTTTTTTTTGTTTTGTGTTTGTTTCTTAACACTACGACTCCCTTTTATGTCCATTTTAGGGTGCGTCCATATCAAACTTTTTTTTCACTCTTATTTTTTTTTTTTTTTTTTTTTTTGTTTTGTTTTTGTTTTTGTTTCTTCTCACTATGATGTCTTTTTTTTTTTCACTAAATTTTTTTTTCACTAAATTTTTTTTTCACTAATATTTTTTTTTTTTTTTTTTTTTTTTTTTTTTGTTGTTTTGTGTTTTTGTGTTTACTTCAAGTTTCTTCTTTTTTTCACGATAATTTTTTTTTTGCTCTATTATCCTTTTACTTCAAAATTTTTTTTTTCCTTTTTTTTTCACGATAATTTTTTTTTTTTTTGCTCTATTATCCTTTTACTTCAAAATTTTTTTTTTTTTCTTTTTTTTTCACGATAATTTTTTTTTTTATGAAATGTTTTTCCCATCGCCGTGGTAGGGCTTCAGTTCACTCAGATGTGCCGTTCTACTTTTTCCCTTGTGTATTTTGTCCAGTTCCACTATTACTGGAGATATGTAGTTGGTTATTCGATGCGGGCCGCTGTACCTGGGAGCTAGTTTGGCCGCAAAGTTTTCTATCGCCTTTGAGAGGTGGTGTTCCTTTACTAGTACTAAGTCGCCTATAGCTGGTTGCCAATTTCGCCTTCGCAGGTTGTAATGACGCGCTTGATCGGTTGCTGCGCGTTGTTGGTTACATCGAACTATTCTGTAGACTTCTGCCATCATTGTTGCTTTCTCTGCTGGTGTCGGGGTCTTCTGCGCTGTTCCGAAGGTGTGTTCGTCGAAGAGATTATTCGGCATTCTTGGGTCTCTTCCCTGGACTATGTATGCCGGACTGTATCCTGTGGATTCGCCTACGCAGGTATTGAGTGCGAGTGTTATTTCTGGGAGTAGTTCGTCCCAATCACGTTGTTCTCTTCCGGTGAATTGCGCTATCATTCTTTTAATGTTCCTGTTTGCTCTTTCGGTCGGGTTCTCTTGTGGTGTGTAAGGTGCGGTTAGCTGGTGTTTCACTCCGTTCTCGCGTAAGAAGGTTTTGAAATGCTTACTGGTGAATTGTGCTCCGTTGTCCGTGATTAGTACTTTTGGGATACCAAAACGCGCTAAGATCCTTTCTCGGAATGCTCTTACGAGGCCTTCGGTTGTGGCTTTGCGGACTGCAACGATCTCTACCCATTTAGAGAATCGGTCCAGAAAGACGAGAGCCATTGTATTGCCATGCTTTGATCGGGGTAACGGGCCGACAAAATCTGCACACACTTTTGCCCATGGTTCTTCCGCTATTTGGGTGAGCATTTTGCCTGCAGCTTGTTGTTGGCCGGGCTTATATATTTGGCACTCGTGACACTGTTGTACATACTTCCTCACGTCGCGAAACATTCCTGGCCAGTAGTATCGTGCCATCGCCCGGGCTATGGATTTACGAATGCCCATATGGCCTGCACTCGGGGCGTCATGTACTTCTTTTAACACTCGTAGTTTTTGAGACATTGGTACACATAGCTTCCACGGAGTAGTATCTTCACCATCGACTTGGGTCGTCATTCGCCTATATAAACTGCCTTCTTCGATCACGTAGCCCGGGTACTTTTCTGGAGCTTCTTCCACCTTCGCCTTCTTTTCTTTTAGCCATGCGCCGTCTTCGTTTTCGTCTTCCTCTAATACTGTGCCCAACTGTTCCTCTTGTGGTTGCCTTGATAGCGCGTCTGCTACGACGTTCAGCTTCTTTATTGGTCGATCGTCTCGCATGATTGTTTTATGTGTGGCGGCATTGGACGGTCCTGACATCTCCTCAAATTGTTTCAACTCACTTTGCAGGAACTCACTCACTTTCTTATCCGCTGGGTTGCCTGCTTGTGGTGTGGTTTGGTTTGGGCCTTCTGAGGCCGTGTACTCCTTCGCTCTCTTCTCAACCATGGCGGTGCACGTGATTATCTCATCTTCTCTCTTGTCTACTATTAATCTTAATGACTCTCCGCCGCATCTCAACTCTGTGTTGGCCTTCGCCAGGTAGTCCGTCCCGAGTACCATTTCATCGACCAGGCCTGGTAGAACAAGTAACTCGCTGTGATGTACTTCGTTCCCCAACTTCACTTCTGCTTCTACTGCTTCCTCGACGTCCTTGCGCCTTCCATCTCCCATTACCACTCGTGTCCTTACGGGTTTCGTTCTTTCCATACCCTTCAATCTCTTCACCACTTCTTCACTCACGAAACTCCTCGTTGCTCCGGTATCTATTGCCGCTACTATGTTTTCGCCGTTCATGGTCACATTGGCCAGGATCCGGCCTTGTGTCTGGTTTAGTGCTGCTGCTGTTCTCGAGGTAGTGATGTGGACCCCACCCCTCGATACTGATGAGGCCCCTGGTCGTTTCCCTGTAGATCTGGGCAGCAATTTCGGGTGTGTATTCCACAACGTCCACACTTCCAACAAAACTCGATTTTTGGACTGCGACAGCCGTGGGCGAAATGTCCGACTCCACCGCATCGTCTGCATGCGTTTCGGGGGTCTACGTACCTCCCTTGCTGATTTGGTTGACTTTCTCCTCTCCTTGGTGTGTTGGAATTCCGGTCTTCACGCAATTGCTGGTAGCGCTCTGCTCTGTCTGCTCGATCTGGTCTTGTAGCGCCCTCAAACCTCCTTGGTTGTTCCCGCCTTTCGCTGCTGTGTGGGTACCTATAGCTCTCTTCGTTCACGTGCATAGACCGGTACCGCTCTTCCGGTCGTCGAGGTACAAATGGTCGCGCTGCGGCTCTTAATGGCTCTCTCTCGGGGGGAAGGTTTTCGAAGTCTTCTACCAAGTCCACTAACTCTTCCAGACTCTTGAACTCACTCCGTTTAACGTAAAGTTGATACTCTCTGCGCGAATTTCGATAAATACGGCTTAGTTGCTCTTCGGCTGTGTAGTTCGCGTGCCGCATAAGCCCTTGTAGTACCAGGACGTAATCTTTAAACTGCTCACCCGGTCGTTGGACGCGTCGGCGTATCTCGTCGTCCAGTTGTTCAAAGTACCGCGAGCTCAGAAAGAACTTCAGGAAATCTTTTTTAAACTCGTCCCATTCCTGCCAGTGCCGATTGTTATTCCGGAACCACACTAGAGCTTTCTCCTTCAGTAGCTCTGGTAACGCTCGTGGGATTGAGTTACGGTTTAAGCCGTAACCGTCCGCTAATTCCTCTACCCGTTCGATAAACCCTAAGGGATCTTTACCGCCGTCGTAGCGGAATCCCCATTTCCGCACCCTGTCCATAATGTTCGCGTGAGAGGGTGTCGCAGGTACGTACGCTTGCTCTTCTTCGTGAAGCATGCCGTGAGCTCCCTCATAAAACACGTCTGATGATGGGACGCCTTCTCTTGGTGTCGCTGGATTTATGGTGATTTTTGGCCGAGTATGTCGGAGAGCCAACTCCGTCAAGCGTCTTTGCACGCCTTCTCCTTCACCCTGATTCTGGATGAAGCTCGCAAAGCGTTTGCGCAGCTCCTCCACTGTTCCGTAGTTCTCGAACCCAAATTCGTCTGCGTATCTCAATAGCTCCTCTCGATTGAGGTAGTACACCCATGTCACTTTGACCATGGCTTACCTCGTTATCTCGTTCTTCTTACTTTAGAGTCCCTGCTCGGGCGCCAGTTGTAACGGAGTTTTCCTCTTGGCTGGGGTAAGCTCAGCCTTGCCAAGGGTTTGCTAAAGTAAAATGCGCTGGGTACGTTACAACAAATTTATTAGTTTAACAATCTCTATCTACACGGTTTCTAATACGTTACTCGCTATTTCTATGACAAGTAAGTAAGTGTTCGTGAGGTATAAACCCTCAGGTACACTACGTTTGCTGGTGGTGTTGAACCCACGAGCAAGTATGCTTAATAATAACACAAATAGTACTTCTTTCGTATGGCGCTGTGGAGGTATAAACCCTCTAACAGCCCTCGTTCCAGTGAGGTATAAACCCTCAGTAGAATATAAATAAATGCTCGTGAGGTATATAGACCCTCAGGTGCACTACGTTTGCCGGTGGTATTGATCCCACGGGCAAGTATACCTAACGACAACACAAAGGCTACTCAATTTCCTTTGCGTTTTCCTCGCCTTTTATACTCTTCTGCACGCAGGCAGAATGTTATTTTATAATAACAATTCATTACTGCGTACAGTTTCTCACTTATTCTATGTGTACGTATGTATGTGCATTCATGTTCGAACATGCTTATAGGCTTCAGCGCTTCAACAATTTAAGTATGTAAATATATAGATATATATGTAATATTTAGTTAATGTATAATAATTCAATGTATATATATAAATTCAGTGTATGGATATAAAAAATGTATATAAAAAAGTATTGTTGTGAGGTCTCCAAAAGCCTCGGATTTTGGGGTCCTTACAACACTTTCTTACGCATGACATAAGCGGAAATGTGTAATTAAATTATGAATAGCAGAATTTATTGCAGCTGAAAGTCGGTTGCAACAAAATCACAAAAAAGCTAGACTTTAAAACACAGAAAGTGGCATGACAAGTTGTTGGTAGAGAAGAGATTTTCCGCTTGTAAGCACTAAACGTTCTATGATTGATCTTTTTTCACTTTAAAAGATAAATTCTTTGCTAATTTGCACAATTCCTGTTGAAGAAACGCAGACAAATAATATGCTTGATATTTCAATGGCTTAATATTACTCGTTGTATGGCTGTGCGAAATATTGTGAGGAAGAATTAAACGTAAAATGTATGTTTATTCAATAGTCGATAAAAAAAACCTCTTATAAAGTTTAATACAATTTTTTAAGATTTGCGCAAAAACTAAAATACAACCATATTCTCATTTTCACATATCCACAATATAGAAATAGAAAGTTATTCAAGTTTGTTCTAAAGATCTTCGGTCTAACACAAATTAGTGGTTAGCAAGGCGAAATTAAAGAAAATAGTTTTTATGATCATATCATAAACATATCTCGAAACACTTAGGAAATCATCTAAAAAACCCTACATCTCTCATTACCATAGTGGCATTGTAGGAACTATGAAGTTTATAATAAAAGAATTTTCTCAGCCAACACACTTGCCTTAATTTTTTCTCAGAAATTGTCACACATCATCAACTTCAACTGATTATATATGAGCTTTAAAAGATTCGCCAAAATAATCATTCTGTTTTAAGGGATGCTGATTTAAGTACAGATGTCAATAAATCGTCATGAGAAGTATTTTCTATTTTTATATATTTTTCCTACAGATCTGGTATGTATTGGCCTTCAAATTTAAAAGTAAAATAAACGAGATAGTAATGTGGTTTACATGATTCGATATACGCTCTTATATAACAAGTATTCATCATGAGTATGAGGTTGAATATTTGTTGGACAGAATTTCCATTCTAATAGTTATCCTAATGACCTTGAAATTAAATATATAGCAATCCTTAAACCATCCAAGAAAAATTGTTCGGCTAAATTCAGCAAAAACTCATCATTTAAAATGAAAAAATTGATAATATAAATAAACTGGCAATGGTAGTCCAGTAAAAGGTGTTTCTAGAACTATTCATCTATTTACTCTTGATTACTGTCGCTAGTAGCTCAGCTCTCTTATACACACACATATCGCAATTTTTTGCACTTTTAGGATAACAGATGTGAATCAGAAAATCGATCCTACTAACATAATGACACTACTAGTGGCCGAACTTGCGTGCAACAGTAACTAATCAGCCTGACATTGGTAAAGCAGCCAACATATTGTCCCGTCCGCATATTTTGACTGCTATCAACGACGTTAAAGTGCCAATATATACAAATAAAAATGCAATTAAAAGCTTTTTTCTTCTACTTCATACCGTTTGAAGCAAATTATCTAAGACAAAGACATACTCACCAACAATAAACTGCTGGCTCTCTCTGTTGGCGGTGGCAACATTTGCGATTGCGAATAGATTGCACTAAATTTAAATTAAATTTACAGTAGTTATTGTCAGTTGTTGTTGTAAACTAATCAGTGTCGATACAGTTCAATCGTGTTAGATGATATTATGCAAGAATGCAACAAATTAGAGCATTTTGAAAATTACACGAACGTATAACAGCAGGCTAAGCCAAGGAAAAAATAAAATAATGTAAAGGAGTGAACACAAAGACAATGCAGATTCTTATGAAACAAACGCTGACCTGTTTAGAAAATCACTGGAATCTGAGCTGAGTGGAAATGAGTTGCCACATTTGGTGTGGCATTAAACTAAAGTGGAGATTTTGTTGGCGCTGTAAATTTATGTAATTTGCTTACGAAGCTTCTGTACTGGCTTCCGTCTTTCTTTTTTATATTTTATTTCTCAACTCGAAGAAAATGGGTTCCATGCATTGAACTTTATTTGACTTCCCGTTATACTATTCTGTAACTTGCGAACAGGCAAATTGAAGCTCTTTAGTTAAAAAATTTATGTGACTTCTATATAAATAACATAAATTCTTGTGACTGGGCGGCTCAAAGAAACTTTTTTTTGAAACAATGAGTTTTTTAATTTTTATAATATTTTTACACACTAAAAAATTTGCAAATTTCTGCTAAAATCTGTTTTTTTTTTTATTACTAAGTCAACTATGTAATCGGTTTTGCTTCTTAAATTTGATGGTGACAAACAAGCTGTCATTTAATGACATAAATAAAATGAATGACAGACCACTTGTACTTGTGTATATTATGCTCTTTTCATTTTTCAATAATAAAATTTCTTTGCATTTCAAGATACATTTAAAACCATTTTTAGTTATTTTATTTTATTTTATGTTACTTTATTTTTTTATTTTTTTTTATTTTACTTATTATTTTTAGTAGATATCTTAGAAATCTAATTTATTTTCTTAACTTTGCTTTTGCCATAATATATGCCATACTGATCACCTTAACACCCGCTAAACCATTTGATCAAACCACTATAGACTAATAAAGCAAAAAATAAATAAAGAAAAACTCCCTAACAACGGTTACATAACTGCAGAATATTAGGAAATTTCAAATAATTGCAACTAATGGATTTTCATGGTTGATCAACAATTGCATGCTCATCAATTATATAAGAAAATAACCTCCTGTAATAATTGGATATATGTTTGTATGAATACATTCATACAAAGTTCGCTTAGCTTTCTGGGCACGTCTAATGTAAGATCTTTATTTGGTTTTGAACCGTTACAAATTGCACCAATTTAAAATATGCGGCGTAAAAACAAGTTGCAGCAGCAATAACCAGCTAATAGATAGTTGTTGTTAGAAAAGCCGTAAACCACACTCCTTCTACTCCCCAATTTCTTTATCGAAATTTGTAGAAATTTCTTATTGTAACATGAAAAATACAAATAATATAAGGTAAATAAAAATTGCAAATATGGGTTGCGGCAGCTCAAGTAGCAACATTAGTATTTTTTACATCAATTCTCGTCTTGTTGTTGCCCATTGCAAATAAGAATTTTTCAATTTTATTCCGTATATCTTTTTTCAGGTTTCTTTTGTTTACACCAAAAATAAAATTGAGATTTTAGTTTTTTTTTTGGTCGAAATTGTTAATCAACTTTAGCTTAACTAATAAACAAATACCTGTTGTTTACTTTTTTTCATACTATTGTTTTTAACATTCTCTTGGATGCTTATTTGCCCCTTGAGCTATTTGTTTTTGATGGCGTCATTATCATGGCTATTGAGCCCGTTATGTAACAGTAAGAGCATTTTATTTTAATTTTTTTTTTAATTTAGTATTTGCCTTTTTCTTTATTAATATTTTTTTATTTGTATAATCTGTAAATTGTGGGTAGATCAATTTGTTTTATACACTATTGTAAATTTTCAATTTTTTGCATTCGCATGGGCGATGAATGCAAGTCGAGGGCACAGAGGCGTGGCCAGTTGATAACCTCATTGTTTGGTTGTTTGTATTTTTGAACTGTATTGCTTACTGACCACAACGAAGTGTATTAAATTTATAGCGGATTATGTGATTGAGAGATTGCTTGCCAAGGCTTCGCCGACAAATTATTTCTTGTACCATAGTTTCTCTGAGTTTAAATTGGTTGTTAGCTAATTGTTGTAGCATGCAACACAATACATTGTATTCGTTAATCGCATTAACTGTAGCACGAATTTGAAATTCCGAAATTAAAATTGGAAAAGAAAGGCTTAGTATTATATATTGCAGAATAGATCTGTAACTTTCCTTAAGCTACCTACCTTAACTGTTCATTTTTGGGTTTTTTGAGGAACGCTGTTAGGGAAAAAAAGCTGAGGAAGAATAATACACTTCCAAGATACCTAACGTAGTCAATGCTTTCGCTGATCAACCGAGCCTTAAAGCTGTGTTAGTCTAACATTAGTAGCGAGTATTAAAAATTATCAAGTAAACAGTTTCGCAAGGTAGAAAAGGATATGAGATATAAAAATAAAAATTTTGTTAAAACATCAGAGTAAATTAGGTGTGTCAGTTCGCTAATATTTTGATAACATATAACTTAAAACTATTTGTCATATGTCTATCATTTGCCTTCACAATTGAAGACCGAGCTCGAGGCTATTTTCAGACATTTTACGTAATCCTAATCGTAACTTAAACAACAACTACTACTTAAAGAATGAAATTTCCTTCGATAAACATCAATATTTTAAATACATTGCCAGTACTTTATCACATTCTAATGACGTGTAAATACAATTTTCTCCACTATCCATGGATAGGATCACAATAAACATATCCCTTTATGTAGTGTGACAAAACATTTATCGCTTAAATTTCTATCACATTAAACTGTATAGGAGAGAAACTCGCCAGTCTAGCTAACTCAGCCAGTGCCTTCAGCTGAAGACATGCTCTAATCCCTGACAGCATCTGTACCGATAGATATCAAATTAATGCCACTTCAGACACAGCTAACTATCTTATAATTTCCCTATAATATTTTTGCATTTATATCACAACTTCAAACGTAAACGCGTAGGGTTCGAAAGACAGGGGAATTAGAAATGTCAATACATTGTAGCATGAATGCATACAATGCAATTTTCCAAAGGAATCAGCAGTTGTGTGTATAGACACACGGTCTTGACTGGCGTGGCTGAGAGTTCACCGCTGATTGGTGAGCGCTAGAAGCTGTATTTTGCCGCGGCAAATGCAATGTTTCCTAGAATTTGTGTACAAAGATAAGTACGCAGCTGTCATTTTTACCATGAGAAAGTCGCACAGCATCATTGAAAATTGCTGGTGGATTGCTGGTGTAGGTGCAAGTGAGACTAAGTAAAGGAATCCATACCTGATGGTAACTTTATCTAATCGACATCACATTGCAATGTGTGAGTGATAAAAATAGCATCAAATTATGGGAATAGCACAGGTATTCTTTACATTGACACACAGCATTGTAGCTTAATCGTTGAGCGTATGTATATTTAAAGCAGTCAAGCAGTAAATTAAATTCTGTTCAACAGTCTGCGAGCGCAAATGCGTGTAGAGCAGTTGTACATAGACCGTTGACCAGCGGCTTCACCGTCATCGCAGCCATCTTCAGCCATCGTCAGCACTCGTTTGTCGTGCAATTTCCGACATGTAACTGACGTCTAACGTGCGCCAAATCACCTTAGGGGTAAGCAACAACAAAAGAAGCTAGAAGAAGCATATAAGGATATCATGAAGAAAACCGGACTTGCATTAGAAAGAGACATACAAGTACAAAATGGCTAAAAGAAAAAAATCAACGCAAGAACAGGTCCAGAAGCAGACCCAGTGTAGCGTAAGTAAATCAAAGCAAACCAAAAATAATTTTTAAACTTTGGACTTTGCAGCTAGAATTACGACCAACAGCTCAACTAACTTTACACCTAGGAATGTATTCTGTGGGTCCTGTACATGATTTTAAATTTTCTTTATGTCATGGTTGTTATCATAACCGCATATTACAGTCTGATAACGAGAAATCAGGCTACTCAACTTCATCTGCACTTATGTCAGCGCTAAGACGCCTGTTTTATAAAGCTAATTCAATACTATTGTTAAATTTTTATTAAGATCGTGAACATTTGCATACGAAAACGTCTTACTTAATTTTGATTAACGATCTTCATTACCATTTTCTATTATAAACTTGTTAAATTATGTTCATTTTGAGAATTTATGAAGAACTGGAAAAGGACGAAAAAATACTAGATTTTCGACAATCAAATGCAACTGGACATCTGGAAAATTCCTGAAAATTTTATTAATATATTGTTCCCACCGAATTAGGCATTAACCAGTAACTAGAAACAATTGTGGCACCATGCAATTCTATTTCGCTTTGACTCTAAGGCACTGTTGTATGGCAACACATAAATCCCAACTGTCTACACCAAGAAGCGGAACCAAGAAGAAGTGGCGAAAACGCAAAGTGCGAAACACCAGAGACAGAAGATAACAAGTTAAAAAAAAAAACAAAAATAAAATAAGAAAATTGAAGTGGAAGTAGAAGGTTAATATAATTTCATTCATAAGATCGATATTTGTATACACACATACACACAAACACTTGTAAGTTTTAAGAATTCGAACTCGCACTCACCAAACTTGAATTCTCATTGCTGTTATTGATATTATTTGTTGTTGTTATTGGTACTGCTGTGAATTGTATGCAATTGATCACCACTTTTGATATATAAGAAGACGTTAGTTGCAGGATGCAAAGGAATTAAGAAGCACCTTGCGTGAACCGGGTATACACACATGATCCGCTGGCCAAACTCGTTAGCAAAAAAAATCAATAAATTGTATCTAACGTTCCAAGCTGTTGAACTTCACACAACGGTGCAAAAGTTAAATCATTCTCCATAATATTTATGCTCATTGTGATTTACTAAGCACTCTTTGCTAAGCTGGTCTGCCGGGCATGAATAGAATAAAACATAACTCAATTCATCTGCAGAGAGTGTTGAGGAATTTTCGAATGAGCCACGCGTGTTGCATTCAACATATTGGTAGTAGAGGCAAAAATGTTGCACGTATGTTTGTTTATAGGCACTCCTATGGCAGACGTCAAAACTTATAATTGGTCCGCGGCTTACAGAATCTATGTGAATAAATATGGACCCTAATGATAATTGTTCTCAGAGGCTAAACTCTTGCTCAAGGGGTTGGATGAATATAAATCAATAATTTTCAGTCCAGCTAGTCACAAAAAATTTTTTTGAGTGGCAATGTGTGCCGCCAAGAATCTTTGATTGCAACATGTACAGAAGATTATTATTAAATTTATTTGGTAGGAGAAGAAGGTGGTGTAATTTTATCTGCATTATCCTTTGGCATTATTGAGATTGTGTGCGCCGAGATTTTAGTTAATTTGTTGCGCATGCGTGGCGCTTGTACACACACAAATACATTCATATGTATGTATATACAGGAAATGCTGTCTACACACCACAAGTGGCCAGAAATGGTAATTTGTAGAGTGAGTTTGCTGGTGTTTACAACAAAAAAAAAAAACATTAAAACAACGGTTTACTCCAACACTGATTTATAATTAATTTTGTTCCACGTTTTTATTCAACTTATTTGTTATCGTAAACGTTGGAATTTATTGCTCAGACAAGTAGTGAATAGTCAACAAGCTGAGCTAACTACTCAACACCCTGATACAAAACTCTGCTGTGCTCACGCAATAAATTATTGTTGCTACTACAACCTGCAATTTTTAAAGCTGGTTATGTTGTAGTGTTTTATTTCGTTTTCGGAGATTATATTTTTCCTCTAGTCTGAAGAAATCACAATAATATTTTAAGGAAATGCTTAACTGCATGGAAATTTAATTTTCCACAACAACGTTAAAATTTATTTAGTTTTAAAACAAAAATGAGTAAAACAATTTGTTCTATTTTTCATTTAATCTCGTGCATGACACGCAAAGCAATTTTACTGCTTGAAAATAGAATATACGGACAAACATATGTATATATATGTCGATATGTATACACCAGCTTTGTTACAATTGTGTGCAGGAATTTTCTCATACACTATGATAAATAAGGAATTTCTTCCAATAAGAATTGCTAGCCAGTAAGCTACTCGCTCTAGATCATTTTTGCTTATCGGAGCGCTTGATTATTTCCAGGAAATTAGCCATACTTTTGCTACAAAACCAAAATCATGCGAAATCGAAGAAATCTCAAACATACATTTTTATATTCCAGTAGTGGCAATGACGTTTACCTTCCCGACTGTAAGTTCCACATGCCCACTTTACACACTTACCCTTGCCTTAAATAGAAAAACTGACAATAAAAATTGTTAATGTTACTTGAAATTATATTTTTCCGAATCGCATCAACTGCAGTTCAAAAAATAACAAGCATAAAGAGTGAAAACAGTAACCAAAAACAAGCAAAATTCATGGTAAATGAAAAGTAGTTATTTGTTACAAAGCAGTGCTGCTGAGGAGTTAGAGTTGAATTGCATTTTTATGTTGCTGCTACTGTTTGCCGCTGTTTGTCAGTAGCGTGTAGTCCTATCGCATTTGCTTTTGTTGCGCCACAGCTGGATCGCTTGTTAATTAGATCACACTCATAGACATAGCTCATACTTAATATCCGAGTGGGTGTTTACCCCCTTCACTTTATCTTAATGTATTTTGCATCGTTACTCTAAAGGGAAGTAGAGGCATACCCGGTTGTATACTTGTACTTACAGACCCACTCGTTGCATAAAGTTAAAAATAAATATGTAAAAAATGCATTAGATTATGCATTTATTGCGGCGAATTACTTATTCCACCTGCCGCTATAGACAAGTAAACGACCTCCCAAAAATGTAATGCATCTATTTTTATAGCACAAAATTTTAAAAGTATCCGCCTACTCTGAGACTCACATAGAAGCTCATACTCTCACACCTCTTTGAGATAATCAGAGCTCAGTAAACCTGTTCGTCTACTTAGTGCCATAAATAGTCAAATTGAACGGTATAAAAAGAGTTCTGCGTCTGTTGCAATACTGCATCGACACTGATGGCAGATTAATGAGGGAAAAATTAGAGCAACACCGATAGCTAAAGAGGAACGGTGCTGTACGTTGGGGTATACAATGTAGCAATGAGTAATGTCTGCTAATAAAGTACAAACACTCTGAGCACTCGCCTGAACTTGTTAAGAACACTTTACAACAACACCTTATTCTTTTTTATGTTTTATTTATTTCATTGTTATTATTTTTCATATGCAACACTGTAAGCTATTAAGCAAACTATTTCATTTTTTTCTCTTTATCTTTGCAGATTGGCAAACTATTACCGCAGCATAAAACCTTGAGATTTCTTTGAAAGGATTGCATTTCGCGATTCGATTTAAACGATTTAGAACGTTGTCAAACTAAGTATGACAAAAGTAACTCGACACAAAGTCAGACCGAAGAAAGGTCTATGTAAGTACTTCACTATTTGGGGAAAAAGCTTTATTCGGCAGGTCTAAATCAAATTAGAGCAAATGTGTCTAATTATTTTGAAATTTTGGTAAATAAAAAAAGATTTTCAAACTTGTATTAAAGCGTTCTTATTTATTTCGAAAATCTATGATAATCTCAGACCAAAGTAAGTATGAAACTCTTCTTCTTCTGTATTGGTGTAGACACTGTTTACGCGATTATAGCTGAATCAATAAAAGCCCGCCATTCATCCCTTCTTTTCGCTGTTTAGTGCCAATTAGAAGTACCAAGTACAGCCAGGTCTACCTCTAACTGGTCTTTCCAACGGAGTGGCGGTATTTTTCTCCTTCTGATTCCATCGTTCAAACTCATAAATCTCTTTCGAAAACTGCTAACGCCGAGTCATCAGATGTTGTGATCGTCCATACCTCCACACCATATAGTAGCCCAAAGTAGCACCCGTTGCCAAATTGTGTCATCATCATCGTTTGAGGAATCGGGCTCACCATATCCTGGTGTTGCACTTTCACTTATAGGTATGTAGTAAAACATAAGTAAGTGTTATGGAACGATGCACCGTCAACACATCTGCGGGTACAAGATGATCTTGTGTTTAGTATTAGAATTAATTTGGACTGACTACAATTCCTCTGTGGTCCACTAATTTAAACAAACACAATGAAAGGTCTGAACCAGGCGGCAGTGACAGCTGCACGAGCGCCAGTACGAGTCTGTTCGTTATTTTCTCCTTGTTGGTTTTAAACATTTGGACATATGCAATTCCCTGTGAAAGCAAATGCCCATTTGGTCCCAGAAGAACACGGCTCCCGGGCCTGCCTCACTTTTATACTCATCAAAAAAAGGCCTTCAGCCCTAACTTTCTTGCTCGGGTACGAAGAAGTGGTCCACTTGACAAAATAATTATTAATTTAGCATTTAAAATAAAGTGTAAAATCCAGATTTGTACACAACAAGAAACAGCCTCTAATAAATTGTTGGAGTTTGTATGCAAATGAACCTGTACGGATTTTCTAGTAAACTATCGCTCGTGGAAAATCACGCGACAAAGGTTAACAAAGCGAGAAAAATGTTAAGGAAAAGAAAAAAATATGATATCAAATGTCAACTCTTCCACAGAATGCAACTCTGCTACCGATCGTTTGACATTTGCCTACACAGCTCGCTCGCATCGCCTGTAAAAACAGGAAGTTCATTTAAAATTGAATCTGTTCATAGCATAAAAACTTATAAACTTACTAACTAAACCTGACAGTTTGGCAGGAGTGCTGATCCTACTGGTTAAAGACCTCTATGTAACTTTTTTTTTAATAGCGCCGTAGCTTATATCTATCTAACACTGTTCACGCCAATGAGAAGTTTGACAAAAGAAGCTAACTTCTCTGCAATACTGAACTAGAAGGTTAAGAAATGTATGCTCCTACCTTAGTTCACCTCATCCTCATCGTAATCGCTTTTAAGGTCATAAAACCGAATATAACAGCATTTTTAAACTAGGAGCAAAGTTGATACAAATTAGAGAAAATCGGATTACGAAGATATAGCGATAATTCGCTGGGTCTGTGTATGACAAATAATAAAAAATATATATAATAAAAAGTAGTTGAACGAGTTTTGGTACATGCAATACCATGAGCCGAAATTATTTTTCCTAACTCAATTATAATACTCAATTGCTTATAAAATATATATAAATTTGAAATCATCGTTCGACAGTTCGATGGCATAAAAATACTTCACATAACTTCTAGTAATTGTTGGGATGACAATTACGACGAGGCGGAGTTTGATAATAGCAACGAAACTGCAATATTCTTTGCAGCAGTAAGAAAATTAAAGAAAAGATTCAATTTTCACAGTCATTTGCGAATTATAAATATACTCGTATATACATACATACATTAAAGAAATCAGTGTACATACTTAAATATGAGTACGATAATTTTTGATTGAACACCTTTCCTGAAACTGATCTGAGTATTGCTAGCCATCTGTCACTATGCAAGTTCTATTGGTAATTTGTCATCCTGATCGCTAGTTTGGATATGTAAATATATATGTGCAACAAAAGTAAACGTCCTATGCAATGGCCGAAGATTAATGATATTACTGATTAATTATAGTGATTGCTGAGGCATCTGCGCTTATTTTATCAGGACAACTGCCGGAAAATGGTTGATGGTATTTAAGAAGATATTAATAAATGTAACCTGCTAATCTTAGCAACTCGAAGTACAGTAATTATACATATATGTAAATGCAAAACATTTGCATACATAAACAATGTTCATGTACTAACATACGTAAATGAGTAGCAGAATTTTAGCTAATATAAAGGAAAATACATTGAAAATATTCAAGTACAAAGCTACAAGTAGACTGCAGTCAAGGGAAAAATCCATGAAGCTTAATTATTAATTATGTTGAAAAAATATAACTTACCTTAGTCTCTAAGCTGTAAAAATTATTTGTAAGTATTGTATATAAGAGCATTAAGGCACATAGATTTTAGGGAAAATGTCATCGATTAGTGTTTCATAACACAATTCTCTCTTTTGCTTAATTCGCCATTTAACAATAAAATACATTACTAACTCAACTGCCCATTACAGTTAGTAGGAGTAGATGTTTATTAGGGCGGTTCTTATTAAAAAAAATTATTATGTATGGCTAAAGTAGAGAAAAATGTATAACTCTTCAAAGTTACATATAAATTGATTATGCTAAAAAAATATATATATTGCAACTACTCCATTAAATACCAATGGCTAATCGTCAATGTGACTAAGTTTTATCTCAAAAATGCATCCGTAATTTAGAATTCCTCCTTTACCTAATTGGATAAACATAAATAATGTTCAGCTTCTGATGAATTGCGATATTAACATACCAAATTTCTCTCTGTCAATTTGTTCATTTGAAAGTGCCAGTTATGCCATTAAAAATATCAGCAAGCGATAAGAATGTCAAACAACGCAATGTGGGGAAAAAGGTACACGTGAGTCACAGTGATGATGCTAAGTAACATCACTGACATTCCTAAGTCAAAATGAACAAGTGCATATGTACGTATGTTTGTAAATAAGCTTAGTTATACACAGGCTCAACGTCAATTGGCCACTTGACAGGCTTCTGCATTCCGTATTTTGTTCTTCGATAAATTGTAGAAATAAAACAAGAGAGAAGTGATGCAAATGCAGAGGTGACTACTGATCGCAGGCTTTCCATTCGGATGCCTTCGCCAAATGTCAATTTCCATTTTACATGCTGAATCTTCAGTTATGAATTTCCGGGATGATAAAAGTAAGTACAAGCTTACAGAATAAACAAGATGTGAGTGATAGATGGAAATCTTAATGAAATAATGAGCAGTTAATATTTTTCCAATATTCATTATAAATTATAATATTAAAAGTGAAGCAATTAAAATCATGCACAGGAACCTACAATTTAAGATTATTTCATTTTTTATGAGAAGCTCCTCGTATTCAAGGGTTCAAGCTTCGAAATTAATATTGACTTTTAGCGAAAATGATTAAGTAGCCCCAAACACGCTCGAGATTTCACCAAAAAGAAAACTTTTGCCTTTCGAGTTTTCTACACCAAAGTTTTCTGATACAGAGTATTCCTGGAGGAAAAAATCGTCTCCATAGCATACTGTGATGGATTTATGGTACTTGCCAATTAGGTTTATTTTATAGAATGATTTACCAAGATAGAATTAGTGCTCTACTCTGCGAGATATGACAGTAATTTCTACTACTGGAAATGGAGAATAATACTGAAAAATTCACTAAATAGCTGCACTCAGATATCGTAACTTAAATATATGTACATATAGGCTCATTCATACTTTTACAGCGCTGATAGTAGGTGATACTAAAAATAGCAAATTTATTCACATCATTTTTCCTGTACATGCAATAATATGCTTGTAAACGACACCATTAAGACACGAGTAATACAAGACACTTGACCTAAAACATCATACCCGTTAATAGTGGTTGTTTACAACACTTAGAACAGCTATAAATATCCTGCCACAACCAATTAGCACAGCATAAAGCAAATTAATAATGCTTAGTATTTGCATGTTTAGTCAACAAATCAATCAAATTGCTTCGATAGAATTGCTTAGAACCCTCTATGACAGCGAGGTCTATGGAGCCTTGTAAAGACCACACGCACGCATGACAAGATGCAAGAAGGATGTCTTTGCCATTTACATAAACAACATGTCCGGTAATCAATTTGCACACGTAGAGCGAATAATGTTTTTTAATAGATCATGTTTTGAGAATAAAAAGAAAATTTGTAGCAACATCAATTCAAAAGATAGCATAATAGAAACAAGTAAAAATCAAAATAAAAATAATGGAGCCCTATTAAGCTTTTAAGGCTAATAAAATTTTTCTGAAAGTCAAACCAGGCTAATGAAATATTCCTCAAAATATCGTTCGGAACATAAAAAAAAATTAAATTGGTCTACTCATAGTTTATTAAGAAATTTAATAACTTAAAATAAGCTATTGTAATAAAATCATATTCAGCGGCATATAATTAAAAACAAAATAAAATCAAATAATCACAGCCACCCTTAATACCTCTTAATACCTTGCAAGCACAACCAAACATTTTATGGTATGCCACAACCAGACTTTTCTTGCAGCTAAAGTGATAAAACCACTATTGATGCCACCTTTTCCATTAGCATTAACTCATATTTAGATCTGAGACGCCTTTTACAGTAGTGGACAAGAGTATGTATGTTTGTGTCAATAATTGCAGATATTTTCATGATTAGAAGTATTTAGGATGCTTCAACATGTCCCTTTAAATTTGCAGATGAAATAAGCCCTTGTAGCAGCACGCTGACAAATGAGCTTACTTATATTTTAAAGTAGTATTAAATGCCACTGTTGCATGCTAAGCAACAGATGCTCATACTAAAAGGTACCTAATGAGGAGTAATAAATGTAGATGTAATGGTTATGAGCAGCAAAAAAAGCATAATAATTAAATAATAATAATGAAGTTTCTAAAGGGTTTAGGGTAAACTCAGAAAACTTAAGAACTTAAGGTTTATTTGTCTAAATGAACCCAATTTGCTTTATGGTCTCTAAAAGTCCAATAAGCATACCTCCTGTAATGTAATGCAAGCCATGCTGATAATAAAAGTTTCAACGAGATTATGATATAGTAAAGGTAACCTTTATTCAAAAGTCAAAGCAATATATGATGGGCAGCAAAGTCATTATTATTTAGTAAATTAATCTTGATGAAATCGAAAGTAGTTCATATGAACTTGTTGGAAAACTTTTTTTGTTTTTCAGTGAACAATAATTTTTTTTAGATTTTTAGTTGGAGCACGTCCGAGCATATTAGTTCTTTTGATTGATATTAATTTTAGTTGAACTGATTTTTTATTAATTTATTTATTTTTGCGTTTTTCCTCACTAGGATCGCCTACTTTGCTACTATCAAACCAGTTTCGAATTGAGTTATTCTTTTCATAATTAATATTTTATGCATCTTTGCAGACGCACTTGAACCACTATGTCGGTGGCCTTTAAATTTTGTAGTTAAGTAGTCCTTACTTTTATTGCCAACTTTGCCATGGAGTTCTTACCTATTTTTGGTATTTTTTTTTTCTACTCATTACAGCTTACTAGCAACACGCATCGGATTCTCTTTATCATTTTGTATGCGCACATTTTTTTGCCAATCGCGTGGCTTTAATGTTAAATGCTGCCGGGCATGCGCAAGCGCATTACCAACACGTTGGCCTCAGCGACTCAAATGTCACAATGTTTTTCATGCCCAGTTTTGCTTGCTGCCGCCGTTGTTGAACGCCATTTGCATTATTTCCAGAAATGCTTCCTCATGTCATTTCTCAATTTTATTCCTCAACCTTTCTTCGGCTACTGACACTATACGTAATTGCCAACAATATTGCCTGCAGCAGATGACAGCATCAAATGCGTTTGGCTTATAAGGCACGTCCCTTGCAGCACAGAGCGTATTCTATTATTCGATGATAGACAGACAGGCCTCAGTACGTCATTTTTTGGACTTTGTTTGCAAAGGTTGAAAAGAACTGAGTAAAATCGCGATGAAAAGCATCTGGACTTCCCTATGCCCCACTAAGCGGCTGTTGTTGTGAACGTTTTTGTTGCTATGTTGCGTAATACTTTTCCATTAAATTGTTTAAAGTGTGAGTTTTTTGTGGATGCCGCTTATATTGTTTAAAAGATTTTTATCAAACGGTACTCTTAACGACGATAAATGATGCAAAGGTTAAATAATGGTGGTCTTTGGTGGCATCCATTATTTTTGATGGTTACTGATGTTCTTCTCTTTGCTTTAGTGGCAATAGCTGCTTCATGTTCATTGTAGCTACTTAAAATATGCAGATATTAAATTGTTAAAAGACACGAGATGTACTATAACGGTATTCATTAGTACAGTTGAACATTGTTCATGCGGTAGTAACTAAACGGGAATAGAAAAAATATTTCATTAAATATTACGAAAAATACGAATTTTTATCGAAGCAAACCCCAAGACAAGAAAATCAGGAAGTCTAAATCATATATACCAAAAGGGAGTGAATATCTTCAGCAAGATTATCAACTTATCTTTGGTCGATCTAGTTATACAGGAAACAGGAAAAATTACCCATTGCGGAGATCGGATAAACCAGAGAAGTCAAGACAGTAATAATGTAATGTAAAGACACTGCACACTTTGCGGCACCCGACGTTCTTTTAGCCTCATCAGATGACTTCCATAAATGCACACCACAAACACCTGCACCGCATTCAGCCCGATAAATAAACAGATATCACGTGACGTCAAACAAAACCAGCCCAACACCCGAATTGTTAAAAGGACTGAAAACTCTTTTAAAAGGTGGTCGGCCGGTGGTGTTTTGTGTCTAAAAATGTAAACTCGGATTGGATTTCACTGACTTTAATAGCTGATTGATGCCTGCCGCCTTACCAGAATGATTAAATCACTCCGACATATTATGTTTTCTTTCTGCTTTTCACACTATAAATCTGTGCATTTCTTTCGCAGTTTGGTCAAAATGCATAAGCTAAAGACAGATTTTGAAGATTCTATGGTTTATTCCCAGCAATAAAAAAGAGTTGCATGCAGTGAAAGCAGTATCCGTCGGGACGTATTTCAGTTTAAGGGCTAAGTGTGCATTAAACAAAATACATTGAGGTCCAATTAATACATTCATTAGCCCTCTTTTTTCGAATAACGCCTTTGACTTCCAATAACCATCTATCATAGGCAAAGAGTAGGATCGAGCTGTGTGATAAGAATTTCAAAACCCTCCCAAAACTCAATTCATGGCTAAAATCCCCCTAATTAAAAATCAAGCAATTCATCTGAATATGACACTTTTACAATACAATATATCCTCTTCAACCAACTAATCTTACACTGTCTGGTACGAACTTTTCGAAAAGAGCTCTTCTTGAGGCTCGATTACTACTTATTCCTACCCGCACACATTCTTGGGTGACTTGTTGTAAAATTAACCACCTGTTTGACCAGATATCACTGAAAAAGATACCCAGATGCCGCTTTCGTTTTCCTTTAAATTAATAACTTAAAACCTGATATAACTTTAACGGAAATCTGCAATTATTATTATTGTCCAAACAAAATCTTACGGAGAGATTTTATTACATAAATTAATTTAAATTTCTATAAAATAATAATAATGAAAAATAAATTTTATTTATAGATACTTCTTGTTTATCCAGCTTGCGTTCTTCTACACTCCCTTCTTGTAGCTCTATAGTAATTATACATAATAAAATAAAAGAAATTGTTTTATTTGCTTAACTTAATCACCATAATTATTATCAGAGAAATGTCGGCGCTTCAAACCGTTATTTAGTGCTTCGGAGCTATAGTTGGGCTAAGACTCAGAAAGAAATTATCGTTGCGTGCTTCGTCGATATTTCGCACTAATCCATTCAACTAAATTAAAATAAATTCATAAATCGTTCCTGTAATTATTCTGCAGAAGAGCCTAGTAAAAATTACTGTCTACTCCGTTATTGCAGCTTCAGCAATTTAACCACTTTCTTCTTCTAAATTCAGCTGCCGCCAGGTAAGCGCCATTATTATCGACACGAACGCACGATTTTAGATCAGACATATTTATATATAAAATGAAAATCCTAAGCATAGATGTTCGAAAAAAAAGCAGACTTACATCTGCTGTATTTGCTTCTATTGAGAATGCTTTTGCGCATGAAAAGAATACAGTCAGACATTAGTAAAGAGTTAATAGTCTATACATTTCGCGGATGGCAATAAAGTCGCATGGGAATATTTAAAGAGTGAGTGTCGGTTGCTACTACAAAGAGCCGTCGGTGAGGGAGAACAATTTTCTTAGTATGTTTGTATATTTGTCTTACTGCACGCAATATTCGCACGAACTGAACACTTCAAGTGTTGAAACACTCGTTTATAAATCCTCTGTTGTACTGTTGTGCGTATGTAGAAGCCCACAAGTAGCAAAAGCATCTGTCAGTTGATAAAGGAAGTAGTTGAGTGCAGCAAGTGCAAGTGCGTACAAATAAACGCCACATGTGGTCATCGTCGATAACCTACACATATCCAAACACGTATAAACATTTCTTACTGTGGGCATCTGTATGCTTTTCATTAGGTTTGGTATCACATAAATTCTGATAAATGTATGAATGACTTTTGAAATACTTATAAAATCTCCGTATCTTAAAATTAACATTAGTTGTTGTAACCCTAACAGAGTATAATGTTATGCTCTTCTCCGTCTCAAGTCTAGTTGGAAGAGCCTCACTGTTGTTGATCATATACTAGGAGGACCACCAGGTCAATAAAATTCTGTACGCACCAGCGCCATTTCCTCACCCTGTATATAGTGTAAGTAAAGCTGCTTTGTAACCTTGTAGTTCTACTCCGACATTACCTTGTTTGGGATCAACAACTTAGCCTATGACCAAATTTTTGCCCGCCAATTTTCACCTTTAGGTGTGTGGGGCAATTGTCATCCCTTCCTTTAGCCTTTTGGGCAGTCAGCTTGCACCATCAAAAGATGATAAAAGTTTGTATGGCACCTATCGCAAACACCTCATTAGTTTCTCCTCTACAAATTTTCACCTTCGGTTATTCACTTAGCCTTTCAGAAAACGCCTGGAGCTACCTCACGCTAATGTACTTCTCATGTCCACCTTAAATTATCCTGATTTATGCTTTGTTATATGTATATACAGAGGTATATATCTCTTCCAACCGAGCTCATATCTAGAGTAGAAAGATTAGATTGTTTTCGTTGTGAACAAACCCACAGTATCAGTAATTTTTGTTTACCTCAAGCAGGTGTATTTCTAATGCGTGCACAGTTATTCTTACCTAGGTGCAGCATAAACAAACACTCAATGATCACAACGAAGAGAGATAAATTAAATTGAAGGGAAAGCGCTAAACCCAAGAAACAAAGGCAAATATATTACAAGGTGAAAGAATACACAGCTGGAAGCGCACTCCGCGACGATAAAGCAGTAACTTATTATAACTATTCTTCCTTCCTCAGCCAACATAAGTCAATCCCAATCAGAGTTTTATATTTACAAGTTATTTTCTCTAAATTTGAGTAACACCAGAACACCTTCAGGAATAAGTTCTGATTGGTAGGAAATAAAAGTTGACACCTTTTTGTAAGAACGAAAATATCCTTCTTATTGTCTAGGCGTCCGGGATAGCCAAGTGGTTAGCATTAAGTACTGCCACTCGGAAGGCCAAAATTTTAATTCTGGTACGGTGGCATTTTTTTCTACATTCTGTTTTTATCTTCGATTATCATATTTTTGATTAACATGATAAATCTAACGACAGCTGACAACGATATTTAACAATGAATCCCGGCTTATACACTTCAACGTCACTCGCTTAGCTCAACTAACTTCGCTCGTGCTACCTGCACTTATGTTAAGTTTTCTTTCATTCCTTTAATTTGCGATCTTCGTTAGGATTTCTTTTATATTTGTGAAGCTAAAGGTATCTAAAGATCCAGTAATTTTTGAAACTCTAGTGCATTTTTGTTCCATTAGAAGTCATCGGTGCATATTGACATGTTATGAGAATATACATTTTTTTTAGAGAAGGGAAATTTCTCTGAACAAACCGAATGTAGATTACTCACACCAAATTAACTATTGTACAATTATCGCTTCGATTGTATTCAAGTTAAAAAATTTGAAAAAAATTCTAATTGGATCGGGCGTAGTAAACGCCAAATTGCTACAAAATAACTAATGGTCGTATCCATTCAAATATCTACGTAAATTATCAATTCAGTTCCCACATTCATACATATATTAATATCCTCATTGTGGGTATGCACCAAAGCGTACCCGCAAAAAATATTGCTCCCATCAATCGTTTTCAGCTTAGTCTTAAGTGACTGTATGCACATTCCAAAGTCCAAAGAGAAAATTCTCACTTTACCTTTATACTGTAATCTATATATAGAGGTGTTTGTGAACGACTGGCGACCGCTTTCGTTTGACCAAATAAATTTCTGATACCACAACACGGCCAATAGGAGAATTCATTAACGGCTTTTCAATATATTTATGTATTGCAGTATTGCTTTGTCGTTAAGAGGATTAACTTACTCAATTATTTATGTCCTTATGAGCATGGGAATATGTGGCTTGGATGATAAACCAATAAATTTTAAGTCATTAAGCCACATTTGTTAGTAAATTTATTGCTGCCAAATAAAAACGTAGAAATTTAGAAGAAAAATGTTAAATTAAAACTAAAATTCTGTGCAAACATGATTTCGATTGATTTATTTTTTAAGAACTTAGAAAGTCTTCGTATATCTTGGATCAAATAGAGCGGTGATCGAGATCTAGCCACAGGCCAAGACTGTGCGGTGCGGAAATTAAGAAAAGTGGAAAATTGAAAAATACCAATTTATTTAAAACCCTCGGCGAATATTTTTTGATACAGAAAAATAATACACATAGAATGAAAAAAATTGGTTTTCAAAACACTTGAAAGGTTTGTGCATTTTCAATTTTGATTTTTTCTTCTCGTTAACACTTGACCGAAATGCTGCCCACCTCCTCATCAATTAAAGATTTCATGATTTACATTTTCACTTCAGCTGGTGTTTAGTTATCAACTGCTGGCTTATTTATGACTGGAGAATGGCAAATGAGTGAAGAGAACGATCGCGACTTGCGATGTCAGAAGCTGTCGTTATGTTGCACAAAGCTAACTGAACACTACGACGATAATGCAATATGTCGCACATTCCATTAGCAAATGAAATAAGTGAGCACAGGATAAGGAGAGGCGATCAACAATAACAGAATTTGATAACAGACTCATGAACTAAAATACACATTTGGGAGAAATTCCTGTGATTCTACTAAACACTGCATTGTATGCCAAATATAAATTATAATCATTGTTGCATGCAAAAAGACTACAAAACATTGCCAACTAAAATTTAATTATTTATTTATTCGACAATATTTATTTACATCTCATTTTATTATTATTGAGAAAAGTTTTGGAAGTTATTTTTCATAAAGAAGGATTTTTGATAGTACCACAGTGCGTATACGTAATAAAACTATTTTTACAAGTCCAATCAAGTAATATCTAAAATGCGAAATTTCATTGAAAAATATGGTATTGTCATTGAGATAGAATAATTAAATAAGTATGCTTCATTACATAATGTAATTAGATTTAACCCTTTTAGTGCCGGGGGCCGATATATCGGTTTTAGCTGGACTCGCTACAAGTTCCAGAGCCGCATTTAAGTGCTTTACTATTCGCTCCGGGAAAACTTTATCTCAAACCAAATTTGTAATACGGTAAATATTATGTAATTTCACTACGAGAGAATTAAAAAGAAAGAGTTTTTCGTTTTTGCTCTTTGTTTGAGTTGTATATTTTATATGTGTTATAAAATGTTTTTTATCTTGTAGCAAAACACAATGCAAAAGATGACTTTTATTTCAAAAATTTTACGTCTTTGTAATTAAATTTTTTCCAATGTGTAAAAACTAGTATCTCGATTTTGTTTTGTATTTCATGCCAAATATAGTGCATTGAATCACGTAAATATTGTATTACGTTCGGTTTTTATGAGCCTTTTCCCGAACCATTTTTTGTATAGTCACTTTTTTCCGCCCGGCACTAAAAGGGTTAAAGCATTTTTTTAAAAAAACAGGGCAACCCTAATGTTCCTAAGCGCACACTTGAGCTTAATCTCTTTGATTTTTATATTTCAATTACGTAGACACGCCATGCTGCAAAGAAGTGTTTTAATTACATTTTACAAACTACAAGTGCCATTCGCTGGTAGCACCTTTTTACCATAATCAACACAACTGCCAATTGCCACATCACAAAAGGTAAGATTCTTTGCTCTTTCCTCTTTCAAAGTTGCTTTTTGCGAATTGGTTGGGATTTGCTGGTCGGTTGTACATGCAAAACGCACATAAATCCCCAATTCGATATTCCAACGACTCCTTGAACATTCGACGCCTTGGCTTGAAAAGGCATATCATTAAAGCTATAAATAAGAAGAATTTGAAAAAGGAAGAAATAAAAAATAAGTGTTAGCATAAAGCCAAATCATCCACTCGTGTATCTGATGCTCATGCGCGCACATTAATTAGTGCGCACTTTTAAAATTATGCTAAAAATTTACTTAGCCATTCTGCCATAAAAGTGCATAAGCATTATTAAGTCGTAATAATTTTTTTAAATATATCAAATACGCTCGTAATTAGCCAAGCTCCCAAGTGGAAATTTTCCTTGCCGCGTAGGACGATCTTACAAATTGAACGCTCCCACTTACACAGCTCACAGTCCAATCATTAGCAAGAAAACGGGGTAGCATCATCATCATCTTTAACATCGAAGGCATTGAATAGCGCTCACTAGAAGATCTTTGTCAAAAGTTGCGTTGGAGCTTTTAAGTAGTGCTCAAACGTATACTTCGGTAATAGACGAGTAATGTTCATCACATCACTACAGAAAAGCCTCTAGATGTTGATAAAGTCTATTCTGCCAATGATTACAATCAAAGCATCATTTTGGCTGAGGAGAAATAAACATAAAACTTACTCTGAGCAAGAAATTGCTTAATTTTTAAGGAAACTGCATGAACATTACAGCAGCAAGTGATATTCAAACCTAAATTTATATAAACAATTGAAAATAAATATGGGCTGGTCTTAGGCGAAGCAACACCATACAGGCATATCTAGTTCCATCTACAATATATACGAGTACATTCATACAAAGATAACATATTTGCAGCAAAGTCATGTATTGTATATAGTCTTACCTTTTGCTTTCACAAACACATATAAAGTCATGTATGTATGAAACGATCAAGAAATTGAGGTATCAACAAATTGTCCAGCCGCTTTGTGGTCAGTTTTAGATATTTGGCTCAAAGGCTTTAGAAACAACTTCATATACTCGAAGTAAATATGTTTCTTTGAATGTACGAGCCGTAGGCATTGAAGCGATGTGATTGTCTGATTGCAGAAGATTGATTTAGTGTGAACGTAATGGCGCTTGAATAACTTAATTATACTGCAGTTGTGGATCAAGCCAATCATTTCAACGACTACTAGTTTATGCAGAGTTCAAAGAGATATTCATTACAAATGTGATTTTAATGACTCAATAAATGGACGACTTCCCTATAAATTCAATTAATAATATTAATATTTGTTTTTTTTTTTTTTTTTGAAAGAGTTGCGATTCATTCTGACCTGTATACCATCGAATAAAAGTTTTCTGTCGAGCTACGTTAGACCATCACGGCCTAAGAACTATTTTTCTCTTCCGACTTTAATTCTAAAATCAAGCAATAGCTGTAAATAAGTTAAGTTTCTCATTCTCAGTCCAATTACATTTGCCATTTGGAATGCATATTTGCTCGCATGCAACAAACAGTTAAATTAATTATTAGACATCATAATCAACACAGGGCTGATGGCATTACAACAACGATACGAGCATTGCATACAACAGCAATATTTAGTTGCCAGAAGCAAAATATAATGACATCAGCGAGTTTGCAATAGCAATCAACCCGTGATTATCAGCATGAAATCACAGAATGATCCTGCTGTGTCAGTTTAAGTACACTTGTACGGGTTACATAGGTGCTTACCTAAACAACTACATTTGTTTTGAAAGTGCAAACACCTTTTTTTAAGGTGAAACTGCAATGTTTGACATTATCGTAAAGAGAAAATCTGCGCAAATCAGTGCTTGCAACCAAATTAAATTAACGCATACAAACCAACGAGCACTTGACACGCATTGTTGAGGTTGGTGTAAGTGTAAGTAGTGTAATGATATTTCAGTGTGCTAATTAACTAAATCATTATATGGCTTTGTCGTCCCGAGAGAGTTTTCAGTTTTATTTGAGACCATAAATTGACGCAGAATTTACCACTACTTCGCATGCCTTTTTGAAATGCTCAACTTGGTCACACGCATAAGCACCTAACTGTATCAAACCATTGATTAGATAAGGGAAACTATTTGATTCCCAAATTAACTTATTTCATTTGTAACTGAAGGTGAGCTTTGAAAGAAGGGCTGTTTCCATCAATTTCTTTCGTCTCTGTTTTGTCAGTACATTAATTGTTTGGGAAAGGGTATTCAGAGATTTATTTTGTCAAAGTCAAAATCAAAGTCAATTTGAGTCTGTATATCGTAATTAAGTGACCTATGATTCAATAGATTCCACAGCTGTGAACTTCATATGTTATATTGAACTTGGAAATTCTTTAACTTTTTTTCACATATCTACCGTTTTAAAATATCAGCATTAGTTTAATCATCGCACTCAATTCATAGTTGAAGGCATTCTATACACTTTTCTTTAATATTTCCAAAAATCTTTAGGGTCCAATGAAAGAGCTTTAAAGCGACTTCATTTTCCTCCAAATTTGAAATTATGTAAATTTATCATTTTATTTAGATCTTTTTTCGTAGATGAACCCACTGTGATGCCATCAAACGTTTTTCCAATCATTGCCAGAATGTAGGGTCAGTTAATTTTGACCTTAATAAATACATAGAGTAACTGCGAAATATATAAAGTTGATTTTCTTTTATCTCGAGCCCCGATTAAAAAACCTCCGTAAATCGTAACAAAAAATACCTAAACTTTACAGCTTTTCGCTTATAGAAGTTTCTCAGAGAGACATTCTAAAGTCATATCACGGAAAGAATAGTATTTTTCTAAAAGCTCTATCGCCTGCTTCCACATCGTGTTTGGAGCCAACTAATGGAGATTAACAACATAAAAATTCATTCTTTTAACTTTCGTTGTTTCTAATTTTTTCATTAGTGGTTGCACGTAATTAAAATCAATGCAACATCACAAGCTAACTTATTAACGCAGGGGGTGCACGTTGAAGGTTATTAGCAAAGAACAAAAAAATAAATAATAATCAGCTCTACTCAAGACGTGTTTTTAAATTAAAGAGTGAGTGATACTTATAACACGAAAAGCACCATGGGTACAGCATGTGCATATTGTATGTGCAACAGGTGAATATTTATATTTATCTACGCATGCGTGTGTTACACAACTAATTAGTTAGCGTATCACTGTGAATGCCTACGTTGTATAGCCTTATACTCTATAAACTAAGATTGAATCACCGCCACGCTACACTGCTCAGCCATTCATTATGTGGCATTTAAAAGGTGTCGCACTTAAAGGGACGTAGAAACACCACGCGTGTTTAAATTTTTGCCTTTGGGCTATTGCCAACAATGTTGGCGTCCATTGTGTATTGCTATATTTCCACCCATTTCAACACTGATTTTGCCTACAAGCTTTTTTGTCAGTAGTAACGAATTTATTTAACATCATAGAAATGCACATATGTATACTTTTATTTGTGTTTCTAGTCGCAATAGGTACAACACGCCTTGCACTGATGGTAAGAGTGATTTAAAACCTCTGAAGAGAAATTCAGCCGAGTCCTGTGTTCATGTTTTCCAACAAGTGAACGGATACATGGCTAGTGTGACCACCACTTCTCTTTACTTCACATCGGAAAGCATTAGAGAGTTAACTGGGTTTCACAGCTCAAAAATTGGGAATTTTTTTACTATCCTGTTAATTTCCACAACATCCCTGGGAAATTTTCCTCCATTTTCAAGTCGATCCAAATAAAAATTTGAGAGAAATTTACACCAGCCTTCTATATGCTATTCATGAGAAATTAGATGAACAATTGTTAACTGAAACATAATTTTTTTCTTTTTCACTTCGACTGATCTTTTCATGAAAAAATTTATTTTTAACCTAATAAATTGAAAATAGCTCCAGAAGGCTTAATTTCAGCTGGTAAAAAGTTATATATAAATTTAATAAATTTTGCAAAACATTGTCAGAAAAGAGTGGCAACATTATTAAAGATGCCGTTATAATTCTCATTAAAGAACAAATCTAAATTTTTTAGTTTGTATCCTTGAGACAAAGAATCTTCCACATAAATTACTTAAACATATCTACATGTCTACAACTGGCGAAATACTTGTACTGGTATGTTCCTATTACTCGTGTAGTTATGTATGTCCTATGAAAGATTTACCTTTTTGACTTCATTGCACAATAATCAGGTTTATGCTCAGAAATTTGTTGTGGCTTCCCGTTGCAAAACAAAAATCTTTTGTTTTACAATTATTAGAATTTAAGAAGGTTTGATAAATATAAATAAACAACAGCATATTATGAAATCCTATCCCATAAATTATATATTTTATTTACTTAATAAAAACATTTATTACTATGCAGTAGGTACTTGTATAGCCCTGAGTGCTATAAAGCGTTTTTTATTGGTACTAAATCATAGGTGAGTTTTACTATTTATTACCTTAGTTATGTACATACAATACATAAGGTCTCCTGTATTTACATATATTTACAAAAGTTTTGGTTTTCTGTTCGCACTGATTTCTGCACTTTGCACACTATCATAGATTAAGTAAACATACAGCCTTTTATGGCACCATTATAAGTTATATTACTCCAAGCAGAAATAATTTTACTTTCATTATCAAACGTGCACAACTCTACTGGCCATCACCAATCAAGGGTTGATGACCGCAGCCATTCTGGCGATTATAAAATCTATTATTCACTAACTTCGTTCTTATTGATAATTACTGCATGTGGAAATTGAGCTCTGGAGGTCACTATGCAATAAAGACATCAACGTTTTACTTATTCCTGTGCAATGCAGACTACCGCCATAGGCATTCCGCCAGATTATGTGCCACACAGGCTTTATGGGATATGCAAAATTTTGAGCTCAAAATGATGATGATGACAGTGACAGAATTAACGTTAATACTTCTGCTCTTAATGCACAAAAAGCCTCGACAATATTGCCTACTGACAATAGCACAGAAGTGTCCAAATCGAAATCGATATATAGAACGTTTGCTATTTTAAGAGCAAAACACCGGTCAACACGGTCAATCGCAACTCTGCTGTGAGGCGACAAGAATTTAAATGGCTTATGGCATGATCAACAAAAAGTGTGAGACACGAGTGGCTTGCAAGCGTAAGTTTTTTTTAGAAGGACTAATGAAGCCTCTCAATTTAATTTGTTTTTTTTTTTTTATGGCAGACATTCGAAAACATTTTTATTGTATTTTTCAACTATTTTTTTCTGTCGCACATTTATTTGTGTATTTGTTGCGAGTAGCTAAAGTGTCACTGAGAGATTTTTTTTTTATCTCATAAGCATTTTATTACTGACTCCTTAATACGTAATGTTAAATAAGAATTTATTCAATACTAAGAGGTCAAACGCATGAGTGATTTGTCCATCATTTTGAGAGTCGGCCATTAAGTTGATCCTAACAGTTGACTGTTATTGCTTTGATGTCATTGTAGTGGTAAAAGTTAACGAAAGTTTTTTGTACCAATATCATCTTCACCACTGGAATACGTTCACTAATAAAATCTTAAAGATTTTGTCATCGCTTTCTATTTCATAGTATCCTCCTAAAAGAGAAGCTAACTACATCATAATTAATTTTTATTTTGTCGTATACGTTTGATGTCTTCCCTACTAATGGCTCTCTCAACAGTTGTAAGCTGCCCCCGAACAGCCAATCAATTCGAATAAAAGCCTCGAAGGTCTCTCGAGTTTGCAGGTCGGGTCTCCACTCAGCTTTTGTGCCCTATCTTGTTAAAATCGTATGATTTTCAGAATTTTCAGGTGATATAGGATAGTCGTTGTAATAGCAGAAGAAGCAGAATTAAAAAATAGTTCTGTTTAAAAATGATCTTTAGAGAAACTGTCTCTAAAAACTCTTTCGTGGTTTTCTTTTCTACATACTGTGTAAATTTAATTATTTTAGAAGCAGAAAAACTTTGATTGACAAAAACTTGTTGTCACTTTTTAGTTGAATATAGAAATATTTAGATTTGGACGTCTATTTCCCCAAAAATTTAAAAGAGTGCAGCCCACAAAACATTGTTAGCTATCTTCGTGATTTTCTGAAGAGTAGTAAAACTCTGCATTTCTGATGTCTTATATTCGACACATCACCGCATGGGAAACATAGGTATACCTACCAATCTTAAATTTAATCCCTCGTTCTGACTCTCTCTTAGTGTAAAAGAAAAAGGTCGTTAGAACATAACATAAATTATTCGATGTTGAATGATACACTAATATGATCTTGAAGGTCTTATATTTGAGCGCCCCATTGAATGTTCTTTCGCTTCCTAGGCCTTTTATGAACAATACATACAAACAATTATACGACTATTAGTACTATTTTTCCTAACAGCAACAAAAGTAAATTAATTACAAATTTATTGAGCAATTAAAATTATTTCAAAGCTTACACCTTCTAAGTAATCCTTGTCACTGTCATAAATATGTGTTAAGGTATTCTGTAGAAAAAGGAAAATTCTACCTTAATTCATTAACGCCTCAGCGAAGGGTTTAGTTATGAACAAACAATTAGAAATTACCTCTTCCCAGAGTATGCGTACTTCACACCAACTCACCATACCTCCAACCAACTGGCGACTTGGTTGCAGCACTAAAATGCTGTAATAAGCAGTGCACATTCTGGAGGACAGACCAAGTACAATGCTGACAAACGCCTTTAATGGTCAATTAAATTTACTAACGCTAAAAAATCACGCTGAAAATTCCTATGTATGTGTGTTGCTGTTTAAAGTGAGAAAGAATTATTGCTGATTAATTTAATTATAACAAAACCTGTAAGAGACGACAGGCTGAAAGTGGCTCACATGATGGAGGATGGACTTTAAAATTTAGAGAGATGTGAAAAAATGTTTATCACGAGACTTTGTCAAATGTCAAGTGACGTTTTTGTTGGGAATTTTTAACACACAGCACCAAAGCCGCAAGAGTTGCACAAAGTTGCAACACGTTACACTTAGCGCCATTATACTGCAACCAGTCTTTACTTCTTGTTTGATTTAGTTATAATTAAATTACTTATCAACTTCAACAAACCTTAGATGCCGAGATGCCAAGAGAACAAACTAATTGCTCTGCCACCGGCTGCTACTGCAGTGTACTCTCATTTGTGATTAACGCCATCAAATTATAAGTCCACTAACCTTTCTTTCAACCACATGGCCAGGCTAGGCAAGGGGATTTGTATTACGAAGAGCAGCAGAAAGTTATTGCAGTGAGGTGTTGTTGCTATTATTTCCGTTGCTTCCTATGTTGCTTGCAATCTAACTGTTTGCGTGTCATAATTACTCATCCTATAAGACCAAGTGCTCAGCTTGGCTGAAGAGCAAGTAAAGTGAATAAAATATAATATTAATTTTCTGAAAGTTAAATGAATATACGTGTATGTACATATGTATTTATAAAAATGTTTATGGCCCTGTTATTAGAATTAATTATTAAAATAAAATAAATAATGCAGCCACGATTAGACTGGCACTTCCTTCTCCAGCTTGATTGCCACAACTCGTGGAGCTCCCGTTGGCGTGCCACACATGGTGGCGCATTTGTCTGACTTAAGCTGAAATCAATATGTGCATGTGTGTGTGCGTGCATGTAGCGAAGTGTGGAATATAATTGCTCTATATAACGTGCATTTTAGTTTCGAATTTTACTTCTAATGGAATTATGTGTGTTTAAAAATAGATCAATTAAAACGGAAAAGAAATTTCAGGGTTCTTTAATGAACCTGAATAAATGAGGAAATTATTTTTTTTTTTGTATTTTATTCTGAATCTGATTTCAAACTTGATGGTCTTCTTTATTAAAGTGAGTAAAAACCATTTTATATTTTGGGCAGAATTGACGAAAGGCCTAAACAGAGTACAATTTTCGTCGATGTAAAAAGCTTTTAAATCAGCAAAAGTCTTACTTCAGTGTCTGTATGCTGAGATGTGGTCAAAAATTTATGAATTAATTTCACCAAAGAGATTTCCCGTACATCTACTATTTATCTGCCTTTTAATCTATCTATTTCCATATATCGCTTTTTCTTGGGACGCACTCTGGTACAGATATTAAGAAGCAAATATAAAGTAATCAAGGATCAGGTTTAGAATTGATCTAGAGCTCCTCGTAATATAATATTAACAGTGTGAACCCGCTCCAATAAATTTAGGAAATTATACTATTTTAACTTCGGCGTTCTTCGCACGAACACTCATCAGACTATTTCAAGGTAACCGTTCTGATCACCAAGTTTTTCTCTATCCTAAATTAGTTAGCCAGTTGTCTACCGTATCTTGCCTTTGATATACCTTGTTTTAGTCATAGTAATCTTAAACATAGTCATGTGATCCAGGGAATCAACGTCTTTTTTGGTGAAATCCATATTATAACTTCAATGAGACCTTTCCACTGTCTAACACAATTACAGCGAAAAGTAGGCCAATCTAAAAGTGAACCACATTCTTTGTTCATTTATGGATCTCTTAAGGCCTAGTCCCACATTATTAATCATTGAGATATCTTTGTTGAGTACACAAGACCCAATTAGGTGGGCGGGTTATCTTTTTTTGTAAATCCATAATGTCAGTACATATGGCGTCCCTCGAAAGGTCTCATTCGTATTCACAGTTTGTAAGTTAAATAGTGTGTAGAAGACACCTTCGAATGAGTTGCTAGAACTTGTTGAGAAGCAAATATGAGTCAAGGATATCAAATACACTTTATCTTATCTGACTTCAAGCACAAGGAATCAATACAGTCTCAAAGGGAGACAAATGAAAGCGAACACAGCAAAAGATATTTTTCTTCACTATACTGAGAGCATGGAAAGTCAATCCGGTTCCGATGTTATGATAATCTTAGGGTCAATGCTTCTCCCTTTTAAGAAAATTAAATAATCCGCCTATTTTTTCCGTTTTTTGTTTATTGTCGTGGCTTTCTACAAAAGTTGCCTAAACACCACCACTCACTGCCGCGGGAAACACAAAATTGCATTACGCAGTTTTGGATCGGCATTCGGTCCACGCTTTAGCAGCGACAGATAACTGTGTTTCACGCAATCATTGGGCGATCGAGCGTGACAACCGCATGGTTCTATGCAAGCATCGTCTCGCTCGGGTTTGACTTCCGACTTGGACAGTTTTTGTTTTTCGGCGAAAGCACATTTAGCGACCTGCCGTTTGTTTGGACACTGGTATATTAACCAATTGGGATGAGAGAGAAGATGGTCCTTTTGTTCAGCGATATATTGCTCCGCCACTTTTTTGCAAAAGTCCCTATCCTCCGACACCAATTCCAATTGTTTATTATACTTTTCCTCCTCCTCGGCCTGTAGGCGCGCATTTTCGGCCAGTTGATGCTCCAATTCCTCACGCACTTTACACCGTTCGGCCAGCCGCTCTGCCTTAGATTTCAGCGTAGCACGCTGCCTGTGCATCTTCCTCCAGCTTCTGTAAGCGACGTGCATAGTCTATATACTCCATTGTGGCTTTGTAAACTGTGCGTTTCCGTTGCAATAAAGCCGCGCTGTAATATTGCTGCTCGCTCGCAATTTCACGCATCAACTTACGGTGGTCCTCGACGCGGCCTCGCTTCTCCGCCTTACGCTTTGCTTTATTATCGGCGATCATGTCAAGCAGTTCCTTACGATAAATTTGCATCTTCGGCGACACTCGTAACATACATTTTTCTAAGCTTATTTCATGTAGATGTTTCGCCAACTTCTCTGCCTCCTGACGTTTGCGTTCAAGTTCCAATTCACGCTCGTGCTGATGCAATGCGATTTGCTCATTCAAACCCCTACCCTTGTGGGCTTGTATATTTCTTAACAATCTCTGCTCCTTTTGCAACTGCTCTTCGTAATGCCGGGCGTGTGTATCGCGCACCTTCCTCCAGTACTCATCCGTCTGGCGCTGCCGCGTTGCTTTTCAGTAATTTGCTCTAACTGCGCCTCCTTAACTTGTAGCATATCTCTGCGCGTTAATGCCTCACGTATTTCGTAACAATCTTCGAGCTCTCTTTTAATATTCATCTCCTGCAGGAACTCTTTGTCGCGCCGATCGCGCTCTTTTTTGATTTTAATGAGGTTATCCTTGCGTTTCCTAATATCCTCATCGATACGTGACTTCACATTCTCGGCAAACTCCTCCTGATATAACTTGTCTTCGCGTTCCAACTTTGCTTGAAGTCGCTGGCGTCTCTGCTCGAGCTCTTTTTGTGCGACAGTCTGCGCTTTCTTCACTAGATCCTTGATTTGCTTGTAAACGCTTCTTCGCTCCGAGTTCTTCATGAACTGCCCCACGAAAATTTCATGCGAAGTCAGCATTGCCCAAGCTTTCTGTGTTTAGGTCAGTGCAGGAGCGAGTGATGGCAAAGATTATAAAAAATTGGTATAAAAATTGTATATAAAATAGCAAAAAATGCCTGCAAAAATTAAAGGAAAGCTATTTTTAAATTAAAATTATTTTTCTGATATTTTGACATTTTTCGAAAAAGCAGGTCAGGGAGAAAGTTGGAAAAGTGTTCAGTGTTTCATTATGAATGCCTCGTTCTGATGGTAATACCATAATGTGGCATGCCAAATTGTTATTTGAGCTTTATTAGTGATTGTCCGACAAACTTAACAAGCGTCAAGAGCACACGCAAATGCAAAAATAGTCCACTTTTCTACTACTTCTGTGGAAACCCTTACGTAACGAAATTAAAATGAGTACCAAATTTATAGAAAGCGCTTGAAGTAGAAGTAGAGCTAACGAGACACTTGCGTGGCGGACAATCATTGGTGAGCTGCGACATTCCAGAAAAAATGTATTTACAAAAGAGTTAGCCAAATAAGTAGGGTGTGAGAGGAAAACAAGCCACTAAGAAAGCCCTTTGTTTTACTCAATTTTACACAAAAGAGCCAAATATTTCCTTTTCCAACAGGCAATTTTTGTATTAAATAATACACATACGAGTACATTATGCAAAATATTTATAAAAAAAATCAGAAAAATTTTAAGCTGTTCATATATTTTGCAAGGATACCGCTGAGTAATTAGTCCTAAGTAGTATCATTCGAAAGACCAGGTTTCGTGTCCTGGTCCGACCAACATCCGAAAATTATTGTCAATTAATTTAAAATAAGCAATTAAGTTAAATTTTCTAAATATGGCAAGAAATGTAAACCTCTGCGAGTGTATTTCTGACATGAAAGTTATACATAAAAATCCATAAAAATATTAGGCATCTCCTTTTGTTGGAAAAAATATCCAGACGCAAACTACAAATTGAAGGAGAAGCATTTCCGTATACTTCCTCCTTGGCTTAAACAGCAGATAATCATTTCGGAAAAGACTTCAGCAACTTTTTTTGAAAGATTTGGGGCAGTTTGCTTAAACTTCAGTTTCAGAGCTTCTTTTAAACTTTCCCGACACTTAGTTGATGATGGTTTTGAATTTTTTTTTGAGTACCGACCATAAGTAATGGGCGCCTAATCAACAGATACTAGCTTGGGTGATAGTAGCCTCTTCTTCAAACTGTTTTTTATTTTATTCAATGTAATCCCCATTTAGTTTGATATACTTATTCCAGCGATTTTCCAACTTCTTGATCCCATATGAAAAGTAATTTTCCGGAAAGTCATCGCGTAAGCTGAATTTTTTATTGATGAGCTTTTGAAGTTCGAGAAGACATAATATTCCCACGGAGCCAAATCGTGCCAACATGGTGGATGCAGACGCAAGTGGAGCCCTAAGTCTTTGATTTTAGCCATAAATGCAATGCTCTTGTGCGCCGGCGCATTGTCTTGCAAAAGCAAATTGGTGCCAAACACATCAACAACAATCAGCTGTCAAAACAAAGCTAAGGACAGTATCGCACGAAAATTTGGCATGTTTGCCTAGATATGAACGAACTGCATTTCACTATAACCTTTTTTGCAGTAGCAGCGCATTCCGGAAGTCAAGGAGGTTTTCACCCCACCTAATATAGGGAGAACAGCTTTGGCTAAAAGTACTGGAAGTTTCGCGCATTCAAGATATAACGCTCTATATACAAAGTTTGCTTGAAATATATCAAATACTAAGGAACTAGTTTGCGTACAAACAGAGGTGCAGACACACTGACGGACAGAGAAACAGACAAATATGGCTGAATCAACTAAATTCCTCATTCTGATCATATTTCATTTGCATGAAAGGCACACAAGATCTTGCTCAATTGAAGTAAAATCAGAAAAATAACAATATGCTCTTAAGATCTCAACCACAGGACCCAACCTAAAGCCAAATTTTCGCATGCTATGCCTTACCACAGGACAAACTGTTCTATTATCAGCGTTTCATGCCAATAACGTCAACGATACGATGAACACCTTATAAGCCTTTACGGTAATAACTCTTATCTTAAAATACTAGCTTAAAAATTAACACTTTTGATCAATATTTCTTGTTTTTTCCTTTGTATATGTGTGTTATGAATAATATAGATTTTAGGCTGCTTTTAAAAAATTCTGCAAGAAAAGTAGCGGCACGTGAAGCCTCAGCTTGGAGTATTTCTTCAACAATAAAGAAATAAAGCAAATATATAAGAACACTGAAAGCTGAGACCGTTTCTAGGGATTTGCATATTTTCGAAACTTCTTAACGCGTGACATAAGCAAAGGGCGACAAGATACACAGTCAAGCCTGAATGTGTGTGAAAATTTAAGAAAGTGGACGACGACGAGCGAGAAACATATGCAGAAGCGAGCGGTTAGCACGAATTATGCTAAAATGTTTTAAATCATGCTTCTTTGTGGTTTGTAGGCTTCAATGTAAAGAAATTTGGCAAATATTTGGTTTGCTGCTGGCGGGTGTGAGAAGCCCAGGTGAAATAAAATAATCAACAGTCTAACGCCGCCAAATACAAACACTCGCCCAAATTTGCACAGACTGTGGTCAGCAGCGACTCGCACCATATCAGTGGCCAAATGTTTCTAAGCATAAACTAAATGTTTGTTTGCATATATATTATTTCCTTGGTTGTTGCATGTCACATTATACAGTGATTCGGTTGACACGACCGCATGTCGTTCAGGAAAGCTAATGAGCCCACTACTCTGCTTACTCTTCGCCCACCTCATACATCCACCCTTTGCCCTGGTTAAAAAATGCCAGAAGTGCCATCACTGTTCGAAGCTCACTGCCATGGACTATACACACAGATGTCTTTTTCGTTACTTTTATGGAGTGAAGCATGTGTGGAGACGTGACAGAGAAAAGGAAGCTAAATAAAAAAGGAGGGAAACCCGTAAATGGAACAAAAAAAGCCCAAATTTATGGTCTGCTATCCACGTCGCTGCAAATCGAAACGCTAAGGATAATTTTAGGGCGTTGCGGTAAATCGAATTCAATGACTTTTAAAAGTACTTACATACATACATGCATATGTATATTTGCCCTCCACTATATTTGTTCCTTTAATGTACAATTTTGGGTCACCAACGCTTTTTACGCTTTTCTCTGCGAGCTTGTATGCCAGTTACGCTTGATTAAAAATTTATTCGCGAAAATCGTGTTGAAATTTTTGTTGTAAAATTCTAATAAATGTAGAAACATTCATTGCGATGTAAAATGTTTCTTTTCACTGAACTGAAAAAATATTTTTCGAGCACAAAAATGTGCAAATGAATTTGCGAATAAAAATAGTCCGAAATTCACCTCAGTCAGATTTAACTAAAACTACAACAAAAATTAGAGCTGATTATGTGTGGTGAATTTTGATCTGCCGAAACAAATCCGCATTGATTAAATTATAAACCTACTTTACACCCCCAAATGATTTTAGGTTGACTTCCATACTTCCTTAAAAAAAAAAAAAACTAAACCAGACATCTTTTTCATGCTTACTTTTTCTTAATGTGAAACCAAAATTATTAGAGTTCGACGTGAATGCTTTTCAGTGGCAAATTAAGCAGAGTCATTTTCATTACCCTGTCCGTCGAATAGAAAAATATTAATAATAGTTTGATGGATGGAAATAAGATAAATTTTTGTTGATCTAAAACTCCCTTATAACATATAACTGAGCCTGCAGCAAAGGAAGGACGCAACAAAAACTTAATTACTGGATCATTTAAAACAATTTGCTTGCAACTGTAGTAAGGAGTAGTTCAACACTGGTAGGGATTTGAGTACCAAAGTACACAGAGAGCCTCCGACTATAATATTAACATCTCATTTATGGCGGCAATGCGATCATCTATTCCAACGCATTTTTAATCGGACACTTAAGGTGCAGACAATCGTTTTATTGACTGTTTGCTTTAATGGCTTAAAAGCCTCAATATAAATATCAGTGAATGTATGTATGTAATTGGTGCCTTCTTTAGGGCATTGAATATTATTGCAGTGCGAAGGAGAATCCAAAAAGTGAATGAAGTTCCAACGCAAGAAAAAGTTGTACTAGGGAAAGATTTTGAAATGGTTTGAAAATATCTGTTCTTCGATCTTTCATTGAATATAAAGTTGAGTTCTTCCAATTTTTGCAACAGACTTCAGTTTATTTTTTTTCAGACGATTCAAGAGTAATCTACTCAGTACTCAAGAAGGTACTGCCAAATTGTGAGTAAACGACGAGCTCCAGAAGTCAAATTAGCTGGAAGAAAGCGAAAAGTAAGGCAAAAAGTTGCAAAATTTGTTGGCAAACTGTGTTAAAAAAGTGATGTCCTTTTTATACTTTTCATCCACATGAAATGCCTGAAGGAAAAGAAATAGATCCATTAAAATTTATACCGGGTTTGTATCGGGTTAGAATGACGAGTTGAGTTAAATTAGGCATTTCCACCAAACTTAGTACTCAGACACACTAGTATCGGACCACTTAGCATATATTCGACCGATTTGTTGAGATTTTGGGTCATAAAACTATCAAAGAGCACTTAAAAGCGTGAAATGTGGAGATCTACATACGTACGTATGTAAAAATAAACATCAGCACCGAAAATCATTGAAATCGGAGGACTTTATCATAGAGCCGTCTCGAATGAATTAATTAATATCTAGACCTTAAATAAAATGGCATAATGGTCATGAAAGGTATATAGATTCTGGCATTGCCGAAAACCCTTCTCTTCTTGTTTTAATTGATTTTACCAGCGTTAAAAGAATTTATTTAAAATAAACCCTCGTCCCGGAACTCTGACGAAGAGTTAAGCGTATGTTTGCACAGTAAAGTTTAAGCCTATGAGCATTGTTGGCTCACATGAAACAGTGATCAATCTCCCAACTTATCTGCGTTGCAAATTTGTATGTTATCTATTAGATCGCAGCAGATATACCTTCTACTCAAATATAAACGAGCCTTTATCCATAACTCGACAAGGACAAGACATATGGCCATACTTTTTTTTTTGCTTAGGTTGCCAGGACTGTTATATGTTAACATGTCAAATTTGAGCGCGATCTGTCACATATTTTTTTTTTACGGCACTATAAACAAGTCAACCTCGAGTGTGTTTTTCGAATTTTACTATAGAAATTAACGTTGAGCAAAAGAGTTTGTTTGAAATTTTGTTATTCCAATGGAATAAGTGCGACGGACGCAATGAAACTGTTGCAGAAGGCATATGGGGAGTCTTGCCTATCACGTGCACGTATTTTTGATTGGTATAAGTCGTTCAAGGACGGCCGTACATCGCTGGAGAACTTGTCCGTCGTCGTCCAGCAACGTCAATAAACGAAGAAAACGTCGAAAAAGTAAAGAAAATTGTGTTGGAAAATCGTCGTGTGACTGAAAGAGAGAGAGCTAGTGAGCTCAACATATCAAATGGATCCGCTCATAGCATTATTCACGATGTTTTGGGCATGAGACGTGTGTCTGCTCGACTTGTTCCAAAATTGTTGCTCATACGCCTCGTCTTGTACGCGATTATTTGACCAAAAACAACGTAAATATTGTTCCGCAAGCACCGTGTGACTTTTTTCTTTTCCCTTAACTCAAATTGCCGCTTCGTGGAAAGCATTTTCAGTCGATTGACGTCATAAAAGAGAATTCGAAGAAGGAACTGAAAGCCATACCTAAAGCGGCATACCAGAAGTGTTATGAAGATTGGAAAAAAAGGTGGCATATGTGTATCGCTTCTAATGATGACTATTTTGAAGGGGATAAAATAAATATTGAAGAATAATTAACCGTTCTTGTTTTATTGAGCAGTCTCGTTTATATTTGAGCAGAAGATATGTTTGTACATACGTATATGTATATGGAGTGTATTTTTATATGCACACAAAGGAGCAGATGTTTGGATTATTGCTCCAGATAAAACATTACAAGCAAATATAAATTTAATTAAATTGTTGCAAAAACGCTTTCATCCAACCAACTAAAAAAACAAGAAATATTTTGTACTTTTTTTAATACTGTTCCTTTTCCATGGAATAAAGGAAGTTTGATTTTTTGTAAATTTGCTTGACAGAAAGAGCAAGGGTGACTAAAATGTCTTGGCTTATAAGTAGCTAGCTTGCCAGGTCATGCCGCTCAAATAGATGAAAACACTCTAGCTTTGAAAGTATTCGATGCAGTATCGGCTGGTGGAAGCAGAGGAAGAGGTGGAGAACGACTTGCCTTCACTTGGTATATCCACCTGGCGTACATTTTTCATTTTCTGTAAACCAACGCTATAGATTTTATGGTGAAATGGACTTACCCAGAGAAAACTATTTCAACAAGATGGTCATCTGACGAAGAAAGCGAAAATTGCCAGGAAATTTATTGGGAGGCAAAATTGAATGAATAACACAAATTCTCGACCTCAATGCGATTGTAATCCTTCGATCATCCGTGAAGCCATGGCTTGGGAAGTATAAAGCAGCCCTCAGAAACATGGAAATCCTTTGAAGCGATCAAAACGGAATGAAATCGAAATCCAAAAGAGGTGATTGAAAATTTGGTGGAGAGCATTCCAAACCACTTAAATGGATTAGAAATAAATATTGAAAAAAGCTTATCCTTTTAATTTTGAAATTTCCCATATTTTGTTCCGAATAAAATACTAAAAACCATGAAACAAATAAGGAAGGTAGTTTCACTCAATATAAATTTGACAGAAAAGATTTTTTCATTATAAATACCTTATTTTGATTTTACCACTTTAAAAATATTTCATATATATTCTTATAAAAAAATGCTTAGCCGCCTGAAAATAATTTTATTTCCATTAAATTTCAGAAAATTCTATGCAAAGCCTTTCAGAATTTTGTGAGTTCGTTTTATTTTTCTTTTTTTTTTTGTTTACATAGAAATGGGTTGCATTTTCGTAATAAATTTTTCCAATTCTAGAAAGTTAAAACATTATTTTCTTAAAAATGAAATTGGTAGCATAAAAATAAAGCAAAAGTCAAAAAATCTTTTTATATCAGACCCAAGGCGAATTTAACAAGGTGGAGTTACTAGGGCAGCGAATTCAACTTTTTTCATTTAATTAATTCGCTTCAGTGTAAAGGCTGTCAAAATGTTTGTTTATGTTTTATATTTTTGTTATTTTGCTTTTTATTTGCTTATATTTAATTTGAATTTCTAATTGAAAAAGTTAAAGTTTTCAAATTAGATTTTTTTGTTTTTTTTTTTCAAATAAAAAATATGGACCATTGCCGAGCTGAGTTGATACGGCTATTAATCAACGCACTTAGGGCAATAGGCCATTGTGGTACAGATACAAGGCTCTTATCTCCACCTTCTCAAATGTTCGAGCCATTTCGTGTGTGTATTGAAAGCAACGAGATCACCAATTATTGCTGAAACTAGCGCAGGGAGCCAGTCAAAGAAGTGGTAGTGTTCATTGGGCTCTTTCTATGCGGAGTAATAGCCTGTTTTACCTCAGCGAACGGTTATCTGTTATTGCATCCGTCATTATGCTAATGGATAACCGGTCTAGAAGGATTATATGTTTATATGCGTCCAATTTTGGCCATAGCTGTCTGGACACATTGCACGTGATCTCATTCAACCATCTGATGTTTGCATATTTGGTTAAGGTTAAACACACAATATATGTACTTAGCCGTGGCAATGGTTTATTGTGAATAGAAGGGTTCCTTTTCTTATATGTAAGTTCGTCTGCCGTGCAATAGCTTGGGATGTTCCTGTATCTGGGTACCCAGACCATGGCAGTATTGCATTTAGCCAAGAGTTTGGTCAGATTGATCAGACCGTTAATATTTTTGAAAAAAAGGTTAAGTGAAACTACCTTGTTTTTTGTGTCATGCAAAAAACTAAATAAAAGTATTCATTTAATTTGCTTCTTAGGTTTTGGTTTTGTGGCTTAACGAAAGTCAGTGTTATGAACATACAATCACGTTTGCTCGCCACTGTACATTCTTTTATATTAATTTTTCCTAGTTTCTTTCCTCTAGTTTTGCTTCTGTTATACTTATTTTGACTTTTGAAATAAAACTAATTTCTTTTTATCCTAAACATTTTATTTATTTTATTATTTTATTATTTTATAGCTCTTACAAATAACAAATAAAAATATTACAAAAACAACTTACACGCTTTTTACTAACTTACAAACTGCCTATGAATTATGTGGATATATAATTTATTTTAAATTTATGATTTTATAAAAATTTAATAGTAATCATCAAAAGCATTAAATATTGTTAATAAAGTATATATGTATGTATGTATGTATGTAATGGCTTAGCATAAATTTAGATCGCATATATTCGTTTGTATATTTATAATAATTTTAATTTATATGCACTTAATTCAAAAAAGGTTAAATTTATAATTCAAAGGAGTATAGTAAAGTGATGTATACAAGTAATCACTGTTTGATGTTTATTTTTTATTTAATATAATTATTTATTATTTTATTTTACTATATCAATCTTTTAAATTTTTTTCTTTATGACTCTTTAGGAAGTAACTTGTTGGTAGTAAGCAAATTTAAAATTTAAATTAAAATTAATTTTCTATAAAAACATATTCCTTGATGTTTCTGACGTTTTAAGATAATAATAGTTCTTGCTTTTGCAGAAAAGTGTGGTCAAATCAGACGTTAGGGCCAACCAGTGAGCGACCAGAGACTGAAAATTTCGGAGGCTACAGTTTTCTTATCAACTCTTTAGTACATAATCAACAAGGAAATCTCTTAATTATTTTGTAAAACATTAAAAAAATAGTATTATAAATAGGTAAATTTTGGTAAAATTTGCAAATAAACAGAATTATAAAACATACAATATACAATAAAAAAAATATTTATTTAAAAATCAAGCACAGAATTATGTATGCCATTATAAAATTATCCAGTAATCACTACAATAAAAAAATACCAGTACAATTTGAATTATTTGCTATGAATTATTTTTTTATACAATACATACAACATTTTTATACTTAAAATAAATTTTAAAATAATTTCAGCGTTAATATGTATGGGCATTCAATTTAATTACATTTTATTAATTTTTTTCATTTACTTTTACAAAAGTTAACTTTAAGTGAATATAGATTCGCAACAATATTAACCTTTGAATCTTCCCCTACAGAAGTTACTTATAAAATAAGACTTAAAGAAAGACATAAAACACTACAAAATATAAATTCTTCATTAACGGTTGCAGCAGTTCCAAACGACAAGTCGCTAATAGTTGATCTTAAAATACAAATACGCATAAAGTCTCCACACGCTGGACCTCTTGTTGCTGTTGTTCTTCTAGGTATAACTGACTGTTCTTTGTTTTTTTAGTTTTCAGCACACTGGTGCCACTGCATAGGTATTCCAGCCCTCTCCCTGCTGTGGTGTGTACCCCTGCTATGTTCGGAATCGCCTCTCCGGCTCTTACTACTGCCACTTGCAGCTACGATTCGGTGTAAATGATGCAGCGTTTACCTTTACCCACCGTCGCCAACGCATTGCTGTTGGGACACCAACTGACCGCGTTTACCACAGAGCTGTGAAGGAAACGGAGAGATGAAAAGGGGCAGGAGTATTATGAATTCAGATATAATTGTGAAAGGTACCCAACAGAAAATTACATAGTAAATAATCAAAAACGAAAATAAAAAAATAAATAAAAAAGAAAAAGCAACAAAAAACAATAAACAAAAACAAAACCAAATAAAAAAAAATAAAACAAAAAATAAAGTAAAATAAAAATTTAATAAAATGAAGTAAAAAAATAATTAAAAAAAGTATAAAATTATCACATAATTTATAAATAAAATAAATTAGAATAAAATAAATTAATATAAAACAGAAAATAAAATAAATTAAAATAAAAATTAATTAAATAAAATAAATTAATACAAAGTAAAAAGAATGAAATAAAATGCAAGATAAAAATTAGAAACAAATTAATTTAAATAAATAAATTATTATAAAAATAAAATAAATGAATTAAAAAAACAACCAAAATCAAACAAAAAAACATAATATAAAACTTAAATTAAAATTGTATAAAATAAAATAAAAAAATTAAAAAAATTAAATTAAAATATTAATTAATAAAAAATTAATTTAAATGAAATAAAATCAAATAATATAAAATAAAATATTATAAACAAAAGAAAAGAAAATAAAATAGAATATAAAATAAAGTAAAGTAAAGTAAAATAGACTTAAGTAATACAATGCAAAAAAGAAATAAAATAAAACAAAAGATAAAAATAAAAAATATTCATATAAAATATATTAAATGAAATACAATATATTTAAATAAAATAAGTCAATATTAAGCGAAAAAAATTGAAAGATATGATAGAAAATTATATAAAGTTAAACTAAATTAAAATAAAATAAAAAATGAGATATTTTAGTGCAAGAGTCTGAGACTATAACTAATTAAAAATAATTCTGTCGCTTAAAACCGCATAAAAATTATGTAACATGACAGGATCATACCATGGCGTCATGAGTTATATGTAAATTTAGGCTTTAAAATATTCAACTTACTTGTGACCTTTCAGCGTCGCTTCCAAATCGCCCAAAATACTCCAAATATAAACTAGACCATCCGCTGAACCACACGCCACCTTCGAACCGCACGTATTGAATGAGGCACGCGCCCAATCACAGCTGAGTTTGAAGTTCTCATGACTAAAAGGAAACAACAAATATTATTTTTAATGAAAAGTTAAAGATTTCAAAAAATACGTTACCTGAATGAGGAAATTATTTGATTCTTACGTAAATCTATTAGTTTTATCGTGTCGTCTCTAATGGAACAAATTAGGTAATAGCCATCTGGAAGTGGAGTTTTGGTGAATAATTAAATTTTAATTTTCGGTATGAAAAAAGCAAGTAACCACTTACCCTTTGTCATGTCAATCGATGTGATTTTCGCTGGCATTAATATATCATCCGCTTGCTTCTCTGTTCTTATATCCCAGAAGCGTAATTTTTTGTCATAATGTCCGCTTATAATGGTCGAGCCTAGACTGTCGGTGGTCACGAGGTCATTGCAACTGGAGCCGGCGAATTTCGTTTCAATACACGCGATGCTACGGAGATCCCATACCTACAGCGTTCGGTCGTGGCTGCCGGTTACCACTTTAATGGGCTCTTGCAGATATTTGGCCGCCATCACTTTGCCGCTGTGGCCGGTGAGTGTATGCTGAAAGGATAAAAAAATAAAAGGTGACTATTATTGAAGGAAATAGAAATTTATATTTAAGCCTTGTTCTTTGAAACGATATTCGAAATAAGCATAAATTAATGTGTTTTTCTATTCAGGAATAATTTCATTCTGAATTTTAAAATTCAACTTCACCGAATGGCCATATGGTCGAGTTTTATGGTAGAAATTAAAAATCTTGAGTTTTCCCTAAATAATGAAAATTTTTTAACGAGTCTTTTAACGGCGACTGGCTACTCGCTGAAGCTGAGTCACACAGAAAAAAAAATTAGTAAACATATATAATTTGAGTAGCAGCAGAAAAAAACAAAATGTGTGTAAGATAAAATAATAATAATTCTCACGAAAGCTTTTATAATCAAAAGCAAAAAATATATTAAAATTTCTTTTTTAATCATAGCGTAGTTTAGAGTAATCACGTCGGTTATTATAAACAATTTTATTATACAAATACTAGCACCCAACAGACACGAGTATCACAATGAACTCTTTCCTAGAGACAAACAGTAAAAAGGAGTTAATATGAGCGGAGAAAACACAAAACCAATAAAAATACAAGTTTAAGTTTAAGAAGAAGACAGCGTATACATAATTGCTTTAATTTTTTTTTACATTTTACGATAAGCAACAAGTTAAACCAGATCCCTCTCCACCTAATCCTTCCAACGAAGTTCAGGTCTTTCTCTTCCTCTGTGGTGTTAATACGCATATTTAAATAAAAAATTAGTTTATTTTTTATGATATAAGTATCAAGTCTCGCCCTCTGTAGATATGACGAAGTTGCTTCGGTGACGTCAATGGTTGTCGTAACCTTCCCTGCTATAAACCTTGGTATTGTATAAACCTTACACATTCACATATTGCCATTTTGTGGCAGCGATTTCATAGACTATTTTTATATAAATGGGTTTGAGAGCCATGTTTCATAATTTAAAAGTATAATTTTTTAGACATCTTATTCCGTATGTTTTTTCTTAAACTCAAAATTCAGATCGTGATCCAAAAATGTTTAACCCAATTTTAAAATATCTTAATTTACTGCTTTCTTGTACAAATTATGACTTTAAATCATTGAAAATCATCAAGTTAACGCCTTCGAAACGATACTCACTTATAGAAGCTGTTCACAGCACACTTTACGCACCAGCTCACACGCAATAATTACAGGGCACAGTTTGCAGTTCCACGCAGAAATTGTGAGCGAATTATAATTATCAGGTAATTTACTTTAAAATAATTTGGTTTTTCGTAAATTTTTGTGAGTAAGGCAACACAAGTGAATTAAAATGTTTATGATTACAGCGATTAATTTTATAAACGAGAGTTCCTGTGTGAATGAATAAATAAAATTGTTCAACCCGAAATTGTGTTAGTTTAGTTTTTTTTTTTCAGACCCTTGATTATTGCCAGCAATTTTGCAAATTTAATAATAATAATAATAACAATTGGGGCCTTGTAATCGCTGAAACGGTTTTTCAAGTGTGCCCTAGTTAATTTTGTTGTCACTTAAAGTGGTATTAATTTTCTCGGTAGTTTCTTTTTATATTTTACAGAATCAAAAAATATTTTTTTCTTACGCCGTTTAACGGAATTTTTCTTGTGGCAAGCCAAAGACAACGTCAACTTCCTACGCCTCGAAGTTTCATCCGCCGGTGGTGTGCGATGAGCAAAAACAACATTTGCTTATAATCTTCACAAAGCAACGGTAATATACCAAAAACCATTGCGGTGGCGTTTGCATGCTCTTAATCGGTCGGCTGCCCAGTAAAGTGTCCATTTCAGTTGAGTTTTATATGTTTTGGTGTGTGCTACCATTTCGGCTGCATTTATCAGTGCATAAAAACGCATTTTGTGCAAATATTTGCAATGAAAAAAGTGCAATATTCTTGGCTCGTGCCACATTCTACGAAGAACACTTTGAGCTCTATGAATGGTTGGCTGATTGCCTTTGCTGCTCTGCTCTCAAGGTAGTTGGTTGATTCGATGGAACTCGCATTGTTGGTTAGAATTAAAAGAAGTTGATTTGGAGATACCACTACAATTGGTTTTTATTGTTATCATTGTATTTGTTGTTGTTGCTCCTCCCACTGCTTAGCCATAGCTCGCCAGGCATGTGATTTATTGAAATTGTTTCCAATTGTAGCATATTTTGGTTCTACTTTGTGAGCAAGCTCAGCTATGAATATGCATACATATTGTTTATGGCATAAACTTTGCAAGTGTAGAGTAAAAGTCCACAAGTCTATTGAATATGGAATTGACTACGATTTTTCGCCATTTCTATTTATTAAATTTACTTTTACACATATATATATAGGTATGTTTAGCTCCCAACAGTGCTTCCTAAAAATATTTTATACTTATTCTTCCTTATCTTTCCGTTTCCTTTGAATGCTTTAACGTTTTCCTTCTCTTTCATATTACATTTTGTGCAGTCTTATGAAGTTGTTGTTGTTATTGTAGATAACTGAAAATTAAGCTCAATCTAATTCGTTGACCGTAACGCATTTTTCATTGAGTTAAGAAATATATATATGTACTCAGTAGCATTGCAAGCTGAGCTACAACTCGACTTTGTGTGTGAGCTACCGCAGCGTATAGCGCATTGTTAGTCAAATTCGTTTCTAAGTTTTTTGTTTGTTTTATTTTCGAATCTCACTATTTATTTTTTATTTTTGTTGTATTTATTTATATGTGCTACTATGTTGTTAAGACTTCATTGTTTAACGCACAGACTGTTGTTGTTTGCTCCTGAGTGGGCAGTTGCATCAGAGTTGCACCTTTTTCCAAGTCCAGACTCTTTGTTTAAAAGCCAATGTAAACTGGCAGATTTGAGTTTAAGCTGCAGCTTTTTAGCTCTCAAGGTTAAGCGCCTGTCCAAGTGGATTCCGAGGTATTTAATTTCGTCAGCTTGCGGTATTGATACATTGTTGAGCTTAACAGTAGGACACGTTTTTGGTCTTAATGTAAAAGTTATGTGCTTGCACTTGTTTTCATTAACTTTTATGCGCCATTTCACTAGCCATTCTTCAATTAGTTTAGTGTATATTTCTAACATGAAATAAAAGCTCCTCATAAAAACCATCAGCCATTCGGAGGCGGGGCTTATTACAAACTGTTGGTCTCTCCATTTATTCGAAAAATCATGTGGTGTGCAGATGTGCCAAAAGATTTGTTAACTACCAAAAAAAAAAATTGAAGAAAATCTCAGGTTGCAGGGTGTAAGATTTTCCCGGAAATTAAGACTAAGATGATAAATCAGAAGTAATTAAAAATTTCTCTTTTTGTTTAGTTAATTTATTGACTTTGTTATCCCAATTTTAAGCTTTCCTTGTTTAATAAACTGATTGAACGGTAAGCAAAGCACAACTAAATGCAGGGAAAAGTGATGAAGGATTAGGGATCTCAATTGAATTTTTCACAGTGTAATCGCTGAAATTCAAGGAACAAAAGAACAAGAAGCTAAAAACAAAAATAAATAATTGGTATATTGAAAAATCTCGAAAAGAAGCCATTTGATCAACCAAAAATCTACAATGAACTTTACTGCAAAATAAATTACTGGTGTTATTGTTGCACGCAAAGCTCGCAGAAGATATTACACACACATAAACTCTGTGCAAAGGTCAAGCTACAGACAATCAAAAGGCAAATCAATATTAATTAAATTGGATGTGATATTAAATAACTGCGGTTAACTTTATTCAGTTTTTATATTATATTTATGTTTGTGGTATAATCTGTGTGCATTTTCATTTTCTAACCCTAATAAAATACCAATGATTGCACCTTCCCTACTGACTACTTTTTTTTTTGTTTGGCTGGAGTTCTAACGGTGGCGTTGGTGGTACGTTGAAGCATTCCGCTTATTATTTTTCTAGACACAGAGCACGCAAGAGATACAGGAAAAGCAGTATTAGTATTAAAATAAACAACAAAAAAACTGGCCGTTGCGTCTTCCCTACTTTTGCAGTTGTACATTAGTACACATTGCGTGATAATTTTTGTTTTTTGTTTGCAAATGCGTAATTTTCTTATTAAATTATTGCACGAAAAACACAATAAAAAATAAGAATTCAATAAAATCGTTCCTACGCGCGGTAGTAAAACGCGTAACTTCTTTTTTTTTATTTATTGCCAAAAGCCTTTAGAGAATTGGATTTGAGTCGAAATATGTTGCTGTATGATATAAGATATTCTGAAATGAAAATTAAGTAAATTACTTGATTTATAAATATATTAATTTCCGTCCATCTCTAAAACAATTTTATTTTTAGGTTTAAAAACTCGATGATAAGCAATTGTTGATGCTAAGTTATCCACGGTTGCCAAGCGATCGCCATTCGCTGAAAAACTGATAGGTAATTGAAAAGAATCACTTAACATTTAGTATATTGACATGCCTCATTACTATACTCCGTTTCTTTAGTTTGCAACTGCTAAGCTTTAGACTCATTTCTTAAAGATATATCTAAACACTATGTAAAAATGCTTAAACTACTTCATCGGAAGCATTGACACAATTAAGAATATTATTTAAAAAGCACTATAAATCGTATGAATATTTATTTAATTTTGTTTTCTTTATAAAGAATGAGAATGTTTGTAAAAGCATATTTGTCTGACCATTAAATAAACAAATTTAGTGGCCATAAAAAATTCTACCCCACGTTATATTTTACTTGTGATACATAGTTTTTTTTATTATAATTATTTTTTTTTTTTGTTTTTTTTTTTTTTGAAAATGTATGTTTTTAATTCTACATTCGTTTTAATGAGAACCGTAATTAAAACCACTTCTTTATAAGTGCCCACAAATTAAAGCAAAAATAATAAATTAAATATATGTATGAAAAATCACAAATACACGCACACTGCTAACTACATCCTCAATAGTTGTGCAATTTTGTGCAAATTATGTCAGTGGCATTACATTACCAAACCAAAGCGGAAATCATGATTAAAAAGTTCGCTGCTTAAGTCTTTCGATTCGTTTATGGTTTAAATTTTATTTCCATTTTTAATTGGTTTAATCTTTTATTTGAGTATTACTTTTAGTCTTGTTAAATTTTTTCGCATTCAGTAGAATTTTATTTTACTTATTCAAACTTTTTCTTTGCTGTTTGCCACATTTCATGTTCAATCGAAACGGCATTTGGCTATGGCGGCTGCGATAAATGCTCACTGAAATTGGCATTAATCACGTTCTCGGTCAATTTTAATCACGATCAAAGCAGACGCAGTCTTAGACGTAATAAGATATTCGCGAATAGATGAGCTGCAGTCGTTGCTGTTGCTGATGTGTTAATGGGTTGAAGTGATAAATAGCTAATATTACGGTGTTTAAGAATATATTCGCAACTAAATGTTTGTAAATCTGGGTTAGTTTAATTTTGTATAAATTAACACTACATTCTCCATAATGCTGCCCCTGAGTCTGTCTGATTCACAGTGGCTTTAACAAATTGTTGTGGCACAATTGCATTGTTTCGAATTCCACATTATGTTGGAAGTTGGTGTTGTTCGGTGATGAGTAATCAGATTAAAGGCGTCTTTAGTGACTGTGCATAATTTCAGTTGTTCGGGGCATATTTTTTACAAATAATTTTCAAACTATTTTTTTTAAATATTCCTAAAAGTCCATTAATAGTAATATATTATTGAGAGCAGAAAAAATATCATAACACATATAATTGCCAACATCTGATAATTGGAGGTAAAAGTGTGATTCTAATGGATTTTTCGTACGATAGAAATGGAAAAAAATTTAAAATTTAATTATTCACTAAAGTGTTGGTTGCGTTTACTATTCGTGAGAATTCAGCACGATATTTCCAGTGTAAACATTTTTTGCATTCAGCTGCAAATACAAATATTTACATAAGCAATATACTTAACCATCAACGCAGCGCCTACTTGGCTACGTTTTATGCTCATTGGTTGACTAAACAAATGTTAATTAATTATTTATTGACTTGGATATATAGACGTTCTTATAGTGTTAACGGCACATTGTGTTTGTTTGCTATTAATTGATTGAATTCAAATGCAATTTTCTTAATAATTTTTTTTTTTAAATTTTTTTTTAATAGTTTCACTTTTTATTGTTCGTCATTGGTGAGTTTGAAATATTATATAAATATACAGTTGGCTAATTTATTACAGCTGAAGCAGTTTTTGGCCGAACTCTTCCTCCATAATGTGGTGTATATTTCAATGTTTTTTATCCAAAAATGAAGAAAGCTCCAATTTCTTGCAAGTCGCCTTTAAACGGCTTTGAGGAGCTTTTCAAATAAGTTTTCATTTCATTTCAGAAACACATTCGAAGGTGTTGGCAATGTCTGCCGAATGATGATATATTTTCAAATTATCTGAGCCAAAGCATAAAATTGGTCACTCAAACGGAGCAAACCCAGCTAGGGAATAAGAGAACTCCTCGGATTTTCCATTTTCATTTGATATATGATATGTACGCATTTTCGGTTCTCACCATAACCTCTAGGGTCGAAATTTTTTGGATCCCAAAAAATGCAAATTTTATTAACTGCTGTAATTCCTGTCCTTACTGTCACCAGACCTAGCAGAAGCTTTCCTTTTTTTTGTTAAAAATAAACAGTCTCACTAATGAAATAATATGATACAAATTTGTTTGTTGCCAATAACAGCGATTTATTCGTTTTGTCTAAGAAAGTTCTGTAAGACTTAACATTTCTCTTGGAATGAAGGCAGCTGTTAAGCTTCAAGCTAATAACATCGCTGTTAGTGCCAGAGTCGTGCAAAGTCAAATAGACGAGAAATGTCTTTGCTCAAAATACACTGCTTAACTCTAAACATTTAAAATTGAAGCAAAAAATTCATGTTAATCAGCAACAGTTTCTTTTATGCGGAAAATTAATAAGCTGTAAATGAGAAAGCAAACACAAAAGCAAAGCAAAGTAACGTGGAAGAGCGTAACACAAAAAGACAATATTTTATTGAGAGAATTATGGCCATAAAACTCAAAGAAAAAGTCAGAAGACGCAAAAGTTTAAGAATCTCAGGCTCCAGTGCACACCAAACGCAAAACCCAAAACAAACTGCGGTCAATGTACGCCGATCGGAAAACGTAAGAATTATGAAAAGCAAATGAAAAAAATTATAATAACAGAGCACGCCAAACCGGTGCGAGAGAAAGAGCAAACGCATAAACATAAAAGTGTTACAACCTGAGAGGATGCATACACGTACAGGTGAACTTGGTGGCTCTCAAAAGTTAAAGACGCTTGTTGCAAACACTTGTGAGTTGTTTATTGCTTCGAAGGCAAACATGTTTGAGAGTAGCGCAATAAGCTAGATTAAAACCGCAGATTTCAGTTGCAGTTTTTGAGAGAGAAAATCAATCGATAGGCTATTCTTTGGTCAATGTCAAGGCAAATTGTTATGTTGCGATATGTAGACTTTAGGCTCGATAGCCAGGGAGGAGAACTTGTAATAACAATAATATGTTGCTGTAAGTTCTCTGGTAGAGAAAATATTTTACTTACAAGTGATTTTTGGATAATCATTTGATCATTTGATACTTTGACAATGTGATATTATGATCAAGTGATGGGATCATCACTCGAAAACTGGTGATCAGTAATAGTGATCTTAAATGTCGTGTCGGTTGGGCTTATTATTATTATTACAATGGTGATCATTTATCCTGTTAAACCAGATAAGATTCAATAAATAAACATAAATAAATTCAGTGCAAGCAACTTTTTGCTTATTTTCAAGGGAAAAAGTAAATTCTCTATTTTTCATTATTTAAAGACGATATTTCAAATTTGCTTAATTTTTTCCTGAAGGTTTTGTAAGTGATATCAACTAATTAATTTGCTATTTAATGTAAGAATCCTAGAAAAATATATGATCGCCATTAGAGTTTTGAATATTTGCTAATAATTCAATTCTTCCGCGATTTTTCTAGAAGGAACTTACATAATTTAAAAACAAAAACAAATAATTTAATGATAAAAATTAAAATCTGAAATTAAAAAATAATATATAAAGAAAAAAACCTAAAAATAATATCTGCATATAATGAATCCAATTCAACTTTCTAAATAAAAAATTTTGTAATTAATTTCATAGTTGAGTTTAAACATCAATTTTCGCAAATTATTAAATTTTTTAAAATCAACTCACTCACTCAGTAAAATAGCAAACTCTATTGAATGCCTACAAATGATCGTTACCTAATGAGCATTTCCGAAAATTATCATCAGCAGCATAATTATGTGGTAATATTCTCCGATTGGTAAATGATCTTCATTTTCTTCCACGCTGTTACTCACACATACCACCAAAGTGTAGTCTCCATGTCCCCAAACTCTGATAGACATTTGATAAATACATATTTGCGGACGAGCACATAATTAAGTTTCACACTTTCTCATTATTAAAATGTGTATGTGTGGTCCGTGGTCTTCAGAGCGCCTCTTGTTAGTTAAGCGCCGAAGAAATTATTTTCACCGACACCTTACGCATACAATAACATTCCACCTCCGAAGACACCACATTTGGCCCGATCATCTCTTTCTGTGGCAAAAGAAGTCTTCTAACTTATATAACAACACATTACCTTGGCAAAAGACTTTAGTTCTACGGCGACCTTACAACGGTCAAGTACGATTTTGGTGCACACAAAACCCCAACTGCTGCTGTGTGCTTTACAAATACTTACTCATCACAAGTGTATGTAGTTTTTCTGAACAGTTAGTTGGTTTTTTGATGAGGAAAAGAAAGTGTCCAGCAAAATAATATGCAACTAGTGCAAATAAGTTTGGAAATATTTTTTATTTATTAAAATAAAATATAATAAAAAATTTAAATTCAAACTAAAAAATTTTTAAATAAAATTTTTGTGGGAAATTGTGTATTTGCGCTGAGAAAAAATTTTGTTACCCTTGTGCAAAAAGTGTTTAGTGAAAAATTGCGACTTGTGATTTTTTCACGAAGTTTAAAGTGAAGTACAAAAATAATTTGGTTTGAGAAGTAAATTAAATATTTTCTCGGAAAAAGTGTGTCTTCTAAACATCAATTAAAAATTATAAACATTTTATTGCGGAAATATTTAGGTAAGTGAAAAATTTATTTAAATAAAGCCAAAGTGTAATTTAGAAATGAACTTGAAAGGAAAAGGAAATAATAATTTATATTAAATGAATTATGATTAAATTAAATTAAATAAATTAAAAAAATATTAAAATTAAGAAAACTAAAATAAATAAATTATTTAAAACAAAATAAAATAAATAATAAAATTATTAATTATTTGTTTCAATTAAATTAAATTATACAAATTAAAAATAAATTAACAAAATAAAATATAAAAATTTTATAAAATTAAATAAAATACTTCATAATATTATTAATAAATAAAATAAGGCGAACAAAAAATAAAATTAAGTTAATTAAAATTAAATTAAATTATATATTTCATAAATATATAATAAAGAAAATTATATTGAATTAAAATAAAAAAAATAAAATTGAATAAAAATAACAATATAAAATAAGATAAAATAAAATAAAAACGAAATGAAGAATAAAATACAAATAACATAAAATGAAATAGAATATTATAAGCAAAGAATAAAATATTAATGCTGCAAATCGACGATTCTGTTGCATGTACAACGTTGGTACAAATATGGCTAGTAGGAAAAAAGCGAGGCCTAAAACTATGCAACGAATTTCAGATACGTACCCTATCACTGGGTACAGTTCGCACATATATGAAACGAAATTCGTAACGTTACTTAACTTAACATAACATACCATAATGGTAATAACATAAAAATAATTTTAAACAGTGAATATAAGTTTTTGAAGAAAAAACTAAAAATTATTCAAATGTGAAAACTTTAATCTTATAAGCATCAAGCAGTTGTTGCTATTTTTAAACATTAATCCAACACAAATATTAAACAACTTCAGTTGTATGCCAAATTAAATTATCTTTAATAAATTTTGGTTTTGCGTACCTATCAATGCATAATGCGCAGAATATAGCCGAAAGCAACTATCATAGTACTAGGCAATCGCATAAATCAAAGGAAGAGAATAGGATAGGATATTAAAAGGAACGGAGACAAAAGGAAGTGTAGACTGGAAAGGTAGTGAGAGTAATATAGATATGTTTGTCGAACAATTTCTTAGTTAGTAGTTATTTCTTATTTTTCTTTGCTGAAGGTTTTGGCAGATACTTACAATGCCTGCCTCATAACTCAGAAAACTAAAAAACTAGCAAAATTTTTTACTTATATTTTTGTAATTATTGTATTTAGCATTGTGCATTGGTAATCCTTAGCAAAATACACTCAGCAATAACAATAATATTCAGTTTTTCTTAAAAATATTCTCAAAGTAATAATAATAAGAATGAGTTAGAACTAAGAATGAAAAAGATGAAAATAAAGTAAATACAATGGATATTTTAACTCTTTTCATTGCAATACTAAGATTTTAAAGAAATTTAACACTCAATAAAAGGTCATTGAGCAAACTAGTAAAATTTCATGGTTCAAAACATTTTGCCCTGCATTCTCCCGAAAAGAATAAAATAGAAAATATACATATATACATGTATATATAATGCAATGCTCTTTAACATATTCACTGCTTGCCTAAGTTAACTTAAAAGCACCGCCTCTCTAAATATCGTTCACTAAATGATTGATTGTCGCCACAAATTGGTTTTTAAGCACTTCAAATAACAAAACAAATTCTGAAGGTGGAGTGCGGTAATGCAAAGGCAATGTGGTGGGAAAGAGACGCATTCCACTGCGGTTCTTTTCATAATTTTTAATAATATTTTTCACATATCACGCTTTTAATACTAACGAACTGAAGAGGTTGGCTGAGAAAGTAGCGCGTTCAAAACATTATTCTATAATAAATTGTTCATGGCATTTTTCCTGAAAGGGTTAAAATAAATCACATATGCCTATGTCTGGAGATTAAAAGAAATTTTGAAACACAAAATATTACAAATTTGTTGAAGCGTTAATTTTGTGGTGTAAATATAGCGGCTTTTTGAACTTATTTGGATGCGTAACTAATTTAAGAATATTTAGTATTAATCATTTTATTTTTCTTGCCATAGAGATATAAATAAATCTGTGTATTGGTTTAAGTCAGACTTAATTATAAAATATTTTATTAAAAAAAATTATATTATGATGTAACATTTTTAGTGGAAAAAGTAGTAATAAACCCTATTTAATTAAAGCTTTTTACGAATTATATAGAAGAGGAGTTCCTAAAGAGGAAAACATGAGGTATCTGATGAAATATATAACATTTATATTTATAATAAAAGGCATAACCGCAAGTATATATTAGTAGGCTAGTCTATAAATAAAAGGTATATACATGAAAAAAATAAGTATTTGCAGACTACACTTTACTTATGACATGAAAATCATTAATCCTCGGAATTTAGTTGAACAAAGCAATCATTAGAGGCAGCTGGTAGTCAGCGCGGCAGGCTAGCTTTTCGAAGGCTAAGACAATATAAAAACACATGGTCAGCGAATACAAATACTAACCCTTTCTTCATGTTGTAGACAGCATAAAAATAGTAGATATTCAAGCCTGCCAGTATGACTATAAAATAAATTAGATTTTCACAACCCCAATAGCAATATTGTGCAACAGCAATAACAACACACGCAATGCAAGTGTGTAAAAATGATAAAAACAACAATTGCTGCCCCACATTTGTAATTATTATGGAAAAATATTTATATATACAGATTGAATCCGGTGATGAGTAGCACAAAAGTGTGAAAAAATCAATTTTCAATAATAATAATAAAGGAGTATAATAATTTTCACAGCTAAGCCCCTTATAGATACATATTCATTTATATGTCAGTAAATAACCTCCTATGAACAAACAAATTCAAGGCCATTCTTGGGGAGAACGCTTACTGACCACAAGTAAAATAATTAAAAAGAAAAAAATAAAAAAATATATATTTCTAAGAGATGAATAATCATGGAAAAAAAAAGTACTAAACCCCGCTAAAGCCCGAGTCTCTGTTTGTAGGGGGACAAAGATTGAGTACAGACCACCTAAGGTGTAATTAGAGTACAGTGAGGAGCGCAACGAATGGGCGTAAAGATGATAATATATACGTAGGTACAAGTAGATATGACAAGAAGGTGCCTGTAAGGATATGAAAATGAATTCCTCATAGCACTAATATGGTAAAAAGGTGATAATAGTAATAAGAGTGTGTTAATAATGATAAATGGATACGAAAAGGAGAGCATAAATGTGTATGCACTACTCGACTCATTTGGTCAGTTCTCATAATATAATTGTTATACAACATCAACTACTTGGTTTTAATTGAAAGTTTATTTATAGAAGTCAGTCTTAAAGGCATATATTTGCAGATTTTTCAGTACCCAGAACTTCTATGTTACAAAACAACTTCGTCGAAGCAAAGTCGAAATTCAAATTATGGTACATCAAAAGATTATTTTAAGGCGATTAAATTTTGATCAAATTATCAATTAGTCACCAAAAAATTTATTCAATGAATAAGCAAATAAAATAATTTAGCGGTGAAAGTTATTTGGCTTGACATGTTTACATGTGTATGTATGTATATACGAGTACTTCTTTATGTTTCACTTTCCATTTGACTCTGACACTCAATCAGCACACCTTGAAATACATTTTTTTTATTCTCATTCTTCTTTTGTTTCTTCTTTATTTAAATTTTGGCACATAAAGTACATACAGGCTCACCATTTCGATGATATTCAGCAAATTTTGTTCCTCCAACTTTCTTTTGATCAGCGACCGATTTTAGCTACTCTTAAAATCCATTGAGATTGATTTCAATTTCTTTGAAATTTTTTAATTTGCTATTTAATGGAATAAACAATAATTTATTCACTTTATATGTATTGCTTTGAACAATCACTTGAAGTGGGTGTTTACCCAAATTTCTAATTTAAAAATGTTTGAATGTATGTCACATATATAACCACTATGAATGGATTCAGATTTTTAACCAAAAGTTTCGAAGAATTTCCTAAAAAAATGTTTTTTTTGTTGTTGTTTGTTTGTCTTACTATTGTGAAATTTGCTGGAAAATATTTTTTTTTTTCATTATAATATAACAAACCGGTTATGTAAATATATTTTTGTGTAATTCGTAACAGTTATATCGTAGCAAATTAAGTAATATATGATATTAACATAAATATAATATAACAAAAGAAAATGTATATCTAAGGAGAAGGCAATTGACCTGACGCATAAAAAATAAAATTTTCAAAATATGTATGTACAGCACTTATGCAGGCTCCAATTGACATATACACTTGTGCTGGTACAAAAGCAGTAAAACAGAGACAAAAACATTGCCAGTGAAGAAGACAACAACAAAAGAAAATTACAAAACCTATTCTGTCCATTAGAACGGCATTTTGTAGAATTAAAGCGAAATTTAAAGCGAAAAAACGACAGACCACTGTGTGAGGTAACAACTTAAAAGGTATTTGTCAGAGGGGTCACTTGGCAAGCACATAAATTCTACAGCTGAGAAATTAATTCATAATTTGCAAAAATACCAACGCAAGAAAGGTGAATGAAAAGTAGAAGTAGAAGTAGAAGTAGAAGTAGAAGTAGAAGTAGAAGTAGAAGTAGAAGAAAAAGCAAAAGAAATGTTGTTTGTCTTTAGTCAGGCGTTCAGTAGCCAACGTAGAGCGCTTAAATTATATATACATATTTTATTTATTGCCTACCAAGTCTCGATGCATAACTGTTAAACGATATTTAATTGCTATATTATCTGCAGCATTTTGTAGGAAATGGCAAAGAAATAAAAAATAGTAGTAGTAAGAACAACATTATGAATTACATAAAAGCAATGTATGTACAGATGTAGATTATATTTACGCATGGTGGCATATAAAATTATTAATATAGGTATATGTATATTTGCAACTACAAATGTTCTTTTTGGCGTCAACGGCCTCTCGTAGGGCAAGCTGGTCGTACTATATCTTGGGATAGTAGCGGATATGTATATGTGTATGCAAATGCTTAAGGTAATCCTCCAGTTATGGAACACATAATGTCACCTAAGTTCATTTGTAAGGCATTCAACTTTAATTCATTATACTTTTTATAGTTTTTTCTTAAGCTTTATTTTTATTTTTTTCCACGTTTCGTTCATTTTTCTTGCCATTTTGCGTTTACTTTTATTTATTTTTTTACAATTTGATGCTAGGTGGGCAACTTTAGTTTTTCAACGGAGAATTGAATTTTTTTATTACAAAATAAATAATAATAATTACCATGTAACATATTATATCATTTTAGTTTATTTTCACGAAAGCATTGCCAAAAGCAAATTCAGAAGAAAGCCATAATAACAAAAGTGTCATTCACTTTAACGCGACTTCTTGACAATTCAAAATATTTTAAATGATTGATAATAAAATATTAACTATTAAAAAAACGATTTTCCTGTTTCTGACTTTTACAGTTCATTTATTTCCATACATGGTATCGAGATTGTTCATATATACTGCAAGCAAAAGTCTCTTTTTTCTTTATGTACAACAGCTTACTTTTGTCGTAGCACGGCGTGAGCATTGTTTGCTTTTACTTTTAAATATTACTCGAAATGCTCATATTTTTATTACAATACGATTTTCTTTGTGCTTTCTAAACAGCTTTCAAGTGCGTAAAGCATATTTCTAGTCGTAAAGAACTCACTTTCTCAGACATAAAATGGTATAAACGCATTTTGCTCACAAAAAGCCAAGAAAATACTGAAAATGCTAATTTAATCGTTTCTTACTTTCTTAAATCTATATTTTTATTGCGCATATCATTGTGGCCATCATAAAAGCAATCATCTACCAATTCAATATGTTTAAGCAAATAATGCTAAAATCAAATAATAGCAAATAGTGACAGGCAATGGTTTTAAAAAAATATTAAAAATTAAATAAGGTACTCAGAAAGTGAAATAAAGCCAAAACAATATAAACGTTTAATTTGAAAAGAAACAGTGCTATTCAAACTGGAAAAAATGTATATTTTACTTGACTCTGTTATATTTTATTTAATCTTGTTTCATTCTGTTTTATTTTTTTATTTTTTTTATTTTATTTTATTTTATTTTATTTTATTTATTTTTATTTATTTTATTTCATTTTATTTTTTTTTATTTTACTTTATTTTATTTTATCTAATGGAATCATGCTAGCAAGGGGTTAAGTATGTTCAAGTGAAATAAAGCAATACAATTAAGTTGAAGCCAAGATTGAACACTAAGTGCCCACTAAACACAACTAGGGATATATGTTTACATGTGTGCACAATTATTATCGAAAACGTGCAGCCCATTAAGGGAATACATCGAAAGGACTATGAAGTAAGCAAAAGAGAGATTTTGTCGAACATGACATTGCACAAAACAGCAATTGCCGATAAAAAGCAATAAAAAAAGTATAAAAAAATTAGTAGTTAAAGAAGACTAGAAAAATCAAGCAAGCGGAAGGGTTAAACATGCGGTTTATGCCGTAAAACAAACTGTGAACCAGATAAAATTAATTCAACGATGGTGGCAACGAGCGCGCCACTTGCAAAGATTACATAGACCATATACCGCTGTATGTAGGTATGTAAGTATGTATGTGTGTATAGGAATATATCTGCCGTGTAGGATCAGTGAAAAAATAAGTGGGCCAAAGTGGGTAATAATTTCGCATTCAAGCACAGAATAAAATATGGGTAAATTTAATTTTTTGTTGTTCTGTGTATGCTTTTTAATAAAGGACGCTAAAGACGGATTTTTAACAATTTAGTGTTTTCAGTAAGCTTTTAATTTTACATTATTCTAAACACACTAGACATCAGAAAAAACGGCTATCGATAGGAAAATTTAAGTCTGAGAATGCAAATGCAATGTGGGAACTCATTACAGAGCGCCTTACATAACATCCAATTAGCCAATATTCATTACAAAATTATCGGCGTACAATAACAACAATGATGGATTGAACAAAAGCAAATAAACAAATAGTTGGATGCCATATGATTTTCTCTAACCAAATTAACCAACAACGACATTGTTTCATAGTTAAATCTGCCTGCCCTTACCTCGTCTTCTGCATTTGGCTGTGCGTTGCGATTACTGAGACACCAACGACATGTATTACGATGCCTGGTTGGAGTTGAATGGTGTTCCTATTTATATACCTTTTCTGAGCATAAAAAGCCAATATAATTTTTGGCATATTCATGCAAGTACCATATTAGGATAAACTTATCAATGTTAATTCCAATATGATCACCGGCTTATGAGTTGATCTAGCTATTTGTGTTTGAATGCGAATAATAAATGCCTAAAGAAATTCTTTTAATTTTATACCCAGGTTTTTATGTGTAAATTACTGAAATATTCGGCCTTAGCTCTGCCTTACTTACTTTGTTGTTCGTGCGGCTTGTAGCACTCGAAATTGGGATAATAGCGTCACGAAGAACCCATTGCCACGCGGATTAGGCTGAAGTCAGAAACAATTTGCCACGCCAATAATTTTGTAATAAAAGAGTGAATTAATGTAAAAAATTGATGCCACTGACAAAGCCGCAGATTTTGTTGGTTTCAAGTTTTAATAGAAGTGCATGCTTACATATACTTATCAGAATGTCTTCCAGCATTTGTGTAATAAAATATTTTTTTATTCCCAAACATGCCCACAATCATTAATCGTAATCATCATCATTACCATTAGTTGCCGCAGAGCTAACAGCAGCATTGTCTTTCGAAAAATGATAATCCAACTGGCTGCGGTGGCAATTGCACACACAATTAAATTTCAAGCAATTTGCCACTTATGGATTTGAGTGTCACCTGTGCTCGCCCCTTTTCTTCGGTTATAACAAACATTTTTGCGGAAGGTTCTTCTTCTTCTATTCACACGTATTAGGCAGACAGCAGCTAGTGGCGATGTATGTAGCAACTAGTAAAAAGAATTGTTGCTGATTACAGTAGTGACTTTTACTGGGTCACCACAGATGTCTTATATGTAAGTAATATCAAAAAAAAAAATAACAACGACAACAAAAGAAATGCCAGGAAAACAGTAGAAAATGTTACAGTGGCACATAAAAATCAAACCACACTCACAAGTTGTAGCACCTAAATTTACCACACACATTCTCTCATACCTTTGTGCATATGGAAAAATGTTATGCAGCTTCTAAGTGGATTTTGTTGTCATTTGTGAGGCAATTTGAACGGCTGCTGATATGTTGCGAAGCAATTTATTCAGTCATTTTATTTTCAAGTGAATTTGGTTATTTTTCGTAATTATTTGTTGATGTTTTCCGCTTATTTCTCCACCGCGATTTACTTCCATTTCATTGATTTTTTTAGTACCTGATTATTTTTAACTCCGTTCCCTTAACATTTACTCAAATTGAAAAATATTTTATTGTAATAACAAACTGTCTCATAACCGTTAAGCACACAACAATACATTCTAAGTACTCATTAAAGCTCTTAACTCTTAGCTATAGGTGTGACAGTGCGAGTGAGCGGACTTTAATATCATGTTTTTAACTAGAGGTTGCAAAGATTTCGCCCGCCCGGAATTTTAGTATTGATAAAATTATTAAGATTGTACGCCTTTTATTTTATTTCAATTTATATACTATAACCTTAACAGGAAAGAACAAGTGAGAAAGGTTTTCCACCTATTAGTCTAGACAAGGAGATTTCAGATAGATCGGTCCCGGAAAAAAATTTGTCCACATAGCAAAAAATCACGATTTTTTCGCATATATAGGTCCCGAGTTCACTTCTAGAAAGATAAGGTTTCCACATATTAACCTTGACAAAGATCCACCAATATACATATGGTCCACATATTAAAAAAAAAACCCGGACTATCGAGTTGATCCCAGTGCCACTTTCTGTCAAAAAAAACATGTACCAGATATTAATTTAAGCCAAGAGTTTCCTAGGTACCAAATTTCATGTATATCGAACACTTTAAAAATGAATTAGATTTTTTTGAATAGATCGGCACCAATTCAAAATCTTGGAAAATATATTATTATCGGAAGTCTTTGTCAAACGCAGAAGACATCTTCCAAATTTCACACCTCTAACATCTGTTTGTTATGTGAGTTGATTCATCAGTTATTCTTTAATTGGTTGAGGCTTAAGGTGCACCCCAAAATTTCCTCAGATGCATTTTTCTTCCGAATTTCACAAATTAAGATTTCGATTCATTCCACACCAGCAACACCACTAAGTCAAAACATACGAGTAATATTAGGAATAATTGCAGGCACAGATAAATTGAATTGACTAACATCGGAAGCTATTTAAAATTCTTTAAATTCACTCTGTAAACGCAAGGCGCTGTTGAGCTTAATTTTATAAAGAACAACCGAGAGTGCTCAAGCAGAATACAAGTGACAAGTTGATAATCGGCATAAGACACTGAGAAGTGGTTTCACAGTCGACAGCAAGTTCTACAAAGATGGCAGGATGAAAAAAGTATGAAGAAAGGAACGCTGGACACACAACAACGCAGAACGAATATTGTACGCAACAACTCGTTGGCCGCATAGTTGAGGTTACAGAACGAGATTGTCTGAATGAGGAACGCACTTGGAACACAAGAGCACACACACGCTGGCACTGCTGCTGCTACTTTATGGTTATTGGTTTTTTTATTATTTTATTTTTTATTCTATGCGAACGCAAAACTATGTTATCCAAGTTCGGTGCACAGCAAACAACCGTTTGAATGTCATCTAGAAATTCCTGTTAAATCAGAATACGCTACAAAAACAACTACAAATATAACAACATCGCAAACGAGAACAACAACTGCACAAAAGCAACAATCACCGAAGCTAACAGCAGCAATCCACATGCTGCATGCCACAACGCATTGACTGGCTTAATAGGAAGATACTCGCCTTTTACGGCAATAGTAGTATTGCAACTACAATAAAAACATAACAACAGCGAGCAACATTGACTTTAGCGTAAAGCATCAGAGTTAAGTCACAAGAAGACAATCCAAACGAAATTGGTGCGTTCGGTGCACTATTCAGGACAAGTCCAAAATCAAGCTCTTAAGTTTGTGTTACAATAATAACAACAGTGACGGTGTAATCTGCAACATAGTCACTATAAAATTCACTGACCACAGTAATTAGTGGATGGAAACAGTTCGATCGATGAGCTTAAAAATGAAGAGGGAGAGATGATGACTTACGAGAAAATTTAAAACAAGTGCTTAGACTTGTTTGCTAAAAAATTAAATAATCATTATTTACACATGTATGTTAAACTACATTTTGCAGTGTGACATTTAGCGTATGAATCCACCGCAGCGCGTAAACTCACCATCGGCAAACCAAACATAACTATCCAATATCCACTGTCCACTATAAAGCACTGGGGCTTTCCGTTCACTTGATTTAAACGAAAAAAAAATTGGTCCGAACATAAAAATACAAACATGAGAATTATGCCACCCTCACATGACTACCACAATGGTGTTATAGCAAATGAATAATAGAAAATTATTACTAATCGCTGGAAGCTGATTTTCTGTGTCACTGAATTTTACATCCCAAGATTCTGATCTTTTGCAGTAACATGCTGAAATAAATGTATGCGCATATATAATTAATTAAAACCCTTTTCAAACATTTCCAATAACGAATAACTTTGTAAACAGCAACAAACCTGCATTGCTCTTTTTGCAAGTGAAAGTCTGCAAGTCGAACGTGAAGATAATGAGTTTCAAGTAAATTTATGTATTTGGACTTCACGCAATACAATATATGTTTGTGTATAGGCAGAACATAAATAAGTACTGTGAGATGAAAGCAAGCAAAATGTAAGCAAACTAGTATATAAAAGAAAATAAGAAGCAAACGACAGCGAGAGAATCATATGAAAAAGCGCACGGCTAGTAGGTCAAGTCTGCAAAAGTAGCTAGTTAAATTAAATAACGAAACTACTACATACGCAGACACTTTAAAATTTATAAGTGTGTAAACTAAGGAAACTAATAGCTAACTAACCAAGAAAATAAAATATAATAAAATAAAATTTAAAAAAATTAAAAGAGCTGAAATAAAATTTAACAAAATAATATTAAATTAAATTTCATTAAATAATAAAATATAAAAGAGAATAAATTATAAAAAATAAAATAAAATAAGGTAAAGTATAAAAATAATAATAAATAAAGTATATCAAATACACTAAAAAGCAAAAATTAAATTTAACAATATTATTAAAACTAAATGAAATTATATATTTTAAAACAAAAACAAATAAAACAAAATTAAAAAAGTAAAATTAAATAGATATAAATTGAGTTATAATGAACAAAACAATATAAAATAGAATAAGTATTATCAAATAAAATAAAATAAAATAAAATAAAATAAAATAAAATAAAATAAAATAAAATAAAATAAAATAAAATAAAATAAAATAAAATAAAATAAAATAAAATAAAATAAAATATAATAAAATATAATAAAATATAATAAAATAAAATAAAATAAAATAAAATAAAATAAAATAAAATAAAATAAAATAAAATAAAATAAAATAAAATAAAATAAAATAAAATAAAATAAAATAAAATAAAATAAAATAAAATAAAATAAAATAAAATAAAATAAAATAAAATAAAATAAAATAAAATAAAATAAAATAAAATAAAATAAAATAAAATAAAATAAAATAAAATAAAATAAAATAAAATAAAATAAAATAAAATAAAATAAAATAAAATAAAATAAAATAAAATAAAATAAAATAAAATAAAATAAAATAAAATAAAATAAAATAAAATAATATAAAATAAAATAAAATAAAATAAAATAAAATAAAATAAAATAAAATAAAATAAAATAAAATAAAATAAAATAAAATAAAATAAAATAAAATAAAATAAAATAAAATAAAATAAAATAAAATAAAATAAAATAAAATAAAATAAAATAAAATAAAATAAAATAAAATAAAATAAAATAAAATAAAATAAAATAAAATAAAATAAAATAAAATAAAATAAAATAAAATAAAATAAAATAAAATAAAATAAAATAAAATAAAATAAAATAAAATAAAATAAAATAAAATAAAATAAAATAAAATAAAATAAAATAAAATAAAATAAAATAAAATAAAATAAAATAAAATAAAATAAAATAAAATAAAATAAAATAAAATAAAATAAAATAAAATAAAATAAAATAAAATAAAATAAAATAAAATAAAATAAAATAAAATAAAATAAAATAAAATAAAATAAAATAAAATAAAGTAAAATAAAATAAAATAAAATAGCATAAAATGAAACAAAAAAAATTAAAAAAAGCAAAATAAAATATGTCAAGATAAAATCATATTAATTTATATAAAAAATTAATAATTAAAATAAAATTAAAATTACTTTTTAATCAAATAAATAAATAACCATCAAAAATTAAAAACTTGATACGAAAAAAATTTAAATAAAATAAAACTCAATAAAAAAATAAATTACCAGAAGTCACAGAATCAATATTATTTCAAAATAGCAAATTTTTATTTCCTTGCACTGTTTAATAAGAATGTATAGCTTTTCTTTTTAAATGCTTGTAAACACGCTTGCCTTTCTGCTCTTTCTTATTATTCAATATTATTTCAAAATAGCAAATTTTTATTTCCTTGCACTGTTTAATAAGAATGTATAGCTTTTCTTTTTAAATGCTTGTAAACACGCTTGCCTTTCTGCTCTTTCTTATTATTTGCATTTCTCGGTTATTTTTTTTTGTTGGTAAGTCTTAAAGGGTGACACTAGGAGCTTGTTAACTGTCACTAATGGCATGGCAATTATACCGAAAATTTCGCTATTTGTGGTCTCCATACCTCATTACTAAATATTGGCAAATCACGTTTTTAACGACGAGCCATTAAAAATGCAATCGAATTTACAACACCAAAATAATAGTAAAAAAAAGCAACAGTGGCAACAATAACAACTGCAGCAAAAAAAGAAGAAATTAAATTGAATGTCAATGCCAATGCCAAGAGGTGCCTAGTGGCCGTGACAGAGCAGCGTTTGGGTGAACAAAATACAAAACCAAATGCCAAAACTGTGAAATCTACTGCAGTAGTTTGCTAGAAAATTCAGTCAGCCAACTTGGCAAAGAACCAGTAACTTACAAAGCCAACACCAAAAACAAAAACAACTAAAAAGCGTGTTGCAATAGCGACAACAACAAAAACAAATGACAGCATTCAAAGAACAGCCATTAAATTTATTGACTTTCATTGATTTGCTGCACACCCCAGCAAGCAGCAAACAGCAAGATACGCAGACATAAGCACAGCGGCGAGCGGGGCTCTGCGAAAAGTTAACGATCCAATGGAAATAAATAAATATTCATTTAAACACCACAAGCTGAGTCACTTAGCATTGACTTGGCATCTAATTCGCTTTTAAATTAACAACATAAAAGCCACGTTGCACCAATACTTAACAAGCCCTCACACAAATGGCCAAGTCAATAAAGATTAAAAATCCCTTTTGGGCAGCTCGAAAAGTGTAGAAAATTTTGGTACTCTGAGAAAGGACAACAAAAAGACGAAGTGAAGAGATGTGAAGTTTAACCAATCTTCTCTTTGAACGTTTTTGCTCTAAAATTCATTTCTTACCTTCTTTATAAATATAAATTTACAGAAGACTCAAACAGGTTCTTCTCTTTAATAATAAAACGCAAAAAGCTTACCTGTAAAAGAGATGAAAAAAACGTTTTATTCAAAATTTATAAATAAATTAACAATGCAAAAATAAATGCATTTTTTAATACAGAAAATCTGTAAATAAATTGAAGGTTTTTTAATTTTATTCATAAGTTTCCACAGAGCCAAACCTAGCTATTTCATACCAATTCTAAACGAAATGAACTTTAAAATATTGCAAGGCTTCTTTATTTTAGCCTCAGGCAAGACCATAGAAGTCTGAAAAGAAATTGTCACCATGATCTTCCTCTTACAGAGATCATGAAAAAAATGTGTCGAAATTTTAGTCTAATCGCTCGTCCAATCCAAAAGGACTTAATCTTTTTTTTTTTGATTAAGACATCAGGGAAATTAAGTTTTACAAGGGTCCAAGAGATTAATCAAAGCCTCCACGTCTTTTTGTTTAGCGGCCGCATAATTTTTGTGTTTTTTTACTGGATAATAAGAATGAAGCACACTTACACTCTCTTATGAGTAAAAAAGAAATGGTTTTCCCTAAAAAATATAAGCATTGATCCAATTATGGAATAAAAAGTGATAAAAGAAAAAATTTTGCAAAAAACATAAACTTAAAGTTAAACATAATTTCACTTTTCTTTAACAATGGTGAAAAGTCCGGAATTTGTTTCGCCTTTGAGGCGCTTCGATTGCGGTTCGATGCTGCTGGCGCCAATGCTGGCTCTTTGTTGTCCACACAAATGCTGCAGCTTTCTGCCCTTGCTGGCGTTTGACATTATGGGTCATTGCAGCGGAATGCATATCCAATAAACATGTTTACAATAATTCACACACAATGACTATACAGAAGCCAAACAAAGTACAAAAAGGGTTGCAATTTTTCCACATTCATATGTTTGTGTGTTTTTTCATTCGTTGCACAAATGCCTATGAATTATCGGCAAACAACACACATACTTCCAATAAATAATAATACTTTCTCTAAATATTTGATATTGTGCGTTAGCGCTAAGTCAAGAGCCAACATCGCCGGCGACATGAGACAACATAGCTTACCTCAGACATCATCCTGTCCAGCTCTAGCTGTAGAACAATAGCCTTTAGTATTACTACTTTATAGACAAAGCCGCCAGCTGTCTAAGCGCATCCACCCACTACTCTCATTGAGCCAGCCAAAGCTGAAGGCAAAGACAAAAGACAAAAGCTTTATGTTGCTAAGAGTTTTTATGCAAATGACCTTAAAAGAAGTGGCATTTGTTTGGCCATATTGCGAGGCATTACTTTCCCATGACGTTTATTGCGGCTGCTAGGGAAAATATTTGCGACAAAAGCCTTTACGGATGGGAGTGACATTTCTTAGTGTTGCATGGAAATCGTGCCCTCGTGTATGCTTCTTTCGGTAAATAGTGTGGACAAGAGAATTATTTTTTTCTTTTTTCGATATTCCTGTCCACGCCCAGTATTTTCATTATTTTTATTTGTATTTATTCGTCTCTCTGATATTGACTACTGGCCCCTAGTTCATGACTTAATTAGAAATGCAATAGTGAAAACTCAGCACTTATATGAGACTAGAGGTAGCATATAAACGTGACAACAACAAGGTAAAATCACTCAAACATCTTCATATCCACACTGCAGTAAAAAAATTCGGCAACGGAGCGTGGACGTCGATTCGGCATTGGAAATTCGAGAAGTTCACATGTGTTTTTTTTTTGTTGCTTTTAAACATGCTTTTGAAAGAATTCCTTTGCCGCTACCATAGCGGAAGAGTTATTAGAGGCATCCACACAAAACTATCATTTGAAGGAATTGTTTCGAATTAGATTAAAAGCCTGAATGGCCACATTGAAATGCAAAACTACATGAGAATGCCATGAATACATATTCAAATGAGGGAAATGGTTGAGCGTGTGAATAAATCGAAAATTTGAAGTGCAGGAAAAAACACTCCTTTTTTCGAATAAAAGTATAGACGTATATGTATACGTAGCAGCAATAAATAATCCAGCGAAAAAGAAGATCACTTGTTGTGTTTAGTTGTTAAATAATTTTTTTGTTCAGAAAACAGAAGCAAAATTTGCAATTACTGCACTGTAGTTGTCAATTATCACTTCTTTCAAGTGTTTCTGATATTGATCAATGCAAAATTAGAAATTATATTACTTACTTAATTATGAGATTGACTCAGCTGAGAATTATAAATTTACGCCTGATTGTAGGCAACGTTTTATCATTTACTCACTACTATGGGACGCAAATAATACATAGAATCTTAAAACCATAATCTATAATATAAAAATGAATCGCAAAATGTGTTGGTAAGCGCATAACTCAACAACGCCTGGACCAATTTGGCTAAATCTTTTTTTAAAATGTTCGTTGAAGTTCAAGGATGGTTTTTACGGCGAGAAATATTAGAATTATTGCTGGAAAAACCCTAAAAATAGCCCTTTTCTTTTTCCCATACAAATGATTTGTAACTAAAACGTAGTCAATTTGAGCTTTATTGCTATGGTATAAAGTTCATATTAAATTACAAGCACTCACTGTTGTCTAAGCAATGTAGGTGTGTTCCTAACGTCAAAGATCATATCTATCAAAACAATGTGCGTGTGTGCGTTGGAGCACAGAATACATAGTTGGAGGAGTTTAATGTCGCGTTCCGAAACTCGCGTTTCTTTAGTATTAGTTTCGGCACGCGAGATAAAATGCATCAGTTTCCACGTCATTACATCAGACAAACAAAAATCGCGTTACCAACAAATTAAAAAAAAAAAATTTATCGCAATTTTCGACGACAGGCCTCCCGACGCGTGGTGCATCTTTGACATCGAAATTACCGGAACGGAACCTAGAAAACCACTTTTGTGCTACACGTTCGTTTACAGTGTCGGGCCCATAAAATAAATTAATTTTTTCTGCCGTTTTGGGTGCTTTTTCGCCTTGATCGAAGCATGATGTTTTTTTAATAAGGCGATATTTTAATACCGGTGTTGATTTTTTTGACAGCTTTTCCTTTTTTGGTTTGCCATTCATAATTAAGAGACTTACTGCGGAACAACGTTTGCAATTGCTGATGTTCGAGGACCGAAATGCTGTTGCTGCTGTGCAGAAGAATAGGGAAGCAGAAGGCCCGAATGAGTCCATTCGCCATTTCGCGAATCAATTGGTGCTGTGCCCACCCACTTTATGGAAGTTCTTGCCGACGGTCTTGGTTAGCGGGCATACGAAATTCAACTCGTGCAAGAATTAGAGTCGAATGACTATTAAGAACGTCGTACATTAGGTCTCGGTTTTCATAAGAAAATTTTCTTCAGTTATTAAGCTAACTTTGGGTAATATGGATACGCCGGCCATAATTTTGCAGTCAATGGGTAGCAATGATTAATGTGCGTGACTGAAGTAGAGGATATTGATGTGGACTACCTTTGGTCCCAACAAGACGGCAATACATGTCGTACAGCCAACAAAATAATCAAGAAAACTTTTGGTGAACGCATTGAGCCTGTGACGTGGCATCCAAGATTGTGTGATTTAACACCGCTGGACCAATTTTTGTGGAGATATGTGAAGTCAAATGCCTTGGGAGAGAATATTCGGCGCGTGATCTATTCAAAATGCTGTCGAAAATTGGGCCTCTCGGCTTGATTTTTCGAGGCGGCTGCAGCGGTCACTTACCCAAAATCATTTTTAAAACATAATGGCAAGCCCTTATCTTTATAATAATTTTAAACTCTTAACCATAATATAAAATATATAATAATATTAATGTGACGCGATTACCAATACAATTTCCAAGCGCCTTTAAGCAGAACTTTTTCTTGATTGTCCCCCTCCATACCAGTGTTCTGCAAGTTACTCGAAATAAGGTCACACTTGGGAATAGTATTAGACTGAAAGTGGTCTTGGATGCTCGATGTGGAGAATAGAGCGAAGAAGACATCAGCAGCTCTTTACACATATGAAAAATGGTGTGGCCTTTACTAACTCTTTCGCATTGGATCTTCATTGCTTAACACCTCACAAGAATAGGCTATGTTGTCTTACGCTTGACTTTCGGGAAGCTACTGACAACTACAATAAAGCCAATCAGATGGAGTGAGGGACTTAAGTTTTCAGACAAAGCTGTTCATGTATTTACAGATGTGCAACAGAGAAGCGTTGCAGGGTACAGCTAGTATATAATAATTATAATAATAGAGACGACAGAAAAACATTAGGAAAATTTAGATGCATAAGAAAAAAAAAATATATTTGCATATTGATGTCCTCATGGAGATGTCGACAAACGCTCATACTTATTCTCAGTAGAATATAATATAATTAAGTGAAGCTACTGGCTTACCAAAACTCATCCGGTTTCTCATAAATATGAACCACAGTATTAGTAGATTATATCAAAACGCAAACAAAAGAACCGAAATCGTGAAAAAATCTTAAGGAAAAAAATTCCACAAATTCTTAAAGTTTCATTAAACACAAACTTTTGCTTTACATTATACAAATATGGTATACATATTTACATACATACATTCTAGAGTCAGTATAATGGGCATATTTTATAACAACTTAAGAAAAAAACCTGAAAATAAAAAAAAATAAACGCCTGTGGTTATTAGTTGTCTGCAACAACGGCGTAAAGAAGATTTAAATGCATGAAAAATGAAAATTCTTCGACTGTGATGAAATTTTTAGGCTTCAAAATCCCAAAGGAAACTCACAGGTTTTAATATTTTTATATTTTATTTTTTTTTTTTTGGAGCTAATAAGTTTTCATTCAATAATGTTTTACTTTTCGTGCAAAGCCTTGCAGCGGCGATCTTTTCACGGTGATACCGCGTTGTGTTGGGTGAGCTAACTGCTCGTGCCTGTCGTCTAATTTTTTTTTAATTTTCATTACTATTTTCTTCTTCTTCGTCTTTGTTGAGCCGGATTTTTTAGCGCAGCGTGATTTAACAGTTGTCTACAGCAGCATGGCAACAAGAACATTTTACGTAAGTAAAAAGGATGTTCGGAAAAATGTTAGAATAATTAAAAGCACAACAAAGCGACGACGGCAGAGCAGTCAGCCCACTGGGAAGATGATTTTATCTGTCTTAGAAAAATATTCCCCACTAATGTTTATATGTAATTTATGAGATTTCTTTGCTGAAACTAAACTTTATAAACTTTTTAAATTTGGGAATTCAATTTTGGAAGATACCTTAAGTTTTTGATAATTTTTATGGGGCAAAAAAATTATTACTTTATCAATTTTATATTCAAAATTATATCAAAAATTTAAAGAAACTTATAAGGAAAATGTGGTGATATTTTTCTTATATGTACAATCAACATAGGACTTCCTTCTTCAGATAGGAAACATCTATTTGTTATGTAAAAATTTATCAGAAAATCGCGTGAGTAATGAACTCGTAAATAATATTGACAGTCATGAAGTGGTAAATAATCTGTTGTAAAAGTTTGCAAGCAAAGCCAGGTCAAACAAGGCCACAACTTTGATCAGTAATGGTAAGGCAAGGTATGGAATCCAAGCACTTGAGGCCACCAAGTAAGCATATTGGCCGGCGACTCACTTAGGAATTAGGTCAACAGCACATGTGAACAAGCCGCCCCCAAGAGAGATTTCCCAGCTAGAGATGTGCACTAAGCCACACATAAATACAGCTGACACACAGAGAAATTTATTGATGCTGGACATTGATGAAGTGCGCAATTGATTACAACGCCCCAAGTCGATAAGCCGTTTACCATGTGGTTATGTGCATATAGGTATGTATGGGCTATGGAGATGGTGTACGAAAGCTTTATGCAAGAATACGTTCATACTTATTTATCGAATTATTAGCTGCCCGCTCATACTCGTACTCATTCGTGGGTTAAATATTTGCATTTATGACAAATTAATTAGTTTTTCGCCGAAAATTGATTAATGATTTTACAATAAAAGTAAAATTCAAGGAATTTCTAAATGCATTTACAGTAACCGTTATTTTAAATTTGTTTTTTATTTCCATTGTACATCAATATTGACTTTTCATTTTGAGCAGATAGTTTATATGCACATTTGGGTGGTCTAATGGAGAAAATATAAAAAAAATAAGTATAACGCATCCTGGTGGTTATAAAAAATTAAAAGCTTTTGTTAATATGCAGAAATAAAAAATTGTAAACTTTAAATAAAAAATAACAAAAATTTAATTCATAAATAAAGGGAATATTAAAGAAATCTAAAACAATTGTATTATTGAGTTATCAGCGGTCACAATCAATGTAGCTTTTTGTTGATGAAAGCCAACGACAAAGAAATTTTATGATACTACATACACGGTGTGTCCCAAAAATAACCGAACTTTATATTTAAATCATACAACATACAGCGCCATCTATTGAAAATTTGCAACAATAAAGAGTAACATTCATCCTCTTTCAAACGCACCTAAATTCTTGTAAGTCGGATGACAGATGTAAAAGTGGCAGCCATTTCAATAAAACCAAAAGTGTGCTAATGGTTCAAAAATAAAATGGAACAAAGAGCAAATATAAAATTTTGTGTCAAACTTGAAAAAAAATTTTGCTGAGACATACGAATTAATGAAAAAAGTTTATTGTGATGATTGTATGAGTCGTACGCAAGTTTATACGTGGTTTACACGATTTAAAAAAGGTCGTGAGGATTTAAATGACGACCCTAGAGCAGAACGTCCAGAAACTAGTAATCGTGCTGAACTGGTGGAAAAAGTCCGTGAAATCATTGGTGTCGATGCAAATTTTACTATGAGAATGTTGGCTGAAGAATTGAATACGAGTAAAAACACTATTTATAGAATTTTAACTGAAGATTTGGGGAAAAGAAAGGTCTGTGCGCGATTTGTTCCACATGAATTAAATGACGACCAAAAAATCGCTCGCGTGGAGCATTGAAAAGACATTATTGAAACTGCTGAAAACGATCCAGACTTCCTTGATTCGATCGTAACTGGTGATGAGACATGGTGCTTTAAATATGACCCTGAAACTAAGCGTCAATCTGCTGAATGGAAGTCCAAAGGCGAGCCAAAACCAAAAAAATTGCGTTTTCAGAAGTCTCGAATCAAGACAATGTTGATTACTTTTTATGATTCAAAGGATATTGTCCACAAGGAATTTGTTCCAGAAGGTCAAACTGTTAATGGAAAATACTATTTAGGCGTTTTACATCGTTTGTGGAAAAGAATCGGTCGTGTTAGACCAGAATATCCAGCAGGAAAACAGCTGTTTTTATTGCACGATAATGCACCACCTCACAAGACCAAAAAAGTGAACGAATTTTTAATGAAAAAAGGGATTTCACTATGTGATTATCTTTTATTTCCAAAACTGAAAACCAAGATGAAGGGAGCATTTTATGATGATATCCCAGCCATTCAAGCAGCCGTAACCGAGGTACCGAAGAACATTTCTATAAATGACATAAAAAAATCTATGCATGCGCTGGTTGATCGTTCCAAACGTTGTGTTGAGTCAAATGGAACATATTTTGAATAAATAATAACTTTCAAAGATAATATACTGTGTATTTTATATCCAAAAAGTTCGGTTATTTTTGGGACACATCGTGTAAATATTTCTTTCACATTTGTTTTCCACTCTTTATTACTTTATCTTCGCCAACGGTAGGCGGCTTCATTGTACCTAATAGCCCCACAGATGATAATTCTTGATATGCGCTAAGTATTCTCACGTGATGTTATGAATGAATTTTTAACATGTTTTGCAGCCACATCGACTATATAAATATATGTATGAATACATTTTCTTCCACTCTCCTAAAACACGTGAAATATTACTGTAGTGCTGAGGAGAATACTTTGGCAGATTAAAAATATAAAAGAAAATAGATAACAATATTTATTTGCAACATTGAGATATACAATTATATGCATAACAAAAATGTGTCTGTTGAAAATTGGGGAATTAACTTAAATAATTTGACTAAATGCTAAATGACGGCATCTGCTAAGTAGTAATTAAGTACTTAATTTCTCTTGAATTAATAATCTTAAATGATTACAAAAGTTATATTAAAATAAATATAGTTTAAAAAACTAAAAAAACACGCTTTTAAAGAATATTGTACTAAAAATTTGAAAATAATTTTGAAAATAAACTTAAGACAATAGTATATAAAAAATACTTGTATAATTAAGAGAAAAGCGTGGGGCGCTCGATATATGGAAATTATGGTACAAAGCGCAGCACGCTTTTCTCTTAATTATACAAGTATTTTTTATATACTATTGTCTTAAGTTTATTTTCAAAATTATTTTCAACTTTTTAGTACAATATTCTTTAAAAGCGTGTTGTTTTAGTTTTTTAAACTATATTTATTTTTAACTTTTTAGTTTAATATTCTTTAAAAGCGTGTTTTTTTTAGTTTTTTTTAAACTATATTTATTTCATTTAATTTTTAGCCAAGACAATTACGTATCGCGCAGTTTGACAGCCAACATAAGGTGAAAAGTATAAATCAAACTGTTTAGGCTGAAAATAAGTCAAACTAAGATTTTATGGTAAAATTATAGTACGCTACGATGTATGCAACGATTCGCATTTCAAATATTTCATATTGGGATCGCGTCACCGCTAAAAAGTTACAAACTGACAGACTGACAGACAGACATACTGACAGACAGACATACTGTCATATTTTCTTCAAGTTTCACGATCGCCTTGCTAAGTTTCCTTCAAGTCATTAAAAAAAATTTCTTCTAAAAGTATACTATATAAATGTGAAAGCGTTTAGGCTGATGGCACGTTCATTGAACCCTTGCTATTGTATAATAAAATAGTAACACAAAGCAATATTTAACAATATTTAAGTTAAATAAAACACATAAAAAGAAAGTATATCAAATCAATTTGTTATTCTAGACCAATCGCCAATGTGTTAACTGTAACAGTAGAATTGTACGTAATTGAAATGCTAATGTGACTTAATTTTTCTAATGGAAAATTTGCTTAAATTTTTTATCTATCTATCTTTCTGATTTACACTTCACAGAGATTTTTTGCCAGAATTTATTTTACGATTTCATTTTATTTTTTTTTTATTTAATTTTTTTTGTTATCACGATCGTTCAAGTTATTTTTAGCACCCTGATATATAAATATATATCACACATGCTTGTTTGTATTTTTACATAAAATTGTGAATGTCATACAAGTCTCTAAGAATTGCTTTCAACTTCGCTCCTCTGCATGTCTTCGTGTCTGCAGCCCACTCACAGTCACTTATCAAGCCTTTTACAGTCCCCTGGCAATTGTCACTTGTTTCATTATCAGCAACCACTTAAAGTTGCAAGCGGAAAACGCTAACTGGCTTTTCGAAATGATACGTTCTTTGCTCATTAGTTTTGGGCCAGAAAATGGTGAGCTCAAATTTTTTATTACTTACCATATATTTTTTTTTTTGTTGCTTTTGGATTTATCTAAATTGCCTTTTTATTGAAGTGGTTTGATTAGGATTACCTTACATTTCTATAAATATACGCATAAATTTAGGTACAAATGAGAAAGTAGCGTTGGAAGAAAAAAATGATCATGTCAAATTTTTCATTATCTTGTTTTAGTTTTTTATTTTTTATTTTATTTTTTTTTTTTTGCTTTGAATTTAAATAAACTGGCATTTACTGAATGGGTTTGGCTAGGATTAACCAATATTTCTATGAATAAAAGAATAAGCTTGCAATTGAAAATAAGTTTGAATGAAATGGCTGTGGACTAATTGCGAAGCATAGAAAATGTGAACTTAAAAGATAATAAACTGATATTTTTATAAGAATAATAATTAAGAACTTAGCATCAAATTTTTTTCTTACAATTAATCAAATCGTTAATAAGAAGTCAATAGATTTAAGTTTTTATTTATTAGTAAACTGTTATTTAAAATAAATCCGATTTTTTTCGCACACGGTTTTTTCACTCCTCAAAAAGATGAGTAATTTGCTTCTAATGTAATAGGAGCTCTCACAGGCCACTGTCTGATAAGAGGACACGCGGAAGGACTGGGGGCTCCTTATAGAAAATGCTGCAGAAGCTGTTATAATGATGGAGAAGAGAAAACGATAACTCATCTCTAGCAAACGTTGAAGCCCTGCATCTAATGATGTTAATTATAAAATTAAAATAGCTGCATAGTGAAGTCTGAGAGTTAAGTTTTAGGGCCTTATAACGCTCCTTAGTCAGGACTTAGTGAAATCAAAATGATAGATCGGTAGCCACCACAATCCAGCATTGAAATCAAACTTCAAGAAATACACATTAAATAGAAAGTAAAATATCTATAAGAAAGATATTAATAAAATTCCAATTTTTATATTTTTTGCTTGTATCTTTCTAGTTAAAAAAGAGCCAATATTCTTGAACTCGATGAAATTAATAAGTCACTTGTAGCAAATTTCATATAAAAATAATAATTATAAGAACCGCCAAGAAAGTAAAATCTGGGCATAAAATACTAAGAACGGAAGCAAGAGGCAACGAAGCATTCCAAATAGATTAAATAACTTAAAGGTAAGTTCAATATTTATATTTTTGATTTATATATAATATTTAAGTAGAAAAAGAATATTTAAACGTCCAAAAGTCCAAATTCTAAGGAGAAATTTATTTGTTTTAATAAAATTAAAAGAATAATAAAGCTTAACTCAATAAACCCTGGTTAAAAAGAATAAAAAGTTGAATAACGGATCTGGAGCGTCCCACTCATGTCTCTTGGTAGGCTTATCATACTGCAGACTTATTCTAAACATTTATTATTCCTAAATAGTCTTAGACCACCAAAATGCCAAATGATGATTAGTAGATTATTTAAACACCACAGAAGTTTAAAGGAAACACAAACTCTCAAATATTAAAAATTTATTCCTAAAAACATTTTTGACCACAAGCTTTGAGTATTACAAATTCAGGCAATTTTGAAAAACTAAAAATGATTTTGTTATTCAGTTCGTTTATCTAAACCATATATGAGCTTATATATATGTACGAAAAAATCAAATTTCTTATAATCGAGAAAGAAACTAAATACAAAACTAGAATTCGATATTAAACGACTCAGTCAACATTTCTTATGCTTAACGGTTAGCGCTACACCTATTCGCACCCATTACAAACCCGAAACCATGTCTGCAATAATGTGTGAAATATCCACATGATCAGAATATGAAATCCAAACACACATACAAGTGCACATCTGAAGCTAAATTATTTTTCAAACACTTAACAAGTGAGTGTGAGATTTTCATTAACAGTTTGACTGAAAAAGTTACACATTTCTGTACCAGAATACGGCATAAGCAACACACAAGAGTGCCGGCACATATATACATATATTTCCAGGCGCTTTTGGTTGAATCAAGTGTGCTTAGTGACCATATTGCCTTGTTGTGCTTGCTCTCCACACCCAGTTCTGTTCGTTCAATATGTAGTTGTTTGTATACACATATATACATATATACAAATGTACACACATACTCTATATCCGGTATGCTCATTAAACTGCGTTTGACTGTGAATATTTTATATTCATTGATTAGTGTTGTTAGTGCGGTATGTGGCGGTCGATCGTGTCTCTTATCATCCTCAGCGATGGGTTGCAACCAACAAAAAGCGTTTCGTTTATTTTTTTCGTTCGTATATTATGAAAATCGTTATTACTGTTTAATAGTGTGAACGTGGTAAACACAAGACTTTGGCAACGAACTTGAGTGTGGCTCAAAGTGATGTGCGAGTGAGAAGACACGGAAGAAGCATTTCTTCTTTACTTTTTGTTGTCTCACTTATAAATAGAGCTTATAAAATGTGATTGCTTACAGCTTTTGATGCATAATTCTTACGTTATGGCGATTGTTTGCTGGTATAAAGTATTCATTTCTGAATCATTTGGTGGCATGCAAGCGGTGCTCTCTGACGAAGGTATCATTAAATCAACATCAATGAACGGTAATAAGAATTCATTAAATGCAAATTAGATATGTGTATATGAGACTTGTTATTCGTGGAATATTATGAGCTGTGAAATTAATAGAAAATCAAAAAATAGGAAGAATATATGCATAGCTTATGGTGGGAAATAGCTGAACTGTGGCTTGGTACTTTTCCGAGCAATTAGTATGAATAAACATAACGCCAAAATATCTACAAATAACTTTGAAAGAAAAAATAACAATTATTAATTAATTTTGGGTATTTTCTTAAATAAAAAATTATTTTCTTTTTTTTTTAAATGTTTATTAATGCTTGAACTAAGTGATAATTTGTTAACTAAGGATCTTGTTTTTCATTGCAATTAAGAGTTTCGTTTCTTATTCAAGTTGTCTTTTACTTTGTTTTACTGTCTAATTTTTACCATTTGTGGTATTTATTATTTATTTTAATAATATCTGAAGTTATGCATTTGCATTTGTTTGAATTGGGATAAAAATAAAAATATTAATTTGTTGTTTTGTTATTGCTTTCATTTTTTATTTATCGCTTGTAATTTTTAATACAAGATGTATGCCAAATATATTGAGCACCAAATTCTGTAACAGGTTCATTAGTATATATCCATATACACACGTTTTTCTGCTCTTACACATACATACACGTATGTATACTCGAATGCAATTCAGGGTAAACAACGACAGGCTCTTACTAAGCTAATTCAAAACAGGTATCTAACGAGTTTGCAGTCAATACAGTTAAATGGCAAACCATTTGCTAACATATATACGTACGCAAATTCGTATGCGTTTGCTTCTAAGCAGTCTCAAGGATATGTGTCAGCATAGTCAAATCACGCGCTAATGCGCTAAGTCACTTATAAATGTATATATGTATATATCTTTTTAAAACAACAGCACAACCACACACACAAATTCAGCTTGTTGTGATACCCAATAAACAAAACAGTTAAGACGAATGAAATACAATTTGAAAAGATCCCGACAAAATAAAATTTCTAGAACATAAGTTTTGAACTCGTTCCTAACAAGGGTGGTTAAATTTTCAAGGGCCGATGTTGATTTTGAATAAAACACAAACTATTTAGGAAATTATTGAAATTTTATTTTATTGTGATATATTGGTATTACTCAATTATGTATGTAACAAAATATCGGCCAAATGAGCGCCGCGACCTCGGCGGCACACCTCCATACGATGGTCCAAATTTTCGATGACACTGAGGCATAATGGAGTTTCTATGCCGTTAATGTGCCGAATTATCTCATCCTTTAGCTCTTGAATTGTTGCTGGCTTATCGACGTACTCCTTTTTTCAAATAACCCCAGAGAAAAAAGTCCAACGGTGTCAAATCACATGATCGTGGGTACCAATTGACATCGCCATTACGTGAGATAACACGGCCATTGAATTTGTTGCGCAAAAGAGCCATTGTTTCGTTAGCTGTGTGGCAAGTGGCACCGTCCTGCTGAAGCCACATATCGTCCACATCCATATCTTCCAATTGTGGCCATAAAAAATTCGTTATCATCTCACGATAGCGAACACCATTCACAGTAACTGCCTGACCGGCCTCATTGTGGAAAAAATACGGCCCGATGATGCCGCCAGCCCATAAACCGCACCAAACAGTCACTCTTTGTGGGTGCATTGGTTTTTCGACAAACACTCTTGGATTCTCATTCGCCCAAATGCGGCAATTCTGTTTATTGACGAATCCACTGAGGTGAAAATGTGCCTCATCACTGAAGATGATTTTCTTCGAAAATTTTCATAATAAGTCTGGATAACTTTAACACGTTGTTGGATTGTGTATCTCTCCATGGTTCAAATTGAGTAAGTCTGAAATAGAGAAATGTCAAATTAAATTCGGAAAAAAACTTGGCGTTTAGGTGTGGTTCACATTCAACATCGGCCCTTACAATTTAACCACCCTTTATAAAGCCCCTATAAAATCAGTTTTCCCAAAAAAATGTTCACTTAAGCTTCGAAAAATACCGAAGTAAATATTTTTGTTTAAGAACGGAAGTGAAATACAATTTCTTGCCATTTTCTATCAGAAGAATGTCTATATTTTATGCTGCAACAGGACTAATTAAAAAGCTGTTTTAATTATTTTAATAATACAATTAGTGAAAAGGAAGTATTCTTGCCGACCTATCGTTGCCAGGTCTTTCCATAGCAAACGAGCTCCTTTCGAATTGAGGAAGAATTCGCTATGTTCATTGGGTAGCTTCAGAGACTCAGCAAGCGGTTTAAATATATTAAAATTTGCTTGTAAAATATTAGCAATAATCACCAGAAATTAAAGAAAAAATTGCAACACACATTAATTATGGAAGAAATTAGCACTTAGCTTAATATGAATAAAAACATAATCAGAAATCATTTTGAAATGCTTCTAAGTTATTCTGAGAAGGCAACTAAATAATTCCAAACTCATTTGAAAATGCTACCAAAATAACATTCAAAAGGATAATAAAACTTGAATTTGTTTCAAAATATTTTCAACTACATAGTCTCAAAATATTGTTGAAGCTTTTTGGAAATATTATGTTTGCCTTCCAAAGCAAAATTTTTATTTTCGCCTGATTCTTTTTTCGGTAAGATTTTGATTACAAAACATATTTCTGTAACTATTTATGTATGTGGAAACTTTTTTGAACTTTTGTGTCAATGGTTGGTGGGCGAAATTTGAGACGTGATTTTTTATATGGGAAATCATTTTGAAATTAATTATAATGGAATGATGAAACTGCTATAATATTTAAAATAAATATTTTTAAATTCAAATATAGTATTCTGCTTTAAAGTAATCAAGTTTAGTGAAGGCGGAATAAAAAAATTTATTTCTAAATTCATAGGCGTTTGAACAAAAAATAAAGTAATTGCTTGCGGCGTGTGTCTTGATGATTTTCCTACAAATGGAGGGGCCTGCAATTGAGTTCAAGCAACTTCCGAAACAATTTAAAATATTCTTGATAAAAAAAATTGATTTGAAGTGTTGATAAATATACGTTTTAATATTAATTAATTAGAGCAAAATTTCTCTGAAATGCTAAGACTAACTGAAAATATACTATATATTATTCCTTTGATTTAAGCTCCAAAAATGCCATTAAAAATAAGTGATTCCTGGAGTAATGGGTATCAGTTTTCTTTCGGACAGATTATAACATGAAGGGGATGCAATGAGCTTTCATTCCACTATTACTGCAAGAAGTATAAATATAAACGACTTTCCAAATGCGAGTATCTCAGGAGTTTGAGATTAAATCTTAAACATTCTGTGGCTAATTACTGGATGCGGTTATTTTTTCGGATTCTTTGAATTTCGCTTAAAAGATTCAATACGGTATTTATTTCAACAGGTTCATATAATAAGATAAAAGATCGTGTCTACCGGGTCATACAAGCATGAAAAATGTTACAAAAGTAAGAAAGCGAGAAGTGGAAATTTATTTTTAATTAATTTTCTGAAATTTCATTTAATTGGCAAAAGAAATGCAATTACAGTAGCTTTTATCAGACTTTTATATATTCCAAAACGATTTAACGCAATTAAGTTTTGGGAAACAAGCAATAAATAATAACAATAAAAATGATGAAAAATTGGATAAATAAGCCAAAGAATTTCGGTAAATGCAGATTCGAAACAAGAAAAAAACACACTCAAAAGATTAATCGGTGCATACCCATACCGAAAGTAACATGAGCAAACATTAAGGAACCTCCATACATACCTATGTATATAAATACATATAAGAAAGCACGAATATACTTGGCCGGTGGAATTTAAATCAGCGGCGTAAAATCAAGTATGCAACGCGTGGTTTTTTTATAAACACGTCTATGTACATACATATGTATATGTTTTTAAGGGTGTGTGTAGCTGAAATACTTTTATTGCCGCCCAAAGCAACAAACCGTTGCCGCTTCTACTTACATAAGCAACAACAACAACATAAATAGTGCCAAACGGAGAACTGCACTTTGTTGGAAATAAAATTAAATAATGTGAAATAAAAACAAGGAAAAAATAGCAGAAACAGAAAAGTTAAACGCCAAACCGGACGGTCGACAGTAAGAACAGTTATTTTGAGTATGTAACAGTGCGATCGACGACAGAGTCGTTGCGACTACAACAACAACCTGTAACAAGCAGCATCACAACAAAAGTGGTGCTTGCAACATATGTATATATATATATACGAGTATATATATAAATTTTTGTTTGTATGTTTGAATATATGAGAACATAGAGAAAAGAGGAGAAAGCAGCTGCCATGAGCTAAAGTAGATTCTGAAGTGGGGTAAGGAAGAGTAGTAAAAACAACTACTACAAGAATACTGTCAAGAGAAGCAGTACAAAATATTTATTTAGCAACAACAACTAGTCCGAATAATAATGTTCGGAACATCTTCAATGGAGGTAGAATAAGCAACAACAAAATAATCAACTTCAGCAAGGAGAGTAAGAAGCAACCGAATTGGTTAAAGAAGCTGAGCTGAAGAAGAGGGACGGTAACGCAAGAAACCAATTGCAACTCAAACAGGTGACTAAACCTAAACGAGCATATCACATAAGCAACTTACGCAGACGCGTTTGCTCTGCCACGCACTTACTCATATTTAATGTGCAACGTGGCATGCCACTTTGCTTGTTCCTGCTTGATTTGGCTCAATTGTATTTGCTCAGTCAGCCAACACAGTTGCCACTAACCGACATGCAATTGTATGTGCAACAACATTATGGTCATTGCCACATGACTGATGTGGTGGTCGGTAGCAAGCCAATAAGCAGTTATAAGTAGTAGCTATGTCACAGCGGGAAGAATAGAAGAGTAGAAACTACTACAAGTTGAAATAAGCAATGAAGATTGCAAAGACAGGGTCACTGCTTCATCGCTTTTGCTGCTGATTATGTTGTTGTTGTTTCTGTTACCGCAAACTATTCGCCTGTTTGTTGGTTTGCCAGAGCTACTTTTATCTCCTTTTGTGTTGTAATTTTTCTTCGTCGTCTCCTTTTTGTTGCTAATATAATATATTTTTTTCGCTTTTGTTGTTTTTCTCTTATTTTTTGTTTTGCTTTTATGTATTTGTTGTTGCCGCCGTGGAAAAGTGGCACAGTGAATTGGGTTGGTGGCACACAGAAGATGATCAGTAGCAGTGCTGATGTCAATAGTTCTGTAGAAAGAGTAACAAAGCAAGAACAACAACTTATAATAAATGGAACAAAGATGGTTCAACACACCTACAAAGTGTACATACATACACTGTCACTAGGAGTCATGTTTACATTCACACTTAACTACACCAAACGACAAGCATATCCATATCTTCCATAGTGCTAACAACAGGATATAATATTTTCTTATTGTTACTTGCCGGCTAAACTGGACGAGAGAAATCTGCATGAAATAAATGAAGTTGAAGAACTTCTAGAATCAACAAAACATAAGACTTGGTAGAAGTAGTTGTAAAATCCCAAAGTATAAATAATCTGTAACTCCATTGTTCACCGCCACACCAGCTTCCTCACTGCTTACGCACATATGTATATGTATGTATGTACGTGTATATGGAGGATTTCTTATGTAGTTGCATGTAAGCAATCAACTTTAAGCTGCAATCTGCATTGAAATCTGAGTCACATCCTCCAAATACTCACACATAGTTGGCCTATGGGGGACCTAAGAGGCAAAGGTGGGGGTGTAATTACAGTTAAAAAGATGGCATCTTGGAATATTGATGACACACTACTGATTATGGCAGGTTCATTAAGCTAATGAAGCATGTGTTTGTGACTCTGGATGCTGCTTCTTGCTTAGTACATAGAAAAAAGCAAATCGTTTGTTGTTATTGCATATTGTGCAGCGAATTTAACTCCGCTCAAGGTTTTCTAAATTGGGAACAAATTTACCATCACTTCGCAAAATTCCACAAATATCTTTGCCTCGTGCTCTTAAGCCTGCGGCAGTGACATACAAACTCATAACCATTTCCTAAATTGTGCATATATTATCGATTTGTAACAGTTAAATGGCAGCAAATATAATTCTTTCCGCCCAATTCACGACATGTTTAGTGTAATTTATTTGTGGCTGCTGCATTTTAATTTACTCGTGTTGAGCTCAGTAGGTCGCCAGACATGCCATACAACAAACTCTTTGTTGCTACTATATGTACGAGTATATGTTTAATATATATGCACTCATACGTGTTTATGCATGTGCAATATGACAGCTTATTTCTTCAATATGCTTCGGTTCTTTTCATTAACACCTTCCGGCGTTGAATTTCCATTACCCCACTTTAACTTTTACGTTATTTTTTGTATTCAAGTATTCGGCAGCTTAGGAAGGTATAGCTACTACTCCTTTATGCGTGTTTTCGGTGGTATAATATGCTTAGAAATGTTTAGTAATTGAAACGCCATCGCCTAAAAAATATTCGCACATATGTGCGTATATATGTATGCTGTCTGCCGCCGGTGTTTTACGTTTGCAATTCGTTCGAGTTTTCTAATTTTATGCTCTATGGGAAATTGAAACTGAGCCAAATGGCGAGCCGAAAAGCGTGACTGGACATATTCAACACACATACAAATTAAGCAATTAATACTTCAGGCGCAAACTTTATGTATGTATAGGCGGACGGAAGGCCAGCAGGCAATTCTGATGTTTTTTAAGAGCCAGATATGCTGCACGTTCACTGTTTCATTCACTGCTCATGTCTTTGAGTTAGTTAACTGGCAAGCAAGTTATTTAGTTGGTAATTTAGTTACAATAGTAACTCGGCTAGTTAGTAGACCGGAAGCGTAGTAAAATCAACACGATTTCAAGCATTTTTACCTTATGGCTGGGTTGTGTTGACCGGACTTTAACTGTACCGACACCTGAAATATTTTCAATGTCCATTCGCTAATGAATTTATAGGATTTTCCGATCATTTTCGCAGTTAAATGCTGAAATAGACATAACTAATGAATCAATAAAATTTATATTGCAATGAGCTCTTTGAGAGAAATACTACGTATGGGGAAATTATTTTTATTATGTCTTGCTAGAAAAAGTTCACATATTAAGAAGACGATTTTAGTTAAGCGCCTCAATATAAATGTCTGGAATAAGATAAGATAATAGGAATATTTACATTTACGACATAAATTGATTCAAAATAATATTTTTTTTTTCAATAAAATTAAACTATGTATATATGTATATTGTATTATATTTAGAGAGAACTGTGCAAGAGTTATTTTATTCTATGAGAACAAAAAATTATTCGATCTCATTTCTAAAACTTCAAGTTTCACTCCTTTAATTCTAATTCAACACAGATTCTTGAAAACCGCATAAACTTTTCTCTCTAAAAAGGATTATTTATTTGTATATTTATTTTTATACTTTTAATAACTTTACGTCAAGCGGTGCCTTTAAAATATTAGTGGCTCTTTTCTTTTGATTATTGTTTCTACGAATATTCCACTGAAAAATTCAACTTAATTTGACACGAAAATTTTTCAATTAAATTTTCTAAAAAAAAAAGAACTGAAAATAATTAAATGTAAACTTTGATATAAATTGCATAATTGGTAAATTCCACAGAACACTCCAAAACAATGGCCGAAAAAGTCTTTATCTCATTTGACACAATCTACATTTGCATTACATGTGACCGAATCTCTACAGGGCAAACAAATATGAAGTAGCTGTCGGACGGTTGGCACACTTTCCACTGTCCACTGGGTGCGCAAAAATAAAGAAACACCTTGGTACACACTTAAAAAATAAAAGTTTGCGAACATTAGAAACACAACAAACACAACATGTCGGTGACATAAACTAACAAACAAACAACCGAATAAATGAACGAGAGAACGAATAAACAGGAATTTTTCCCCCACCAATAGAACCATTTGGCTATGCAAATAAACACTTCAGACAAAAACTTCAAGCAAACAACAAAAGTGTGAGTTGAAGCAAACACAATAAAAAAAGTGAAGCTTTCGTATCTCGCAGTCATTGCATGCCCATAAATTTTTACCAAACAGGCGCTTTTATAAACTTGTCATAAGCCACAATTGTCCAAAGAAGTTATGGAAAAAAAGGAAAAAAAAGTAAAAAAACAACAACAACTATAAATAACTATATAATTGGCACTTTGTAACTGTTGAAGCGAATTTCGGCTGAGCTCCTCCTCTACGTCTTGATGGTTTTCCAACGAATGGAAGGACTTACAGTATATATTAGTCCGCATCCGGACGGCTGATGAGTTTTATGAGGACCTTTATTTCATGCCAGAAATACACTTGGATGTTGGTCAAGCCCGGTCTCGAACCCTGGCCTACCGAATGGCTGTACGCAATGCTAACCACTCACCACTTGCGGCCGTTAGAAAATAACTATGTTGTCTCAAATCATTGGCTATGAATATGCTTAAAGTGAAATGACCAAAATGTATATGAGTAGCAAGAAAGCAGCAGCAATGTGGCAAGCAACATGCAGTGGTGGACAAGTATCCAGCGGCAGCTACGACGACAAAAGGTAACCGTGCAATATGACAGTTTGCTTTAGACAATGACAGTGACTGCGCTCTGCAAGAAGGCAGAAGCTTGACCAAATAAAGAAAAGAACGAGAAAACAAACAACAACGATTTCAACATCATACCACATGGAATGCAAAGTAAAAGTAGAAGAAAAATAAATTTTCTTGTGTATGAAAAGAACAATGCTGCCGAGAGGAAAGTTGTCAAAAAGGCAGCGTCCGCCTACACACATTGTATGTAGAAATGTTTCTTCCAATTGGCAATAATCGTCCACAGGCCAGAGGCCTTTTTTAAAGTTTTTTGGTTTAATTTCAATTTAATCCTTGAACGAGCACAAACATTAAAAGTAAGAACCACTAATTCAAAATTAAAAATATTTACAAAAGTTTGATATTTTTAATAACTTTTATAAGTATATAATAATATATTTAAGTGCTTCTCAAGCACTCAGTTCATAAATGAGAATATGTAAATATGTTACTCGAACTGTGGCAAGTCTAAGAAAAGTTGAGACAAACCAAAAGAAGACTAAAAATCCAACACGGGCAATGACTAACCAACGAAGCCTGTCATAGTTTTTTTTTTAATGACGCAAACTTTTCTTTATGGCCGTTGAAGAAACGGAAAACATTCGGACAATGGCAATTCATTGAGACCTCTTTAATACGAATAAATATGCTTCAAAATTCTTTTGCAGCAACTTCATCACTAAGGAGGAGGTTCTTGACCAAATTGTGGCTGGCACACTGCAACTCTCTACAGGAATATTTACAGATTTATTTGTGCATGCACGAACACAATTGAGCAAAGCGAAAATATGTTTTCTTTATATGAATTTTGCATTGCATTGCCTATAATCTCTTTTGTTTTTTTATTTCACTCCAAAAATGTCTTTACTCTGCTTTTTCTTGTTTTTCTGTGGTTTTGGTTTGAAAATGATGTTGCTTTGCTCGTTTGGCAAATAAGCATTGCCATCAACATGTTCGATGATGCTGACTGGCAGACGACTTGGCTTTGAAATTTGCGGTTTGCTTAAATGACTTGTTCTTTTGCTTGTCTGTCGCTGAATTCAGGTCACGTTCAGGTGAAGTTGGTGAGTTTTTTACATTCCTCTCTGAGTTGAAAATTGCACGTACATACTCATTCGCTGTCCTCGCAGCATACCTGCAGTTTACAAGTTCTTTGAATTATTTTCTTTCGATTCTGCCCATTCGGCAAATGGTAAGTAGCAGACGGGGAAGCCAGAAAAGCAATGATATCTTGCAATTTGCTCTTCTCGACCCATTTCATTTAAGCATCACTTGCATGGGAAAATATGACTTTCTTCTGGGTTAGCGCAAATAATCTCGTTTTTGGTATCAAGAGGCCTAAGTTTTTCATTTATTTTTTGGCTTTCTTTGTGTTGTATTTCACTATTTACAATGGAAAATTTAGTAGAAAGTGTAATGGAATCTGCGAAGGTATTGGTCGTATAAATCTTATATTCCTATTTTGGTGGAACAATGCATCAAGGGTACCAATGCCAGGGGAAAGAAGAAAGTGCAAGAATGTGGATGATGATTTGACAAGCTTTTTTTTAAAATATTGTAAAAATTATGCTTCCCATAGCCTTAAATTATTACTAAGAACGAAATATATTACAAATTTCTTTTACTTGGATATATATTAAACAAAAAGAAATTATCCTTCGCTTTGTATAAATATTTCATTAATAGTTTTAACTACCAGAGGTTCTTTAATCACCAGCACTCACGCGCTCCAACTAATTTATAATACAGTTAGCTATACTACCGGTTACAAAACCCACAACGATTCTAAACACTTCTTAAACTCTGCCTTCCTCTATACTGCTCCCTATATTTAATCACTCATATTTCTTTTGCGGTCATTTTCTCATGTGTTATCTTAATCAAGCTCATATTCAAACACTCAGCCAAATTACCAGTAATTTCTAAAAGTTCTAACACCCTCCTAAATGGCATATAAAATGCGAAATGATTACATAATTACCAAAATAAAATACGATTAAAAAAAAAATCAAAACAAAAGGCTTTGGCCACCAAAGTACTAAAACAAAAATGAAAAATACACACTTGCCATACAATCTGACTAAGAAATTGTTGTGCCTCAGAAACAATATGAAACTGTGGGCTCTAGTGCCACAACTGACAGAATAACAACGTCGAAACACTCAACCCAAACATACGTTTGTATTCACATTATGAAGACGAATACTCATGACTCATCCACACATGCTTCTTATACGAAGTACCAATGAAGAAGCTTTAGGACCACAGTCAAACGAATATTCAGGGTTTCCCTCTTATCTTCACCTCCCACCCACAAGAGAGCATATGATGCACTCCTACGAAAGGCAATTGCGGCGAGACACTTCAGTCTTGCATATAAGCGGTGACTGCCTCGTGAGAGCACGTTATCATTTAATCATAATTTTCTTCATTTGACTATCATTTTGGTACTTCCATAAGAGACAAAGGTTGTTGTAGAAAGCTAAAACTAAATTACTCACAATGTAGAACAAATGTTCACCGAAAGGAGGCAAAGTCGCAAATTGGTCATTAAGGTCACTGAAAGTGAGTGAATTTATTATTTTTTTCCCAAAAATAGAATACGTAAAGTCGGTTTAATTACACTATTCAGACCATAGAAAAAACTCAGGGCTTCAAAGCTATTTGAAGATTAACAAAATATATGTAAATGTTTTAATAGATAAGAAATTTAAACCAGCAGAACAGACACATTTGAGATGTTTTTGACATTTACACTTAAAATCACACAAATTAACACACAATTTCAAAAAAAAAATATACCAGGACGTACTCCATTATAATTGTACGCACATGTACAACCGCAAACGTATTTTTCACATATTTAAATATTGTTATAATCAAAACATTTGACAGAACTGGACCAAATATGTCAGTTCAGTGTAAAAGTTTAAAAAGTCTAATTCAACCTTTATTCGTGGCGTCTTACAAATGCTAAAATGTAGGTATTTATTTATGCCTGTGTAAATAAAAAGAAAACTAATTTTTATCTTCGAAAATCAGTGTAATGAACAGTCATGATGACCCAGTGACATCGAGCTAGCGAGGCAACTTGAGTACTTAATAACACATCAAGTGCCCAGCGAACATAACGAAAATGGTATAAATTACAGTGAAAGCGAAAGCACTGCTTGAAGTTAGGTGAGCAGCGAGAGTGTCTTCTGCTTGACAGAAAATTCGTTGCCTCTTTTTGAATGAAAACATAAAAAAATATAGTACATGAAAAGGCAAAACTGTGAGTTTAACGCCTCTTTCACTTCAAGTACTTCGTGTGCTCATTATGGTATCGCAGATATTTACTCCAGTTTTCTTGTCCATAGCAGTGAAAAGAAAAGAATTCAGTGCTCAACGAAAATCATGCTGTCCGTTGACACGAGTACCGGACTAATCTACCTTTTACAGTATACTAGTAGGTATAAAGCACTAACTTAATAGTTGCAACAAACCTTTCCTACATATTCGTTTCTACACGTGTGTATTTGCCTACTATCAAAGGGTCGGGAGCTCATTATATTCCGATTATATTCATTAAAACAGTGTGTGAAGCTTGTGGGCTCAAGAAGCATCAGTGCTGACTTTGAACCAAATTATTTGAAAGTGAAACTTTGAACCTTGATTTCGTTGATGCCACCACTGCTGAGCTCTTAATTTATTTTGCTAAAAAAAAATCACATTTACGTTGCTGTACAACATCTAAAGCAACGGCATACTTACTTCTTACCATCTTCAGAACTTTCAATTTTACATACATTTTTAGAACAGTGAAATCGAAACCGTATCATTACTAGGTAATTAATTGTCAATTGCAAATTTTCATTGCTTACCTGCAATGAGAAAAGAGAGAAAGTTATTCTTAGTGAGGTTTTATATAAATATTTACAATGAGAAAATAATCATATAATGGAATATATGTAGTGAAGTTATATACTCGTACATATATATTGTATTTTTTTATCCCAAATTGGTGTCCCCTGTCGCAAAATCATGAATCAAAAGCATAGAAAAATATTGCAAACCATAAAGTTAGGTCAGCATTTATTGTTTTTTTATACATAACGATAATTGTATGGCTTTAAGAAAAATGTATTCTTAATTTTTGAATTTTTTTGGAATTTTTAATTTATTAATCTTCCTTAAACAAATTAAATTAGAATTATGATATGATATATATTATATTATTATATATTATTTTTATTCGAAATTTCAGAGAAACCAAATAGTTATATAATTTTTACTAAATTTTCTGAACATTAATTCTCTTATCAATCCTGATTGTCGCTGTCACTAAAGACATAAAAACCATAACAAATCTCATAACAAAGTAATCTGATATGTTTATAATCACCGATGTATGTCATAACAAATGGCAAGCAAATACATAATACATTATGTTAGGTTTATCAAGATGAAGATATCCCAGAGACTGAAAACAGATATTAACACAATAGTGAGGAGTTGTGTGTGGAAGTGTAGAATTTCATTCAAAAAAGGAACAAACAAAATGGGAATAAAGCTGCAGAAAGGAAAAGAAGTTTTTTCATAAATGCCTAAGAGAGTAAATAAAGGAAAGAGGCTTGGCTTTCATTAGTAAATGAAGTGAGTTAATTACTGAGGTGGAATTTAAACAGTTCTCAAAAAGTTAAAAATTTTGTATTTGTAGAAATGACAAAAATTAGAGAAATTCACTAATAAATACAATATGTTTGATATTGAAAGATTTGTTTTGATTAAAATCATTTTCAAGTAGTTCAGAAAACTAATGAACTTAATTTTTTGTTATTTGGAATAACAGAGTTTCTGGTTTAAGATAGGTTTTTAAATATTCTCTGTATTACAAATGTAGGTATGAAAAGACCTAAACTAATATTTGATATCTATCGAACAATTTAATGCATGTAATTCTAGCTGGGTACTGAAAATTCTGTTCCCCCAGGAGCAAGTTTTATAAGAATTAGTAAAACTGCAATTTGTACATTCACGCACTGTCATGCTGCCTACCAAATTTCACGATCTTAAATAACTTTCGAAAAATTTATGACTCAACAACTCAAGTCTGAAAAATCGGTCGTATATACCTATGTATAGTGGTCCGATCTGGCCGGCTAAGAAGAATAATCGTTTAATGGTACCAGTGCATCTGTACCAAGCGTATGTATAAAAAATAATTTTGAAATCAGAAACCAATTTGTTTGAACTGGATAGCTGTTTGGAGCAAAAGTGAGAGAAGATCTCAGTAAAACATCTGATATGGACTAAAATAGACAATCTCTAAACCATTCCAGGATTTTTTTCTTTACAATCAATTCAGATCTGATCTGATTTCTGATCTGTTTTGCATTATTTAAAGCGTAACATTCAGTTCAAAGGCTGAAATTTGCAAACCTTTTTCATCAGCTTAAAAAAGAATGGATACTAAGTTATTGTTGGGCAGCAAGTTTTTATCTCAAATAAAATAAAAAATTGAAATTTGTGCGTTCACGCACTGTCATCGTGCCCGTCAGCAACAACCCGCCTTTTCAATGTAAACATCTCATTAGATATGGAAGAATTCATAATTATTGCATGTGGCATGTCAACTGTCACCAACTTCGGGAACTGTAAAATATCTAAAATAAATAATAAAATAGCAAAAAAGAACATAAAAAAAACTGTCAATGGGCTTTAATTATATTCATTTAATTTTTTTTGGAATTATATTGCTCAAAACAAACAAAAAATGCAGGAGTACATACTTTAAAGTGTTTTTGAAAATGCTGCAAATGAATATTGCAGTAGATTACCTAGAAAACAAAAATTTCAATAATAACAACAACCACAAATACAACTGAAATTGACTCAAAATAGTTGTGGTATGCCACTTGTTGCACATTTCTACAACCTTTTTGGTAAAATTTAACCCGCATTCATTGCTGTTGCCATTTTCTGTTTTCAATTGTTTCTTACTGTTATGCCGCACGCGAATGACGGAGAGACTGAGGGTGGCACCGACCGTATGCCACTATGGCAACCTGTCTGCCACAGCCACTGTTCGCCCCAGTCGGAAATGTATGTCTGTGTCAACGTTGGGGCTAAATATAGCGGACAGTTAGTTTCCATGGCGCCCACAATTTACCGTTCTTTAATGACGGCAACAACAACAACAATAACAACAATAATTGTACTCTGTGTTGGCACTTGGGACAACCATAAAAACTTGCCGCGGGTAAAATTTCTCTACTAACAACAACAATAATAATAACCCATAATAGAAACAAAAATAATTAGTCAGAGGAAAATGTTGCTACAGCTGTAAAACGCATAATTTGCGTTAAATAATGAATTTATTGTGGCATGTTGTTACTTTTTTTGCCACTTAATTTTTACTGTAATTTTCAAGTAATATATGTATGTATAATATCTAGCATACATGGTAGATCTAGACATGCTACCCAAAGCCATTCCACTATTTTTCTGCATCTAAATTTATTTGCCACCGCAATTGTGGCATCCAGCTACTGTACTTGCCACCAAGCCCTCTTGGTTACCTTAAACAAACATAAATAATTTCTCCAGCACCAATTCGGGACGCACGTCAACGCACGTGCAACGTCATACCAATATGTGGGGCCAATGTGCCACCATCACCGCCACCTCAACGACTACAACCGCCAGGGGCAATCAACAAGTGTAAATTATGCTTTCGAGTCGACAACAAATGTCAAAACACTTAGGGAAGCCAAAGTCGATAGTAAAATTTATGACTTTTAGCCGCGGGACATTTGAATTTAAGGTAAACATTGTGTGGCATGCAGCACCGTGCATAACTTTGTTTATCATCATATTTAGTTTCATTTTTAGTTTTACTTTTATTTTTTTTCGTTGCACGAAAGCGCAAAATATGTGCTTATGTGTCGACTACGCCATGTACGTATGTACATATGTATGTCTCGCTTTGTTTAATATTATATTTCCACGCGATTGCTATTTGTGGCATGTGGAATGTCGTCACATAGCCTGCGGGTGTCTTCATAAAAAGGCGAATTGCTTGTCGGAAACATGTAACTGTACATGCGTAATATAAAACTCATTAGAGCAACAAACCGATGGAAATATTTGGGAAATGACGGCAGCAGTACATAAACTTTTTTATAAAATTTATTAAATTTTTTTTAATAATTAATCGAAAAAAAAATTTAACGACGAGTATAAATATTAATCTTATTATTTTATACATTTAAAATCAATTTTCAGTAGTAGTTAAAAATAATATCTAATTAAAATTTTAATTAATTTTATTAATTTTCCCAAAAATATTTTTTTTCTGTTTCATTACAGGTAAGCCCAAAAATCAAAATTACGGAAAGAGACTTGAGCTATTCTTGTTTAAAAATGCTGTTAAATACATACATACGTATGGTATGGGTAAATGTCCGGTGTGATTTCTTATATGTAAATGTATTTACCTATTCTTCACCTACTTCAAAAATCTTAACTTAGTACATAAATCCCGGCTTCTTGTTTATGTCACCTTACTATATTCATTTTAAATCCAAATACTCATATGCATACGTACATATATATGAAAGTACTTCAGTGAGGAATGTCACCTGACCGCACACATAGCTTAAACGCACTTAAAAGGCGTTAAACAAGCTGTAAACGTACATATGTCAAAGAACCATAGACACCTTGCTGATTTCAAGGAAATAAACAACTTTATACACACACTTACATAAATAATTGCAGAAATAAACAACTGCTCAAGCAAGTAGAAATATAAATATTTTATATAAGTATGCAAGTTAATACGTGTAAATCTCTACGCAATGTCACCCCGAAAGAGGTAAAATAAAAGCCTGGCAGTATTGACCAAGATCTCGGTAAGCTGTTGGAATTAAAAAAATAAATAAAAAGGTAAAGAGATAAAAAAAATTTAATATAAAAAAGAAAGAAATTCTATTAGCTCTGGAGATTTGGCGCATGCGTGCTCGTAGTCACTCGATGACCTCAAAAGTCAGTGTGCCACGCAAATGTGTCATATCTGACATACGAGTATATGCCGTCAGACCGGCTACTCTGAGTCAGTTAGTCGCACCGAGAGGGGTGATGCATTTTTCATTTAAAGTAACATTTCTGCGCTTTATTTGTACAGACGAAGTAAAAATCTGTGCCAGTTTTCTTAAGACTGTATCAATTCACTTTTTTATACTTGTCCAATGTTGCAACTTGCTTTGCTGTTTTTCTCTTATTTTTTTCAACACTTATTATTGACATAAAATTATTATACTTTGTTATCAGCCTTTTGGGACAGAGATAATTTTAATCTACTATCATCACCATTTTCTTCTTCTGATGAATGGACAGATGTACGATTGACAACATATTCGAAAGGGGCAAAGATTTCTTTTATTTAAGTTTTACATTGCTTGAGCGATTTTTTCTCAATTTTATATAAAAAAAATACTTACAAGGGAAATTGTAATATTTTAAAAAAATTGGATGTACTGTTTTCCCAAGTTTGAGAAAAGAGTGAATGACGTTGAGTAAAAATGTATTCAAAATTGTGCAAGGAAGAAGAGGATTTATAGTTATTCTCAATGAAAAAGTCACGAATTACGTATCAGGAAATATGTACTTCCATATCCATTAAATCATATATCCCAATATAATTTTCAATTTCATACACTCTCCTCACATACTCGTACGTAATTATTAGCCATTGATATTGCTGCCTACCTGCTTACCACAGACAGAAGAATTGTTAACAAGAATAAGTAAAGATACATCAGAGAGACGCCAAGTAATAAGTATGTGGCTACATGCGTGTCTAAAGCGAACTTATTCACTTCCTTAAAATCCAAACAAATGAAAGCTGTCAATTTGCGAACCACAACAAGACCGCCAATGCTGAGGAGGAACGCCCAATATGGCGTAACAATCAGATAATTGACCAAATGGGTGGAATAACTGCTAGGCAGGTTAAAAATAGGTTGGTAGCAAAGATAATATTATTAGATGGGGTTATGAATTTTATGAGACCGTATTAAATATCAGTTTGCAGTTGCAACAATGTCTGATGCATAAAGCTTTTTTAATGAAATTTCATTGCCATCTATGTATTACTTTATCAACTCAAGTCACCGTGAAATATTTGCAAAAGAATATTGTTGTAAATTCAATCATAGGAAAAATGCTTAGAAATATTTTCCTGCGCTGCGAAAACGAAAAAGAAATGAACAAGGTAATATCAAGATAGACTTGTGTATTTCCATTTCTCTTATTTTTTATCTTTTTATTTTTTGGAATTTTCTTGCAACATACAAACGAATCAAGTACGTAATTAAGTCATAAAATAGGGTTAAATTAGTGTAATTGAAGTTCGTTTGTTGTTAGTTCAACGTAGAGTCGAGTCTCGCATCTCTTTTGTAGAGTACCATGTGTGTGTTTATGCCTCAATGTTTGCTGTAGTCATACTATCCACTTCAACCACTTCATGCACTTGAGGCACTTCTTCATATGTGGCCAGACAGCCAAGCAACCAGCCGTGCAAATAATGAAACTAAATTGCGGGCCACATGATGTGATATGTTGCACGGCTGGTGGTGTTTGCGTTGAGTGTATGTTGTACGCGGATAAGCGGTGATCGGTAGAATGGTTCTTTTACTCTTTTCTACTATAATTTTAAGTTAGGCAAATACACAAGATGGAAGAAAGAAAGCAAGAAAACAGTAATTTTGATACCGACAGACTGAGTGAGTGACTAACTGACCAGCCGTAACATAAGCCCAAGCTAAAATAAGACATACAGCCACGCATAGATATTTGTTCCATCGACTTACAAAAGGAAAAGAATCAAAAAAGGATAAAAAATCACAGACAGAGATGAAAAAATATAAAAATGTTTAAAGAAAGAAAATCTTCCGTAAAAAAATTGAAGCAAGTATGACTGAGTATAAAAGTATTTAAATAAAATCTCCAGGAACTCTTACTAGTTTGTGAAAAGTACACAATGCAGGCGGTGTTGCGTTAGCTCTGCAAATAGCTGCAAGCAAACATACCTACATAAATACATAGTTCACTGTGTTTACTTTTTTTAATTTTTTCTTCTTTAAATTGCTGCAGCATACCAGTGCCACAAGCGTTCTGAAAAAAACTTTTATGCCGAATAATAAAAGTAGTAAATTTTGAAAGTAAAAAGGCCATTGCACTGCTTCTTTCACTTGTTCTATTGCGTTATGCGCTCTTGTGTAAGCCTCTGGTTGAGCAACAGGTGAGTTGACGCAATAAAAGGAAGAATGAAATCTGCTTTAACGCACAGCTGCACGCCGAAAGTTAAATCGGTATTAAAAGAGAGTAAATTATACAGTGTTTTCAAATAGATAAAAATTGTGGAAAATTTGTTTCGGAAAAATTAGTTTTTTTATAAACCAACTAGATCCTATTAATTCGAAAAAATCTTAAGTTAATTAAAAATCGAACACAATGATGGATATTTCCCAAAGAAATAAGGTTTGGAATTATACCTATATGTATGTTTTTTGTGGTGTAAATTGCATTATTTAAAGATTTCTTATATATTTCTGTTTATTTTTTTTTTTAATACAAATATAATATTTTAAATTGTTTATATTTTATACTTACAAAAAAAACTTAGTTATCTTTATTTCTTATCTATGAACGGAGCTACAGTCTACGTTTCAAGGTTCGTTACCTTCTATGTTATTGTCCACCTGGCTTCTTGTGTACAACGCCGACTAACTCAAAACGATTACTGCCTCAACAGTTCACTATCTGCTTCAGTGATTTTTGAACTGCTTAAAAATTATTAAAGTGCAGTAATGCAGTTGCAAAGCACAACCATGTTTTTTCACTTGCTGTGCGGAATTCTTATTTTTGTCTAATACGTTACCTTCGAATGGTCCTCAGGCGGAACTAAATATTTGTTAGAAATATGAAGAAAAAAATGAAAAGGCAGAGAAATAGGCAAAAATGTAAATAATTTAGGAAACTACCTCAACAATAGCAGCTGTAAGTGCAGTATGTGTAGCATGCCACTAACATAGCTAACATAGTTATATGCTTGCTTGTGTGTATATTTTTACCATTAAGTTTTTATGCATTTGGAGTACTTCCACGAATTATGCTAATACCACAGATACATATTTATATTTACTTTTCTTTTGGAGATATATGAGATAAAATTTTAAATATACTGAAATTGTGCTGTTATATCAGCTGTACTGGCTGGTGTAACAAGTTACCCCCAAAGAAACTTCAAAGATATACGTATAAGAAAAAAATACTTATCGGCAAAAAATATGCCGAATTTCTAACTAATTTCATATAAAAAGGCAACTAACAAAGCCCAGAGATTTATAAATTTTTATGCCTTTAAAATGTACAAAGCAAGCTGGTCCAAAATCAGCTAGTATGAAACTAGTAGTAAAATGATGTAAAAATAAATCAAAGTTGTGATATAAAAATATAATGTAAATTAACAGAAATTCTGATTTTTTAAAACAGACAAAAAATTCCGACCGAGTCACTTTTATTGAACAAAATAATCCCCTAATCTCATTTTCAACATCCCACCGGAGATTTTATTTACTTAAATGTTTCTCGCACACATTAATAAAAACTCGCAACACAATACGTGGCCTTAGGTGTATTCTTCTGTAAACAAACACTATGAGTATGGTAATTATGTACCTCTGCTTTGCACTAAACTGCTCATTATTGCTATCAACACAGTCATCATTGGCGCTGCCAACCTTTTCTCTGCATCCATGGATGGAGTCTCTATTTTTCCCTTCACTTTTTATTTTGTTGATGTTTATGGCTGTTTCCTACCTCATCACAGTAACCTACCGCACAATAATGTATGTTGAAATGTTTTAAAAAAGCCGTTGGGTGCAATTATATAATTTCTAATATGGCGTCATTATCAGTTTGGCTAAGCCACTAATTGAGTTAGATATTCGACTTTATATAAGAATTTCCATGGCCACTGTATCCTTAAAACATTTTTGGCAAAAAGAAATATGACTGAAGGCTTATATAATCTGTAGTTTCTCCGTTAGTCAAAATATGAGTTACCTTCTGACTAATTGTAAACTAGTTACTTTTTGCAAGATTAATAAGGAACATGACTATTTAAATTTTCTTTTAATTGGAATTTTTTCACCTTGTTCCTGCTGAAATCGAAAGACAGCAAAGAAATTATCACAGTTGCATTAAAATATATTTAATCAGTTATAATGATTTTTCGTATTTATATATTTGCTTTTATTTATGTGTTGCTACAAATTTGCGTAGGCTTTCAAACAATTAAATAAAAAATAAATAATAATTATAAATAAGCTGAGAGTTCACCTCACCGACACTAACTGTTTGTAAGCTCATCACACAATAAGTCAGAGAGTTATTTTATGTGGAACTGAAATTCCAAGCACATCAAGAAAGAAGAGAAGAATTAAAATTACCGTTGTTTTAATATTACTTTACGGATAAGTCCGCTGATGGATGAATGAATGAAAGAGTGAGTAAATGTCATAAGCTTAAGTGGAACGAAAATATGTCAAAGCCGGCCAATGGTCGGTCTGACGGGTTAGCTAATTGCTCATCATAAGCCGGTATCTTTACACACACATTTCTACTTTTAAACACAATTTTATGTCTCTATTTCTGCTGGAACAAATAAAATCTTGTTTGAATGCTGGAGGAATTGTTGCCACAGCAATTGATCTTTACTAATGTTCGTCAACAAGTGGTTGTGGCACAAATAATATCTCAACTCTGATAGCCGGCAGTTGGCGCGCAGTAACAGTTCGCAATTACTTGTCAGTAGTCTTCTTCCAGCCGTAATGTGGTTAATGCTCACCTTTCTTTGATTTTTCTTTTCTCTTTAATAGTTTGTTGGTTTCTAAGTGAATTTGGCACGCGATCGAGAGATTAGTGAAGAAAATTTTTTTGCCAAAATTATGATGACACCATTTACGTCAACTAGAAAAGCCAGAAGTTCTTTGGATAAACAATTTGAAAGATATATACATATATACATATACCTCTAAGAAAACTCTTTGATTACAAGAAAAAAATCCATAGGCGTACTTCCTTCGTTCCTCTTTTAAAATGAAAATTGTCCCGAGGAATCTAAACGAGAAAGTCAAATTCGTACTCTTAGTTCGGACTGGTTCTATCAGCGATTGGACCGTCTGAAGAAAGCAATCGTCCAGCGCCAAGCTTTGGTCAACTGGAAGGGAATTACATGTCATGAGGACAACGTTAGACCACATATGTACATCCACTTATGAATCCACTTTATAGTCCGGAAGTCGTAACAAATGATCCCCATCAGATTTTTTCTATGGTGAATGATTTGGCTGGTGAAGAAATGACCTCAAGAGAAGCTTATGAAAATGTATTGTCCCAATTTTTTTGCCAAATGTCCCATGGAAAAACAAAATCTTCTTTTGTTATGATCTTTTTTTTTTAATTTCACATTAACTCTGCTTCATTTTTCTCATGCTCATGCTCATACTCGCTAACCACATCCACTTTGCTCACATATTGTATTTACTCTTCTTTTAACGCCTTGGGCGTCACTGCTCAATGAAAAGTAACATCCTCAATCCAAAAAAGAGAGAAACTCCCCAAAAATTCCCAAGTACCAATTGATGTCTTATTAACTTTCTCCTATAGAGAGCTTAACGCTAATTTCGTAGGTATTTCAATCATTTTTGACTTTCCTATGCAAAGTGCAGCCAAAAAGGTAATAAAGAGTGAACTCAAGAGCTGACCTCAGTTGATGATTGCGACGAGTGTGACTGTGTGAGGTGACTCTACTGAGTTGAAGTTTGTATGTGAACTGAATGATTTTCATTTATAATATATTTCCAACGCCGAGGCAGCTTCTAGCATTGCATATGTGCAACATTGTTGATCTTGAAACAAAAAGCAAGAAGTGGCCGAGCGGCGCCGCGCAGCTTCAGTTACTTAAACCATCGACAAGTTAGCCTTTAGTCAGGCTACGTGTGATTTTGATTATATTTTTTTCAGACTTCGCAAAGATTTGTTGGCGGAAAACCAATTTATTTAAAAGCTATCATCAGCAGTCGTCTTCAAAGCCGCCACAGCCATTATGTCTAGTTAACGGTTATCGTTATTTGCCACGGCCACAAATGATAATATTGCAGACACAATGCAGAATTTGGCAACTTTTGTTTTCAACCAAGCAAATGAAGCGCCGAAGGAGCGATGGGAAATTCATTATTCAATTCGAAATTCCAAATAATTGCACTGCTTTTTATTGCAGAGGTAAAAGTGAAGAAGACTTACAGTTTAGACCTTTGGTTCGTTGAGGTAGCGGGTGGGGCTCTTTCTTGCTGCTGCTGTTGCAGATGCATATAACGGTGCACCAATTTTGCAAATTCTCTTCTCCATCTCTACGTTGTATTACTTTACAGTTATGTTTAGGGCGTTATATGTATGCTTTAGGTGGTGACTTATGACATTTCACTTCTGCGCAAATCAATTTCCGCTTTTGGTAGAGGCTATAAGTTTTGAAAGACTTGAGCGGCAAACTCTTTACGGATATTCAATAAATAATGATCCACATTGTGTCACACTTGGTACAATTGTCTGCTTTTGTTACAGTTACTTATATAATTTATCGCAATCAAGACGGTGATGTAACTTTTGGTTATCAATGCGATTTCCTGAACACATATATCCAAAGAAAGCGGCAGCAGATGGCAATTTGGTGAGGCACTAAGTTGGTGAATTTGCTTTGTTGTTTTGCACCAATATTCTAGCGTTCAATGACTCACAAATTTTCAGGAATTCCCCAAACCGCAAAGGAGATGCTTAACAACTGTGGTCCCAAAGTGCTTAGCCTATGACAGTGAGCCTACTCAGCAAACAGTTTGCTGTTGAGATAATTTCATTTATACATAAAATGTTTCTAATTAACGCAGGACTGTGGAAATTGAAATTCGTAAATGATTCAAATTCTTCTGTATTTTCTTATCTCTCCACGGCATTACGATTGCCATAAACATTTTTTCAATGAGTTGTAAGTTTTTACTAAGTGGTAACGAATCTGGCGCTTATCACTGACAAAGAGAGGCGAAATATGCAGAAATTTAAATACATTCAAACAAATCATTTACATGAACATAAGTGTATGTGATTTACTCAAGCAGTAATCATTTAGTCGTCAACCCATAACATAATATTCCATTGCCCCTTTGTTTTGCTATTCGCTACTTTTGCTGTTGACTTTTGTTTTTGTTTGTTTCTCTTGCGATTTTATTGTTTATTTTCGTTTGTTTATATTGTGGATTTTAACTTTTTACTTCTCTGTGGCCGACATGGTTATTCTTTTCTTGGTTGACAGACGTGCAGTAATTACTCCAATGCTACTTGTGCACTTTAATAGTGGCCTTCCATGGTCATCAAGCAACATGGTCGTTGAAAGCCCCTTTGCTACTAAACCGCAATAATAACTGCAGTTTTTTTGCTATTCCTTTCTTCCTCTTTCGATCTTTTTTAACAACTTTTATGCCTTTGCATTGTCTGCTATTCAATTCTTATGGTAACAAAATAAATACCACCTCGTCTACATTATTTTACGATTGTCATGATTGTCGGTGAGACCATTCAGTGCAATATTTATGTTGTTGCCGGGACACTTTGGTAAAATAAATAACATTTACTTTACGATATATTTTTTGGGATAGCGAAATAATTTTTAGAACAACAGTTTGGATGGTAGATATTATAGCAGCTAGTTCGGATACCATCACGTTTTTCTCATCAGACTTTTTTCCAGACACCCATATCCAAAATTTCGGATGTCCAAGGTATGCGTACGCCGGTTTTTTTTATTGTGGTTTTCAACTTTTTCGCTTTTTTCTACATACCCACAAGGAAGAGATAATGATACTCTGTCTAATTATTACCTTTGAAAGGGTTATAAATTTAATTTTTCAGCAGTGTTGTTATTTATACCAAATAAGAAAACTTTTTGTTAATTAATTACAATATAAAAAATTTGAATTCAAAGCAAAATTTATTCTTAATAGATTATAAAAGCTCATTCCAATTTGTTTCTCTTAGTTTAAGAACTTACATGCTTTGGTGAATAAAATGAAATTTTTTAAGCTTAATCTCCTCATGAAAATCCATCGGCCTCTCGGAGTCGACTTAGAATAAATTATAGATCCGCAAGCGGAGGGCTATTTACTAATTTCCTACTAATAAATACTGAATTTGGCTGTTATATAGTAATGCTACATTTCTTTTACTGTGAGCTTTTCTTTAACAACTCAAATGCATTTGTCATCAATTCACCTGATCATTTAATATGAATAAAATTGCAGTAAAAAAAAACGAAGTAGACAAAGCGCGATGAGAAGAATTGATTGAATGATGTTGCAATAACGAAGCAAACCGCCGAAGATGACAAGCAAGAACACTCAAAATAAACGAATAATAAAGCATAAGAGAAAAAGAGATAACAGCTGGCCTCATCGGTTTATTGCCACTCATCATGGTTTTGGAGAGCAGCTAATAAAGCTGCGAATAACCCAAGCTTACGAGTAAAAAAAACTAAATAAATAATAATAATAAAGTGTAAGCAAACTTAAAACAAATATGAGAATCACAACAAACAATGAAAATGAAAATGCAAATTAGGGATGGTCAGGTTGAAGAATGCCTGTAGTGAGATGCCGAAATGCTGAGTGACCATTGTACTTGTTCACAGGTATTGCCAGAAAGAAGACAACCAGCAATAGCGAATGCGCGATGTAACGCAGATACTCGGTGGGTTGATCAGTTAAGTCATGGCAAAGCAAAACTACTATTTCTATTTATTTATTTATTAATTTATTCTTTTTGTATGAAGCACCATGTCACCATATGTTTGCAACATGAGTGTGTTTGTTTTGGCAAATTGCAATGCAACGTGCAATAAACATTTAAATTTATGACTCGCTGCTGTGGTTGGCTTACTGCATCTTAGGCCACTTTTTTCGCTCTTAAGTTTCTCTACTTTGCTTGAGAATTTACCAGACCTTTATTCGCCTACATCTCTTTGAATAAAATGCTGTTTCTGTATATTATGGAACTCAGAACCTCTTTGCTGCTACTAATTGAAAGGAATGAAATACTGCACCAAGCCTTTCAAAGCCAATTTAAGATTTAAAATATCCAATAAAATATAATGGTCCAATTAAACTTCTTTTCTTCGAGTAGACCATAACTTTGTAATGCTAAATTTCGCAGTGCATCAAAAAGGCATGGTATGGTAAATGCTAAAATATGCTGCGTTTAAAGATAATGTTTGCGAGTCTTCGGTTTGCAACATAAAATTTACTGAAAATATTTTTATGACCTTTCAAATTCTTAACAAAAAATTTCGAAATATCTAAAATATGCTAGGAAAAATATTTCGCTAAACAAATAACCATTATCTACATTTTACCTGTCAACGAGGTCTACTAAAAAAGCAAAACCGGATTGATTAATAAAATGAATTCGGTGTGTGTCTAAGATAAAAGTGAACCTAATCCTAAATGTAGGCAACATTTCGTCACTGGACTGCGCTAACTTAATTGCATAATACATATATAAGCCAAGAATGAATTTTTTTAGTTTCGGTTGATACTTTCGATTAAAAATCATGATACTCTAGTACTTCTTCTTCTTTTGGATAATCAAAAGTAAAATTTTTGATTTTTAAAGAGAAATTTCAAAAAATGATTAAAATTTTTTCAGCATGATAAAAGTTATAATAAAAAATAAATAAATGGTTATCGTGAGGTTATAAATTAAATTTTAGTTTCGTTCTCTTGTTTTTCTGCTTAAATTTATATCTGTATTTCATTTTATTTCTTTATTTTTATATTTTTGTGTAATTCCATTTCCATTGTATAATTTTCATTTCAATTTCCCTACCACATACAGTAGGTGCATATATTCTCCTTCAAATTGATTTCAATAATTTCTTGAATTATTTCAAATCGCCAATATTCCGATTACATGGACCAGAAGCTGCCTGTGGCAACATAGATATGAATGTGCTCAAACAATGGACGAATCTTCCATCCATCCACAAACAGCCTTGCTAAGGTCTAAAAAAACATTCCTTACGTGCTCTTAGTAAGCATTTCGTTAGTTAATAGACTGATAGATTGCATTGATATTTGGCATTAATTCACTTAACCTGACCAACGTGAGGGCAAACAATAACTTATTAAAATAAAAGGATTCTAAAACAACAAGCAAACTCCTGCTGACAAAGTAAATAAAATGCAAAGTAGTACAAGAGCAATACCAATGGACTATGAAATTCACTAAAACAGTTTATGCTGTTGGGCAAATTGGCTCCTTTAAACACACATGCGTATGTATGTAAAACATTCAGTGGGTGAGCTGATTTGCTAACGACAAAACTGGATTGCGCAAACCTACATGTATAATATAATATGTAAGCAAAGAACGCAGCTGCTTGCTTGACTCGTCACTAGAGCAAACCGTGGTCCAGTGCTCTTGATTATCAGTTCATAGGAAAAAATGGGCGAAAGAACTTATGTGTAGGCAGAATATCAAGAAACAATAACTAGGTTCACTGTAGCATATGTATCAACTGGAAGACTAACAAATCTCAAGCAATATAATATTGGTAGGGTGCTTCTTATTTACTTAGAGTGTTATATATAATCCTATTACACCAAAAAATTCCAATAACTGTATATTAACTTTAAAATATTTACAAAAAGTTTCGAATTATTGCCAAAAGAAATTTTATTAATAAAATAATAATTTTCTTGCAATATTTCATTTCCAATTTCTTGGCGCAGCTTTCACCACTTGCCACTACCTACCAATGAAGACAAATTTTTGCAATTCCGTGTCATTGAGCAACATTTATTGATAGCCAAAGACTGCTGATCTGCTGTTCTTGGCGTTTTTGTTCCACAAGCTGTGGGCGAAACACAACTTCAGGACTGCCTACACACTATGCCCAACGTGACAGCAGTGCTTACAATGCCAACAACATCGGCGTCAATTCATCTATCAGTGACGTTGCAACTGAAGTAGTTTCTGCTGTCATCACATATAGATTTTTAGATCTTTTTTTCCATTGCTATGCTCCTTTTAGCAAGTGCTTTCGCCTGTTGAAGCTTGCTTTAGCTGCTCCGCAGATTTGCCCTGTTATGGCTTATTGTAGTCTGTGGGTGGATGTTAACATGGAAAGTTGTGGCAACGTAGACTCAGACGTGTTGTTACACTCACTTCAGCAATTCCTTTTTCAAGTGGATTTCATCGTCCTTGATTGGTAGAAAACAACAAGTAATTTTTAAATGTTGTACATCACTTGAAATATCAGTAATATCAGGTAATCCTCAAGTCTGTCACCTCAGTCCTTTATATATATATATATAATTGGCGCTTTGTAACCGCTGAAGCGATTTTCGGCCGAGCTCCTCCTCCAATTTGTGGTTTTGCGTCTTGATGTTTTTCCAACAAATGGAGGGACCTACAGTTTATACTAAGCCGCCTCCGAACGGCTGACGGTTTTTTTTTTTACGAGGAGCTTTATTTCATGTCCGAAATACACTCGGAGGGATGGACATTCCCTGCCGAGGAGCGACCGCAATTAGAAAATTTAGTTTAATTTTTTATTTAAATTAATTTTCCATAACTTTTGGATGTTGGTGGCACCGGGATATGAACCCGAGTCTTCCGAATGGCAGGACGCAATGCTATCCACTCGGCTACCGCGGCCGCCAAAAGAACCTCAGTCCTTTACTCTTCCTTATATTCGTATTCCTCAATTACCTTCGAAATCTGGTTCTTCATACGCAAGATGATGTCAACATCTTTAAATCAGTTCATTCTGTTGGAGAAAGAGAGCTTTTGTAACTTGACTTAATTAATTTAGCTAGGTGGTATGATAATAACGGTATGTCCCTAAATTTAAATAGGTATATATATATATATATATATATATATATATATATATGTGTTTCTACAGAAAATATTTCCAATCCTTTGCCTATATGATACATAATCACAAAGTTGAACAATTTACTGACTTTACCGATTTAAGTACCATAATTGACCCTTAGATAGATTTTAGAAAATCACATAAATTCTTAAGCTAACTAGAAAAAAAGCGTCTCAGCTTTCATCACCAAATTACACTTTACTTTATCTGCACTATGATACCACATTGTATAGTGATAAAATGGACAAATTTGTAGCTGTTTAGTGTAAGAGGCAAGTTTAATCGGGACCTTCAGCGGTCGGTCTCGGGTTCAGCACAGTCCGGACACTAGGTTTCAACCACTGAATTCTTCGATTATCCCTCAGCGCGCCCTTGAGTTGGTTGAGCAGGAGGGGGTTAAAGCTGGGTTCGACGTCAAAAAAAAAATGCTATCAGTATGTAAAAATACGACAAAACAACATACAATTTTTCACAGCATGAATACTAAGATCTTTTTATTTCATATTATTTCACACAATTTATTTTATTTTATTTTATTTGTTTTGAATAAATTTAATTTTGGTTTTTTTTCACTTTTGTAATATTTTCTTTTTGGTTTCTTTATTTTATTTTTCATTTTTTTTTGTGTAGGTTTTATTTTATTTGTATTTTTTTACTTTTATTTTTTATTAACGAACATTTGCTACTTCTTTAATGGTATGCAAATCTCTTAAATAAAAGACACCGCCAACAGAAAAGCCATTTTGAAACTCGAGACTCAATTATAGCACTCGTCAGCATCATAAAGCATTTATAAAACAATTTGTTTTCATTCTCTTCGCAAAAGGTGTAATTCTTCGCCAAGTTATATGCCCCCAGAGCGATTGCGGATTGCTAATTGATTCAGATTAAAGCGACTACAATCGATGCGCTTCAAGCCAAACACAAAAACAGACGGAAATGCAAAAAACGCAGAGAATGCTCAAATAATACGAGCTGAAAAAAAGAAGGAAGTGAAAAAGTGGTAGAAAGGGAAGAAAAATGAAGAGGAGTAGTTGCAGAAGTGGGGAATAAAAAGCAGCGCTGCTGCATATCTATATCAACAACAACAACATATCTTGACTACTGCTACTATGTCTCAACTTAGCCTCAACAGCTACCACCGCGGCAGCCAGACGTCCGCGTCTCGATTTAGCTGAGAGCGAACAACCTGTCGCCTAAGACGCTGACTCACCCTCCCCACCATTGTGAAGGACGGTAATTTGATTTTCGCCGAGAAACAAGTCCCAATAGCAACAGTAGCCAACGCACCAACTGCGTCAGCACCACTTGCAGCGGCACCTGTGCCAACACCGGTCTCGTTGACCAACACCGCCGCTTATGCAGTGCATGATGATACCAGGCATCAGAGAGTCTGCAGTGAGCAGTAGCAACAAAACACCGTCTCTTCCTGCCGATTAGGTGGGTAGCTCCAAGGCAAAACATGCCATTGACAAGTCGACAGCCAATGATGCGGAGAGCGACCAACAACAAGTTGCTGCTAACTCAGTGGCCTCAGCTGTGGCACTCGACTCGGCAACAATAGTTGCAGTAGCCACCGCGGAAAAGTAGGCTTCACCGGAACACAACGTCGCTGCTGAAGAGAATCAATTACCTAAGGAACAGAAAGAATTGCCGACAGAGATTGGCGATGAGGACATTGACACGTTAGATGATGGCAACAATGTTGGCGCAGCTAGCGGCGGACACAGTAACACGATTGAGGAATGTGATCCGTAGTTGATTGACTTCGAAATTGTTACAGAGTGAGTCACTTTAAATGAGACGTTATTATATAATGACAGTTAAAGTTGTAAAATATCATAAAAAACGAGGGTATGTAAAAAAATATGTATTCAAGATGCCAAAGTGATAAAAAAATGAGAGTTAACTGAAAAAATTCTTTATTTTTTTTTAACAAAATTTATGATATTTAATTTTGTTTAAATTTTTGCCAAACAAAAAATTCATCTTATCTTGGATTGCGTAAATTTGAGGCTCCAAAAGCAATGCAGATCAAATAAGTTCTAAAAAAGATGGACTATTAAAAAACAAATACAATCTAGTAGTATACTTTTTGGCACTAGATTCTCCTTGAATTCTCAACTGGTTTCAAGAAATTTTGAAAAAAGGCTTACAAATTGCCGATTTATTTAATTATTCTTTTGTATGGAATTATTAGTTTATTAATGTTGATATCATTTAGAGTATGGAGTAAGTTTTATCAACATTGATAAACTAATCTGCTTTTATTAAAAAAAAATTCAGGAAAAATTGTTCACGAAATTAAAAAAAAGTTTGTTTCAAAATCATTTTAATTCAAACAATTAACAAAAATATGTTATTCATTATGGCGTTAGACCTTTAAATTTTTCCTTCACGAGCTTTAAGGTTTCCATTGTTATGGGTTTTATATGAATGATAATTTTTTCTCTATTCTTCAATTATTCCCATTCTCACCCAAGCAAAAAATTCAGCTTTCAGAAATTTTCTGTTTTATTTTCTTAGAATTTTTCTATTAATTAAATATTTTGAAAACTTTTGACATAACTACAGCGGGTATGCGAAAAGGTGCTGCTGGTTTCTAATCCATGACAAGATGAACTGCTTATAAAAATTTTCAAAAAAAAAAATAACGAGATTGCAACAAATTAGCAAAATTTATGTATTAGCGAACAGCTGCTTCCGATTACCCAAGAATTTATGAGGAAATATTGATTTTGTTATTTATTACCTCAATTGAAATTCCGCTTGTAAAAAGGCAATAAAAGTTCCTTAAAATGCCTGCACATATAAATGCGTGAAAATTCTTTTCTATGAAACGCTACCAAAAGCAATAAGCCCGCTGATCCATTGCTTATATGTTCATGTTGACGAGTAAATAATGAAGAAGCAGCAACATAAGTAATGACGTTCATAATTTTGTTCACAATAATGGCACTTGCAACAATTGCAACAAATAACCGTAACAACAAACTATAACTGCTTTCAGCTATTTGCGGCTTCTGTGCCATTGGCAACAAGGCAATTACATAAATAATACCGATTTCAGCAATTGGTTTGATGCTGATTGCAATTAGAGTCCCGATCGAGGGAGCCGAGTGGCGGCTGGAAATGACAGTTGTCACTACGTAGCTCCCAACTCACTGAACTAAGCGCAAATTCAAAAAAAGCGAAAATTAAAGAATTGCTTGCAACTTTGTATAGAATGTATGTATCAAAGTGAGAAGAGACAGATGCATCAAAATGTATACCAATTGGGTTAGAAGAAAGGACTTAGTTAATTTTTTGCACCGGCCAAATCGGATCATTATAACATATAGCCCCATGCAATCGATGTATTCAGATTTGAGATTTTGTGTCGAAAATCTGTTGGGAAAAGTAGCTAGAAACATGAAGTTTGGTATTCTACAGACGTAAGTTCAAACAAATATTTACACTGAAAATAATCGAAGTCGGAAAATTCTAACATATGGCTACCCTACAACCGATAGTTCAGATACGAGAACTAATATTTTATACTAAAATACATCACAATAAATTTGATATTTTCATGAAAGGTATAAAGACTTCAGCATGGCCGGAGACAGTTCTTCCTTTTTTTCACCCCACCGTCTATCCTTCTATCCACCAACATGCTTTAAGCGCCGCCTTAAGATGCTTGGAAGCGTAGAGTTACATAAATTGGTTTGTTTTTACAAAAATACAAAACGCAGACAAAACACGACGACTGAAGGATTTTTTTTCTATGCACCGATTACCTCGCTCGACTTCAGAGGCATTCATTGAGTGTTTTGTTTTTGTTATTGGTGAGCCACCAATTTATTAGATTATGCGTTCTTTTGTATTTGTTGCTGTTATTGTTACACTGAGTGGTCCTATAGGTCGTTGGTAGCCGATGGAAAATCCTACTGAGTTATTTGACCTTGTCTTACCTTCTCTAGTTGGCAATTGTTTTATATTTGTTATTAGCAGCTTAAATCTCCTTTCTAAGTTATTCAATTGCGACCATGAATATATATGTATATAACTGCAACTGCAGCAATTGCTGCTCGATTTCGTTAACGACTATGCGGTGTTAATCGTATACTCGTAGCTCTACGACGGCATTTGAGAGCTAATGCTCCCAGAATAGTTCTGACATGAAGTCAAATGTTTCTCATAAACTGGAGTAGTTAAACTCCTCGTCCTTCGGCAGCCATAAAGTCTCTATACATATATAACCGTCGACGCCGTTTTCGGCCGGCCACCTCTTCCAATTTGTGAAATTCGTTTTGATGTTTTTCCAACAAATAGAACCAAATAATAAATGACATGACAATGAAGATTTCAATATTTTTTTGTCTTAAATTATATTCACTTATCTCCGGTAAAGGCTTAGGACATCCCGAAAAAAATAATACCACGGTTAAACAAAGCGTCTATAATAAACTATTGCAATCACTGCCACATTTTCTTCCATTACAAATCAATAAAACCTTAAATAGGCAATAATTATGGCAGCCACGTTAAATAAACACACAGAAAAAATTTATTGAAAGTCATTTCTAGATAATGTTTTTTCTTGTAATGAGTGTAAAAGTGTTGGTGGAGGATTTAATGCAGAATAAATTAATAAAAATAAATTACTGAACATTCTTAAATCTCTTATTCTTCTCTGTAGCACCCCGTCATTCATCTGATTATTTTACTATTAAAAATTACTGAAGATATTAAACCAGTATTATTGTTCCTGCTAAGAGATTACCTATTAAGGGCACTCCTACACCTTTTTTTATTACTCAAAACTGCATTTGATGATTCTGTAAGCGGAACTAAACGTAAAAATCTTACAAATGATGACCAATGACATTTATGATCTACTTACTCTGTTATATGGAATGCAGTTGTCTTATTAAAAGCGATCAGAATCCCGCAAGTGCAATTACTTTAAAGGTACTAAGCCACGGGAAGCTGTAAAATATTCAATCCCCAACAACGCAACAACTCCCCTGTACAGAGAAAAGAAGAGAACAAAAGAAAAAGAATTATTGCTATAGTAAAATTTCTTTCGTTTTTGTAATGTTATCATTTTTATTAGATTATTTTTTAGTTCTTGTTTATAAATTTTTTCCACACTATTTGGAAGCAGTCAATATATATGTACGATTGGTGCGATGTTGCAACTGTCTCACAAAACATACTTACATAACCACATACCACACTAGTGAACGATACGAGTTCGATATCTTTGCCATTTGGATCTTTTTGTTAGAAATCCGTGTCAGCGCAGTGGCAACAAAACAGCATTTTATTGGTCTACTTGTTGTTGCCGCAATTATTGGCTGTGAATTCAATAAATTCGTGGTGTAATCATAGCGGTATCGGGGATTTTTATTGCTGTTGTTCCATTTATTGTTCTTCTGTTGTTTTCAACTCTTTGAATTCCTCTCCTGTTTTTCTCATTTTTATCACTACTTGTAAGTATGTACATTATTTTCATTGCTGCAACATTTGTTATACGCGTACCCCCGACCAGCAGTAATGCAATCAGCCATAATAAAAGGCAAAAGGAAGAAGAAGACAGCAGCAAATGTCTACGTTGAAAGCCATTTGTAATTTGTTATTAAGTTAAATCGTATTTTGTCATTGGCCACAGGCGAATTGACGGTCTTGCGTAGTGGTGGCTAGCAATGGCAGTGGAGGCGGCAAAGGAACGAAGGAATTGATATTGACTGAGTACATAACTAGGTGAGGTGTATGGAGGCAAAAAGGTGATTAGATGTATTTGTATCTGAGTATAACAAAACTACAGGCACACACTCATTGAGTTGGGAGCTGGGGGAATATGTAAGGCTTACGATTTTTTCAAATTGGGCTTGAAAAGTAGACAAGACAGCGCTGACTTCGCAAAAAATGTTATATACCTATAAATATTATTTGTATGTCATGTCATTGATTTTGGTTTGCAATTTTGATAACCTTTTCTGTTATTCATATTTTTAGGCCATTTTTGGATTTCCCTTTTTTTTTGGAGATTTTCCCAACCAAAAGTGGAGCTCAAAAGGGAATATTAACATCTCCAAGAATATTTATGGAATGAAACTAAAGTCGTCAGATAAAAATATATCAGCCCATCAGAGGTGGCTTACAAAAATCTGCTGGTCGCTTTATTACTTGGGGAAAAAAGCATAGAAAGCGCCAAGCATTTGAGGAGGAGCTAGACTAAAAATCGCTCCAGTGTTTAAAAAATGTAAACTGACAAACTATGCAAGCCTTGGTACATATTTATGTTACTTCATTACTTTCAAGTCATACAATTACATGACAGCGGCATTCACTCAACATACAACAACAAGTGGCATTGCTGGTTCTACGCCTCCTTCATTCATTATGGTTATTATTACTTTTACAACTTTGCTCTGTTCTTGATTGGAAATAGCCAACCAAGCTGCCACAGCAGATACGAATACATCATATGTGCATAATTGAATGTATTTAAAATTATACTAAAAAAACGTGCAACCCACCAGCCAACGAATCATCAGTCAAAATGTCAGTAAAACTGTTGTCAGCCACTAATTTACCACAACCAGGGTAGTAGTAACAACAAAGACGAAGAAAAAGTATGAAGCAAAGTAAAAAATATCATAAAATGCAGATTTCATAGACGAAGACTCAACCGAAGCAAAAAAAAAACAGCTTATCTTCTTGACAACGTGGGCATGTACCAGTAAGGGTATTTAGGAGTATGTTATAGAATTGCCTTCTAGGAGAATTTTACAACTGCGCATGTGTACAAATACATACAAATTCTTTGAAAAGAAAATAATATTAATTTATTTGCAAATGTTGCATGTTAAGAATTAGGTTGCATGAGATTGTGTAGCCGAACTAGTAGCATGCACCTACATTTCTAATTTTATGGTAAGGAAAAAGTGGCATTCATCACATCCGCCCTTCGTTGCAAGTGACATTCATATATGAGTACATGATTTGTCAAATAAGACAATTGGCTCAGTGCAGTGCAGGGAGTGAGGGAGTAAAGTTAGTGAATTATTAACAAAAATAATTACTAAGGCCATATATTCATTGCAATTAGAATTTTTCGAATTATATACTTCATCCTAAATGTAGCCAACGTCTTAGATACACTTAGGATAATCGCGCGAAGGCAACACGATAGGTTTAAAATTAAGAGGCTTCATTTCGAAAATATTTAAATTTGTTCATATTTGTTAATGACAACTGATTGTTGTAAATATCAAATCACAAAAATACTTAATAACTAGGCAATATCTCTGTAATGTATTGAATGCAATAATGAATTTAAGAGTAAATAATTCCAATAGCGTTGTCATTGATTAACTAATGATTTTTTCTTAAATATTTCTTATATTTTCAGTTATTATTAACCGACTCTATGGAAGCATGCCAAACGAAGGATGCCTGTCGGGCGGTGAACAACAAAACTAGTTTGTGTGTACTTTTCTATGCCAACGCGGATAAATTACCAGGTAAACCAAAGAAAATGAAATAATTTACTATGTTAAGCAATAAAAAAACTGGTAGGACACAAAAAACCATGTTAGAATATTTCAGATTATTTCTAATTAATTTTTTCAGGATGAAAGGGTTGTAGGAGGTGATTAGCGCCATAAGGTATTAATAATTAGTATAAAAGGGAGGATTCATTCTTCTTAGATAATTAGGCTTTGAGCTATTGTTATCCAAACAACATAATTGGAAGTGAAAAGTGAGATATGGTAGCAATTGAATATCGTTTCGTTGTAAAGTTTTGAAGATAAAGAGAAAAAGTTTTTAATGAGGGTGTAAATAAATCAAATAAAAAATCTGAAAAATTTATTTCCCTTGTGGTGAATATATTGAAAGAAAATACAATTGATATTTTCTTTTACACACCTTATCCACATCCCCTGAATATTAAAATGGTCCTTCGCATTAAAAAAATGCTTTTAAATAAAAATTACATAATTGAAAATGAAATCACCAAAAACTAACCAAAACCACGTTTTGTTGGAATAACAGTAACAGAAAAATTAATTAATTAATTACATTAAAGATTTGGTAGTGGCACCTTTGTCAAATCTTATTTTCTGCCTCATTTACACTGCTTCCCGCAAGCACACAAAGACTGCAAAGTTTCTTCCACTGACCTTGACTATTGCCTTGTTCTCGCCGACAAATCAGTAGTCACGTTGGTCGCCTCGCATCATTCAATAATCAATTAAAGCACCAAAATTAAAGCTGAATAGTTTCACTGAACGAAATCAAAGAGTATCTAATTAAGCAAAATGAGAGTCACTGTACCATGGAATTACCCAAAAGCAAGAAAGAGAAGCACTCAAAATAATATTAGCACATATTATAATTGAAAGAGAAATGTGTTTTGTAAATTAGACTAGAGATTGGTCGAAAAAAATTTATGATTTTAGGATATTAGCCTTTCATAAAATATTTATAATATAATTTTGCTTTGCACAATTTTTTTTTTTTTTTTTTTTTTGAATAACAACTGATTGAGTTTGAAAAAAATGTGAAAGAAGTAAATTGTTGGATCGTATACAAATATAATGCGGAAAAAAGTAACTTTAATTGAGGTAAAAAAAAGTACTGGGAATTACTAAGGAGTGTAAAGAGAAACAATAATAATTTGAGATAATTGAGATTGAAGCTTTTTAATAAGGCAATAAAGTCATCACAGCTACCAACAAACACATCGCTTTCGGCAAAAGCACACGCAAAAATCAAAATCAGCAAATTCGGTGAATAGGCTGGTAATATATCAGCATGATGCGGCAAAAGGCTGTTAAATAGTAATCTAGCAAACAAGCACTGCGATAGACATGTGATACATAGGAGCAAATGTAAACCAGCGAATAAAATATGAAAGCGCAAGTAAAAAACGTGCAATATAACACTTCACTTCATGTTCACTATTCGTCCGAATATTAGCTTGAATAGTGGACAAAATTTAAATATATTAGCGTCTTAATACCGCACTAATCACACCCACTTGAACTTGGGATAATTTTAAGGTTCATTAACCACTTTAATTTTCCCCATCAAACATTTTGAGCAATTTACTCAATTTGCAATCATTAAAAGCACTGATCACATGTACTAAGTCACTAAGTCGCTGCTTTTGGCAGGATTATTCGGTGGTAGGAAAAAATTCTGCCAAAACTGACAGAAATCGACTTGAACCATTTATAAAAACAACTATCCCCGAATTTATGGGCGTGCCATAAAAGGCGAAAATTATGAAGGTAGCCCTACAAAATAGATCATAGTTTGGTTAATAGTAAACGACCAAAAGAAAGTTTAGTATGGCAGGAAAGATAATGCTTTACCTGCTATGTTTGATTTAGATAAAAGTTTTAATGTGAATTAGTTTTTAAAATATTATTTTTTCTTTATTCAACAATTTTTTTAATGAAAAAAGAAATAAATTACCTTTAAAACGAAATAAAGTCAGAAATACACAAAAAGTTCGTTACCAATAGCCAAATTATGATCTCTTTTACGTGTTATCTTCACGGTTTTTGCTGTTTTTGCCGCGCCCATAAATTCTTAGAAAAAAATTTTTCAAATGTTTCAAGTAAGTAAGTTTTGGTATGTGCTTAAACTGTTAGCCACGTTTTAGCTTAATTAAAGATAATCGTGCAGAAAATCAACATTTTTAATACGATTGATCTGGAATAGCTGCATATATGTTTATAATTGACAAATTGTTACCGCTGAAGCGATTTCTGCTAAAGTTTCTAATGAAAACAGCTCGTTAAGGATACAGTTTCTTCTAGATTTTTTTTCCAATTTAATGGGATTTCAAATATTTTTAATTGTACGTACATAAACCCAGTAATGCACTTTTATCATATTTTCTAGTCCAACACATATTTCTTGACGATAGGTGCCCTCACCAAATCACAATGCCCTGTCTTTAGAATTTATGCACAAAAATCATGTTTCGGCATACGGCCGTGTGCATGTGCCTGGTTTATCGTGTGCAAGGCTACAAGTTGACTGGCTATGCAAAGCGCACGGTACCAGTGGTTTCTCGATGTGATTGCTTGGAGCTTTGTTTGGGAAAAAAGAACTCAGATGCAAGTGAATAAAAAAAGGGTTAAAAAATAATTAATTTAAGAAAATTATGAGTTAAAATGGGTATGAGAAATCCTAGTCATGTAAAGGATGTGTTAACATGCATTGGGCAATAGTTTCTCTGTTATATAATTACTAAACGCTAGAATGTTTTTCACCATATATTTTAATTTTTGAATAAAAAAATTGCAAAAAATAGAAGTATAGCCTTCATTTCATATTAACCAAAAAAATATTTTATGGGGAATTATTTTATTTTTTTTTTTTACAATTTACTCAAAGTTAGGTAAAATATTTTCATAGAGATAAATAAAACCTACTAACGCTTTATGAAAATCTATTACCACGTCGTTCTCACTTTTATTAAAATTAATTACTTTTTATTTGCTTAAAAACTTTTGCACATTAATTATTAACACCACTACAAGAAGAATTTATTTCATATTTTACTTAAAAATATATTTACATATATATACTACGAAATCAGTGTCAATATTCATTTAATGCTCAACGCAAGCAATGAATCTATTTCACATTGCACGCATTTTTACAAGCGAAATTGAAAGCAACATAATTGCAAGTTTGTCGCTTAAGTCTTTTGTTAACCACAAAGCGAAACGACTAGCTACACTTTCTTACGCATGACATAAGCGGAAATGTGTAATTAAATTATGAATAGCAGAATTTATTGCAGCTGAAAGTCAGTTGCAACAAAATTGCTAGACTTTAAAGCACAGAAAGTGGCATGACAAGTTGTTGGTAGTCGATACAAAAATACCTTTTATAAAGTTTAATTAAATTTTTTTAAGATTTTCGCAAAAGTTAAAATACAACTATATTCTTATTTTCACATAACCACAATATAGAAATAGAAAGTTATTCAAGTTTGTTCTAAAGATCTTCGGCCTAACACAAATTAGTAGTTAGCAAGGCGAAATTAAAGAAAATTATTTTATAATCATATCATTAACATATCTCGAAACACTTAGGAAATCATCTAAAAACCCTACATCCCTCATTACCAGAGTGGCATTATAGGAACTATGAAGTTTATTAATAAAAGAATTTTCTCAGCCAAGATACTTACCTTAATTTTCTCTCAGAAATTGTCACAGATCACTTAATTCAACTGATAATACATAAGCTTTTAAGAATTCGCCAAAATAATCATTCCATTTTAAGGGATGCTGATTTAAGTACAGAGGTCATAAACGCTCTTGTATAACAAACAGTCATCATGAGTATGAGGCTGAATATTTGTTGGGCAGAATTTCCCCTTCTAGTGGTTATCCTAATGACCTTGAAATTAAATAGATAGCAACCCTTAAACCAACTAAAATAAACTGTTAGGCCAAATTCAGCAAGAACTCATCATTGAAAATGGAAAAAATGATAATACAAATAAACTAGCACAGGCAGTCAAGCAAAAGGTGTTTCTATAACTATTCATCTATTTACTCTTGATTACTGTCGCTAGCAGATACCGCAATTTTTTGCACTTTTAGGATAACGGATGTGAATCAGAAAATCGAGCGTACAAATATAATGACACTACCATTGGCCGAACTTGCGTGAAACAGTTACTAATCAGCCTGACATTGGCAATGCAAGCAACAGATTGACCCCTCCGCATACTGAGACTGCTCTCAAAGACGTTAAACAGCCAACATATACAAATAAAAATGCAATTGAAAGCTTTTTTCTGCTGCTTCATACAGTCTGAAGCAAGTTATCTAAGACACAGACATACTCACCAGCAATAAACTGCTGGCTCTCTCTGCAGTGTTGGCGGTGGCAACATTTGCGCTTGCGAATGGATTGGACTAAATTTAAATTAAATTTACAGTAGTTATTGTCAGATGTTGTTGTGAACTAATCAGCGTCGGTTGAATTTTCCCGTGTTAGATGATATTATGCTACAATGCAACAAATTAGAGAATTTTGAAAATTGCACGAACGCATAACCACAGGCTAATCCAAGGCAAAAATAAAATAATGCAAAGGAGTGAACACAAAGACAATGCAGCTTCTTATGAAACAAACGCTGAGTTGTTTAGAAAATTATCGCACTCTGAGCTGAGTGGAAATATTTTGCCACATTTTGTGTGGCAATTTTTAGTATATTTTTACACAATTGAATATTTGCAAATTTCTGCCAAAATCTGTTTTTTTATAACTCAAATCAACTACGTTATCGGTTTTGCTTCTAAAATATGACGGTGACAAACAAGTTGCCATCTAATGACATAAATAAAGTGAATGGCAGACCACTCGTACTTTTATGTCCATCTCAGTTTTGTATACATTGCTCTTTTCATTTTTTTCTTTGCATTTCGAGATACATTTAAATTCATTTTTGTTTATTTTATTTTACTTAATATTATTATTAGTTATCTCAAAAATCTCATTTATTTTCATAACTTTGTTTTGGCATAATATATGCCATACTGATCACCTTAACATGCGCTAAACCATTTGATCAACCCACTATAGACTAATAAAGCAAAAAATAAATAAAGAAAAATTCTCTAACAACGGTTACATGACTGCAGACCGTTAAAACATTTCAAATAAATGCAACTATTGGATTTTCATGGTTGATCAGCAATTGCATGCTCATCAATTATATTAGAAAATAACGAAAATATCCTCATGTAATAAATGGAAATATGTTTGTATGAATACATACTTACTAAGTTCGCTTGACTTGCACAGAAAGTCTTGTGTAAGATCTTTATTTGGTTTTGAACCGTTACAAATTGCACCAATTTAAAATATGTGGCGTAGTAACAAGTTTCAGCAGTAGTAACCAGCTAACAGGCAGTTGTTGTTAGAAAAGCCGTAAAACACACTCTTTCTACTCTCCAATTTCTTTCACGAAATTTGTAGAAACTTCTTATAGTAACATAGCAAATACAAATAATATAAGGTAAAAAAAATTGCAAATATGGGTTGCGGTAGCTCAAGTAGCAACATTAGCATTTTTTACATCAATTCTCATTTTGTTGTTGACCATTGCAAATAAGAATTTTTCAATTTTATTCGGAGTCTCTTTTTTTAGGTTTTATTTGTTTACACCAAAAATAAAATTGAGTTTAGTTTTTTTTTTTTTGTCGAAATTGTTAGTCAACTTTAACTCAAATAATAATCAAATACCTGTTGTTTACTTTTTTTCATATTCTTGTTTCTAACATTCTTTTGGATGCTTATTTTCCCGTTGAACTATTTGTTTTGATGACGTCTTTATTGTGGTTTTAAGCCCGTTATGTAACAGTAGGAGCATTTTGTTTTTAATTTTTTTTTTAATTTAGTATTTGCTTTTTTTAATATTTTTTATTTATATAATCTGTAAATTGTGGGTAGATCAATTGGTTTTTTATTGCTTTGACGTGGGCGCCGAATGCAAGCCGAGGGCAGAGGGCGTGGCCACTTTTGTTAACCTCTTTGTTTAGCTAATTGTATTTTTGAACTTCGTTGCTTTACTGACCACAACGAAGTATTGAATTTATTTATGGCTGACTCTGAGATTTAGAGATTGCATGCTAGATCTTCGCCGGCAAATAATTTTTTGTACTATAGTTTCTCTGACTTTAAATTAGTTGTTAGCTAATTGTTGTGGCATGCACCACAATACATTGTATTCGTCAATCGCATTAACTGTAGCACGAATTTGAGATTCCGAAATTAAAATTGGAAAAGAAAGGCTTAGTATTATACATTGCCTAATAGATCTGTAACTGTGTTTAAGCTTTCTTCTTAACTGTTTATTTTTGAGTCTTTCTAGGTAGGCTGTTAGGACACGAAAAAGCTGAGAATGAATAATACACGTCCATCGTACTTAATTTAGTTAATAGTACTTTTGCTGATTGGCCGAACATTATAGCTGCATTAGTCAACATCGGTAGCGAATATTAAAAAATATACAGAAAACAGGTTCGCAAGGTGGAAAAGGACATGAGATATAGTAAAAATAAAAATTTTGTTAAAACAGCAGAGAAAATTAGGTATGAGACTTCGCTAATCTAAACTATTTGTCGTGTTTCTATCATTTTACCTTAACTAATACTAAATAGCTTGTACCTTATATCGTTTCCTAAACAACAACTACTATCTAAAGAATGAAATTTCCTTCGATAAGCATCAATATTTTAAATATATTGTCAGTACTTTATCACATTCTAATGATCTGTAAAGGCACGTTTCTCCACTATCCGTGGATAGGATCACAATAAACATATCCCTTTATGTGGTGTGACAAAACATTTATCGCTTAAATTTCTATCACATTACACTAACGACACATTGATTATAAACATGGCCAGAAGCAATCACAGCTGGTTATCTAAGAGAAAAAAAACATCAGCACCGCATTACCACTGCCAATGTATAGAAGAGAAACTCGCCTGTCAAGCAAACTCAGCCAGTGTCTTCAGCTGAAGGCATGCTCTAATCCCTGACAGCATCTGTACTGGTAGACATCAAATTAATGCCACTTTAGACACAGCTAACTACCTCATAATTTCCCCACATTATTTTTTCATTTAAACCACAACTTCAAACGCAAACGCGTAGGGTACGAAAGACAGGGGAATTAGAAATGTCAATACATTGCAGCATGAATGCATACAAAGCAATTTTCTAAAGGAATCAGCAGTTGTGGACTTAGACACACGGTCTTGAAAGGGGTGGCTGAGACTTCACCGCTGAGTGGTAAGCGATAGAAGCTGTGTTCTGCGGCGGCAATTGCAATGTTTCAAAGAATTTGTGTACAAAGATAAGCACGCAGCTGTCATTTTCACCATGAGCAAGTCACACAGCATCACTGAAAGTTGCTGGTGGGCTGCTGGTGTAGGTGCAAGTGAGACTAAGTAAGGGACTCCATACCTAGCTATCAGGCTAATCGACATCGCATTGCAATGTGTGTGCGATAAAAATAGCGTCAAATTATGGGAATAGCACAGGTATTCTTTACATTGACACACAGCATTGTAGCTTAATCGTTGAGCGTATGTATATTTAAAGCTGTAAAGCAGTAAATTATATTCTCTTCAACAGTCTACGAGTGCCAATGCGTGTGGAGCAGTTGCACATAGACCGTTGATGCCTTTCTTGTTGACCAACAGCTTCACCGTCATCGCAACCATCTTCAGCCATCGTCACCACTCGTTTGTCGTGCAATTTCCGATATATGACTGACGTCTAACGTGCGCCAAATCACAAACCGGACTTCCATTAGAAAGAGACGTACAAGTACAACACGGCTAATAGAAAAAAATCAACGCAAGAACAGGTCCAGAAGTAGACTCAGTGTAGCGTAAGTAAATCAAAGCAAACCAAAAATAAGTTTTAAACATCGACATCGTTTGATTGGCTGTTGTGAAGGATCGGCGGGGGGTATTAAGTATTATTGTCTGACGTATCAGAAATTGGCGGTGGAGGACGTTGGTGGACTGGTGTTAGATTTGTCGCTGTTTTGGCCTCGGTACGCTAACAAGCGACATTTTCATTATGTTGTTGTTCTTAACTTTTTTTACAACTCAACATTTTAACATTTGTTCTTTTGCTTTTATATATACCTATATACGTGTATATACATGACTTTTTTGCCAACGTTTTAAGCTCTGAATTTTTACTTATTGATTGAAAGTTAGTTTTTATATAAAATTTTAATCAGTCGCACGGGACAGTCTTTAGGTTGTATCACTAATTAACTTAAAAGCTGCCAATATGCGGGTGATAAATTTAAAATACGATATTTTCATAACTTATTTCGCTTTTAGAGACGGCAGTATTCTTTGCAGCTGCAATTGCTGCCAACAGCTTAACCAACTTTACACTAGAGAATGTATTCTGTGGTGCCTGTACAACATTTTAAATTTTCTTTATGTAATGGTAGCTGCCACAACCGCTTATTACAGACTGACAACGAGAAATCAGGCTACCCTGCTTCATCTACACTACCGTTGATGCCTGCTTCATACAGCCAATTAAATACTACAATATTTTTAAATTTTTATTAAGATCGTAAACGTTTGCATACGAAAACATCTTGTTTAGTTTTGATGAATGGTCTTTATTACCATTTTTTATTATGAAAACTGCGGTAGACGTCTTCTAAGCGTAGGTACCTGTTTTTGCATGCTATCCCACGAATTTATCCGGCTCCTCTTTGGTAATTTTTTAATAAATTGTCTCATCATGATTGATCAATGATTATAAATGGTCACTCATTGCAATTTAATATTAAATTGGATCCAGCAAGATAATTGAAAGTATGCATATACTTTAAATTGCAAACTTGTTAGTTTATGATAGTTTTGAGAATTTATGAAGAACTGGAAAGGGGCGAAAAAATATTAGAAAAGCTAAACCTTAAATAAAAGAAGAGAAAATGCTTCTATTTTCGACGATCAAATGCAACTGGAATACTGAAAACTTCCTGAAAGTTCTAGCAATAGTCTACACCAAGAAGCGGAAGCAAGAAGAAGTGGCGAAAAGGCAAAGTGCGAAACACCTGAGACATAAGATAACAACTCAAAAAAAAAACAAAAAATAGGAAAATTGAAGTGGAAATAGAAGGTCAATATAATTTCATACATAAGATCGATATTTTTACATACACTTACACCCAAACACATGTAAGCTTTAAGAATGCGAACTCGAACTCACCAAACTTGTATTCTTATTACTGTTGTTGATATTATTTGTTGTTGTTATTGGTACTGCTGTGAATTGTAAACAAATGATCACCACACGAGTTGTGTAAGAAGACGTTAGTTGCAGGATGTAAAGGAATAAACCGGGTATACTCACACGATCCGTTGGCCAAACTCGTTAGCACAAAAAATCAATAAATAATATCTAACGTTCCATGCTATTGAACTTTACGCAACGGTGCAAAACTTAACTCATTCTCCATATTATTTATGCACATTGTGATTTACTAAGCCAGTTTTGCTAAGCTGGTCTCCCGGGCATGAATAGAATAAAACATAACTCAACTCATCTGCAGAAAGCGTTAAGGAATTTGGGATGAGCCACGCGTGCTGCATTGCAACACATGGGCACTCCTATGGCAAGCGTCAAAACTTATAATTGGTCCCGAGGCTTACAGCATTTATTAAAAATAATATGGAACCTAATGAGAATAGTTCTCAGAGGCTCTTGTTGAGGAGGCTGGAAGAATATAAATCAATAATTTTCAGTCACAAAAAATTTCGTTGAGTTGTGGCAAACTCAACTGTATTACAAAAATATTATTAAGTTTTATTTATATTACAACCAAGACCTTGACGCTTATTGAGATTTATATACTTTACTTATATAATTAATTTTTTATAAGATAAGCGCTTTAAAACTAAAGAGATTCTTTATCTCCGACTATTTCACCGAGTAGAGTCGAATGAGCGAGGCAGACATTGCTGAGAAAATATCAATTTTATTGTGAGCATTTTGTAATCTTGCAGCTGTCCAACACAATTGTTGTTGTTTATTCAAATATTGCGAGCAAGAGTGTTGTCTTCTTTGAAAAACACTAAGAAAAATAGTAACAACAACTTCTATCAAACCTCAGTAGTAGTAATGAGTGGCAATCTGTGCTGCCAAGAATCTTTGATTGCATCATGTACAGAAGATTATTATTAAATGCATTTGGTATGAGAAGAAGATGGTGTTGTCGAAATCACTGAATTATTTTATCTGCATTAACCTTTGGTATTATTGAGATTGCGTGCGCCGATTTTAGTAAATTTATTGCGCATGCGTGGCGCTTGTAAACACATAAATACATAAATATTTATATACAGGAAATGCCGTGCGCTGTTGTTTTAGCAATTTTTAATTCTTTTTTTTACTGCAAAAGACATTAAAACAGCGGTGTACTCCAACACTTATTTATAATTAATTTTTTTCTCGTTTTCATTCACATCATTTGTTTTTGTACACGTTTGAATTTATTAATCAGAAGCAACGAATAGTCAACAAGCTGAGCTAACTACTCAACACTCTGATACAAAACTCAGCTCATGCAATAAATTATTGTTGATACTACCCCATGCAATTTTTTATAGCTGTTTATGTGGTAGTGTTTTATTTCCTTTTTGGAGATTATATTTTTTTTATTCTGGAACCAGCTAGGCTAAAGAAATCACAATAATATTCTAATCAAATGCTAAACTACTTGGAAATTTAATTCTCCTTTTTTCAATAGTGGAGATTTCCAATGAGTAAAGCAATTTTTTCTGTTTTTCTTTTAATCTGGTGCATGGGACACAAAGCTACATGCTCTTTGTCATTTCTACTTATCGGAGAGGTTGATTATTTCCACAGCAGCCATACTTTTGCCACAAAAATAAAGTCCAGCGAAATCGAATAAATCTGACACATACACTTTTCTATTTCAGGTGCTCTTTGTCATAGTAAGGTAACGGCAAGGACGTTTACCTTCCCGACTGCAAGTTCCACATGACCACTTTTCACACTTACCCTTGCTTTAAATAGCAAGGTAACAAGGCATGTGGTTGCGCCGCAGCTGGATCGTTTGTTGATTAGATCACACTCATATACCATACATACCTCGTACTTAATGTCCGTATGGGTGTTTTTCTCCTTCACTTCTTTTTCATATATCTTGCATAGTTGCTCTAAAGCAAAGTAGAGGCATATCCGGTTGTATACTTGTACTTACAGACCCAGTCGTTGCATGTAGTTACGAACAAATAATGCAAAAATTGAATTCAACTTCAGACTAGTTTTCGAAAACAAATTTTTAGACTTTAACGACTATTTTAAGGAAAAATACATGTATAAAATAATATATATCTTTAATCGGTACAACAATCGATTATTTTACAGAACTCCACAACATTCATTTATTCAAAATATTAAATCACAAAAAAACACTTCCAATGAAATTTGCTCTAGATAATGCAATATTTAAATCTTTTACCCTTGTCTAAACTAAACTATTGAACGTCATATTAATCGTCACTTTAACGAAAAGTTAATTTATTGCATTCGATTTCATACATACATATGTATTTATTGTGCGAATTTCTTATTCCTTCTGCGACTATAGACAACTGAACGACCTCTCAAACAGTTAATGCATCTGTTTTCATAGCACAAAGTTTTACAATAGTTTTAAACATGAAATGTTGCAGCAATGCGCGACCACAAAATGACCATAGTTCAATCATCTGCCCACTCTGAGACTCACATACAAGCTCATACTCTCACACTATAACTTTTTGAGATAATCAGAGCTCAGTAAACCTGTCGGTCTACTTAGTGCCATAAAAGTAAAATTAAACGGTATAAAAAGTGTTCTGCGTCTGTTGTTATACTGTAACGATGGCATATTAATGAGGGATAAATTACAGCAACACCGATAGCGAAATAGGAGCGGTGCTGTTCGTGGGGATATACAATGTAGCAATGAGTAATGTCTGCTTATAAAGTACAAACACTCTGAGCACTCGCCTGAACTTGTTAAGAACACTTTACAACAACACCTTACTCTTTTTTATGTTTTTTCTATTTTATAGTTATTATTTTTCATATGCAAGACTCATAGCTACACCGTAAACCTTTTTATTTTTTCTCTTCCTCCTTGCAGATCGGCCAACTTATATCAAGGCGTAAAATCTTGAGAAGTCTCCGAAAGGATCACATTACGCAATTTAGAACGCTGTCAAATTAAGTATGACAAAAGTAACTTGACACAAAGTCAGACCAAAGAAACGTACTTACAGAGTACTTCACAATTTGGGGAAAAAGCTTTTTCCATGCGGAGTGCCCGGCAGGTCTAAATCAAATTAGAGCGTAATGTATCTACTTATTTCAAAAATTTTGAAATTTTTGTAAATAAAAAAAATATTTTCAAACTTGTATTAAAGCGTTCTTATTTATCTCGAAAATCTATGATAAGCTGAGATCAAAGTAAGTATGAAACTCTTCTTCTTATTAATGGTGTAGACACCGCTTACGCGATTATAGCCGAATCAATAAAAGCCCGCTATTCATCCCTTCCAGTTAGAAGTACCAAGTACAGCCAGGTCTATCTTTAACGCCGACTCATCTGATGTTTTGATCATCCATACTTCCTCACCATATAGCAGCCCAAAGTAGGACCCGTTGCCAAGATGTGTCATCATCATCGATTGAGGAATTGGGCTCACCATATCCTGGTGTTGCACTTTCATTTCCATTCAGCAAGCTGGAGAAGTGTTCCTGCATCAGTTACTAGTTCTAACTTGACTTACTCGTACATACTACGTGTTGGAATATATTGATGTACTGAAAAAAATATAAAAAGATCACTATAACAGTTGATTACTAGAAAATGTTTGGGTTTGTAGAGTATTTTGGAAGAAATTGAAGTAAGTATAAAAGAGCGATTGAAGCATAGCCCAATTTTTTGTTATGGAAAAATTGTTTGAAGATGATATCTCAGGAAACGATGCACCGTCAACACATCTGCAAGTACAAGATGATCTCTTGTTTAGTAGTAGAATTAATTGGACTGACCACAATGGTCTATGGTCTACTATTTTAAACAAATACAATGAAAGGTCTGACAGCTGCACGAGCGCCAGCACGAGTCAGTTCGTTATTTTCTTCTTGTTGGTTCTAAACATTTGGACGCATTTAATTGCCTGTGAAAGCAAATGCCAATTTGGCCCTTCTTTATTGTGGAGGTCACAGAAGAACACGGCTCCCGCGCCTGCCTCACTTTTATACTCATCAAAAAAAAGGACTTCAGCCCTAACGCGACAAAGGCTCACAAAGCAAGAAAAAATGTTAAGAAAAAGAAAAAATATAATATCAAATGTCAACTGTTCCACAGAATGCAACTCTGCTACCGATCGTTTGACATTTGCCTACAGAGCTCGCTCACATCGCCTGTAATGACAGGAAATTCGTTTAAATTCAAACCTGTTTCACAGCATAACAACTCATAAACTTACTAACTAAGTTTGACAGTTTGGCAGGTGTGCTGATCCTACTGGTTAAGGACCTTCACTTCTCTTTTTTGATAGCGACGTACCTTAAATCTATCTAATATTGTTCCCGTCCATGAATAGTTTGAGAAGAGAAGCTAACTTCTCTGCAATTCTGAACTAGAGGGTCAACAAATATATTCTCCAACCTTAGTTCACCTCATCCACATTAATTAATTTTGATTGGCGTTTAAAGTCATAAAACCGAATATAACAGCATTTTTAAACTAGGAGCAAAGTTGATGAAAATTAGAGAAAATTGAATTATGAAGATATAATGATAATTTCCTGGGTCTGTGTATGACAAATAATAAAAACTATATAAAATTAAAAATAGTTGAACGAGTTTTGGTGCATTCAATACCATGGGGCCGACATTACTTTTCTTTACTAAATCATAATATTCCATTGCTTATGCAAGCCCGAAGTAAAAATATATAAATTGAGATTATCATTCGACAGTTCATTGGCATAAAAATACCTCACATAACTTCAAGTGATTATTGGGATGATGATTACGACGAGGCGGAGTTTGACGGTAGCAATGAAACTGCAATATTCCTTGCAGCAGTAGGGAAATTAAAGAAAAAATTAAATTTCCACTGTCATTTGGGAATAATAAATATACTCGTTTATACATACACACGTTAAAGATATCGGTGCTCATACTTAAATATGAGTACGATAATTTTTGATTGAACGCCTTTCCTGAAACTGATCTGAGTATTGCTAGCCATCTGTCACTATGCAAGTTCTATTGGTCATTTGTCATCCTGATCGCTAGTTTTGGTATGTAAATGTATGTATATGTGCAACAAAAGTAAACGTCCTATACAATGACCGAAGATTAATGATTTTACTGATTAATTGTAGTGAGTGCTGAGGCATCTGCGCTTATTTTATCAGGAAAACTGTCGGAAAATAGTTGATGTTCATTAAAAAGCAATTTATACATGTAACCTGCTGATCTTAGCAGCGCAAAATGCAGTAATTATACATATAAATGCAAAATATTTGCATACATAAACAATGTTCATGTACTAACATACATATATGAGTAGCAGATTTTTAGCTAATATAAAGGAAAATACATTGAAAAATATTCAAGTACAAAGCTACAAGTAGACTGCAGTCAAGGAAAAAATCCATGAAGCTTAATTATTAAATATGTTGAAAAAAGATAACTTACCTTAGTCTCTAAGCTGTAAAACTTATTTGCAAGTACTGTATATAAGAGCATTAAGGCACATAGATTTTTGGGGAAATGTCATCGATTACTGTTTCATAACACAATTCTCTCATTTGCTTAATTCGCCATATATCAATAAAATACATTACTAACACAGCTGCCCATAACAGTTAGTAGGAGTAGATGTTTATTAGGGCGGTTCTTATTGGAAAAATTATTATGTATGGCTAAAGTAGAGAAAAAAGTATAATTCTTCAAAGTTACATATAAATTGGTTATGCTAAAAAAAAATATTAATTAAAGTAATCCGAAGATATATTACAACTACTCCATTAAATACCAATGGCTAATCGTCAAAGTGACTAAGTTTTATCTCAAAAATGCATCCGTAATTTAGAATTCCTCCTTTACCTAATTGGATAAACATAAATAATGTTCACCTTCTGATGAATTTCGATATTAACATACCAAATTTCTCTCTGTCAGTTTGTTCAGTTGAATGTGCCAGTTATGCCATTAAAAATATTAGCAAGCGATAAGAATGTCAAACAACGCAATGAGGGGAAATAGGTACACGTGACAGTGATGATGCTAAGTAACGTCATTGACATTCCTAAGTCACACTGAACAAATAAAAAGCCGATATGAACAAGTGCATATTTACGTATGTTTGTAAATAAGCTTAGTTATACACAAGCTCAACGTCAATTGGCTAATTGACAGGCTTCTGCATTCTGTAATAAAACAAGAGAGAAGTGATGCAACTGCAGAGGTTACTACTGATTGCAGGCTTTCCATTCGGATGCTTACACCAAATGTCAATTTCCATTTTACATGTTGAATCTTCAGTTATGAATTTCCTGGATGATAAAAGTAAGCACAAGCTTACAGAATAAACAAGCTGTGAGTGATAGATAGAAATCTTTCAATAATGTGCAGTTAATATTTCTTCAATATTCATTAAAAATAATAATATCAGATGTGAAGCAATTAAAATCATGCACAGGAACCCACGATATACGATTAATTCATTTTTTATGAGAAGCTTCTCATATTCGAGGGTTCAAGCTTCGAAATTAATATTGACTTTTAGCGAAAATTATTAAGTAGACCCAAACACGCTCGAGATTTCACCAAAAAGAAAACTTTTGCCTTTCGAGTTTTCTATACCAAAGTTTTCTGATACAGAGTATTCCTGGAGGAAAAAATCGTCTCTATAGCAAACTGTGATAAATTTATGGTACTTGCCAATTAGGTTTATTTTATAGAATAATTAACCAAAATAGAATCAGTGCTCTGCTCTGCGAGATATGACAGTACTTCCTATTACAGGAAAAGGAGCATTTTCTTTCTCGATTCAAAAATGGGGTTGTGCCACTTTGGGTAATTAATGAAAAATTTTTAAATAATCGCATGACTTTAGCCTAACCCAGAAAAATTCACTAAAAAATTGTACTCAGATATCATAACTTAAATATATGTACATATAGGCTCATTCATACTTTTGCATTAGCGCTGATAGTAGGTGATACTAAAAATAGCAAATTTATTCACAACATTTTTCCTGTACATGCAACAATATGCTTGTAAACGACTCCATTAAGACACGAGTAATACAAGACACTTCTTCTAAAACATCATACCCGTTAATTGTGGTTGTTAACAACACTTATGTTTGCTTATAAATATCCTGCCACAACCAATTAGCACAGCATAAAGCATACACGTATTAATAATGTTTGTGCTAGTACGTTTAGTCAAACAATCAATCAAATTGCTTCGATGTAATTGCTTAGAACCCTCTATCACAGAGAGATGCATAGAGCATTGTAGAGACCACACGCATGGCAAGATGCAGGAAGGATGTCTTTGCCATTTACATAAACAACATGTCCGGTATTCAATTTGCACACGAAGCTATTGAACTAATAATGTTTTTTAAATATATCATGCAGAGGGGGAAATTTTGCGAATAAAAAATAGTTTATAACAACATCAATTCAAATGAGAGCATAAAAAAATAAGTAAAAGTCAATCTAAAAATATTGGAGCCCTAATAAGCTTTTAAATCTAATAAGTTCTTTCTGAAAGTCAAACCAGGCTAATGGAATATTCCTCAAAATAGGGTTCGGGACGTAAGAAATATTAAATTGGTATATTCTAGGTTTCTTAAGCAATTTAATCACTAAAAAAAAGCTAATAAAATTATATTCAGCGGCATATAATCAAAAACAAAATAAAATCAAATAATCACAGCCACCCTTAATATCTCTTAATACCTTCTAAGCACAACCAAAAATTTTATGGTATGTCACAACCTGACATTTCTTGCAGCTAATTCGATAAAGCCACCATTGATGCCACCTTTTCCATTAGCATTTACTCATATTTAGATCTGACACGCCTTTTACAGTAATGGACAAGAGTAAGAATGTTTGTGTCAATAATTGCAGATATTTGCATGAGTAGAAGCGTTTAGGATGCTTCATCATGTCCCATTAAATTTGCAGATGCAATAAACCCTTGTAGCAGCACGCTGACAAATGAGCTCACTTGCGTTTTTAAGTAGTCTTAAATGCCACTGTTGCATGCTAAGTAACAGATGCTCATACTAAAAGATACTTAATGGGGAGTAATAAATGTAGATGTAATGGTTATGAGTTGCAACAAAAGCATAATAATTAAATAATAATAATGAAGTATCGAAGGAGTTTGGGGTAAACTCAGAAAACTTAAGAACCTAATCTTTATTTGCCTTAAAGGAACCCAATTTGCTTTATGGTCTCTGGAAGTTCAATAAGTATACCTCCTGTAATGTAATGCAATCCGTGCGGATAACAAAAGTTCCAATGAGATTATGATAAATGTAACCCTTAAGCAAAAGTCAATGCAATATAATGAAGGGCATCAAAGTCATATTAAGTAAATTTTTCCTGATAAAATCGATAGTCGATCATATAGAATTTTTGGTATAATTTTGGTTTTTTAGTGTACTATAATTTGTTTAGATTCTTAATTGAACTTACAATCGGGGGAAACTCTCGTAGCATAATTTTTTCGCATCAGATAATTTTTGACCTAAGGCAGTGCCGTAACTCAAGTAAGGTAGTGGATTGGCAATACACCAAACTTTCAGTGGATACAACTCTTATGTAAAGGAAACAGTTCAAAGTGGTGTTGATTTTATTGTGAAGCCACTGCTCAGAATGTAGTCGTCTAAAGAGACTCAGATGAGTAGATTAAGAAGGCATTAGAAGTACTTATTAACCTGATTAAGGATGAGAATGATCAGCTGACTTTGGTTGAGGGTCAATTGGAGCAGGTCCGAGCATATTCAGCCGCTTATATTGCTTAATAAATTTTTATCAAACGGTACTCTTAACGACGATAAATGATGCAAGGGTTGAATAATGGTGGTCTTGGGTGGCATCCATTCTTTTTAATGGTTACTGTTGTTCTTCTCTGCTTTATTGACAATTGCTGTTTTATGTTCATTGTAGCTACTTACCATAAAAATATGTAGATATTGAATTGTTAAAAGACACGAGATGTACTATAACGGTATTTATTAGAACAGTTGAACATTATTCATTCGGTAGAAACGAAAGAGGAATGGAGAAAATATTTAGTAAAATATTACAAAAAAATAGAAATTTTATCGAAGGAAAACCCAAAAGATCAGGGAGTATGAAACATATTTATTCACAGAGGGAGTACACTTCTTCACTAAGGTTTTCAACTTATCTGTAGTCAAACCAATTATAGGTATATGTAGAAACAAGGAAGAATTACTCACTACTGAGACTCGATGAATAAGAGAAGTCTAGAGAGTGGAAATCAATTATAATTCAAAGAAAAGCAACCCAAGCGCTGGACAATGCTTTAAAAGGTGTTCGGGAGATAAACGAGCATCGTAGGCAAAAGAATTGGATCGAGCTGCGTGGTAAGAATTTCAAAATCAAGCACCATATGCCTATCCATTAAGCAACACATCTGCACACGACACTTTGTACAATACATTATATCCCCTGAGACCAAGAAATTTTACACTCTCTGGTACGAACGTATCAAAAAATAAATCTTCCTGAGCTTCGATTACTACTTCTTCCTACCTGCACACCTTCTTGGGTGACTTGTCGTAAGATTAATCACCTGTGTGACGACATATCGCTGAAGAAGATGCCAAGATGCCGCTTTCTTTTTCATTTAAATTAATAATTTAAAACCTGCTACAACTTTAACGGAAATCTGCAATTATTATTCTTATCCAAAGAAAATCTTACGGAGAGATTACATTACATAATTCAATTTAAATTAATTATAAAATAATAATTATAATAAAAAATAAACTTTATTCATAGAAACTACTTGTTGATCCAACTCGTGTTCTTCTACACTTTATATTTGTTGCTCTATAGTAATTATCCAAATAATAAAATACATAAAAGAAATTGTTTTATTTACTTAACTTAATAAATATAATTATTACTACAAAAATGTCGGCGCTCTATACCGTTATTTAGTGCTTCTGAGCTAAAGCTGTGCTAAGACTCAGAAAGAAATTATCTTTGCGTGCTTCGTCGATATTTCGCACTAATCCACTCAACTGAATTAAAATAAATTCATAAATCTTTCCTGTAATTATTCTGCAGAAGAGCCAAGTAATTAGTATGCAATAGCCGAAGTTGCAAAGCAGACGGTTATAGGCATGATCATAAGTGATTAATTAATACAGTGGTGAAGTTATAAATATATGTACATACATATACAAGTTTACATTAATAGCTACATCTGACTATAACGGCCTGAGGTAAGTCGGCAAGTCGGCAAGTGATTGTATTTGAATTTATAAACTCTAATCTGCACACGATGAAAGTCCAAATTTATTTTTTATAAAACAACAAAAAATTACTGTCGGCTTCGTTATTGCAGCTTCAGCAATTCTACCACTTTCCTCTTCTAAAACCTGCTGCCGCCAGCTAAGCGCCATTATTATCAACACGAACGCCCATTTTCAGAACAGACATTGGACATATTTACATATAAGATGAAAATCCTAAGCTCAAGTGTTCACGAAATCTGCACATTTACAACTGCTCGTTTCTATTGAGATTGATGTTGAGCATGAAAAGAATACAGTCGGGAATTAGTAAAGAGTTAATAGTTTATACGTTTCGCATATGGCAATAAAGTCGAATGGGAATATATCAAAGGTGTTGCTACTACAAAGAGCCGTCGTTGAGGGAAAACAATTTTCTTAGTATGTTTGTATATCTGTCTTGTTGCATGCAATACTCGCACGAACTGAACACTTCAAGTGTTGAAACATTCGTTTGTAAATCCCCTGTTGTACTGTTGTGCGCATGTAGAAGGCCACAAGTAGCAAAAGCATCTGTCAGTTGATAAAGGAAGTAGTTGAGTGCCGCAAGTGCAAGTGCGTACAAATAAACGCCACATGTGGTCATCGTCAATATGCTGATTATAAGTTTATACGAGTACCTACTTATGCACACGTAGCTATATTTCCTGATTACTAAGAATTTCAGTAATGCTTTGGTGATTTGGACCCATACCTTTTACCTTTTACGGTAAGGTGACGTTATCGTTCCTTCGTACTTCATCAGTTTACTAATATCAGTTGGAGAAGCCTTACTGTTGAGGGCCTGATCTATAGACACAAGCGCCGTTTTTGCATAGATATTGTCTAGTTACTCCATCTAGAATAAATCAGGTCTTAATTGACTTCCCTAGTAGCCACTTGTTTGCTTTCACTGTTGACTTATATGTTTCAAGTATCCTTCAACATCACATCAATATATTCGTGTTTTGGCCTGACTTTATTATGAACGGAACACACGCCTTAGCTTCTGGGATCCAGGTTTTATCCACCACTCCAAGGTCTAAATTTTCAGCTTTACCGTTGGTTAATCCACTTTGTCCGCATCATCACCCAAAATTACGGAAAAAATAAGTACAATATTATTTATTCTAATTACGTTCACCCCTAGGTAATGTCAACCCACTCGGACCATCCCCAGGCAGGCATCACAGCATCAACAACTAAGCATTGGTCACAGCGAACAGAGAGATAGCAGAAGTTGTATAAATGCATGAAGCTGCTTTTGCACCCACGCAGATGATTGGTCGGTTTCTCAGTATTTTAAATTTTTTTCTCGATTGCTGAAATCTCTCATTGAATTAAGTTATAAAAACAATAAAAAATACACAAAAAAGTGCCATGCTAAACAATTACGAAAGTGGATCAAACACAAAGGATCTTCTGGAGCTAACTTCTGACATAGTCATTTGTCAGCATTTTTCTTTAATCATTACCTTAATCTGCGAACCTTTTTAGTGAATCTTAAATATTTTAAGCGCATTCTGTGAATTATTAAATTAAATCCGTTCGGAAGAAAGAGATTTTCAAAAATCCACAAAATATTTCGATCCCTAGTGCATTGTTGCTCTAATAGACATCACCGGTGTATATTTACTTAGCATTCTTACCGGTGTACCTATGTATGAACACACAGAAAATTTAAAACTTTTTTATGGAGAAGAGAATTTTCTTTGAACTATCCGTATGCAAATTACTCACACCAAATTAACTAATGTACAATTATCACTTTGATTGTATTCAAGTAAAAAATTAAAATCAAATCCTAATTGGATTGCTTCAAAGTAACTAATGGGGTCATATCCATACAAATATCTAGGGAAATTAACAACTCAATTCCCATATTCATACATATATGAATATCTTCATTGTTGGTACGTAGTGTATCCGCAAAAAAAAATTTACGTTTTCTCACATCAATTGTTTTCAGCTTAGTCTTATGTGACTGTGTTCACATTCCAAAGTCCAAAGAGAGATTTCTCACTTATCTTAATACTGTAATCTATATATAGAGGCGTTTGTGAACGACTGGGAACCATTGTCGCCGCTTTCGTTTCACCAAGGAAATTCCTGATGCCACAACACGGCTAATAGAAGAATTCATTAACGACTTTCGATATATGTATATACCTATATATTGCAGTATTGCTTTGTCGTTAAGAGGATTAACTTACTCAATTATTTATGTCCTTATGAGCATGGGAATATGTGGGTTGGATGATCAACCCATAAATTTTAAATCAATAAGCCACATTTATTGGTAAATTTATTGCTGCCAAATAAAAACGTAGAAATTTAAAAGCAAAATATTAAATTTAAACTAAAGTTCTGCATAAACATGATTTCGGCTGATTTAATTTTTAAGAATTTTTAAAGTTTCCGTATATTGTGGATCACACAGACAAGTGATCGTAAAAAAAGTTGAAAGGTAAAAAAAGTTACCTCTTTATTTAAATCTCCCGGCGAATATTTTTTAATGCAGAAAAATAAATAGGTAGTATCAATCTACACAGAATGAGAAAAAAAATCGTTTCTAAAACACCTGAAAGGTTTGTGCATTTCAATTTTTATTTTTTGTTCTCGTTAACACTTGACGGAAATGCTGTCCTCATCAATTAAAGATTTCATGATTTACATTTTACTTCAGCTGGTGTTTAGTTATCAACTGCTTATTTATGACGAGAGAATGGCAAGTGAGTGAAGCGAACTTTAGCGACGAGAAAAGTCAGCAGCTCTCGTTATGTTGCACAAAGCTAACTGAACACCGCGACGTTAATGCAATGTGGCGCACATTCCAGTAGCAAATGAAATTAGTGTAATCCAAGCAATGCACAGGATAATGTGGCAAGCAGGTTAAGGTTAGCAGATCAATCATAACAGTATTTGATAACAGACTCATGAACTAAAATACACATTTGGTATAACGAATTATGCTTGTAATAAATGCAGCAAGGTATGCCAAATACAAATTATAGTCGTTGTTGCATGCAGCATTAAATTAACTAAAATTTAATTATTGCGAAATGTTTTGGAAGTTATTTTTCATAAAAAAAGGGGGATTTGATAGTACCACAGTGCGTATACGTAACGAAACTATTTTTACAAGTCCAATCAAGTAATATCTAAAATGAATTTCATTGAAAAATATGGTATTGTCATTGTGATATAATAATTAAATAGCATAATTACCGCTTACTTCATTACACAATGAAATTAAATTTAACCTTTTTGGTACCGGAGGCCGATATATCGGCTCTAGCTGCACTCGCTACAAGTTCCAGAGCCGCATTTAATCGCTTTACTATTCGCTCCGGGAAAGCTTTATCTCAAACCAAATTTGTAATACGATAAAAATGATATGGCGTTGAGTTGTATATTTATTTGCGTTATGTAATGTTTTTTATCTTGTTGGAAAACACAATGGAAAGTATCAACTTCACACCCATTAGTTTATAACAACTTATGATGAAAAGATGATATTTGTTTGTGTAAATACGTTTTGTATTAGGGAACTCAAATTTTATTTTTATTAAATATTTTTCAATGTGTAAAAACTAGTATCTCCATTTTGTTTTGTATTTCATCCCAAATATAGTGCATTGAATCACGTAAATATTGTATTGCGTTCGGATTTTATTGGCCTTTTTCCGAAACATTTTTCGCATAGTCACTTTTTTTCCGCGCGGCACTAAAAGGGTTAAAGCAATTTTTTAAGAAACAGGGCAACCTTAATGCTCCTAAGCGCACACTTGAGCTTAATCTCTTTGATTTTTATATTTCAATTACATAGACACGTCATGCTGCCGAAAAGTCTTTTAATACCATTTTACAAATTACAAGTGCCTCTCACTGGTAGCGCCTTTCTACCATAATCAATACAAATGGCCAATTGCCGCATCACAAAAGGTAAGATTCTTTTCTCTTTCCTCTTTTATAGTAGCTTTTTGCGAGTTGGTCGGGATCTGTTGGGCGGTTGTACATGCAAAACGCACATAAATCCCCAATTCGATATTCCAACGACTCCTTGAACATTAGACGCCTTGGCTTGAAAAGGCATATCATTAGAGATATAAATATGAAGTATACTGTTTGCCACATAATATGTTGCAGAATATGCGGAACTCTCCCTAACGAATTGGAAATTATTTTAATACATATATGTATACTCGTTTGTATAGGAATATTCAGCTTGCTTTTGTATGTAAATACATACGAGTATGTACCAGTAGCGCCAGATCATTTTTCATCATTAACCATCTCACTCACAGACTGAACTCAAACAATTTAAAAAAGGAAGAAATAAAAAATAAATGTTAACATAAAGCCAAATCATCCACTCGTGTATCTGATGCTCATGCGCGCACACTGATTATCGCACAATTGTAAAATTATACTAAAAATTTACTTTAGCCATTCTACCACAAAAGTGCATAGGCATTATTAAGTCGTAATTATTTTTTTAAATATATCAAGTAAGATCGTAATAGGCCAAGCTCCCAGGTGGAAATTTGTCTTGCCGCATAGGACAATAATTGGGTGCTCCCACTGACACAGCTCACATTCCAATCATTAGCAAAAAACAAAAATTGCATCATCATATTTAACACCGATGGCGTTGAATTGCGCTCAATTACGGTTCAACACATCACCACAGACAATCTTTAAAAAATATATTAGGTGAATCAGGAGTAGGAAACCATTACTTATGTAAAAATATATTCTTCCCTTCTTGGGTTTGAAAAAGATAGTAAAACGAATTAAACTTAGACGTGAGGAATCAGGCTAGCTAAACCCAACCAAAGAACTGGTTATTGACTCTTTCATTAGAAGTTCTCTGAATTTATAGCTGTTTACATGTTAAAGTTTACGATCTTTTTGTGCTATTCAAAGCCTCTAGCTGTTGATAATGTCAATTCTGCCAGTGATTACAATCTAAAGCATCATTTTGGCTCAGGAGAAGTAAACATGAAATTTATTCCCAGCAAGAAATTGCTTAATTTTTAAGGAAACTGCATGGAGATTACAGTAATATTCAAACCTACATAAATATGTACTTTTATATAAACAATTGAAAATAAATATGGGCTGGTCTTAGGCGAAGCAACACCATCAAGTCATATCTAGTCCCAGCTCCGAGGTAGAATTGCAATGTTATTCTATATACATTCATACAACTATAGCATACTTTTGCTTTTACAAACACATGTAAAGTCGGGTATGTATGCTACACTTAATAAATTAAAGTATCAACTAACTGTTCAGCTGCTTCGCTCTTGACTTGCCTTCCTTTTATTTGTGGTCAGTTTTAGAAATTTGGCTGAAGGGGCTTAGAGACAACTTCATATACTCGAAGTAAATATGTTTTTTTTGAATGTACAAGCCGTAGGTAATGAAGCGATGTGATTGTCTAATTGCAGAATATTGATTTAGTGTGAACGTAATGGCGCTTGAATCACTTAATTATACTGCAGATTGCGGATCAAGCCAATCATTTCAACGACTACTAGTTTATGCAGAGTTAAAAGATATATTCATTACAAATGTAATTTTAAAGACTTAATAAATGGATGAATTCCCTATAAATTAAACAATAATATCAATTTATTTTATTTTTTTTTGTGAAAGAGTTGCGGAAAGAGAAAGAATGTGTAAGTAAAATACAAGTCAATATGACCATAATTCGATTTATTCTGATCTGTAGACCATTGAATAAAATTTTTCTTTCGGGCTAAGTTAGACCGATCAAGGCTCATGAACTTATCTGCTTTTCCTACTTTAATTTTAAAATCAAGCAATGGCTGTAAATAAGTTAAGTTTCTCATCCTCAGCCCAATCACATCTGCCATTTGGAATACATATTTGCTCGCATGCAACAAACAGTTAAATTAATTATTAGACATCATAATCAACAAAGGGCTGATGGCATTACAACAACAATACATATTATGACATCAGCGAGCTTGCAACAGCAAACAACCGGTGATTATCAGCATGAAATCACAGAATGCTCTTGCTGTGTCAGCTTAAGCACACTCGTATGAGTTACATATGTGCCTACCTAAACAACTACATATGTATTTAAAGTGCAAACACCTTTTTTTAATGTGAAACTGCAATGTTTGACATTATCGTAAAGGGAAAATCTGTGAAAATCAGTGCTTGCAACCAAATTAAAGGGACCAACCAACGAGCACTTGACACGCATTGTTGAGGTTGGTGTATGTGTAAGTAGTGTAATGATATTACAATGTGCTAATTAACTAAATCATTCTATGGCTTTGTCGTCCCGTCTTCGAGAGAGTTTTCAGTTTTATTTCAAACCATAAATTGACGCTGAATTTGCCATTACTTCGCATGCCTTTTTGAAATGCTCAACTTGGTCACACGCATAAACGCCTAACTGTATCAAACCACTGATTAGATAAGATTGATTCTCAAATTAACTTATTTCATTTGTAACTGAAAGTGGGCTTTGAAAAAAAGGCTGTTTCCATCAATTTCTTTCGTCTATGTTTTGTAAGTACATTAATTGTTTGGGAAAGGGTATTCAGAGATTTATTTTGTCAAAGTCAAAGTTTTCAAATTGCTGTAGATCGTAATTAAGTGACCTATGATTCAATAAATTCCACAGCTGTGAACTTCATATGTTATATTGAACTTGGAAATTCTTTAACTTTTTTCACATATCTACCTTTTTAAAATATCAGCATTAGTTTAACCATCGCACTCAATTCGTAGTTGAAGGCATTCTGTACACTTTTCTTTAATATTTCCAAAAATTTTAGGGTCCAATGAAAGAGCTTTAAAGCGACTTCATTTTCCTCCAAATTTGAAATTATGTAAATTTATCATTTTTTTTAGATCTTTTTTCGTAGATGAATCCACTGTGATGCCATCAAACGTTTTTTCAATCATTGCCAGAATGTGGGGTCAATTAATTTTGAGCTTAATAAATACATAGAGTAACTGCGAAACATATAAAGTTGATTTTCTTTTATCTCGAGCCCCGATTAAAAAACCTCCGTAAATCGTAACAAAAAATACCTAAACTTTACAGCTTTTCGCTTATAGAAGTTTCTCAGAGAGACATTCTAAAGTCATATCACGGAAAGAATAGTATTTTTCTAAAAGCTCTACCGCCTGCTTCCACATCGTGTTTGGAGCCAGCGGCTCTTGGTATTTAATAAAACTAATGGAGATTTACAACATAAAAATTTATTCTTTTAACTTTCGTTGTTTCTAATTTTTCATTAGTGGTTGCAGGTAATTAAAATCAATGCAACTCCACAAGCTAACTGCTCAACGCACATTGAAGGTTATTAGACAAGAACAAAAAATAATAATAATTAGCTCTGCACAAGTATTTTTAAGTTTAAGAGGGAGTGATACTTATAACACGAGAAGCACTATGTATACAGTACCTATGTGCATATTGTATGTGCAACAGGTGAATATTTATATTTATCTATGCATGCGTGTGTTACACAACTAATTAGTTAGGGCATCACTGTGAATACCTATAGCCTTATACTCTATAAACTAAGATTGATTCACCGCCACGCTGCACTGCTCAGCTATTCATTAGATGGCATTTAAAGGTGTTGCACTTGAAGGGACATAGAAACACCACGCGTGTTTATATTTTCGCCTTTGGGCTGTTGGCAACATTGTTGGTGTCCATCGCCTATTGCTATAGGTATTTCCTTCCATTTCAACACTGTTTTTGCCTGCAAGCTGTTTGTCATTACTTACGAGCGTATTTAACATCATAGAAATGCACATATATATGCTTTTATTTGTGTTCTCAGTTGCATCGATGCAAAAACTGTTGTCTGCGTTTAATTATGCAATTAAAGAGAAATGTTGCCCCTAAGGCAGGCGTGTTAAAAATGCAGCACGATTTCCAAATACATACCTACATATAAAACACCTATATGAACAAAGAATTATTTTTGCAAATCTTAAAATGACAACTTGCGTAGGAGATTATTGTATATCTTTGTTAAAGTGTATTATTCGAGCTGTTAATTATGGTCCAGACACACACTTTCTCTGCAATTTCAATTTTAAAAGTAAAAAGTGTATCGTTAGGTCCGTCTTAACTAAAAAACTAATTTTAATAATATTTTCTTATTAATTTCTTAAATATGTATGTCTTCTAAGACCAACAGATTTAAGTACTCTGAACCCATTCGTAAACGAGCATGAGAAAATCTTATGTTTTGGAAAATATAGCTATTTTTGCCAAGTCACAATAAAACACGCCTTGCACTAATGGTAAGAGTACTTAAAACCCTCAGAAGCGAAATTCAGCCAGCTCATGTCTTTATACTTCATATCCGAAATCCTTAGAGAGTTAACTGGGTTTAACAGCTTAAAAATTGGAATTTCTACAACATCTCTGGGAAATTTTCCTCCATTTCCAAACCGATCCGAAAAAAAATTGCAGAGATACGGCTTTATGAAGCTCCTCGTAGGATAAACCGATATTGCTGAAATTTACACCGGCCTTCCATATACTATTCATGAGAAACTGGATGAACAGGTGTTTTTTCATTTAAAGTATTTAAAAAAATTTAAATCTTTTTTACTCTGCTTTTTTTTTGTAACAGGTATTATGATATTTATGGTATTAACTGAAACATAATTTTTTCTTTATCACTTCGGCTGATCCTGTCATGAAAAACTTTAATTTTAACCTAAAAAAATTGAAAATAGCTCCCGAATAAACCCATGAAACTCCTTGAAAGGGGTAATAGGCAATTTTTTCAGCTAGTAAAAAGTTATATATAAATTTAATAAATTTTGCAAAATATTGTCAGAAAAGAGTGGCAACATTATTACAGATGCCGTTATAATTCTCATTAAAGAACAATTCTAAATTTTTTAGTTTGTATCCTTGAGCCCAAAAAACTTCCACATAAATTACTTAAATGTAACTACACGTCTACAACTGGCGATATACTTGTACTGATATATAGACCAATGTTCCTATTACTCGTGTAGTTATAAATGTCCTTTGAAAGATTTACCTTTTTGACTTCATTGGACAATGGTCCGGTTTATGCTTAAAAATTCGTTGTGGCTTCCCGTTGCGAAACAAAAATCTTTTGTTTTACATTTAGTAGTTCTTAAGAAGGTTTGATAAATATAAATATGGTAAACAACAGCATATTATGAAATCCTATCCCATAAATTATATATTTTATTTACTTAATAAAAACATTTAATGGTATGCAGTAGGTACTTGTATAGCCCTGAGTACAATAAAACGTTTTTCATCGGTACTAAATCATGGGGGAGTTTTATTATTTCTTACCTTAGTTATGTAAATACAATACATAAGGTCTCCTATATTTACATATATTTATAAAAGTTTTGGTTTTCTGTTCGCACCGCTTTCTGCACTTTGCACACTGAATTAAGTAAATATACAGTCTTTTATGGCACCATTATAAGTTATATTACTCGAAGCAGAAATAATTTTACTTTCATTTCCAAACGGGCGCAACTCTACAGGCCATCACCACTCAAGGGTTGATGACCGCAGCCATTCTGGCGACTATAACATATAAATATTTTTCACAAACTTCGTTCTTATTGATATTTACTGCATGTGGAAATTGAGCCCTAGAGGTCACTATGCAATGAAGACATCAACGTTTTACTTATTCCTATGCAATGCAGACTACCGCCATAGGCATACCACCAGATTATGTGCCACACAGGCTTTATGGGATATGCAAAATTTTGACCTCAAAATGATGACGATGACAGCGACAGAATTAACGTTAATACTTATGCTCTTAATGCACAAAAAGCCTAGATATTATTGCCTACTGTTGCCAAGTTCATGGATAAGATCACTCAAGCATTAATTGACAAAGGCAATGAACGTCACAGAGCTGAGCCCTATAAATAGCAACGAGTTAGTTGGAGCCAACGAATATGGATATAAATAAATGAATAAAGATGAAAAAATTTTACAAGAAGAAATAGAAAAAGAGTATCCGAAACACTTTGCGTAAAAGAAGATAAAAAAAGGCCGAACCTTAGTCAGATGCAACATATGTATATGTCTTTAGCAGAGCAAAAAAAAACTAAAAAGACAATAGCACAGAGGTGTCCAAATCGGAATCGATATATAGAACGTTTGCTATTTTAAGAGCTCTGCTATAAGCGCATAGTAGTGTAGACGCATGAAATCTTATTCATTATTCGGTCAGGTGTAAGCGCGAGGGCGGCGATTGCTCATAAAGCTGCAGGCGATACTATCAAAGTAACCGAACAAGAACTCTAACTGACTGAGTGCCTTGCGGTGTGGCAGAGGCGACAAGTATGGCTTATGGTATGATCAACAAAAAGTGTGAGACACGAGTGGCTTGCAAGGGTAAGATATTTTTAGAAGGACGAACGAAGCCTCTCAATTTAATTTGTTTTTTTTTTTTGTTTTTATGGCAGACATTCGAAAACATTTTTATTTTATTTTGCAAATATTTTTTTCTGTCGTACATTTATTTGTGCATTTGTTTTGAGTAGCTAAAGTGTCACTGAGAAATATTTTTTTATTTCATAAAGATTTTATTACTGACTCCTTAAGGAGTCGACGCATGAGTGATTTGTACATCATTTTGAGAGTCGTTCACAAATTTTAGCCTCACAGTTGATTGTTATTTCTTTGATGTCATTGTAGTGGTAAAAGTTAACGAAAGTTTACTTTTGCTCTGAACGGTATTGTACCGTTATCATCTTCACCACTAGAATGCGTTCACAAATAAAGTCGTGAAGACTTTGTCATTGCAGTCTATTTTATTTCATCCTCCTTTAAGATAAGCTAACTACTGTATCATAATTAATTTTTATTTTGTCGTATACGTTTGATGTTTTCCCAATAAATGGCTGCCAGTTGTAAGCTGCCCTCGAATAGCCAATCAATTTGAATAAAAGCCTCGAAGCTAGGTCTCTCCAGTTTGCAGGTAGGGTCTCCACGCAGCTTGTGTGCCCTATCTTGTTAAAATCGAATGATTTTCAGATTTTTCAGGTGATATAGGATAGTCGCTGTAATAGCAGAAGAAGTAAAATGCAAAAAAAATTGTTCTAATTAAAAATGATCTTTAGAGATCTAAACTGTCTCTAAAAACTCTTTAGTGGTATTCTTTACTCCACTGCAAATTTAATAATTTTAGAAGCACAAAGTCTTTGATTGACAAAAAATTATTGTCCCTTTTTAGTTGAATATACAAATATTTACACGTAGATTTCATATTCTATTTTCCGTTGTTATTGCTAACTCCATGATTCTCTGGCCCAGCAAAAAAAACAAAAATCTGCACTCTATTGTCTTATATTCGACTCATCACCGCATTTCTTAGTGTAAAAGAAAAAGATCGTTAAAACATAACCTAAATTATACGATATTGAATAATACACTCGTATATTCAAGAAGCCCTTACATTTGAGCGCCCCATTGAATGTTCTTTCGCTTCCTAGGCCTTTCATGAACAATACATACAAACAATTATACGACTATTAGTACTATTTTTCCTAACACCATTAAAAGTAAATTAATTACAAATTCATTGAGCAATTAAAAGTACTTCAAAGCCCATTCCTGCTAAGTAATGCTTGGCACTATCATAATTTTGTATTAAGGTATTCTGTAGAAAAAGGAAAATTCTATCTTAAAACATTTACGCCTCAGCGAAGGGTTTAGTTATGAACAAACAATTAGAAATTAGCTCTTCCTAGAGTACACAAACTTGACACCAACTCACCATACCTCCAACCAACTGGCGACTTGGTTGCAGCTCTAAACAGCTGTAATTAGCAATTCACATTCTTGAAGCCACCCCAAGTACAATGCTGACAAACGCCTCTAATGGCAATTAAATTTTCTAACGATAAAAAATCACGCAAAAAATTCCTATGTCTGTATATTGCAGTTTAGAGTGGAAAATAATTATTTCTGATTAATTTAATTAGAACAAATTCTTTAAGAAACTACCGGCTGAAAGTGGCTCACATGATGGAGGATGGATACTAAAATTTAGAAAGATGTAAAAAAAATTCTTATTCCTAGGTTTTGTCAAATGTCACGTGATGTTCTGGTCGGAAACACACAACACCAAAGCCGCAAGAGTTGTACTAACTTGCAACACGCTATACTTAGCGACATTACAATGCAACCAGTCTTTACTTTATAGTTTATACTTTAGTTGTAATTAAATTACTTATAAACTGCACCAAACCTGAGAAGTCGAGATGCCAAGAGAATAAACTAATTGTTCTGCCACCGGCTGCTAGTGCTCTTCTACCCTCATTTGTGATTAACCGCGACGCCATCAAGTTACAAGGCCACTAACCTTTCTCTCAACCACTTGGCCGGAAAGATTTGTATTACGAAGTGCAACAGAAAGGTATTGCAGTGAGGTGTTGTTGCTATTATTTCCGTTGCTTCCTCTGTTGCTTGCAATCTAACTGTTTGCGTGTCATTATTACTCATCCTATAATATATGGAGCTCAGCTTTGATAAAGAGCAGGTAAAGTGTATAAAAAGTAATATTAATTTTCTGAAAGTTAAATAAATATATGTATTTATAAAAATGTTTATGGCCCTGTTATTAGAATTAATTATTAAAATAAAATAAATAATGCAGCCACCATTAGACTGGTATTTCCTTCTCCAGCTTGATTGCCCCAACTCGTGGAGCTCCCGTTGGCGTGCCACACATGGCGGCCCACTGGTCTGTCTTAAGCTGAAATCAATATGTGCATGTGTGTGTGTGTGCAGGTAGCGAAGTGTGGAATATAATTGCTCTATATAACGTGCATTTTAATTCGAAGTTTTGTTCTAATGGAATTATGTGTGTTTTTAAAAATAGATCAATTAAATCGGAAAAGAAACTTCAGGGTTCTTTAATGAACCTGAATAAATGAGGAAATTATTTTTTTTTTTTGTATTTTATTCTGAATCTGATTTCAAAATTAATGGTCTTCTTTATTAAAGTAAGTTAAACCCACCTTATATTTTGGGCAGAATTGACGAAAGGCCTAAACAGAGCACAATTTTCGTCGATGCAAAAAGTTTTTAATCCATCAAAAGTTTTACTTCAGTGCCAGTGTGATGGGTTGTGGAAGCCTTTAATAAAGCAAACCTTTCTTGGGAGGTGCGAGATTTATCATTCACGTTAAGGTAGAGCAACTGTCACACAAGAGTTATTTATTTCCCATACCTCTACTGTTTATCTGCCGTTTAATCTATCTACTTCCGTATATCGCTAATTCTTGAGACGCACTCTGGTACTGATATTAATAAGCAAATATAAAGGTAATCAAGGATCAGGTTTAGAATTGATCCAGAGCTTCTCATAATATCAACAGTCTGAACCCGCTCCATTAAATTTACGAATTTACACTATTTTAACTTCGGCGTTCTGCGTCTCGAACACTCATCAGACCATTTCAAGGTAACCGATCTGATCACCTAGTTTTTCTCTATCCTAAATTAGTTAGCCAGTTGTCTACTGTATCTTAAGCATAATCATGTGATCCACCTATTTGGCGAATCCTTAAGGTTTACTAACAGGCAGTCAATCTTCCTTCCTTGAAATCCTTATGATATGTCCAACGAGACCTTTCCATTGTCTAACAAAATGAGAGCAAAAAGTAAGCCAATCTTAGAGTACACCATATTCTTTGTTCATTTATCGATCTCTTAAGGCTTAGTGCTACACCAGCAATCATTGAGATATCTTTCTTGAGTACACAAGACCCAATTCGATGGGCGGGTTATCTTTTTCGGTAAATCCATAATGTCAGTACATATGGCGTCCCTCGAAAGGTCTCATTCGTATTCACAGTTTGTAGGTTAAATAGTGTTAAGAAGACATTTTCAAATGAGTTGATAGAACTTGTTAAGAAAGCAAATATGAGTCAGAGATATCAAATACCCTTTATCATATCTGATCTCAAGCACAAGAAATCAGTACAGTCTCAAATGCAGACAAATGAAAGCAAACACAGGAAATGATGTTTCTCTCCACTATACTGAGGAAAGTCAATCCGGTTTGTTATGTTAATCTTAGGGTCAATGCTTCTCCCTTTAAAGGAAATTAATAGGCGGATTATTTTTTTCCGTTTCTTATTTATTTTCGTTGCTTTCTACAAGAGTTGCGTAAACACCACCACTCACTCCCGCGGTAAACACAAAATTGCATTACGCAGTTCTTGATCAGCATTCGGTCCACGCTTTAGCAGCGACAGATAACTGTGTTTCACGCAATCATTGGGCGATCGAGCATGACAACCGCATGGTTCTATGCAAGCATCGCCTCGCTCGGGTTTGACTTCCGACTTGCACAGGTTTTGTGTTTCGGCGGAAGCACATTTGGCGACCTCCCGTTTGTTTGGGCACTGGTATATTAACCAATTCGGATGAGTGGGAAGATGGTCCTTTTGTTCAGCGATATATTTCTCCGCCACTTTTTTGCAAAAGTCCCTATCCTCCGACACCAATTCCAATTGCTTATTATACTTCTCCTCTGCCTCGGCCCGTAGGCGCGTATTTTCGGCCAGTTGATGCTCCAATTCCTTACGCACATTACGTCGTTCAGCCAGCCGCTCTGCCTTTGATTTCTCTGGATGTACAAAGCGATTTTCAATGATCTTTTGTTCGCGCATTTCCTGCACCTCACGCAGCCGCCGCTCGTACTCTTCGCACATTTGACGCCGCAGCTCTGTGTAGTAGAGCTTTTCCAACTCCGCTTTGCCCTTAACCTCCAGTGCCAAATGGCTTTTCGTGCATATATCCACGTGTCGCAAATCGTCGATGCGTGCGTAGCGCGCTGCCTGTGAATCCTCCTCCAGCTTGTGTAAGCGACGTGCATAGTCTATATATTCCATTGTGGCTTTGTTAACTGCGCGTTTCCGTAGCAGTAAGGCTGCGCTGTTATCCCTCTGCTCGCTCGCGATTTCACGCATTAACTTACGGTGGTCCTTGACGCGGTCGCGCTCCTCCGCCTCACGCTTTGCTTTATTCTCGGCGATCATGTCAAGCAGTTCCTTACGATAAATTTGCATCTTCGGCGGCACGCGTAACCTACATTTTTCTAAGCTTAATTCATGTAGATGTTTCGCCAGCTTCTCTGCCTCCTGACGTTTGCATTCAAGTTCCAATTCACGTTCGTGCAGGTGCAATGCGATTTGCTCATCCAAACCTCTACCCTTGTGGGCTTGAATATTTTTTAACAATCTCTGCTCCTCCTCCAACTGCTTTTCGTAATGCCGGGCGTGTGTATCGCACACCTTCCTCCAGTACTCATCCGTCTGGCGCTGCCGTAAGAAGGCGCGTTGCTTTTCAGTAATTTGCTCTAACTGCGCCTCCTTAACTTGTAGCATATCTCTGCGCGATAACGCTTCACGTATCTCGTAACAATCTTCGAGCTCTCTTTTAATATTCATCTCCTGCAGGAACTCCTTGTCACGACGATCGCGCTCTTTTTTGATTTTAATGAGGTTATCCTTGCGTTTCCTAATATCTTCATCAATACGTGACTTCACATTCTCGGCAAACTCCTCTTGGTATAATTTATCTTCGCGTTCCAACTTTGCTTGAAGTCGCTGACGTCTCTGTTCTAGCTCTTTTTGTGCGACAGTCTGCGCTTTCTAAACGCTCCTTCGCTCCGAGTTCTTCATGAACTGCCCCACGAAGATTTCATGCGAAGTCAGCATTGCTCAAGCTTTCTGTGTATAGGACAGTGCAGGAGCGAGTGATGGCAAAGATTATAAAAAATTGGTATAAAAATTGTATAAAAAATAGCAAAAAATGTCTGCAAAAATGAAACAAAAGTTTTTTTTTAAATTAAAATTATTGTTCTGAGATTTTGACATTTTTTTTGAAAGGAAGTCAGGAAGAAATTCCAACTTTATGTCCAGTGTTGGATATTCTGTTTTATTTTAGGCATTTGGGTCTCAATTGTGCTTTCATTATGAGTGCCTAGTATTGAGTGCAATGTAATGTGACATGGCAAATTGGTATTTGAGCTTTATTAGTGACTGTCCGACAAATTTAACAAGCATGAAGAGCACACGCACGTGAAGAGTGCCTTACGTAACGAAATGAAAATGAGTACCAAATTTATAGAAAGTGCTTGAGGTAGAAGTTACTGATAGCGTCTCAAAGTCAAATTTAACGACGAGCTACCAAGACACCTTTGTGGCGGATAATCTTTGGTGAGCTGCGACTGTCTAGAAAATATCGATTTACAAAAGAGTTAGCCGAATGAGTATGGTATGAGGGGAAAACAAGCCACTATGAAAGCTCTTTGTTTTACTCAATTATGTGTATGTATATACAATACATAGGAGTACATATGCTATACTTTCACAGTGGAGAACTAGTTGTGTAACTATGAACAGTGTGAAATTTGATAAAAATAAAGAATACATTTTTGTTTCGAATGTTGCCTAAAGAAAAAATTTGCATGAATTTACTGCAGTATGAATTGTTTTTTTTAATAACAAAACCCAAAAAAGTCCTAAGTGGTATCATCCAGAAGGCCAGGGTTCATGTCCGACCAACATCCGAAAGTTATTGCCAATTAATTTAAAATACAATATAAATGTCAGGTCTCTCCTTTTTTTGAGGAGTCATTCCAAATACCGCCTCGTTGGCTTAAAACAGCAGATAATCTTTTCGACAAAGACTTCACCAACTTTTTTTGAAAGATTAGGGACAGTTTGTTCAAATTTCACATTCAGACCTTTTTCTAAATTTTCCCGACACTTAGTTGATCATCATTTTGCCTTTTTTTGAGAACCGTCCATAGATTGTGAGCTCCTAATCAACGGTTACTAGATTGGGTGAAAAGTCACCTCTTTAGGAATGAAAAATAATTTTTTTTTTAAGCTGTTTTTTATTTTATTCAATGTAACCCCCTTTCTGTTCGATACACTTATTCCAGCGATTTTCTAACTTCTTGATCCCATATGAAAAGTAATTTTCCGGAAGATCCTCGCGTAAGCTGAATTTTTCATTGATGAGCTTTTGAAGTTCGGGAAGACATAATATTCCCACGGAGCCAAATCGTGCCAATATGGTGGATGCGGAACTAATTGGAGCCCTAAGTTATTGATTTTAGCCATAAATGTGACGCCCTTGAGCGCCGGCGCAAAAACAAAATGATGCCAAACACGTAAACAACAACAACTAAGCAGTATCGCACAAATATTTGGCATGTTTGCCTACAAGGCACTATAACCTTTTTTGCAGTTGCACCCCACCTAGTATATGGAGAGCAGCTTTGGCTAAAAGTACTGGGAGTTTCAGGTCTTCAAGATATAACGCTCTATATACCAAGTTTGTTTGAAATATCTCAAATACTAAGGAACTAGTTTGCATTCAAGCAGAGGTACAGCTAGAATGACGGGCAGAGAGACAGACAAATATGACTAAATCAGCTAAATTCCTCACTCTGATGATATTGATATAAATTTTGATAGTCCTATCCTTCCCCTTGTGGTACTTATACCATATACGCAATATACCATTTCATTTACATGAAAGGCACATAAGCTTTCTCTCAATTAGATAAATGTATATATTTAATAGTAAAATTAGAAAAATGGTAATATGCTCTTAAGATCTCAACCACAGGAACCAACCTAAAGCCGAATTGTTGCATACTATGCCTTACCAAACTGGCGTTGGCATCCAGAGGATAAACTGTTCTATCAACAGCCTTTGATGTATTGAGCCAATAACGTCAACGATAGCATGAACACCTCATACGCCTGTACGGTTAAAACTCTTATCTTTAAATATCAGCTCAAAAATTAACACTTTTGATCAATATCTCTTGTTCTTTTTCCTTTATACGAGTGTGTGTTATGAATAATATAGATTTTAGGTTGCTTTTAAAAAATTCTGCAAGAAAAGTAGTGGCACGTTAAGGCTCAGCTTGGAGTATTTCTTCAAACAATAAAAATATAAAACAAATATAAAACAACACTGAAAGTTGAGACCGTTTTTAGGGATTTGCATATTTTCGAGACTTCTTAACGCGTGACATAAGCAAAGGGCGACAAGATACACGTACACAGTCTAGCCTGAATGTGTGTGAAAATTTAAGAAAGTGAACGGCGACGAAGGAGAAATATTTGCAGATGCGAGCGGTTAGCACGAATTATGCTAAAATCTCTTAAATCATGCTTCTTTGTGGTTGGTAGGGTCCAATGGAAAGAAATTTGGCAAGTATTTGGTTTTCCGCTGGCGGGTGTGAAAAGTCCAGGTGAAATAATCGACAGTCCAACGCCGCCGAATACAAAAACTCGCCCAAATTTGGCACATACTGTGGTCATCAACGACTCGCACCATATCAGTGGCCATATGTTTCTAAGCATAGTCTAAATGTTTGTTTGCATATATAATTTTTCCTTGGTTGTTGCATGTCACATTATACATTGATTCGGTTGACACGACCGCATGTCGTTCAGGAAAGCTAATGAGCCACTACTATGGATACTCTTTGCTTACCTCATACATCCACCCTTTGTCCTGCTTAAAAAATGCCAGAAATGCCATCACTGTACGAAGCTCACTGCCATGGACTATACTCACAGATGTCTTTTTCGTTACTTTTATGGAGTGAAGCATATGGGGAGGCGTGTGAGAGAAAAGGAAGCTAAATAAAAAAGTAGGGAAAACCGACGCTGCAAATCGAAACTCTGAAGATAATTTTAGGGCGTTGCGGTAAATCGAATTCAATGACTTTCAAAAGTACTTACATACATACATACATATGTATATTTGCCCCCGGCTATATTTGTTTCTTTAATGTAAATTTTGGGTCACCAACTTCAATCTGTCCATTTTTCAGTGTGTTTGCGTTTCACGTTTTTCTCTGCGAGCTTGTATGCCAGTTACGCTTGATTAAAAATTTATTCGCGAAAAACGTGATGAAATTTTTGTTAAAAAATTCTAATAAATGAAGAAACATTCATTGCGATGTAAAATGTTTCTTTTCACTGAACTGAAAAAATATTTTTCGAGCATAAAAATGTGCAAATGAATTGGGAATAAAAATAGTAGTGTGAAATTCACCTCAGTCAGATCAAACTAAAACAACAACAAAATCAGAGATGATCAGTGCTTACGGAAGTAAATACAAAATGTTTTCAATACTTTTTGGACAGCTCTGAAGTCCGAGCTGACCGCTGAAATAAATTCTTCACTATTCAATTTTCTTCTTTCTTCCATAGAGTACTTTCATTAATTAACTATTTTTTTTTTATAATACGAATTAATAATAATCGGATTATGTGAAGTCAATTTTGATTTGTCGAACAAAATTCGCATTGATGAAATTATATAATTACTTTACTCCCCTAAATGATTTTAGGTTGACTTCCATACTTCCTTACAAAAAAAAAAAAAAAACTAAACCAGACATCTTTTTCATGCTTACTTTTTCTTAATGTGAAATCGAAATCCTTCTCTAACTTGTGGTGCGTGCTTGATGTTTTTCTAACAAATGTAGGGACCTACAGTTTATACTAAGCCGCCTCCGAACGGTGTTGATATTTACATACATATCTATGTAACTACACGTATGATGAAAGGGGCTTCTGGCAATGACATATCCAATTGTTCTTGCTTTATTTTATAAAAATGTCCTGTCCTCTACTTGTTTATGAGGCAATTATATGAAACTCACTTTTTGCTGTAATCTTGTTTCACCCATTAGACAGTTTTCACCAACGCTAATTGAATAAGACCTTCTTGCCTATGATGGATAAATTAAATGCACGCTTAAAAGCCTGCTTTTTATCGTTTAAAAATAGAGTTCGGCGTGAATGATTTTCAGTGGCAAATTGAGCAGAGTTATTTTCATTACCCTGTCCGTCGAATAGAAAAATATTAAGAATAGTTTGATGAATAGGAATAAAATAATTTTGTGCTGATCCAATACTCCCTTATAACATACAAGTGAGCCTGCAGCATAGGAAGGACACCCTTTTGCGCAACAAAAACGCAATTTAAAACAATTTGCTAGCAGCTGTAGTAAGGGGCAGTTCAGCACTGTTATATATCCCTTTTATGGTGGCAACGCGATCTTCTATTCCAAAGCATTTTTAATCGGACACTTAAGGTGCAGACAATCGTTTTATTGGCTGTTTGCTTTAATGGCTTAAAAGCCTCAATACAAATATCAGTGAATGACGTGTATGTATGTACAATGCTGTCTTCTTGATGCCTTCTTTAGGACACAGAATATTATTGCAGTACGAGGGAGAATTCAAAAAGTGAATGAAATTCCAAGACAAGAAAAAGTTGCACTAGGGAAAGATTTTGAAATGGTTTGAAAATATTCTGTTCTTCTATCTTTCATTGGATACAAAGTTGAGTTCTTCCAAATTTTGCAACAGACTTCAGTTTATTTTTTTCAGACAATTCCAGATTATCTAGAGTAATCTACTCAGTACTCAAGAAGGTACTGCCGACTTGTGAGTTTATAAGATGTCAATAAATTTTATAAATGTATAAAAGAAGATACTCAGACTCACTGGTACCAGACCACTATAGCAAATATTCGACCGATTTGTTGAGATTTTGGGTCATAAAACTATCAAAGAGCTCTTAAAAGCGTGAAATGTGGTGATCTACATACGTACGTATGTAAAAATAAACATCAGCACCGAAAATCATTGAAATTGTAGGACTGTATCATAGAGCCGCCTTGAATGAATTAATTAATATTTATACCTTAAATGAAATGGCATAATGGTCATGAAAGGTATAAAGATTCTAGCATTGCCGAAAACCCTTCTCTTCTTGTTTTAATTGATTTTACCAGCGTTAAAAGAATTTATTTAAAATAAACCCTCGTCCCGGAACTCTGACGAAGAGCTAAGCGTATGTTTGCAAAGTAAAGCTTAAGCCATTGAGCTGAGTGGGCTCACATGAAACAGCGATCAATCTTCCAACTTATCTACATTGCAAATTTGTATGTTATCTATTAGATCACAGCAGATATATATTTGTATGTACATATATGTATATGGAGTGTATTTATATATGCACTACAGAGAAGCAGATGTTTGGATTAATGCTCCATATAAAACATTACAAGCAGATACAATATTAATTAAATTTTTGCAAAAACGCTTTCAAGAGAAGAAGAAATACTTTGTACTTGTTTTAATACTGTTCCTTTTCCATGGCATAAAGGTGATTTTGATTTCCTGTAAATTTACTTGTTTAGTTCTGACAGAAAGAGTAAGGGAAGGTAAAAGGGCTTGGCTTATAAGTAGCTAGCTTGTCAGGTCATGCCGCTCAGATAGATGAAAACACTCTAGCTTTGAATGTATTCGATGCAGTATCGGCTGGTGGAAGCAGAGGAAGAGGTGGAGAATGACTTGGCTTCACTTGGTATATCCACCTGGCGTACATTTTCCATTTTCTGCAAACCAATGCTATAAATTTTATGATGAAATGGGCTTACCCAGCGAAAACTATTGTTTTTCAACCATCTTCATCTGACGAAGAAAGCTAAAATTGCCAAGAAATTTATTGGGAAACAAAATTGGATTAACAAAACCAATTGGCCGACCTCAATGCCATTGTAATCCTTTGATCATCCGTGAAGCCATGGCTTGGGTATTAAATGCAGCCCTCACAAACATAGGAATCCTTTGGAATCGCTAGCAAACGGTATTAAATCGAAATCCAAACGAGGTGATTGAAAATTTTGTGGAGTAGAAGTAACTTCATTTCACAAGGGTGTGTGAAAATAAATGTTGAAAAAATTTGGTTAATAATTTTCTTCAAACGAACAAAAATTAGTTTTGAGGAATATTATTTGTTTTTTTTTCAAGCTTTCCGAACTTATCTTCTTAATTTTGAAATTTCCAACATTTTGCTACAAATAAAGTACTAAGAAATTTTAAAATGCTTTTGATTTGCCCCTAAGGGTTTTGATTTTGTGGCTTGGCGAAAGTCAGTGTAATGAACACACAATTTCTTTTGTTCGCCACTGTACATTCTTTTATATTAAATTTTCCTAGTTTCTTTCCTCTAGTTTTGCTTCAGTTATGATAATTCTGACTTTTGAAATAAAACTAGTTTCTTTCTATCCTAAACATTTTATTTATTTTATTATTTTATAGCTCTTACAATTAACAAATAAAAATATTACAAAAACAACTTACACGCTTTTTGCTAAACTTACAAACTGCCTATGAATTATGTGGATATACAATTTATTTTAAATGTATGATTTTATAAAAATTTAATAGTAATCATCAAAAGCATTAAATATTGTTAATAAAGTATATATGTATATATGTATGTAATGGCTTAGAATAAATTTAGATCGCATATATTCGTTTGTATAATTATAATAATTTTAATTTATATGCAGTAAATACAGAAGAGGTTAAATTAATAATTCAAAGGAGTATAGTAAAGTGATGTTTACAAGTAATCACTGTTTGATGTTTATTTTATTTTAATTAAATTATTTATTATTTTATTTTACTATATTATTCTTTTAAATTTTTTTCTTTATGACTCTTTAGGAAGTAACTTGTTGGTAGCAAACAAATTTAAAATTTAAATTAAAATTAATTTTCTATAAAAACATATTCCTTGATGTTTCTGACGTCTTAAAATCATAATAGTTCTTGTTTTAGCAGAAAACTGTGGTCAGGTCAGGCGTTAGGTCTAACCAGTGAGCGACCAGAGACTGACAATTTCGGAGGCTACAGTTTTCTTATCAACTCTTTAGTACATAAGCAATACGGAAATCTTTTAATTTTTTTGTAAAACATTAAAAAATAGTATTATAAATAGGTAAATTTTAGCAAAATTTGCAAATAAACAGAATAATAAAACATACAATATACAATAAAAAAAAATATTTATTTGAAAATCAAGCACAGAATTATATATGCCATTATAAATTTATCCAGTAATCACTACAATAAAAAAATACCAGTACAATTTGGATTAATTGCTAAGAATTATTTTTCTACGCATAAAAAATTCTTATACTTAAAATAAATTCTAAAATAATTTCAGCGTTAATATGTATGTATTGTATATTCAATTTTATAACTTTTTATTAATTCTTTTCATTTAATTTTACAAACGTTAAATTTAAATGAATATGGATTCACAACAATATTAACCTTTGAATATTCCCCTACAGAAGTTACTTATAAAATAAGACTTAAAGAAAGACATAAAAGACTACAAAATATAAATTCTTCATTAACGGTTGCAGCAGTTCCAAACGACAAGTCGCTAATAGTTGATCTTAAAATACAAATACGCATAAAAGTCTCCACACGCTGGACCTCTTGTTGCTGTTGTTCTTCTAGGTATAACTGACTGTTCTTTGTTTTTTTAGTTTTCAGTCCACTTGTGCCACTGCTTAGGTATTCTAGCCCTCTCCCTGCTGTGGTGTGTACCCCTGCTATGTTCGGAATCGCCTCTCCGGCTCTTACTACTGCCACTTGCAGCTACGATTCGGTGTAAATGATGCAGCGTTTACCTTTACCCACCGTCGCCAACGCATTGCTGTTGGGACACCAACTGACCGCGTTTACCGCAGAGCTGTGAAGGAAACGGAGAGGTGAACCAGGGGCAGGAGTATTATGAATTCAGATATAATTGTGAAAATTATAGAGCAAATAATCAAAACCGAAAATAAAAAAATAAAATATCTAGAAAAAGCAACAAAAAAACAATAAACAAAAACAAAACCAAATAAAAGAAATAAAACAAAATATAAAGTAAAATAAAAATTTAATAAAATGAAGTAAAACAATAATTAAAAAAAGTATAAAATTATCACATAATATATAAATAAAATAAATTAGAATAAAATAAAATAAAATAAAACAGAAAATAAAATAAATTCAAATAAATTTAATTAAATGAAATAGATTAATACAAAGTAAAAGGAATAAAACAAAATGCACCATAAAAATTAAAAACAAATTAATTTAAATAAATAAATTATTATAAAAATAAAATAAAGGAATTAAAAAAATAACCAAAATCAAACAAAATAACATAATATAAAACTTAAATTAAAATTGTATAAAATGAAGCAAAAAAATTAAGCAAAATTACAACAACTAACACAGTATAAAAAAAGAAAATAAAATAAAAAATTAAAAAAATTAATTTAAAATATTAATTAATATAAAATTAATTTAAATGACATAAAATCAAATAATATAAAATAAAATATTATAAACAAAAGAAAAGAAAATAAAATAGAATATAAAATAAAGTAAAATAGAATTAAGTAATACAATACAAAAAAGAAATAAAATAAAACAAAAGATAAAAATAAAAAAAATTCATATAAAATATAATAAATGAAATACAATAAATTTAAATAAAATAAGTCAATATTAAGCGAAAAAAAGTTAAAAGATATGATAGAAAACTAAATAAAGTTAAATTAAAATAGAAATTAATAAAAAAAATTAGATATTTTAGTGCAAGAGTTTGAGACTATAACTAATTAAAAATAATTCTATCGCTCAAAACCGCATACAAATTATGTAACAGATCAAATAAAAGTAAATTCAAGTGAAATATGTATTTTTTATAAAATTAAATGAGGTTAATGCAAACATGACAGGATCATGCTTTGATGTCATGAGTTATATGCAAATTTAGGTTTTAAAGTACCATATTCAACTTACTTGTGACCTTTCAGCGTCGCTTCCAAATCGCCCAAAATACTCCAAATATAAACTAGACCATCCGCTGAACCACACGCCACTTTCGAACCGCACGTATTGAATGAGGCACGCGCCCAATCACAGCTGAGTTTGAAGTTCTCATGACTAAAAGGAAACAACAAATATTATTTTTAAAGAAAATATAAAGATTTCAAAAAATTCGTTACCTGAATGAGGAAATTATTTGATTTTTACGTAGATCTATTAGTTTTATCGTGTCGTCTCTAATGGAACAAATTAGGTAATAGCCATCTGGAAGTGGAGTTTTGGTGAAAAATTAAATTTTCATTTTCGGTGTGAAAAAGCAAATAACCATATACCCTTTGTCATGTCAATCGATGTGATTTTCGCTGGCATTAATATATCATCCGCTTGCTTCTCTGTTCTTATATCCCAGAAGCGTAATTTTTTATCATAATGCCCGCTTATAATGGTCGAGCCTAGACTGTCGGTGGTCACGAGGTCATTGCAACTGGAGCCGGCGAATTTCGTTTCAATACATGCTATGCTACGGAGATCCCATACCTTCAGCGTTCGGTCGTGGCTGCCGGTTACCACTTTAATGGGCTCTTGCAGATATTTGGCCGCCATCACTTTGCCGCTGTGGCCGGTGAGTGTGTGCTGAAAGGAAAGAAACATAAAAGGGGAATATTATTGAAGGAAATTGATATGTATTCTTATGCCTTATTCTTTGAAACGATATTTCTTCGGAATAAGCATAAATTAATGTGTTTTCCTATTCAGGAATAATTTCATTCTGAATTTTAAAATTCAACTTGACACATTAGGAGGACATTATGCAAATGGTCATCGACCTAAGTAAATTACAAACAAATAATTATATGTACATAGGTATATACTGCACCGAAATGCCATATGGTCGAGTTTTATGGCAGAAATTAAAAATCTTGAGTTTTCCCTAAATAATGAAAATTTTTTAACGAGTCTCTTAGTAGCGACGGGCTACTGATTGAAGCTGAGTCACACAGAAAGAAAAAAAATTAGTAAACATATATTATTTGAGTAGCAGCAAGAAAAAGCAAAATGTGTGTAAGATAAAATAATAGTAATTCTCACGAAAGCTTTTATAATCAAACGCAAAAAAATGTATTAAAATTTCTTTTTTACTCATAGCGTAGTTTAGAGTAATAACGTTGGTTTTTATAAACATTTTTATTATACAAATACTAGCACCCAACAGACACGAGTATCACAATGAACTCTTTACCAGAGACACAGTAAAAAGGAGTTAATATGAGCTGAGAATACATAAAAGCAATAAAAATACAAGTTTGAGTTTTAGAAGAAGACAACTTATAATTTTTTTAATTTTATTTTTTACAGCTGATTTTACGATAAGCAACAAGTTAAACCAGATCCCTTTCCACCTAGTCCTTCCAACGGAGTGGAGGTCTTCCTCTCCCTTTGCTTCCACTAGCGGGTTCTGCATCGAATTCTTCCAATGCGAAAAATTAGGTCACTTGACCGGTAATGGTATTTGTTACAGATGAGCGTGGAAATGAGCTAGCGATTTTTAGTAAGCGATTCAAGAATATATCACCCAATGAGAAGGAGAGAAAACAGAAAAAATAGAAAAAAACTTAGAATGCGAATGCTAACAGAAAATCACGACACTTACTGTAGTTATCTGTGAGTTTTACTCGTACTGCTTAAGCTCAGACCGAAATGGCAATAAGGAAGTATTTTGTCAATACTAACACAATTGGAGTATCCAAAGTCACAACAACAGCTACCGACTAAAAAATAGTAGTAGGATGTGACCGCACTCAAGGCAAATACGAGTTGTGTGTAGGTCACTGAAGTCCTAACGTTAAATATCAGGCAGGACATTTATGAACACTAAAATTAATTGCATACTTTTTATATGGTAGCTTCTAAGCAGATCTTGCTCCCGTTTAGTTGAAGTTTTTGACCGGCTTATAGAACATCATAACTTGCTTTTGTGTCAGTTAAAAAAATTATTTTAATAGTAAATTCAAAGTAAGATGTAGAAAGTGGTCAATTTGGTGAAATTTTATTATAGAGGAATGATACCATAGACAGAATTTTTTTTAGCACATTTTGATTTAAGTTTTGTTCACTTTTTGAAAACAAAAAAATAGAAAGTAATAAAAAACAAAATAAAATTAAATACAATAAACTAGTTTAAAAAAATAAAGAAAAATGCAATCAAATAAAATGAAATAAATAAAATTAGTATAAAATAAAATAAAAAAATATAAAATAAATAAAAAAAAAAAATAAAACAACACAAAATAAAGTAAAACAAAAAAAAAAAAAATAAAAAAATAAAATAAAATAAAATAAAATAAAATAAAATAAAATAAAATAAAATAAAATAAAATAAAACAAAAGAAAATAAAATAAAATAATTAATATAAAATAAAAAAAATAAATAAAGTAAAAGTAAAATAAAATGAATAAAATAAAATAAAATTAGATAAAAAATATAGTTAAATTAATTTAAGTTTAAAATACTAAATAAAAGAACGAAAAACTAAAGTAAAATAAAATAAAACAAAATTGAAAATGAAAATGAAAATGAAAAAAATAAGTTAAATAAATCATATCAAATTAAAATGCAAGTAAAATATAATAAAATTTAATTGAAAATAAATTAAAATAAAGTAAATAAATTAAGAATAAAAAAAGAAAATTTTTAATTTCAGGTGCGTGAATGCGTGAATTAATGTATTGCCACTTTATGACAGCCATTTCATAGGTTTTTAAAAAGGGATTCAGAACATTTCATAATTCAAAAGTTTAATTTTTTGCCTTCTTATTTTGTAGTGTTTTTCTTAAATTCGAAATTCATAATTTTTATAAATTATTTGTAAAGGTGAAAAAATGTTTAACCCAAATTTAAAAATATCTTAATTTACTGCTTTCTTGTGCAAATTATTACTTTAAGTAATTTAATTTAATTCAGTGAAAATCGTCAAGTTAACGCCTTCAAAACAATATTTACCTATAGAAACTGTTCACAGACACACTTTACGTACCAGCTCACCCACAATAATTACAGTGCACAGTTTGCAGTTCCGCGCAGGTAATTTACTTTAAAATAATTTTGGTTATTTGTAAATTCTTGTGTGTAAGGCAACACAAGTGAATTTTCGCCAACCTTAAAATGTTTATGATTACAGCGATTAATTTTATATACGAGAGTTCCTGTGTGAATGAATAAACCAAATTGTTCAACCCGAACTTGTGTTAATTTAGTTTTTTTTTTTCTTCTGACCCTTGATTATAGCCAGCAATTTTGCAAATTTAATAATAATAATAATAATTGGCGCCTTGTAATCGCTGAAACGGTTTTTCAAGTGTGGCCTAGTTAATTTTGTTGTCGCTTAAGTGGCACTAGTTTGCAAATAACTGAGTAGTATAGCAATAGGTTCTCGGTAGTTTCTTTTTATATTTTACGGAAGCCAAAAATATTTTTTTCTTACGCCGTTTAAGGGAATTTCTCTTGTGGCAAGCCAAAGACAACGTCAACTTTCTACGCCTCGAAGTTTCATCTGCCGGCGGTGTTCGATGAGCAACAACAACATTTGGTTATAATCTTTACAGAACAACGGTAATATACCAAAAGCCATTGCGGTGGCGTTTGCATGCTCTTAATCGGTCGGCTGACCAGTAAAGTGTCCATTTCAGTTGAGTTTTATATGTTTTATTGTGTGCTACCATTTCGGCTGCATTTATCAGTGCACAAAAACGCATTTTGTGCAAATATTTTCTATAAGAAAAGTGCAATATTCTTGGCTCGTGCCACATTCTACGTAGAACACTTTGAGTCTCTATGAATGGTTGGCTGGTCGCCTTTGCTGCTCTGCTCCCAAGGTAGTTGGTTGATTCGGTGGAGCTCGCATTGTTGGCTAGAATTAAAAGAAGCTGATTTGGAGATACTACTACCATTGGTTTTTATTGTTATTATTGTATTTGTTGTTGTTGCTGCTCCCACTGCTTAGCCATAGCTCGCCAGGCATGTGATTTATTGAAATAATTTTCGATTGTAGCATATTTTGGTTCTACTTTGTGAGCAAGCTCAGTCATGAATATGCATACATATTGTTTAAGGCATAAACTTTGCAAGCGTAGAGTAAAAGTCCACAAGTCTATTGAATATGGAATTTTCTACGATTTTTCGCCATTTCTATTAATTTAATTTACTTTTACACGTATGTATGTGTGTTTAACTACCAACAGTGCTTCCTACAAATATTTTATTCTTCTTCTTCTTCCTTATCTCTCCGTTTCCTTTGAATGCTCTAACGTTTTCCTTTTGTTCTTTATTACATTTTATGCAGTCTTATGAAGTTGTTGTTGTTATTGTAGATAACTGAAAATAAAGCTCAATCTAATTCGTTGACCGTAACGCATTTTTCATTGAGTTTAGAAATTGCCTTGCAGCTGTATATGTATTTATGGTATTATATATGTAATGTATGTAAAACTCGGTAGCATTGCAAGCTGAGCTACAAATCTGCTTTGTGTGCGAGCTACCGCAGCGTATAGTGCATTCATTGTTAGTCAAATTCGTTTCTAAGTTTTTTGTTTGTTTTATCTTCGAATCTCGATATTTATTTTTTGCTAAGACTCCATTGTTTGAAGACTAAGATATTGTTGCTTGTTACATCTCTTTCGATATATTTTACTTATTCACTTACATAAAAGCTGAGAACGATTAGACGCAGTGTACGAAATTTTCTATTTAATTTACGGCAGGAAGGGTCAAATCCTCCGAGTGTATTTCTGGCATGAAATAAAGGCACCTCATAAAAACCTTCAGCCGTTCGGAGGCGCGCTTTTATTATAAACTGAGGAGTTTCAGCGGTTACAATGTGCCAAAAGATTAGTCAACTACCAAAAAAAAAAATTGAAGAAAATCTCAGGTTGCAGAGTGTAAGATTTTCCCCGAAATTATGACTAAGATGATAAATCAGAAGTAATTAAAGATTTCTCTTTTTGTCTAGTTAATTTATTGACTTCATTATTCCAAATTGAAGCTTTTCTTGATTAAAAAACTAATTGAACGGTAAGCAAAGCACAACAAAATACTGAAAAAGGTGATGGAAAGATCTATATCTTCATTAAGGACCTCAAGTAGATTTTTCACAGTGTTATCGCTGAAATTCAAAGAACGTTGGAAAAAGAAGCCAGCAGCAAAAATAATATAAAAATAAATAATAATAAAAAATAAAATAATTGGTATATTGAAAAATTTCGAAAAGAAGCAATTTGATCAACCAAAAATCTACGATGAACTTAACTGTGAAATAAATTACCGTTGTTATTGCTGCACGCAAAGTTCGCAGAAGATATCACACACACATAAACTTTGTGCTGAGGTCGAACTACAGCTACGAAAAGGCAAATCAATATTAATTAATTTCGATGTGATATTATATAACTGCCGTTAGCTTCAGTAAATCTGTATATTATATTTACACTTCGGGCCATAAATCAAGCGACTTTTCAAGCGGCCACAATACACGTACTTCCATCCTTTTGCAATTGTACATTAGTACACATTGCGGGATAATTTTTGTTTTTTGGTTGCAAACGCGTAATTTTCTTATTAAATTATTGCACGAAAAATACAATAAAAAATAAGAATTCAATAAAATCGGAAAATGCCTATGAGCGGCGGTAACACGCGTAACTTGTGTCTTTGTTAATTGCCTTGAAGTCTTTGGAGTACTGGATTTAAGTTGAAATATGTTGCTGTCTAAGCGGATGGGGGAAAATGTTGAGGAGAACGGAAGATGATAAAATAAGGAATTGGGATGTTAAAAAATACCCTTGAATTTATTTATCGAGCGGTTTGGCTCTTCCAAATATGTTATGTTGGTTAATCATCTAAGCGTTACTAAAATGCAAGCTGCCGAGCGTCTTACCAAGCACCTTGGACCTTAAGAAACTAAAATTCAATTAACAGGAAGCAATTACTAGTCAGCGCCCAAAGATATGGAAGGACTTACGATACTCGCGTAAACAGTTGCTGTTTTTTCTTTTTTGTTTTTTGATCCTAAGCATATTTTATATTGGGCACTTAACTTTATTAATATTTCAATAACCTTGTTTTCGTTGTAATTATTACACTATTTCAGACTTTCAATAACCTAACTTTGCTCGAGAATATAAGAGTTACTGCGTGACACTAGCCTATCGTAGCGAATATGCCCCAAGAAAATATATTAATACAATATGACTGCTTGGTAGAACACAGGAGTTAACAAATATATTGTATATAATTTGCAAAAAAAAATTTCTTTTGTAAAAAAATAATTAAGTATAATAAAATAACATGAATCGCGAAAATTCAAGAATTTATACTAAACTGTTTAAAGTGGCGTAACTTTTTGAGATTTTTTTCTTAAAAAAAAACTGCATTTCACTTAAAACAGTGTATAAATTTTTATTTTATCGTTATTGTAAGTCTCCTTTTTTTCTTTATAATGAATGAGAATAATTGTAAAAGCATCTTTGACTTAAGGGGGGAGACTCATGTAAATGCCTCGAAATCGGTCATTTTTTAATATTTTTTTTTACAGTGATAAAATAATTTAATTGTTTAGAACTTTTAACACAACTTTATTTAACATTTTAAGATTACAAAAAAAATTTTTTTTTTTTTTAATTCAAAATGGTGGCTCAGCATGATGTCTTGTAGGCTGCCTCTAACGCGAGGTCCGAAACTGCTCCATTTGTCACTCATCAACCGTTGATCTGAAACACCAAAAAAAAATTTTTTTTTTTTCAGGACATATAAACGGAAAGGATAAACCTATAAAATTAAAAAGAAAAGGATAAAAGCCAATATAAAATCAGCCTTAAAAAAAAGTTACGATTTTGAGCTATATTTTTTGACCCTTTTGACCACAAAAAAATAAATAATCAATCAAAAATACCTGAAGTTTTAGGTTTATCCTTCCGGTAGTAATGTAGAGAAAAGCCTCATCAAATTTCAAACAAATCGGTCAATAATTTTTTGAGCTACAACACGAGCAGTTTTTCAAAAAGTAGTTTCGAGATAATCGCGTTTAAAGTTTCAGTACAGTACAATACGTACTTCGGTCCGCTCCACTGTATTAGCTATAACTTTGTAAATATTCGAGATTTTTTTTTCCGGCTCGTCAGTACACGCTCAACATAGTATACTTTCAGAATATCGAAAAAAAAATCGATTTTTTGAAAATTTTACATGAGTCTCCCCCCTTAACATTAAACAAATTTTATGGTCATAAAAAGTCTACTCTACGTAATATATTAGTTGTGTTACATAGTTATTATTATTTTTTTTTTGTTGTGAAAATATACATTCCGTTTAATGAGAACCACAATTAAAACCACTTCTTTATAAATACTCCAAAAATTAATACAAAAATAATAAATTAAATTTTTGTATGAAACAGCACAAATACACGCACACTGCCAACTACAACCTCAATAGTTGTGTATGATTTGTGCAAATTATGTCAGTGGCATTATATTACCAAACCAAAGCCGAAATCATGATTAAAAAGTTCGCTGTTTAAGTCTTTCGTTTTGTTTACTCATTACATTTTATTTCCATTTTTAATTGATTTAATCTTTTATTTGAGTATTACTCTTAGTCTTGTTAAACTTTTTCTCATTCAATAGAATTTTATTTTGCTTATTCATACTTTTTTTTTTGCTGTTGGCCACATTTCATGTTCAATCGAAACGGCACTTGGTTATGGCGGCTGCGATAAATGCTCACTGAAAGTGGCATAAATCACGTTCTCGGTCAATTTTAATCACGATCAAAGCAGACGCAGTCTTAGACGTAATAAGATATGAGCTGCAGTCATTGCTGTTGCTGATTTGTAAATGGGTTGAAGTGATAAATAGCTAATATTACAATGTTTAAGAATATATTGGCAACTAAATGTTGGTAAATATGGGTTAGATTATTTTTGTATAAATTAACACTACATTCTCCATAATGCTTCCCCTGAGTCTGTCTGATTCACAGTGGCGTTAACAAATTGTTGTGGCACAATTGCATTATTTCGAATTTATGTTGGGAGTTGGTGTTGTTCAGTGATGAGTAAGCAGATTAAAGGCATCTTTAATGACTGAGCATAATTTCAGTTGTTCATGGCGTATTTTTCACATATAGTTTTTGCTTCCAAGCTAATTTTTAAATATAGCTAATATAGCCATTAATAGCAAAATATTATTGAGAGCAGAAAAAATATCAAAATACATATAATTGCCAACATTTGATAATTGGAAGTAAAAGTGTGATTTTAATGAATTTTACTCACATTAGAAATGAAGAAAAAAATTTTAAATTTTATATAGTCACTAAAGTGTTGGCTAGAAATACAACACACACAAATATTTATATAAGCAATATACTTAACCATCAACGCAGCGCCTACTTGGCTACGTTTTATGCTCATGCGTTGACTATACAAATGTTAATTAATTACTTGTTGACTTGGGAGCATAAACGTTCTTATGGTCCTAACGGTATATTGTGTTTGTTTGCAATTAACATTTGTGTATTTACAAATATTATGAGTAATATTAGCTCATGGAATTCAAGAATAATTTTTTTAATTTAATTTTTAATAGATTCATTCATTCATATGTTCGTCACTGGTGAGTTTGAATTATTATATAAATATACAGTTGGCTAATTTATTACAGCTGAAGCAGTTTTTGGCCGAACTCTTCTTTTATATTGTGGTATATTTTAATGTTTTCCCCCACAAATGGAGGTAGCTACTGTTTTTTGCAAGTTGCCTTTAAACGGCTGATGAGCTTTTAAAATAAGTTTTTATTCCATTTCAGAAATACACTCGAAGGTGTTGACAATCCCTGCCGAATGATGATATATTTTCAAATTATCTGAGCTTAAGCATAAAACCGGTCACATAAGCGGAGCAAACCCACCAGGGAATGAGAGAAGTCCTCGAAATTGCATTTTCTACGAAATATTTGATATGCACGTACTTTTGACTTGTCCATAATTTTATAGTTTGATCACCAATCTAAGAAACTACGGTAACCTCGGATCAACATTTTTTGGATCCTAAAAAAATGCAAATTTTATTCACTGCTGGAGCGTCCTTTTTTTTGTTTAAAATAAACAGTCTCACTTATGCAATAATTTGTATCATATGCATGTGGTCAATAACAGCGATTTATTCCTTTAGTCTAGGAAATTTCTGTAAGACTTAACATTCTTCTTGGAATGAAGGCAGCTGTTAAGCTTCAAGTTAATAACATCGTTGTTAGTTACAGAGACGGGCAAAGACAAATAGACGAGAAATGTTTTTGCTCAAAATACACTACTTAACTATGGTATAAACATTTAAAATTGATGCGAAAAATTCAGGTTAATCAGCAAGAGCATATTTCATGAGGAAAATTACTAAGCTGCAGATGAGAAAGAAAATACAGAAGCTAAAAATGCAAAACCGAAGCAAAGAGCGTAACTCAAAAAGACAATATTTTCTTGAGAGAATTATGGCCATAAAACGCAAAGAAAAAGTCAGAAAAAGCAAACGCAAAATCCAAAACAAACTGCGGTCAATGCACGCCGATCGGAATACACAAAAATTATGAAAAGCAAATAAAAAAAATTATAATAACAGAGCACGTTAAACCGGTGCGAGAGAGAAAGAGAAAACGTAGAAACATAAAAGTGAGAATGCATGCACATACAGGTGAACTGGATGACACTCAAACGTATAAAACGCTCGTCGCAAACACTTGTAGGTAGTTTGTTAGTTCGAAGGCAAATATGTTTGAGAGTAGCACAATATGCCAGGTTAAAACCGCAAATTTGAGTTGCGGTTTGTGAGAGAGAAAATCAATCGATAGGCTTTTTCTTTGGTCAATGTCAAGGCAAATGTTAAATTGTGATATGTAGACTTTAGGCTCGATAGCCATGGAGGAGAACTTGTAATAACAATAATGTGAAGCTATAAGTTCTCTGGTAGAAAAAATATTTTACTTACAAGTGATTTTTAGAGAATCATGTGATCATTTGATACTATGACAATGTGATATTATGATCAAGTGATTTGAGGATCATGTGATCTCGATGGGATCATCACTCGAAAACTGGTGATCAGTAATGGTGATCTTAAATGTCGTGTCGGTTGGGCTTATTATTATTATTACAATGGTGATCATTTATCCTGTTAAACCAGATAAAATTCAATAAATAAACATAAATAAATTCAGTGCAAGCAACTTTTTGGTTATTTTCAAGGGAAAAAGGAAAATCTCTATTTTTCATTATTTAAAAACGATATTTCAAATATGCTTAATTTTTTCCTGAAAGTTTTGTAAGTGATATCAACTAATTCATTTGCTATTTAATGTAAGAATCCTAGAAAAATATATGATCGCCATTAGAGTTTTGAATATTTGCTAATAATTCAATTCTTCCGCGATTTTTCTAGAAGGAACTTACATAATTTAAAAACAAAAACAAATAATTTAATGATAAAAATTAAAATCTGAAATTAAAAAATAATATATAAAGAAAAAAAATTAGAAATAATATCTGCATATAATGAATCCAATTCAACTTTTTAAATAAAAATTTTGTAATTAATTTCATAGTTGAGTTTAAACATCAATTTTTCGCAATTTATTAAATTTTTAAAAATCAACTCACTCACTCAGTAAAATAGCAAACTCTATTAAATGCATACAAATGATCGTTGCCTAATGAGCATTTCCCAAAATTATCATCAGCAACATAATTATGTGGTAATATTCTCCGTTTGGTAAATGATCTTCATTTTCTTCTACGCTGTTACTCACATATACCACCAAAGTATTTGCGGACGAGCACATAATTAAGTTACACACCTTCTCATTATGAAAATGTGTGTGTATGGTCCGTGGTCTTCAGAGCGCCAATTCTTAGTTAAGAGCCGAAGAAATTGTTTTCACCGACACCTTACACATACAACAACATTCCACCTCCGAAGACACCACATTTGGCCCGATCATCTCTTTCTGTGGCAAAAGAAGTCTTCTAACTTATATAACAACACATTACCTTGGCAAAAGACTTTAGTTCTACGGCGACCTTACAACGGTCAAGTACGATTTTGGTGCACACAAAACCCCAACTGCTGCTGTGTGCTTTACAAATACTTACTCATCACAAGTGTATGTAGTTTTTCTGAACAGTTAGTTGGCTATTTGATGAGGAAAAGAAAGTGTCCAGCAAAATAATATGCAACTAGTGCGAATAAGTTTGGAAATATTTTTTATTTATTAAAATAAAATAAAATAAAAAATTTAAATTCAAACTAAAAAATTTTTAAATAAAATTTTTGTGGGAAATGGTGTATTTACGCTGAGAAAAAAATTGTTATCCTTGTGCAAAAAGTGTTTGGTGAAAGATTGCGACTTGTGATTTTTTCACGAAATTTAAAGTGAAGTACAAAAATAATTTGGTTTGAGAAGTAAATTAAATATTTTCTCGGAAAAAGTGTGTCTTCTAAACATCAATTAAAAGTTATAAACATTGCAGAAATATTTAGGTAAGTGAAAAAAATTAAATAAAGCCAAAGTGTAATATAGAATTGAACTTGATTTTAAAAAAAGTGAAATTTAAAAACAGGATAAAATCTAATACGTTAATATAAAACGAAATTATATTAATTTGAATTAAATTAAATAAACTTAAAAAAACACAAAAAATCAAATAAAGTAAACTATTAAACTATAATAAATTAAATTATTTAAAACAAAATAAAATGAATAATTAATTTAAATTTTATTTATTCCAATTAAATTAAATTATGAAAATTAAAAAAAAAATAATAAACTAAGATATAAAAAATAGTATAAAATTAATTAAAATACTTCAAAAAAAATAAATAAATATAATAAAATAAAATATAACGAACAAAAAATAAAATAAAATTAAGTTAAATTAAATTATATATTTCATAAAAATATAATAAAAAAATTAAATTTAATTAAAATAATAAAATAAAATAGATTAAAAAAATTATATAAAATAAGATAAAATGAAATAAAGTAAATTTAAACGAAATGAATAGAATAAAATAAAAATAACATAAAATGAAATAGAGTATTATTAGCAAAGAATAAAATACTAATGTTGTAAATCGACGATTCTTTTGCATGTACAACGTTGGTACAATTAGTGCCACTAGAAAAAAACGCAAGGCCTAAAAATATGCAATGAATTTCAAATACGAACCCTATCACTGGGTACAGTTCGTACATAAGTGAAACAAAAGCCGTAACGTTACTTAACATAACATAACATACCATAGTGGTAATACCATAAAAACATTTTTAAATAGTGAATATTAGTTTTTGAAGAAAAAACCAAAAATTATTCAAATGTAAAAACATTAAAATAAGGCATAATCTCATAAGCATCGAGTAGTTGTTGCTATTTTTATACAATAATCCAAAACAAATATTAAACAACTTCAGTTGTATGCTATATTTAATTATTTTTAATACATTTTTGGTTTTGTGTACTTATCATGTGCACAATACAGCAGAAGGAAATTATCATAGTATTAAGCAATCGCATAGATAATAGGAAGAGAATAGGGTAGGATCTTAAGAGGAACTGAGATAAAAGGAAGTGTAGACTGCGAAGGTAGTGCCAGTAATGTAGATTTGATTGTCGAACAATTGTTTTTCCTTATTTTTCTTTTGCTGAAGATATTGGCAGATACTTACAATGCCTCCCTCATAACTCAAAGAACTAAAAAATTAGCAAAATTTGTTTTTTATATTTTTTTGTAATAATCGTATTTAGCATTTTGCATTGGTAATCCTTAGCAAAATACACTCAGCAATAAAAATAATATTCAGTTTTTCTTAAAAACATTCTCAAAATATTAATTATAAAAATTAGTTAGAACTAAGAATAAAAAAGATAAAAATAAAATATATAAAATGGATATTTTTACTCTTTTAATTGCAATACTAAACTTTTAAAAAAACTTAACACTCAATAAAAAGTCATTGAGCAAAATATTAAAATTTCATGGTTCAAAACATTTTGCCCTGCATTCTCCCGAAAAGAATAAAATATAATATACATATATACATGTATATATAATGCAGAGCTCTTTAACAGATTCACTGCTTGCTTAAGTTAACTCAAAAGCACCGCCTCTCAAAATATTGTTCACTAAATGATTGATTGTCGCCACAAATTGGTTTTTAAGCACTTCAAATAACAACAAAAAATTCTGAAGGTGGAGTGCGGTAATGCAATGGCAATGTGGTGGGAAAGTGACGCATTCCACTGCGGTTCTATTCATAATTTTTAATAATATTTTTCACATATCACGCTTTTAATACTAATGAACTGAGGTGGTTGGCTGAGAAAGTTAGAGCAAAACATTATTCTATAATAAATTGTTCATGGCATTTTTCCTGAAAGGGTTAAATAAATCACTAATGCCTAAGTATGGAGATGTAAAGAAATTTTAAAAAACAAAATATTACAAATTTGTTGAAGCGTTAATTTTGTGGTGTAAATATAGTTGTTTTTAATTTATTTGGATACGTAACTAATTTAAGAATATTTATTGTTAATCATTTTATTTTTCTTGCCATGAAGATAGGTATATGTAAATAAATCTATGTATTGGTTTAAGTCAGGCTTAATTATAAAGTATTTTATTAAAAGCAATTATATTATGATGTAACATTTTCAGTAGAAAAAGGAGTAATAAACCCTATTTAGTTATCGCTTTTTACGATATACATAGAATAGGAAATCCTAAAGAAGAAAACAGGAGGTATCAGGTGAAATATATAATATGTATAACAAAAAGCATAACCACAAGTATATACTAGTAGGCTGATCTATAACTAAAAGCTAAATACATAAAAGCAATAAGTGTTTGCAGACTAAACTTTAATGACGACACGAAAATCATTAATCCTCAGAAATTAGTTGAACGCAGCAACCATTAGAGGCAGCTGGTAGTCAGCGCGGCAGGCTAGTTTTTCAAAGGCTAAGAAAATATAAGAACACGTGGTCTGCGAATACAAATACTAACCCTTTCATCATATTGCTGACAGCAAAATAGAAAAATAAAAGATATTCAAGCCTGCCAGTATGACTGTAAAATAAATTAGATTTTCACAACCCCAATAGCAATACTGTGCAACAGCAATAACAACACACGCAATGCAAGTATGTAGAAATAATAATAACAACAATTGCTGCACCATTTTTGTAATCATTATTACAACTGATGCCTTTGTAGGAGCCACACAGCGACTTTGAATTTGAGTAGCACAAAAGAGTGAAAAAATCAATTTGCAATAATAATAATAAAGGAGTATAATATTTTTCACAGCTAAGCCCCATATACATACATATTCATATTCATTTATATGTCAATATGTAACCTCCTATAAACAAATAAATTCAAGGACATTCTTGGGGAGAACGTGTACTGACCACAAGTAAAATAATTAAAAAGAAAAAAATAAAATACATATATATTTTAAAGAGATGAATAATCATGGAAAAAAGAAAAAGTACTAAATCCCTCTAAAGCCTGAGTTTCTGTTTGTAGGGGGACAAAGATTGAGTACTGACCACCAAAGGTGTAATTAGAGCACAGTGAAGAGCACAACGAATGGGCATAGAGATGGAAATATATACGTAGGTACAAGTAGATATGACAAGATGGTGATGGTGCCTGAAGGATATGAAAATGAATTCCTCATAGCACTAATAGGTGCTGATGGTCACGAGGTTACGTCGGTGTTAAAAGGTGTTGATGGTAATAATAGTGCGTTAATGATGATAAATGGATACGAAAAGGAGAGCATAAATGTGTATGCACTACTCGACTCATTTGGTCAGTTCTCATAATATAACTGACATACAACTTTAACTACTTGGTTTTACCATAATTGAAATTTTATTTCAAGAACTCAGTCGTAAAAGCATAAATTTGCACATTTTTCCACATCCAGAACTTCTATGTTACAAAACAACTTCGTCGAAGCAAAGTCGAAATTCAAATTATGGTACATCAAAAGATTATTTTAAGGCGATTAAATCTTGATCAAATTATCAATTAGTCACCAAAAAATTTATTCAATGAATAAGCAAATAAAATAATTTATCGGTGAAAGTTATTTTGTTTACATGTTTACATGTGTATGTATGTATATACGAGTACTTCTTTATGTTTCACTTTCCAATTGACTCTGACACTCAATCAGCACACCTTGAGATAAGCTTTTTTATTCTCATTCTTATTTTGTTTCTTCTTTATTTACATTTTTGCACATATAGTACATACATGCTCAACATTTCGATGATATTCAGCAAATTTTGTTCCTCCAACTTTCTTCTTATATTTATGTGGTCATCGCTGCTCTTAAGATTCATTGAGATTGACTTCAATTTCTTTGAAATTCTTTGATTTGCTATTTCATGGAATAAACAATAATTTCTTCTATATGAAATGTTTTCAACAATCACTTGAAGTGGGTGTTTACCCAAATTTCTAATTTGAAAATGTTTGTATGTATGTCACACATATAACAACTATGAATGGATTGAGATATCTAACCAAAAGTTTCGAAGAATTTCCTAAAAAAATGTTTTTCTTTTGTTGTTTGTTTGTCCTACTATTATGAACTTTGCTGAAAAATATTTTTTCATTATTATATAACAAACTGGTTAGCAAAACTATTAAGTAAATATACTTTTGTGTAATTGGTAACAGTTATATCATATCAAATTTAGCAATGTATGACATTAACATAAATATAACAAAAGAAAATTTATATCTAAGGAGAAGGCAAATGACCTGACTCATAAAAAATACAATTTTCGAAATATGTATGTACCGTCAGAAGCACTTACGCAGGCTCCAATTGACATATACACTTGTGCTGGTACAAACACAGTTAAATAAAGAATATCAAAAACATTGCCAGTGAAGAACACAACAACAAAAGAATGTTGCAAAACCTACTCTGTTCATTAGAGCGGCATTTTGTAGAATTAAAGCGAAGTTTAAAGCAATAGAATGACAGACTAATAAAGACCCTATGTGTGAGCCAACAACTCACAAGGTGTCTGTCATGGAGGTCGCTTGGCAGCTGAAAAATTAATTCATAATTCGCAAAAATGTTAGCGCAAAAATGGTGAATGAAAAGTAGAAGTAGAAGAGAAAGCATACGAAATGTTATTGGACTTTAGTCAGGCGTTCAGTAGCCAACGTAGAGCGTTTAAATTAGATACACATTTTATTCATTGCCTACCAAGCCTTGCTGCATAACTGTTAAACGATATTTAATTGCTATATTATTTGCAGCATTTTATGGGAAGTGGCAAAGAAATAAAAAATAGTAGTAGTAATAAGAACAACGTGATTTACATAAAGACTAAAGTATGTACAAATGTAGATTATATTTACGCATGGTGGCATATGAAATTATTAATATACATATATGTCCATATGCTACTAAAATGTTCTTTTTGGCGTCAATGACCTCTCGTAGGGCAAGCTGGTCGTATTATGTCTTGGGATAGTAGCGAATATGTGTATGCAAATGCTTAAGGTAATCCTCCAGTTGTGGAACACTTAATGTCACCTAAGTTCATTTGTAAGGCATTCAACTTTAATTCATTATACTTTTTGTTGTTTCTTATTCAACTTAATTTTTATTTTTTCCACGTTTCATTCATTCCTCTTGCCATTTTGCGATTACTTTATTTATTATCTTACAATTTAATGCTAGGTGGGCAACTTTAGTTTTTTCAACTTAGAGAGTAAAACAAATGCTTTTCTTGAATTTGTTTTATTACAAAATAAATAATAATAATAATAATTACCATCTAACATGTTATATCATTTTAGTTTATTTGCACGAATGTATTGCGAAAAGCAATAAAGAAGAACAATAATAAGAAACACACTTCGATGAACGCGACTTCTTCTTGACGATTCAAAATATTTTAACTGATTGGTAATATTCACTATTAAAAACCCGATTTTCCGATTCTGTTTCTGACTTTAAGAGTTTATTTATTTTCATACATGGTATCGAAATTGTTCATATATACTGCAAGCAAAAGTCTCTTTTTTCTTTATGTGCAACAGCTTACTTTTGTTGTAGCACGGCGTGAGCATTTTTTGCTTTTACTTTCAAATATTACTCGAAATGCTCATATTTTTATGGCAAAAATTTTCTTTGTGCTTTCGAGACACTTTCCAAGTGCGTAAAGCAAATTTCTAGTCGTAAAGAACTCACTTTCTCAGACATAAAGTGGTATACCATAAACGCACTTTGCTCACACAAAGCCAAGAAAATACTGAAAATGCTGATTTAGTCGTTTCTTAATTTCTTAAATATTATATTTTTATAGCGCACATCGTTGTGGCCATCATAAAAGCAATCATCTATCAATTCAACATGCCTAAGCGAATAAAGCTTAAATCAAATAATAGCAAATAGTGGTAGACAATAGTTGTAAAAAAATATTAAACATGAAAGTGCCATCAGAATTATTACAAATCTTGGTAAATCATGCGTTCAGAAAGTGAAATAATGCCAAAACAATATAAACGTTTCATTTGAAAAGAAACAGATGAATAGCACTGAAAAAAAAAATATGTTTTACTTGACTCTGTTATATTTTATTTTAAATATTTTATTTTATCTTAATTTATTCTGTTTTATTTTTTATTTAATTTTTTTTTTATTTGTTTTTTTTTTTTTTCTATTTTTTTTTATTTATTTATTTTTTTTTTTATTTTTTTTATTTCATTTTTTTTTTATTTGATTTTACTTTATTTTACCTAATGGAATCATGCTAAGAAGTGGTTCAGTATGTTCAGGTGAAATACAGTTATAAAAGCAGGTTAAAATCAAGAGCATGTTGCTTGGTTGAACACTAAGTGCAGGAATATATGTTTACATGTGTGCACAATTATTATCGAAAACGTGAAGCCCATTAAGGGAATACATCGAAAGGACTATGAAGCAAGAAAAAGAGAGATTTTGTCGAACATGACATTGCACAAAAAAGCTATATTGCCAATAAAAAGCAACCAAAAAGTATAAAAAAAAGTTAGTAGCTAAAGAAGACTAGAAAAATCGAGCAAAAGGAAGGTTTAAACATGCTGTTTATGCTGTAAAACAAACTGTGAACCAGATAAAATTGATTCAACGATGGTGGCAACGAGCGCGCCACTTGCAAAGATTACATAGACCATATACCGCTGTATGTAGGTATGTAAGTATGTATGTGTGTGTGTAAGTATATGTCTGACACGTTTGATGCGATTAAGTGAAAAAATAAGTGGGGCAAAGTGGGTGATAATTTCGCATTCAAGTACAGAATAAAATTTAGGTAGATTTAATTTTTTGTTGTTTTTTTTAAAAAGGACGATAAAAACGGATTTTTTTACTATTCAATGGTTTCTGTGAGCTTCTATTTTTACTTTAAATGAGTGAAATTTAAGTCTGAGAATGCAAATATAATGTGGGAACTCATTACAGAGCGCCTTACATAACATCCAATTAGCCATTATTCATTTCAAAATTATATGCGTACAATAACAACAATGATGGGTTGATCGAGTGCAAATAAGCAAATAGTTGGATGGATCACAAAGTTATTGACGACTTTCTGTTACCTGTGAATTTCGTAAGTATAAGGATAATGGGAGTATGTATAGGAGTATCCTGGTACCAAAGACTAAAGGAAAAGATAACTACAATTACTTATGTGTTTGAATATCATGAGATAACTAAATGTACAGACAGACTTTTGAGGTTCCTAGTGCCAACGTCTTTCTCTAACCACACTAACCAACAACGATTACCGAGACAGCAACGTCATAACATATACTATACACATCATCCACACATAACAAATATACATTTTCTGCGCGTTAACATCACTGTTGCCACCACAAATTATGCTCTCGCAGTCAGACCGACCGCAAGCTAAACGTGTCAGCCACAGGTGCTGCTGGCACCATTTTATTGCGACGCCTCGAATTTGGCCAAACAAACTACTAGTTATTTCTACTACTTAGGTTGTTGCTCTGTGCTAGCCCAAGCTTCAAGCATCCAGCAGCGATTGAGCAACAATTGCTGACACGCATATAAGGCCGCGTCACGCAATGAGGCAAAGCTAGTAGCTGCGATTGTTTTCTCCGCGAAAAATACAAAAACCATCAGGTCAAAAGATATTTTTACTACGTCTGGTAGGTTGTTAATGTACCATATTACTATTTGTATACTTATCCTAGTCATGAAAATGCATTACAATTTTTGGTCGATTTATGCAAGTGCCAGAGTAGATTCATCGATGTTAATTCCAATATGACCATTCTGTTGAAGAGTTGGTCTAGCTATTGACCTCATTGAGATTCGGTGTCTTTTTAAATACAAGATAATCCATAAGTCACCACAACAATTTATCGCCTAACACTTGCATTTCGAATAATGAATGCCTAAAGAAATTCCATTAATTTTATAAACAGGTTTTTATGTGTAAATTACTGAAGTATTAGGTCTTAGCTCTGCCTTACTTACTTTATTGCTCGTAGTATTCTATCTTTCTTTGCTTGAGCACTCGAAATTGGGATAATAGCGTCACGAAGAACCCATTGCCACGCGGATTATGCTGAAGTCACGCCAATAATTTTGCAATAAAAGAGTGAATTAATGTAAAAAAATTGATGCCACTGACAAAGTCGCAGATTTTGTTGGTTTCAAGATTTAATAGAAGTGCATGCTTGCATATACTCGTCAGAATGTCTTCTTCAGCATTTGAGTAATACAATATTTTTTTATTCCCAATCACGCCCACAATCATTAATCGTAATCATCATCATTACCATTAGTTACCGCAGAGCAATGCTGCTGTTACATTGTCTTTCAAAAAATTATAATCCAACTGGCTGCGGTGGCCATTGCATACCCCATTAAATTTCAAGCAATTTGCCACTGGCGGATTTGACTGTCACCTGTACTCGCCCCTTTCCTTCGGTTGCAACAAACATTTTTGCGGAAGGTTCTATTCACACGTATTAGGCAGACAGTAGCTAGTAGCGATGTATGTAGCAACTAGTAAAAAGAATTGTTGCTGATTACAGTAGTGAGTTTTATTGGGTCACCACAGCTACCTTATATGTAAGGGATATCAATACAACAACAAAAACGACAACAAAAAAATGGCAGGAAAACAGTAGAAAATGTTACAGTGGCACATAAAAATCAAACCACACTCATATGTTGCAGCACCTTAAATTACCACAAACATTCACTCATACACAAATACATGTAAGAATGTCATGCAACTTCTAAGTGGATTTTGATGTCATTTGTGAGGCAATTTGATCGGCTGCTGATATGTTGCACTGCAATTTATTCAGTCAGTTTCTAGTGAATTTTATTGTTGGTTGATGTTTTCCGCTTATTTCTCTTGCCTTTTTCTTCCATTTCATTGATTTTTTTAGTACCTAATTATTTTTAACTCCGTTCCTTTAACATTTACTCAGACTAAAAAATATTATATAGCAATAACACACTGTCTCATAACCGTTAAGCACACAACGATACATTCTAAGTACTCATTAGAGCTCTTAGCTCTTGGCTAGACGTGTAGGTGTGACAGTGCGAGTGAGCGGACTTTAATAATATCATGTTTTTAACTAGAGGTTGCAATGGCTTCGTCTGCCCGGAATTTTAGTATTAATAAAATTATTAAGATTGTACGCTTTTTATTTTATTTCAATTTATATACTATAACCTCAAGAGATTTAAAAACTAAGAAAACTTTTCCACCTATTAGTCTAGACAAGGAGCTTTCAGTAGATGAAGGACAAAACTATTTCCACAATTTTTTCGCATAGATAGGTCCCGAGTTCACTTCTAGAAAAAGGAGGTCTCCACATATTAACCTTGACAAAGATCCACCTACATACATATGTTCCACATATTCAAAAAAAAAAACCGTACTATCGAGTTGATCCCAGTGCCACTTTCTGTCAGAAAAATATGTACCAGATATTAATTTAAGCCAAGAGTTACCTAGGTACCAAATTTCATGCAAATCGAACACTTTAAAAATGAATAAGATTTTTTGAACAGATCGGCACCAGGTCAACATCTCTGAAAATCTTTTCTCTCCACAAGCCTTTGTCAAGCACAGCAGACATCTTCCAAATTTCAAACCAATAACATGTGAGTTGATACATCAGTCATTCAGAACAAAGCCCTTTAAATGCATTCTTCTTCCGAATTTCACAAGTTAAGTTTTCGATTTATTCCACACAATCAACGCCACTAAGTCAAAACATACGAGTAATATTAGGAATAATAACAGGCACAGCTAAATTGAATTAACTAACTTTGGAAGCTATTTAAAATTCTTTAAATTCACTCTGTAAACGCAAGGCGGTGGTGAGCCTAATTTTATAAAGAAAAAAATAGCAAAGAACTATCGAGAGCGCTCAAGCAGAATACGAGTGACAAGTTGATAATCGGCGTAAGACACTGAGAAGTGGTTTCACAGTCGACAGCAAGTTCTACAAGGATGGCAGGATGGAAAAAAAGTGGGAAGAAAGGAACGCCAAGAAGCTGGCCACACAACAATGCAGAACGAATATTGTACGCAACAACTCGTTGGCCGCATAGTTGAGGACACAGAACGAGATTGTTTCAATGGGGAACGCACTTGGAACACAAGAGCACACACACGCTGGCACTGCTGCTGCTACTTTATGATTATTGGCTTTTTTTTTATTTTATTTTTTATTCTATGCGAACGCAAAACTATGTTATCCAAGTTCGGTGCACAGCAAACAACCGTTTGAATGTCATCTATAAATTCCAGTTAAATCAGAACTCGCTACAAAAACAACTACAACGACGAGAATGATAAAAACTAACAGCAGCAGTCCACATGCTGCATGCCACAACGCATTGACTGGTCTAACAAGAAGAAGCACATCTTTTACGGCAATAGTAGTATTACAACTACAATAAAAACATAACAACAACCAGCAACATTGACTTTAGCGCAAAGCATAAGAGTTAAGTCACAAGAAGACAATCCAAACGAAGTTGGTGCGTTCGGTGCACTATTCAGGACAAGTCCAAAATCAAGCTCCAAAGTTTGTGTTACAATACTAACAACAGTGGCGGCGTAGTCTACAACAGTCACTAGAAAAATTGCTGAACGCAGTAATTAGTGGATGGAAACAGTTTGATCGATGTGCTTAAAAATGAAGAGGAAGAGATGATGACTAACGTGATAATTTAAAACAAGTGCTTAGACTTGTTTGCTAAAAAATTAAATAATTAGTATTTATACTTGTATGTTGAACTATATTTTGTAGTGTGACATTTAGCGCATGAATCCAACACAACGCGTAAGCTCACCATCGGCCACTCAACAAGAGATTATAGCGACGCTTTCTGACAACACTGACAATATCTAAGTCAGTAATACTGGACACTATATAGAATGAAATGCCGCAACATAACTTAATATAGCATAACACAATATGATTGTCATGATCTTATTATAAATTCTTGTTGATTTTTGATTTAACATCTATAAACAAATTAAAAAATAAATACATTGAATCTACATAAAAAAATATAATAGTTCAAAACATACTTTTAGTTTAAACAAGTTCACGCAAAAAGCACTGGCGACTGCTGCGCCTCTGGTGATGAAAAGACCAAAATGCATAGGCACGTCGAAGACGGCATTCTAACCAAACATAACTATCCACTATCCACTATAAAGCACTGAGGTTTTCCGTTCAATTGATTTAAACGAAAAAAAAGATAACAATACAGTCATGAGAATTATGCCACCCTCACATGACTACCTCAATGTTGTTGTAGCAAATAAATAATGGAATATTATTACTAATCGCTGGAAGCTGGTTTTCTGTGTCACTGAATTTTACATACCAAGATTCTGACCTTTTTTAGTAACACGCTGAAATAAATGTATGCGCATATTTAATTAATTAAAACCCATTTTCAAACATTTCCAATAACGAGTAACTTTGTAAACAGCAACAAACCTGCATTGCTCTTTTTACAAGTGAAAGTCTGCAAGTCGAACGTGAAGATAATGAGTTTCAAGTAAATTTATGTATTTGGACTTCACGCAATACGATATATGCTTATGTGTATGCAGAACACTGTGAGATGAAAGCAAGCAAAATGTAAGCAAACTAGTATATAAAAGAAAATAAGAAGCAAATGACGGCGGGAGAATCATATGAAAAAGCGCACGGGTAGTAGGTCAAGTCTTCAATAGTAGATAGTTAAATTAAATAACGAAATTAGTACATACGCAGACACTTCAATATTTATATGTCTGTAAACTAAGGAAACTAATAGCTAAGCTAACTAACCAAGGAAATAAAGTATAATAAAATGAAATTTAAAAATTGCAAGGAACAGAAATAAATATAACAAAATAAAATTAAACTAAATTTCATTAAATAATAAAATATAACAGAATAAATAATATAAAAAAATAAAATAAGATAAGGTATAAAAAAAATTAAATAAAGTATATCAAATACATTAAATAGCAAAAATAAGATTAAACATTATATTAAAATATTAAAAATAAAAAAACAAAATTAAAATAGCAAAATTAAATAGATAAAAATTGAGTTATTTTTAACAAAACAATATAAAATAGAATAAATATTATAAAATAAAATAAAATAAAATAAAAGAAAATAAAATAAAATAAGACAAAATAAAATAAAAGAAAATAAAATAAAATAAAATAAATTAAAATAAAATAAAATAAAATAAAATAAAATAAAATAAAATAAAATAAAATAAAATAAAATAAATAAAATAAAATAAAATAAAATAAAATAAAATAAAATAAAATAAAATAAAATAAAATAAAATAAAATAAAAAAAAAAATAAAATAAAATAAAATAAAATAAAATAAAATAAAATAAAATAATAAAATAAAATAAATTAAAATAAAATAAAATAAAATAAAATTAAATAAAATAAAATAAAATAAAATAAAATAAAAGAAAATAAAATAAAATAAAATAAAATAAAATAAAATAAATAAAATTTAATAAAATAAACTAAAATAAAATAAAATAAAATAAAATAAAATAAAATAAAATTAAATTAAATTAAATAAAATAAAATAAAATAAAATAAAATAAAATAAAATAAAACAAAATAAAATAAAATAAAATAAAATAAAATAAAATAAAATAAAATAAAATAAAATAAAATAAAATAAAATAAGATAAAATAAAATAAAATAAAATTTAATAAAATAAATTAAAATAAAATAAAATAAAATAAAATAAAATAAAATAAAATAAAATAAAATAAAATAAAATAAAATAAAATAAAATAAAATAAAATAAAATAAAATAAAATAAAATAAAATAAAATAAAATAAAATAAAATAATAAAATAAAATAAAATAAACTAAATTAAAATAAATTAAATTAAATTAAATTAAATTAAATTAAATTAAATTAAATTAAATTAAATTAAATTAAATTAAATTAAATTAAATTAAATTAAATTAAATTAAATTAAATTAAATTAAATTAAATAAAATAAAATAAAATAAAATAAAATAAAATAAAATAAAATAAAATAAAATAAAATAAAATAAAATAAAATAAAATAAAATAAAATAAAATAAAATAAAATAAAATAAAATAAAATAAAATAAAATAAAATAAAATAAAATAAAATAAAATAAAATAAAATAAAATAAAATAAAATAAAATAAAATAAAATAAAATAAAATAAAATAAAATAAAATAAAATAAAATAAAATAAAATAAAATAAAATAAAATAAAATAAAATAAAATAAAATAAAATAAAATAAAATAAAATAAAATTAAATAAAATAAAATAAAATAAAATAAAATAAAATAAAATAAAATAAAATAAAATAAAATAAAATAAAGCAAAAAAAAAATATGTCAAGATAAAATCAAACAAATTTATATAAAAAATTAGTAATTAAAATAAAATTAAAATTACTTTTTAATCAAATGAAAAAATAACCATCAAAAATTAAAAACTTGATACGAAAAAAATTTAAATAAAATAAAACTCAATAAAAAAATAAATTAGCAGAAGTCACAAACTCAATATAATTTCAAAATAGCAAATTTTTATTTCCTTGGACTGTTTAATAAGAATGTGTAGTTTTTTTTTGGTAATGCTTCTAACCACGCTTGTCTTTTCTGCTGTTTCTTATTATTTGCATTTCTCGGTTATTTTTTTTTTTTTGTAAGTCTTAAAGGGTGGCACTAGGAGCTTATTAACTGCCGCCAATGGTATGGCAATTACAGCGAAAATTTCGCCATTTGTGGTCTCCATACCTCATTACTAAATATTGGCGAATCACGTTTTTAACGACGAGCCATTAAAAATGCAATCGAATTTACAACACCAAAATAATAGTAAAAAAAGCAACAGTGGCAACAATAACAACTGCAGCAACAAGAGATGAAATTAAATTGAATGTCAATGCCAATGCCAAGAGGGCACCGTGACAGTGGCCGTGGCCGTGACAGTCGCCGTGACAGAGCAACGTTTGGGCGAACAAAATACAAAACAAAATGCCGAAGCTGTGAAATCTACTGCAGTAGTTTGCTAGAAAATTCAGTCAGCAAACTTGGCAAAGAACCAGTAACTTACAAAGCCAACACCAAAAACAAAAACAACTAAAAAGCGTGTTGCAATAGCGACAACAACAAAAACAAATGACAGCATTCAAAGAACAGCCATTAAATTCATTGACTTTCATTGATTTGCTGCACACCCCAGCAAGCAGCAAACAGCAAGATACGCAGACACAAGCACAGCGGCGTGCGGGGCTCTGCGAAAAGTTAACGATCCAGTGAAAATAAATAAATATTCATTTAAACACCACAAGCTGAGTCACTTAGCATTGACTTGGCATCTAATTCGCTATCAAATTAACAACATAAAAGCCATGTTGCACCAATACTTTACAAGCCCTCACACAAATGGCCAAGTCAATAAAGATTAAAAATCCCTTTTGGGCAGCTCGAAAAGTGTAGAAAATTTTGGTACTCTGAGAAAGGACAACAAATAGACGAAGTGAAGAGATGTGAAGTTTAACCAATCTTCTCTTTGAACATTTTTGCTCTTAAATTCATTTCTTACCTTCTTTATATAAATAAATTTACAGAAGACTCAAACAGGTTCTTCTGTTTAATAATAAAACGCAAAAAGCTTACCTGTAAAAGAGAAGACAAAAATGTTTCATTCAAAATTTATAAATAAATTATAACAATGCAAAAATAAATGCATTTTTTAATACAGAAAATCTGTAAATGAATTGAAGGTTTTTTAATTTTATTCATAACTTTCCACACAGCCAAACCTAGCTATTTCATACCAATTCTAAACGAAATGAACTTTAAAATATTGCAAGGCTTCTTTACTTTAGCCTCAGGCAAGACCATAGAAGTCTGAAAAGAAATTGACAACATGATCTTCTTCTTACAGAGATCTTGAAAAAAACAAACTGAGTTCAATTTCGAGTGTAGTAATCCGTCCAATCTGAAATGGACTTAATTTGTTTTTTTTTTTTTTTTTTTTTTGTTAAGATATCACGGCAAATTAAGTTTTACAAGGGTCTAGTAGATTAACCAAAGCCTTCACATCCTGTTATTTAGCGGCCGCATAATTTTTTTTTGTTTTCTTCCTAGATAATAAGAATGAAGCACACCTACTCGCATATAGAAAAGAAATGGTTTTCCCTAAAAATATAAGCAAGGATCTAATTTATGAATAAAGAATGATAAAAGAAAATTTCACAAAAAATTCAAATATAATTTCACTTTTCGAAAACAATGGTGGAAAGTCCGCAATTTGTTTCGCCTTGAGGCGCTTCGACGGCGGTTGGATGCTGCTGGCGCCAATGCTGGCTCTTTGTTGTCCATATAAATGCTGTAGCTTTCTGCCACTACTGGCATTTGACATTATGGGTCATTGCCGCGGAATGCATATCCAATAAACACGTTTACAATAATTCACACACAAAGACTATACAGAAACCAAACAATTTCATTTTAAAGTACAAAAAGGGTTGCAATTTTTCCACATTTATATGTTTGTGTGTTTTTTCATTCGTTGTCCAAATGCCTATGAATTATTGGCAAACAACAGACATACTTCCAATAAATAATAATACTTTCTCTAAATATTTTTTATTGTGCGCTAGCGCTAAGTCAAGAGTCAACATCGTCGGCGACATGAGACAACATAGCTCACCTTAGACATCATCCTGTCCAGCTCTAGCTGTAGAACAATAGCCTTTAGTGTTACTACTTTGTAGACAAAGCCGCCAACTGTCTAAGCGCATCCACCCACAACACTTATTGAACCAGCCAAAGCTGAAGGCAAAGACAAAAGACAAAAGCTTTATGTTGCTAAGAGGTTTTATGCAAATGACCTTAAAAGAAGTGGCTTTTTTTTGGCCATGTTGCGAGGCATTACTTTCCCATGACGTTTATTGCGGCTGCTAGGGAAAATGTTTGCCACAAAGGCCTTTAACGATGTTTTTTTCTCATTGAGTGACATTTCTTAGTATTGCATGGAAATCGTGTCTTCGTGTATGCTTCCTTGGGTAAATAGTGTGGACAAGAGAATACCTTTTTTTCTTTTTTTCAATATTCCTGCCCACGCCCAGTATTTTCATTATTTTTATTTGTATTTATTCGTCTCTTTGATATTGACTACTGGCCTCTAGTTCATGACTTAATTAGAAATGCAATTGTGAAAACTCAGCACTTACAAGAGACTAGAGTTACGAGTAGCATATACACGTGACAACAACAAGGTAAAATAACTCAAACATCTTCATATCCACACTGCAGTAAAAGAATTCGGCAACAGAGCGTGGACGTCGATTCGGCATTGGAGTGTCGAGAATGTTTGACGGAATTTCTTAGCCGCTACCATAGCGGAAGAGTTATTAGAGGCATCCATACAAAACTATCATTTGAGGGAACTGCTGGACTGAATTTTGTTAAAACAATATGAATAGCCATATTGAAATGCAAAACTACATGAGATTGCCACGAATACATATTCAAATGAGGGAAACGGTTGAGCGTGTGAATAAATCGAAAATTTGAAGTTCAGGAATAAACACTCCTTTTTTCGAATAAATGTATGTCTTCGTAGCAGCCATAAATAATCCAACGAAAAAGAAGATCACTTAGTGTGTTTAGTTGTTAAATAATTTTTTTGTTCAGAAAACAGAATCAAAATTTGCAATTACTGCACTGTAGTTGTCAATTATCACTTCTTTCAAGTGGTTCTGATATTGATCAATGCAAAATTAGAAATTATATTTCTTACTTAATTATGAGATTGACTCAGCTGAGAATTATAAATTTACGCCTGAGTGTAGGCAACGTTTTATCATTTACTCACTACTATGAGACGCAAATAAAACATAGAATCTTAAAACCATAATATATAGTAATTATAATAATAGAGACAACAGAAAAAGAACATAAAATACAAGTGCATAAGAAAAAGAAGTATATTTGCATATCGATGTCCTCATGGAGATGTCGCCAAATTCTCATACTTATTCTCAGTACAATATAGTATTATTTAGTGGAACTCCTGGCTTACCAAAACTCATTCGGTTTCCCATAAGTGTGAACCACAGTATTAGTAGATGATATCAAAACGCAAACAAAAGTACCGAAATCGTGAAAATATCTTAAGGAAAAGAAAAATTCTACAAATTTTTAAATTTCATTAACTCTCAAACTTTTGAAACATACCTATAATACATAGTATACCTGCAGGGAATGTCCACCCGTCCGAGTGTATTATTAGTATAAATTGTAGGTCCCTCCATTTGTTGGAAAAAACATCAAGACGCAAAAACCACAAATTAGAGGAGGAGCTCGGCCGAAAATCGCTTTAGCGGTTACAAAGCGCCAATTATATATATATACCTACATACTTACATACATTCTAGTCAGTATAATGTGCATATTTTATAACAATTAGGGAAAAAACCTTAAAGTAAAAAAAATTCAGTGCCTGTAGCTATTAATTGTCTGCAACAACGGCGTAAAGAAGATTTAAATGCATGAAAAATGAAATTTCGCCGACTGTGATGAAATTTTTAGGCTCCAATATTCCAAAGAAAACTCACAGGTTTTAATATTTTTTTATTTTTATTTTTTTTCTTTCGTGCAAAGCTTTGCATCGGCGATCTTTTCACGCTGATAATTCGTTGCAATGGGTGAGCTAACTGCTCGTGCTTATCGCTCGCTTCTATATTTTTTTCAATTTTCATTACTATTTTCTTCTTCGCCATCTTTACTGAGCCGAATTTTTAAGCGCAGCATGATTTAACAGTTGTCTAAAGCAGCATGGCAAAAAGAACGTTTTATGTAGGTAGAAAAGATTTTCGGAAAAATGTTAGAATAATTAAAAGCATAACAAAGCGATGACGGCAGAGCAGTCAGCCCACTAGCGAGATGATTTTATCTGTCTTAAAGAAAATATTCCCCAATAATGTTTACTTGTAATTTATGAGATTTCGTTGTCGAATATAAAAATAAACTTTATAAAGTTTTTAAAATTGCGAATTTAATTTTGGAAGATACCTTAAGTTTTTGATAATTTTTATGGGGCAAAAAAATTATTACTTTATCAATTTTATATTCAAAATTATATCAAAAATTTAAAGAAACTTATAAGGAAAATGTGATAATATTTTCCGTATATGTGCAATCAACATAGGACATCCTTCTTTAGATATGAAACATCTATTTGTTATGTAAAAATGAATCAGAAAATCGCGTGAGTAATGAACTCGTAAATGATATTGACAGTCAAGAAGTGGTAAATAAGTATTTATTTTCTTTGTGCACATACCTATAAGCATGTGTAGTAGTAAAAGTTTGCAAGCAAAGCCAGGTCAAAAAAGGCTACAACTTTGATCAGTAATGGTAAAGCAAGCACTTAAGGCCACCAAGTAAGCATATTGACCGGCGACTCACTTAGGAATTAGGTCAACAGCACATGTGAACAATCCGCCGCCAAGTCAGATTTCCAAGCTAGAGATGAGCACTAAGCCACACATAAATACAACTGCCACGCAAAGAAATATACTGACGCTGGACATTGATGAAGTGCGCAATTGATTGCAACGCCGCAAGTCGATAAGCCGGTTACCATATGGGTATAAACATATATGTATGAGCTATGAAGATGGTGTATGAAAGCTTTATGCATGAATACGTTCATACTTATGTTTCGAATTATTTGAATGCCGCTGCATAGAGAATTAGCTGGCCGCTCATACTTGTACTCATTCGTGGGTTAAATATTTGCACTTGTGACAAATTAATTAGTTTTTCACCGAAAATTGATTAATGATTTTATAATAAAAGTAAAACTCAAGAAATTTCTAACTGCATATACAGTAAACCGTTATTTTAAATTTGATTTTTGTTTCCCACGAGCATCAATATTGACTTTTCATTGTGAGCAGATAGTTTATATGCACATTTGGGTGGTCTAATGGAGAAAATATAAAAAATGTTTATAATGTTGGTCATAAAAAAATTAAAAAATTTGTTTATAGGCAGAAATAAAAAATTTAAAACGTTAAAAAAAACAACAAAAATTTATTGATAAGAGAATAATATTATTTAGTTATCATCGGCCACAATCAATGTAGTTGCTGATGAAAATCAACAAGAATTAAATTTTATGATACTACATAGATATTTTCTTGACATTTATTTTCTCTTCTCTATAATATTCTCTTCGTCGCTCGTCGGTGGCTTTATTGTACCTGATGGCGCCACAGACGATATAAAGAAGAAATTTCCTTACATTAGCTAAGTGTTCTCACGTGATGTTATGAATGAATTTATAGCATGTTTTGCAGTCACATCGACCATATATATGAATATATTTTCTTCCACCCTCCTAAAACATGTGAAATATTATTGAAAAAGTAAAATAAATTAATATTTTCTTCCAGCCATAAAAAACAATTTCTTCCAAAAGTATACTATTTAAATGTTAAAGCGTTTAAGCTGATGGCAAGTTCATTGAACCCTTAATATTGTATAATAAAATAGTTACACAAAGCAATATCAAACAAAATTTTTTCGTTAAATAAAAACACTTAAAAAGAAAGTATATCAAATCAATTTGTTATTCTAAGCCAATCGCCAATGTGTTAACTGTAACAGTAAATATGTACGCAATTGAAATGCTAATGGGCTCCATATTTTGTTATCTATTTATTTTTCTGATTTACACTTCTGAAAGATTTTCTGTTTATCTCCAAGGATGATTTCTTTTATCATTTTTTTATGTTTTTTATTTTTTATTTTATTTTTTCTTATCACCGTCGTTTAAGTTATTTTTAACACCCTGAAGAGCACATCCCATTTTTAAATAAATATATTCACAAATGTAGATTTTATGAGAATTTTAATGCTGCTGAGCATCATGTGCATACGTATGTATATATATCTGTGCTTGTTTGCATTTTTACATTAAAATGGGAATGTCATACAAGTTTCTAAGAATTGCTTTCGCTCCTTTGCATGTCTTTGTTTTTGCAGCCCACTCACAGTCACTTATCAATCCTTTTAAAGTCCGTTGGCAATTGTCACTTGTTTCATTATCGGCAGCCACTTAAAGTTGCAAGCGAAAAACGCTAAATGGCTTTTCGAAATGATATTTTGTTTGCTTTTTAGTATTGTGGCAAGAAAATGGTGAGCTTAAATCTCTTTATTACTTTTATTTTCCTTTTTTTTTTGCTCTTGGATTTATCTAAATTGTCATTTTATTGAAGTCACTTGATTAGAATTACCTTACATTTCTATAAATTTACGTATAAATTTAGGTACCAATGAAAAAGTAGCGTTGGAAGAAGACACTGATCATGTAAAATTTTTTTATTATCTTTTTTTTAATTTTTAATTTTGCTTTGAATTCAATTCATTGGGTTTGGCTAGGATTAACTAAAATTTCTATAAATAAACGTATAGGTTTACGGATGAAACAAACTTTGAATGAAGTGGCTGTGGATTAATTGTGAAGCAGAGAAAATGTGAACTTAAAAAATAATAAACTGATATTTTTATAAGAAAAATAAGGAAAAACTTAGCATCAAAATTTTATAATCAAGTTAATCAAATCGTTAATAATAAGTCAATACATTTCAGTTTTTATTTGCTATTAAACTGTTATTTAAAATAAATTCAGGTTTTTATCACGAGGTATGTACTGCTCATAAAGAGGGGGCATGTCTGATGTAATACTAGCTCTGACAAGCCACTGTCTGATAAGAAGACACGCGGAAAAACTAGGGGCTCTTTATAGAAGAAACTGAAGAGGTGATAATGATAACTCATCTCTTAGGTGTGCTTTGAGCAGGGCTGTGTTTCGAAATTTTGCGACCTTATTGCTGGATGTTTCAGCGAAATAGCCGATATTAAAGCCATGCATCTAATGAGATTAATTATAAAATTAAAATAACTGCATAATGAAGTCTGATACTTAAGTTTTATGGCCTTATAACGGTCCTTAGTCAGGTCTAAGTGAAATCAAAATGATAGATCGGTAACCACCACAGTCCAACATTGAAATCAAACTTGAAGAAAAACATATTAAATAGAAAGTAGATTATCTAGAAGAAAGATATTAATTAAATTACATTAAAATTTTTATATTTTTTGCTTGTATCTTTCTAGTTAAAAAAACATCAAAAATTCTTGAATTCGATGAAATTAATAAGTCACTCGGAGCAAATTTCATAAAAAATAATAATTATAAGAACCGCCAAGAAAGTAAAAATCAGGGCATAAAAGACTAATAACGGAAGTAAGAAACAACGAAGCAGTAAAAGTAAATTATATAACTTAAAGGTAAGTTCAATATCTACATTTATAATTTATATATAATATATAAGTAGAAAAAAATATTTAAAAGTTCAAAAGTCCAAATTAAAAGAAGAAATTTATTTCTTTTAATAAAATTAAAGGAATAATAAATCTTAATTCAATAAAACCTGGTTTAAAGAAAAAAGTTGAATAACTTATCTAGAGCGGCCCCACTCATGTCTCTTGGTAGGCTTATCATACTGCAGACTTATTCTAAAATTTTTTTTATTATTCTTAAACAGTCTTAGACCACCAAAATGTCAAATGATGATTAGTAGATTATTTAAACACCACAGAAGCTTAAAGGAAACACAAACTCTCAAATATTAAAAATTTATTCCTAAAAACTTTTATGACCACAAGCTTTGAGTATTACAAATTCAGGCAATTTTGAAAAACTAAAAATTATTTTGTTATTCAGTTCGTTTATAAAAACCATAAATGAGTTTATATGTATGTACGAAATAATCAAATTGCTTATAATCGAGAAAGAAACTGAATACAAAACTAGAATTCAACACTAAACGACTCAGTCAACATTTGTTATGCTTAACGGTTAGCGCTACACCCATTCGCGCCCATTACAAACCCGAAACCATGTCTGCAATAATGTGTGAAATACTCACATGATCAGAATAAGAATTCCAAACACACATACAATTACACATCTGAAGCTGAATTATTTTTCAAACACTTAACAAGTGAGTGTGAGATTTTCATTAACAGTTTGACTGAAAAAGTTACACATTTCTGTACCAAAATATGGCATAAGCAACACACAAGAGTGCCGGCACATACATACATATATTTCCAGGCGTTTTTGGTTGAATTAAGTGTGCTTAGTGACCACATACACGTAGCCTTGTTGTGCTTGCTCTCCACACCCAGTTCTGTTCGTTCAGTATGTAGTTGTTTGTATACACATATGTACATATATACAAATGTACACACATATTCTATATCCGGTATGCTCATTAAACTGGAGAATATTTCGTTTGACTGTGAATATTTTATATTCATTGATTAGTGTTGTTAGTGCGGTATATGGTGGTCGATCGTGCAACGTGTGCGTCTCTCATCATCCTCAGCGATGGATGCAGCCAACAAAAATCCAAACAAAAAGCGTTTCGTTTATTTTTTTTTTCGTTCATAATTTTTTTATAATATCGTTATTACTATTTAATAGTGTGAACGTGGTAAACAAAAGACTTTGGCAACGAACTTGAGTGTTGCTCAAAGTTATGTGCGAGTGAGAAGACACGGAAGAAGCTTATAAAATGTGATTGCTTACAGCACTTGATGCATAATTCTTACATGATGATGTAAAGCATTCACACATACATTTTGTGGCATGCAAGCGGTGCTCTCTGACGAAGGTATCATTAAATCAACATCAATGAACGGTAATAAGAATTCATTAAATGCAAATTAGATATGTGTATATGGGACTTGTTATTCGTGGAATATTATGAGCTGTAAAATTAGTAGAAAATAAAAAAATAGGAAGAAAATATGCATAGCTTAGGGTGGGAAATAGTTGAACTGTGACTTGCTACTTTTTCGGGCAATTGAAATAAATAAACAAAACGGCAAAATAGCTACAAATAATTGTGAAAGAAAAAAATAACAAATTATCACTTAGTCCAGGCATTAATAAAAATTAAAAAAAAATAAAAAAATATGTTGGACTAATTACGTAATAATTGTAATAATTTTGGGTATTTTCTAAAATAAAAAATTATGTTATTGTTTAAATTTTTATTAAATCTTGTACTAGTGATAATTTGTTAACTAAGCATTTTTTTTTCATTGCAATTAAGACTTTCGTTTCTTATTTAATTTGTTGTTACTTTGTTTTACTCTCTAACTATTATCATTTGTAGTTGTTATTATTTCTTTTAATAATATCTGAAGTTATTCATTTTCATTTCATTTATTTCAGTTCAAGCATAAGTAAAATAAGATCAAAATTCTTTATTGTACAGCAGGGTTTAAAATAAAGGTATTAATTTTTCGTTTTGTTATTGTTTTCATATTTTATTTATCGCCTGTGATTTTTGATACAAGATGTATGCCAAATATATTGAGCACCAAATTCTGTAACAGGTTCATTAGTTTATATCCATATACACATATTTTTCTGCTCTTATACATATGCATACTCGAATGCAATTCAGGGTAATGCACTTCAGGGTAAACAACGACAGTTTAAGCTTTTACTAAGCTAATTCAAAACAGGTATCGAACGAGTTTGCAGTCAATACAGTTAAACGGCAAACCATTTGCTAACATATATCCATACGCAAATTCGTATGAGTTTGCTTCTAAGCCGTCTCAAGGATATGTGTCAGACTAGTCAAGTCACGCGCTAATGCGCTAAATCAGTTATAAACGTATATACGTATATATCTTTTTAAATTAACAGCACAACCACGCACACAAATTCAACTTGTTGTGATTCCCAACACACAAAACAGTTAAGACGAATGAAATACATTTTGAGATGAACACGCAAAATAATATTTTTCGGACATAATTTTTGAACACGTTTCTAATATAAGGCCCAATAAAATCAGTTATCCCAACAAAAAATTCACTTAAGTTTCGAAAAACACCGAAGTAAATATTTTTATTTAAGAACGGAAGTAATATACAATTTCCTGCCATTTTATATCAGAAAAATTGATCTATTTTTTGCTACAGCAGAACTAATTCAAAAGCTGTTTTAATTATTGTAATAATATAATTAGTGAAGAGGAAGTGATTCTTGCTGATCTATCGCTGCCAGGTCTTTCCAGAACAAACGAACTCCTTTCGAATTGAGGGAGAATTCGCTATGCTCATTGGGTGGCTTCATAAACTAAGCAAGCAAGAAATATATTAGCTGGTGATTAACCAGAAATTAAAGAAAAAATTGCATGACACATTATACTATATATGGAAGAAATTAGCACTTAGCTTAATATGAATAAAAACATCATCAGAAATCATTTTTAAATGCTTGTAAGTTATTTCTGCGAAGGCTACTAAATAATTTCAAACTCGTTCAAAAATGCTACCAAAATAACATTCAAAAGGATAATAAAACTTGGACTTATTGCAAAATATTTTGAACACTAGTCTCATAATGTTGTTGAAGCTTTTTGGGAATGTTATATTCGCCATTTTAAAGCAAAATTTTTATTCTCGTCTGATTCTTTTTTTGGTAGGATTTTGTTTACAAAAACATTGAAATTGACTCTCAATACATAGTTCTGTAATTATTTATATATGTAGAAACTTTTATATATATTTTATATAGGAATTTATTTTGAAATTAACTTTAATTGAAAATTAAATATAGACTTCCGTTTAAAATGAATCAAATTCAGTGAAGTCGGAATAAAAATATTTATTTCTAAATTCCTATACGTTTGAACAAAAAATAAGGTAATTGCTTGTGGCATGTGCCTTGCAGTTTTTCATACAAATGCAGTTAGGAACGAACTAATTTTTAATATTCTTGATAGAACAAAAAATTGATATGAAGTGCTGATAAAAATACATTATAACACTAAAGCAGAATTTCTATCAGGATGCTAAGACTGACTGAAAATATACAATATATTATTGCTTCGACAATGCTATTAAAAATAAGTCATTCTTGAAGTAGTGGGCAATGAGAAATATAAACGACTTGCCAAATGCGAGTATCTCAGGAGTGAGATTAAATCTTAAACATTCCGTGGCTAATTACTGGATGCGTTATTTTATCGGATTCTTTGAATTTCGCTTAAAATATTTATTACGTTATTTATTTCAACAAAATCATATTATAAGATAAAAGATCTTGGGTCATACAAGCACGAAAAAGATTAAAAAGTAAGAAAGCGAGAAGAAGTTTAAAATGTATTTTTAATTAATTTTCTGAAATTTCGTTTAATCGACAAAAGAAATGCAATTACAGTAGTTTTTTTCTGACTTTTATATGTTCCAAAACGATTTAACGCAATTAAGTTTTGGGAAACAAGCAATAAATAACAACAATAAAAATGATGAAAAACCGGGAGAAGAACTTTCTTTTGCTATAAAATAAGCCAAATAATTACGGTAAATGCAGATTCAACAAAAGGAAAAAAAATCTCCCTCAAAAGATTAATCGGTCCGTACAAATCCCGAAAATAACTTGACCAATTATTAAGGTACCTACATACGATTACATAGATATATATGTATGTATGTATATAAATATAAGAAAGTGCGAATATACTTGGTTGGTGGAATTTGAATTTGAAATCAACCATGCAACGCTTGGTTTTATATACACACATGTACGTACATGTATACCTATGTGTACATAAGAATCCGTGTGTGGTTGATATACTTTTATTGGCGCCCAAAGCAACAAACCGTTGCCGCTTCTACTTACATAAGCAACAACAACAACATAAATAGTGCCAAACGGAGAACTGCACTTTGTTGGAAATAAAATTAAATAATGTAAAATAAAAACAAACAAGAAGAAAAGCAGAAACAGAAAAGTTCAAAGCCAAACCGGACGGTGGACAGTAAGAACAGTTATTTTGAGTATGTAACAATGCGATCGACGACAGAGTCGTTGCGACTACAACAACAACTTGTAAACAAGCAGCATCACAAAAAAAGTGGTGCTTGCAACATGTGTATATATGTATATACATAAGCTTTTTTGTTTGTATGTTTGAATATATGAGAACATAGAGAAAAGAGAAGAAAGCGGCTGCCATGAGCTAAAGTAGATTCTGAAGTGGGGGAGAAAAGAGTAGTAAAAGCAACTACAACAAGAATACTCTCGAAAGAAGCAGCACAAATTATTTATTTAGCAACAACAACTGGTACGAATAATAATGTTCGGAACATCTTCAATGGAGGTAGAATAAGCAGCAACAGAAGAATCAACTTCAACAAGGGGAGTAAGAAGCAACCGAATTGGTAAGTTATTTATTTGCACGGGCAATGTAAGCCATGCAACAACGTAGATAAGGCAGCTGAGCTGAGCTGAAGAGGGACGGCAACGCAAGAAACCAGTTGCAACTCAAACAGGTGACTCAACCTAAACGGCCATACCGCACAAGCAACTTACGCACACGCGTTTGCTCCAACAAGCACTTACTTATATTTAATGTGCAACGTGGCATGCCACTTTGCTTGTTGCTGCTTGATTTGACTCAAATGTATTTGCTCAGTCAGCAAACACAGTTTCCACTAACCGATATCTAATTGTATGCGCCGCCTCCTTGTGGTCATTGCCACATGACTGATGTGGTGGTCGGTAGCATGCCAATAAGCAGTTATAAGTAGCAGCTATGTCACAGCGAAGAGAATAGAAGAGTAGAAACTACTATAAGTTAAAGTGAGCAATGAAGATTGCAAAGACAGGGTCACTGCTTCATCGCTTTTGCTGCTGATTAAGTTGTTGTTGTTTCTGTTACCGCAAACTATTCGCCTGTTTGTCGGTTTGTCGGAGCTGCTGTTACCTCCTTTTTCGTTGCTAATATATTATAAATTTTTCTTTGTTGTTGTATTTTTCTTATTTTTTTTTTTTGGCTTTCATGTATTTGTTGTTGTCGACGTGGAAAAGTGGCACAGTGAATTGGGTTGCTGGCACACAGAAGATGATCAGTAGCAGTGTTGATGTCAATAGTTCTGAAGAAGGAGTAACAAAGCGAGAACAACAACTTATAATAAATGGAACAAAGATGGTTCATCACACCTACATACATGCATACACTGGAACTAGGAAACATGTTTAAAATTGCACTCAACAACACGAAGCTACAAACTGGGTGATCTTTTTAATCTAAACACAAACGTTCATACATACAGGCACATTCATTTAGCCAATATTGTCAGCAACAGGATATAATATTGCTGATTTTGTTATTATAACTTGCCGGCTAAAATGGACGAGGAAATCTGCATGGAATAAGTGAAGTTGAAGAACTTCTAGAATCAACAAAACATAAGACTTCGTAAAAGCAGTTGCAAAATCCCAAAGTAGAAATAATTTGTTACTCCATTGTTCACCGCAACACCAACTTGCTCACTGCTCCCACACATATGTATATGTATGTATGTATATGGAGGATTTTTTACGTAGTTGGACGTGAGCAATCATTTTTAAGCTGGCAATCTACATTGAAATCTGAGTCACATCCTTCAAATACTAACACATAAGTGGCCTATGGAGACCCAAGAGGCAAAGGTGGGGGTGTAATTACAGTTAAAAAGATGGCATCTTGGAATATTGATGACACACTGCTGATTATGGCAGGTTCATTAAGCTAATGAAGCATGTGTTTGTGACTCTGGATGCTGCTTCTTGCTTACTACATAGGAAAAAGCAAATCGTTTGTTGTTATTGCATATTGTGCAGCAAATTTAACTCCGCTCAAGGTTTTCATTGGGAACAAATTTACCATCACTTCGCAAAATTCCACAAATATCTTTGCTTCGTGCTCTTAAGCTTGCGGCAGTGACATACAAACCAATAACCATTTCCTAAATTGCGCATATATTATCGATATGTAACAGTTAAGTGGCAGCAAATATAATTCTTTCCGCCCAATTCTCGACATATTTAGTGTAATTTATTTGTAGCTGCTGCAAATTTATTTACTCGTGTTGAGCTCAGTAGGTCGCCAGACATGCAGACATGTATAATACCTATATGTATATGCACTCATACGTGTCTATGCATGTGCAATATGACAGCTTATTTCCTCAATATGCTTCGGTTCTTTTCATTAATACCTTCCGGCGTTGTATTTCAATTACCCCACTTTAACTTTTCCTTTATTTTTTGTATTCAAGTATTCGGCAGCTTAGGAATGTATAGCTACTACTCCTTTATGCGTGTTTTCGGTGGTATAATATGCTTAGAAATGTTTAGTAATTGAAATGCCATCGCATAAAAAATACTCGCACATATGTGCGTATGTATGTCTGCTGTCTGCCGCCGGCGTTATACATTTGCAATTCGTTCGAGTTTTCTTATTTTATGCTCTATGGGAAATTGAAACTGAACCAAATGGCGAGCCGACAGGCGTGACTGGACATATTCAACACTCATACAAATTAAGAAAATAATACTACAGTTGCAAACTTTATGTATGTATAGGCGGACGGAAGGCCAGCAGACAGTTCTGATGTTTTTCAAGAGCCAGATATGCTGCAAGATTCTGTTTCGTTTTAACGGCTCGTGCCTTTGAATTAGTTAACTTAGTTATTTAGTTGGTAGTTTAGTTACAATAGTAAGTCTACTAGTTAGCAGACCGGAAACGTAGTAAAATCAACATGATTTCAAGCATTTTTTCTATGTTCGGTTGACTGGACTTTGACTGTACCGACACCTGAAATATTTTCAATGTTCATTCGCTAATGAATTTATTGTAGGATTTTTCGATCTTTATTGCAGTTAAATGCTGAAGTAGGCATAACTAATGAAGCAATAAACTTAAAGTTTATATTGCAATGAGCCTTTTGAGGAAAATACTACGTATGGGGAAATTATTTGTTGTTATTTTTAGTGAAATTATATCTTGCTAGAAAGAGTTCACATATTAAGAAGACAATTTAAGTTAAGCGCCTCAATATAAATGTCTGGAATAAAATAAGATAATAGGAATATTTACATTTACGACATAAATTGATTCAAAATATTTTTTTTTTTTTTCAATAAAATTAAACTATGTATATATGTATGCGGCCGCGGTAGCCGAGTGGTTAGCATTGCGTCCTGCCATTCGGAAGACTCGGGTTCATATCCCGGTGCCACCAACATCCAAAAGTTATGGAAAATTAATTTAAATTAAAAATTAAATTAAATTTTCTAATTGCGGTCGCCCCTCGGCAGGGAATGTCCATCCCTCCGAGTGTATTTCGGACATGAAATAAAGCTCCTCGTCAAAAAACCATCAGCCGTTCGGAGGCGGCTTAGTATAAACTGTAGGTCCCTCCATTTGTTGGAAAAACATCAAGACGCAAAACCACAAATTGGAGGAGGAGCTCGGCCGAAAATCGCTTCAGCGGTTACAAAGCGCCAATTATATATATATATATATGTATGTATATTGTATTATATTTAGAGAGAACTGTGCAAGAGTTATTTTATTCTATGAGAACAAAAAATTATTCGATCTCATTTCTAAAACTTCAAGTTTCACTCTTTTAATTCTTTAATTCTAATTCAACACAGATTCTTGAAAACCACATAAACTTTTCTCTCTAAAAAAGATTATTTATTTGTATATTTATTTTTGTACTTTTAATAACTTTACGTCAAGCGGTGCCTTTAAAATATTAGTGGCTCTTTTCTTTTGATTATTGTTTCTGCGAATTTTCCACTGAAAAATTCAACTTAATTTGTCACGAAAATTTTTCAATTCAATTTTCTAAAAAAAAAAACACAAATTCACAAAATTTAGAGTCAAAAGCAAGTACATCATCTAACAACTTTCATTTGAGTATATTCACAATTCAAATTATGTACGTGTATATGTCTATGCATAATTGGTAATTTCCACAGAACACTCCAAAACAATGGCTGAAGAAGTCTTTATCTCATTTGACACAATCTACATTTGCATTACATGTGACCGAATCTCTGTCAGGCAAACAAATATGAAGTAGCTGTCGGACGGTTGGCACACTTTCCACTGTCCACTGGGTGCACAAAAATAAAGAAACACCTTGGTACACACTTAAAAAATAAAAGTTTGCGAACATTAGAAACACAACATGTCGGTAACATAAACTGACAAACACACAAACGAATAAATGAACGAGAGAACGAATAAATAGGAATTTTTCCCCCACCAATAGAGCCATTTGACTATGCAAATAAAACACTTCAGACAGAAACTTCAAGAAAACAACAAAAGTGTGAGTTAAAGCAAACACAATAAAAAGAAGTGACGCTTTTTTATCTCGCATTCATTTTATGTCCAAACAGGCACTTTTATAAACTTGTCATAAGCCACAATTGCCAAAAGAAGTTGTAGAAACAACGAAAAGGAGCATTGGAAGTAAGCAAACAACAACAAAAACATTAAGTAACTATATAATTGGGACTTTGTAACCGCTGAAGCGATTTTCGGCCGAGCTCCTGCTCTAATTTCTGGTTTTACGTCCTGACTTTTATACCCCATAAATGGAGGGGTTGCAAATTACAATAAGCCTCCTCCGAACGGCTGAGGAACTTTTATTTCATACCAGATATACACTTGGACGTTGGTCGAAACAGGTCTCGAACCCTGGCCTTGCGAATGGCAGTATTCAATGCTAACCACTCGGTTATCGCAGCCGCTAGAAAATAACTGTGTTGTTTTAAATCATTGGCAATGAATTTGCATTAAGAGAAATGACCAAAACGTATATGAGTAGCAAGAAAGCAGCAGCAATGTGGCATGCAACATGCGGTGGTACTTGTCCAGCGGCAGCTACGACGACAAAAGGTAACCGAGCAATATGACAGTTTGCTTTAGACGATGACAATGACTGCAAACAGCAAGAAGGCAGAAGTTTGACCATATAAAGAAAAAACAAACAACAATTGCATTTCATGTGGTATGATGTTGAACATACCCCATTGAATCCCAAGCAAAAAACGGAAGAAAAAGATTTTTTTGGTATGAAAGGAAGAATTTTGGCGAGAGGAAAGTTGCCCGAGACTACGGCAACTCATTCAGACGACTTTGCAGCAATTTACAGATATAAGTGCGCATTTACATGCTTTTTTGTTCCGTGTTTTGATCATAATTGAGCAAACCGAAAATATGTTTCCTTTATTTGACTTTTACATTTCATTGGCAGCAATCTCTTTAATTTCTTTTTATTTGACTCCAAAAATGTCTTTACTCTGTTTTTTCTTGTTTTTCGGTGGTTTTGGTCGTCAACATGTTCGATGATGCTGACAAGAAAACGATTTTGCTTTTAAATTTCCGGTTTGCTTATATGACTTGTTCTCTTGCTTGTCTGCCGCTGAATTCAGGTCACGTTCAGGTGAAGTCGGTGAGTTTTTTACATTCCTCTCTGAGTTGAAAATTGCACGTACATACTCATTCGCTGTCCTCGCAGCATACCTGCAGTTTGCAAGTTCTTTAAATTATTTTCTTTCGATTCTGCCAATTCGAAAAGTGGTAAGTAGGAGACGGGGAAGTCAGAAAAGCAATGGTATCTTGCAATTTGCTCTTCTCGACCCATTTCATTTTAGCATCACTTGCATGGGAAAATATGACTTTCTTCTGGGTAAGCGCAAATAATTTCTTTTGTTATCAAAAGGCCTAAGTTTTTTATTTATTTTTGAGTTTTGCTTTTATTGCATTTCATTATTTACTCTGAAGAATTTAGTTCAAAGTTGCAATGGAAACTGCCAACGAAAGTATTGATCACATAAATCGTGTATTTCTTTTTTTTCGGAATAGTGTATCAAGGGTACAAATGCCAAGGAAGAGAAGAAAGTGCAAAATATGGATAATAGTTTGACAAGCTTTTTTTAATATATTGTGAATATTATGCTTTCCGTAGACTTGAAATATTATTAAGAACGTAATATGATAACTATTTCTTTTATTTGGATAAATACTGAAAAAAGAAAAAATCATATTTCGCTCTCTATAAAGGTTTCATTAATAGTTTGTTCTACCAGAGGTTCCTTAATCACCAGCAACCACGCGTTACAGTTAGCTATACCACCGGTTAAAAAACTCAGACGGATTCTAAAAACTCCGTAAAGTCTGTCTTCTCCTATAATTCTCACTTTATTCAATCACTTATATTTCTCTTTGTGGTCTTGTTCTCAAGTGTTATCTTAATCAATCTCAAATAGAGGCACTCAACACAAATTACCAGTAATATTTAAAAGTTCTAACACCCTCCCAAATGACATATAAAATGGAAACTGATAACATAATTACCAAAAAAAAAATACAATTAAAAAAAAACAATCAAAACAAAACGCTTTGAACACCAAAGTACTGAAACAAAAATGAAAAATACACACTTGCCATACAATCTGACTAAGAAATTGTTATGCCACAGAAACAATCTGAAACTGTGGGCTCTACTACCGCAGCAGATCATGCTACACTTGAGCTGACGGATGACAGAATAAAAACGTTAAAACACTCAACCCAAACATATGTTTGTATCCACATTACGAAGACGAATACTCATGACTCATCCATACATGTTTCTTATATGAAGTACCAATGAAGAAGCTATAGGACCACAGTCAAAAAATATTCCGGTTTTTCCCTCTTATCTTCATCTCCCACCCGCAAGAGAGCATATGATGCACTCCTACGAAAGGCAATTGCGGCGAGACACTTCAGTCTTGCATATAAGTGGTGACTGCCACATAAGCGCACGTTTTCATTTAATCATAATTTTCTTCTTTTGACGATCATTTTGGTATTTCCGTGGGAGACAAAGGTTGTTGTAGAAAACTAAAACTAAATTACTCACAATGTAGAACAAATGTTCACCGAAAGGAGGCAACGTCGCAAATTCGTCATTAAGGTCACTGAAAGTGAGTGCATATACACGGTGTGTCCCAAAAATAACCGAACTTTTTGGATATATAAAATAGTAAAATACACATTATATTATCTTTGAAAGCTATTATTTATTCAAAATAGGTTCCATTTGACTCAACACAACGTTTGGAACGATCAATCAGCGCATGCATAGATTTTTTTATGTCATTTATAAAAATGTTCTTCAGTACCTCGGTTACGGCTGCTTCATTTTTTCAATTTTTTTTTAATTTTTTAAACTTCAATTTCAATTTTTTTTTCAAGTTTGACAGAAAATTTTATATTTGCTCTTTGTTCCATTTTTTTTTTTGGAACCATTAGCACACTTTTGGTTTTATTGAAATGGCTGTCACTTTTACATCTGCCATCCGACTTACATGAAGTCAGGTGCGTTTGAAAGAGGATGAATGTATCTTTTTAATCTTGCAAATTTTCAATAGATGGCGCTGTATGTTGTATGATTTAAATATAAAGATCGGTTATTTTTGGGACATACCGTGTATTGTTGCTTTTCCAAAAACAGAAAACACAAAGTCGGTTTAATTACACTACTAAGACCATAGAAAGAATTCGGGGCTTCAAAGCTATTTAAAGATTATCAGAATATATTATTATCAAAATATAAGCAAATGTAAATAGATTAGAAATTTAAACCAGCAGAACAGACACATTTGAAGTATTTTTGACATTTGCCCTTGAAATCACACCAATTAATACAAAATTTCACAAAAAAAAAATATATATATACCAGGTCGTACTTCATTATAATTGTACGCATATATACAACTGTGAAAAAATTTTTCACATATTTAAATATTGTTACAATGCAAAATCAAAGCATTTTGTAGAACTGGACCAAATATGTCAGTTCAGTGTAAGAGCTTCAAAAGTCTAATGCAACCTTTCTTCGAGGCGTCACACAAATGCTAGAATGTAGATATTTATTTATGCCTGTGTAAACAAAAAAAACTAATTTTTATCTTCGAAAATTAGTGTAACGAATAGTCATTGTGTCTCTGGGTCATCGAGGCAACGAGGCAACTTGAGTACTTAATAGCATATCAAGTGCCCAGCGAACAAAACGAAAATGGTATAAATTACAGTAAAAGCGAAAGCAGCGAGAGTGTATTCTGCTTGACAGAAAGTTTGTTGCTTATTTTTGAATGAGAATAGAAGAAAAATATACATAAATAGGCAAAACTGTGAGTTTAACGTTTCTTTCACTTCAAGTACTTTCTGAGCTCAGTATGGCATCGCAGATATTTACTCCAGTTTTGTAGCCCATGGCAGTGAGAAGAAAAGTATTCAGTGCTCAACGAAAATCATGCTGTCCGTTGACACGAGTATCCGACTAACCTACCATTTACAGTATACTTGTAGGTATGAAGCATTAACTTAATAGTCGCAACATAACTTTCCTACAGATCCGTTTTAACATATGCTAAAGGGTCGAGAGCATATTATAATCATTAAAACTTAATAATGTGAAGCCAGTGACTTTCAGCTGCACCAATGGAGACTTTGGTTCATTTATTTTTGGTCATGAACCAAATTACTTGAAAGTGAAAAATTGAACCTCGAACTCGTCATTATCACCAGTGCTGAGCTCTTGACTTATTTTGCTAAAAAGAGATTCACATTTTCGTTGCTGTATAGCATTCATAGCAACGGCATATTTACTTCTACCATCTTCAACACTTTCAGTTTTACATATACATTTTTTGACCAGTGAAATCGAAACCGTATCATTACTAGGCAATTATGTCAACTGCAAATTTTTATTGCTTACCTGCAATGAGAAAAGAGAGAAAGTTATTCTTAGTGAAGTTTTATATATAAATATACACGTATGTACTATACAAGGAGTAAATAATCATATAATGGAATATAGTGAAGTTATATATACCTACACATATAGAAGGTATTTTTTAGCTCAAAATACCAAAGATTTAAAAATATTTGAAATAACATTCCAAAGGACTTAAGAACATTTAATATTGCATATAGGATTTTACTGATATACCTTTAAGTAAACACTTTCCAGATAAAAACAGATATAAACAAAATAGGGAGAAGTTGTGTTTTGAAGAGTGGAATTTCATTCATTAAAGAGACGTTAAAGAAAATGCAAAAGAGAATAAATATTAAATTAATTAAAAACAAGAAAGAAAAGCTGTCTTCGTCCATGCCGAAGTTGTTATACCTTTTATGACCATATCAAATTTATAAAATTTCGGTTTTGGGGCTATATATTATATGCTCCGATTTCAACATTTGTAGACACCATATGAGTGCGGAATACAAAATTTCAAGCTATTAGATATTCTTTCGACAAATTTATGACCCACAAACTCTAGCCTGAAAAATCGATCGTATATACCATATGTATAGTAGGCCGATCTGCCGGCTAGGAAGAATTATCGTTTAATGATACCAGTGCATCTGTCCCAAGCATCTGTATAAAAAATAATTTTCAAATCAGAAACCAATTTGTTTAAACTGGATAGCTGTTTGGAGCAAAAGTGAGAGAAGATCTCAGTAAAACTTCTGATATGGACTAAAATAGACAATCTCTAAACCATTCCAGGATTTTTTTCTTTACAATCAATTGAGATCTGCTCTGATTTCTGATATGTTTTGCATTATTTAAAGCGTAACATTTAGTTCAAAGGCTGAAATTTTCAAACCTTTTTCATCAGCTTAAAAAAGAATAATATAGTAATGTAATATATTATTGGACAGCAAGTTTTTATCTGAAATAAAATAAAAAATTGCAATTTGTGCGTTCACGCACTGTCATCGTGCCCGTCAGCAACAACCCGCCTTTTCAATGTAAACATCTCATTAGATATGGAAGAATTGATAATTATTGCATGTGGCATGTCAACTGTCACCAACTTCGGAAACTGCAAAAATTCTAAAAATAAATGATAAAATAGCAAAAAAGAACATAAAAAGCAAGTGTCAATGGGCTTTAATTATATTCAGCTGTCAATGAAGTAGCATGCAACAAAAACTATTTTTTTTAGGAATTATATTGCTCAAAACAAACGCCAGTATGACCCGACAGAAGAGACGCTAGGCAATTCGTAAAAATGCAGGAGTACGTATTCTAATGTGTATGAAGCAAAAATTTCAATAATAATAACAACAACTGCAAATACAGCTGGAATTTCCTCAAAACAGTGGTGGAATACCACTTGTTGCACTTTTTTCCAACTTTTCCTCGCATAATTTAAACTGTATTCAATGTCTGTATGTGTATTCATTTGTTATGCCTCACGATTAAGTTACAGAGGCTGAGGGTCGCACCAACCGTATGCCACCATCACAACCTGCCTGCCAAAGCAACTGTTCGCCCCAGTCAGAAATGTATGTCTGTGTCAACGTTGAGGCTAAATATAGTGGACACAGTTAGTTTCCATGGAGCGCACAATTTACCGTTGTTTAGCGACGGCAACAACAACAACAAAAATTGTACTCTGTGTTGGCACTTGGGACAAACATAAAAACTTGCCGCATAAGTGGGCAACGTTGTCGGGTGAAATTTCTCTACCAACAACAACAATAATAATATTGCACAAGAGAAACAAAAAGAATTAGTCAGAGAAAAATGCTGCTACAGCTTTAAGACCCATAATTTGCGTTAAATAATGAATTTATTGTAGCATGTTGTTACTTTTTTGCCACTTAATTTTTACTGTAATTTTCAAGTAATATATGTATGTATAATATCTAGCATATGGGTCTGGACATGCTACCCAAAGCCATTCCACTATTTTTCTGCATCTACCATAAATTTATTTGCCACCGCAAATGTGGCATCCAGCTACTGTACTTGCCACCAAGCCCTTTTGATTACCTTAAACAAATATAAATATTTTCTCCAGCACCAATTCGTAACGCATGTCAACGCACGTGCAACGTAATAGGTATATGTGGGGCCAATGTGCCACCATCACCACCACCTCAACGATTACAACCGCCAGGGGCAATCAACAAGTGTAAATTATGCTTTCGAGTCGACAACAAATGCCAAAACACTTAGAGAAGCCAAAGTCGATAGTAAAATTTATGACTTTTAGCCGCGGGACATTTTTTTTAGTTTAACTTTTATTTTTTTTTCGTTCAACGAAAGCACAAAATATGTGCTTATGTATCGTGTTCGCCATGTACGTATGTACATATGTATGTATCGCTTTGTTTAATATTTCCACGCGATTGCTATTTGTGGCATGTGGAATGTCGTCACATAGTCTGCGGGTGTCATCATAAAAAGGCGAATTGCTTGTCGGAAACATGTAACTGTACATGCGTAATATCAAACTCATTAGAACAACAAACCGATGGAAATAGGTATTTGGGAAATGACGGCAGCAGTACTTAAACTTTTTTATAAATTTTATTTAAATATTATTATTTATTATTTAATAATTAATTAAAAACAAAACATTTAACGATGAGTATAAATATTAGTCTTATTATCTTATACATTTAAAATAAATTTGAAGAATTTAAAAAAAAAATTATGTCTAATTAAAATTTTAATTAATTTTATTAATTTTACCAAAAATATTTTTTTTTCTGTTTCATTACAGGTAAGTCCAAAGATCGAAAAAACGGAAAGAGACTTGAGCTATTCTTGTTTAAAAATGCTGTCAAATGCATACATATGTATGGTATAGGCAAATGTGCAGTGTGATTTCTTATATGTATATGTATTTACCAATTCTTCACCGACTTCAAAAATGCTAACTTAGTAAATAGATACCGGCTTCTTTTTTAAGTCACCTTACTATATTCGTTTTAAATCTAAATACTTATATACATACATACATATATATGAAAGTACTGCAATGGGGAATGTCACCTGACCGCACACATAGCTTAAACGCTCTTAAAAGGCGTCAAACGAGCTGTAAACGTACATACGTGTATGTCAAAGAACCATAGACACCTTGCTGATTTCATAGAAATAAACACCTTTTTATACACACACTTACATAAATAATTGCAGAAATAGACAACTGCTCAAGCAAGTAGAAGTATAAATATTTTATATAAGTATGCAAGTTAATACGTGTAAATCTCTACGCAATGTCACCTCGAATGAGGTAAAACGAAAGTCTAGCAGCAGTGACCAAGATCTCGGTAAGCTGTTGGAATAAAAAAAATAATAAAAAGCTAAATGATAAAAAAATTTAATATAATAAAGCAAAGAAATTCTGCTAGCTCTGGAGATTTGGCGCATGCGTGCTCCTAGTCACTTCAGCTGCTGCGTGACCATAGGTGACGACCTCAAAAGTCAGTGTGTCACGCCAATGTGTCATATACGAGTATACGAGTACATGCCGTCAGACCGGTTACTCTGCGCCAGTTATTCGCAACGAGAGGTGAACTATTGTTCATTTAAAGTAACATTTCTGCGCATTATTTATTCAGAAGTAGTAAAAATCAGTGCCAGTTTTCTTAAGACTGTATTGATTCACCTTTTTATATTTGTCCAATGTTGCAACTTGCTTTGCTGTTTTTCTCTTATTTTTTTCAACACTTATTATTGACATAAAATTATTATACTTTGTTATCAGCCTTTTGGGACAGAGATAATTTTAATCTACTGTCATCGTTATTTTCCCCTTCTGATGAATAGACAGATGGACAATTGACAACATATTCTTTTATTTAAGTTTTACATTGATTGAGCGATTTTTTCTCAATTTTATATAAAAAAAATACTTACAAGGGAAATTGTAATATTTTAAAAAAATTGGATGTACTGTTTTCCCAAGTTTGAGAAAAGAGTGAATGACGTTGAGTAAAAATGTATTCAAAATTGTGCAAGGAAGAAGAGGATTTATAGTTATTCTCAATGAAAAAGTCACGAATTACGTATCAGGAAATATGTACTTCCATATCCATTAAATCATATATCCCAATATAATTTTCAATTTCATACACTCTCCTCACATACTCGTACGTAATTATTAGCCATTGATATTGCTGCCTACCTGCTTGTCACAGACAGAAGCAATGTTAACAAGAATAAGTAAAGATACATCAGATAGACGCCAAGTAATAAGTATGTGGCTACATGCGTGTCTAAAGCGAACTTATTCACTTCCTTAAAATCCAAACAAATGAAAGCTGTCAATTTGCAAACCACAACAAGACCGCCAATGCTAAAGAGAAACGCCCAATATGGCGTAACAATGAGATAATTGACCACATGGGTGGAATAACTGCTAGGCAGGTTAAAAATAGGTTGGTAGCAAAGATAATACTATTAGATGGGGTTATGAATTTTATGAGACAGTATTAAATATCAGTTTGCAGTTGCAACAATGTCTGATGCATAAAGCTTTTTTAATGTAATTTCATTGCCATCAATATATTAATTTATCAACTCAAGTCACTGTGAAATATTTGCAAAATGGATATTGTTGTAAATTCAATCATAGGAAAAAAGGCTTAGAAATATTTTCCTGCGCTGCAAAAAAGAAAGGGAAATAAGCAACGTAATATCAAGATAGACTTGTGTATTTCCATTTCTCTTATTTTTTATCATTTTATTTTTTAGAATTTTCTTGCAACATACAAATGAATCAAGTACATAATTAAGTCATAAAATAGGGTTAAATTAGTGTAATTGAAGTTGGTTTGTTGTTGGTTTAACGTAGAGTCGAGTCTTGCAGCTCTTTTATGAAGTACCATGTGTGTGTATGCCACAATGTTTACTTTAGTCATACTATCCACTTCAACCACTTTTTGCACTTGAAGCACTTCTTCATATGTGGCCAGATAGCCAAGCAACCAGCCGTGCAAATAATGAAACTAAATTGCGGGCCACATGATGAGATACATATGTTGCACGGGTGGTGGTGTTTGCGTTTGAGTGGATGTTGCACGCGGATAAGCGGTGATCGGTAGAATGGTTCTTTTACTTTTTCTACTATAATTTGAAGTTAGGCAAGTACACAAGATGGAAGAAAGAAAGCAAGAAAGCAGTAATTTTGATACCGACTGAGATAGAATAAGACTGAGTGAGTGACTAACTGAGCAGCTGCAACATAAGCCCAAGCTAAAATAAGACATACAGCCACGCATACGAATATATGTTTATCCCATGCCACAGACTTACAAAAGGAAAAGCCCAAAGTAATAAAAAAAAATAAGAAAAATTGGATCTAATGAAAAAATATAAAAAATTTCAAAGAAAGAAAATCTTCGGTAAATCGTTTAAAAAACAAAAGAATATTTAAATAAAATCACCAGGAACTCTTATAAGTTTGTGAAAAGTACACAAGTCAGACCACGTTGTGTTAGCTCTGCAAATAGCTGCAAGCAAACACACCTACATAAATACATAGTTCAGTGTGTTTACTTTTTTTAATTTTTTCTTCTTTACGTCGCTGCAGCATACCAGTGCCACAAGCATTCTGAAAGAAACTTTTATGCCGAATAATAAAAGTAGTAAATTTTGAAAGTAAAAAGCCCATTACACTGCTTCTTTCACTTGTTCTATTACGTTATGCGCTCTTGTGTAAGCCTCTGGCTGAGCAACAGGTGAGTTGCACAATTTTTGACGCAATAAAAGGAAGAATGAAATCTACTTGCAAGCACAGCTGCACGCCGAAAGTTAACTCGACATTAAAAGAAAGTAAATTATACAGTGTTTTCAAATAGTTAAAAATAGTGGAAAATTTTTTTTTGAAAAGTTAGTATTTTTTCTAAGCCATCTAGATCCTGTATATACAAAAAAATTTTAAATTGTTTAAAAATCGAACACAATGATGGATATTTTCCAAAGAAATAAGGCTTGGAATTACATATGTATGTTTTTTGTGGTGCAAATGGCATTGTTTAAAGATTTCTTATATATTCCTGTTTTTTTTTTAATTCAAATATAATATTTTAAATTATTTACATTTTATACTTAAAAAAAACTTAGTAATCTTGATCTCTTATCTATGAATGTAGCTACAGCCTACATTGCAAGGTTCGCTGCCTTCTCTGTTCTTGTCCACCTGACGTCTTGCGTTTAACGTCAACTAACTCAAAACGATTTTTGTCTCAACAGTTCACTATCTGCTTCAGTGATTTTTGAACTGCTTAAAACTAATAGAGTGCAGTAATGCAGTTGCCAGGCACAACCATGTTTTTTTCACTTGCTTTGCGGAATTTTTATTTTCTCTAACACGTTACCTACGAATGGTCCTCAGGCGAGACTAAGTATTTGTTAGAAATTTGAAGAAAAAATGAAAAGGCAGAGAAATAGGCAAAAATGTAAATAATTTAGGAAAATACCACACATTAGCATAAAGTTATATGCTTGCTTGTGTGTATATTTTTACGATTAGGTTTTTATACATTTGGAGTACTTCCGCGAATTATGCTAATGCCACGAATACATATTTAAGTTTACTTTTCTTTGGGAGATATACACATGAGATATTATTTGAAATATATTTAAATTGTGCTGTTATATCAGCTGCACTGGCTGCTGTAACAAGTTACCCTCAAAGAATTTTCGAAGATATATGTATCAGAGAAAATTATTTATCGGCAAAAAATATGCCGAATTTCCAACTAATTTCATATAAAATAAGACCACTAACAAAAACCAGAAGATTTATAAATTTTTATGGCTTTAAAATGTACAAAGCAAGCTGGTCCAAAATCATATAGTATGAAACTAGTAGTAAAATGATGTAAAAATAATTCGAATTTGTGATAAAAAAAAAATGTAATTTAACAGGAATTCTGATTTTTTAAAACAGACAAAATATTACGATGGAGTCACTTTTATTGAACAAAATAGTCCCTTAATATCATTTTTAACATCCCACCGGAGAGTTTATTTATTTAAATCGTTCTCGCACACATTAAAAAACTTGCAACAAAATAAGTGGCCTTAGGTGTATTCTTCTGCAAATATTTACCCAACCACTACGAGTATGGTAATTATGTACTTCTGCCTTGCAGTAAACTGCTCGTTATTGCTATCAACACGGTCATCATTGGCGCTGCCAACCTTTTCTCTGCATCCATGGATGGATTCTTTATGTATTTTTCTTTTAATTTTTTTTTTTGTGTCTATAGCTCTTTACTACTTCATCACAGTAACCTACCGCACAATATTATGTATTGAAATGTTCTCAAAAAGCCGTTGGGTGTAATTATATAATTTCTAATATGGCGTCATTATCAGTTTGGCCCACAGCTCATACCAACTAAGCCACTAAATGAGTTGGATTTATGCCTTCATAAAAGTATAGCTATGTCGAGTGTTTCATTCAGACATTTTGGCAAAGAGATAACTGAAAATATCAGTTACTTGCTGACTAATTGTAAACTAGTTACTTTTTGCAAGATTAATAAGGAACATGACTATTTAAATTTTCTTTTGATTGAAATTTTTTCATCTTGTTCGTGCTGAAATCGAAATAGAGCAAAGAAATTGTCACAGTTGCATTAAAATATATTTAATCAGTTATAATGATTCTTCGTATTTATGTATTTGTTTACATGTGTTGCTACCAATTTGCGTAGGCTTTCGAACAATTACATAAAAAATAAATAAAAATTATAAATAAACTGAGAGTTCACCTCACCAAGACCAAGACTAACTGTTTGTAAGCCTATCAGACAATAAATCAGAGAGTTAGTCCATGTGGAAGAGGAATTCCAAGCACATCAAGAAAGAAGAGAAGAATTAAAATTACCGTTGTTGAAACATTACTTTGCGGATAAGTCCGCTGATGGATGAATGAATGAGTGAGTGAATGTCATAAGCTTAAGTGGAACAAAAATAAGTCAAAAGCCGTGCAGTGGTCGGTCTGATGGGTTATCTAATTGCGCAGCATAAACCGGTATCTTTACACACACATTTATACTTGTCAACACAGTTCTATGTCTCTATTTCTGCTGGAACAAAATAAATCTTGTTTGAATGCTACAGGAATTGTTACCACAGCAATTGATGTTTACTAATGTTCGTCAACAAGTGGTTGTGGCACAAATAATATCTCAACTCTGATAGCCGGCAGTTGGCGCACAGTAACAGTTCGCATCAAGTTACTTGTCAGTAGTCATCACACAGCCACGCCGTAATGTGGTTAATGCTCAAGCAAAGTCAGCTTTCTTAGGTTTTTCTTTTCTTTTTAATAATTTGAGGGTTTCTAAGTGAATTTGGCACGCGATCGAGAGATTAGTGAAGTAATTTTTTTGCGAAAATTATGATGACACCATTTACGGCAACTAGAAAAGCCAGAAATTCTTTGAATAAACATTTTGAACATATGCATATACCTCTAAGAAAACTCTTTGATTGCAAGGAAAATTTCCATAGGCGTACTTCCTTCGTTCCTCATTTAAAATGGAAATTGTACCGAGGAATCTAAACGAAAAAGTAAAATTCTTAGAACAGAAAATATGGTATTTGAGCTTTGAATATTTTGTATACTTTTCTCTTTTGTATTCAGCTTCTAGTGAAATATTTTTAAAAATTGCTGCTCAGGTTTTTGATTTTACTATGCATTAGGTCTGGTGAAAAGTAAATTGCAATAGGTGAATTTAGTTATCTATATCACGCGTTATACAAGTGCGGTTTAATTACGCCAGATGACTTTATAAAAATTATATTTTTCACTAAAAAAAGATTTTTGAGAAAAATGTTGATCACAGCAACGTCAAACCGAAACGGTTTTGACGGCCAGAAAGGTTTTGTTGTGTGTATGGTGGTATTCGCAATGAATCATCCACTATTAGCCGCTCCCCTAAGCTCTAACTCTTAGTTCGGACTGGTTCTATCAGCGATTAGACGTCTGAAGGAAGCAATCGTTCAGCGCCAAGATCAACAGGAGGGGAATTACATTTCATGAGAACAACGCTAGACCACATATGTATATCCACTTATGCATCCACTTTATACTCCGGAAGTCGTAGCAAGTGATCCACATCAGTTTTTGCCTATGGTGAATGATTTGGCTGGTGAAGAATTAACCTCAAGGCAAGCTTATGAAAATGTATTGTCCCTATTTTTTTGCCAAATGGGACAGAAAAGGATGGAAAAACTAGATCTTCTTTTGTTATGATTTTTTTTTTTTAATTTCACATAAACTCTTCTTCATTGTTCTCATGCTCATGCTCATACTCGCTAATCACATCCACTTTGCTCACATATTGTAGTTACTCTTCTTTTAACGCTTTGGGCGTAACAGCGCAATGAAAAGTAACATCCTCAATCCAAAAAAGAGAGAAACTCCTCAAAAATTCCCAAAGTGCCAATTGAAGTCTTATTAACTTTCTCCTATAGAGAGCTTAACACTAATTTCGCAGGTATTTCAATCATTTTTGGTTTTTCTATGCAAAATGCAGCAAAAAAAGGTAATAAAGAGTGAACTCAAGAGCTGACCGCAGTTGATGATTGCGGCGAGTATAACTGTGTGAGGTGACTCTACTAAGCCGGTATTTGTAAGTGAGCTGAATGATTTTCATTTATAATATATTTCCAACGCCGAGGCAGCTTCTAGCTTTGCATGTGTGCAACATTGTTGATCTTGAAGCAAAAAGCAAGAACTGTCTGAGTGGCGCCGCGCAGCTTCAGTAACTTAAACCATCGATAAGTTAGCCTTTAGTCAGGCTACGTGTGAGTTTGATTTTTTTTTTTTCAGACTTTGCAAAGATTTGTTGGCGGAAAACCAATTTATTTAAAAGCTATCATCAGCATTTGCTTCAAATCCGCCACAGCCATTACGTCTAGTTAACGGTTATCGTTATTTGCCACGGCCACAAATGATAATATTGCAGACACAATGCAGAATTTGGCAACTTTTCTTTTCAACCAAGCAAATGAAGCGCCGAAGGAGCGATGGGAAATTCATTGTTGAATTCGAATTTTAAAATAATTGCACTGATTGTTATTGCGGATGTAAAAGTGAAGAAGCTTTAGAATTTAGACCTTTGGTTCGTTGAGGTAGCGGGTGCCGCTCTTGCTGCTGCTGTTGCAGATGCATATAACGGTGCATCAAATTTGCAAATTATCTTCTCCATCTCTACGTTGTATTATTTTACAGTTATGTTTGGGGCGTTATATGTATGCTTAAGGTGGTGACTTATGACATTTCACTTCTGAACAAATCAATTTCCCCTTTTTGGTAGAGGCGCTCTTGTTAAAGTATCGGAGATTAGAAATATTGCTATGAGATTTGAAAGACTTAAGTGGCAAACTCTTTGCGGTTATTCAACAAATAATGATCCACATTGTGTCACACTTGATTTAATTGTTCGCTTTTGATACAGTTATTTTTATAATTTATTGCAATCAAGACGGTGATGTAACTTTTAGGTAGCAGTGAGATTTCCAGAAAATACTATATATCAAAAGAAAGTGACAGCAGCTGGGAATTGGTGAGGCACTCGGTTTTCTTTTTATTCCTCTTTTTTGCTATTTTATTGTTTATTTCCTTTTGTTTATCTTGTGGATTTTAACCTTTTGCTTCTCTGTGGCCGGCATGGTTATCGCTTCCTTGGTTGACAGACGTGCAGTAATTACCCCAGTGCTAGTTGTGCACTTTAATAGTGGCCTTCCATGGTCATCAAGACGCACCACAGGGGCTGCTTTATCATTCAAAGTGACTATTAAAATCCACACAATTCCAATGAGTTGACCAACAGCCATGCTATCTGCACCTAAAGTGGGCAGTGGCAAGTAGCGCCAGCATCTAATTTGTCGCAATAAGGAGCCACCATACGATGATAGCCGTTTGTTGCAAAACCGTAATAATAATATCAATATACAGATGTTGAAATTTTTGTTATTTCTGCTTTTGATTTTTTTTTTCTTTTTAATATAATTTTTTTTAAATAATATAGTAGGTACAATCTTCTATAAGAGTATACAGCTGCTGGCATACGTCGATGATATTGACATTATTAGCCTCAACAACCGCACCGTTAGTTTTGCTTTTTCCAGACTTGATAAAGGAGAACAGCGAATGAGTATGAATGTGAACGAGAATAAGTCGACACATCTTTTGTCATCAAACAAACAGTCATCGCATTCCCCACCCGGCTCTCATGTCACTTTTGACAGTCAAAATTTGGAATTCGTAGATAATTTTGTCTGTCTTGAAACCAGTATCATCACCAATAATAATGTCAGCCTCGAAATCCAACGCAAATCACTCTTTCCAACAGGTGACAGAGTGGTAGGAGTTTTCGAAAGAAAGCGTGTTGGTAACGGTGTACAGCGCAGATGATGGAACGATGAGCCGTACTAGTAGAAGAAAGCAGTCTAGCTTTGAAAAAGTTCTATGTAGTATCCACTGATGGAAGCAGAGAAATCACAAGGCGTCAACTTCATTGGAAGGAGCTGGCTTCCTTTGCTATTTTCAACTGGCACGAAAGAGTGAAGAGAAATTGATAGCATATTGGTTTCAGAATTCCTCGCATTTTAAATCTTTTCATATTCAGCTGTGTTTCCTTCTAAGTTCATAAACACTTAAATCCTGTTGTGCAAAAAGGTTGATTAACTAATCTTAGATAACTCTTACTTACATATGTTTCTACTAATATAATGAATACGAATGCATCTCTTTTACTATGCGCTCTCCCTCACAACTCTAAAGCTTCTACCATCAATTCACCTGACCCTTTAATATGAATAAAATTGCAATAAAAAATAACGAAGTAGACAAAGCGCGATGAGAGGAATTGATTGAATGATGTTGCAATAACGAAGCCGACAGCCGAAGTTGACAAGCAAGAACACTCAAAATGAATGAAGAATAAAACAAAAGAGAAATAGAGATAACAGCTGCGCTCATCGATTTATTGCCAATCATCATTGCCTCAGAGAGCAGCTAATAAAGCTGAGGATAACCCAAGCTTACGAGTAAAACAAACTAAATAAATAATAATAATAAAAGTGTAAGCAAACTTAAAACAAATATGTGAATCACAACAAACAATGAAAAAGAAAATGCAAATTAGGGATGGTTAGGTTAAAGAACCGGCAAATAGTGAGATGCCGAAATGCTGAATGACAATTGTACTTGTTCACAGGTATTGCCAGAAAGAAGACAAACAGCAAAAGCGAATGCACGATGTAACGCAGACACTCGGTGGGTTGGTCAGTTAAGCCATGGCAAAGCAAAATCACTATTACTATTTATTTATTTATTTATTTATTTATTTATTCTATTTGTATGAAGCACCATGTCACCATATGTTTGCAACATAAGTTTGTTTGCTTTGGCAAATTGCATGCAATGTGCAATAAACATTTAAATTTATGACTCGCTGCTGTAGTTGGCTTACTGCATCTTAGGGCACTTTTTTCGCTCTTAAGTTTCTCTACTTTGCTTGAGAATTTACCTGTAAAGCCTACAGAACCTCTTTATTGCTACAAAAGGATAGGAATGAAATACTGCACCAAGCTTTTCAAATCCACTTAAGGATTTAAAACATCCAATAAAATCGAATGGTCCAATTAAACTTCTTTTCTGGGAGTAGACCATACCTTTGTAATTCTAAATTTCACAGTGCCATAAAAAAGCATGGCATGGCAAATGATAAAATATGCTGCGTTTAAAGATAATGTTTGCGAGTCTTCGGCTTGCAATATAAAATTTACTGAAAACATTTTTATGACATTTCAAATTCTTAACAAAAAATTTCGAAAACTCTAAAATATGCTAGGTAAAATATTTTGCTAAACAAATTTCCAATATCTACATTTTTCCTGACAACGAGGTCTAATAAAAAAGCAAAATTTCATCAAACCGGATTGATTAATAAAAATTATTCGGTGTGTGTCTAAGATAATAGTGAACCTAATCCTAAATGTAGGCAACAGTCCATCACTAAAATGCGCTAACTTAAATGCATAATACATATATTAGCCAAGAATTAAATTTTTTCTTTTCGGTTGATATTTTCGATTAAAAACAATGATACTCTAGTACTTCTTCTTCTTTTGGATAATCAAAAGAAAAAATTTTCAAAATATGTTTAAAAGTAAAACTTTTGATTTTCAAAGAGAAATTTTAAAGAATGATTGAAATTTTTCCAGCATGATAAAAGTTATAATAAAAAATAAATAAATGGTTATTGTGAGGTTATAAATTAAATTTTAATTTTCTTATTTTTATTTATATCTGTATTTTATTTAATTTAATTTTTTTTTAAGAATTCTTATTATAACTCCTACGTAGACGAGTTTCCATTGTATATTTTTCATTTCAATTTCCCTACCACATACAGTAGGTGCATATATTCTCCTTTATTTCCATTTCAATAATTCGTTGCATTATTTCAAATCGCCAATATTCCGATTACATGGACCAGAAGCTGCCTGTAGCAACATAGATATGAATGTGCTCAAACAATGGACGAATTTTCCATCCATCCATACAAACTGCCTTGCTGAGGTCTAAAAGACATTCCTCATATGCTCTTGGCCAGCATTGGTTAATAGACTGATAGATTGCATTGATATTTGGCATTAATTCACTTAACCTGACCAACGTGAGGGCAAACAATAACTTACTAAAATAAAAAGATCCTAAAGCAACAAGCAAGAATCCGCTGAGAAGGTAAATAAAATGCAAAGTAGTACAAGGGCAATGCCAATGGACTATGAAACCCATTCAGAGTAACGAAACGTTTCGTGCGCTACTACAATGCGACGGCTGTCTGAGGGTTGTTAGCAAATTCACTAAAACTGTTTATGCTGTTGGGCAAATTGGCTCCTTTAAACACACATGCGTATGTATGTAAAACATTCAGTGGGTGAGCTGATTTGGTAACGACAAAACTGGATTGCGCAAATATACATTTATAATATGTAAGCAAAGAACGCAGCTGCTTGTTTGACTTGTCACTAGAGCAAGCCGTGGTCCAGTGCTCTTGATTATCAGTTCATAGGAAAAAATGGACGAAAGAACTTATGTGTAGGCAGAATATCAAGAAACAATAACTGGGTTCACTGTAGAATATGTATCAACTGGAAGACCAACAAACCTCAAGCAATTTAATATTGGTAGGGTGCTTCTTATTTACTTCGAGTGTTATATATAATCCTATTACACCACAAAATCCCAATAACTGTATATTCACTTTAAAATATTTACAAAAAGTTTCGAATTATTGCTAAAAGAAATTTTATTAATAAAATAATAATTTTCTTCTATAAAAAAATTTAATTTTTTATTATTCAATGTTATATTTAGGTGGTTTTTGGGTTTTAAATTATGAAATTGGAAATTTCCATGGGTGCAATATTTCATTTCCAATTTCTTGGCGCAGCTTTCACCACTTGCCACTGCCTACCAATGTAGACAAATTTTTGCAATTCAGTGTCATTGAGCAACATTTATTGATAGCCAAAGACTGCTGATCTGCTGTTATTGGCGTTTTTGTTCCACAAGCTGTAGGCGAAACACAATTTCAGAGCTGCCTACACACTATGCAGAACGTGACAACAGCCTTACAATGCCAACAACATCGGCGTCAATTCATCTATCATTGACGTTGCAACTGAAGTAGTTTCTGTTGTCGTCACACATAGATTTTTTTAGCTCTTTTTTTTTGCCATTGCTATGCGCATTTCAGCAAGTGTTTTCGCCTGTTGAAGCTTGCTTTAGCTGCACCGCAGATTTGCCCTGTTATGGCTTCTTGTAGTATGTGGATGGATGTTAACATGGCAAGTTGTGGCAACTTAGACACAGACGTGCTGTTGCACTGATTTCAGCAATTCAGCAAAGCTTTCTTTGTTTCACTTTAAACTCGATCATTTCGGGTTTCCTCCATCCTTTCTCAAGTGGATTTCATTGTACTTGATTGGTAGAAAACTACAAATAATTTTTAAATATTGTACATCACATGAAATAGCAGTAAAATCAGGTTATCCTCAAGTCAGTCACCTCGGCCTCTTACTCTTCCTTACATTCATCAATCACCTTCGAAATGTGGTTCTTCATTCTAAAATACTCATGTACGTAGATGAAGTCAAGCTCTTTAAATCAGTTCATTCTATCGAAGATAGAGAGCTTTTGCAACTTAACCTAAATAATTTAGTTAGGTGGTGTGACGTTAACTTTATGTTCCTAAATTTAAATAAGTGTATATACGTGTATATTATATATATATGTGTTTCTGTAGAAAATATTTCCAATCTTTTGTCTATATAATACATGATCACAATGTTGAGTAATTTGCTGGCTTTATCGATTTAAGTGCCACAATTGACCCTAAGATAGACTTTAGAAAATCATATAAATTCTTGTGCAAATATAAAAAACTACTCTTTACTCTAACAGGTGAAGACCCATTTTGGAATATGGCTCAGTTGTATGGAGTCCGTACTATCATATCATATTGTATAGTCATAAATTGGAATTTGTACAATCCACAGTCATAAAAAGATGCTCGGAGTTGTATTTTTATCTAAATTGATAAGAGGTGTTTTCAATAGCCCATTCCTACTTAGCGAGCTAATTCTAACTATCCCGTTAATATCATCTAGACACTTCAATACACATTTCGCTAGCCTTGATTCTTCTGTCTCGATAAAACCTAATTACTGAGTGCTTTAAATAGTTCTGTAAATTCCTCCTTCCATGTAATTTTAAGGCAACTGATGAACAAATATGTTGCTGTTTAGTGTAAGAGGCAAGTGTAACGGGGACCTTGAGCGATCGGTCTCGGGTTCAGCACAGTCCGGACAGTCACTGGATATTTCGATTATCCCTCAGACGCATCCTCGGTCGATTGAGCTGAACGGGGTAACGCTGGGTTCGACGTCAAAAAAAATGCAATCAGTATGTAAAAATACGACAAAACAACATAAAATTTATCACCGCATGAATACTAAGATCTTTTTATTTCATATTATTTTGCTTAGTTTATTTTACTTTAATTTATTTTATTTTTTTCAATTTAATTTTTGGTTTTTTACTTATATAATACATATATTTTTTTTTTGTTTTTTCATTTTATTTGTATTTTTTTACTTTTATTTTTATTTTTAACGAACATTTGCTACTTCTTCAATGGTATGCAAATCTCTTAAATAAAAGGCACCGCCAGCAGAAAAGCAGTCAGGCCATTAAAGGAACTTTTTAAGTAACCTTTTCGAAACTCGAAACTCAATTATAGCACTCGTCAGCATCATAAAGTGTTTATAAAACAATTTATTCATTCTCATCGCAAAAGGTGCAATTCTCCGCCAATTTATATGCCTTCAGAGCGATTGCGGACTGCTAATTGATTCACATTAAATCGACTGCAATTGATGCGCTTCAAGCCAAATACAAAAACAGACGGAAATGCAAAAAACGCAAAGAATACTCAACTAACACGAGCTAAAAAAAGGAGGAAACGAAAAAAACAATGGTAGAAAGGAAAGAAAAATGAAGAGGAGTAGTTGCAGAAGTGGGGAATAAAAAGCATCATGGTAGAGATAGATAGATAGAGAAGCCCACAAAAGCGGAAACCAATGACGGTGGACTTTAAAAACCAGAAGAAGTAAATTAACTCACAGTTCCTATTGAAAAAATAATTTAATTAAGAACCACATATTTGTGATCTTAGCAAAAGCATATTGTTAGAGTATAGAAGGAAATCCTTAATTATTTATTAGTAAAAAAGGGACTAGATAGGAAACTAGCTCATTAGCAAGATTTCCCTTGCACAACCCAAACCGTAAGAAATGTAAGAAATGTTTTTGTCATTTGCTGACGGCTCCCCGGGGGCTGGCAAGACGGAGGGAAGTTGAATTAATTGAGTTCTCAAGTGCACAGCCGAGGGCAGTTTAATATGAAACGCCTTCTTACTAGACCTAGCCGACTTTATTTAAGTTCATATATACTTCTGCTCAAATATAAACGAGACTTTATCCATAACTCGACAAGGACAAGATATATGGCCATACTTTTTTTTGCTTAGGTTGGCAAGACTGTTTTATGTTTACATGTCAAATTTGAGCGCGATCTGTCACATAGTTGTTTTTTTTACGGCGCTATAAACAAGTCAACCTCGAGTGTGTTTTTCGAATTTCACTATGGAAATTTAACGTTGAGCAAAGAGTTTGTTTGAAATTTTGTTATTCCAATGGAATAAGTGCGACGGACGCAATGAAAATGTTGCAGAAGGCATATGGGGAGTCTTGCCTATCACGTGCACGTATTTTTGATTGGTATAAGTCGTTCAAGGACGGCCGTACATCGCTGGAGAACTTGCCCCATGATCGTCGTCCTGCAACGTCAATAAACGAAGAAAACGTCGAAAAAGTAAAGAAAATTGTGTTGGAAAATCGTCGTGTGACTGAAAGAGAGATAGTGAGATAGTGAGCTCAACATATCAAATGGATCCGCTCATAGCATTATTCACGATGTTTTGGGCATGAGACGTGTGTCTGCTCGACTTGTTCCAAAATTGTTGCTCATACGTCTCGTCTTGTACCCGATTATTTGACCAAAAACAACGTAAATATTGTTCCGCAAGCACCGTATTCACCCGACATAGCACCGTGTGACTTTTTTCTTTTCCCTAAACTCAAATTGCCGCTTCGTGGAAAGCATTTTCAGTCGATTGAAGTCATAAAAGAGAATTCGAAGAAGGAACTGAAAGCCATACCTAAAGCGGCCTACCAGAAGTGTTATGAAGATTGGAAAAAAAGGTGGCATATGTGTATCGCCTCTAATGGTGACTATTTTGAAGGGGATAAAATAAATATTGAAGAATAATTAACCGTTTTTGTTTTATTGAGCCAGTCTCGTTTATATTTGAGCAGAAGGTATATGTGGATGTGTTCATATATTGCAGCTTTAGCAGTCTGAAACATGCCAATTGTATTTTATACACTTTTTAATATTCGTAATTGCTTATTATTTGCTTCTCATTTGTTACAAACTTACTGATTCACACTATTTTCCTTTATTATTCTTAGCCAGGAGGCAAAGACTGCAAAAATACCAACACCAACAGCGCAAAAATGCGACACAGTAAAGCAGCGCTGCTGCATATCCATAGCAATAACAACATCCCTTGACTACTGCTACTATGTCTCAACTTAGCCTCAACAGCCACCACCACGGCAGCCAGACGTCCGCGTTTCGATTTAGCTGAAAGCGCACAACCTGTCGCCAAAGCCGCTGACTCACCCTCCCCACCATTGTGAAGGACGGTAATTTGCCTATCGCTGAAAAACAAGTCCCAATAGCAACAGTAGCCAACGCACCAACTGCGTCAGTACCACTAGCAGCGGCACCCAGCACCGGTTGAGTTCACCAACACCACCACTGATGCTGCTCCTGCAACTAACGTAGATACCAGCCACCAGACAGAGTATGCAGTGAGCAATGGCAACAAAGCACCGTCTCTTCCTGCCGATTTGCCAGGTAACTCAGAGGCAAAACATGCCATTGACAAGTCCGCAGTAAACTATGCGGAGAGTGATCAACAACAAGTTGCTGCTAACTCAGCGGCCGCACCTGCGGCACTCGACTTGGCAACTACGGCTGCAGTAGCCACCGCGGAAAAGTAGGCTTCACCGGAATACAACGTCGCTGCTGAAGAGGATCAATTACCCGAGGAACAGAAAGAATAGCCGACAGAGATTGGCGGTGAGGACATTGACACGTTAGATGATGGCAACAATGTTGGCACAGCTGGCAGCGGACACGGTAACACGCTTGAGGAATGTGATCCGTAGTTGATTGACTTCGAAATTGTTACTGGGTGAGTGGTCAATTCATATGAGATGTATAAGATGACAGTAAAAGTTTTTAAATAATATAAAAAACGGGAATATTTAAAAAAAGTATGTATTCAAAATGCCAAACTGATAAAAAAATGACAGTTAGCTCAAAAAATTGTTAATTTTTTTTAAAAAAAATTTATGTGATATTTAGTTTTTTTAAGTTTTTGCCAAACTCCTAAAACATTTCAGATCAAAAGAGTTCTAAAAAAGTTGGCCTATTAGAAAACAAATACACTCTAGTAGTCTACTTTTTGACCTTAAATTCTCCTTGAATTCCCAACTGGCTTAATAAAATGTGTAAATAAGGCTCACTAGTGCAAGTTTCCGATTTTAAGTCAAGCATAAGTTTTAATAATGTATTTTTATTACTGTAAGTTATATCAACATTGATAAACTAATCTGCTTTTAATTAAAAAAAAATCAGCAAAAATTGTTCACGAAAATCAAAAAAAAAAAAATTTGTTTCAAAATCATTTTATTTCAAACAATTAACAAAAATATGTTATTTCGTAATGGCGTTAGACCTTTCACTTCTTCCTTAATGGGTTTTAAGGCTTGTATTGATATTGCTTTTATATGCATAAAAATGTTTTCTCTTTTCTTCAATTATTCCCATTCTCACCCACGCAAAGATTCCCGCTTTCATAAAGAATATATAATGTTTTCTTATTTCGATTTTTTCTTTTAATTAAATAATTGCAAACTTTTAACATTGCTACAGTGGGCATGCGAATAATTGATGATGTTGTCTAATTTATGACACGATGAACTGCTTATACAAGTATTCAGAGTAACAAAATATTGTGAGATTGCACCAAATTAGCAAAATTTATTAGCGAACAGCAGCTGCTTCCGATTACCCAAGAATTTATGAAGATATTTTGATTTTGATATTTATTACCTCGATTAATTAATTGTAAAGATGCAAAAAAAATTCCTTAAAATGTCTACACATACACGTATAATTGCGTGAAAAAACTATTAAACGCTACCAAAGGCAATAAGTCCGCTGATCTATTACTTATATGTTCATGTTGACGAGTAAATAATGCAGAAGCAGCAACATTAGTAATGGCGGTCATAACTACAGCCCTCTTTCATATTATGTAAAAATGTTATTTGTAATGCTATTGCTCTTTTTATGAAATGTTTGTTGCTGTTATGCGCACAATAATGGCACTTGCAACATTGCAACAAATAACCGTAACAACAAACAATAACTGCTTTCGGCTATGTGCGGCTTCTGGCCGCGATTTCAGCAATTGGTATGCCGTTGAATGCAATTAGATGCCCAATCGAGGGAGCCGAGTGGCGGCTGGAAATGACAGTTGTCAATACGCAACTCCCCACTCACTGGACTAAGCTCAAATTAAAAAAAAGCAAAAATTGAAGAATTGCTCCTTTATATAGAATGGATATACCAAGGTGAGAATAGATAGACGCACCAAAATTTATTCCAATTGGTTTAGAAGGAAGGCCTTAGTTAATTTGATGCAACCGGCCAGATCGGGTCATCATGCAACCGATGTATTCAGATTTGAGATTTTGGGTCAAAATCTGTTGAGAAAAGTAGCTAAGAACATGAAATTTGGTATTCAACATATTTCAATTTAAAGAAATATTTACACTGAAAATTATCGAAATCGGAAGACTGTATCATATGACTACCCTACAACCGATAGTTCAGATACGAGAACAAATATTTTATACTAAAATGCATCACAATAAATTTCATATGTCCATGAAAGGTATACAGTTCTTATTTTTTCGCCCCAACGTCGATCCTTCTATTCACGCTGTGTGCGCCGGTATTTCGTTGTGCTCACCAACACGCTTCAAGCGCCGCAAAAGTTGCTTGGAAGCGTAGAGTTACATAAATTGTTTTGTTCTTACACGTACATACATACAAGCGCAGACGTAACACCACGACCGAAAGAATTTTTTTCTATACACCGATTACTTCGCTCAACTTCAGAGGTATTCGTTATTCAGTGAGAGGCTTTGGTTTTGTTGTTGTTGAGACAACAATTTACTAAATTGTGCGTTTTTTTGTATTTGTTGCTGTTTTTGTTACAGTGAGCAGTGTTATCGGTTGTTGGTGGCCGAGTAAAAATTCTACTGAGTTACTCGACCTTGCCTTACCTTCTGTAGACGTTAATTGTTCATATTTGTTATTGACAGCATAAATCTCCTTTCTAAGTTATTCAATTGCCACCATGAATATATATGTATATAACTGCAACTGCAGCAGTTGCTGCTCGATTTCGTTAACGACTATGCGGTGTTCGTCGTATACTCGAAGCTCTACGACAGCATTCGAGAGCTTCTGCTCCCAGTATAGTTGTGACATGAAGTAAAATGTTCCTCATAAACTGGAGGAACTAAGCTCCTCGTCCTTCGGCAGCCATAAAGCTGCTATATATACTCGTATATATCCGCTGACGCAATTTTTGGCAGAAAACCTCCTTCGTGGAATGCGTCTTGATGTTTCTCCAAAAAATAGAACCGAATAATAAATGACATTATTTTAGATTTTAAACTTTTTATGTCTTAAATTATATTCACTTATCTTCGGTAAAGGCTTAGAACATCACGAAAAAATAATTACACAGCTGAACAAAGCGTCAACAATAAACAATAAACTATTGCTTCACTGCCACATTTTCTTCCATAACAAATCAATAAAACCTTAAATATGCAATAATTATGGCAGCCACTTTAAATAGACACAGAGAAAAAAGTTATTGAAAGTCATTTCTGGATAATATTCTTTTTTTTTTTTAATGATCGTAAAAGTGTTGGTGGACGATTTAATGCAGAATAAATTAATAAAAATAAATTACTGAACATTCTTAAATCTCTTATTCTTCTCTATAGCGCTCCGTTATTCACCTGATTATTTTACTATGAAAATTTACTGATGATATAAGGTCAGTATTATTGTTTCTGCTAAGAGATTATCTATTAATGTCACTCCTACACCTTTTTTTATTACTCAAAACTGCATTTGATTCTAACTAAACGTTAGAATCTTATAACTGATGACCAAATGGCAGTTGTGGTCTGTTTTCTCTGTTATATGGAACGCCTTATAAACTGCCATCAGAATACCGCATATGCAATTTCTTCAAAACTACCAAGCCACGGGAAGCTGTAAAATATTTAATCACCAACAACGCAACAACTCACCTGTAAAGAGAAAAGAAGAGTTTCTGTAATGTTATAGTTTTTATTAAATTATTTTCTAGTTTTTGTTTATACATTTTTTCCACACAATTTTGAGTCAGTCTGTATATGTACGATTGATGCGTTGGTGCAACTATTTTAACAAAACATACTTACATAACCACATACCACACTAGTGAACGATATGAGTTCGACATCTTGTGAGATCCGTTTGTTAGAAATATGTGGCAGCGCAGTGGCGAACAAGAAACGTTTTATTGGTTTGCTTGTTGTTGACGCAATTATTGGCTGTGAATTCAATAAATTCGTGTCGTAATCATAGCGGTATCGGCGATTTTTATTGCTGCTATTCCATTTATTGTTCTTCGGTTATTTTCAACTCTTTAAATTCCTCTACTGTTTTCATGGAATTTTCTTTTTTATGTACATTACTTCCATTGCTGTAACATTTGTTATTCGCCTATCCCGGACCAGTAGTAACGCAATCAGCCATAATAAATGGCAAAAGGAAGGAGAAGACAGCAGCAAATGTCTACGTTGAAAGCCAATTGTAATTTGTTATTAAGTTAAATTGCATTTTGTCATTGGCCACAGGTGAATTGACGATCTAGCAATGGTAGTGGAGGCGGCAAAGTAACAGAGTAAGGGACAGTAACTGAGTACATAAGTAGGTGAGGAGTGCGGAGGCGAAAAGGTGACTAGATGAATTTGTAACTGCGTATGACAAGCCTACTGATACTTGGTCTATGAGTTAGGAGTTGGGGGAATATGCAAGACATACTATATTTTCAAATTGGGCTTGAAAAGTAGACAAGACATCGCTGACCTCGCAAAATATGATTTATATTAATATTATTTTTATGCTACGTCATTGATTTTGGCTTGCCATTTAACCTTTTCTGCTATTCATATTTTATTGGCCATTTTCGAATTTGCAAACGTTTGGAGGTTTTATCCACGAAAAGTAGAAGCTAAAACGGAATAAAACAAAACCCTTCAGATAAAAAGCTATCAGCCCATCAGAGGTGGCTTATAAAAATCTGTAGGTCATTTTATTAGTTAGAAAAAAATGGAAAGCGCTAAATATTTGAGGAGGAGCTAGACTAAAAATCGCTCCAGAACTTGAAAAATATAAACTGACAATCTATGCAAGCCTTGGACATACAATTACATGACAGCGGCATTCACTCAACATACAGCAACAAGTGGCATTGCTGATTCTACGCCTCCTCCTTTCATTATAATTATTATTACTTTTACAACTTTGCTCTGTTTCTGATTGGAATCAGCCAACCAAGCTGCCACAGCAGGTACGAGTACATTATATGTGCATAATTGATTGTAAAACTGATGTCAGCCACTAATTTACTACAACCAGGCTAGTAGTAACAACAAAAGCGAGGTAACAGTATTAAGCAAAGTAAAAAGACTCACAAAATGTAGATTTCATAGACGAAGACCCAACCGAAGCAAAAAAAAATTGCTCATCTACTTGACATCGTGGGCATGTACAAGTAAGAGTTGCCTTCTTGGAGAATTTTACAACTGCGCATGTGTACAAATACAGACAAATTCTTTGAAAAGAAAATAATATCAGTTTATTTGCAAATGTAGCATGTTAAAATATTTCAAAAATATTAAAATTTGTATACATATGACAACTGATTTTTATAAATATCAAATCACAAAAATATATGCATAAATAATTCCAGTAGTGTTGTTATTGATTAAATAATGATTTTTTCTTATCTATTTCTCATATTTTCAGTTATTATTAAACGACTCTTTGGAAGCATGCCAAACGAATGTTGCCTGTCGGGCGGTGAACTACGAAATCGGTTTGAGTGTACTATTCTCTGCTAACGCGGATAAATTACCAGGTAAGCAAAAGAAAATAAAATAATTAAATATGTTAAACAATAAAAAAACTGGTAGGACACAAAAAAAACATGTTAGAATATTTCAGATTAATTCTGATTCATTTTTTGGGATGAGAGGGTTGCTGGAGGTGATTAGGGTTATAGGAATCAAAACGTATTTAGGTATTTATAATTAGTGTAACCAAAAACATATTTGGGAGTGAAAAGTGAGATATGGAAGCAATTGAATATCGTGTCGTTGTAAAGTTTTGAATGTGAAGAGAAAAATCCTTTATGAGGGTGTAAATAAATCAAATGAAAAATCTGAAAAATTGATTTCCCTTGTGGTGAATATATTGAAAGGAAATACAATTGGTTTTTTCTTTTACACACCGTATCCACATCCCGTGAATATAAAAACGGTCCTTCGCATTAAAAAAAATACTTTTAAATAAAAAATTACATAATTGAAGATGAAATCACCAAAAATTAAACAAAACCATGTTTTGTTGGAATAACAGTAACAAAAAAAGATTAATTACAAACTAAACGAAGCTGCCATTAAAGATTTTGCGGTGGCACCTATGTGAAATCTTATTTTCTGCCTCATTTACATCGCTTCCCGCAGACAAATAAAGACTGCGAGGTTTCTTTTACTGACCTTGACTATTGCCTTGCTCTCACTCAACAAATCGCAAGTCACGTTGGTCGTCTGGTACGTATATCAATTAAAACACGAAAATTAAAGCTGAATAGTTTCACTAAAGGGAATCAAACGGGTATCCAATAAAGCAAAATGAGAGTCCTTATACCAAGGAAAACGCAAAAGCAAGAAAAAGAACAAGCACTCAAAATAATATTAGCACATATTATAATTGAAATCAAAATTTAAAGAAAAACATGTTTGGCTAGAGATTGGTCGAAACCTTAAAATTTTGCCTTACACGATTTTTTTTTTTTTTTTTGTGAACAACTGATTGATTTTGAAAATAAAAGTGAAAAAAGTAAATTTTTGGATCATTTACAAATATAATGCGAAAAAAAGTAACTTCAATTGAGCTTAAAAAAGTATTGGGAAAAACTGAAAATGAAACCTCGAAAAGAGAAAAAATAATAATTTAAGATAATTGAGATCGAAACATCTTAATAAGGCAATCAAATCATCAAAGCCACCAACAAACACATCGCCTTCGGTGAAAGCACACGCGAAAATCTAAAGCGGCTACTCCATTGAATAGGTGGGTAATATATCAGCATGATGCGGCAAAATGCTGTAAAATAGTAGTATAGCAAACAAGCATTGGCATACACATGTAGTACATAGGTATAAATGTAAACCAGCGAATAAAAGACAGAAGCGCAAGTCAAAAACGTGAAAAAAAACACTTCGTTTCATGTTCACTATTAGTCGGAATGTTAACTTGAATAGTGAAAAAAATTAATATATATTAAGCTTCTTAATTCCGCGCCAGTCACACCCAGTTGAACTTGGGATAATTTTAAAATTCTTTCGCTAACTTTTTGAAACGAAGCTATGTCTCAACAAGCTACACCGAAAAGGGCATTAATCACTTTAATTTCGCCATCAAAAAATTTGAGCAATTTTCTCAATTTACAACCATTAAGAGCATTGGTCACATGTACTAAGACACTGTTTTTGGCTTAATTTTTAAGCGTTATTCGGCGGCAGGAAAAAATTCTGCCAAAACTGACAGAAACCGACTTGAACCATTTATAAAAACAAATATCCCAGAATTTATGGTCATGGCGTAGAAGGCAAAAATCATGAAGGTAGCCAAAATAGATCATAGGTTGGTTGTTAGTAAACGACCAAAAGCAAATTTAGTATGGCAGGAAAGCTAATGCTTTACCTGCTATATCTGATTTAAAAATTTTAATGTAAATGATTTTTTAAAATACTTTGTTTTCTTTATTCAAAAAGCACGTCTCATTCTTTAACATTTTTTTTAACGAAAATTTAAAAAATAAATTACCTTCGTCACGATTTTTGCTGTTTTTGCTGCGTCCATAACTTCTAGGCAAAAGTCTTTACAATTGTTTCAAATCGATCTCTGTTAGTTTTGGTACAAGCTTAAATTGCTAGCCGTGCCGAAAATCAACAATTATAATACGTTTAATCTGAAATGCCAAAATGTTACCACTGATGCGATTTTTGATAAAGTTCATAATGAAAACAGCTCGTTAGGGATTTCTTCTAGATTTTTTTTTCCAACTTAATGGGATTTCAAATATTTTTACATATGCGAACATCAACCCAGTTGTGCATTTTTTATCATATTTTTTAGTCAAACACATATTTCTTGACTAAATACTTAATTTTTCTCCCTTCATTTCCATAGCTGCACTCACCAAATCACAATATCCTGTATTTAGAATTTATGCGCAGAAATTAAGTCTCGGCATACGGTCATGTGCACGTAACTGGTGTGTAGATCGCGTGCAAGCCTACAAGTTGATTGGCTATGCAAAGCGCACGGGTACCAGTGGTTAAATAATTTATTCAAGAAAATTATGAGTAAAAATGGGTATGAGAAATCCTAGTCCTGTAAAGGATGTGTTAACAGGCATTGGGCAGTAGTTTCTCTGTTATATAATAGCTAAATGCTAGAATGTTTTTCACTATATTTTTTAATTTTTGAATAAAAAATTTGTAAAAAATAAATGTATAGTCTTCATTTCATATTAGCCAAAAAAATATTTTATGGGGAATTATTTTATTTTTTTTTTTTTACAATTTACTCAAAGTTAGGCAAAATATTTCCATAGAGAAAAATAAAAATAACCCATTAACGCTTTATGAAAATCTATTACCACGTCGTTCTCACTTTTATTAAAATTAATTACTTTTTATTCGCTTTAAAACTTTTACACAATAATTATTAACACCACTAAAAGAAGAATTTATTTGTTTATTCACTTAAAAGTGAATTTGTCTTAACTATGAAATCAGTGTCAATATTTATTTAATGCTCAATACAAGCTATAATTCTCACATTGTACGCATTTTTACGAGTGAAATTGAAAACAACAGAATTTGAAGTTTGTCGCTTAAGTCTTTTGTTAATCTACAAAGCGAACCGACGAGCAACATTTTCACGCGCATAAGATAAGGGAAAACATGTAATTAAATTATGAATAGCAGAATTTATTGCAGCTGAAAGTCGGTTGCAACAAAATCACAAAATAGTTAGACTTTAAAGCACAGAAAGTGGCATGACAAGTTGTTGGTAGAGAAGAGATATTCCGCTTGTAAGTACTAAACGTTCTATAATTGATTTTTTATCACTTTAAAAGATAAATTCTTTACTAATTTGCGCACTTCCTGTTGGAGAAACGCAGACAAATAATATGCTTGATATTTTAATGGCTTAATATTCCTCGTTGTATGGCTGTGCGAAATATTGTGAGGAAGAATTAAACGTAAAATGTATGTTTATTCAATAGTCGATAAAAAGAAATACCTCTTATGAAGTTTAATACAATTTTTTTAAGATTTTCGCAAGAGTTAAAATACAACTATATTCTCATTTTCACATATCCCCACTAAAGAAATTGCCAGTTAGTCAAGTTCGTTGTATATAACTTCGGTCAAATAAAAATTAGGGTTTAAAAACAATAATTTGAGTACATTTTATAATCATATCGTAAAGCATTTAGGAAATTATCTAATAAAACCCTACATCTCTCACCGCCTTAGTGGCATTGTAAGAACCATGAGTTTATTACAGAGTTTTAAACAAAAGTATTTTCTCAGCCAATACACTTACATTAACTTTTTCTCAGAAATTGTCACAAATAACCATTTTCAAACTGATAATATATGAGCTTTAAAAGATTCCCCAAAATAATCATTCCATTTTAAGCGATGCTGATTTAAGTGCAGAGGTCAAAAAATCGTCATAAGAAATATTTTTTAATATTTAACATAATTTTCCTACAGATCTGATATGTATTGGCTTTCAAATCTAAAAGAGAAACAAACGAGATAATAATGTGGTCTACTTGCTTTGATAAGGGCTCCGATATAACAAGCAGTCATCATGAGTGTGAGGCTGAATATTTGTTGAACAGAATTTTCTCTTTTAGTAGTTATCCTAATGACCTTGAAATTAAATAGATAGCAACCCTTAAACCAACTAAAGAAAACTGTTAGGCTAAATTCAGCAAAAACTCATCATTGAAAATGGAAAAAATGATAATATAAATAAACTAGCAATGGCAGTCCAGCAAAAAGTGTTTCTAGAACTATTCATCTATTGACTCTTGACTACTGTCGCTAGCTGCTCAGCTGTCATTTACACCCACAGATTGTAATTTTCTGCACTTTTAGGATAACAGATGCGAAGCAGAAAATCGAGTGGTCGAACTAGCTTGCATCAGTAACTAATCAGACTGATATTGGCAAAGCAACCAACAGATTGACCCCTCCGCATACTGAGACTGCTCTCAAAGATGTTAAACAGCCAACATATACAAATAAAAATGCAATTAAAAGTCTTTTTCTGTTGCTTCATACCGTCTGAAGCGAGTTATCTAAGACACAGGCACACGTACCAATAAACTACTAGCTCTCACTGCAGTGTTGGCGGTGGCAACATTTGCGCTTGCTTATAGATTGCACTAGTTCTACATTAAATTTACAGTAGCAATTGTCAGTTGTGGTTGTGAACTAATCAACATCGGTACAGTTCTGCCGTGTTAGATGATATTATGCAAGAATGCAACAAATTGGAGCATTTTGAAAATTGCACGAACGCATAACAACAAGTTAATCCAAGGCAGAAATAAAATGCAAAGGAGTGAACGCAAACACCATGCAGCTTCTTATGAGCAAAACGCTGAAGTGTTTAGAAAATTACCGCACTCTGAGCTGAGGGGAAAGGATTTGCCACATTTGGTGTGGCATTAAACTAAAGTGGAGCTCATGTTGGCGCCGTAAATTTAAGTAATTAGTTTACGAAGCTTCTGTACTGGCTTCGGTCTTTGCTGTAGAAAATTTATTTTTTAGATTTTATTCCTCAGCACGAAGAAAATAGGTTGCATGCTTTGAACTTTATTTGACTTCCCTTTATAATTTTTTTTTAACTTGCGAACAAGCAAATTGCAGACCTTTAGTTAAAAAATTTCTGTGACTTATATATAAATAACTTAAATTCTTGTGACTGGGCGGCTCAAACAAACATTTTTTTGAAACATTCAGTTTTTTTAATTTTTAGAATATTTTTACACATTTGAAAATTTGCAAATTTCTTCCAAAATCTGTTTTTTTTATCACTCAATTCAACTACGTAATCGTTTTTGCTTCTAAAATTTGACGGTGATAAAGGAGTTGCCATTTAATGACATAAAAAAGTGACCCCATCTTCGTTTTGTATTTATTGCTCTTTTAATTTTTCAATAATAAAATTTCTTTCCATTTCAAGATACCTTGAAATTATTTTTTTTTTATTTTATTTTATTTTATGTTACTTTATTTTATTCTAGTTATTTTTATTATTAGATACCTTAGAAATCTCATTTATTTTCATAACTTTGCTTTTGCCTTAAATATATGTCATACTGATCGCCTTAACACGCGCTAAGCCATTTGATCAACCCCCTATATATAATAAAGCAAAAAATAAATAAAGAAAAATTCCCTAACAACGGTTACATAAATGCAGAATATTAGGAAATTTCAAATAATTGCAACTAATGGATTTTCATGGTTGATCAACAATTGCATGCTAATCAATTATATAAGAATATAAAAAAATTTAACCTCATGTAATAATTGGATATATGTTTGTATGAATACATACTTACTAAGTTTGCTTGGCTGTCTGTGCAAGTCTTGTGTAAGATCTTTATTTGGTTTTGCCCCAACCAGCTAACAGGAAGTTGTTGTCAGAAAAGCCGTAAAGCAGAGTCCTTAACCATGCCGCCGAACGTGACTTTCACGAAATTTGTAGAAATTTCTTATTGTAACAAGGAAAATATGAATAAGTAAGGTAAATAAAAATTGCAAATATGGGTTGCGGCAGCTCAAGTAGCACCATTAGCATTGTTTACATTAATTCCCATTTTGTTGTTGCCCATTGCAAATAAGAATTTTTCAATTTTATTCCGTATTTCGTTTTTTTGGTTTTATTTGTTTACACCAAAAATAAAATTGAGTTTTTATTTTTTTTTTGGTCGAAATTGTTGATCAACTTTAGCTTAAATAATAAGAAAATAACTGTTGTTTACTTGTTTCCATACTATAGTTTTTAACATTATCTTGGATGCTTATTTGCCCGCTGAGCTATTTGTTTTGATAGCGTCATTATTGTGGTTTTAAGCCCGTTATGTAACAATAAGTTTATTTTATTTTTCATTTTCTTTTTTTAATTTACAATAGTATTTGCCTTTTCCTTTTTTAATATTTTTTATTTTATAATCTGTAAATTGTGGGTAGATCAATTGGTTTTATGTAGCAAAGTTATCAATTTGTTTGCATTGGCGTGGGCGCACAATCCAAGCCGAGGGCACAGGGCGTGGCCATTTGATAACCTCATTGTTTGCTTATTTGTATTGTTGAACTGTGTTGCCTACTGACCACAACGAAGTATACTGGATTTATGGCCGATTATGTGATTGAGAGATTGCTTGCTACAGCTTCGCCGGCAAATTATTTTTTGTACTATAGTTTCTCTGACTTTAAATTAGTTGTTAGCTAATTGTTGTGGCATGCACCACAATACATTGTATTCGTCAATCGCATTAACTGTAGCACGAATTTGAGATTCCGAAATTAAAATTGGAAAAGAAAGGCTTAGTATTATATATTGCCTAATAGATCTGTAACTGTGTTTAAGCTTCCTTCTTAACTGTTTATTTTTGAGTCTTTCTAGGTAGGCTGTTAGGACACGAAAAAGCTGAGAATGAATAATACACGTCCATCGTACTTAATTTAGTTAATAGTACTTTTGCTGATTGGCCGAACATTATAGCTGCATTAGTCAACATCGGTAGCGAATATTAAAAATTATAAAGAAGATAGTTTCGAAAAGTGGAAAAGGAGATGAGATATAAAAATAAAACTTTTGTTAAAACAGCAGAGAAAATTAGGTATGTGACTTCGCTAATCTAAACTGTTTGTCATGTTTCTATCATTTTACGTTAACTAATACTAAATAGCTTGTACCTTATATCGTAACTTAAACAACAACTACTACCTTAAGAATGAAATTTCCTTCGATAAGCATCAATATTTTAAATATATTGTCAGTACTTTATCACATTCAAATGACGTGTAAATACAATTTTCTTCACTTTCCATGGATAGTATCCCTTTATGTAGTGTGACAAAACATTTATTGCTTAAATTTCTATCACATTATACTAACGACGCATTGATTATAAACATGGCCAGAAGCAATCACCAACTTGTTATCTAAGATCTAAGAATTCACTGGCAGAATGCTTTTAATTGAAGCTGTGGTAAGAGAAAAAAAACATCAGCACCGCAGTACTGCTGCCAATGTATAGGAGAGAAACTCACCAGTCAAGCTAACTCAGCCAGTGTCTTCAGCTGAAGACATGCTCTAATCCCTGACAGCATCTGTACCGATAGATATCAAATTAATGCCACTTCAGACACAGCTAACTACATTATAATTTCCCTACATTATTTTTTCATTTAAACCACAACTTCAAACGCAAACGCGTAGGGTACGAAAGACAAGGGAATTAAAAATGTCAATACATTGCAGCATGAATGCATACAATGCAATTTTCTAAAGGAATCAGCAGTTGTGTGTATAGACACACGGTCTTGACAGGCGTGGCTGAGAGTTCAGTGCTGAGTGGTGAGCGCTAGAAGCTGTGTTCTGCGGCGGTAATTGCAATGTTTCCTAGAATTTGTGTACATAGATGAACACGCAGCTATCATTTCTATCATGAGAAAGTCACACAGCATCATTGAGAGTTGCTGGTGGATTGCTGGTGTAGGTGCAAGTAAGACTAAGTAAGGGACTCCATACCTGATGGTAAGTTTATCTAATCGACATCACATTGCAATGTGTGTGCGTTAAAAATAGCATTAAATTATGGGAATAGCACAAATAGGCTTTACATTGACACACAGCAGGGTGAAATCTTCAGCTTAATCGTTGAGCATAGGTATATTTAAAGCTGTAAAGCAGTCTGCGAGTGCCAATGCGTGTAGAGCAGTTGCACATAAACCGTTGACCAGCAGCTTCACCGTCATCGCAGCCATCTTCAGCCATCGTCAGCACTCGTTTGTCGTGCAATTTCCGACATGTAACTAACGTCTAACGTGCGCCAAATCACCTTAGGGGTAAGCAACAACAACAGAAGTTAGAAGAAGCATAAGGATATAATGAAGAAAACCGGACTTGCATTAGAAAGAGACGTACAAGTACAAAACGGCTAAATTAAAGAAAAAATCAACCTATATTGGCAAAAACAGGTCCAAAAGCAGACCCATTGTAGCGTAAGTAAATCAAAGCAAACCAAAAATAATTTTTAAACATCGACATCGCTTGATTGGCTGTTGCGAAGGATCGGCGGGGGGTATTCAGAATGATTGTCTGACGTATTAGAAATTGGCGATGGACGACGTTGGTGGACTAGTGCTAGCTTAGTCAATGTTTTGGCCTCGGTATGCAAAAAGCAAATTTTTCATTATGTTGTTGTTCTTAACTTTTTTTACAACTCAACATTTTAACATTTGATGTTTTACTTTTATATACAATATATATACATGACTTTTTTCCTAACGTTTCAAGCTCTGAATTTTTAATTCTTGATTGAAGGTTAGTTTTTATATAAAATTCTAATCAGTCAGACGGGACAGTCTGTAGGTTGTACCATTAATTAACTTAAAAGCTACCGATATGCGGGTGATAAATTTAAAATACGATATTTTCATAACTTATTTCGCTCTTAGTGACGCCCACAATTAGTCACCTTTGTAAGTCTCAGGCCCCAATTATGGGTAGTGGACTTTTCAGCTAGAATTACTACCAAAAGCTTAACTAACTTTACACCTGGGAATGTATTCTGTGGGTCCTGTAAATCATTTTAAATTTTCTTTATATCTTGGTTGTTATCATAACCGCATATTACAGTCTGATAACGAGAAGTCAGGCTACTCAACTTCATCTGCACTTATTATTTTTAAATTTTTATTAAGATTGTGAACATTTGCATACGAAAACGTCTTACTTAATTTTGATTAATGATCTTCATTCTCATTTTCTATTATAAACTTGTTAAATTATGATCATTTTGCGAATTTATGAAGAGCTGAAAAAGGACGAAAAAATACTAGATTTTCGACAATTAAATGCAACTGGAAATCTGGGAAATTCCTGAAAATTTTATTAATATATTGTTCCCACCGTATTAGGCATAAACCCGTAACTAGAAACAATTGTGTCATCATGCAATTATATTTCGCTTTGACTCTAAGGCACTCGTGTATTGCAACAAATAAATCTCAACTGTCAACACCGAGAAGCGGAAAAAAGAAGAAGTGGCTAAAAAGAAAGATGGGAAACACCTGAGACAGAAGATAACTTCTCAGGAAAGAACAAAAATAAAATAGGAAAATTGAAGTAAAAATAGAAGGTCAATATAATTTCATTCATAAGATAGGTATTTTTACACACTCACACACACACAAACACATGTAAGTTTTAGGAATGCGAACTCGGACTCACCAACCTTGTATTCTTTTTGCTGTTATTGATATTATTTGTTGTTGTTATTGTTACTGCTGTGAGTTATCAGCAATTGATCACCATACTTGTTGTGTAAGAAGAGGTTAGTTGCTGGCCAAACTCGTTAGCAAAAAAAATCAATAAATTATATCTAACGTTCCAAGCTGTTGAACTTTACGCAACGGTGCAAAACTTAAATCATTCTCCATACTATTTATGCACATTGTGATTTACTAAGCCATTTTTGCTAAACTGGCATGCCGGGCATGATTAGAATAAAATATAACTCAATTCATTTGAAGAGAGAGTTAAGGAATTTTGGGATGAGCCACGCGTGTTGCATGCAATACATTGGTACCAGAGGCAAAATGTTGCACGTATGTGTGTTCATAGGCACTGTGTATTGCAGGCGTCAAAACTTATAATTGGTCCCGGGGCTTACAGCATCTATGTGAATTAATATGGAACCTAATGATAATTGTTCTCAGAGGGTAAACTCTTGCTTAAGGGGTTGGATGAATATAAATCAATAATTTTCATTCCAGCTAGTCACAAAAAATTTCGTTGAGTTGTGGCAAAACACAGGGTACACAAGAAAGTTTTATTACAAAAATATTATTGAATTTGATTTATATTACAGCTAAGACCTTGATGCTTATTGAAATTTATATACATTATTTAGATAATTTGTGTTATGATAAGGGTTTTATAACTAAAGGACTCATCAACTAAAGAGATTTTTTATCTCCGACTGTTTCACCAAGTAGAGAACGAATGATCGATGCAGACATTGCTGATTACACAGGATTGTCGTTTGCTGATTCTGAGCATTTCACTTATCTCTTTTATAATGTTGTCTATACGCCCATGTACAGGTGAGGTGATAACAACAAGTGGCCAGCAATGGTTATTTTGTAGCGTGAGTTGTTTAGGCAACTTTTTAATTTTTTTGAGCTAACTATGCAACACCCTGATACAAAGCTGAGCTGCGCTCATGTAATAAATTATTATTATTACTACAACCTGCAATTTTTCATAGCTGTTTATGTTGTGGAGTTTAATTTCCTTTTTGGAGATTATATATTTTATATTCTGGAACCATCTGGTCTAAAGAAATCACAATAATATTCTAAGCAAATGCTTAACTACCTGTAAACTTAATATCTACAACAAAACAAAAATTTATTGTTTTTTTCAATAGTGGGAATTTACAATAAATAAAACAATTCGTTCTATTTTTCTTTTAATCTGGTGCATGAGACACAAAGCAAATTTACTGCTTGAGGATAGAATGTACAGACATACATATATTTACACCGATATGTATACACCAGCTTTGTTACAATTGTGTGCAGGAATTTTCTCATACACTATGATAAATAAGGAATTTCTTCCAATAAGACTTGCTAGCCAGTAAGCTACTCGCTCTAGATCATTTTTGCTAATCGGAGCGCTTGATTATTTCCAGGAAATTAGCCATACTTTTGCTACAAAACCAAAATCATGCGAAATCGAAGAAATTTCACAGGTACAATTTTATATTTCAGGTGTTTTTTGTCGTAGTAAAGTAATGGCAAGGACGTTCACCTTCCCGACTGCAAGTTCCACTTTCCCACTTTACACACTTACCCTTGCCTTAAATAGAAAAACTGACAATAAAAATTGTTTTTGTCACTTAAAATTATACTTTTCCGAATCGCATCAACTGCAGTTCAAAAATTAAGAAGCATAAAGAGTGAAAACAGTAACCAAACAGAAGCAAAATTCAAAGTAAATGAAAAGTAGTTATTTGTTGCAAAGCAGTGCTGTTGAGGAGTTAGAGTTGAATTCCAATTTTATGTTGCTGCTACTGTTTGCCGCGGCGTCAGCTTGTTATAAATAATTGTTCTTTCGAGCAACTTAAAATCTGTACCAAAGTGGCAGACGGCTGTTGATCAGTAGCCGGTAACAAGGTAACAAGGCGTGTTGTCGATTCTATGGCATTTGCTTTTGTTGCGCCACAGCTGGATCGTTTGTTGACTAGATCACACTCATATCCGTGTGGGTGTTTTTCGCTTTCACTTCTTTTTCATATATTTTACAGCGTTGCTCTAAAGGGAAGTAGAGGCATACCCGATTGTATACTTGTACTTACAGACCCACTCGTTGCCAATAGTTTAGAATAAATAATGTAAAAAATGCGTTAGATTTCACGACTAATTTTCGAAAACAAATTTTTTTTTGAAAATCAATTATTATTTAGAAATCGAATACTTTAACGATAGTTTTAAGGAAATATAAATATATAAACTAATATATATTTTTAATCGATACAACAATTGATTATTTTACAAAATTCGGCAGCATTTAGTCGAAATATTAAATCACAAGAAAAACCACTTACAATGAAATTTGCTTTAAATAATACAAAAGTTATATCTTTTAATTTTTTTAAACTAAACTATTGAACGTCATATTATTCGCCACTTTAACGAAAAATTAATTTATTGCATACGATTTCATACATACATATGTATTTATTGGGCGTATTTATTGCCACCTGCCGCTACAGACAAGTAAACAACCTCCCAAGCATTTAGTACATATGATTTTCTCGCCTAAAATATGGAAACAATGTACTACCGTAAAATGAGCATACTTCAATTACCCGTCCACTCTGAGACACACATACAAGCTCATCCGCTCACACGATAACTGTTTGAAAAAATCAGAGCTCACTAAACCTGTCGGTCTACTTAGTGCCATAAAAAGTTAAACTGGACGATATAAAAAGTGCTCTGCGTCTGCTGCAACACTACAACGACACTGATGGCAGATTTATGAGGGATAGATTACAGCAACGCTAATAGCTATAGAGGAACTCTGCTCTAAGTTTGGAAATACAATGTAGCAATGAGTAATGCGTCTGTTTATAAAGTACAAACACTCGCCATACACTAAGCTATTTCGCCTGAGCTTGTTAGCAACACTTTATAATAACACCTTACTCTTACTTATGTTTTTTTATTTCATTGTTATTATTTTTCATATGCAACACTTTTAGCTAATTCGCAAACTATTTCATTTTTTCTCTTCTTCTATGCAGATTGGATCGCAGCATAAAATCTTGAGAACTCTCCCAAAGGATCGCATTACCCTTCTGGGTCTCACGCATTCCAGCCGCACTGCTGTTGATTATCTCGAAAGTAACTGCGATGATGAGCCGATGAAAATGGTAGATTCGGTCTGTCAGAACATTGGCAGCATTGATGACTGTCGTGATTTGTGTTTTAGTCCACCATTCAGGTAAATACGGCAGCATAAATAGGCAGACGAAAAAATGAACAGTTGAGGCAATAGGGCATTATAGATATAGTTGGTAAAATAGTGACAGAAAAAAATATTAAGGTAATACAACTAATAGAGGAACAACAATAGCTGTGTATGCACATGCACCATTTTCGACAACCAAATGTGTTCAAATCGCTTGTTACAGTATCTTGAAGTTGTAGCGCAGCTGCTTTGATGTATGACAAAAGTATTGATTCACGCAAAGTCAGACCGAAGAAAGATCTCTGGAAGTACTTCACTATTTGAGGAAAAAGCTTTTTCCATGCGGAGTGCGCGGGAGGTCTAAATCAAATTAGAGCATAATGTATCTACTTATTTTGGTAAATAGTAAATAAATATATTTTCAAACTTGTATTAAAGCGTTCTTATTTATCTCGAAAATCTATGATAACCTAAGGTCAAAGTAAGTATGAAACTCTTCTTCTTCTTTACTGGTGTAGATACCGCTTACGCGATTATAGCCGAATCAATAAAAGCCCGCCATTCATCCCTTCTTTTTGCTGTTTAGTGCCAATCAGAAGTACCAAGTACAACCAGGTCTATCTCTAGCTGGTCTTTTCAACGGAGTGGAGGTCTTTCTCTGACTGACGCAGTATCTGCGTTGGAAAGTTTCAAAACCGTTCCCAACTCATAGAGAACCATAAATCTTACGCAAAACTTCTCCTTCGAAAACGCTTACGCCGACTCATCAGAAGTTGTGATCGTCCATACTTCCCCACCATATAGCAGCCCAAAGTAGCACCCGTGTGTTGCTGCATCAGCTACTAGTTTTGACTTGACTTAATTAATGATCACTACAATAGTTGAATAATAGAAAATGTTTGACTTGGCAGAGTATTATTGAAGAAAATGAAGTAAGTATAAAAAAACGATTGTAGCATAACCCAATTATATATTATCGAACAATTTTTTGAAGATGAAATCTTAGGAAATGATGCACCGTCAACACATCTGCGGGTACAATATGTTCTTCTGTTTAGTAGTAGAATTAATTTGGACGGACTACAATCCTTTCTAACCACAGCATTTAAGTGGCACGCACTACGTTCGACATACATCAGGATATTAAGTATTACTCCATGGTCTACATAAATACACTGAAATGTCTGAGCCAGGTGGCAGTGACATCTGCACGAACGCCAGTACGAGCCAGTTCGTTATTTCTCCTTATTGATTCCAAACCCATTTGGCTCCTTCTTTGTTGTGGAGGTCACAGAAGAACACGGCTCCCCGGCCTGCCCTAACTTTCTTGCTCTATGAATAGGTGGTGTTCACTTGGCAGAATAATTATTAATTTAGCATTCGAAATAAAGTGAAAAATCCAGATTTGTACACAACAAAAAACAGCCTATAATAAATTGTGAGAGTTTGTATGCAAATGAGCCTGTATAGATCGTGGAAAATCAAGTGACAAAGGCTAATAAAGCAACTCTGCTGCTGATCGTTTGCCATTTGAACTACAATAAAATGCCTACAGAGCTCGCTCGCATCGCTTGTAATGACAGAAAATTCGTTTAAAATTGAACCTGTTTCACAGCATAACAACTCATAAACTTACTAAATAAGCCTGGAAGTTTTCAGGAGTGCTGATCCTACTGGTTAAGGAACTCCATATAACTTTTCTTTTTTTAAAGGTTTCGTAGCTTATGTATATCTAATACTGTTCCCGTCTATGAATAGTTTGAGAAGAGAAGCTAATTAATTATGCAATACTGAGCTAGAGTTAACAAATGGATGCTCCTACCTTAGTTCACCTTATCCTCATCGTAAATTAATTATAAATTTCGAATGGCTTTTAAGGTCATAAAACCGAATATAACAGCATTTTCAAACTAGAAGCAAAGTTGATGCAAATTAGAGAACATTGGATTATGATGATATAACGATAATTCCCCGGGTCTGTATTACAATTAATAAAAAAAATATATTAATAATTGTTTTGGTGCATGCAATACCATGGACCGAAATTATTTTTCCTTCTTCTTCTGCTTTATTGGCATTGGCACCGCTTACGCGATTATAGCCGAATCAATATAAGAGCACCATTCTTCTCTTCTTTTCGCTGCCTGGCGCCAGTTGGAAATGCCGAGTGAACCCAGGTCACTCTCCACATCATCCTTCCAACGGAGTGGAGGTTTTCCTCTTCCTCTGCTTCCACCAGCGGGTACTGCATCGAATACTTTCAAAGCTGGAGTGCTTTCATCCATTCGGACGACATGGCCTAGCCAGCGTAGCCGCTGTCTCTTCATTCGCTGAACTATGTCAATATCATCGAATAGCTCGTACAGCTCATCGCTCCATCGTATGAGGTATTCGCCGTTGCCAATGCGCAAAGGAGCATAAATCGTTCGCAAAACTTTTCTCTCGAAACTTCTAGATTTTTTCTCACTAAATCATAATATTCAATTACTTATGAAAGCCCGAAGTAAAAATATATGGATTGAGATTTTTGTACGATCATCATCACTTCTAGTGATTGTTGGGATGATGATTACGACGAGGCGGAGTTTGATAATAGCAATGAAACTGCAATATTCTTTGCAGCGGTAGGAAAATTAAAGAAGAAATTAAATTTCCACTGTCCTTTGGGAATTATAAATATACTCGTATATACATACACACATTAAATATGTCGGTGTACATACTTAAATATGGGTACGATTATTTTTGATTGAACGCCTTTCCTGAAGCTGATCTGAGTATTGCTCTGTCACTATGCAAGATCTATTGGTCATTTGTCATCCCCATCACTAGTTTGGATATGTAAATATATATGTGCATCAACAGCGAACGACGTAAGCAATAACCGAAGATTAATAATTTTACTGATTAATTATAGTGATTGCTAAGGCATCTGCGTTTATTTTATCAGGAAAACTGCCGGAAAATGGTTGATGTTACTTAAAAGGAAATTAATAAATATAACGTGCTGATCCTGGTAGCGCTAAATGCAGTAATTATACATATAAATGCAAAACATTTGCATACATAAACAATGTTCATGTACTAACATGCATATGTGAGGAGCATAATTTTTGCTAATATAAAGGAAAATACATTATAAAGTATTCAAGCACAAAGCTACAAGTAGACTGCAGTCAAGGGAAAAATCAACGAAACTTAATTTTTAATTAATTTCAAAGCAATAATTTACAAAACATAGCCTTTGTAAGCTATACAAATTATTATATTTGTAGGTATATAGGAGCATTAATTCACATATAGGAGCATAGATTTTACGGCAAATGTAATGTCACTTCTACCATTTTATTATTATTAGTAAGTATATAGGGGTAAAGATTTTATAAAAAAGTCTTAAATTATTGTTTATTTCACAATTCTTTCGTTAACTGGCAATGTATACAAAAATATAATATAATTCATTAATACTGCGGCTGTCCATAACCAGAAATAAGTTTAATAGTATAGGGTGATTTCAAAAGTACGGGGCTGTATTTTGATTTTTGTCAAACCAAACAAGTTGAGTTAAGAGTATGGTATTTCTGAAATCGGATTGCCTAGCAATCACATAACGCGTTAAAATTGTTAAAACGTACTACAAAAATGGTATTTCAAACGAGGCCACGTTTCGTGGTTTAAAAGGGCACTATGATACACATAATCACCCAATTACGTCCAAAAACAATAGGTAAAATTCTGAAGAAATATAAAGGAACTAAAGAGGTTAGAGGGATTAGAAGATCTGAGCATCACCGGTTTGCTCGTTCCACCTCATATATCGCTACTATGATTGCAAGTGTAGCCAAGTGTAGAATGTGTCTATTTCTCGACGTTCTCAATAGCTTGAACGTTCCCCCGGTACATGATGCCATATTTTATAATTTGCATTACACCTACATTCACATAACTGCAAATATATGCCAATAGGTATATGAGATGGTTATTTTCATAGATATAGCAACACCACAAAATAGATTGCTTTGTATAATGTATAATAGTTAGGTACTTAGTACAAAAAATATTGAAGCCCGCATTTCTTTCGGGCTCACATTCAGCGAATCAAGATTCGGATGGATACGAATACTCCAGCTTTGAAAATTTTCGATGCAGTACCCGCCGGTGGAAGCAGAGGAAGAGGAAGTCCTCCACTCCGTTGGAAGGACCAGGTAGAGAAGGACCTGGCTATACTTGGTATTTCCAATTGGCGAAACACAGCAAAAATAAAATACGAATGGCGCAATGTTGTTAACTCGGCTAAAATCGCGTAAGCGGTGTCTAGGCCAGTAAACTAGTAGAAATAGAGATGAAAAAAGGCTAAGGTAGTTAGCTTTTATAATACCCTAATTTATTCATATTCAATTCTAATACACAAAATATGCTCACACTGCTCATAATTAAATATTACTTAAAGCCAATTTAATATACATACATTGATCATTTCATCTACGTTTCTGATTGGAATTAAGGTAAAATTATTTTAAATTACTTATCTCCCTAACTTTTCAGCACATTTAGTGCTTTACTCATACAACTATCATTTCTTATTTTCAAAACCATTTCTACAGCAATTATATTAAATATAAATAATGTTCAGCTTCTGATGAATTGCGATATTAACATACCAAATTTCTCTCTGTCAGTTTGTTCATTTGAATGTGCCAGTTATGCCATTAAAAATATTAGCAAGCGATAAGAATGTCAAACATCGCAATGTTTACCTGAATTGTAAATTACGGTGCTGCCGCTAAGTAACGTCATTGACATTCCAAAGTCAAACTGAACAAATACAAAGCCGATATGATCAAGTGCATATGTATGTATGTTTGTAAATAAGCTTAGTTATACACAGGCTCAACGTCAATTGGCCAATTGACAGGCTTCTGCATTCCGCATTTTGTTCTTCGATAAATACTAGAAATAAAACAAGAGAGAAGTGATGCAACTGCAACTGCAGAGGTGACTACTGATTGCAGGCTTTCCTTTCGGATCTCTTCGCCAAATGTCAATTTCAATTTTACATGTTGAATCTGGATGATAAAAGTAAGTATAAGCTTACAGAATAAACAAGCTGTGAGTGATAGATAGAAATCTTTCAAAAATGTGCAGTTAATATTTTTTCAATATTCAATAAAAATTATAATATTAAAAATGAAGCAATTAAAATCACGCACAGGAACCCACGGTATTAGATTAATTCATTTTTTATTAAGAGCTCCTCATATTCAAGAGTTCAAGCTTCGAAATTAATATTGACTTTTAGCGAAAATTATTAAGTAGCCCCAAACACGCTCGAGATTTCCCCTGAAAGTAAACTTTTGCCTTTCGAGTTTTCTATACCAAAGTTTTCTGATACAGAGTATTCCTGGAGGAAAAAATCGTCTCTATAGCAAACTGTGATGGATTTATGGTACTTGCCACTTAGGTTTATTTTATAGAATTATTTACCAAGATAGAATTAGTGCTCTGCTCTGCGAGATATGACAGTACTTTCTATTACTGGAAAGGGAGCATTTCCTTCCTCGATTCAAAAATGGGGTTGTGCCACTTTGGGTAATTAATGAAGAATTTGTAAATAATCGCATGACTTTAGCATAATCCTGAAAAACTCACTAAAAAGTTGTACTCAGATATCATAACTTATAGGTATATATTTGCATACAGGCTCATTCATACTTTTACTATAGCGCTGATAGTAGGTGATACTAAAAATAGCAAATTTATTCACAGCATTTTTCCTGTACATACAATAATATGCTTGTAAACGACACCATTAAGACACGAGTAATACAAGACACTTCTCCTAAAACATCATACCTATTAATATTGGTTGTTAACAACACTTATATTTGCTTATAAATATCCTGCTACAACCGATTAGCACAGCATAAAGCATATTAATAATGTTTAGTGCTCGTACGTTTACTCAACCAATCAATCAAATTGCTCACAACCCTCTATGATAGCGAGGTCTATGGAGCCTTGCTAAGACCACACGCGTGATAAGATGCAAGAAGGCTGTCTCTGCTATTTACATAAGCAACACGTCCGGTAATCAAGTTGCACATGAGCTATAGAGGGAATAATGTTTTTTAGATATATCATACAGAGGGGAAAATTTTGCGAATAAAAAAATAGTTTATAACAACATCAATTCAAATGATAGTATAAAAAAATAAGTAAAAGTCAAACGAAAAATATTGGAGCCCTATTAAACTATTAAATCTAATAAATTTTTTCTGAAAGTCAAAAGAGGCTAATGAAATATTCCTCAAAATATCGTTCAGATCTACTCAAGGTTTATTAAGAAATTTAATCACTTAAAATAAGCTAATAAAATTATATTCAGCGGCATATAATTAAAAACAAAATAAAATCAATAGAATACCAGCTACCCTTAATATCTCTTAATACCTTCTAAGCACAACTAAATATTTTATGGTATGTCACAACCATACATTTCTTGGAGCTAATGCGATAAAGCCACCATTGATGCCACCTTTTCCATTAGCATTAACTCATATTTAGATCTGACACGCCTTTTACAGTAGTAGACAAGAGTATGTATGTTTGTGTCAATAAATGCGGATATTTGCATGAGTAGAAGCATTTAGGATGCTTCATCATGTCCCATTAAATTTGTAGATGCAATAAACCCTTGAAGCAGCACGCTGACAAATGAGCTCACTTGCGTTTTTAAGTAGTCTTAAATGCCGCTGTTGCTTGCTAAGAAACAGATGCTCATACTAAAAGATTCTTAATGAGGAGTAATAAATGTGGATGTAGTGGTTAAGCAATAAAAAAATTATAATTAAATAATAATAATGATGGTTGGAAAGGGCTTAGGGTAAACTCAGAAAACTTAAGAACTTAATGTTTATTTGTCTAGAAAGAATCCAATTTTCTTTATGGTCTCTGGAAGTCCAATAATTTGCTTTATGGTCTATGGAAGTCATATAAGCAATCAGTGAAGATAACAAAAATTCCAACGAGATTATGATAAAGGTAACATTTATGCAATGCAATATATGAAGAGCATCAAAGTCATTATTATTTAGTAAATCAATCTTGATGAAATCGAAAGTCGATCACGTAGACTTTCTGGAAAACTTTTTTGTTTTTTAGTGTAATGTAATTTGTTTAGATTTTTAAATGAACTTACAATCGGCGAAAACTATCTTAGCATAATTTTTAGCATTAGATAATATTTGACCTTAACCAGTGCTTTAACTCAGGTAAGGTAGTGGCCAGAGATATTGGTGATACTCCAAGCTTTCATTGGCTACAACTCTGATATAAGGAAAGCAGTTCACAGTGGTGTTGAATTTACTGTCAAGCCACAGTTCAGAATGCAGTCGTCTAAAGAGATTCGGATCAGTAGATGAAGAAGGTATTAGAAGTACTTATTAACCTGATTAAGGATGAGGTTGATGAGCTGACTTTGGTTGAGGGTCAATTGGAGCAGATCCGAGCATATTCTGCAACAAGGGCTTTTAGAATATAATTCTTATGATTGATATTAATTTTAGTTCAACCGATGTTTTATTAATTTATTTATTTTTGCTTGCGTTTTTCCACACTAGGATCACCTACTTTGCCACTATCAAACCAGTTTCGAATTGAGCTATTTTTTTCTTTTTAGAATTAATATATTTTTCATTTTTGAAGACGCACTTGAGCTACTATGTCGGTAGCCTTTGAATTTTGTAGTTAAGTGGCCCTTACTTTTATGCCAACTTTGCCATGGAGTTCTTACCTATTTTTGGTATTTTTTCTTCTACTCTTTACAGCTTACCGGTAACAACTGTCAGATTTCAATTACCGCAATTCTCTTTATCGGTTTGTATACCTCTGATGGGTACATTTTATTTGCCAATCGCGTGGCTTTAATACTAAATGCTGCCGAGCATCCGCAAGCGCATTCACAACATATTGTATTTATTGGCCTCAGCAAACCAAATGTCACAATGTTTTTCATGCCCGCACTGATAACTGTGTGTGTGATTTTGCACATTAGTTTTGCTTGCTGCCGCCGTTGTTATAAACTCCGCTGTATTTTTTATGTAATTTTTCTTTCCGTCTGAGCGCCATTTGCCATATTTCCAGAAATGCCTCCTCATGTAATTTCTCAACTTTATTCCCCAAACTTTCATAAGGAACGTCCCTTGTAGCGCAAAGCGTATTCTATTATTCGCTGATAGACAGACAGGCCTCAGTACGTCATTTTTTGGACTTTGTCTGCAAACGTTGACAAGAAATAAGTAAAATCACAATGAAAAACCTCGCGACTTCCTTATGCCGCACTAAGCGGCTGTTGTTGTGAACGTTTTTGTTGCTATGTTGCGTAATACTTTTGCATTAAATTGTTTAAAGTGGGAGTTTTTTGTGGATTGGTTAATAGATTTTTATCAAACGGTACTCTTAACGACGATAAATGATGCAAGTGTTGAATAATGGTGGTCTTTGGTGGCATCCATTGTTTTTGATGGTTAATGTTGTTCTACTTTTTGCTTTAGTGGCAAAGGCTGCTTCTTGTTCATTGTAGCTACTTGAAAACATACAGTTATTGAATTATTGAAAGACACGAGGTGTACTATAACGGTATTTATTAGAACAGTTGAGCATTATTCATGCGGTAGTAACTAAAAGGGAATAGAAAAAATATTTCATTAAGTATTAAATCATATATACCAAAAGGGGGTTCTTCACCAAGGTTATCGACTTATCTTTGGTCACTCTAGTTATTCACTTTAGTGGGGACACAAAAAATTACCCACTGCGGAGATCAGATAAGCCAGAGAAGTCAAGAGAGTAATAATGAACGATGACTCTGATGTTCCTTCCAATAAGGACACTGTAGACTTTGGGGCACCCGACGTTCTTTTAGCCTCATCAAGATGACTTCCATAAATGCAGACCACAAACACCTGCACCGCATTCAGCCCGATAATTAAGCAGGTAGTACGTGACGTTAAACAAAACCAGCCCAAAACTCGAATTGTCAAAAGGATTAAAAACTCCTTTAAAAGGTGGTCGGCCGGTGGTGTTTTCTAAGCAAGGGGACCGGTGCCAGGTATCCGTCACCTCCTGCTTGAGCTTCATTGACTTCATAAGCTGATTGAAACCTGCCGCCTTACCAGAATATTTAAATCACTCCGACATTTTCTGTTTTTTTTTCTGCTTCTCACGCCATCAATCTGCGCAATTCTTTCGCCGTTTGGTCAAGATGCACAAGCTAAAGCCAGATTTCGAAGTTAACAATAGCAAAGTAACAACAGCTAAGAGCTGAATACTTCTGGGTGTTGGATTTGAAAGTTTATTCTCGGTACCAAAGCGGAGTTGCATGCAGTGAAAACAGTATCCGCCAGGACGTCTTTCAATTTAAGAGCTAATGTGCATTAAACAAAATACATTGAGGTCCAATTAATACATTCATTAGACCACTTTCTTGAAAAAACGCCTTTGACTTCCAATAACCGTGTATCATAGGCAAACAGTTGGATCGAGCTACGTGGTAAGAATTTCGAAATCATCACAAAACTCCAATCGGGATAGTGTACAAGGTTAATTTCCCCCTCATACAAAAGCAAGCAACATACGTGTATGCCTATCCATTAAGCAATATATATGCACAATGCACAGTGCACACAGTGTGTAACCACTTTTTCCTTTCTTTTTCCTTTAAATTAATAACTTGAAACATGCTATAACTTAGTGTAAGCAGAGATCGCCAATTATTATTCTTATCCAAAGAAAATCTTACGGAGAGATTTTATTGCATAAATTAATTTAAATCTCTATAAAATAATATTAATGAAAAATACATTTTATTCGTAGAAACTACTTGTTGATACAGCTCGCGTTCTTCTACACTTCCTTCTTGTTGCTCTATAGTAATTGATGCAAATATTAAAATGTAAGAAATTTTTTTATTTACTTAACTTAATAAATATCATTATTACTACAAAAATGTCGGCGCTCTATACCGTTATTTAGTGCTTGTGAGCTATAGTTGGGATAAGACACAGAAAGAAATTATCGTTGCGTGCTTCGTCGATATTTCGCACTAATCCACTCAACTAAATTAAAATAAATTCTTAAATATTTCCTGCAATTATAGTGCAGAAGAGCCAAATAATTAGTATGCAAGAGCTGAAGTTGCAGAAGCAGATGGTTCTAGACCTGATCGCAAGTGATTCATTAATACAGTGGTGAAGTTATAAATATATGTACATATATAAGATTACATTAATAGCTACATCTGACTCGAACAGCCTGTGGCAAGTCGGCAAGTGATTGTATTAGAATTTATAAACTGTAATCTGCACACAATGAAAGTCCAAACTTTTTTTTACAAACAACAAAACAACTAAAAATTACTGTCTACTCCGTTATTCCAGCTTCAGCAATTTTACCACTTTCTTCTTCTAAATTCAGCTGCCGCCAGGTAAGCGCCATTATTATCGACACGAACGCACGATTTTAGCTCAGACATATTTACATATAAGATGAAAATCCTAAGCATAGATGTTCAAAAAATATGCAGACTTACATCTGCTGTATTTGCTTCTATTGAGGATGTTTTTGAGCATGAAAAGAACACAGTCAGACTAGTCAGTTAATAGTCTGTACGTTTCGCGGGTGGCAATAAAGGTAATAAAGGGAATTGGAATATATCAAGAGTCTTGGTTGCTACTACAAAGAGCCGTCGGTGAGGGAGAACAATTTTCTTAGTATGTTTGTATATCTGTCTTGTTGCACGCAATACTCGCACGAACTGAACACTTCAAGTGTTGAAGCACTCTTTTATAAATCCTCTGTTGTACTGTTGTGCGTGTGTAGAAGGCCATAAGTAGCAAAAGCATCTGTCAGTTGATAAAGGAAGTAGCTGAGTGGGGCAAGTGCATGTGGTCATCGTCAATATGCTGCATATAAGTTTATACGAGTACCTACTTATGCACACGCAGCTATATTTCCTGATTACTAAGAATTTCAGTAATGCTTTGGTGATTTGGACCCATACCTTTTACCTTTTATGGTGAGGTGACGTTATGCCTTCCTTCGTACTTCATCAGTTTACTAAAATCAGTTGGAGAAGCCTTACTGTTGACACATAAATACCGTCTAGTTACTCCATCTAGAATAAACCAGGTCTTACTTGACTTCCCTAGTAGCCACTCGTTTTCCTTCACTGTTGACTTATATGTTTGAAGTATATCTCAACACTACACTAATATATTCGTGTTTTGGCCTGACTTTATTATAAACGGAATACACGCCTTAGCTTCTGGGATCCAGGTTTTAAGCACCACTTCAAGCTCTGAATTTTCAGCTTTACCTTTGCTTAATCCACTTTGTCCGCATCATCACCCAAAATTTCGGAAAAATAACTACAATGTTATTTATTCTAATTACGTTCACCCCTTGGTAATGTCAACCCACTCGGCCCATCCCCAGACAGGCATCACAGCATCAACAACTAAGCATTGGTCACAGCGAACAGAGAGATAGCAGAAGTTGTATAAATGCCATGAAGGTGCTTTTGCACCCACGCAGATTATTGGTCGGTTTCTCAGTATTTTAAATTTTTTCGATTGCCGAAATCTCTCATTGAATTATGTTGTAAAAAAAAAACAATAAAAAATCACACAAAAAAGTGCCATGCTAAACAATTACAAACACGAAGGATCTTCTGGAGCTAACTTTTGACATAATCATTTGTCAGCATTTTTCTTCAATTATTACCTTAATCTGCGAACTTGATTAGTGAATCTTAAATATTTAAAACGCATTTTGTGATATATTAAATTAACTCCGTTCGATCGGAAGAAAAGAATTTCCAAAAATCCACAAAATATTTCGATTCCAAGTGCATTGTTGTTCTAATAGACATCATCAGTGCATATTTACTTAGCATTCTCAGCAGTATACTTACACGTATGTATGAACATACAGAAAAATTTAGAACCATTTTATGGAGAAGATAATTTTCTTTGAACTATCCGTATGCAACTTACTCACACCAAATTAACTAATGTACAATTATCGCTTTGATTGTATTCAAGTAAAAAATTAAAATAAAATCCTGATTGGATTACTACAAAATAACTAATGGGGTCATATCCATACAAATATATTCTTACATATATGAATATCTTCATTGTTGGTACGTAGTGTAACCGCAAAAAAATATACTTTTGCTCACATCAATTGTTTTCAGCTTAGTCTTATGTGACTGTGTTCACATTCCAAAGTCCAAAGAGAAATTTCTCAGTTATCTTACAATAATACTGTAATTTATATATAGAGGCATTTGCGAACGACTGGGAACCATTGTCGCCGCTTTCGTTTCACCAAGGAAATTCCTGATGCCACAACACGGCCAATAGAAGAATTCATTAACGCCTTTTCGATATATGTAGGTATATACCTATATATTGCAGTATTGCTTTGTTGTTAAGAGGATTAACTTACTCAAATATTTATGTCCTTATGAGCATGGGAATATGTGGATTGAATGATCAACCAATAAATTTGAAATCAATAAGCCACATTTATTAGTAAATTTATTGCTGCCAAATAAAAACGTGGAAATTTAAAAGAAAAATATTAAACATAAGCATAAACATGATTTCCATTGATTTTTTATTTTATTTATAAAAACTCCGTATATCTTAGATCAAACCGAGCGATGATCGAGAGCCAGCAACAGCCTGGATTGTGCGGAAAAAACTCTCGGCGAATATGTTTTAATGCAGAAAAATAAGTAGGTAGTATCAATCTACGCAGAATGAGAAAAAAATCGTTTTCAAAACACCTGAAATGTTTGTGCGTTTCATTTTTGATTTCTTCTTTTCATTGACACTTGACTGAAATTCTGCTCACTTCTTCATCAGTTAAAGATTCCACGTTTTACATTTTTACTTCAGCTGCTGTTTAGTTATCAACTGCTGGCTTATTTATGACTGGAGAATGGCAAGTGAGTGAAGTGAACTAAAGCGACGTGCAAAGCAGAAGCTGTCGCTATGTTGCACAAAGCTAACTGAACACCGCGACGTTAATGCAATGCGACGCACATTCCAGTAGCAAATGAAATTAGTGTAATCCAAGCAATGCACAGGGTAATGTGGCAAGCAGGATAAGGTTAGCAGATCAATCATAACAGTATTTGATAACAGACTCATGAACTATTTAAAATACACATTTAGTAGAAACCATTGTAGCTGTACTAAACGCAGCAGCGTATGCCAAATATAAATTATAGTCGTTGTTGCATGCTGAGTTGTGACTTTAATCCGATCTAAAGCGCAAAAAGACAATTTACAATTATTATTTGTTTATTCATATGAATACCTTTAAAATATTTCTTATTTATCTTATTTTTTTTAACTCAGAAAAAATAAAATATAATTTTTGAGAAAAGTTTTGGAAGTTGTTTTTCATAAAAAAGGGGATTTGATAGTACCACAGTGCGTATACGTAACGAAACGAAGTCCAATCAAGTAATATGTAAAACGAGCGCGAAATTTCACTGAAAAATATTGTCATTGTGATATAATAATTAAATAGCATACTTACCGCTTACTTCATTACACAATGTAATTAAATTTAACCCTTTTAGTGCCGGGGGCCGATACATCGGTTCTAGCTGTACTCGCGAAAAGTTCCAGAGTCGCATTTAGCGCTTTACTATTCGCCCCGGGAGAACTTTATCTCAAAATAAATTTGTAATACGTTTCAAACGAAGTAATTTCACTACGAGAGAATTAAAAATGAACAGTTTTTGTTTTTACTCTTTGTGAAGAACTTTTCACATCCGATCTGCGGCGTAAATCGCTGCTGCGTTGGGTTTTATATTTTATTTGCGTTATGTAATGTTTTATATCTTGTTGCAAAACACGTTGGAAGTGCAAAGTATGAACTTCATAGAGGTCACTTCGTATCATATTATGATGAAAAGATGATTTTTTGTTTGTGCAAATGTGTTTTCTAATAGAGAACTCAACTTTTATTTTATTTATAAACATTTATATCTATGATATTAAATATTTTTTAATGTGTACATAAAAACAAGTATCACTATTTTGTTCTGTATTTTATCCCAAATATACTTCTTCTTGGATCACTTAAATGTTGTATCGCCTTTGGTTTTTATGAGCATTTTCCCAGAAAACCTTAGAAAAACTTTGAAAATCACCCGCCATTTTCCGCCCGGCACTAAAAGGGTTAAACCATTTTTTTTAAAAAAAGCGCACACTTGAGCTTAATCTTTTTGATTTTTATATTACAATTACATAGACACGCCATGATGCAAAGGAGTCTTTTAATTACATTTTACAAATTACAAGTGCCGCTCACTGGTAGCGCCTTTCTACCATAATCAACCAATTGCAGCATCACAGAAGGTAAGATTATTTTCTCTTTCTTCTTTCAAAGTTGCTTTTGCGAGTTGGTTGGGATCTGCTGGGCTGTTGCACATGAAAAACTCACATAAATCCCCAATTCGATATTCCAACGACTCCTTGAACATTAGACGCCTTGGCTTGAATAGGCATATCATTAGAGCTATATATATAAAAGAATAATGTTTGCCACATAATGTCTTACAGGTATATGCGGAGGTCCCTCTAACGAACTGAAAATTATTTTAATACATATATGTACACTTGTAAGTATAGGAATATTCAGCGAGCTTTTGTATGTACATACCTACGAGTATGTACCAGTAGCGTCAGATCATTTTTCATCATTAACCATCTCACTCACAGACCGAGCTCAAACAATTAAAAAGGTAGGAATAAAAAATAAATGTTAGCATAAAACCAAATCATCCACTCGTGTATCTGATGCTCATGCGTGCACGCTGATAAGCGCGCAATTATAAAATTATACCAAAAATTTACTTTAGCCATTCTGCCATAAAAGCTCACAAGCGTTATTAAGTCGTAATTATTTTTTTAAATATATCAAATACGCTCGTAATTAGCCGAGCTCCCAAGTAGACATTTTCCTTGCCGCGTAGGACGATAATTGGGTGTTCCCACTAACAAAGCTCAAATTCCAATTATTAACAAACAAACGGGGTTGCATCATCATCATCATCTTTAACACCGATGGCATTGAATTGCGTTCACTGGAAGATCTTTGTCAAAAGTTGAGTTGAAGCTATTAACTAGTGCTCAAACGTACACTCTGGTAAACTTTGCCATTTACATATAAAAAGATTTCTTTAAGCTATTTTTCCAACTTATATATGAGAAACCAGACAAGTTAAGCCCAACCAAAAGAAAACAGGTTATTGACTCAACCATTGCAAGTCCTCTGAATTTCTTAGCTGCTTTCATATTTTAGTTTAGTATCTTTTTGTAATATTCAAAGCCTCTAGCTGTTGATAATGTCAATTCTGCCAGTGATTACAATCTAAAGCATCATTTTGGCTCAGGAGAAGTAAACATGAAATTTATTCCCAGCAAGAAATTGCTTAATTTTTAAGGAAACTGCATGGAGATTACAGTAATATTCAAACCTACATAAATATGTACTTTTATATAAACAATTGAAAATAAATATGGGCTGGTCTTAGGCGAAGCAACACCATCAAGTCATATCTAGTCCCAGCTCCGAGGTAGAATTGCAATGTTATTCTATATACATTCATACAACTATAGCATACTTTTGCTTTTACAAACACATGTAAAGTCGGGTATGTATGCTACACTTAATAAATTAAAGTATCAACTAACTGTTCAGCTGCTTCGCTCTTGACTTGCCTTCCTTTTATTTGTGGTCAGTTTTAGAAATTTGGCTGAAGGGGCTTAGAGACAACTTCATATACTCGAAGTAAATATGTTTTTTTTGAATGTACAAGCCGTAGGTAATGAAGCGATGTGATTGTCTAATTGCAGAATATTGATTTAGTGTGAACGTAATGGCGCTTGAATCACTTAATTATACTGCAGATTGCGGATCAAGCCAATCATTTCAACGACTACTAGTTTATGCAGAGTTAAAAGATATATTCATTACAAATGTGACTTAAATGATTTAATAAATGGATAAAATCCCTATAAATTCAATCAATAATATCAATATTTGCTTGTGTTTTTTTTTTTTGAAAGAATTGCGGGAAGAAAAAGAATGTGTAAGTAAAATACAAGTCAGTATGACAGTAATTCGATTTATTCCGATCTGTAGACCATCGTATAAAAGTTTTCTTTCGAGCTAGGTTAGACCATCACGGCCTAAGAACTATTTTGCTTTTCCTACTTTAATTCTTATATCAAGCAATAACTGTAAATAAGTTTCTCATTCTCAGTCCAATTACATTTGCCATTTGGAACGCATATTTGCTCGCATGCAACAAACAGTTAAAATAATTATTAGACATCACAATTACCAAAGGGCTGATGACGTTACAAAAACAATATAAGCAACACCTAGCACAGCAATATTCTGTTGCCAGAAGCAAAATATAATGACATCAGCGAGCTTGCAATAGCAATCAACCCGTGATTATCAGCATGAAATCACAGAATGCTCCTGCTGTGTCAGCTTAAGCACACTCGTATGAGTTACATATGTGCCTACCTAAACAACTACATATGTATTTAAAGTGCAAACACCTTTTTTTAATGTGAAACTGCAATGTTTGACATTATCGTAAAGGGAATATCTGCGCAAATCAGTGCTTGCAACCAAATGAAAGAGACTAACCAACGAGTACTTGACACGCAAAACAATATTTTGTGGCTTGGTTGCGGTTGGTGTAAGTGTAAGTAGTGTAATGTTACTGCAATGTGCTAATTAACTAAATCATTCTATGGCTTTGTCGTCCTTCTTCGAAAGAGTTTACAGTTTTATTGCAGACCATAAATTGACGCAGACTTTACCACTACTTCGCATGCCTTTTTGAAATGCTCAACTTGGTCACACGCGTAAGCGCCTAACTGTATCAAACCACTGATTAGATAAGATTGATTCCCAAATTAACTTATTTAATTTGTAACTGGAGGTGGGCTTTGAAAGAAGGGCTTTTTCAATCAATTTCTTTCGTCTCTGTTTTGTCAGTACATAAACTGTTTGGGAAAGGGTATTGAGAGATTTATTTTATCAAAGTCAAAGTCAAAGTTTTCAAATTGCTTTAGATCGTAATTAAGTGACCTATGATTCAATAGATCCTACAGCTGTGAACTTCATATGTTATATTGAATTTGGAAATTCTTTAACTTTTTTTCACATATCTACCGTTTTAAAATATCAGCATTAATTTAACCATCGCACTCAATTCGTAGTTGAAGACATTCTGTACACTTTTCTTTATTATTTCCAAAAATCTTTAGGGTCCAATGAAAAAGCTTTAAAGTGACTTCATTTTCCTCCAAATTTGAAATTATGTAAATTTATCATTTTATTTAGATCTTTTTTCGTAGATGAACCTATTGTGATGCCATCAAACGATTTTCCAATCATTGCTGGAATGTGGGGTCAGTTAAGTTTGAGCTTAATAAATACTTAGAGTAACTGCAAAACATATAAAGCTGCTTTTCTTTTCTTTTTCTCGAACCCTGATTAAAAAACCTCCGTAAATCGTAGCAAAAATTACCTACTAAACTTCACAGCTTTTCGCTTACAGAAGGGTTTGTTATGTTTCTCAAAGAGACATTATAAAGTTCTATCACCGAAGGAATAGTATTTTTCTAAAAACTCTACCGCCTGCTTCCACATCGTGTTTGAAGCCAGCGGTTCTTGGTATTTAATAAAACTAATGGAGGTTTACAACATAAAAATTCATTCTTTTAACTTTAGTTGTTTCTCTACACAAGACGTGCTTTTAAATTAAAGAGTGAGTGATACTTATAACACGAGAAGCACTATGTATACAGTATGTGCAAATTGTATGTGCGACAGGTGAATATTTATATTTATCTATGCATACGTGTGTTACACAACTAATTAGTTAGCGTATCACTGTGAATGCCTACGTTGTATAGCCTTATACTCTAAAAACTAAGATTGAATCACCGCCACGCTGCACTGCTCAGCCATTCATTAGGTGGCATTTAAAAGGTGTTGCACTTAAAGGGACGTAGAAACACCACGCGTGTTTATATTTTTGCCTTTGGGCTATTGCCAACAATGTTGGCGTCCATTGTGTATTGCTATATTTCCACCCATTTCAACACTGATTTTGCCTACAAGCTGTTTTGTCAGTAGTAACGAAGTAGAAATGCACATATGTATACTTTTATTTGTGTTTCTAGTCGCAATACAATACGCCTTGCACTGATGGTAAGAGTGATTTTTTTACTATCCTGTTAATTTCCACAACATCCCTGGGAAATTTTCTTCCATTTTCAAATCGATCCAAATAAAAATTTGAGAGAAATTTACACCAGCCTTCTATATAAATACTATTCATGAGAAATTAGGTGAACAATTGTTAACTGAAACATAATATTTCCTTTTTCACATCGACTGATCTTTTCATGAAAAAATTTAATTTTAACCTAATAAATTGAAAATAGCTCCCGAAGGCTTAATTTCAGCTGGTAAAAAGTTATATATAAATTTAATAAATTTTGCAAAATATTGTCAGAAAAGAGTGGCAGATGCCGTTATAATTCTCATTAAAGAACAATTCTAAATTTTTTAGTTTGTATCCTTGAGACAAAGAATCTTCCACATAAATTACTTAAATGTATCTACATGTCTACAACTGGCGATAAACTCGTACTGGTATATAGTTAAATGTTCCTATTACTCGTGTAGTTATAATTGTCCTATGTAATATTTACCTTTTTGACTTCATTGCACAATGGTCAGGTTTATGCTCAAAAATTCGTTGCGGCTTCCCGTTGCGAAACAAAAATCTTTTGTTTTACAATTAGTAGAACTTAAGAAGGTTTGATAAATATAAATAAACAACAGCATATTATGAAATCCTATCCCATAAATTATATACTTTATTTACTTAATAAAAACATTTATTACTATGCAGTAGGTACTTGTACAGCCCTGAGTGCTATAAAACGTTTTTTTATTGGTACTAAATCAATGGTGAGTTTTACTATTCCTTACCTTAGTTATGTACTTACAATACATAAGGTCTCCTGTATTTATATATATTTTTAGAAGTATTGGTTTTCTGTTCACACTGCTTTCTGTACACTGGATTAAGTAAACATACAGGCATAGGTCTTTTATGGCACCATTATAAGTTATATTACTCCAAGCAGAAATAATTTTACTTTCATTTCCAAACGGGCGCAACTCTACAGGCCATCACCACTCAAGGGTTGATGATCGCAGCCATTCTGGCGACTATTACATATAAATATTTTTCACAAACTTCGTTCTTATGGATAATTACTGCATGTGGGAATGGAGTCCTAGAGGTCACTATGCAATAAAGACATCAACATTTTACTTTTCCCTATTTAATGCAGACTACCGCCGACTACAGCATACCACCAGATTATGTGCCACACATGCTTTATGGGATGCAAATTTTTGATAGTGACAGAATTAACGTTAATGCTTCTGCTCTTAACGCACAAGAAGCCTCGATATTATTGCGTACTATTGCCAAGGTCATGGACAAGGTCACTCAAGCTTAAGCATTAATTAACAAAGGCAATAAACGCCACAGAGCCCTTTAAATAGCGACGAGTTAGTTGGGGCCAACGAATATGAATATAAATAGATGAATAAAGATGAAAAAATTTTACAAGAAGAAATAGAAAAAGAGTATCCGAAACACTTTGCGTGCCCGGACACATATAAGTAAATATAAACCAACATATACATATTGAACTATATAAAAATTTAAAAGAAGATAAAAAAAACAAAAGGGCCGAAGATTAGTCAGATGCAACATATATATGTCCAAATCGGAATCGATGTATAGAACGTTTGCTATTTTAAGAGCAAAACACCGGTCGACACGATCAATTGCATTCTTAGCTCTGCTGTAACCGCATAGTAGTGTAGACGCATGAAATCTTATTCTTCATTCGGTCAGGTGCATGCATGAGGGCGTTGATTGTCCATAAAGTTGCAGCCGATGCCATGAAAGTAACAGAGCAAGAACTCCAACTAACAGAGTGCCTTGCGGTGGGGTATACGCTGATGAGGCTACACACAAACTACGTTAGCAGAGGGTAAATTGAATGGACAAAACACCGTTCTTTTCGTTCGGTATGCATATGAATTGACAAATAATGGCAACAATTTTAATGGCTTATGGCATGATCAACAAAAAGTGTAAAACATGAGTGGCTTGCAATGTAAGATATTTTTAGTAGAACGAAAGAAGCCTCTCCACTTGACTTGTTTTTTTTTTTTTTGAGCAGACATTTATTTGTGCATTTGTTGCGAGTAGCTAAAGTGTCACTGAGAGATATTTTTTTTTATTTCATAAAGATTTTATTACTGACTCCTTAATACGTAATGTTAAATAAAAATTTATTAATACTAAAAGGTCGACGCATGAGTGATTTGTCCGTCATTTTGAGAGTCGGCCATTAAGTTGATTCTAACAGTTGACTTTTATTGCTTTGGTGTCATTGTAGTTGTAAAAGTTAACGAAAGTTTTTTTTTTGCTCTGAATGGCTTGGTCATATTATATATATCATCGTCGCCACTGAAATTTATTCCTAAAATCTTGAAGACTTTACCATCGTGCATCGTTGCATCTTCCTAAAAGAGAAGCTAACTATATCATAATTTATTTTTTTTTTTGACGTATACCTTTGATATATTTTCTATAAACGGCCCTCTTTACAGTTGTACGCTGCCCCTGATCAGCCAATCAATTCGAATAAAAGTCTCGAAGCTGGTCTCTCCAGTTTGCAGCTCGGGTCTCCACTCAGCTTTTCTTTCCTATCTCGTTCAAAGCGAATGACTTTCAGAATTTTCAGGTGATATAGGATCGTCGCTGTAATAGCAGATGTAGCAGAATTAAAAAAATTAATATACAAATATTTAGATTTAGACTTTCCCCAAAAATTTAAAAGCCTACAGCTCCCAAAACGTTGTTATCGCTAACTCCGTGGTTCTCTGACCCAGTAAATAGAAAACTCCGCACTTTAGTTGTCTTATATTCGACTCATCACCGCATGAGAAACATATATCAATCAAAAATGTAATCCCTCGTTCTGACTATCCCTTAGTGTAAAAGAAAAAGGTTGTTAGAACATAAGATAAAATATGCGATATTGAATAATACACTCATATATTCTTGAAGCTCTTATATTTGAGCGCCCCAATGAATGTTCTTTCGCTTCCTAAGCCTTTCATGAACAATACATACAAACAATTTTACGACTATAACTATTATTTTTCCTAGCACCATTAAAAATAAATTAATTACAAATTTATTGAGCAATTAAAAGTACTTCAAAGCCTACACCTGCTAAGTAATGATTAGTAATATCATAAATATGTATTAAGGTATTCTGAAGAAAAAGGAAAATTCTAACTTAATGGATTTACGCCTCAGCGTAGGTTTTAGTTATGAACAAACAATTAGAAATTACCTCTTCCCAGAGTATGCGAACTTGACACCAACTCACCATACCCCCAACCAACTGGCGACTTGGTTGCAGCACTAAACAGCTGTAATTAGCAATGCACATTCTTCAAGCCACCCCAAGTACAATGCTGACAAACGCCTTTAATGGTCAATTAAATTTACTAACGCTAAAAAATCACGCTAATAATAAGCAATAATTATTTCTGATTAATTTAATTAGAACAAAACCTATAAGAGACGACAGACTGAAAGTGGCTCACATGATGGAGGATGGACACTAAAATTTAGAGGATGTGAAAAAATTCTTATCGCGAGACTTTGTCAAATGTCATGTGATGTTTAGGTTGGAAACACACAACACCAAAGCCGCAATAGTTGTACAAAGTTGCAACATGCTATACTTAGCGCCATTATAATGCAACCAGTTTTTACTTTATAGTTTATACTTTAGTTATAATTAAACTACTTATAAACTTCAACAAACCTTAGATGCCGAGATGCCAAGAGAACAAACTAATTGCTCTGCCACCGGCTGCTACTGCTCTGCTACCCTCATTTGTGATTAACCGTGACGCCATCAAATTATAAGTCCACTAACCTTTCTTTCAACCACATGGCCAGGCTAGGAAAGGGGATTTTTATTACGAAGAGCAGCAGAAAGTTATTGCAGTGAGGTGTTGTTGCCATTATTTCCGTTGCTTCCTCTGTTGCTTGCAATCTAACTGTTTGCGTGTCATAATTATTCATCCTATAATACCAAGTGCTCACCTTGGCTTTAGTGCAAGTTAAGTGAATAAAAAATAATATTAATTTTCTGAAAGTTAAATGAATATATGTACATATGTATTTATAAAAATTTTATGGCCCTGTTATTAGAATTAACTATTAAAATAAAATAAATAATGCGGCCACAATTAGACTGGCATTTCCTTCTCCAGCTGGATTGCCACAACTCGTGGACCTCCCGTTTGCATGTCTCGCTTGGTGGCGCATTGGTCTGTCTTAAGCTGAAATCAATATGTGCATGTGTATGTGCGTGCATGTAGCGAAGTGTGGAATATAATTGCTCTATATAACGTGCATTTTAATTTCGAATTTTACTTCTAATGGAGGTATGTGTCTTTGAAATAAATCAATTAAATCGGAAAAGAAATTTCAGGGTACTTTAATGAACCTCAATAAATGTGAAAATTTCCTTTTTGTATTTTATTCTGAATGTGGTTTCTAACTTGATGGTCTTCTTTATCAGAGTGACCTTTTGTAGAATTGACGAAAGGCTTAAAAGAGTACAATTTTTGTCGATATAAAAAGTTTTTAATTCACCAAAAGTCTTACTTTAGTGTCAGTGTGATGGGTTGTGGAAGCCTTCAATAAAGCAAACCTTTCTTGGAGAAGTTGCGGGAGTTTGCACTCACGTTAAGGTTAATCAACTGTCACACAAGAGATATTTATTTCCCATACCTCTACTGCGTTCTGCGTCTCGAACACTCATCAGACCATTTCAAGGTAACCGTTCTGATCACCAAGTTTTTCTCTATCCTAAATTAGTTAGCCAGTTGTCTACCGTATCTTGCCTCTGATATACCTTGTCCTAGTCATAGTAATCTTAAGCAGAATCATGTGATCCACTTGTTTTGCGAATCCTTAGTGAAAACTAACAGGCAGTCAACCCTCCTTCGCTGAAATCCATATGATATCTTCAAAGAGAACTTTTCATTGTCTATCAAAATGATAGTAAAAAGTAAGCCAATCTAAGAATGCACAATATTTTTTGTTCATTTATGGATCTCTTAAGGCTTAGTGCTACACTAGCAATCATTGAGATATCTTTCTTGAGTACACAAGACCCAATTATATGGGCGGGTTATCTTTTTTTGTAAATCCATCAGTACATATGATGTCTCTCGAAAGGTCTCCCTCGTATTCACAGTTTGTAGGTTAAATAGTGTGTAGAAGACACCTTCGAATGAGATTATAGAATTCGTTAAGAAAGCAAATATGAATTTCAAAATGTTGGTGGCGTTGAGCCTCGAATATGAAAGTCCCTTTGTTTTATCTGATCCCAAGCATAAGGAATCAGTACAGTCTCAAGGGGACACAAATAAGGCAAACACAGGAAATGATGTTTTTCTCCTCTTTACCGATAGCGTGGAAAGCCAGTGCGCTTCCGTTGATATGTTAGTCCTAATATCAATGCTTCTCCCTTTTAAGAAAATTTTTTTTATTTATTTTCGGGGCTTTCTACAAAAGTTGTCTAAACACTACCACTCACTCCCGCGGCAAACACAAAATTGCGTTACGCAGTTTCTCATCAGCATTCGGTCCACTCTTTAGCGACGACAGATAATTGTGTTTCATGCAATCATTGGGCGATCGAGCGTGACAACCGCATGGTTCTATGCAAGCATCGCCCCGCTCGGGTTTGACTTCCGACTTGCGCAGGTTTTGTGTTTCGACAGAAGCGACATGCCGTTTTTTTTTGAGCACTGGTATATTAACCAATTGGGATGAGTGGGAAGATAGTCCTTTTGTTCAGCGATATATTGCTCCGCCACTTTTTTGCAAAAGTCCCTATCCTCCGATACCAATTCCAATTGTTTATTATACTTTTCCTCCTCCTCGGCCTGTAGGCGCGCATTCTCGGCCCGTTGGCGCTCCAATTCCTCACGCACTGTACGCCGTTCAGCCAGCAGCTCTGCCTTTGATTTCTCTGGATGTACAAAGCGGTTTTCAATGATCTTTTGTTCGCGCACTTCCTGCGCCTCACGCAGCCGCCGCTCGTACTCCTCGCACATTTGACGCCGAAGCTCTGTGTAGTAGAGCTTTGCCAACTCCGCTTTGCGCTTCACCTCCAGCGCCAAATGGCTTTTCGTGCATATATCCACGTGTCGCAAATCGTCGATGCGTGCGTAGCGCGCTGCCTGTGCATCCTCCTCCAGCTTGTGTAAGCAACGCGCATAGTCTATATAATCTATTGTGGCTTTGTAGACTGCGCGTTTCCGTTGCAATAAAGCCGCGCTGTGATCCCGCTGTTCGCTCGCAATTTCACGCATCAACTTACGGTGGTCCTCGACGCGGCCTCGCTCCTCCGCCTCACGCTTTGCTTTATTCTCGGCGATCATGTCAAGCAGTTCCTTACGATAAATTTGCATCTTCGGCGGCATTCGTAACCTACACTTTTCTAAGCTTAATTCTTGTAGATGTTTCGCCAGCTTCTCTGCCTCCTGACGTTTGTGTTCAAGTTCCAATTCACGTTCCTGTTGGTGCAATGCGATTTGCTCATCCAAGCCCCTACCCTTGTGGGCTTGTATATTTCTTAACAATCTCTGCTCCTCCTCCAATTGCTTTTCGTAATGCCGCGCGTGTGTATCGCACACCTTCCTCCGTACTCATCCGTCTGGCGTTGCCGTAACAAGGCGCGTCGCTTTTCAGTAATTTACTCTAACTGCGCCTCCTTAACCTGTAGCATATCTCTGCGCGATAACGCTTCACGTATTTCGTAACAATCTTCGAGCTCTCTTTTAATATTCATCTCCTGCAGGAACTCTTTGTCGCGCCGATCGCGCTCTTTTTTGATTTTAATGAGGTTGTCTTTGCGTTTCCTAAGATCCTCATCGATACGTGACTTCACATTCTCGGCAAACTCCTCCTGGTATAATTTATCTTCGCGTTCTAACTTTGCTTGAAGTCGCTGGCGTCTCTGCTCAAGCTCTTTTTGTGCGACAGTCTGAGCTTTCTTCACTAGATCCTTGATTTGCTTGTAAACGCTCCTTCGCTCCGAGTTCTTCATGAACTGCCCCACGAAGATTTCATGCGAAGTCAGCATTGCTCAAGCTTTCTGTGTTTAGGTCAGTGCAGGAGCGAGTGATGGCAAATATAATAAAAAATTGGTATAAAAATTGTATAAAAAATAGCAAAAAAATTGCTGAAAAAATTAAACGAAAGTTATTTTTAAATTAAAATTAATTTTAAGTGTTGGATATCTGTTTTATTTTAGGCATTTGGGGCTCACTTGTGCTTTCATTATGAGTGCCTCGTTCTGGGGGCAATATGATGTGACTTGGCAAATTGGTGTATGAGCTTTATTAGTGACTGTCCGACAAACTTAACAAGCATCAAGAGCACACGCACATGCTCAAAGAGTCCGCTTTTCTACTCGTGTGAAGTGCCTTACGTAACGAAATGGCAATGAATATCAAATTTATAGAAAATGCTTGAGGTAGAAGTTACTGACAGCGTCTCAAAGTCAAATTTAACGACGAGCTAACGAGACACTTGCGTGGCGAATAATCTTTGGTGAGCTCCGACTTTCTAGAAAAAATGGATTTACAAAAGAGTTAGCCGAATGAGTAGAGTGCGAGGGGAAAACAAGCCATTAAGGAAGCCCTTAATTTTACTCAATTATGTGTATGTATATACATACGAATGCTATACTTTCGTAGTGGAGAACTAGTTGTGTATGAAATTGGTATGAAATTTCATAAAAAATAAAGAATGCATTTATGTTTCGAATGTATTTAAAACAAAAAATTTGAATGAATTTACTGCAGTATGAATTGTTTTTTTTTAATGACAAAAGAACCAAAAAAGTCTTTTTCCAATAGACAATTTTATTATAATACATGGTGTGTCCCAAAAATAACCGAACTTTTTGAATATAAAATAGTAAAATACACATTATATTATCTTTGAAAGTTATTATTTATTCAAAATAGGTTCCATTTGACTCAACACAACGTTTGGAATGATCAACCAGCGCATGCATAAATTTTTTTATGTCATTTATAGAAATGTTCTTCAGTACCTCGCTTACGGCTTCATTTTTTTCAATTTTTTTTTAATTTTATAAACTTCAATTTCATTTTTTTTCAAGTTTGACACAAAATTTTATATTTGCTCTTTGTTCCATTTTATTTTTTGGAACCATTAGCACACTTTTGGTTTTATTGAAATGGCTGTCACTTTTACATCTGTCATCCGACTTACATGAAGTTAGGTGCGTTTGAAAGAGGATGAATGTATCTTTTTAATGTTGCAAATTTTCAATAGATGGCGCTGTATGTTGTACGATTTAAATGTAAAGTTCGTTTATTTTTGGGACACACCGTGTATGTATGTGTACCATATTATGCAAAATATTTAAAAAGAAATCAGAAATATTTTAAGCTGTTCATATATTTTGGGGTATCCCTGTTGTCTGCGGTTTCAATAGCCGAGTGATTAGTCCTAAGTAGTATCATTCGGAAGGCCAGGGTTCGTGTCGTGGTCCGACCAACATTCAGTTAAATTAAATTTTCTAGATATGGCAAGAAATGTAAACCTCTCCGAGTGTATTTCTGACATGAATTAAAAGTTACACATTAAAATCCATCAGCTAGCCGAATGCGGCTTTTTATATGTGTTAGGTTTCTATTTCTGTTGGAAAAAGCAATAAGAATATTGCCTCGTCGGCTTAAAACAGCAGATAATCATTTCGGAAAAGAATTCACCAATTTTTTTTGAAAGATTTGGAACAGTTTGTTTCAGTTTCAGAGCTTCTTCTAAACTTTCCCGACACTTAGTTGATGATAGTTTTGCCTTTGGTTTTAGAACCGACCATAAATAATGGGCGCTTAATCAACAGATACTAGCTTTGGCGAAAGTAACCTCTTCGGGAATGAAAAATAAAATATTTTTAAACTGTTTTTTATTTTATTCAATGTAGCCTCCTTTCTGTTCGATACACTTATTCCAGCGATTTTCCAACTCTTTGATCCTGTCCGAAAAGTAATTTTCCGGAAAGTCCTCGCGTGAGTTGATTTTTTTATTGATGAGCTTTTGAAGTTTGGAAAGAGATAATAGTCCGAGGAAGCCAAATCATGCAAATAAGGTGGATGCGGAAGCAATTGGAGCCCTAAGTCATTGATTTTAGCCATGGATACGATGCTCTTGTGCGCCGGCGCGTTGTCTTGCAAAAACAAAATGAAGCCAAACACGTCAACAACAATCAGCGGTCAAAACAAAACTAAGGACAGTATCGCAGGGAAACTTGGCACGTTTGCCTAAATACAAGGCAGTTGCAGCAGTGAACTTATAATAATTATTATATATTTTTTATAGATTCTCTGGCAGCATGCATTCCCGTGGTCAAAGAGGTTACTTTTCACCCCACCTAGTATACAGAGAATAGCTTTGGCTAAAAGAACTGGAAGTTTTGCGCCTTCAAGATATAACGCTCTATATACAATACCAAGTTTGCTTGAAATATCTCAAATGCTAAGGAACTAGTTTGCGTGCGGACAGAGGTACAGACATATTGACGGACAGAGAAACAGATAAATATGGCTTAATCAGCAGAATTAATCATTTTGATCATATTGGTATAAATTTTAATAAGTTTATCCTTCCCCTTGTGGTACTTATAGGTATACACATTGCGGACTAAAGTCAATATACCATTTCGTTTACATGAAAGACACATAAGCTCTTCCTCAATTGGATAAATGTATATATTTACTAGTAAAATCAGAAAAATTATAATATGCTCTTAAGATCTCAACCAAAGGACCCAACCTAAAGCCAAATCGTTGCAACTATGCCTTACCAAATCGGCGTTGGCATTCAGAGGACAAACTGTTCTATCATCAGCGTTAGATGCCTTGAGCCAATAACGTCAACGATACCACGAACACCTTATGCGCCTTCACGGTAATAAGTCTTATCTTAAAATACTAGCTTAAAAATTAACACTTTTGATCAATATCCCTTGTTCTTTTTCTTTGTGTATGTGTGTTAAGAATAATATAGATTTTAGGCTACTTTTAAAAAATTCTGCAAGAAAAGTAGAGGTAAAGGCTCAGCTTGTAGTATTTCTTCAACAATAAAAATATAAAACAAATATAAAAGAACACTGAAAGTTGAGACCGTTTCTAGGGATTTGCATATTTTCGAGACTTCTTAGCGCGTGAAATAACCAAAGGCGACAAGCTACACATTCTAGCCTGAATGTGTGTGAAAATTTAAGAAAGTGGACGACGACGAAGGAGAAACATGTGCAGAAGCGAGCGGATAGCACGAATTATGCTAAAATCTCTTAAATCATACTTCTTTGTGGTTGGTAGGCAGCGGTGGAACAAAGTTTGCCTTGTTGCTGGCGGGTGTGAGAAGCCCAGGTGAAATAATCGACAGTCTAATGCCGCCGAATACAAGCACTCGCCCAAATTTGGCGCAGACTGTGGTCATCAGCGACTCGCACCATATCAGTGGCCAAATGTTCCTAAGCATAAACTAAATGTTTGTTTGCATATATAATATTTCCTTGGCTGTTGCATGTCACATTATACATTGGTTCGGTTGACACGTCCGCATGTCGTTCAGTGAGACTAATGAAGCCGCTACTCTGCTTACTCTTCGCCCTTTTTTGCATCCACCCTTTGTCCTGCTTAACAAATTCCAGTAGTGCCATCAATGTATGAAGATCACTGCCGCGGACTCTACGTTTTCTTTGAATATACACACAAATGCCTCTTTCGTTACTTTTATGGAGTGAAGCATATGGGGGGCGTGAGAGAGAAAAAGAAGCTAAATAAAAAAGTAGGGAAAACCGAAAATGGAACAACAGAAGCCCAAATTTATGGTCTGCTATTCACGACGCTGCAAATCGAAACTCTGAAGATAATTTTAGGGCGTTGCGGTAAATCGAATTCAATGACTTTCAAAAGTACTTACATACATACATACATATGTATATTTGCCCTCCACTATATTTGTTACTTTAATGTACAATTTTGGGTCACCAACTTCAATCTGTCCATTTTTCAGTGTCTGCGTTTCACGTTTTTCTCTGCGAGCTTGTATGCCAGTTACGCTTGATTAAAAATTTATTCGCGAAAATCGTGTTAAAATTTTTGTTAAAAAATTCTAATAAATGAAGAAACATTCATTGCGAGGCAAAATGTTTCTTTTCACTGAACTGAAAAATTATTTTTCGAGCATAAAAATGTGCAAATGTATTGGGAATAAAAATAGCAGTCCGAAATTCACCTCAGTCAGATCAAACTAAAACCACAACAAAACCAGAGATGATCAGTGCTTACGGAAGTAAATACAAAATGTTTGCAATACTTTTTAGACAGATCTGAAGTCCGAGCTGATCGCTGAAATAAATTCTTCACTATTCAATTTTCTTCTTTCTTCCATAGAGTACTTTCATTAATTAACGATTTTTTTTTTAATAATACGAATTAATAACAATCGGATTATGTGAAGTCAATTTTGATTTATCGAACAAAATTCGCATTGATGAAATTATATAATTACTTTACTCCCCTAAATGATTTCAGGTTGACTTCCATACTTCCTTACAAAAAAAAAATTAAACCAGACATATTTTTTACGCTTGCTTTTTTAATGTGAAAGTTGTGTGGAAGCTTAAATCCAGTTTTATTTTAAAGCCATCCGTACAGCGCAGTTTAAAAGTCATTCTACGTGGACCCACGAAATATAAATCCAACACGAACACAGCACAAAACCATTCTCTCAGTATTAGACTAAATTAATCTCCTGTTGCAACAAAATTAGCAACATTTTCACTGAAATAAAGCACCAACTTCCAAGGCGCTTATAACCGAAATACCTTGCAAACCTTCTGCTCGTGTGTCAGTAAATAAAGGCAAATGTTTTACGATGAATTGTGCTTGAACCTACGCAACGATGTGCAAGGAAAGAAAATCAATGAAGATGAACAGAAAGCGTCGAGCCTTGCACAGAAACGGTGTAGCTTTTGCCAACCGACTGCACCTGTCCTTGCGCAACTCCCACTGAAAAACAATTAAATTCACGGAGTGTCAACAATTCTTAAATGGCGTCTAATATGTCTTGTTATGTGCACCCCGTGAAACTGCCACTGTGGGTATAACTATGGTCAAACATTCTTAAGGAGTTAGGTTGTCTGTAGTTTAAATTAAAGCTTTCTCAGTCCCACTAAACACCGACAAACTACTTACGCAGGCATTTGCTTTTTAATCAGCAATTCTCACAAAACAACATAAAAGCAAAAGAAAAAGTGTGCCTGCTCAAAAAAAGGCTTTTTTGGAAAAAGAATGCAAAGAAAGTGTCAAATATAAAAACAAAAAGGAATTAAATCGATGCAGTACCCGCCGGTGGAACAAGAGGAAGGGCAAGACCTAGACTTCGTTGGAAGGGTTAGGTGGAGAGCGACCTGGCTCTACTTGGTATCTCCACTTGGCGGCAAACAGCGAAAAGAAGATTTGAATGGCGCAATATTGTTAAATCGGCTATAATGGCGTAAGCGGTGTCTACGCCAGTAAAGAATGGCGGAATTGGTTTAATCTAATTTACGATTTGTAACGAGTGGCCGATTTTTGGACGTAATCCGTCTCCAATTTGTGGTGCGTGCTTGATGTTTTTCTAACAGATGTAGGGACCTACAGTTTATACTAAGCCGCTTCCGAACGGCGCTGATATTTATATATATATATATATCTATATAACATGACATCTCCAATTGTTCTTGTTTTATTTTATGAAAATGTGGTGTCCTCTGCTTGTTTATGAGGCAATTATATGAAACTCACTTTTTGCTGTAATCATGTTTCACTCCCTTACACAGTTTTCACCAACACCAATTGAATAAAACCTTCTCGCCGGCGATGGATAAATTAAATTTGTTCGAATTTCTAGTGGCACGTATAAAAATAGAGTTCGACGTGAATGCTTTTCAGTGATAAATTAAGCAGAGTCAGTTTCATTACCCTGTCCGTCGAATAGAAAAACTTTAAGAATAGTTTGATGAATGGAAATAAAATAATTTTTTGTTGATCTAAGATTCCCTTATAACATACAACTGAGCTTGCAGCAAGGGAAGGACACATTTTCGTGCAACAAAAACGCAATTACTGGATCCTTTAAAACAATATGCTTGCAACTGTGGTAAGGGGCAGTTCAACAATGGTAGGGATTTGAGTACCAAAGTACACATAGAGCCTCCGACTATAGTAATTATATCTTATTTATGGCGGCAATGCGTTTTCCTATTCCAAAGCATTTTTAATCGGACACTTCAGCTGCAGACAATCGTTTTATTGACTGTTTGCTTTAATGGCTTAAAAGCCTCATTATAAATATCAGTGAATATATGTATGTAGGTATGTACAATAAAAGAATTCTTTTTAATTGGTGCCTTCTTTAGGGCATTGAATATTATTGCAGTACGAGGGAGAAATCCAAAAGTGAATGAAGTTCCAAGACAAGAAAAAGTTGCACTGGGGAAAGATTTTGAAAAGGTTTGCAAATATTCTGTTCTTCGATCCTTCATTGGATACAAAGTTGAGTTCTTCCAATTTTTGCAACAAACTTCAGTTTATATTTTTCAGATGATTCCAGATTATCTAGAGTAATCTACTCAGTACTCAAGAAGGTACTGCCGAATTGTGAGTTTATAAGATGTCAATAAATTTTATAAATGTATAAACGAAGAGCTGCAGAACTCAAATTAGCTGGAAGAAAACAAAAAGTAAGGCAAAAAGTAGCAATATTTGTTGGCAAACTATTTTAAAAAACTGATGTCCTTTTTATACTTTTCATCCACATGAAATGCGTGAAGAAGAGGAGATAGATCGCTCAAAATTTATGCCGGACTTATGTTGCGCTAGAATGACGAGTTGAGTTGGATTTGGCATTTCAACCGAAACTGGTACCCAGACACACTGATTCCGGACCACTGTAGCATATATTCGACCGATTTATTGAGATTTTGGGCCATAAAACTATCAAAGAGCACTTAAAAGCGTGAAATATGGAGATTTACATACGTACGTATGTAAAAATAAACATCAGCACCGAAAATCATTGGAATCGGAGGACTTTATATATAATATTTAGACCTTAAATGAAATGGCATAATGGTCAAGAAAGGTATGAAGACTATGGCATTATCGAAAACCCTTCTATTTTTGTTTTGATTTTACCAGCTTTAAAAGAATTTATTTAAAATAAACCCTCGTCCCGGAACTCTGACGAAGAGCTAAGCGTATGTTTGCAAAGTAAAGTTTAAGCCATTGAGCGATCAATCTCCCAACTTATCTGCATTGCAAATTTGTATGTTATCTTTTAGATCACAGCAGATATATGTTTGTACATACGTATATGTATATGGAGTGTATTTATATATGCACTACAAAGGAGCAGATGTTTGGATTAATATTCCAGATAAAACATTACAAGCATATACAATTTTATTTAAATTTTTGCAAAAACCCTTTCATACAATCAACTAAAAAAAAAACAAGAAATATTTTGTACTTTTTTAATACTCTTCTTTTTCCATGAAATAATGGTTTGATTTTGATTTTTTGTAAATTTACTTGTTTATTTCTGACAGAACGAGCGAGGGAGAGTAAAAAATTTTGGCTTATAAGTGTCTACCTTGCCAGGTCATGCCGCCTAAATAGATGAAAACACTCTAACTTTGAAATGATTCGATGCAGTATCGGCTGGTGGAAGCAGAGGAAGAGGTGGAGAACGACTTGTCTTCACTTGGTATATCCATCTGGCGTACATTTTCCATTTTCTGCCAACCAATGATTAAGATTTTATGGTGAAATGGGCTTACCCAGAGAAAACTATTTCAACTAGATGACCATTTGACGAAGAAAGCTAAATTGAAAGGAAATTTATTGGGAGACAAAATTAAATGAACAACACAAATTCCTGACCTCAATTCGAATAAAATCCTTTGATCACCTGTGAAGCCATAGCTTGGGTAGTACAAAGCAGCCCCAACAAACATGGGAGTCCTTTGGGATCGCTACCAAACGGAATGAAATCGAAATCAAAAACAATATTGAAAATTTAGTGAAGAACATTCCAAACCACTTAAAGGAGTACAAATAAATATTGAAAAAAGCTTATCCTTTTAATTTTAAAATTTCCTATATTTTGTTCCAAATAAACTACTAAAAACCATTATACCTTTATTTAAAATTAAATTGGTAGCACAAAAATGAAGCAAAAGTCAATAAATTTTTTTATATCAGATCGTTAATATTTTTGAAAATAATTTTTAGTCGAACTACCTTGTTTTTTGTGTCATGCTAAAAACTAAATAAAATTATTCTTTTAATTTGATTCCTATTGTTTTGGTCAGTGTAATGAACATACAATCACTTTTGCTCGCCACTGTACATTTTTTTAAATTAATTTTTGCTGCTTCTTTCCTCTAGTTTTGCTTCTGTTATACTTATTTTGACTTTTGAAATAAAACTAATTTCTTTTTATCCTAAACATTTTATTTATTTTATTTATTTTATTATTTTATAGCTCTTACAAATAACAAATAAAAATATTACAAAAACAACTTATACACTTTTTACTAAACTTACAAACTGCCTATGAATTATGTGGATATACAATTTATTTTAAATTTATGATTTTATAAAAATTTAATAGTAATCGTCAAAAGCATTAAATATTGTTAATAAAGTATATATGTATGTATGTATGTAATGGCTTAGCATAAATTTAGATCGCATATATTCGTTTGTATAATTATAATAATTTTAATTTATATGCACTTAATTCAAAAAAGGTTAAATTTATAATTCAAAGGAGTATAGTAAAGTGATGTTTACAGGTAATCACTGTTTGACGTTTATTTTTTTATTTAATTGAATTATTTATTATTTTATTTTACTATATTATTCTTTTAAAATTTTTTCTTTATGACTCTTTAGGAAGTAGCTTGTTGGTGGTAAGCAAATTTAAAAGTCCAAATAAAATTAATTTTCTATAAAAACATATTCCTTGATGTTTCTGACGTTTTAAAATCATAATAGTTCTTGCTTTTGCAGAAAAGTGTGGTCAAATCAGACGTTATGCCTAACCAGTGAGCGACCAGAGACTGAAAATTTCGGAGGCTAAAGTTTTCTTATTAGCTCTTTAATACATAATCAACAAGGAAATCTCTTAATTTTTTTGTAAAACATTAAAAAAAATAGTATTATAAATAGTTAAATTTTGGTAAAATTTGCAAATAAACAGAATTATAAAACATACAATATACAATAAAAAAATATATTTATTTAAAAATCAAGCACAGAATTATGTATGCCATTATAAAATTATCCAGTAATCACTACAATAAAAAAATACCAATACAATTTGAATTAATTGTTATGAATTATTCTTTTACACATAAAAAATTTTTATACTTAAAATAAATTTTAAAATAATTTCAGCGTTAATATGTATGTATATTCAATTTTATAACTTTTTATTCATTTTTTTCATTTACTTTTACAAAGGTTAACTTTAAGTGAATATAGGTTCGCAACAATATTAATCTTTGAATCTTCCCTTACAGAAGTTACTTATAAAATAAAACTTAAAGAAAGACATAAAAGACTACAAAATATAAATTCTTCATTAACGGTTGCAGCAGTTCCAAACGACAAGTCGCTAATAGTTGATCTTAAAATACAAATACGCATAAAAGTCTCCACACGCTGGACCTCTTGTTGCTGTTGTTCTTCTAGGTATAACTGACTGTTCTTTGTTTTTTTAGTTTTCAGCGCACTGGTGCCACTGCTTAGGTATTCTAGCCCTCTCCCTGCTGTGGTGTGTACCCCTGCTATGTTCGGAATGGCCTCTCCGGCTCTTACTACTGCCACTTGCAGCTACGATTCGGTGTAAATGATGCAGCGTTTACCTTTACCCACCGTCGCCAACGCATTGCTCTTGGGACACCAACTGACCGCGTTTACCGCAGAACTGTGAAGGAAACGGAGAGGTGAACCAGGGGCAGGACTATTATGAATTCTGATGTAATTGTGAAAGGTACCCAACAGAAAATTAGATAGTAAATAATCAAAAACGAAAATAAAAAAAAAACAATAAACAAAAACAAAAAAAATAAAAAATAATAAAATAAAAAAATAAAGTAAAATAAAAATTTAATAAAATGAAGTAAAAAAATAATTTTAAAAATATAAAATTACCACATAATATATAAATAAAATAAATTAAAATAAAACAGAAAATAAAATTTAATTAAATAAAATAGATTAATATAAAGTAAAAAGAATAAAATAAAATGCAAGAAAAACAAAATTAATTTAAATAAATAAATTATTATAAAAATAAAATAAATGAATTAAAAAAATAACTAAAATCAGACAAAATAACATAATATAAAACTTAAATTAAAATTGTATAAAATAAAATAAGACAATTAAGCAAAATTACTAAAACTAACACAGTATAAAAAAAGAAAATTAAATTAAAAAATGTAAAATATTAAATTAAAATATTAATTAATATAAAATTAATTTAAATGAAATAAAATCAAATAACATAAAATAAAATATTATAAACAAAAGAAAAAAAATAAAATAGAATATAAAATAAAGTATAGTAAAGTAAAATAGAACTAAGTAATACAATACAAAAAAGAAATAAAATAAAACAAAAGATAAAAATAAAAAAAATTCATATAAAATATATTAAAAGAAATACAATAAATTTAAATAAAATAAGTCAATATTAAGCGAAAAAAAGTTAAAACATATGATAGAAAATAAAATAAATTTAAACTAAAATAAAATAAGATAAAGTAAAATAAAAATTTAATAAAATAAAGTAAAATATAAAATTATCAAATAATATAAAACACAATAAATTAGAACAAAATAAAATAAAAAATAAAAGAAAATAAAATAAAATATAATAAAATGGAATAAAACCAAAAATAAATTAAATTAAAATAAAATTAAATTAAATTAAAAAAATTAAAACAAGGTAAAAAAGGATAAAATAAAATGCAAGATAAAAAATAAAAACAAATTAAATTAAATAAATAAATTATAATAAAAATAAAGTAAATGAATTAAAATAAAAAATGAAATGAAATAGACAAAATCAAACAAAATAACATAATATAAAACAACATAAAAGAAATTAAACTTAAATTAAAATTTTAATAAATAAAATAAAATAAAAAAATGAAGCAAAATTACAAAAAATAATACAATATAAAAGAAAATAAAAAAATATAAATTAAAATATAAATTTATATAAAATTAAGTTGAATAATAAAATAAAATAAAATAAAATAAAGTAAAGTAAAATAGAATTAAGTATTACAATATAAAAAAAGAAATAAAATAAAACAAAAGATAAAAATAAAAAAAATTCATATAAAATATATTAAATGAAATACAATAAATTTAAATAAAATAAGTCAATATTAAGTGAAAAATAGTTAAAAGATATGATAGAAAATTAAATAAAGTTAAACTAAAATAGAAATTAATAAAAAAATTAGATATTTTAGTGCAAGAGTCTGAGACTATAACTAATTAAAAATAATTCTGTCGCTTAAAACCGCATAAAAATTATGTAACACATAAAATAAATGTTAATAGGTAAAAAATTCAAGTGAAATATGTAAATATTTTTTTTATAAAATTAAATGAGGTTAATGCAACCATGACAGCATCATGCTATGGCGTCATGAGTTATATGCAAATTTAGGTTTTAAAATATTCAACTTACTTGTGACCTTTCAGCGTCGCTTCCAAATCGCCTAAAATACTCCAAATATAAACTAGACCATCCGCTGAACCACACGCCACCTTCGAACCGCACGTATTGAATGAGGCACGCGCCCAATCACAGCTGAGTTTGAAGTTCTCATGACTAAAAGGAAACAACAAATATTATTTTTAAAGAAAAGTTAAAGATTTCAAAAAATACGTTACCTGAATGAGGAAATTATTTGATTCTTACGTAAATCTATTAATTTTATCGTGTCGTCTCTAATGGAACAAATTAGGTAATAGCCATCTGGAAGTAGAGTTTTGGTGAAAAATAAAATTTTAATTTTCGGTATGAAAAAAGCAAATAACCATTTACCCTTTGTCATGTCGATCGATGTGATTTTTGCTGGCATTAATATATCATCCGCTTGCTTCTCTGTTCTTATATCCCGCTTATAATGGTCGAGCCTAGACTGTCGGTGGTCACGAGGTCATTACAACTGGAGCCGGCGAATTTCGTTTCAATACACGCTATGCTACGGAGATCCCATACCTTCAGCGTTCGGTCGTGGCTGCCGGTCACCACTTCAATGGGCTCTTGCAAATATTTGGCCGCCATCACTTTGCCGCTGTGGCCAGTGAGTGTGTGCTGAAAGGATATAAAAAATAAAAGGGGAATATTATTGAAGGAAATAGATATGTATTCTTATGCCTTATTATTTGAAAATATATTTTTTCAGTATAAACATAATTTAATGTGTTCTGCGATTCAGGAATAATTTCATTCTGAATTTTAAAATTCAACTTGACACATTAGGAGGATATTATGCAAATGGTCATCGACCTAAGTAAATTACAAACAAATAATTATATGTACATAGGTATATACTTCACCGAAATGTCATATGGTCGAGTTTTATGGCAGAAATTAAAAATCTTGAGTTTTCCCTAAATAATGAAAATTTTTTAACGAGTCTCTTAGTAGCGACGGGCTACTGGTTGAAGCTGAGTCACACAGAAAGAAAAAAAATTAGTAAACATATATTATTTGAGTAGCAGCAGGAAAAAGCAAAATGTGTGTAAGATAAAATAATAGTAATTCTCACGAAAGCTTTTATAATCAAACGCAAAAAAATGTATTAAAATTTCTTTTTTACTCATAGCGTAGTTTAGAGTAATAACGTTGGTTATTATAAACATTTTTATTATACAAATACTAGCACCCAACGGACACGAATATCACAATGAACTCACTGCTAGAGACAGACAGTAAAAAGGAGTTAATATGAGCTGAGAAAAAACACAAAACAAATAAAAATACAATTTTAAGTTTAAGAAGAATACAACTTATAATTGCTTTAATTTTTGTCACACCTGATTCTGTGATAAGCAACAAGTTAAGCCAGATCCCTTTCCACCTGGTCCTAGTGGAGGTCTTCATCTCCCTTTGCTTCCACTAGCTGGTTCTGCATCGAATTCTACCAATGCGAAAAATTGGGTCACTTGAGCGGTAATGGTATTTGTTACAAATTAGGGGAGAAACGAGCTAGCGATTTTTAGTTAGCGATTCAAGAAAATATCACCCAATGAGAAGGAGAGAAAACAGAAAAAATAGAAAAAAACTTAGAATGCGAATGCTAACAGAAAATCACGACACTTATTGTAGTTATCTATGAGTTTTACTCGTACTGCTTAAGCTCAGACCGAAATGGCAATAAGGAAGTATTTTGTCAATACTAACACAATTGGAGTATCCAAAGTAAAAAATAGTAGTAGGATGTGACCGCACTCAAGGCAAATACGAGTTGTGTGTAGGTCACTGAAGTCCTAACGTTAAATATCAGGCAGGACATTTATGAACACTAAATTAATTGCATACTTTTTATAGCTTCTAAGCAGATCTTGCTCCCGTTTAGTTGAAGTTTTTGACCGGCTAATAGAACATTATAACTTGCTTTTGTGTCAGTTAAAAAAAAATTATTTTAATAGTAAATTCAAAGGAAGATGTAGAAAATGGTCAATTTGGTGAAATTTATTTATTATTATAGGGGAATGAGACCATAGACACAGAATTTGTTTTAGCACATTTTGATTTAAGTTTTGTTCACTTTTTGAAAACAAAAAAAAATAGAAAGTAATAAAAAACAAAATAAAATTAAATACAATAAACTAGTTTAAAAAAATAAAGAAAAATGCAATCAAATAAAATAAAACAAAATAAAATAAATAAAAAAAATATAAAAAAAATAAAACAACACAAAATAAAATAAAACAAAAAAAAATAAAATAAAAAAAAAATAAAATAAAATAAAATAAAATAAAACAAAAGAAAATAAAATAAAATAAATTAATATAAAATAAAAAAAATTAAATAAAGTAAAAGTAAAATAAAATGAATAAAATAAAATAAAATTAGATAAAAAATATAGTTAAATTAATTTAAGTTCAAAATACTAAATAAAAGAACGAAAAACTAAAGTAAAATAAAATAAAACAAAATTGAAAATGAAAAAAATAAGTTAAATAAATCATATCAAATTAAAATGCAAGTAAAATATGATAAAATTTAATTGAAAATAAATTGAAATAAAGCAAATAAATTAAGAATAAAAAAAGAAAATTTGTAATTTCAGGTGCGTGAATGCGTGAATTAATGTATTGCCACTTTGTGACAGCCATTTCATAGATTTTTAAAAAGGGATTCAGAACATTTCATAATTCAAAAGTTTAATTTTTTGCCTTCTTATTTTGTAGTGTTTTTCTTAAATTCGAAATTCATATCGTTATTCATAATTTTTATAAATTATTTGTAAGGGTGAAAAAATGTGTAACCCAAATTTAAAAATACCTTAATTTACTGCTTTCTTACGCAAATTATTACTTTTGTTAATTTAACTTAATTCACTGAAAATCATGAAATTAACGCCTTCAAAACGATATTCACCTATAGAAGCTGTTCACAGACACACTTTACGCACCAGCTCACAAACAATAATTACAGGGCACAGTTTGCAGTTCCGCGCAGAAATTGTGAGTGAATTATAATTATCAGGTAATTTACTTTAAAATAATTTTGGTTATTTGTAAATTGTTGTGAGTAAGGCAACACAAGTAAATTTTTGGCAACCGTTAATGTTTATGATTACAGCGATTAATTTTATAAACGAGAGTTCTTGTGTGAATGAATAAATCAAATTGTTCAACCCGAAATTGAGTTAGTTTAGTTTTTCTTCTTCAGACCCTTGGTTATTGCCAGCAATTTTGCAAATTTAATAATAATAATAATAATTGACGCCTTGTAATCGCTGAAACGGTTTTTCAAGTGTGCCCTAGTTAATTTTGTTATCGCTTAAATTGGTATTAGTTTTCTCGGTAGTTTCCTTTTATATTTTACGGAAGCCAAAAATATTTCTTTCTTACGCCGATTAACGGAATTTCTCTTGTGGCAAGCCAAAGACCACGTCAACTTCCTACGTCTCGAAGTTTCATCTGCCGCCGGTGTACTATGAGCAACAACAACATTTGCTTATGATCTTTACAGAACAACGGTAATATACCAAAAGCCATGCGGTGGCGTTCGCATGCTCTTAATCGGTCGGCTGACCATTTCAGTTGAGTTTTATATGTTTTAGTGAGTGCTACCATTTCGGCTGCATTTATCAGTGCATAAAACGCATTTTGTGCAAATATTTGCAATGGAAAAAGTGCAATATTCTTGGCTCGTGCCACATTCTACGAAGAACACTTTGAGTTCTATGAATGGTCGGATGGTCGCCTTTGCTGCTCTGCTCTCAAGGTAGTTGGTTGATTCGATGGAACTCGCATTGTTGGCTAGAATTAAAAGAAGTTCATTTGGAGATACCACTACAATTGGTTTTTATTATTATTATTGTATTTGTTGTTGTTGCTCCTCCCACTGCTTAGCCATATCTCGCCAGGCATGTGATTTATTGAAATCGTTTCCGATTGTAGCATATTTTGGTTCTACTTTGTGAGCAAGCTCAGCTATGAATATGCATACATATTGTTTATGGCATAAACCTTGCAAGTGTAGAGTAAAAGTCCACAAGTCTATTGAATATGGAATTGACTACGATTTTTCGCCATTTCTATTTATTTAACTACCAACAGTGCTTCCTACAAATATTTTATTCTTCTTCTTCTTCTTAATCTCTCCGTTTCCTTTGAATGCTCTAACATTTTCCTTTTGTTCTTTATTATATTTTATGCAGTCTTATGAAGTTGTTGTTGTTATTGTAGATAACTGAAAATTAAGCTCAATCAAATTTGCGGACCGTAACGCATTTTTCATTGAGTTTAGAAATTTCCTTGCAGCTGTATATGTATTTATGGTATTATATATGTAGACTCAGTAGCATTGCAAGCTGAGCTACAAATCTACTTTGTGTGCGAGCTACTGCAGCGTTTAGCACACTGTTAGTCAAATTCGTGTGCCGTTTGTTTTGACTTCGAATCTCGCTATTTAATTTTTATTTTTGTTTAATTTATTTAGATGTGCTCCTATGTTGCTAAGACTTCATTGTTTAAAGCAAAGACTATTTTTGTTTGCTCTCGAATGGGCAGTTGCATCGGATTTGCATCTTTTTCAATAAATTTTACTTATTCACTTACAAAAAAGCTGAGAACGATTAGACGCAGTGTACGAAATTTTCTATTTAATTTACGTGGCAGGAAGGGGCGGCTTCTTATAAACTGAGGGGTTTCAGCGGTTACAATGTGCCGAAAGATTAGTCAACTACAAAAAAAAATTGAAGAAAATCTCAGGTTGCAGGGTGTAAGATTTTCCCCGAAAATAAGACTGCAACATTCCAGATAGGAAATCAGAAGTAATTAAAGATTTCTCTGTTTGTCTAGTTAATTTATTGACTTCATTCCAATTTGAAGCTCTCCTTGATTAAAAAACTAATTGAACGGTAAGCAAAGCACAACTAAATGCTGGAAAAGGTGATGAAAGATTAAGGATCTCAATTGAATTTTTCACAGTATAATCGCTGAAATTCAAAGAACGTTGGAAAAAGAAGCCAGCAGCAAAAATAATATAAAAATAAATAATAATAAAAAATAAAATAATTGGTATATTGAAAAATCTCGAAAAGAAGCTATTTGATCAACAAAAAATCTACGATGAACTTAACTGTAAAATAAGTTAACGGTGTTATTGTTGCACGCGAAGTTCGCAGAAGATATTACACACACATAAACATTGGGCAGAGGTCAAACTACAGACAACCAAAAGGCAAATCGATATTAATTAATTTTGATGTGATATTAATTAAGAGCCGCTAACTTTATTCAGTTTTTTATATTTATATTTAACTTTGTTGCATAAATCTCTGTGCATTTTCATTTTCTAACCTGAATAAAATACCAATAATTGCACTCAAGCGACTTTATGTGAGAATGGAGAGCACGCAATGGTAGACACATGAAAATAAGTATTAGAAATAACAACAATAAAGCTGACCGTTACGTCTTCCAATACAGAAGTTATTGTAGCACCAGGCTTTTTTTCAAGCGGCCACCTTGCGTGATAATTTTTGTTTTTTGTTTGCAAACTTGTAATTTTCTAATTAAATATTGCACGAAAAACACAATAAAAATAGGAATTAAATAAAATCGGAAAATGCCTATAAGCGGCCAGAAGCCTTCAGAGAATTCGATTTGAGTTGAAATATGTTGCTGCTTTTTTCTCTTTTTTTAAATCCAAAGTATATTTTATATTTAGCACTTAACTTTTTTAATTTTTAAATAACCTTGGATGTAGACGTAATTGGGTTCGCCTCAAGAAGGACTTAAAAAGATTTTTTTGTTGTAATTATTACGCTATTTCAGCCTTTCAATAACTTAACTTTGCTCGAGAATAGAAGAGTTACTGCGTGACACTAGCCTATCGTAGTCAATATGCGGCGAGGAAATTATATTTAATGACAATGACCTAAATAACAGATATCAATATTTAAATCATTAAAAAATTAAGTGTAATAAAATAATATGAATAGCAAAATTTCAAAAAATTATACTAGACTGTTTAAATTGGCGTAACTTTTTTAGATTGTTCACTTAAAAAAATATCTTCGTTTAGTTTAAGACAATTGTTTGTGCTTCCAGTGCATAAGTTTTTATTTTATCATTATTGTAAGTCTCCCTTTTAAGTCGATTTGCAGAAGATTCGCATATTGAAAAATTAATGATATTCAGTTAGTAGTAAGATGTTCATATGGCTTTATAGTTTATCCATTATTTATCCAATCGTCCCAAAAAATGCGTATTATATTTAAATGGCGGCTGCAATAGCGGAGTGATTAGCATTGTGTACTGGCATTTGGAAGACCAGAGTTCGAATCTTGGTTCGACCAACATCTAAAGATTATAGAAAACTAATATTTCTACTTGTGGTCACATCTTGGCTAGTGATGAAAAGCCCTTTTGGAACAACAACAAGACGGATTCCAAATTGAAGGAGGAGCTCAGCCGAAAATCGCTTCAGCGTTTACAAAGCGTCATCTATACAGGTATATATACATATATACTTTCAAATACAAAAAAAAACCTTCGTCTAAAAACAATAATTAGCTCAAATAGAAATTTTACAACTGAAATAAAGAACATATTTGCTATTGGCTCATTCATCAGCAAAAATGGAAGTGGTTACCTATATCTTTAAAAAAACTTGATTGTAGCATACTGAAATACAACAGGAGCTGCCCAACAGCCATTTTTCTAAATCACCGATGAAAATAAACTAAGGATTTTCTGCTATCCCATAAAATAAAGATATGATATTCTAATATGAAAATTAAGTAAATTACTTGGTTTATAAATATATTAATTTCGGTCCATCTCTAAAAGAATTTTACAATATCTTTAAGTTTAAAAATTTAATGATAAGCAATTGTATCCTAATCTATATTTTATTTGTAATCCCTTTTCTTTTTTTTTTGTGAAAATAGCTGATTATAATTATACATTCCGTTTAATAAGAACCGCAATTAAAACCACTTCTTTATAAATGCCTCAAAAAATAATGAAAAAATAATAAATTAAATATACGTATGAAAAATCACAAATACACGCATACTGCCAACTACAACCTCAATATTTGTGTATGATTTGTGCAATTTTGTGCAAATTATGTCAGTAGCATTATACTGGGTGGTTAAATTTCAAGGGCCGATGTTGAATGTGAACCACACCTAAACGCCAAGTTTTTTTCCGAATTTAATTTGACATTTCTCTATTTCAGACTTACTCATTTGAGACACACACACACAGCTAACGAAACAATGGCTCTTTTGCGCAACAAATTCAATTGCCGTGTTATCTCACGTAATGGCGATGTCAATTGGCCCCCAAGATCATGTGATTTGACACCGTTGGACTTTTTTCTCTGGGGTTATTTGAAAGAAAAGGTGTACGTCGATAAGCCAGCAACAATTCAAGAGCTAAAGGATGAGATAATTCGGCACATTAACGGCATAGAAACTCCATTATGCCTCAGCGTCATCGAAAATTTGGACCATCGTATGGAGGTGTGCCGCCGAGGTCGCGGCGCTCATTTGGTCGATATTTTGTTACATACATAATTGAGTAATACCAATATATCATAATAAAATAAAATTTCAATAATTTCCTAAATAGTTTGTGTTTTATTCAAAACAAAAAAAACATCGGCCCTTGAAATTTAACCACCCTTTATTACTAAACCAAAGCCGAAATCATGATTAAAAAGTTCGCGGCTTAAGTCTTCCGTTTTGTTTACTCATTACATTTTATTTCCATTTTTAATTGATTTAATCTTTTATTTGAGTATTACTCTTAGTCTTGTTAAACTTTTTCTCATTCAGTAGAATTTTAGTTTGCTTATTCATACTTTTTTTTTGCTGTTTGCCACATTTCATGTTCAATCGAAACGGCACTTGGCTATGGCGGCTGCGATAAATGCTCACTGAAAGTGGCATAAATCACGTTCTCGGTCAATTTTAATCACGATCAAAGCAGACGCAGTCTTAGACGTAATAAGATATTCGCGAATAGATGAGCTGCAATCGTTACAGTTGCTGATTTGTTAATGGGTTAAAGTGATAAATAGTTAATAATACAGAAAATAAATTAATATATTTACAGTTAAATGTTTGTAAATATGGGTTAGATTATTTTTGTATAAATTTACACTGATTATTTACTTTATGGCATGCCACATTCTCCATTCCTCTGCCGCTGAGTCTGTCTGATTCACAGTGGCGTTAACAAATAGTTGTAGCAAAACTGCATTGTTCCGAATTTCATATTTTTGGGAGTTGGTGTTGTTCGGTGATGAGTAAGCAGATTAAAGGCGTATTTCGTGACTGAACATAATTTCAATTGTTCATGGTGAATTTTTCACAAATAATTTTTGCTTCCAAACTAATTTTTAAATTTTACTAAAAGTCCATTAATAGCAATTTATTATCGAAAGCAGAAAACAAAGCAAAATACATACATATAATTGCAAACATGTGCTAATATACAATCATAAAAATATGATTCTAATTAATTTTTCGTACGATAGAAATGGAAAAAAAATTTAAATTTTATTTATTCACTAAAGTGTTGGAGCACGATATTTGCAGTGTAAACATCTTTTGCATTCGCTTACACATGCAAATATTTACATAAGCAATATACTTAACCACCAACGCAGCGCCTACTTGGCTACGTTTTATGCTCATTGCGTTGACTAAACAAATGTTAATTAATTACTTGTTGACTTGGATATATAGACGTTCTTATAGTGCTAACGGCACATTGTGTTTGTTTGCTATTAACATTTGTGTATTTTCAAATATTATGAGTAATATTATCTCATGGAATTCAAATGTTATTTTTTTAATAAATTTTATTTTAAATTTTTTTTTAATAGTTTCACTTATTATTGTTCGTCATTGGTGAGTTTGAATTATTATATAAATATACATTTGGCTAATTTATAACCGCTAAAGCAGTTTCTCACCGAACTCATTCTCCATATTGTGGTGTATATTTTAATGCTTTTTACCCAAAAATGAAGAGAGCTACAATTTTTTGCAAGTCGCCTTTGAACGGCTGAAGAGCTTTTAAAATAAATTTTCATTTCATTTCAGAAATACAATCGAAGATGTTGGCGATGCCTGTCGAATGATGATATATTTTCAAATTATCTGAGCCAAAGCAAAACATGGGTCACATAAATAGAGCAAGCTCTGCTAGGGAATGAGAGAACTCCTCGGAATTTTCATTTTCATTTGAAATATGATATGTACGCATTTGCGGTTCTCACCATAACCTCAAGGATCAAAAGTTTTTGGATCCCAAAAAATGCAAATTTCATTCATTGCTGGAGTTCCTCCTTACTGCCACCAGACCTAGCAGAAGCTTTCCTTTTTTTTGTTAAAAATAAACAGTCTCACTAATGAAATAATATGATACAAATTTGTTTGTTGCCAATAACAGCGACTTATTCGTTTTGTCTAAGAAAGTTCTGTAAGACTTAACATTTCTCTTGGAATGAAGGCAGCTGTTAAGCTTCAAGCTAATAACATCGCTGTTAGTGCCAGAGTCGTGCAAAGGCAAATAGACGAGAAATGTCTTTGCTCAAAATACACTGCTTAACTCTAAACATTTAAAATTGAAGCACAAAATTCATGTTAACCAGCAACAGTTTCTTTTATGCGGAAAATTAATAAGCTGTAAATAAGAAAGCAAACACAAAAGCAAAGCAAAGTAACGTGGAAGAGCGTAATTCAAAAAACAATATTTTCTTGAGAGAATTATGGCCATAAAACGCAAAGAAAAAGTCAGAAGACGCAAAAGTTTAAAATTCTCACGCTCCAGCGCACACCAAAGGCAAAATTCAAAACAAACTGCGGTCAATGCACGCCGATCGGAAAATACAAAAATTATGAAAAGCAAATGAAAAAAATTATAATAACAGAGCACGTTAAACCGGTGCGAGAGAGGAAGAGCAAAAGCAGAAACATAAAATTGCTACCACCGGAGAGGATTCATGGCCATACAGGTGAACTGGGTGGCTCTCAAAAGTTAAAGATGCTTGTTGCAAACACTTGTGGGTAGTTTGTTAGTTCGAAGGCAAACATGTTTGAGAGTAGCGCAATAAGCCAGGTTAAAACCGCAGATTTCAGTTGCGGTTTGTGGGAGATAAAATCAATCGATAGGCTATTCTTTGGTCAATGTCAAGGCAAATTGTTAAACTGCGATATGTAGACTTTAGGCTCGACAGCCAGAGAAGAGAATTTATAATAATAATAATATGAAGCTGTAAGTTCTCTGGTAAAGAAAATATTTTACTTACATCTGATTTTTGGATGATCATGTGATCATTTGATACTATGACATGATTTGAGGATCATGTGATCTCGATGGGATCATCACTCGAAAACTGGTGATCAGTAATGGTGATCTTAAATGTCTTGTCAGTTGGGCGGATAGGGGTATTCTTTGGGCTAATTATTGTTATTACAATGGCGCTCATTCAGCGTGTTAAATCAGATAAGATTCAGTACATAAAAATAAATAATTTCAGTGCAAACTTTTTGCTTATTTTCAAGAGAAAAAGTAAAACTCTACCTATGTTTCATTATTTTAAGACGATATTTCAAAGTTGCTAAATTTTTTCCCGAAAGATTTGTAAGTAATATCAACTAATTAATTTCCTATTTCTAGTAAAAATCATAGAAAAATAAATGACTGCCATTAGAGTTTTGAATATTCGCCAATAATTCATTTTTTTCTGTGATCTTTCTAGAGGGAACTTGTATCATTTAAAAAAAAAAAAACAAATAATTTAATGATAAAAATTAAAGCCTGAAATTCAAAAATAAAACATAAATGAAAAAAACTAAAAAATAACATCTACATGTAATGAATCTAATTCAACTTTTTAAATAAAAATTTAGTAATTAATTTCAAAGCTGAGTTTAAACATCAATTTTTCAATATTTATTAAATTTTTTAAAATCAGCACACTTGTACAGAAAAATGGCAAAATCCATTGAATGCATACAAATGATCGTTACCTAATGAGCATTTCCCCAAATTATCATCAGCAACATAATTATGTGGTAATATTCTCCGGTTGGTAAATGATCTTCATTTTCTTCTACGCTGTTACTCACACATACCACTAAAGTGTACTCTCCATGTCCCCAAACTCTGATAGACATTTGATAAATACGTATTTGCGGATACGCACATAATTAGATTGTGTGTGAGCGGTTCGTGGTCAGAGCGCCTCTTGTTAGTTAAGAGCCGAAGAAATTGTTTTCACCGACACCTTACACATACAACAACATTTCCACCTCCGAAGACACCACATTTGGCCCGATCATCTCTTTCTGTGGCAAAAGAAGTCTTCTAACTTATATAACAACACATTACCTTGGCAAAAGACTTTAGTTCTACGGCGACCTTACAACGGTCAAGTACGATTTTGGTGCACACAAAACCCCAACTGCTGCTGTGTGCTTTACAAATACTTACTCATCACAAGTGTATGTAGTTCTGCTGAACAGTTAGTTGGCTATTTGATGAGGAAAAGAAAGTGTCCAGCAAAATAATATGCAACTAGTGCAAATAAGTTTGGAAATATTAGTTTTTATTTATTAAAATAAAATAAAATAAAAAATTTAAATTCAAACTAAAAAATTTTTAAACAAAATTTTTGTGGGAAATGGTGTATTTGCGCTGAGAAAAAAATTGTTATCCTTGTGCAAAAAGTGTTTGGTGAAAAATTGCGACTTGTGATTTTTTCACGAAGTTTAAAGTGAAGTACAAAAATAATTTCGTTAGAGGAGTAAATTAAATATTTTTTCGGAAAAAGTGTGTCTTCTAAACATCAATTAAAAATTATAAACATTTTATTGCGAAAATATTTAGGTAAGTGAAAAATTTATTTAAATAAAGCCAGAGTGTAGTTTAGAAATGAACTTGATTAAAAAAAATGTGATGTGTAAAAATAGAATAAAATCTAATAAGATAATATAAAACGAAATAATAATAATTTATATTAAATGAATTATGATTAAATTAAATTAAATTAAATAAATTAAAAATATATTAAAATTAAGAAAACTAAATTAAATTAAATTATTTAAAAAAAAATAAAAAAAAATAAAAAAAATAAACAAAAAATAAAATAAATAATAAAATTAATAATTATTTGTTTCAATTAAATTAAATTATACAAATTAAAAATAAATTAACAAAATAAAATATAAAAATTTTATAAAATTAAATAAAATACTTCATAATATTATAAATAAATAAAATAAGACGAACAAAAAATAAAATTAAGTAAATTAAAATTAAATTAAATTATATATTTCATAAATATATAATAAAGAATATTAAATTTAATTAAAATAAAAAAAATAAAATTGAATAAAAATAACAATATAAAATAAGATAAAATAAAATAAAATAAAATAAAACGAAATGAAGAAATAAAATAAAAATAACATAAAATGAAATAGAGTATTATTAGCAAAGAATAAAATACTAATGTTGTAAATCGACGATTCTGTTGCATGTACAACGTTGGTACAAATATTGCTGGTAGGAAAAAACGCAAAGCCTAAAACTATGCAATGAATTTCAAATACAAACCCTATCACTGGGTACAGTTCGTACATAAGTGAAACAAAAATCGTAACGTTACTTAACTTAACATAACATACCATAATGGTAATAACATAAAAATAATTTTAAACAGTGAATATTAGTTTAAAAAAAAACCAAAAATTATTCAAATGTGAAAACTTTAAAATAAGGCATAATCTTATAAGCATCTATCAGTTGTTGCTATTTTTAAACATTAATCCAACACAAATATTAAACAACTTCAGTTGTATGCTATATTAAATTCTCTTTAATACAATTTTGGTTTTGTGTACTTGTCAGTGCATCATCTGCACAATACAGCCGAAGGAAATTATCATAGTACTAAGCAATCGCATAAATCAAAGGAAGAGATTAGGATAGGTTATTAAAAGGAACTGAGATAAAAGGAAGTGTAGACTGGGAAGGTAGTGAGAGTAATATAAATTTGATTGTCGATAAATTGCTATTTCTTAGTTTCTTTTGCTGAAGGTGTTGGCAGATACTTTTAATGTCTGCCTTATAACTAAGAAAACTAAAAAACTAACAAAATTTTTTACTTATATTTTTGTAATTATTGTATTTAGCATTGTGCATTGGTAATCCTTAGCAAAATACACTCAGCAATAAAAATAATATTCAGTTTTTCTTAAAAATATTCTCAAAATATTAATAATAAAAATAAATTAGAACTAAGAATAAAAAAGATAAAAATAAAATAAATAAAATGGATATTTTTACTCTTTTAATTGCAATACTAAGATTTAAAAAAAACTTAACACTCAATAAAAGGTCATTGAGCAAAATATTAAAATTTCATGGTTCAAAACATTTTGCCCTGCATTCTCCCGAAAAGAATAAAATATAATATACATATATACATGTATATATAATGCAATGCTCTTTAACATATTCACTGCTTGCCTAAGTTAACTTAAAAGCGCCGCCTCTCAAAATATCGTTCCCTAAATGATTGATTGTCGCCACAAATTGGTTTTTAAGCACTTCAAATAACAAAAAAAAATACTGAAGGTGGAGTGCGGTAATGCAATGGCAATGTGGTGGGAAAGAGACGCAGTCCACTGCGGTTCTATTCATGTTTTTTTATAACACTGTTCACATATCACGCTTTTAATACTAATGAACTGAGGAGGTTGGCTGAGAAAGTTAGAGCATTCAAAACATTATTCTATAATAAATTGTTCATGGCATTTTTCCTGAAAGGGTTAAAATAAATCACTTATGCCTAAGTATGGAGATTAAAAGAAATTTTGAAAAACAAAATATTACAAATTTGTTGAAGCGTTAATTTTGTGGTGTAAATATGGCGGATTTTAATTTACTTGGATGCGTAACTAATTTAAGAATATTTAATATTAATCATTTTATTTTTCTTACCATAAAGATATAAATAAATCTATGTATTGGTTTTAGTCCGGCTTAATTATATATTTTATTAAAAGAAATTATATTATGATGTAACATTTTCAGTGGAAAAAAAGTAATAAACTCTATTTAATTAACGCGTTTTACGAAATATATAGAAAAGGAATTACCAAAGAGGATAACATGAGGTATCTTTTGAAATATATAATATTTATATTTATAACAAAAAGCATAAACGCAAGTATACACGTATACTAGCAGGCTGATCTATAACTAAAAGCTATATACATGAAAAAAATAAGTATTTGCAGACTACATTTTACTTATGACATGAAAATCATTAATACTCGGAAATTAGTTGAACAAAGCGATCATTAGAGGCAGCTGGTAGTCAGCGTGGCAGGCTAGTTTTTCGAAAGCTAAGACAATATAAGAACACATGGTCTGCGAATACATATACTAACCCTTTCATGATGTTGCACACAGCAAAAAAAAAATAGTAGATATTCAAGCCTGCCAGTATGACTGTAAAATAAATTAGATTTTCTTAACCCCAATAGCAATACTGTGCAACAGCAATAACAACATACGCAATGCAAGTGTGTAGAAATAATAATAACAACAATTGCTGCACCATTTTTGTAATCATTATTACAACTGATGTCTTTGTAGGAGCCACACAGCGACTTTGATTTTGAGTAGCACAAAAGAGTGAAAAAATCAATTCTCAATAATAATAATAAAGGAGTATAATATTTTTCACAGCTAAGCCCCATATACATACATGTATACATATTAATTTATATGTCAGTAAATAAACTTCCTATAAACAAATAAATTCAGGGCCATTCTTGGGGAGAACGTTTACTGACCACAAGTAAAATAATTAAAAAGAAAAAAATAAAAAACGTAAATATTTTTAAGAGATGAATAATCATAGAAAAAAGAAAAAGTACTAAACCCCGCTAAAGCCTGAGTCTCTGTCTGTAGGGGACAAAGATTGAGTACTGACCACCAAAGGTGTAATTAGAGCACAACGAATGGGCATAAAGATGAAAATATATACGTAGGTACAAATAGATATGACAAGAAGGTGCCTGTAAGGATATATACCACTAATAGGTGCTGATGGTCACGAGGTTACATCGGTGTTAAAAGGTGATTATGGTATTAATAGTGTGTTAATGATGATAAATGGATACGAAAAGGAGAGCATAAATGTGTATGCACTACTCGACTCATTTGGTCAGTTCTCATAATATAACTGATATACAACTTTAACTACTTGGTTCTGATTGAAATTTTATTTTTAGAAGTCAGTCTTAAAGGCATATATTTGCACATTTTTCCCCACCCAGAACTTCTATGTTACAAAACAAACTTCGTCGTAGCAAAGCCGAAATTAAAATTACATCAAAAGATTATTTTAAGGCGATTAAATCTTGATCAGGTTATCAATTAGTCACCTATAAATTTATTCAATGAATAAGCAATAATTTAGCGGTGAAGGCTATTTTGTTTACGTGTTTAAATGTATATGTATATATTTACTTTTTTATGTTTCACTTTCCAATTGACTCTGACACTCAATCAGCACACTTTAAGTAAAATTTTTTTATTCTCATTCTAATTTTGTTTCTCATTTATTTAAATTTTTGCACATATAGTACATACATGCTCACCATTTCGATGATATTCAGCAAATTTTGTTCCTCCAACTTTCTTTTTACTTCTATGTGGTCATCGCTGATCAGCGACCGATTTTAGCTGCTCTTAAAATAGGTACATTGTGATTGAGTTTCATTTCTTTGAAATTCTTTAATTTGCTATTTCACGGGATAAAAAATCATTTCTTCGCTGTATATGAAATGTTTTCAACAATCACTTGAAGTGGGTGTTTACCCAAATTTCTAATTTGAAAATGTTTGTATGTATGTCACACATATAACAACTATGAATGGATTCAGATTTCTAACCAAAAGTTTTGAAGAATTTCCTAAAAAAAATTTTTTTTAGTTGTTTGTTTGTCCTACTATTATGAACTTTGCTGGAAAATATTTTTTCATTATAATATAACAAACTGGTTAGCAAAACTATTAAGTAAATATATTTTTGTGTAATTGGTAACAGTTATATCGTAGCAAATTAAGTAATATATGACATTAACATAAATAAAACAAAAAAAAAAATTATTATACTGTACATCCAAGGAGAGGCAATTGACCTGACTCATAAAAAATTAAATTTTTAAAATGTGTATGTGCCGTCAGAAGCACTTATGAAGGCTCCAATTGACAAATGCACTTGTGCTGGTACAAAAATAGTAAAACAAAGAATATTAAAAACATTGCTTGTGAAGAAGACAACAACAAGAGACTATTGCAAAACCTATTCTGTCCATTAGAGCGGCATTTTGTAGAATTAAAGCGAAATTTGAAGCGAAAAAACGACAGACTTTGAGTATAGGAGCCAACAACTCATAAAGTGTCTGTCATGGAGGTCGCTTGGCAGCTGAGAAATTAATTCATAATTTGCAAAAATGCTAGCGCAAGAATGGTGAATGAAAAGTAGAAGTAGAAGAGAAAGCAAAGGAAATGTTATTGGACTTTAGTCAGGCGTTCAGTAGCCAACGTAGAGCGCTTAAATTATATACACATTTTATTCATTGCCTACCAAGCCTTGCTGCATAACTGTTAAACGATATTTAATTGCTATATTATTTGCAGCATTTTGTAGGAAATGGCAAAGAAATAAGAAATAGTAGTAGTAATAACAACATTATGAATTGCATAAAGGCAATGAATATACATATGTAAATTATATTTACGCATTGTGGCATATGAAATTATGAATATATATGTACATATGTAACTACAAATGTTCTTTTTGACGTCAATGACCTCTCGGAGGGCAGGCTGGTCGTAGTATCTCTTGGGATAGTAGCGAATATGTATATGTGTATGAAAATGTTTAAGGTAATCCTCCAGTTGTGGAACACATAATGTCACTTAAGTTCATTTGTAAGGCATTCAACCTTAATTTATTATACTTTTTGTTGTTTCTTATTCAACTTAATTTTTATTTTTTCCATATTTAATTCATTTTTCTTGCCATTTTGCGTTTACTTTTATTTATTTTTTTACAATTTGATGCTAGGTGGGCAACTTTAGTTTTTCAACGCAGAGAGTAGAAGAAATGTTTTTCTTGAATGTTTTTTATTACAAAATAAATAATAATAATTACCATGTAATATGTTATATCATTTTAGTTTATTTGCACAATAACAATAAAGAAGAACAATAATAAGAAACACACTTCGATGAACGCGACTTCTTCTTGACAATTCTAAATATTTTAACTGATTGGTAATATGATATTCACTGTTAAACACCCGATTTTTCGATTCTGTTTCTCACTTTAACAGTTCATTTATTTCCATACATTGAAATTTTTCATATATACTGCAAACAAAAGTCTCTTTTTTCTTTATGTACAATAGCTCACTTTTGTCGTAGTACGGCTTGAGCATTTTTTGCTTTTACTTTTAAATTTTACTCGAAATGCTCATATTTTTATTACAAAACAATTTACTTTGTGCTTTTTAGACAGTTTCCAAGTGCGTAAACCAAATTTCTAGTCGTAAAGAACTCACTTTCTCAGACATAAAGTGGTATAAACGCACTCACAAAAAGCCAAGAAAATACTGAAAATGCTGATTTAGTCGTTTCTTACTTTCTTAAATCTATATTTTTATTGCGCACATCATTGTGGTCATCATAACAGCAATTATCTATCAATTCAACATGTTTAAGCAAGTAATGCTAAAATCAAATAATAGCAAATAGTGACAGGCAATGGTTGTAAAAAAACATTAAAAATTAAATAACGTGCTCAGAAAGTGAAATAAAGCCAAAACAATATAAACGTTTAATTTAAAAAGAAACAGTGCTATTCATACTGAAAAAAAAATATATTTTACTTGACTCTGTTATATTTTATTTTAAATATTTTATTTTATCTTATTTTATTCTGTTTTATTTTTATTTTATTTTATTTTATTTTTTTTATTTGTTTTTTATTTATTTTTTATATTTTTTTTTTTATTTTATTTTATTTGATTTTACTTTATTTTACCTAATGGAAACATGCTAGCAAGGGGTTAAGTATGTTCAAGTGAAATAAAGCAATACAAATAAGTTGAAGCCAAGATTGAACACTAAGTGCCCACTAAACACAACTAGGGATATATGTTTACATGTGTGCAAAATTATTATCAAAAACGTGCAGCCCATTAAGGGAATACATCGAAAGGAATATGAAGCAAGCAAAAGAGAGGTTTTGTCGAACATGACATTGCACAAAACAGCAATATTGCCAATAAAAAGCAACCAAAAAGTATAAAAAAAAGCTAGTAACTAAAGAAGACTAGAAAAATTAAGCAAAAGGAAGGGTTAAACATGCGGTTTATGCTATAAACTGTGAACCAGATAAAATTAATTCAACGATGGTGGCAACGAGCGCGCCACTTGTAAAGATTACATAGACCATATACCGCTGTATGTGTGTGTGTATAATATGTCTGATACGTGTGAGTGCGTGCAGGATCAGTGCAAAAAAAAGTGGGGCAAAGTGGGTAATAATTTCGCATTCAAGCACAGAATAAAATTTAGGTAGATTTAATTTTTTGTTGTTCTGTGTATGTTCTTTAATGAAGGACGATAAAGATGGATTTTTTACAATCTATTTTCTTCTTCTATTTTTTCATTCTCAAGTTTTGCAAAAACTATACTTTTTTAAATTTTTCTAAACACACCAGACATCAGAAAAAAAGCTATCGATAGGAAAATTTAAGCCTGAGATTGCAAATGAAATGTGGGAACTCAGAGTACCTTATATAACATCCAATTAGCCATTATTCATTACAAAATTATAGGCGTACAATAACAACCATGATGCGTTTAGCGATGCGATGCGATTACTGAGACACCAACGTCATAACATATATTATACACATCATCCACACATAATATGTATACATTTTCTGCGCGTTAACATCACTGTTGCCACCACAAATTATGCCTTCGCAGTCAGATTAACCGCAAGGTAAACGTGTCAGCTACAGGTGCTGCTTAATGCAACGCCTCGAATTTGGCCAAACTATCTACTAGTTATTTCTACTACTTAGGTTGTTGCTCTGTGCTGGCCCAAGCTCCAAGCATCTAGCAGCAATTACCGACACGCATATAAGTCGCGTCACGCAATGAGGCAAAGCAAGTAGCTGCCATCGTTTTCTTCGCGAAAAAGGCAAAAAAAATTCAGCACGAAAGACATGTAGTGCGATGCCTGGTTGGAGATGAATGGTGTTCCTGGCCATGAAAAGGCAATTTAATTTTTAACCGATTTATGCAAGTACCATAGTGGGATAAACTTATCAATGTTAATTCCAATATGATCAACCTTATTGTGATTCGGTGTCTTTTTGAATACAAGAAAAGACCTCAGTCACCACAACTATTTGGCCACTTGAACTAGAATTTCGAATAATAAATACCTAAAGAAATTCCTTTAATTTTATACCCAAGTTTTTATTTGCAAATTACTGAAATATTCGGTCTTAGCTCTGCCTTACTTACTTTATTCTTCGTGCGGCTTGTAGCACTCGAAATTGGGATAATAGCGTCACGAAGAACCCATTGCCACGCGGATTAGGCTCGAATCGCAAATAATTTGCCACGCCAATAATTTTGCAATAAAAGAGTGAATTAATGTAAAAAATTGATGCCACTGACAAAGCCGCAGATTTTGTTGGTTTCAAGTTTTAATAGAAGTGCATGCTTACATATACTTATCAGAATGTCTTCCAGCATTTGTGTAATAAAATATTTTTTTATTCCCAAACATGCCCACAATCATTAATCGTAATCATCATCATTACCATTAGTTGCCGCAGAGCTAACAGCAGCTTTGTCTTTCAAAAAATGATAATCCAACTGGCTGCGGTGGCAATTGCACACACAATTAAATTTCAAGCAATTTGCCACTTGTGGATTTGACTGTCACTTGTGCCCGCCCCTTTCCTTTGGTAGCAACAAACATTTTTGCGGAAGGTTCTTCTTCTTCTATTCACACGTATTAGGCAGACAGTAGCTAGTGGTGATGTATGTAGCAACTAGTAAAAAGTATTGTTGCTGATTACAGTAGTGACTTTTATTGGGTCACCACAGATGTCTTATATGTAAGTAATATCAAAAAAAAAAATAACAACGACAACAAAATAAATGTCAGGAAAACAGTAGAAAATGTTACCGTGGCACATAAAAATCAAACCACACTCGCAAGTTGCAGCACCTAAATTTACCACACACATTATTTCATACCTTTGTGCATATGTAAGAATGTTATGCAGCTTCTAAGTGCATTTTGATGTCATTTGTGAGGCAATTTGATCGGCTGCTGATATGTTGCAAAGCAATTTATTCAGTCATTTTATTTTCAAATGAATTTGGTTATTTTTCGTAATTATTTGTTGATGTTTTCCGCTAATTTCTCTTGCAATTTTCTTCCATTTCATAGATTTTTTTAGTACCTGATTATTTTTAACTCCGTTCCCTTAACATTTACTCAAACTGAAAAATATTTTATAGCAATAACAAACTGTCTCTTAACCGTTAAGCACACAACGATACATTCTAAGTACTCATTAGAGCTCTTAACTTTTAGCTCTTAGCTATAGGTGTGACAGTGCGATTGAGCGAACTTTAATAATATCATGTTTTTAACTAGAGGTTGCAACGATTTCGTCCGCCCGGAATTTTGGTATTAATAAAATTATGAAGATTGTACGCTTTTTATTTTATTTCAATTTATATACTATAACCTCAAGAGATTTAAAAACTAAGAAAACTTTTCCACCTATTAGTCTAGACAATGAGCTTTCAGTAGATGAAGAAAAAAAATATTTCCACAATTTTTTCGCATAGATAGGTCCCGAATTCACTTCTAGAAAAAGGAGGTCTCCACATATTAACCTTGACAAAGATCCACCTACATACATATGTTCCACATATTCAAAAAAACCCCGTACTATCGAGTTGATCCCAGTGCCACTTTCTGTCAGAAAAATATGTACCAGATATTAATTTAAGCCAAGAGTTACCTAGGTACCAAATTTCGTGCAAATCGAACACTTTAAAAATGAATTAGATTTTTTGAACAGATCGGCACCAGGTCAACATCTCTGAAAATCTTTTCTCTCCACAAGCCTTTGTCAAGCGCAGAAGACAAATTCAAAATTTCAAACCAATAACATGTAAGTTGATACATCAGTCATTCAGAACAAAGCTCTTTAAATGCATTCTTCTTCCGAATTTCACAAGTTAAGATTTCGATTCATTCCACACCAGCAACACCACTAAGTCAAAACATACGAGTAATATTAGGAATAATTACAGGTATAGCTAAATTGAATTGACTAACATCGGAAGCTATTTAAAATTCTTTAAATTCGCTCTGTAAACGCAACGTCGTTGAGCTTAATTTTGTAAAGAAAAAAATTGCAAAGAACTACAGAGAGCGCTCAAGCAAAATACGAGTGACAAGTTGATAATCGGCGTAAGACACTGAGAATTGGTTTCACAGTCGGCAGCAAGTTCTACAAAGATGGCAAGATGGCAAAAGTAGGAAGAAAGGAACGCCATGAAGCTGGACACACAAGAAAGCAGAACGAATATTATACGCAAGAAATCGCTGGCCGCATAGTTGAGGATACAGAACGAGATTGTTTCAATGGGGAACGCGCTTGGAACACAAGAGCACACACACGCTGGCACGGCTGCTGTTACTTTATGTTTATTGGCTTTTTTATTATTTTATTTTTTATTCTATGCGAACGCAAAACTATGTTATCCAAGTTCGGTGCACAGCAAACAACCGTTTGAATGTCATCTAGAAATTCCAGTTAAATCAGAATACGCTACTACAACAACTACAACGACGAGAATGATAAAAACAACTGCACAAAAGCAACAATCACCGAAACTAACAGCAGCAAACCGCATGCTGCATGCCACAACGCATTGACTGGCTTAACAGGAAGATACACGCCTTTTGCGGCAATAGTAGTATTACAACTACAATAAGAACATAACAACAGCCAACAACATTAACTTTAGCGCAAAGCATCAGAGTTAAGTCACAAGAAGACAATCCAAACGAAGTTGGTGCGTTCGGTGTACTATTCAGGACAAGTCCAAACTCAAGCTCTAAAGTTTGTGTCACAATAATAACAACAGTGACGGTGTAGTCTTCAACCGACTCACTAGAAAAATCGCTAATCACAATAATTAGTGGATGAAACAGTTTGATCGATGTGCTTAAAAATGAAGAGGGAGAAATGCTGACTTACGTGAAAAGTGCTTAGATTTGTTTGCTAAAAAATTAAATAATTAGTATTTATACTTGTATGTAAAACTATATTTTGTAATATGACATTTAGCGTATGAATCCACCGCAGCGCGTAAACTCACCATCGGCAAACCAAACATAACTATGCAATATCCACTATCCACAATAAAGCACTGGGGCTTTCCATTCAGTTTGATTTAATCATATTAAAAATTGTTCCGAACATAAGAATACAAACATGAGAATTATGCCACCCTCACATGACTGCCACAATGTTTTTATAGCAAATAAATAATAGAATATTATCACTAATCGCTGGAAGCTGGTTTTCTGTGTCACTGAATTTTACATACAAAGATTCTGATCTTTTGTAGTAACACGCTGAAAAAAATGTATGCGCATTTATAATTAATTAAAACTCATTTTCAAACATTTCCAATAATGAATAACTTTGTAAACAGCAACAAACCTGCAAGTGAAAGTCTGCAAGTCGAACGTGAAGATAATGAGTTTCAAGTAAATTTATGTATTTGGACTTCACGCAATACAATATATGTGTACACGTATGTGTAGGTAGAACAAAGCAAAGTACTGTGAGATGAAAGCAAGCAAAATGTAAGCAAACTAGTATATAAAGGTAAATAAGAAGCATTTGACAGCGAGAGAATCATATGAAAAAGCGCACGGCTAGTAGGTCAAGTCTTCAAAAGTAGATAGTAAAATGAAATAACGAAACTAGTACATACGCAGACACTTCAATATTTATAAGTGTGTAAACTAAGGAAACTAATAACAAGATATCTAAGAAAATAAAGTATAATAAAATTAAATTTAAAAATAAAATTTAATTAAACTTCATTAAATAATAAATTTTAAATTGAAAAAATAAATTAAAATAAAATAAGATAAAGTATAAAAAAATAACAAATAAAATATATCAAATGCATTAAATAGCAAAATAAAATTAAACAATATAATACAATATTAAAAATAAATAAAACAAAATTATAAAAGTAAAATTAAATAGATAAAACATCTAGTTATTTTTAACAAAACAATATAAAATAAAATAAAATAAAGTTATATAAAAAATTAGTAATAAAAATAAAATTAAAATTACTATTTAATGAAATGAATAAATAACCATCAAAAATTCAAAATTTGATACGAAACAAATTTAAATAAAATAAAACTCAACAAATATAATTGTAAAATGACATATTTTTATTTCCTTGCACTGTTTAATAAGAATGTATAGTTATTTTTTTAGTAATCCCTAACCACGCTTGTCTTTTCTGTTGTTTCTTATTATTTGCATTTCTCGGTTACTTTTTTTTTTTTTGTAAGTCTTAAAGTGTGACAGTAGGAGCTTGTTAACTGCCACTAATAGCATGGCAATTATAGCGAATATTTCGCCATTTGTGGTCTCCATACCTCATTACTAAATGTTGGCGAATCACGTTTTTAACGACCAACCATTAAAAATGCAATCGAATTTACAACACAAAAATAATAGTAAAAAGCAACAATTGCAATAATAACAACTGCAGCAACAAGAGATGAAATTAAATTGAATGTCAATGCCAATGCCAAGAGGTGCCTAGTGGCCGTGACAGAGCAGTGTTTGGGTGAACAAAATTCAAAACAAAATGCCGAAGCTGTGAAATCTATTGCAGTAGTTTGCTAGGAAATTCAGTCAGCCAATTTGGCAAAGAACCAGTAACTTACAAAGCCAGCACCAGAAAAACACACATTAAAAGCAAGTCACAATAACAACAACAGCGCCAACAAAAACTCAAAAGACAGCAGTCAAAGTAGCAGCTATTAAATTCATTGACTTTCGTTGATTTGCTGCACACCCCAGCAAGCAGCAAACAGCAAGATACACAAACATAAGCGCAGGGGCGTGCGGAGTTCTGCGAAAAGTTAACGATCCAGTGAAAATAAATAAATATTCTTCAAGCTGAGTCACTTAACATTGACTTGGCATTTAATTCGCTTTCAAATTAACAACATAAAAGCTATGTTGCACCAATACTTAACAAGCCCTCACACAAATAGCCAAGTCAATAAAGATTAAAAATCCCTTTTGGGCAGCTCGAAAAGTGTAGAAAATTTTAGTACTCTGAGAAAGGACAACAAAAAGACGGAGTGGAGAGATGTGAGTTTAACCAATCTTCTCTTTGAACGTTTTTGCTCTTAAATTCATTTCTTACCTTCTTTATAAATATAAATTTACAGAAGACTCAAACAGGTTCTTCTGTTTAATAATAAAACGCAAACAGCTTACCTGTAAAAGAGATTAAAAAAATGTTTCATTCAAAATTTATAAATAAATTATAACAATGCAAAAATAAATGCATTTTTTAATACAGAAAATCTGTAAATAAATTGAAGGTTTTTTAATTTTATTCACAAGTTTCCACAGAGCCAAACCTAGCTATTTCAGACCAATTCTAAACGAAATGAACTTTAAAATATTGCAAGGCTTGGTTACTTTAGCCTCAGGCAAGACCATTGAAGTCTGAAAAGACATTATCAACATGAACTTCCTCTTACAAAGATCTTGAAAAAAAACTGAGTCTAGTCATTCGTCCAATCTGAAATGGACTTAAGTTGTTTTTTTTTTTTTTGTTAAGATATCACGGCAAATTAAGTTTTACAAGGGTCTAGTAGACTAACCAAAGCCTTCACATCCTTTTTTTAGCGACCGCATAATTTTTTTTTTTTGTTTTCTTCCTAGATAATAAGAATGAAGCACACCTACTCGCGTATAGAAAAGAAATGTTTTTCCCTAAAAATATAAGCAAGGATCTGATTTATGAATAAAGAGTGATAAAAGAAAATTTCACAAAAAATTTAAATATAATTTCACTTTTCGAAAACAATGGTGAAAAGTCCGCAATTTATTTTGCCTTTGAGGCGCTTCGATGGAAGTTGGTTGCTGCTGGCGTTTGACATTATGGGTCATTGCAGCGGAATGCATATCCAATAAACTCGTTTACAATAATTCACACACAATGACTATTTGAAAACCAAACAACGGCCCTGAAGAAAACCTCATACAAACAATTTCATTTTAAAGTATAAAAAGGGTTGCAATTTTTCCACATTTAGGTATATGTTTGTGTTTTTTCATTCGTTGCACAAATGTCTATGAATTATTGGCAAACAACACACATACTTCCAATAAATAATAATACTTTCTCTAAATATTTGTTATTGTGCGCTAGCGCTAAGTCAAGAGTCAACATCGTCGGCGACATGAGACAACATAGCTCACCTCAGACATCATCCTGTCCAGCTCTAGCTGTAGAACAATAGCCTTTAGTGTTACTACTTTGTAAACAAAACCGCCAGCTGTCTAACCGCATCCACCCACTACTCTCATTGAGCCAGCCAAAGCCGAAGGCAAAGACAAAAGCTTTATGTTGCTAAGAGTTTTTATGCAAATGACCTTAAAAGAAGTGGCATTTTTTTGGCCGTGTTGCGAGGCATTACTTTCCCATGACGTTTATTGCGGCTGCTAGGGAAAATGGGAAAATGTTTGCGACAAAAGCCTTTAACGATGTTTTTTCCTCATTGAGTGACATTTCTTAGTATTGCATGGAAATCGTGTCTTCGTGTATGCTTCCCTGGGTAAATAGTGCGGACAAGAGAATTCTTGTTTTCTTTTTTCAATATTCCTGCCCACGCCCAGTATTTTCATTATTTGTTTTTGTATTTATTCGTCTCTTTGATATTGACTACTGGCCCCTAGTTCATGACTTAATTAGAAATGCAATTGTGTAAACTCAGCACTTATATGAGACTATAGGTAGCATATAAATGTGACAACAACAAGGTAAAATAACTCAAACATCTTCATATCCACACAGCAGTAAAAAAATTCAGCAAAGGAACGCGGACTTCGATTCGGCATTGGAGTGTCGAGAATGTTTGACGGAATTTCTTTGCCACTACCATACCGAAAGAGTTATTGGCGGCTTCCACACAAAATTATCATTTGAGGGAACTGCTGGACTGAATTATGTTAAAACAATACGAATGGCCACATTGAAATGCAAATCTACGTAAGAATGCCATGAATACATATTCAAATGAGGGAAATGGTTGAGCGTGTGAATAATTCGAAAATTTGAAGTGCAGGAATAAACACTCCTTTTTTCGAATGAATGTATAGACGTATATGTATACGTAGCAGCAATAAATAATCCAACGAAAAAGAAGATCACTTAGTGTGTTTAGTTGTTAAATAATTTTTTTGTTCAGAAAACAGAATCAAAATTTGCAATGACTGCACTGTAGTTGTCAATTATCACTACTTTCAAGTGTTTCTGATATTGATCAATGCAAAATTAGAAATTATACTTCTTACTTAATTATGAGATTGACTCAGCTGATTGTAGGCAACGTTTTATCATTTACTCACTACTATGAGACGCAAATAATACATAGAATCTTAAAACCATAATAAATGGTAATTTTAATAATAGAGACGACAGAAAAACATTAGGAAAATGTAGATGCATAAGAAAAAAACGTATATTTGCACATCGATGTCCTCATAAGGAGATGTCGACAAATTTTCTTACTCATTCTCAGTACAATATATTATAATTTAGTAAAACTCCTGGCTTACCAAAACTCATCCGGTTTCCCACAAGTATAAACCACAATATTAGTAGATGATATCAAAACGCAAACAAAAGAACCGAAATCGTGAAAAAATCTTAAGGAAAAAAAATTCCACAATCTCTTAAAGTTTCATTAAGTACAAACTTTTGCTTTATATTATACAAATATGGTATACATATTTACATACATACATTCTAGAGTCAGTATAATGTGCATATTTTATAACAACTTAAGAAAAAAAACCTGAAAGTAAAAAAAAATAAAGGCCTGTGGTTATTAGTTGTCTGCAACAACGGCGTAAAGAAGATTTAAATGCAAGAAAAATGAAAATTCTTCGACTGTGATGAATTTTTTAGGCTTCAAAATCCCAAAGGAAACTCACAGGTTTTAATGTTTTTATATTTTATTTTTTTTTTTTTTTTTGGATCTCATAAGTTTTCATTCAATAATTTTTTACTTTTCGTGCAAGGCCTTGCAGCGGCGATCTTTTCACGCTGATAATTCGTTGCGATGGGTGAGCTAACTCTTCGTGCTTGTCGCTCGCTTCTATTTTTTTTTCAATTTTCATAATTATTTTCTTCTTCTTCATCTTTACTGGGCCGGATTTTTAAACGCAGCATGATTTAACAGTTGTCTAGAGCAGCATGGCAACAATAACGTTGTCGGAAAAATGTTAGAATAATTAAAAGCACAACAAAGCGATGACGGCAGAGCAGTCAGCCCACTAGCGAGATGATTTTATCTGTCTTAATGAAAATATTCCCCAATAATGTTTACTTGTAATTTATGAGATTTCGTTGTGGAATATAAAAATAATTTTTTTAAATTTGAGAATTTACTTTTGGAAGTTAGCTTAAGCTTTTGATAATTTTTATATTCAAAAATATATCATAAATTTTAGGAAACTTATCAGGAAAGTGTGGTAATATTTTCCTTATATGTGCAATCAACATAGGACTTCCTTCTTCAGATATGAAACATCTATTTGTTATGTAAAAATTTATCAGAAAATCGCGTGAGTAATGAACTCGTAAATGATATTGACAGTCAAGAAGTGGGAAAATAATGTTTATTTTCTTTGTGCACATACCTATAAACATCTGTAGTAGTAAAAGTTTGCAAGCAAAGCCAGGTCAAACAAGGCTACAACTTTGATCAGTAACGGTAAGGCAAGGTATGGAATCCAAACACTTGAGGCCACCAAGTAAGCATATTGACCGGCGACTCACTTAGGAATTAGGTCATCAGCACATGTGAACAAACCGCCGCCAAGACACATTTCCAAGCTAGAGATGTGCACTAAGCCACACATAAATACAGCTGGCACACAGGAATATATATTGACGCTGGACACTGATGAAGTGCGCAATTGATTACAACGCCGCAAGTCGATAAGCCGGTTACCATATGGGTATAAACATATATGTATGGGCTATGGAGATGATGTATGAAAGCTTTATGCATGAACAAGTTCATACTTATTTATCGAATTATTTGAGTGCTGCAGCCTAGAGAATTAGCTGCCCGCTCATACTCGTACCCATTCGTGGGTTAAATATTTGCACTTATGACAAATTAATTAGTTTTTCACCGAAAATTGATTAATGATTTTATAATAAAAGTAAAATTCAAGAAATTTCTAACTGCATATACAGTAAACCGTTATTTTAAATATGATTTTTATTTCCATCGTACATCAATATTGACTTTTCATTGTGATCAGATAGTTTACATCCTTATTTGGGTGGTCTAATGATGAAAATACAAAAAAGAAAATTATAATTACATACATAAGTATAACTCATCCTGGTGGTTATAAAAAAATTAAAAGCTTTTGTTAATAGGCAGAAATAAAAAATTATAACTTTAAATAAAAAATAACAAAAATTTTTATTCATAAATAAAGGGAATATTAAAGAAATGTAAAACAATTGTATTTTTCAGTTATCAGCGGTCACAATCAATGTAGCTGTTTGCTGATGAAAATTAACAGCAAAGAAATTTTATGATACTGCATAGATATTTTTTTCACATTTGTTTTCTACTCTCTATAGTATTCCCTTAGTCGCTCGTCGGCGGCTTCATTGTACCTGATGGCCCCACAGACGATATAAAGAAGAAATTTCCTTACATTAGCTAAGTATTCTCACGCGATGTTATGAATGAATTTATAACATGTTTTGCAGTCACATCGACCATATAAATATACAAATTCTGTATGAATATATATTCTTCCGCCCTCTTAAAACATGTGAAATATTACTGGATTGCTGAGGAAAATACTTTGGCAGATTAAAAATATAAAAGCAAATAAATAATAATATTTATTTTCCAAATTGAGATATACAATAATATGCATAACAAAAATGTATCTGCATTGTTTGATGACAATTGGGGAATTACCTTAAATAAATTGATTTAATTCTAAATCTGCTCAGTATACTAGCAGTTTATTTCTCTTAATTTAACAATCTTAAATGATTTAAAAAATTATATTAAAAAAGTAAAATAATATTTCCTTGAAGCCATCAAAAAACGATTTCTTCTAAAAGCATACTAAAAAAATGTGAAAGCGTTTAGGCTGATGGCACGTTCATTGAACCCTTGCTATTGTATAATAAAATAGTTACATAAAGCATTAGCAAACATTATTTAAGGTAAATAAAAATACATAAAAAGAAAGTATATCAAATCAATTTGTTATTCTAGACCATTCGACCAATGTGTTAACTGTAAGAGTAGAATTGTACGTAATTGAAATGCTAATGTGACCTAATTTTTTTGTTATCACGATCGTTCAAGTTTTTTTTAGCACCCTGAAGAGCATATCCCATTTTTATACAAATATATTCACACAAGCAGATATTATGAGAATTTTAATACTGATGATCGTATACACGTATATATATGTGCTGGTTTGTATTTTTACATAAAATTGTGAATGTCATACAAGTCTCTAAGAATTGCTTTCAACTGCGTTAGTTCGCTCCTCTGCATGTCTTCGTGTCTGCAGCCCACTCGCAGTCAAGCCTTTTACAGTCCCCTGGCAATTATCATTTGTTGCCTTATGTGACCACTTAAAGTTGCAAGCGAAAAACGCTAAATGGCTTTTCGAAATGATGCTGTTTGTTCATTAGTATTGGGGCCAGAAAATGGTAAGCTCAAATTTTTTAATACTTATATTTTCCTTTTCTTTTTTTCTCTTGGATTTATCTAAATTGTCGTTTTATTGAAGTGATTTGGCTAGGATTAACTAATATTTCTATAAATAAACGTATAAGTACAAATTAAAATAAGTTTGAATGAAATGGCTGTGGACTAATTGCGAAGCATAGAAAATGTGAACTTAAAAAATAATAAACTGATATTTTTATAAGAAAAAATAAGGAAAAACTTAACATCAAATTTTTTTCTTACAATTCATCAAATCGTAAATATTAAGTAAATACATTTAATTTTTTATTCATTAGTAAACTGTTATTTAAAATAAATCTGATTTTTTCACACAAATTTGCAAATAAACTTTGCCCGCTTTTTCACTCCTCAAAAAGAGGGGGAGTAATTTGCTTCTAATTTAATAGGAGCTCTGGGAAACCACTGTCTGATAAGACGATAAAGGGAAAGACTGGAGCTCCTTATAGAAGATGCTGTCGAAGCTGTTACGATGATGAAGAGGAGAAAACGGTAACTCAACTCTAGCAGACGTTAAAGCCCTGCATCTAATGAGGTTAATTATAAAATTAAAATAGCTGCATAATGAAGTTAATATAGTTAAGTTTTAGGGCCTTATAACGGTCCTTAGTCAGGACTTAGTGAAATCAATATGATAGATCGGTAGCCACCACAACCCAACATTGAAATCAAACTTCAAGAAAAACGTATTAAATAGAAAGTATATTATCTTGGAGAGAGATATTAATTAAACTCAAATAATATTTTTATATTTTTTGCTTGTATCTTTCCAGTTAAAAAGGAGCAAAACTTCTTGAACTCGACAAAATTAATAAGTCACTCGGAGCAAATTTCATAAAAAAATAATAATTATAAGAACTGCCAAGAAACTAAAAATCAGGTCATAAAAGACTAAGAACAGAAGGAAGAGGCAAGGAAGCAGTCAAAATAAATTTAATAACTTAAAGGTAAGTTCAATATTTATATTTATGATTTAGATAAGAAGAAAAAATTATTTAAAACACAAGTAAAAATTTATTCCTAAAAACTTTTATGACCACAAGTTTTGAGTATTACAAATTCAGGCAATTTTGAAAAACTAAAAATGATTTTGTTATTCAGTTCGTTTATCAAGACCATAAATGAGTTTATATGTATGTACGAAATAATCAAATTTCTTATAATCGAGAAAGAAACTGAATACAAAACTAGAATTCAATATTAAACGACTCAGTCAACATTTGTTATGCTTAACGGTTAGCGCTACACCCATTCGCGCCCATTACAAACCCGAAACCATGTCTGCAATAATGTGTGAAATACTCACATGCTTAGAATAAGAAATCCAAACACACATACAAGTGCACATCTGAAGTTGAATTATTTTTCAAACACTTAACAAGTGAGTGTGAGATTTTCATTAACAGTTTGACTGAAAAAGTTACACATTTCTGTACCAACATACGGCATAAGCAACACACAAGAGTGCCGACACATACATACATATATTTCCAGGCGCTTTTGGTTGAATCAAGTGTGCTTAGTGACCATATTGCCTTGTTGTGCTCTCCACACCCAATTCTGTTCGTTCAGTATGTAGTTGTTTGTATATTCATATGTACATATATACAAATGTACACACATATTCTATATCCGGTATGCTCATTAAACTGCTGAATATTTCGTTTGACTGTGAATATTTTATATTCATTGATTAGTGTTGTTAGTGCGGTATGTGGCGGTCGATCGTGCAACGTGTGTGTCTCTCATCATCCTCAGCGATGGGGTGCAACCAACAAAAATCCAAACAAAAAGCGTTTCGTTTATTTTTTTCGTTCGTATATTATGAAAATCGTTATTACTGTTTAATAGTGTGAACGTGTTCAACAAAAGACTTTGGCAACGAACTTGAGTGTGGCTCAAAGTTATGTGCGAGTGAGAAGACACGGAAGAAGCATTTCTTCTTTACTTTTCGCTGTCTCACTTATAAATAGAGCTTATAAAATGTGATTGCTTCAATCAAGCACTTCCTGCATAATTCTTACATGATGATGTAAGGAATTCATTCACACATACATTTGGTGGCATGAAAGCGGTGCTCTCTGACGAAGGTATCATTAAATCAACATCAATGAATGGTAATAAGAATTCATTAAATGCAAATTAGATATGTATATATGTGACTTGTTTTTGGTGAAATGTTATGAGCTGTAAAATTAGTAGAAAATAAAAAAATAGGAAGAAAATATGCATAGCTTAGGGTGGGAAATATCTGAACAGTGACTTGATACTTCTCCAAGCAATTGGTATAAATAAATATAACGGCAAAATATCTACAAATAACTTTGAAAGAAAAAATAACAATTATTAATTAATTAATTATTTTCTTTTTTTTAATTTTTATTAATGTTTGGACTAAGTAATAATTTGTTAATTAAGGATCTTGTTTTTCATTGCAATTAAGAGTTTCGCTTCTTATTTAAATTGTCTTTTACTTTGTTTTACTGTCTAACTTTTACCATTTGTAGTATTTATTATTTATTTTAATAATATCTGAAGTTATTCATTTGCATTTGTTTAAATTGGGATAAAAATAAAAATATTAATTTGTTGTTTTATTATTGTTTTCATATTTTATTTATCGCTTGTAATTTTTAAACGAGATGTAGGCCAAATATATTGAGCACCAAATTCTGTAACAGGTTCATTAGTATATATCCATATACACACTTTTTTCTGCTCTTACACATACATACACGTATGTACATATACTCGAATGCAATTCAGGGTAATGCACTTCGGGGTAAACAACGACAGTTTTGGCTCTTACTAAGCTAATTCAAAACAGGTATCGAACGAGTTTGCGGTTAATACAGTTAAATGGCAAACCATTTACAAACATATATACGTACGCAAATTCGTATGCGTTTGCTTCTCAGCCGTCTCAAGGATATGTGTCAGCATAGTCAAGTCACGCGCTAATGCGCTAAATCACTTATAAAGGTATATACCTGTAAATATCTTTTTAAATCACAGCACAACCACACACACAAATTCAGCTTGTTGTCATACCCAATAAATAAAACATACAATTTAAAATGAGCACGACAAAATAAAGTTTCTCGGACATAATTTTTGAACTCGTTTCTAATATAGGCCCCTGTAAAATCAGTCCTCCCAAAAAAAATTTCACCGATCTATCGTTGCCAGGTCTCTCCTTTCGAATGGAGGGAGAATTCGCTATGTTCATTGGGTATCTTCATATACTAAGTAAGCGGCTTAAATATATTAATATTTGCGTGAAAAATATTAGCAATAATCAATATAAATTAAAAACAAATTTGCAAGACACATTATACTAGATATGGCAGAAATTAACACTTAGCTTAATATGAATAAAAACATCATCATAAATCATTTTGAAATGCTTCTAAGTTATTTCTGCGAAGGCAATTAAATAATTCCAAACTCAATTGAAAATGCTACCAAATAACATTCAAAAGGATAATAAAACTTGAGCTTGTTTCAAAATATTTTCAACACTAGTCTGACAATGTTTTTGAAGCTTTTTAGAAATAGTATGTTCGCCCTTTTCACGCAAAATTTAATTTTTTTCTCATAATAAAAAAGCATTCCCGTCTGTTTCTTTTTTCAGTAAGATTTTGTTTACTCTTGATACATATTTCTGTTATCATTTATTTATCAATAGAAACATTTTTGAAACTTTTTGTCAATGATTGGTGTTGAAATTTGACACATTTCCAAATTAGCTTAATTGGTTGATGAAACTGCCAATATATTTAAAATAAATATCTTCAAATGCAAATATAGAATTCTGTTTAGAAGTAATCAAGTACAGTGACGTCGGAATAAAAGCATTTGTTTCTAAATTCATAGATGTTTGAAGAAAAAAATTAATTAGTAGCTTGTGGCGTGCGTCTTAATGTTTTTCCTACAAATTGAAGGACCTGCGGTTGAGTTCAAGCTGCTTCCGAACTCTTTCTAATATTCTTGATAGAAAAAAATTCATATAAAGGGTTAATATAAACACGTTATAATATTAGAGCAAAATTTCTATCAGGATGCCAAGACTGACTGAAAATATATAAAATAAATAATTTATTTCATTTAAGCTCCGATAATGCTATTAAATATAAGTAATTCCTGGAGTAGTAGGGTATCAGTTTTCTTTTGGACAATTTATAACATGAAAGGGATGCAATGAACTTTTATATCACTATTTCTGCAAGAAATAATTAAGAAAATATAAACAACTTAACAAAAAATGAGTACCTGAGAGCTTTGTGATTAAATCTTAAACATTCCGTGGCTAATTACAGGAGGCTGTTATTTTTTCGGATTCTTTGAATTTCGCTTAACAGATTCAATCCGGTATTTATTTCAACAGGATCATATTATAAGATAAAAGATCGTAGGTCATACTAGCACGAAAAAGGTTACAAAATTAAGAAAGCAAGAAGAAATTTAAAATGTATTTTTAATTAATTTTCTGAAATTTCATTTAATCGACAAAAGAAGATTTAACGCAATTAGGTTTTGGGATACAAGCAATAAATAACAACAATAAAAATGATGAAAAACTGGGAGATGAACTTTCTTTTGCAATAAAATAAGCCAAAGAATTACGGTAAATGCAGATTCGACAAAAGGAAAAAAAATCTCCCTCAAAAAATTAATCGGTCCGTACAAATCCCGAAAATAACTTGACCAAACATTAAGGTACCTCCACACATACTATGTAAATATATAAGAAAATACGAATATACTTGGTCGATGGAATTTCAACCAGCGGCGTAAAATCAAGTAAACAATGCGTGTTTTTTTTATAAACACACTTACATACATATGTATATTTTTAAGGATGTGTGTAGTTGAAATACTTTTATTGGCGCCCAAAGCAACAAACCGTTGACGCTTCTACTAGCATAAGCACAACAACAACACAAGTAGTGCCAAACGGAGAACTGCACTTTGTTGGAAATAAAATTAAATAATGTAAAATAAAAACAAGGAAAAAATAGCAGAAACAGAAAAGTTTAAAGCCAAACCGGATGGTGGACAGTAAGAACAGTTATTTTGAGTATGTAACAGTCCGATCGACGACAAAGTCGTTGCGACTACAACAACAACTTGTAAACAAGCAGCATCACAACAAAAGAGGTGCTTGCAACATATGTATATATATATATATATATATAAGCTTTTTTGTTTGTATGTGTGAATATAGGTATGAGAACATAGGGAAAAGAGAAGAAAGCAGCTGCCATGAGCTAAAGTAGAATCTGAAATGGAGAAAGGAAGAGTAGTAAAAACAAACTACAATAAGAATACTGCCGAGAGAATATTTATTTAGCGACAACAACTAGTACGAATAATAATGTTCGGAACATCTTCAATGCAGGTAGAGTAAGCAGCAACAGAAGAATCAACTTCAGCAAGGAGAGTAAGAAGCAACCGACTTGGTATGTTATTTATTTGCACGGGCAATGTAAGCCATGAGACAACGTGGTTAAAGTAGCTGAGCTGAAGAAGAGGGACGGTAACGCAAGAAACCAGTTGCAACTCAAACAGGTGACTCAACCTAAACGGACATACCGCATAAGCAACTTACGCACACGCGTTGCCTCTGCCACGCACTTACTTATATTTAATGTGCAACGAGACATGCCACTTTGCTTGTTGCTGCTTAATTTGGCTCAATCGTATTTGCTCAGTCAGCCAACACAACTGTATGTGCAACAACATTGTGGTCATTGCCACATGACTGATGTGGTAGTCGGTAGCAAGCCAATAAGCAGTTATAAGTAGCAGCTATGTCACAGCGGTAAGAATGGAAGTGTAGAAACTACTATGAGTTGAAGTAAGCAATGAAGAGCGCTAAGTCAGCGTCAGTACTGCAGCGCTTTTGCTGCTGATTATGTTGTTGTTGTTTCTGTTACCGCAAACTATTCGCCTGTTTGTCGGTTTGCCGGAGCTGCTGTTACATTCTTTTTCGTTGCTAATATATTATAAATTTTTCGTTGTTGTTGTATTTTTCTTATTTTTTTTAGCTTTCATGTATTTGTTGTTGTCGACGTGGTAAAGTGGCACAGTGAATTGGGTTGCTGGCACACAGAAGATGATCAGTAGCAGTGCTGATGTCAATAGTTCTGAAGAAAGAGTAACAAAGCAAGAACAACAACTTATAATAAATGAAACAAAGATGGCTCAACACACCTACATATATACATACATTGTCACTACTAAACATGTTTACATTCACACTCAACTACACCAAACGACAAGCATATCCATTTCATTTCAATAGTGTCAGCAACAGGATATAATACTGCTGATTTTGATATTGTTGCTTGCCGGCTAAACTGGACGAGGGAAATCTGCATGGAATAAGTGAAGTTGAAGAACTTCTAGAATCAACAAAACATAAGTCTTGGTAGAAGTAGTCGCAAAATCCCAAGGTAGAAATAATTTGTAACTCCATTGTTCACCGCAACACCAGCTTGCTCACTGCTCTCGCACATATGTATGTATATGTATGTATATGGAGGATTTTTTATGTAGTTGGACGTGAGCAATCAGTTTTAAGCTTGCAATCTGCATTGAAATCTGAGTCACATCCTCCAAATTCTCACACATAAGTGCCCTATGGGGGACTAAAGAGGCAAAGGTGGGGTATAACTGCAGTTAAAAAGGTGGAATTTTGGAATATTGCTGACACACTGTTGATTAATGCAGGTTCATTAAGCTAATGAAGCATGTGTTTGTGGCTCTGAATGTTGCTTCTTGTTTTAGTACATAGAAAAAGTTAAGCCTTTTGTTGTTATTGATGTAATTTGCCAATTAAACACACGGAACAAACTAAGGACGTTGGATAAAGTTAGAGTTCTAAAATATATGCCACGTGAAGGTATCTGATATTTGGTGGTATTTAGGTCGAAATGTAAAGACTTTTGAATGTGAACATTTTTATTCTTCGGAAAACAATCTTTTCTGGTTTCTTTACTTTTTAAACTGCAACATGATTCCTCAGATTCAACTTAGGAATTATGACATTTTTAGCAGCCTCGACGATTTACGAAAGCGCGAAAGTGATCCGTCATGGCCAATGACATGAACGAGTTAGAAAGTGAAAGGAAAAATTGTGTAAGATTTTTATTTAAATAAATATCCAGTGAACGCAACATAACATACGGGATGAATTACATAATGCGGCAGAGAATTATAGTACAATGAAGCAGTGAAAGCAAAGAAGAGAATAGTATTTGGCTGCCGCATTGTCAGCATTTTATTTAATTTTAGACATTTAAGTAAACACCAAACGGTTAACAACTCAAAGCAACAACACGAAAAATAAACAGTCAATACCACAATACTGCAGATATACATATACATATTTATTTTTTCAATAAATGCCAGTTCGAACCCATTACCCTTCGCTTGTTAGTGCGCACTCTGAATGCCGCCTTTGTAATAGTGGTTGCATAAAAATACACATATGTATATTTACAATAAAAATAACACTTTATTCGAGCATTGATTGGAAACGATTTAAAAAAAATTATTAGAACCCGATCCACAAATCCGAAAATCGCACAAGCCTTTTTTACATAATTTTCATTTTAATTAATTTTTTTTTATTTAGTTGGAGGTATTAAAAGTGTAAACGGTTTAAGCAGCATACTTAAGAATTTTCCAAAGATTAATAATAATTTTTTTAAAATATAGCTAATTTAAAAAAAAGAATTAAAGCATTTTTTCTAATAAAAATAATTAAAATCTGTCTAAATATCTAAATCAGAAACTCAATTAGATTTGAATATATATACGAGTTTTATGCTAAATGAAAAATATATATTATTTACAGTAATTTTAATTTTTTATTTTTAAAGATTGACCAGTAACAAAATTAACTCCACCAGAAGTTTTCTATATTAAAAAAAACTACCATCATTTCCAAATCAATCAATTCCACAAATATCTTTGCTTCGTGCTCTTAAGCCTGCGGCAGTGACATACAAACTCATAACCATTTCCTAAATTGTGCATATATTATCGATTTGTAACAGTTAAATGGCAGCAAATATAATTCTTTCCGCCCAATTCTCGACATATTTAGTGTAATTTATTTTGTTTTTTTATTTACTCCTGTTGAGCTCAGTAGGTCGCCAGACATGCCATGCAACAAACTCTTTGTAGATACTATATGAACGAATATATGTATAATATATATGCATACGTGTAATACGTGTTTATGCATGTGCAATATGACAGCTTATTTCCTCAATCTGCTTCGGTTCTTTTCATTAACACCTTCCGGCGTTGCATTCCAATTACCCCACTTTAACTTTTACTCTAGTTTTTCTATTCAAGTTTTCGGCAGTTTAACAGTGTGTAGCTACTACTCTTTTATGCGTGTTTTCGGTGGTATAATAAAGCGCGAAATATTTAGTAATTGAAACGCCATCGCATAAAAAATATTCGCACATATGTGCGTATGTATGTCTGCTGTCTGCCGCCGGTGTTTTACATTTGCAATTCGTTCGAGTTTTCTTATTTTATGCTCTATGGGAAATTGAAACTGAGCCAAATGGCGAGCCGACAGGCGTGACTGGACATATTCAACACACATACAAATTAAGCAAATAATACTTCAGGCGCAAACTTTATGTATGTATAGGCGGACGGAAGGCCAGCAGGCAATTCTGATGTTTTGTAAGAGCCAGATACGTGTATGCTGCACGTTCACTGTTTCATTCACTGCTCATGTCTTTGAGTTAGTTAACTGGCAAGCAAGTTATTTAGTTGGTAGTTTAGTTACAATAGTAACTCGGCTAGTTAGCAGACCGGAAACGTAGTAAAATCAACACGATTTCAAGAATTTTTACCTTATGGCTGGGTTATGTTGACCGGACTTAACTGTACCGACATCTCCAATATTTTCCAAGTTCATTCAATAATGAATTTTTGGTAGGATTTTCCGATCTTATTTGATGTTAAATGCTGAAATAGGCATAACTAATGAAGCAATAAACTTAAAGTTTATATTGCATGAGCTATTTGAGGGAAATACTACGTGTGGGGAAATTATTTGTAGTTATTTTTAGTGAAATTATATCCTGCTAGAAACAGTTCACATATTAAGAAGACAATTTTAGTTAAGGGCCTCAATATAATTGTCTGGAATAAGATAAGATAAATATACCTAAAGACATAAATTGTTTCAAAATAATTTTTTTTTTCAATAAAATTAAAATATATATATATATTGTATTATTTTTAGAGAGAACTGTGCAAGAGTTATTTTATGCTTTGAGAACAAAAAACTGTTCGATCTCATTTCTAAAACTTAAAGTTTCACTCTTTTAATTCTTTAATTCTAATTCAACACAGATTCTTGAAACCCACATAAGCTTTTCTCTCTAAAAAGGATTATTTATTTGTATATTTATTTATATACTTTTAATAATTTTACGTCAAACTGTGCCTTTAAAATAAAAGTGGCGCTATTCTTTTGATTATTATTTCAGCGAATATTCCACTGAAAAATTTTTCAATTCATTTTTCTAAAAAAACAAATAACTGAAATTAATTAAGTGTAAACTTTGATAACAAATTCACAAAAATTAAAAATAACAACTTTCATTTGAGTATATTCACAATGCATAATATGTATATGTTTAAGCATAATTGGTAAATTCCATAGAGCACTCCAAAACTATGGCCGAAAAAGTCTTTATCTCATTTGACACAATCTACATTTGCATTACATGTGACCGAATCTCTACAGGGCAAACAAATATGAAGTAGCTGCCGGACGGTTGGCACACTATCCACTGTCCACTGGGTGCGCAAAAATAAAGAAACACCTAGGTACACACTTAAGAAACAAAACATTAGAAACACAACATGTCGGTAACATAAACAGACAAGTAAACAACCGAATAAGTGAACGAGAGAACGAATAAACAGGAATTTTTCTCCCGCCAATAGAGCCAATTTTATACATTTGACTATGCAAATAAAACACTTCAGACAGAAACTTCAAGCGAACAACAAAAGTGTGAGTTGAAGCAAACACAATAAAAAAAGTGAAGCTTTTATCTCGCATTCATTGCACGCTCATAAATTTTTTACCAAACAGGCGCTTTTATAAACTTGTCATAAGCCACAATTGCCCAAATAAGTTGTAGAAAGAACGGACAGAAGTATTGGAAGTAAGCAAACAACAACAACAACAATAAATATCTTTATAATTGGCACTTTGTAACCGCTGAAGCGATTTTCGGCCGAACTCCTCCTCGAATTTTGTGGTTTTGTGTTTTGATGTTTTTCCAAGTAAATAGAGGGACCTACAGTTTATACTAAGCCGCTTCCGAACGGCTGATTATTTTTATGAAGAGCCCATATTTCATACCACAAATACACTTGGATGTTGGTCGAACCCGGTCTCGAACGCGGGTCTCCCGAATGGCAGTATGTACTCGGCTATCGCGGCCGCTAGAGAATCACTATGTTGTCTCAAATCATTGACAATGAATATGCATGAAGTGAAATGACCAAAATGCATATGAGTAGCAAGAAAACAGCAGCAATGTGGCATGCAACATGCGGTGGTGGACAAATATCCAGCGGCAGCTACAACTACAAAAGGCAATCGAGCAATATGACAGTTTGCTTTAGACGATGACAATGACTGCAAACAGCAAGAAGGCAGAAGCTTGACCAAATAAAGAAAAGAACGAGAAAACAAACAACAACGATTTCAACATCATACCACTTGGAATGTAAAGTAAAAGTAGAAGAAAAATAAATTTTCTTGTGTATGAAAAGAACAATGCTGCCGAGAGGAATGTTGTCAAAAAGGCAGCGTCCGCCTACACACATTGTATGTAGAAATGTTTCTTCCAATTGGCAATAATCGTCCACAGGCCACAGGCCACAGGCGGTGGCATTAAAAAAAGTGTTAATTACTACTTTTTTAAAGTTTTTTGGTTTAATTTCAATTTAATCCTTGAACGAGCACAAACCTTAAAAGTAAGTAATTCAAAATTAAAAATATTTACAAAAGTTTGATATTTTTAATAACTTTTATAAGTTTATAATAATATATTTAAGTGCTTCTCAAGCACTCAGATCATAAATAAGAATATGTAAATATGTTACTCGAACTGTGGCAAGTCTAAGGAAAAGTTGAGACAAACCAAAAGAAGACTAAAAATCCAACACGGGCAATGACTAACAAACGACGCTTGTCATAGTTTTTTTTTTAATGACGCAAACTTTTCCTTATGGCCGTTGAACAAACGGAAAACATTCGGACAATGGCAATTCATTGAGACCTCTTTAATACGAATAAATATGTTTCAAATTTGTTTTGCAGCAACTTCATCACTATGGAGGAGGTTCTTGACCATATTTGTGGCTGGCACACTGCAACTCTCTACAGAAATATTTACAGATTTATTTGTGCATGCACGAACACAATTGAGCAAAGCGAAAATATATTTTCTTTATATGACTTTTGCATTGCATTGCCTATAATCTCTTTTGTTTTTTTATTTGACTCCAAAAATGTCTTTACTCTGCTTTTTCTTGTTTTTCGGTGGTTTTGGTTTGAAAATGATGTTGCTTTGCTCGTTTGGCGAATAAGCCTTGCCATCAACATGTTCGATGATGCTGACTGGCAGACGACTTGGCTTTGAAATTTGCGGTTTGCTTAAATGACTTGTTCTTTTGCTTGTCTGTCGCTGAATTCAGGTCACGTTCAGGTGAAGTTGGTGAGTTTTTTACATTCCTCTCTGAGTTGAAAATTGCACGTACATACTCATTCGCTGTCCTCGCAGCCGATCTGCAGTTTACAAGTTCTTTGAATTATCTTCTTTCGATTCTGCCAATTCGGCAAATGGTAAGTAGCAGACGGGGAAGCCAGAAAAGCAATATCTTGCAATTTGCCCTTCTCGACCCATTTCATTTTAGCACCACTACCATGGGAAAATATGACTTTCTTCTGGGTTAGCGCAAATAATCTCGTTTTTGGTATCAAGAGGCCTAAGTTTTTCATTTATTTTTTGGCTTTCTTTGTGTTGCATTTCACTATTTACAATGAAGAATTTAGTAGAAAGTGTAATGGAATCTGCGAAGGTATTGGTCGTATAAATCGTATATTCCTATTTTGGTGGAACGATGCATCAAGGGTACCAATGCCAGGGAAGAGAAGAAAGTGCAAGAATGTGAATGATGATTTGATAAGTTTTTTTTAAATATTGTAAAAATTATGCTTCCCATAGCCTTAAATTACTACTAAGAACGAAATATATTACAAATTTCTTTTATTTGGACAAATATTGAAAAAAAAGAAATTATCCTTCGCTTTGTATAAATATTTCATTAATAGTTTCTACTACGAGAGGTTCTTTAATCACCAGCACTCACGCGTTCCACTAAACAATTTGAAACCAGAGACTTTAGTACCGCAGCAGATCATGCTACACTTGAGCTGACAGCTGACAGAATAAAAACGTCACAACATTCAATACAAACATGTTTGTACTAACATTGCGAAGGCGAATACACATGACTCATCCACACATGCTTCTTATGTTCTTCATTGGTACTTCAATGAAGAAACTTTGGACCGCGGAGAAACAGGTACTCCGTTTTTGCTTCTTTATCTTCATCTCTCACCCACAAAAGAAAACATGATGCACTCCTACTAAAAGCCATAGCGGCGAGACACTTCAGTCTTACACATAAGCGATGACTGCTACATGAGCGCACGTTTTCATTTAATCATAATTTTCTTCATTTGATGATCATTTTCGTACTTCCGTGGGAGACACAGGTTGTTGTAGAAAACTAAAACTAAATTATTTACAATGAAGAACAAATGTTCACCGAAAAGAGGCATAGTCGCAAATTGGTCATTAAGGTCACTGAAAGTGAGTGAATAATAGAATACGTAAAGTCGGTTTAATTACATTCCTAAGACCATTAAAAAAATCGGGGCTTCTAAGCTATTTAAAGATTGACAAAATATATGTAAATGTATTAATAGATTATAAATTTAAACCAGCAGAACAGACACATTTGAAGTATTTTTGACATTTGCACTTGTAATCACACAAATTTATGCCTGTGTAAATAAAAAGAAACCTAATTTTTATCTTTGAAAATCAGTGTAACGAATAGTCATGCTGTTGTCACTGAGTCATCGAGGCAACTTGAGTATTTAATAACACATCAAGTGCCCAGCGAACATAACGAAAATGGTACAAATTACAGTAAAAGCGAAAGCACTGCTTGAAGTTAGATGAGCAGCGAAAGTGTATTTTGCTTCACAGATAGTTCCTTGTCTCTCTTACAACGAAAATATAACAAAACTATACATAAATAGGCAAAAGTGTGAGCTTAACGTTTCTTTCACTTCAAGAACTCCATGTGCTCAGTATGGCATCACAATATATTTACTCCAGTTTTGTAGCCCATGGCAGTGAGAAGAATAGTTTTCAGTGCTCAACAAAAATCATGCTGTCCGTTGACACGAGTATCGGACTAACCTATCTTTTACAGTATACTAGTAGGTATGAAGCATTAACTTAATAGTTACAACGAAACTTTCCTACACATTCGTTTTTACACGTGTGTATTTGCCTATGTTCAAAGGGTCGTGAGCCCATTATATTCATTAAAGCAGTATGTGAAGCCTGTGGGCTCAAGAGGCATCAGTGCTGACTTGGCTTTATTTATTTCTCGTTTTGAACCAAATTATTTGAAAGTGAAATTTCGACCCTTGATTTCGTTGATACCAACACTGTTAAGCTTTTGGTTTATTTTGCTAAAAAAAATTACATTTTCATTGCCTTAAAACATTCATTGCACGGCATACTTACTTCTTACCATCTTCAGCACTTTCAATTTTACATACGTGTACATTTTTTGAACAGTGAATTCGAAACCGTATCATTACTAGGCAATTACTACATATGTCAATTGCAAATTTTTATTGCTTACCTGCAATGAGAAAAGAGAGAAAGTTATTCTTAGTGAAGTTTTATATAAATATCTATATACAATGAGAAAATAATCATATAATGGAATATATGTAGTGAAGTTATATACACGTACATATATATTGTATTTTTTATCTCAAAATTCCTAAGGTTTAAGAATTTTTTAAATAGCATTCCAAAGGACTCAAGAACACTTAATATTGCTTACAGTAGTTTACTAATATCCCTTTAAGTAAATACTTTAAAATTTTTGATTAAACAGATTTATTTTATTAAATATGATTTTAGCCCGAAAATTCATCACATAACATCACTCAATTCATAAATTACTGCTTAAGGGATTTCGAAAAACCGTCGTCGAGCCAATAATTTTTTTGGTGCAATCTTTTTGCTCTCACTACCATAACATACTTCCAGTTTTATTATTGGTGTCCCCTGCCACAAAATCATGAACGTATCTTAAAACAAAAGAAAAGAAAATATTGAAAACCATAAAGTTAGGCCAGCATTTATTGTTTTTTATACATAACGATAATTGTATGGCTTTAAGAAAAATGTATTCTTAATTTTTGCACTTCTTTTTGGAACTTTTAATATATTAATCTTCATTAAACAAATTTATTTAGAAACTCTGACATATTATATTATTATATATTATTTTTATTCGAAATTTCAGAGAAACCAAATAGTTATATAATTTTTACTAAATTTTCTGAACATTAATCCTCTTATCAATCCTGATTGTCGCTGTCACTAAAGACATAAAAACCATAACAAATCTCATAACAAAGTAATCTGATATGTTTATAATTACCGATGTATGTCATAACAAATGACAAACAAATACATAATACATTATGTTAGGCTTATCAAGATGAACATATCCCAGAGACTGAAGACAGATATTAACACAATAGTGTGTAGTTGTGTGTGGAAGTGTAGAATTTCATTCATAAAAGAGACAAACAAAATGGTAATAAAGCTGCAGAAAGGAAAAGAAGTTTGTTCATAAATGCCTAAGAGAGTAAATAAAGGGAAGGTGATGTTTGGATCAAAAGTGGGAAAAGACCTCAGTAAAACTACTGATATGGACTAAAATAGACAATCTCTAAACCATTCCAGGTTCTATTCAGATCTGGTCTGATTTCTGATCTGTTTTGCCTTATTTAAAGTTCAAAGGCTGAAATTTTCATACTTTCTTCCTCTGCTTAAAAATAATAGATATTAAGTTATTGTTGGACAGCAAGTTTTTATCTGGAATAAAATAAAAAACTGCAATTTGTGCGTTCACGCACTGTCATCCTGCCTGCCAGCAACCCGCTTTTTCAATGTAAACACCTCATTGGGTATGGAAGAATTGATAATTATTGCATGTGGCACGTCAACTGTCACCAAATTCGGGAACTGCAAAAATTTTAAAATAAATGATAAAATAGCAAAAAGATAAAAAAACAACTGTCAATGAGCTTTAATTATATTCAGCTGTCAATGAAGTAACATGCAACAAACGCTGACGCGTAAGAAAAATTAAATTTTTTAGGAATTAAATTGCAAAACAAACGCCAGTATGACACGACAGACGAGACATTATGCAATTCTTAAAAATGCAGGAGTACGTATTCTAATGTGTATAAAGCAAAAATTACAATAATAACAACTACTACAAGCGCAGCTCAAATTTACTCAAAACAATGGTGGCATGCCACTTGCTGCACATTTCTCCAGCTTTTCCTGGCATAATTTAAACTGTATTCAATATCTGTATGTGTTTTCAATTGTTTCTTACTGTTATGCCGCACGAGCATGTTACAGAAGCTGAGGGTCGCACAACTGTTCGCCCCAGTCTTAAATGCATGTCTATGTCAACGTTGGTGCTAAATATAGCGGACAGTTAGTTTCCATGGCGCGCACAATTTATCGTTCTTTAGCGACCGCAACAACAACAACAACAAAGACTGTGTTCTGTGCTGGCACTAGGGACAGCCATAAAAACTTGCAGCAAGTGAAATTTCTCTACTAACACAAGAGAAACAAAAAGAGTTAGTCAGAGAGAAATGCTGCTACAGCTGTAAAACGCATAATTTGCGTTAAATAATGAATTTATTGTGGCATGTTGTTACTTTTTTTGTCACTTAATTTTTACTGTAATTTTCAAGTAATATATGTATGTATAATATCTAGCATATAGGTCTGGACATGCTACCCAAAGCCATTTCACTATTTTTCTGCATCTAAATTTTTTTGCCACCGCAAATGTGGCATCCAGCTACTGTACTTACCACCAATCCCTTTTGGTTACCTTAAACAAACATAAATAATTTCTCCAGCACCAATACGTGACGTATGTCAACGCACGTGCAACGTCATATACATATGTGGGGCCAATGTGCCACCATCACCGTCGCCTCAACGACTACAACCGCCAGGGGCAATCAACAAGTGTAAATTATGCTTTTGAGTCGACAACAAATGTCAAAACACTTACAGAAGCCAAAGTCGATAGTAAAATTTATGACTTTTAGCCGCGGGACATTTGAATTTAAGGTAATCATTGTGTGGCATGCAGCACTGTGCATAACTTTGTTTATCCTCATATTTTGTTACATTTTTAGTTTTACTTTTATTTTTTTTCGTTGCACGAAAGCGTAAAATATGAGCGTATGTGTCGTGTACGCCACGTACGTATGTACATATGTATGTGCTGTCTCGCTTTGTTTAATATTTCCACGCATTTGCTATTTGTGGCATGTGGAATGTCGTCACATAGTCTGCGGGTGTCATCATCATAATTTACATGTAACTTGCTTAGCTTGTCGGAAACATGTAATTGTACATGCGTAATATCAAACACATTAGAACAACAAACCGAGGTATTAGATATTTGGGAAATGGCGGAAACAGTACTTAAACTTTTTTATAAAATTTATTCATATATTTTTTTAATAATTAATCGAAAAGAAAAATTTTTAGCGACGAGTATAAATATTAATCTTATTATCTTATACATTTAAAATAAATTTGCAGTATTTAAAAAAAATTATGTCTAATTAAAATTTTAATTAATTTTATTAATTTTACCAAAAATATTTTTTTTCTGTTTCATTACAGGTAAGCCCAAAGATCGACATTCTGGACGGAGACTTGAGCTATTCTTGTTTAAAAATGCTGTTAAATACATACATATGTATGGTATGGGTAAATGTCCGGTGGGATTTTTTATATGTATATGTATTTACCTATTCTTCACCTACTTCAAAAATCCTAACTTCGTACATAAATCCCGGCTTCTTATTTATGTCACCTTACTATATTCATTTTATATCTAAATACTCTTGCAGGGAACTTTACTGTCCTTTTAAGACAATCTTTTTGGTACGCTTCTGCCTTTGTACGAATAACTCTTCTCCGCGAATCACCCACACACACATCGAATTTAGATTCATCGCTAAATATGATGGTATTCCATTACCTTTGAGTCCAAGATATTCTCAGCTTAGTCCGTTGCAAACGCTTCTTCTTTTGACGAAGTGTGAGCAATGGCTTTTGCTTTGCCTAAAAAGTAATTTACTTATTAGGCTTAAGTTCGCTAAGTAACTTATCAGTATACTAACCTTATAGAACCCAAAATTAAGGTCTTTTAAATTTTTGCGGGTCCATTCACGTCCTACATTTCGCCCAATTTTTTTGGACCATTCAGCTGCAGCATTTCGCAAAGATTGCCGCCGATCGGCCTTAACTATTGCGGCCAATGCTCTTTTGTCGCGATTTGTTATTTTCGACTTTCGCCCTCTTTTGTCGATTTTACAATCAATCGATCCATTTTTTTTCCAATATTTTACAATAGAAAATACCGACGACTTATTTAATTGCAATGTTTTAGCAATTTTACCAAATTACTCCCCAGATTTGTGATAATTAATAATTAAATTTCGAATCTCTTCACAAATTAAGCTGCAAGAAATATGGGACTCTATTTCAACAGAGCAGTGCTAATACCTGCTTAATTCAATGCAGGATCGTTGTAAATGTGTTATAGAGGCTAAGGGTGATGTTACCAAGTATTAATATTAAGTATATATATTATATTAAGCCAAATAGACTGTAAAGTTTGTAGCGTACGAAATAATAGTGGTCAAGTGTTTGTAAACAATAATAAGAATAGTGTATGTAAATAAATGCTGTTGTTGTTGTGCGCTAAACAACAACAAAAATTTTTTTTCTATCAAATAGAGAACAAAATTATCTTTCAGAAAAATATATGTTTGTATGTGTTATCTGCATTATCTTCACATATATTGTGTGCTAAACATTGCATATGCGTAAAAACACCAGCCGTGCGAATTAATAGTGGTCAGGGCTCGTATTCATTTTAAATCTAAATACTCAATACATACACACATATACCATGAAAGTACTTCAGTGAGGAATGTCACCTGACCGCACACATAGCTTAAACGCACTTAAAAGACATTAAACGAGCTGTAAACGTACATACGTGTATGTCAAATAACCATAGACACCTTGCTGATTTCAAGGAAATAAACAACTTTATACACACACTTACATAAATAATTGCAGAAATAGACAACTGCTCAAGCAAGTAGAAGTATAAATATTTTATATAAGTATGCAAGTTAATAAGTGTAAATCTCTACGCAATGTCACCCCGAATGAGGTAAAACGAAAGCCTGGCAGCAATGACCAAGATCTAGGTAAACTGTTGAAATTAAAAAAATAATAAAAAGGTAAATAGATAAAAAAAATAATATAATAAAAGAAAGAAATTCTACTAGCTCTGGAGATTTGGCGCATGCGTGCTCGTAGTCACTTCAGCTGCTGCGTGACCATAGGTGATGACCTCAAAAGTCAGTGTGTCACGCCAATGTGTCATATCTGACATACGAGTATATGCCGTCAGACCGGCTACTCTGAGCCAGTTATTCGCACCGAGGGGTGAAGTATTGTTCATTTAAAGTAACATTTCTGCGCTTTATTTATTCAGAAGTATTGTAGTAAAAATCAGTGCCAGTTTTCTTAAGACTGTATCGACTCACCTTTTTATACTTGTCCAATGTGGTAAATTGCTTTGCAGTTTTTTTTCTTATTTTTTGCAACACTTATTATTAACATAAAATTGTTATACTTTGTTATCAGCCTTATGAGACAGAGATAATTTTAATCTACTGTCAACGTCATTTTCCACTTCTGATGAATGAACAACATATTCGAAAGGGGCAAAGATTTCTTTTATTTAAGTTTTACATTGCTTGAGCGATTTTTTCTCAATTTTATATAAAAAAAAAAATACTTTCAAGGAAATTGTTGTATTTTAAAAAAATTGTATTTACTGTTTTCCCAAGATTGAGAAATGAGAATGATGTTGAATAAAAATGTATCCAAAATTGCGCAAGGACTTATAGTTATTCTCAATGAAAAAATCACGAATTACGTATCAGGAAATATGTACTTCCATATCCATTAATTCGTGTATCCCAATATAATTTTCAATATCATACAACCCCCTCACATACTCGTACGTAATTATTAGCCATTGATATTGCTGCCTACCTGCTTACCACAGACAGAAGCAATGTTAACAAGAATAAGTAAAGATACATCAGAGAGACGCCAAGTAATAAGTATGTGGCTGCATGCGTGTCTAAAGCGAACTTCTTCACTTCCTTAAAATCCAAACAAATGAAAGCTGTCAATTTGCGAACCACAACAAGACCTGCCAAAGCTGAGGAGAAACGCCCAATATGGCGTAACAATCAGATAATTGACCAAATGGGTGGAATAACTGCTAGGCAGGTTAAAAATAGGTTGGTAGCAAAGATAATACTATTAGATGGGGTTATGAATTTTATGAGACAGCATTAAATATTAGTTGGCAGCAGCAACTATGACTGATGCATAAAGCTTTTTTCTATTGAAATTTTTATTGCCGTCAATTAATTTATCAACTCAAGTCACCGTGAAATATTTGCAAAATAATATTGTTGTAAATTCAATCATAGGAAAAATGCTTAGAAATATTTTCCTGCGCTGTGAAAAAGAAAAAGAAATGAACAACGTAATATCAAGATAGACTTTTGTATTTCCATTTCTCTTATTTTTTATATTTTTATTTTTTGGAATTTTCTTGCAACATACAAACGAATCAGGTACATAATTAAGTCATAAAATAGGGTTAAATTAGTGTAATTGAAGTTCGTTTGTTGTTGGTTCAACGTAGAGCCGAGTCTTGCAGCTCTTTTATAGAGTTGTGTGTGTGCAACAATGTTTGCTTTGAAGCACTTCTCCATATGTGGCCAGACAGCCAAGCAGCCAGCCGTGCAAATAATGAAACTAAATTGCGGGCCACATGATGTGATATGTTGCACGGCTGGTGGTGTTTGCGTTGAGTGGATGTTGCACGCGGATAAGCGGTGATCGCTAGAATGGTTCTTTTACTCTTTTCTACTATAATTTGTTTAGTTAGGCAAATACACAAGATGGAAGAAAGAAAGCAAGAAAGCAGTAATTTTGATACCGAATAAGACTGAGTGAGTGACTAACTGACCAGCTGCAACATAAACTTAAGTTAAAATACAACAAACGGCCAGGCATACAAGTACATGTTTACACTATGCCACAAACTTACAAAAGGAAAAGGAAAATAATAAAAAAATATGAAAAAAATGGATGAAAAAAAGATAAGAGAGAAAATCTTCAGTTAATCTTGTAAAAAATTGAATCTGAGTATAAAAATATTTAAAAAAATCTCCAGGAACTCTTATTAGTTTGTGAAAAGTACACAAGGCAGCCTGCGTTGCGTTAGCTCTGCAAATAGCTGCAAGCAAACACACCTACATAAATACATAGTTCACTGTGTTTACTTTTTTAATTTTGTCTTCTTTACGTTGCTGCAGCATACCAGTGCCCAAGCGTTCTGAAAGAAAATTTTATGCCGAATAATAGAAGTAGTAAATTTTGAAAGTAAAAAGGCCATTGCACTGCTTCTTTCACTTGTTCTACCTATTACGTTATGCGCTCTTGTGTAAGCCTCTGGCTGAGCAACAGGTGAGTTGCACAATTTTTGACGCAATAAAAGGAAGAAAGAAATCTGCTTTAACGCACAGCTGCACGCCGAAAGTTAAATCGGTATTAAAAGAAAGTAAATTATACAGTGATTTTTTTTTGGAAAAATTTGTATTTTTTATAAGCCATCTAGATCCTGTATATACGAAAAAAATGTAAATTGTTTAAAAATCGAACACAATGATGGATACTTCCCAAAGAAATAAGGTTTGGAATTATATATGTATGTTTTTTTTGTGGTGCAAATTGCATTTTTTAAAGATTTCTTATATATTTCTTTTTTTTTATGCATATGTAATATTTTAAATTATTTATGTTTTGTACTTTAAAAAAAACTTAGTTATCTTAATTTCTTATCTATGAAGGTTCGCTGCCTGCAACATAGGTAACATAGTTATATGCTTGCTTGTGTGTATACTTTTACGATTAGGTTTTTATGCATTTGGAGTAGTTCCGCGAATTATGCTAATGCCACGAATACATATTTAAGTTTACTTTTCTTTGGGAGATATACACATGAGATAATATTTTAAATATACTTAAATTGTGCTGTTATATCAGCTGTACTGGCTGGTGTAACAAGTTACCCCCAAAGAAACTTCAAAGATATGTATATAAGAAAAAAATACTTATCGGCAAAAAATATGCGGAATTTCTAACTAATTTCATATAAAAAGGCAACTAACAAAGCCCAGACGATTTATAAATTTTTATGCCTTTAAAATGTACAAAGCAAGCTGGTCCAAAATCAGCTAGTATGAAACTAGTAGTAAAATGATGTAAAAATAAATCAAAGTTGTGATATAAAAATATAATGTAAATTAACAGAAATTCTGATATTTTAAAACAGACAAAAAATTCCGACCGAGTCACTTTTATAGAACAAAATAATCCCCTAATATAATTTTCAACATTACTCCAGGAAGTTTATTTATTTAAAAGGTTCTCGCAAACATTAAAAAAACACTCGCAACACAATAAGTGGCCTTAGGTGTATTCTTCTGCAAATATTTACCCAACCACTATGAGTATGGTAATTATGTACCTCTGCTTTGCACTAAACTACTCATTATTGCTATCAACATAGTCATCATTGGCGCTGGCAACCTTTTCCCTACACGCATGGATGGAGTCTCTATTTTTCCTTTCACTTTTTATTTTGTTGATGTTTATGGCTGTTTCCTACTTCATCACAGTAACCTACCGCACAATATTGTGCGTTGAAATGTTCTCAAAAAGCCGCTGGGTGCAATTATATAATTTCTAATATGGCGTCATTATCAGTTTGGCCCACAGCTCATACCAGAGTCACTAAAGGAGTTGGATTTATGCCTTCATAAAAGTATAGCTATGTCGAGTGTTTCATTAAGACATTTTGGCAAAGAGATAATTGAAAATATCAATTACTTGCTGACTAATTGTAAACTAGTTACCTTTGGAAAGATTAATAAGGAGCATGACTATTTAAATTTACTTTTAATTGGAATTTGTTCACCCTGTTCATGCTGCAATTGAACTAGAGAAAAGAAATTATCACAGTTGCATTAAAATATATTTAATCAGTTATAATGATTTTTCGTATTTATATATTTGCTTTTATTTATGTGTTGCTACAAATTTGCGTAGGCTTTCAAACAATTAAATAAAAAATAAATAATAATTATAAATAAGCTGAGAGTTCACCTCACCGACACTAACTGTTTGTAAGCTCATCACACAATAAGTCAGAGAGTTAGTCCATGTCGAACTGGAATTCCAAGCGTAACAAGAAAGAAGAGAAGAATTAAAATTACCGTTGTTTTAATATTACTTTGCGGATAAGTCCGCTGATGGATGAATGAATGAAAGAGTGAGTAAATGTCATAAGCTTAAGTGGAACGAAAATAAGTCAAAGCCGGCCAATGGTCGGTCTGACGGGTTAGCTAATTGCTCATCATAAGCCGGTATCTTTACACACACATTTATACTTGTAAACACAATTTTATGTCTCTATTTCTGCTGGAACAAATAAAATCTTGTTTGAATGCTGGAGGAATTGTTGCCACAGCTCAATTGCTTACTAATTGTTTACTAATGTTCGTCAACAAGTGGTTGTGGCACAAATAATATCTCAACTCCGATAGCCGGCAGTTGGCGCGCAGTAACAGTTCGCAATTACTTGTCAGTAGTCATCACACAGCCGTAATGTGGTTAATGCTCACCTTTCTTTGATTTTTCTTTTCTCTTTAATAGTTTGTTGGTTTCTAAGTGAATTTGGCACGCGATCGAGATATTAGTGAAGAAAATTTTTTTGCGAAAATTATGATGACACCATTTACGTCAACTAGAAAAGCCAGAAGTTCTTTGGATAAACAATTTGAAAGATATATACATATATACATATACCTCTAAGAAAACTCTTTGATTACAAGAAAAAAATCCATAGGCGTACTTCCTTCGTTCCTCAATCAAAAATGAAAATTGTCCTGAGAAATTGAAAGGAGAAAGTAAAATTCTTAGAACAGAAAATAGTGTATGATATTTGAATTTTGAACATTTTGTATACTTATCTCTTTTGTATTCAGCTTCTAGTGAAATATTTTTAAAAATTGCTGCTCAGGTTTTTGATTTTACTATGTATTAGGTCTGGTGAAAAGTAAATTGCAATAGGTGAATTCAGTTATCTATATCACGCGTTATACAAGTGCGATTTAATTACGCCAGATAATATTATAAAAATGATACTTTTTATTGAAAAAAGGTTTTTGAGAAAAATGTTGATCACAGCAACGTCAAACGGAAACGCTTTTGCCGGCCAGAAAGGTTTTGTTGTGTGTATGGTGGTATTCGCAATGAACCATCCACTATTAGCCGCTCCCCTACGCTCTAACTCTTAGTTCGGACTGATTCTATCAGCGATTGGACGTCTGAAGGAAGCAATCGTCCAGCGTCAAGCTTAGATCAACAGGAGTGGAATCGTGTTTCATGAGACCAACGCTGGACCACATATGTACATCCGCTTATGCATCCACTTTATAGTCCGGAAGTCGTAACAAGTGATCCCCATAAGTTTTTCCCTATGGTGAATGATTTGGCTGGTGAAGAAATGACCTCAAGAGAAGCCTATGAAAAGGTATTGTCCCAATTTTTTTGCCAATTTGGACAGAAAAGGATGGAAAAACTAAATCTTCTTTTGTTTTTATATTTTTTTTTAATTTCACATAAACTCTTTTTCATTTTTCTCATGCTCATGCTCATACTCGCTAACCACATCCACTTTGCTCACATATTGTATTTACTCTTCTTTTAACGCTTTGGGCATAACACTGCAATGAAAAGTAACATCCTCAATCCAAAAAAGAGAGAAACTCCTAAAAAATTCCTAAATGTCAATTGATGTCTTATTAACTTTCTCCTATAGAGAGCTTAACACTCATTTCGTAGGTATTTCAATCATTTTTGGCTTTTCTATGCAAAATGCAGCAAAAAAAGGTAATAAAGAGTGAACTCAAGAGCTGACCTCAGTTGATGATTGTGGCGAGTATAACTGTGTGAGGTGACTCTGCTGAGTTGATGTTTGTATGTGAGGCAGTTTCTAGCTCTGCATATGTGCAACATTGTTGATCTTGAGGCAAAAAGCAAGAAATGTATGAACGGCGCCGCGCAGCTTCAGTAACTTAAACCATCGATAAGTTAGCCTTTAGTTAGGCTACGTGTGAATTTGATTATACTTTTACAGACTTCGCAAAGATTTGTTGGCGGAAAACCAATTTATTTAAAAACTATCATCAGCAGTCGTCTTCAAAGCCGCCACAGCCATTACGTCTAGTTAACGGTTATCGTTATTTGCCACGGCCACAAATGATAATACCAGACACAATGCAGAATTTGGCAACTTTTGTTTTCAACCAAGCAAATGAAGCGCCGAAGGAGCGATGGGAAATTCATTGTTGAATTCGAGATTTAAAATAATTGCACTGCTTTTTATTGCGGAGGTAAAAGTGAAGAATCTGGATGACTCGACCCGTTTGCTTTGGTTCGTTGAGGTAGCGGGTGCGGCTCTTGCTGCTGCTGTTGCAGATGCATATAACGGTGCATCAATTTTGGAAATTCTTTCTCCATCTCTACGTTGTATTACTTTACAGTTATGTTTGGGGCGTTCTCTGTGTGCTTTAGGTGGTGACTTATGACATTTCACTTCTGCGCAAGTCAATTTCCGCTTTTTGGTAGAGGCGCCCTTGTTAAAGTATCGGATATTAGAAATATTGCTATGAGCTTTGAAAGACTTCAGCGGCAAACTCTTTACGGATATTCAATAAATAATGATCCACATTGTGTCACACTTGTTACAATTGTCTGCTTTTGTTACAGTTACTTTTATAATTTATTGCAATCAAGACTGTGATGTAACTTTTGAATAGCAATGGGATTTCCAGAAAATACGATATATCAAAAGAAAGTGACAGCAGCTGGGAATTGGTGGGGCACTAAGTTTCTGAGTTCACTTGGTTGTTTTACACCAATATTCTAGAGTTCGATGACTCGCAAATTTTCAGGAATGCCCCAAACCGCAAAGGACGTGCTTAACAACTGTGGTCCCAAAGCCTACTCAGCAAACAGTTTGCTGTTGAGATAATTTCTTTTATACATAAAATGTTTCTAATTAACGCAGGACTGTGGAACTTGAAATTCGTAAATGTTTCAAATTCTTCTGTATTTTCTTATCTCTCCACGGCATTACGATTGCCATAAACATTTTTTCATTGAGTTGTAAGTTTTTACTAAGTGGTAACGAATCTGGCGCTTCTCACCGACAAAGAGAGGAGAAATATGCAGAAATATAAACATTTATAAACAAATCATTTACGTGACAATAAGTGCATGTATTTTACTCAACCAGTAGTCATTTAGTTGTCAAATCATACATATTATTGCATTTCCCCTTTGCTTTGCTATTCGCTACTTCTTCTGTTGATTTTTGTTTTTGTTTGTTTCTCTTGCTATTTTATTTTTCATTATTTCTTTTTCATGTTGTTTTTAACCTTTTTCTTCTCTGTGGACGCCATGGTTATTATTTTCTTGGTTGACAGACGTGCAGTGATTACCCCAATGCTACTTGTGCACTGTAATAGTGGCCTTCCATGGTCATCAAGACGCACAACAGTGGCTGCTTTATCATTCAAAGTTACTATTAAAGCCGCACAGTTCCACTGAGTCAACCAACAGCCATGCCTGCACCTCAAGTGGCCAGTGGCAAGTAGCGCCAGCATCTAATTTGTCGCAACAAGAAGTCACCATACGATGATAGCCGCTTGTTGCAAAACGGTAATAATAACTGCGCAATATATTGATGTTGAAGATTTTGTTGTTTCTGCTTTTAAGTGTTTTTCTTCTTAATATATATATTTTTTTAATAATAGAGAAGGTACAATCTTCTATAAGAGTGTACTGCTGCTGGCGTACGTCGATGATATTGACATTATTAACTTCAACAACCGCACCGTTAGTTCTGCTTTTTCCAGACTTGATAAGGAAGAACAGCGAATGAGTCTGAATGTGAACGAGAATAAGTCGAAATATCTTAAACTTTGAGTTCGTAGATAATTTTGTTTGTCTTGAAACCAGTATCAACACCAATAACAATGTCAGCCTCGAAATCCAATGCAAAATCATTCTTGCCGACAGGTGACTGAGTAGTAAGAGTTTTCGAAAGAAAGCGTGTTGCTAACGGTGTACAGCGCAGATGATGGAACGATGAGCCGTACTAGTAGAAGATAGCAGTCTAGCTTTGAAAAAATTTTATGTAGTATCCACTGATGGAAGCAGAGAAACCACAAGGCGTCAACTTCATTGGAAGGAGCTGGCTTCGTTTGCTATTTTCAACTGGCACGAAAGAGTGAAGAGAAATTGATAGCATATTGGTTTCAGAATTCCTCGCATTTTAAATCTTTTCATATTCAGCTGTGTTTCCTTCAAAGTTCATAAACACTTAAATCCTGTTGTGCAAAAAGGTTGATTAACTAATCTTAGATAACTCTTACTTACATATGTTTCTTCAAATATAAATAATACAAGTGCATCTCTTTTACTATGCGCTCCCCTTCACAACTCTAAAGCTTCTACCAACAATTCACCTGATCATTTAATATGAATAAAATCGCAATAAGAAATAACGAAGTAGACAAAGCGCAATGAGAAGAATTGATTGAATGATGTTGCAATAATGAAGCCGACAGCTGAAGATGACAAGCAAGAACACTCAAAATGAATGAAGAATAAAGCAAAAGAGAAATAGAGATAACAGCTGCGCTCATCGATTTATTGCCAATCATCATTGCCTCAGAGAGCAGCTAATAAAGCTGCGGATAACCCAAGCTTACGAGTAAAAAAAAAAATAAATAAATAATAATAATAAAGAGTAAGCAAACTTAAAACAAATATGAGAATCACAACAAACAATGAAAATGAAAATGCAAATTAAGGATGGTTAGGTTAAAGAACCGGCAAATAGTGAGAAGCCGAAATGCTGAATGATCATTGTACTCGTTCAGAGGTATTGCTAGAAAGAAGACAACCAGCAATGGCGAATGCCCAATTGAACGCAGACACTCGGTGGGTTGGTCAGTTAAGCCATGGCAAGGCAAAATCACTATCACTATTTATTTATTTATTTATTCTTTTTGTATGAAGCACCATGTCACCATATGTTTGCAACATGAGTATGTTTGCTTTGGCAAATTGCAAGCAATGTTCAATAAACATTTAAATTTATGACTCGCTGCTGTAGTTGGCTTACTGCATCTTAGGCCACTTTTTTCGCTCTTAAATTTCTCTACTTTGCTTGAGAATTTACCTGTAAAGCCTACATAACTTCTTTGTTGCTACAAAAGGATAGGAATGAAATACTGCACCAAGCTTTTCAAATCCACTTAAGGATTTAAAACATCCAATAAAATCTAATGATCCAATTAAACTTCTTTTTTTGGAGTAGACCATACCTTTGTAATGCTAAATTTCGCAGTGTAACAAAAAGGCATGGCATGACAAATGCTAAAATATGCTGCGTTTAAAGATAATGTTTGCGAGTCTTCGGTTTGCAACATAAAATTTACTGAAAATATTTTTATGACCTTTCAAATTCTTAACAAAAAATTTCGAAAAATCTAAAATATGCTAGGTAGATAATTTCGCTAAACAAATTTCCATTATCTACATTTTACCTGTCAACGAGGTCTACTAAAAAAGCAAAATTTCATCAAACCGGATTGCTTAATAAAAATTATTCGGTATGTGTCTAAGGTAAAAGTGAACCTAATCCTAAATGTAGGCAACATTTCGTCACTGGACTGCGCAAACTTAATTGCACAAAACATATACTTCTTTTTCTTTTGGATAATCAAAAGAAAAAATTTTCAAAATATGTTTAAAAGTAAAACTTTTGATTTTCAAAGAGAAATTTTAAAGAATGATTGAAATTTTTCCAGCATGATAAAAGTTATAATAAAAAATAAATAAATGGTTATCGTGAGGTTATAAATTAAATTTTAATTTTCTTATTTTTATTTACATCTGTATTTAATTTAATTTAATTTTTTTTTAAGAATTCTTATTATAACTCCTACGTAGACGAGTTTCAATTGTATATTTTTCATTTCAATTTCCCTACCACATACAGTAGGTGAATATATTCTCCTTTATTTCCATTTCAATAGTTCGTTGCATTATTTCAAATCGCCAATATTCCGATTACATGGACCAGAAGCTGCCTGTGGCAACATAGATATGAATGTGCTCAAACAATGGACGAATTTTCCATCCATCCACAAACTGCCTTTTTAAGGTATAAAGACATTCCTCATATGCTCTTAGCCAGCATTTAGTTAGTTAATAGACTGATAGATTGCATTGATATTTGGCATTAATTCACTTAACCTGACCAACGTGAGGGCAAACAATAACTTACTAAAATAAAAGCATCCTAAAGTAACAAGCAAAACTCCGCTGGCAAGGTAAATAAAATGCAAAGTAGTACAAGGGCAATACCAATGGACTATGAAACCCATTCAGAGTAACGAAATATTTCGTGCGCTACTACAATGCGACGGTTGTCTGAGGCTTGTTAGCAAATTCACTAAAACTGTTTATGCTGTTGGGCAAATTGGCTCCTTTAAACACACATGCATAAATATGTACGAGTATGTAAAACACTCAGTGGGTGAGCTGATTTGCTAACGACAACACTGAATTGCGCAACCTACATGTATAATATTATATGTAAGCAAAGAACGCAGCTGCTTGTTTGACTCGTCACTAGAGCAAACCGTGGTCCACTGCTCTTGATTATCAGTTCATAGGAAAAATGGGCGAAAGAACTTATGTGTAGGCAGAATATCAAGAAACAATAACTGCGTTCACTGTAGCATATGTATCAAGTGGAAGACCAACAAACCTATAATATTGGTAAGGTGGCTCTTATTTACTTAGAGTTATATGTAATCCTATTACACTAAAATATCCCAATAACTATATATCAGCTTTAAAATATTTACAAAGAATTTGGAATTATTGCTAAAAGAAATTTTATTAAAAAAATAATAGTTTTCTCCTATAAAATAACTTAATTTTTTAATGTTCAATGTTATAATTTGATGAATTTTGGGTTTTAAATTATGAAATTGGAAATTTCCATGGGTGCAATATTTCATTACCAATTTTTTTGGCGCAGCTTTCACCACTTGCCACTACCTACCAATGAAGACAATCTTTTGCAATTCCGTGGCATTGAGCAACATTTATTGATAGCAGAAGACTGCTGATTTGTTGTTCTTGTCGTTTTCAATACACATGCTGTGGGCGAAACACAATTTCAGGACTGCCTACACACTATGCCCAACGTGACAACAGCGCTTACAATGCCAACAACATCGGCGTCAATTCATCTATCAATGACGTTGCAACTGAAGTAGTTTCTGCTGTCGTCACACATAGATATTTTGCTATTTTTGTTTGCCTTCTTTAAAATTTAGTTTTTCTTTTCTGTTAGTAACATTGCTATGCGCCTTGTAGCAAGTGCTTTCGCCTGTTGAAGCCTGCTTTAGCTGCACCGCAGACTTGCTCTGTTATGGCTTCTTGTAGTCTGTGGGTGGAAGTTAACATGACAAGTTGTGGCAACTTAGACACAGACGTGCTGTTGCACTGATTTCAGCAATTCCTTTCTCAAGTGCATTTCATCGTCCTTGATTGGTAGAAAACAACAAGTAATTTTTAAATGTTTTACATCACATGAAATAGCAGTAAAATCAGGCAGTCACCTCAGCCCCTTACTCTTCCTTATATTCCTCAATTACCTTCGAAATCTGGCTCTTCATACGCAAGATGATGTCAACCTCTTTAAATCAGTTCATTCTATTGAAGATAGAGAGCTTTTGCAACTTGACCTAAATAATTTAGTTACGTAGTGCGATGCGAACTGTATGTCACTATATTTCAATAAGTGCATATATATGTGTTCTCCAGAAAATCTTTCGAATCCTTTGCCTATATGATACATAATCACCGTGTTGAACAAGTTACTGACTTCATTGATTTAGGTGTCACAATGGACCCTTAGCTAGATTTTAGAAATCATATAAATGCTTGTGCTAATAAGGCAAAAGGAGTTTTAGCTTTCATTAAACGTTGAACTAAGGATTTCAAGGACCCATACATTACCAAATTACTCTTTGCCTCACTTGTTAGACCCATTTTAGAATATGGCTCAGTTATATGGAGGCCGCACCATCAATTGTATAGTGTTAAATTGGAATCTATACAAAAGCCATTCTTACTATTCGCGTTAAGAAATTTAAACTGGGATGCGAACAAGAAAGTGTCTTCTTACAAATCTAGTCTGCCTATACTCTGATTAAACTTAGTTTTTGTTTTTTCACTTTTGTAATATTTTCTTTTTGGTTTCTTTATTTTATTTTTTTTTTTTTTGTATAGATTTTATTTCATTTGCATTTTTTACTTTTATTTTTTTTAACAAACATTTGCTACTTCTTAAATGGTATGCAAATCTCTTAAATTAAAGGCACCGCCAACAGAAAAGCAGTCAAGCCATTAAAGGATCCTCTTAACTCAATTATAGCACTCATCAGCATCATATAGCATTTATAAAACAATTTATTTTCATTCTTTTCGCAAAAGGTGTAATTCTTCGCCAAGTTATATGGCCTCAGAGCGATTGCAGACTGTTAATTGATTCAGATTAAAGCGACTGCAATCGATGCGCTTCAAGCCAAACACAAAAAAAGACGGAAATGCTAAAAACGCATCGATTGCTCAAATACCGCGAACTAAAAAAAGAAGGAAGCGAAAAAAACAATAGTGGAAAGGAAAGAAAAATGAAGAGGAGTAGTTTCAGAAGTGGAAAATAAAAGCATAAAGCGGAAATAAATGATTTACAAAGCAAAGTATACATAGAAACTGACGGTACACTTTAAAAACCAGAAGAGGTAAATTTCCGCAGAATTCATGTTGACGAAAATAATTTAATTAAGAATCAGATATTTTGGATCTTAGCACAGGCATATTGTTAGAGCATAGAAGGAAATCTTTAATTATTAATTAGTAAAAAAGGGACTAGATAGGCAACTAGCTCATTAGCAAAACTTCCTCTGCAAAACCAAAACCGTAAGAAATGTATTGGCATTTGCTGAGGGCCTCCTAAGGGCTGAGAAGACGGTGGGAAGTTGAATTAATTGAGTTCTCAAGTGAACAGCCGAGGGTAGTTTAATATGAAACGCCTTCTTACTAGGCCTAGCCGACTTTATTTAAGCTCATATATATGTGGATGTGTACAAATATTGCAGCTTTAGCAGCTTGAAACATGTCAATTGTATTTTCTACACTCTTTAATAGTCCTTCTCATCGTAATTGTTGATTATTTGCTTCTCATTTGCTACAAACTTACTGATTCATGCTATTTTACTTTATTATTTTTAGCCGGAAGGCAAAGACTGCAAAAATACCAACACCAACAACGCAAAAATGCGACACAGTAAAGCAGCGCTGCTGCATATCTATATCAACGACAACAAAATACCTTGACTCCTGCTACTATGTCTCAACTTAGCCTCGACAGCCACTACCACGGCAGCCAGACGTTCGCGTCTCGATTTAGCTGAAAGCGCACAACCTGTCGCCCAAGCCGCTGACTCACCCTCCCCACCATTGTGAAGGACAGTAATTTGCCTATCGCAGAAAAACAAGTCGCAACAGCAACAGTAGCCAGTAGTGGTGCGCTAACACCACTAGCAGCGGCACCTGTGCCAGCAACGGTTGCGTTAACCTACACCGCCGCTGATGCTGCTCTGGCAACTAACGACGATGCCAGCCATCGGACAGAGTATGCAGTGAGCAGTAGCAACAAAGCACCAGCTCTTCCTGCCGATTTGCCGTGTAACTCAGAGGCAAAACATGCCATTGACAAGTCCGCAGTAAACTATGCGGAGAGTGATCAACAACAAGTGGCTGCTAACTCAGCGGCCGCACCTGCGGCACTCGACTTGGCAACTACGGCTGCAGTAGCCACCGCGGAAAAGTCGGCTTCACCGGAACGCAATGTCGCTGCTGAAGAGGATCAATTACCTAAGGAACAGAAAGAATTGCTGGCAGAGATTGGCGATGAGGACATTGACACGTTGGATGATGGCAACAATGTTGGCACAGCTGGCGGCGGACACCGTAACACGATTGAGGAATGTGATCCGTAGTTGATTGACTTCAAAATTGTTACTGGGTGAGTAGTCAATTCATATGAGATTTATAAGATGACATTAAAAGTTTTTAAATAATATAAAAAACGGGGATATTTAAAAAGGTATTTAAAATATCAAAATGATAAATAAAAACTACGAGAGTTAGCTCAAAAAATTGTATCTTTTTTTAACAAAATTTATGATATTTAATTTTATTTAAATTTTTGCCAAACAAAAAACTCTTGGATTGCATAAATTTGAGGCTCCAAAAACAATGCAGATCAAATAGTAATATATTTTTTGGCACTAGATTCTCTATGAATTCTCAACTGGCACATGAAATTTTGAAATAAGGCTTACAAATTACCGATTTATTTACTTATTCTTTTATATGGAATTATTAGTTTATTTATGTTGATATCATTTTCAGTATGGAGTAAGTTTTATCAACATTGATAAACCAATCTGCTTTTATTAAAAAAAATTCAGCAAAAATTGTTCACGAAATTAAAAAAAAAGTTGTTATTCGTTATGGCGTTAGACCTTTCAATTTTTCCTTCACAAGTTTTAAGGCTTGCAATGTTTAGCTTTTATATGCATAAAAATTGTTTCTCTTTTCTTCAATTATTTCCATTCTCACATTCTGTTTTATTTTCTTAGAATTTTTCTATTAATTAAATATTTTGAAAACTTTTGACATAACTACAGCGGGTATGCAAAAAATTGCTACTGTTTTCTAATCCATGACAAGATAAACTGCTTATAAAAATTTTCAAAAAAAAAAAAGTAATGAGATTTCAACAAATTAGCAAAATTTATGTATTAGCGAACAACTACTTCCGATTACCCAAGAATTCATAAGGAAATATTGATTTTGTTATTTATTACCTCAATTAAAATTGCGCTTGTAAAGATGCAATAAAAATTCCTTAAAATGCCTACACATGCGTGAAAATTCTTTTCTATGAAACGCTACCAAAAGCAATAAGCCCGCTGATCCATTGCTAATATATTCATGTTGACGAGTAAATAATGAAGTAGCAGCAACAGTAGCAATGGCGGTCATAACTACAGCCCTCTTTCATATTATGTAAAAATGTTTTGTGTAATATTATTGCTATTTTTATGAAATATTTGTTGCTGCTCTGCGCACAATAATGGCACTTGCAACATTGGAACAAATAACCGCAGCGACAAATAATAACTGCTTTCGGCTATGTGCGGCTTCTGTGCTATTGGCAACAAGGCAATTACATAAATAATACCGATTTCAGCAATTGGTATGCCGTTGAATGCAATTGCAATTAGATGCCCGATCGAAGGAGACGAGTGGCGGCTCGAAATGACAGTTGTCACTACGTAGCTCCCAACTCTCTGAACTAAGTTCAAATTAAAGACAAGCAAAATTAAAAGAATTGCTTGCCACTTTGTATAGAATGTAAGAAGAGACAAATGCACCAAAATTTATACCAATTGGTTCAAAAGGAAGGACTTAGTTAATTTGTTAGAACCGGCCAGATCAGACCAATATAATATATAGCCACCATACAACTTATGTCTCCAGATATAAGATTTTAGGTCGAAAATCCGTTAAGAAAAGTAACTAAGAGCATGAAATTTCGTATTCTACAGACGTAAGTTCAAACAAATATTTACACTGAATATTATCGAAATCGGAAGACTTTATCATATGATTACCCTACAATCGATAATTCAGATACGAGAACTACTATTTAATACTAAAATGCATCACAATAAATTTGATGTGTCCATGAAAGGTATAAAGACTTCGACCTGACCGGAGACAGTTCTTCTTTTTCGCCCCACTGTCTATCCTTCTATTCACGTTGGGTTGCATGCGCAGACGATTTGTTGGTCTCCTCAATACGCGTGGAACCGTAGAGTTGTATAAATTGTTTTGCTCTTACATACATACAAAGCGCAGCTGATACACCATGACTGAAAGAATTTTTTCCTGTCCTGTCTTGTGCGTCTTTTTTGTATTTGGTACCGTTTTTGTTACAGTGAGCAGTGTTGTCGGCTGTTGGTAGCCGAGGAATAATTCTACTGAATTATTCGACCTTGTCTTACCTTCACTAGTTGGCAATTGTTTATATTTGATATTAGCAGCTTAAATCTCCTTTCTAAGTTATTCAATTGCCACCATGAATAGTATATATGTCTGTAACTGCAACTGCAGCAATTGCTGCTCGATTTCTTTAACGACTATGCGGTGTTCATCGTACAATCGTAGCTCCACGACGGCATTTGAGATCTGCTGCTCCCAGTATAGTTCTGACAAGAAATAAAATGTTCCTCATAAACTGGAGGAGCTAAGCCTCTCGTCCTTCGACAGCCATAAAGTCTCTATGTACGTGTATATATAACCGTCGACGCGGCTTTCGGCCGGCAACTTCTTCCAATTTGTGAAATTCGTCTTGATGTTTTCCAATAAATAGAACCGAATAATAAATGACATTATTTTAGATTTCAATATTTTTTTGTCTTAAATTATATTCCTTATCTCCGGTAAAAGCTTAGAACATCACGAAAAAATAATTACACGGCTGAACACGTCAACAATAAACAATAAACTATTGCTTCACTGCCACATTTTCTTCCATAACAAATCAACAAAACCTTAAATAGGCAATAATTATGGCAGCCACATTAAATAGACACAGAACAAAAATTTATTGAAAGCCATTTCTGGATAATGTTTTTTTTTTTCTTTGTAAAGAGCGTAAAAGTGTTGGTGGCGGATTTAATATAGAATATATTATTAAAAAATAATTTAAAGGACATTGTTAAAGGTCTTGTTCTTCTCTATAGATGATATTAAGCCAGTATTATTGTGCCTGCTAAGAGATTGCCTATTAAGGGCACTCCTACACCTCTTTTAATTACCCTAAATTGAATTTGTGGAATCTGTAAGCGGAACTAAGTGTTAGAATCTTACAAATGATGACCAAATGGCAGTTGTTTCTCTGTTATATGGAACGCCTTATAAACTGCGATCAGAATACCGCATGTGCAATTACCTTAAAACTACTAAGCCACGGGAAGCTGTAAAATATTCAATCACAAACAACAACTCACCTGTAAATAAAAAAAGAAGAGTAAAAAAGAAATATAATTATTGCTATCGTAAAGTTTCTTTCGTTTTTGTAATGTTACTATTTTTATTAGATTATTTTTTAGTTTTTGTTTATAAATTTTTTTCACACAATTTTGAAACAATCATTATATGTACGATTGGTGCGTTGTTGCAACTGTTTCACAAAACATATTTACATAACCACATACCACACTAGTGAACGATATGAGTTCGATATCTTTGCCATTTGGATCTTTTTGTTAGAAATCTGTGGCAACGCAGTGGTGGACAAGCAATATTTTATTGGTTTGCTTGTGTTGCCGCAATTATTGGCTGTGAATTCCATAAATTCGTGGTGTAATCATAGCGGTATCGGCGATTTTTATTGCTGTTATTCCATTTATTGTTCTTCTGTTGTTTTTAACTCCTTAAATTCCTTTCCTGTTTTTCTTTGATTTTTCATTTCTTATCTCTACTGTTATGTACCTATGTATATTGTTTCCATTGCTGCAACATTTGTTATTCGCCTACCCCCGACCAGTAGTAATGCAATCAGTGAGAAAATATGGCAAATGTAAAGAGAAGACAGCAGCGAATGTCTACGTTGAAAACCAATTGTAATTTGTTATTAAGTTAACTCGCATTTTGTCATTGGCCACAGGCGAATTGACGGTCTAGCAATGGTAGTGGAGGCGTCAAAGGAACGAAGTAAGGGACATTAACTGAGTACATAAGTAGGTGAGGAGTGCGGAGGCGAAAAGGTGACTAGATGTATTTGTATCTGAGTATAACAAAACTATAGGCACCCAGTCATTGAGTTGAAAGCTGAGGGAATACGTAAGGCTTACAATTTTTTTTTAAATGGGGTTTGAAAAGTAGACAAGACATCGTGGACCTCGCAAAATATGTTTTATATAGATATTATTTGTATGTCATGTCATTGATTTTGGTTTGCAATTTTGATAACCTTTTCTGTTATTCATATTTTTTTGGCCATTTTGGGATTTGCTTTTTTTTGGAGATTTTATCAATCGAAAGTAGATCTCAAAAGTAAATGTTAACATCTCCAAGTATATTTATGAAATGTAACTAAAACCATCAGATAAAAATCTATCGACCCATCAGATGCGGCTTACAAAAATCTGTAGTTCGAATTTTTAGTTGAGACAAAAAAAACATAGAAAGCGCCAAACATTTGAGGAGGAGCTAGACTAAAAATCGCTCCAGAGGTTAAAAAACATAAACTGACAAACTATGCAAGTTTTAGCACACATTTATGCTATTTCATTACTTTCAAATCATACAATTACATGACAGCGGCATTCACTCAACATACAGCAACAAGTGGCATTGCTGATTCTACACCTCCTCCATTCATTATAATTATTATTACTTTTACAACTTTGCTCTGTTTCTGATTGGAAGTAGCCAACCGAGCTGCTACAGCAGGTACGAGTACATCATATATGCATAACTGAATACATTTAAAAGCATGCTAAAAAACGTGCAACCCACCAGTCAACGAATCATCAGTCAAAATGTCAGTAAAACTGATGTCAGCCACTAATTTACCACAACCAGGGTAGTAGTAACATAAAAATCGAGGAAAAAGTATTAAGCAAAGTAAAAATATCAGAAAAAGTAGATATCATAGACGAAGACTCAACCGAAGCAAAAAAAATTATCATCTTTACATCGTGGGCATGTACAAGTAAGAGTATTTTTGTTACAGAGTTGCCTTCTAGGAGAATTTTACAACTGCGCATGTGCAAAAATACATACAAATTCTTTGAAAAGAAAATACCATTTATTTGCAAATGTTGCATGTTAAAAAGTAGGTTGCATGATGATTGTGTAGCTGAAATAGTAACATGCACCTACTCTTCTAGTTTTATGAGTTTAGTGACATTCATCACATCCCTTCATTGCAAGTTACATTCTTATATGAGTACATGATTCGGCAAATAAAGCAACTGACTCAGTGCAGTGCAAGCTCCAAGATGACATTCTCGAATTGCTCAGTGGAAAAGTAAAGTTAGTGAATTATTAACATAGATAATTACTAAGGCTATAATTGTGCTCTTATGTATTCATTGCAATTAAAATCTTGCGAATTATTTATTACATCCTAAATGTAGGCAACATCTTACACACACTTAGGGTAATCGCGCGAAGACAACACGATAGGTTTAAAATTAAGAGGCTTCATTTCGAAAATATTTAAATTTGTTTATATTTATTTATGACAACTGATTTTTATAAATATCAAATCACAAAAATACATAATAACTAGGCAATATCTCTGTAATGTATTCAATGCAATAATGAATTTAAGGGTAGGTAATTCAAGTAGTGTTGTCATTGATTAAATAATGTTTTTTTCTTATCTATTTCTTATACTTTCAGTTATTATTAATAAACTCTTTGGAAGCACGCCAAACGAAGAATGCTTGTCGGGCGGAGAACTACGAAATCGGTTTGAATTTACTATTCTCTTTTAACGCGGTTAAATTACCAGGTAAGCAAAAGAAAAGGAATTATTTAAATATGTTAAACAATAAAAAAAGCTAGTAGGAGACAAAAAAACTATGTTAGAGGGATATTTCTAATTTATTTTTTCGGGATGAGAGGGTTGCAGGAAGTGATTAGGGTCATAAGAATCGAAGTGTATTCAGGTATTTATAATTAGTATAAACAGCAGGATTCGTTCTTATTAGACAATTAGGCTTTGAGTTATCGCTAACCAAACAACATAATTGGGACGGAAAAGTGAGATATGGAAGTTGTTGAATATCGTTTCGTTGTAAAGTCTTTAAGATGAAGAGAAAAAGCTTTTTATGAGGATGTAAATAAATCAAATGAAAAATCTGGAAAATTTCCATTGTGGTGAATATATTGAGAGGAAATATAATTGAACTTTTCTTTTACACACCTCATCGTCATCCTGTGAATATAAAAACGATTCCTCGCATCACAAAAAATATACTTTTAAATTAAAAATTACACAATCGAAAATAAAAGCAACAAAAACTTACTAAGAGCACGTTTTGTTAGAATAACAGTAACAAAAAAAATTAATTACAAACTAAAAGAAACTATAAGTAATAATAGGTGGTGGCACCTATATCAAAACTAATTTTCTGCCTCATTTACATTGTTTCCCGCAAACACTTAAAGCCTTCGAAGTTTCTTCTACTGACCTTGACTATTGCCTTGTTCTCACCAACGAATCACAAGTCACGTTGGTCGCCTCGCATCATTCAATAATCAATTAGAGCACGAAAATTAAAGCTGAATAGTTTCACTGAAGTGAATCAAACGAGTATCCAATTAAGCAAAATGAGAGTCACTGTACCAGGGAAAACTCAAAAGCAAGAAGAAGAAGAAGCACTCAAAATAATATTAGCACATATTATAATTAAAATTAAAATTTAAAAAAAAATGTGTTTGGCTAGAGATTGGTCGAAAAAATTGTATGCTTCCAGGATATTAGCCTTTCATAAGAAAAAACTTATAATTTTGTCTTGCACGATTTTTTTTTTGTGTTTTTTTTTTTTTGAATAACAACTGATTGAATTTGAAAATAAATTTGAAATAAGTAAATTGTTGGATTATTTACAAATATAATGCGGCAAAAGGTAACTTTAGTTGAGCTGCAAAAAGCACTGAGAAATACTAAGGAGTGTAAAGAAAATGTAACCACGAAAAGAGAAAAAATAATAATTTAAGATAATTGAGATTGAAGCTTCTTAAAAAGGCAATAAAGTCATCACAGCTACCAACAAAGACATTGCTTTTAGCGGAAGCACACGCAAAAATCTAAATCATCAAATTCTGTGGATAGGCGGGTAATATATCAACATGATGCAGCAAAATGCTGTTGAATAGTAATCTAGCAAACAAGCACTGCGATAGACATGTGATACATAGGAATACATGTAAACCAGCGAATAAAAGATCAAAGCGCAAGTAAAAAACGTGAAAAATAACAATAATTTTACTTCATGTTCACTATTCGTCGGAGTGTTAACTTGCATATGAAAAAAATTAAAATATATTAAGCTTCTTAATTCCGCGCCAGTCACACCCACTTGAACTTGGGATAATTTTAGGGTTCTTTCGCCATCTTTTGAAACAAAGCTATATTTCAAGAAGCTTCACCGAAAAGGCTTAATTTTTAAGCGTTATTCGGTGGCAGGAAAACCTACTTGTACCATTTATAAGAACAAATATCCCATAATTTATGGTCATGGAAAAAAAGGCTTCATGCTCTACAAACTAGGTCATAGGTTGGTTAATAGTAAACGACCAAAAGAAAATTTAGTATGACAGGAAAGCTAATACTTTACCTGTTATATCTGATTTAAAAATTTTAATGTAAATGATTTTTTAAAATACTTTGTTTTCTTTATTCAAAAAGTACGTTTCATTCCTCAACATTTTTTGAACGAAAAAAGAATTAAATTACCTTTAAAACGAATAGTTTTCCGAAATGAAGTCTGAAATGCACACGAAGTTCGTTACCATTAGCCAAATTATGACCTCTTTTACGGGTTATCTTCACGGTTTTTGCTGTTTTTGCCGCACCCATAGCTTCTAGGAAAAAGTTTTTAAAAATGTTTCAAAACGATCTCTGTAAGTTTTGGTATGAATTTAAACTGTTAGCAGCGTTTTAGCTAAATCGAAGGTCGTCAGGCAGAAAATCAACATTTTTAATACGTTTAATCTGGAATGGCCGCATATATGTATATAATTGACAAGTTGTTACCGCTGAAGCGATTTTTAATGAAAACAACTGGTTAAGTATACAGTTTATTCTAGACTTTTTTCCAATTTAATGGGATTTCAAATATTTTTACATATTCAACCCAGTAATGCACTTTTATCTTATTTTCTAGTCCAACACATATTTTATGACTATAGGTGTTCTCACCAAATCACAATGCCCTGTCTTTAGACTTTATGCACAAAGATCATGTTTCGTCATACGGCCGGGTGCACGTGCCTGGTGTGTTGATTGCGTGCAAGGCTACAAGTTGAATGGTTATGTAAAGCGCACGATACCAGTAGTTTCGCGACGTGACTGCTTGGAGCTTTGTTTGTGTGGAAAAAAACTCAGATGCAAGTGACTAAAAGAAAGGGTTAAAAATTAATTTATTTAAGAAAATTATGAGTAAAAATGAGTATGAGAAATCCTAGTCATGTTAAGGATGTGTTAACAAGCATTGGGCAGTAGTTTCTCTGTTATATAATAACTGAATGCTAGAATGCTTTTTACTCTTTTAATAAGAAATAGTAAAAAATAAAAGTATAGTCTTCATTTCAAATTAGCCAAAAAAATATTTGATGGGCAATTATTTTATTTTATTTTTTTACAATTTACTCAAAATAAGGAAAATATTTTCATAGAGATGAATAAAAACAACCCACTAACGTTTTATGAAAATTTACTGCAACATCGTTTTCCCTTTTTGTTGATTTTAATTTCGTCTGGGAGCGAATCAGTACTAAAAGTAGAAAGTATAAGATGGGAGAAATTAAGGAAAAATTAATTGAGATCTACTATCGCATACTTTACTTTTTATTCGCTTAAAACCTTTTTCACATTATTTGATATTTCACTTAAAAGTGAATTTGTCTGGACTATGAAATCAGTGTCAATATTCATTTAATGCTCAATGAAAGCAATAATTCTATTTCACATTGCACGCATTTTTACAAGCGAAATTGAAAGGAACATAAATTCAAGTTTGTCGCTTAAGTCTTTTGTAAACCACAAAGCGAAACGACTAGCTACACATTCTTACGCATGACATAAGCGGAAATGTGTAATTAAATTATGAATAGCAGAATTTATTGCAGCTGAAAGTCAGTTGCAACAAAATCACAAAATTGCTAGACTTTAAAGCACAGAAATGGACAAGACAGAAGAGATATTCCGCTTGCAAGCACTAAGCGTTCTATAATAGATTTTTTATCACTTTAAAAGATAAATTCCTTACTAATTTGCCCACTTCCTGCTGAAAAAACGCTGACAAATAATATACCTGGCATTTTAATGGCTTAATATTCCTCGTTGTATGGCTGTGCGAAATATTGTGAGGAAGAATTAAGCGCAAATTATTTCAATAGTCCATAAAAAATACCTCTTATGAAGTTTAATACAATTTTTTTAAGATTTTCGCAAAAATTAATATACAACTATATCCTCATATTCACATATCCACACTATAGAAATGGAAAGTTATTCACGTTTGTTCTATAGATCTTCGGTCTAACACAAATTAGTGGTTATCAAGGCGAAATTAAAAACAATAATTTGAGTACATTTTATAATCATATGACCACAGTGGCGTTGTAGGAATCATGAAGTTTGTTAACGAGATCTTATAAAAATGTATTTTCTCAGCCAAAATACTTACATATTTAATATTTCCTCAGAAATTTCCACAGATCACTAACATTAACGGATAATAGATTCGCCAAAATAATCATTATATTTTAAGGGATGCTGATTTAAGTACAGAGGTAAAAAAATCGTCATAAGAAGTATTTTCTAATATTTGATATTTTAGTACAACAGATGCGGAGCAGAAATTAAAGGCGCACCTCAGCGACCAGTGACCGAACTTGCGTGCAACAGTAACTAATCAGCCTGACATTGGCAAAGCAACTGACAGATTGTCCCGTCCGTATAACGTGACTGCTCTCAACGATGTTAAACAACCAACATATACAAATAAAAATGCAATTAAAAGCTTTTTTGTACTACCTCATACAGTCTGAAGCAAGTTATCTAAGACACAGACACACTCACCAACAATAAACTGCTGGCTCTCTCTGCAGTATTGGTGGTGGCAACATTTGCGCTTGCGAATAGATTGGACTAGTTTTACATTAAATTTACAGTAGCTATTGTAAGTTTTTGTTGTTGTGCACTAATCAGCGTCGGTACAGTTCTGCCGTGTTAGATGATATTATGCAAGAATGCAACATTGGAGCATTTGAAAATTGCACGAACGCACAACAGCAGGCTAATCCAAGGCAAAAATAAAATAATGCAAAGAAGTGAACACAAAGACAATGCAGCTTCTTATGAAACAAACACTGACTTGTTTAGAAAATTACCGCACTCTGAGCTGAGTGGAAATCATTTGCCACATTTGGTGTGGCATTAAACTAAAGTGGAGCTCATTTTGGAGCTGTAAATTTATGTAATTCGCTTACTAGACTTCTGTACTGGCTTCGGTCTTTGCTGTAGAAAATTTATTTTTTTTTATATATTATTCCTCACCACAAAGAAAAGGTGTTCCATGCTTTGAACTTCATTTGACTTCCCTTTAAAATTTTCTGTAACTTGCGAACAGGCAAATTGCGGACCTTTAGTTAAAAAATTTCTGTGACTTCTATATAAACAACTTAAATTCTTGTGACTGGGCCGTTCAAACAAACAGTTTTTTGAAAAATTCAGTTTTTTAATTTCTAGAAAACTTGAGAATTTGCAAATGTCTACCAAAATCTGTTTTTTTTATCACTCAAATCAAATATGTTATCGGTTTTGCTTCTTAAATTTGTCGGTGACAAACAAGTTGCCATTTAGTGACATAAAAAGTGAATGGCAGACCCCACCTTCGTTTTGTATATATTGCTCTTTTCGTTTTACGAAAATAAAATTTCTTTGCAATTCAAGATACATTTAAATTATTTTTTATTTATTTTATTTTATTTTTATTTTACTTATTATTATTGTTAGATATCTTAGAAATCTCATTTATTTCATAACACTGCTTTTGCCATAATATATGTCATACTGATCACCTTAGCACGCGCTAAACCATTTGATCAACCCACTATAGATTAATAAAGCAAAAAATAAATAAAGAAAAACTTCCTAACAACGGTTACATAACTGCAGAATGTTAGAACATTTCAGATAATTGCAACTAATGGATTTTCATGGTTCGTCAACAATTGTATGCTCATCAATTATATCAGAAAATAACGAAAATAACCTCATGTAATAATTGGATATATGTTTGTATGAATACATCCTTACTAAGACCGCTTGGCTTTCTGTGCAAGTCTTGTGTATGATCTTTATTTGGTTTTGAACCGTTACAAATTGCACCAATTTAAAATATGTGGCATAGTAACAAGTTGCGGAAGCAGTAACCAGCTAACAGGTAGGTGTTGTTAGAAAAGCCATAAACCACACTCCTTCACCACGCCGCCGAACGTGACTTTCACGAAATTTGTAGAAATTTTTTATTTTAACATGGAAAATACAAATAATATAAGGTAAATAAAAATTGCAAATATGGGTTGCGGCAGTTCATGATGCTACCATTAGCATTTTGCAATGCAAATAAGAATTTTTCAATATTATCCCGATTTCTTTTATTAGTTTTTATTTGTTTACACCAGAAATAAAATTGAGTTTTTATTTTTTTTTGGTCGAAATTGTTGATCAACTTTAGCTTAAATAATAAGAAAATAACTGTTGTTTACTTGTTTCCATACTATTGTTTTTAACATTCTCTTGGATGCTTATTTGCCCGCTGAGCTATTTGTTTTGATAGCGTCATTATTGTGGTTTTAAGCCCGTTATGTAACAATAAGTTTATTTTATTTTTCATTTTCTTTTTTTAATTTAGTATTTGCCTTTTCCTTTTTTAATATTTTTTATTTTATAATCTGTAAATTGTGGGAAGATCAATTGGTTTTATGTAGCAAAGTTATCAATTTGTTTGCATTCGCGTGGGCGCAGAATCCAAGCCGAGGGCACAAGGCGTGGCCATTTGATAACCTCATTGTTTGCTTATTTGTATTATTGAACTGTGTTGCCTACTGACCACAACGAAGTATACTGGATTTATGGCCGATTATGTGATTGAGAGATTGCTTGCCAAGGCTTCGCCGGCAAATTATTTTTTGTACTATAGTTTCTCTGAGTTTAAATTGGTTGTTAGCTAATTGTTGTGGCATGCACCACAATACATTGTATTTGTTAATCGCATTAACTGTAGCACGAATTTGAAATTCCGAAATTTAAATTGGAAAAGAAAGGCTTGGTATTATACTATACTGCATCTTAGTTCTGTAACTGTGCTTAATCTTTCTATCTTAACTGTTCATTTTTGAGTTTTTCTAGGTAGGCTGTTAGAACAAAAAACAAGATGAGGAATAATAATACACATCCATGGTACCTAACCTAGTTAATGCTTTCGCTGATTAACCGAACCTTATAGCTGTATTAGTCTAATATTGGTAGCAAATATTAAAAATTATAAAGAAAACAGTTTCGCAAGGTGGAAAAAAAATTAGGTATCAGACTTCGCTAATCTGTATTGAACATATAAACTAAAACTATTTGTTATGTAGCATCATTTTACGTTATCTAATACTTAATAGCTTGCAAATTATATCATAACATAAACAACAACTACTATCTAAAACTAAAAATGAAATTTCCTTTGATAAACATCAATATTTTAAATATATTGTCAGTACTTTATCACATTCTAATGATCTGTAAAGGCAATTTTTTCCACTATCCATGGATTGGATCACAATAAACATATCCCTTTACGTAGTGTGACAAAACATTTATCGCTTAAATTTCTATCACATTACACTAACGACACATTGATTATAAACATGGCCAGAAGCAATCACAAGCTGGTTATCTAAGATCTAAGAATTCACTAGCAGAATGCTTTTAATTGAAGCTGTGGCAAGAGAACAAAATCATAAGCACCGCAGTACCGCTGCCAATGTATAGGAGAGAAACTCGCCAGTCAAGCTAACTCAGCCAGTGTCTTCAGCTGAAGACATGCTCTAATCCCTGACAGCATCTGTACTGGTAAACATCAAATTAATGCCACTTCAGACACAGCTAACTACCTTATAATTTTCCTACATTATTTTTGCATTTATATCACAACTTCAAACGTAAACGTACGAAAGACAGGGGAATTAGAAATGTCAATACATTGCAGCATGAATGCATACAATGCAATTTTCTAAAGGAATCAGCAGTTGTGTGTATAGACACACGGTCTTGAAAGGCGTGGCTGAGAGTTCACAGTTGAGTGCTGAGCGCTAGAAGCTTTGTTCTGCGGCGGCAATTGCAATGTTTCCTAGAATTTGTGCAAACAGATAAGCACGCAGCTCTCATTTTCACCATGAGAAAGACACACAGCATCGTTGAGAGTTGCTGGTGGATTGCAGGTGTAGGTGCAAGTAAGACTAAGTAAGGGACTCCATACCTGATGGCAAATTTATCTAATCGACATCGCATTGCAATGTGTGTGCGTTAAAAATAGCATCAAATTATGGGAATGACACAAATATGCTTTACATTGACACACAGCAGGGCGAAATCTTTAGCTTAATCGTTGAGCGTAGGTATATTTAAAGCTGTAAAACAGTAAATTAAATTCTGTTCAACAATCTAAGAGTGCCATTGCGTGTAGAGCAGTTGTGCATAAGCAATTGAAACCTTTCCTGTTGACCAGCAGCTTCACCGTCATCGCAACCATCTTCAGCCATCGTCAGCACTCACTTGTTGTGGAATTTCCGACATGTAACTGACGTCTAACGTGCGCCAAATCACCTTAGGGGTAAGCAACAACAACATAAGCTAGAAGGAGCATATAAGGATATAATGAAGAAAACCGTACTTGCTTTAGAAAGAGACGTATAAGTACAACACGGCTAATAGAAAAAAATCAACGCAAGAACAGGTCCAGAAGCAGACCCATTGTAGTGTAAGTAAATCAAAGCAAACCAAATATAATTTTTAAACATCGGCGGGGGGAATTAAGTATGATTGCCTAACATTGGCGAAATTGGCGGTCGAGGACGTTGGTGGACTGGTGTTAGTTTTGTCGCTGTTTTGGTCTCGGTATGCTAACAAGCGACATTTTCATTATGTTGTTGTTTTTAACTTTTTTTACAACTCAACATTTTAACATTTGTTCTTTTGCTTTTATGTTTATGCTGCCTTAAATGTCGATAGAGCTAACATATATATATATAACTTCTTTGCCAACGTTTCAAAGTCTTAATTCTTAATTATTGATTGAAGGCTAGTTTTATTTAAAATTTTAATCAGTCGCACGGGACAGTCTTTAGGTTGTATCTTTAATTAAATTAAAAGCTACCGATATGTGGGTGATGGTAAGTCTCGGGCCCCAGTTATCAGTAGTGGACTTTCTAGCTGCAGTTGATACCAAAGGCTTAACCAACTTTACACTAGAGAATGTATTCTCTGGTGCCTGTACATCATTTTAAATTTTCTGTATGTCATGGTTGTTACCAAAACCGCTTGTTACAGACTGACAACGAGAAATCAGGCTACCCTACTTCATCTGCACTACCGTCTGGGCCATGACGCCTGCTTCATACAGCCAATTAAATACTATTTTTAAATTTTTATTAAGATCGTAAGCATTTGCATACGAAAACATCTTGCTTTATTTTGATTAATGATCTACATTACCATTTTCTATTATAAAAAACATCTTCAAAGCGTAGGTATCCATTTTTGCATGCTTTTTTGGGTCATTTTTCAATAAATTCCTCATCATGAAGTTCTTTTTCAATTAAATTTGGCGATTTATCAAGACTTGTATTCAGTTGAATGTTTATAAATGGTCACTCATTGCAATTCAATACTAAATTGGATCCACCAAGATAACTGAAGGTACGCATATACTTTGAATTCCAAACCTGTTAGTTTATGATAATTTTGAGAATTTATGAAGAACTGAAAAAGGGCGGAAAAATACTAGAAAGGCTAAACCTTAAATAAAAGAAGATCAAATGCAACAGGAAATCTGGAAACTTCCTGAAAGTTGAAATAAAATAAGAAAATTGAAGTGGAAATAGAAGGTTAATATAATTTCATTCATAAGATCGATATTTGTATACACACATACACACAAACACATGTAAGTTTTAAGAATGCCAACTCGGACGCACCAAACTTGTATTCTCATTGCTGTTATTGATATTTTTGTTGTTTTTATTGGTACTGCTGTGAATTGTAAGCAATTGATCACCACACTTGTTATGTAGGAAGACGTTAGTTGCACAATGCATAGGAATTAAGAAGCATCTTGCATGTAACGGACACACACACACGATCCGCTGGTCAAACTCGTTAGCACAAAAAATCAATAAATTATATCTAACGTTCCAGACTGTTGAACTTTACACAACGGTGCAACACTTAAATCTTTCTCCATAATATTTATGCACATTGTGATTTACTAAGCCATTTTTGCTAAGCTGGTCAGCCGGGCATGAATAGAATATAACATAACTCAATTCATCTGCAGAGAGCGTTAAGGAATTTTCGGATGAGCCACGTGGGCTGCATGCAGCAGCATTGCATGTTTGTGTATTCATAGGCACTCCTATTGCAGGCGTCAAAATTTATAATTGGTCCCGTGGCTTACCGCATTTATTAAAAATAATATGGATCCTAATGATAATAGCTCTCAGAGGCTGCACTCTTGTTGAGGAGGTTGGGTGAATATAAATCAATAATTTTCATTCTAGCAAGTCACAACAAATTTCGTTGAGTTGTGGCAAAAAATGAAATTCAGAAAGCATTATTTGCAATGAAATATTAAATTTATTATACATGACATCCATGACGTTGATTCCTATTTAAACTTGTGTACCATATTTATTTAATTTATTTGTTTTATAATCAGGGCCTTATAGCAACTAAACAAACTTTATTTTTCTCCGAATGTTCCAACGAGTGGAGCCAAATAAATGAAACATAAAAATGTTATTGAAAGTAACATTTCATGTGATAAAGAAATCAGTATGGCTAATAACTTGATCTTGTAATCTTACAACAGCCCAGCAACACAAACCTCGCGTGCTACAAAAATGCCTGCTTTAAAAACAATAAAAATATAGCAACAACACCTTCTATCAAACCTTTGCTAATCTAATTAAATAAAATGCTTACTCGCTTATGTATTTGTGTTCTGTTTTATTGCCCTCATCAGTGAACAGTGTTTAATGGAAGCAAATAGTAATGAGAGGCAATGTGTGCTGCCAAGAATCTTTGATTGCATCATGTACAACAGATTAGTTTTAAATGCATTTTGTAGGAGAAGAAGGTGGTGTTGTCGAAATCACTGAATAATTTTATCTGCATTATCCTTTCGCGCATGCGAGGCGCTTGTGCACTCACAAATACATATGTATGTATATACAGTAAATGCAATGTCTTGGTTCTGAGCACAACTGTTATCTAATTTATAATGTTGCCCACACGCTCTTGTACAGGTGGAACCGAAATCACAAGTGACCAGTAATTTTAGTTTGTAACGCGAGTTGTTTTAGCAACTTTTTATTTTTTTTGCTTTGTTCTTTCTTGCAACAAAAAAACTCATTAAAAGAACGGTTTACTCTTACACTGATTTATAATTAATTTGTTCAACGTTTTCATTCAACTCATTTTTGAAGTTATTGCTCAAACAAGCAGCGAATGGTCAACAAGCTGAGCTAACTACTCAACACCCTGATACAAAACTCAGCTGTGCTCACGCAATAAATTACTGTTGCTACTACAACTAGCCGTTTTTCATAGCTTACAAACACAAAATTATGCGAAACCGAATAAATCTCACACGTACATTTTTATATTACAGGTGTTCTTTGTCGTAGTAAAGTAATGGCAAGGACGTTCACCTTCCCGACTTCAAGTTCCACATGCCCACTTTACACACTTACCCTTGCCTTAAATAGAAAAACTGACAATAATATTTGTTTATGTCAATTAAAATTGAACTTTTCCCAATCGCATCACCTGCAGTTCAAAAATTAACAAGCATAAAGAGTGAACACAGTAACCAAACAGAAGCAAAATTCAAAGTAAATGAAAAGTAGTTATTTGTTGCAAATCAGTGCTGCTGAGGAGCTAGAGTTGAATTGCATTTTTATGTTGCTGCTACTGTTTGCCGCGATGCCAGTTTGTTATAAATAGTTGTTCTTTCCTGCAACTGCAAATATGTACCATAACAAGGAGGCAGACGGCTGCTGGTTAGTAGCCGCCAAGGAGGTAACAAGGAGTGTGGTTGGTCCTATGGCATTTGCTTTTGTTGCACCACAGCTGGATCGTTTGTTGATTAGATCACACTCATACTCGAACTTAATATCCGTGTGAGTGCTTTTCCCCTTCACTTCTTTTTCATATATTTTTTTGAAAATCAATTTCGCTTTGAAAATCAATTATCTTTTAGAAATTGAATACTTTTATAATAGTTTTAATTAAATATAAATATATAAAATAATATATATCTTTAATCGATACAACAATCGGTTATTTTACGAAATTCGGCAACATTTATTCGAAATATTAAATCACGAAGAAAACCGTAACAATGAAATTCGCTCCTGAAAATGAAAAATTTAAATTTATTTCCCTTGTCTAAACTAAACTATTGAACGTCATATCAATCGCCACTTTTAGGCAACATTAATTTATTGCATTTATTGCGGCGAATTTCTTATTCCACCTGCTTCTATAGACAAGTAAACGAACTCCCAAAGATTTAATGCATCTGTTTTTATAGCACAAAAATATAAAAAAGTTTTTGGCATGAAATATTACAACGATGTACTACCGTTAAAAGAGCATATTTCAATTATCTGCTAATCAGAGCTCAGTAAACCGTAAACCCGTCGGTTTACTTAGTGCCATAAATAGTAAAATTGGACGGTATAAAAAGTGTTCTGTGTCTGTTGCAATACTCTAACGATACTGATGGCAGATTAATGAGGGATAAATTACAACAACACCGATAGCTAAAGAGGAGCGGGGCTGTTCGTGGGGATATACAATGTAGCAATGAGTAATGTATGCTTATAAAGTACAAACACTCGTCATACACTAAGCTATTTCGCCTGAGCTTCCTAATATCAATTTAAAACAACACCTTACTTTTTTATGTTTTTACTATTTCATTGTTATTATTTTTCATATGCACCACTGTTAGCTATACCGTAAACCATTTTATTTTTTCTCTTTCTCTTTGCAGATTGGCCAACTTTTATCGCAGCATAAAATCTTGAGAACTTTCTGAAAGAATCGCATTAGCCTGACCGGGTTTCACGCATTCCAGCAACACTGCTGTTGATTATCTCGAAAATAACTGCGATGATGAGCCTATGAAAACGGTAGATTCGCTCTCTCAGAATATTTGCCGCATTGATAAGTGTCGTGAGTTATGTTTGAGTCCGCCATTCAGATAAATGCGGCAGCATAAATAGGCAGACGAAAAAACATACAGTTGAGACAAACGGGCGCAAAAATTTAGTTGGTAAAATAGTGACAGAAAAAAATATCAGGGTAATAAAAATAATAAAGGAATGTCTCGTAAATTTTTCACTTTCAAAGATTTTCACTATTTACCTTCTACTTATGACGTTATATCTCAAGAACTTATTTTTGAACAGTCTGTATGGGAGTTGTAAAACACTGCCCTCTAATTTTTGCTTTGGAGAAATAAACTGGTAATCAAATTTTATAATCTAAAGCTTAGTTGACCAACCTGCTTCTGCTGCTTATTTTTGTGTGCTTTCTGGTCGCTATTCAATTATTTGACAATGAATGCCACTGTAGCGATTACAATGGTAAGCAGCTCGACGTAAACCGTTATTCGATTAAATTCCAATGTTCAAGAATATCTTTGCTTATTGTAGCAAAAGCCTACACTGAAATATTAATAAATCCAAAAGCGTTCGCTATGCCAGATGTTTGTTGACAACAAATGATATTTGTTATTGCCAGCACATTAGCAGGAAGATTTGGTCAATAACATTAAATCTTATTATTCAACGACGACTAGGTGGAAAATCGTTCAAGAAGTTTCGCAATTTATTATCATTTCGTAAGCAGTCAATATTTATAAAAAAAAGGATTAATTTTATGTTTCAAGATATTCCTAGTTTTATTTAATTTAACTTCACTTAGCTTTATCCAAACGGAAAGCTTGTCAGCTAAGTTGAAATATATGTAATTAGTGTGTAATGTATGTTTTTCGATATATTTGGTAAATAAAAAGTGATTTCCAAACTTGTATTAAAGTGTTTTTATTTATTTGGAAAAATTATGATAAACTGTGCTCAAAGTAAGTATAAAACTACCCAGAGTTAATCCGTATTATTTTCGATGTTACTAGAATCAACCTAGGACCTAAAATATTGACTACACTAACATAGACAATACGAATATATACCACTTGTCGGTAAGTACAAGTGTCCTGGAGAAAATTACAACAATCCTTCAATTCATGAAGAATAGAAATGGGTTGACTTAATAGGTTATTGCGAAAGAAAGCCAAGTAAGTGTGAAAACCCCATTACTGGATAAAAAATATAAAAAATTGTATCTGGTGACCAAAACAAGGTTGCGATGTTTCAGTTCGGAATAACAAAGCTTCGTATAATTAAAACGATGATATTCCTTTCCCAATCAGCCGCTACAGATTGAAGAAACTAGTTCTTTGAAATTAATAAAACAAATATAATAAGATTCTAAATTCGCCAAATCAAGTCGAAATTTTAGCTGGTGATTTATTTAAAGCAATTATGGATAAACTCATGAAAATCAAGACAAAAATAAGTAAGTACTTAGTATCGCCGTAAAATTTTCTATTTCAGAGATTTTTGATGATTTGTTTATGTTGAAAGACAACGGCTAGCAAAGCGAGAAAAAATTATAAAGAAAAAAAAAGATAATAATAATAATATATAATATATTTTAACTACAATAAAATGCCTACAGAGCTCGCTCGCATCACCTGTAATAACAGGAAGTTCGTTTAAAACTGAACATGTTTCACAGCATAACAACTCGTGAACTTACTAACTAAGTTTGACAGTTTGGCAGGAGTGCTGATCCTACTGGTTAAGGACCTTCACTTCTCTTTTTTGATAGCGCCGTAGCTTAATTCTATCTAATATTGTTCCCGTCTATAAATAGTTTGAGAAGAAAAGCTAACTTCTCTGCAATACTGATGATAGCAGTGAAACTGCAATATTATTTGCAGCAGTAGGAAAATTAAAAAAAAAATTAAATTTCCACTGTCATTTGCGAATTATAAATATACTCATATATACATACATACATTAAGGATATCGGTGTAAATACTTAAATATGAGGACAATTAATTTTGATTGAACGCCTTTCCTGAAACTGATCTGAGTTTTGCTAGCCATCTGTCACTATGCAAGTTCTATTGGTCATTTGTCATCCTGATCGCTAGTTTTGGTATGTAAATATAGTATATGTATAGCAAAAGTAAACGTCCTATGCAATTACCGAAGATTAATGATTTTACTGATTAATTGTAGTGATTACTGATACATCCGCGCTTATTTTTACAGGACAACTGCCGGAAAATGGTTGATGTTCATTAAAAAGCAATTTATACATGTAACCTGCTGATCTTAGCAGCGCGAAATGCAGTAATTGTACATATAAATTTGAATGCATAAACAATTCTCGCTCGTCAAAGATGGACACCAGCAAAGAGAAAATTCGCTTTATTTTACAATTTTTCTTCGATCAAGGTTCCGTTCCGGTAATTTCGATGTCAAAGATACCCCACGCGTCGGGTGGCCTGTTGTCGAAAATTGCGATAAAATCATGGAAATAGTGGAAACAGACCCTCACGTGAGCACTTATTTAATTGCTGAGGAATAAATGATAAGCCAGATAATCGTTTGGAACCATTTGCATAACCTTGGATTCAACAAGAAGCTCGATGTTTGGGTGCCACACGAACTAACGCAAAAAAACATGATGGACCGAATTTCCATCTGCGAATTGCTGCTGAATTGCAACAAAATACCAATTTCTGTAGCGTTTGGTGACTGACGATGAGAAGTGGATCACTTACGGCAAGCGAAATCGGTCGTGGTCGAAACGCGGTAAGCCGGTGGAAACGGTGGCCAAGCCAGGATTGACGGCCAGGAAGGTTTTGCTGTGTGTTTGGTGGGATTGGCAAGGAATCATCTACTACGAGCTGCTCCCCTATGACCAAATGTTCAATTCGACCCTCTATTGCCAACAACTGGACCGCTTGAAGGCAGCACTCATCCAAAAGAGGCCATCTTTGATCAACAGAGGCCGAATTGTGTTCTATCAGAACAACGCCAGGCCACAAACGTCTTTGGCGACGCGCAAGAAGCTCCAGGAGCTCGAATGGAAGGTCATAATGCACCCACCTTATATTCCGGACCTGGCACTAAGGGATTACCATATTTTCCTGTCTATGGCGAACGCGCTTAATGGTGAGAAGTTGGCCTCAAGAGAGGCCTGTGAAAATTAGCTCTCCGAGTTTTTTGCCAATAGGGATGCAGCCTATAGTGAAGTTGGCATCTCCTTGGCGACGAGTTTACGAACAAAACGTCGCATTTTGACTTAAATCGGACAAATGTAAACAAAGTTATCATATTTTGAAAAATCAATAAAAAACCGAACGAACTTCTTACTTGACCTAACATAAGGAGCACAATTTATAAATTATTCAAATACAACAAGTATACACGTATAAAACATAGTCTTTCTAATCCATACAAATTATTTGTAAGTATATATTAAATACCAATGACTAAATGACTAATCAAGACTCAATTTTATCTAAAATATGCACCGTTAATTTACAATTCCACCTATAGTTAATTGACAATAATGCAGAAGAAAAGACGCATGTTCAGCTCTCATACTCAATGTCATTTCGGTGCATTTGTTCACTCTAATGTACCTGCTTACGCCATTAAGGAAATATTCGCAAAAGATAAGAGTGGCAAACAGGGAAAGGTGCAGACTTTCGTACAGGTGAATCAAATACTGCCACGATGAAATACCATCGACATTCCTAAGCCACACGGAATAAACACAAAGCCGAAATGAACAAGTGCATATATTTGTTTGCAAGTAAGCTTAGGCAAACATAAGCTCAACGTCAATTCGCCAATTGATAAGCTCCTGCATTCCGTATTTTGTTCTTCGATAAATAGTAGAAATAAAGCAAGAGAGAAGTGATGCAGCTGCAGAGGTGACTACTGATTGCAGGCTTTCCTTTCGGATGCCTTCGCCAAATGTCAATTTCCATTTTACATGTTGAATCTTCTTTTATGAATTTCCTGGATGATAAAAGTAAGCACAAGCTTACAGAATAAACAAGCTGTGAGTGATAGATAGAAGTCTTTCAATAATGTGCAATTAATATTTTTTCAATATATAATAAATTATAATATTGGAAGTGAAACAATTAAAATCATGCACGGGAACCTACAATTTAAGATTAATTCATTTTTTATAGAATAATTTACCAAGATAGAATTAGTGCTCTGCTCTGCGAGATATGACAGTACTTTCTATTACTGGAAAAGGAGCATTTAGTTGTGCCACTTTGGTTAATTAATGAAAAATTTGTAAATAATCGCATGACTTTAGCATAATCCTAAAAAATTCATTAAAAAGTTGTACTCAGATATCATAACTTAAATATATGTACCATACATATAAGCTCATTTATACTTTTACATTAACGCTGATAGTAGCTGATACTAAAAATAGCAAATTTATTCACAACATTTTTCCTGTACATGCAGCAATATGCTTGTAAACGACACCATTAAGACACGAGTAATACAATACACTTGTCCTAAAACATCATACCCGTTAATTGTGGTTGTTTACAACACTTATATTTGCTTATAAATATCCTGCCACAACCAATTAGCACAACATACAGTAAATTTATAATGTTTAGTGCTCGTACGTTTAGTCAACAAATTAATCAAATTGCTTCGATATGACTGCGAGGTCTATGGAGCCTTGCAAAGACCACACGCATGACAAGGTGCAAGAAGGATGTCGCTGCCATTTACATAAACAACATGTCCGGTAATCAAGTAGCACACGAAGCTATAGAGCGAATAATGTTTTTTAAATATATCATGCAGAGGGGGAGATTTTGGAAATAAAAAAAAAATTGTAGCAACATCAATTCAAAAGATAGCATAAAAAATAAGTCAAAGTCAAATTAAAAATATTGGAGCCCTATTAAGCTTTAAAATCTAATAAGTTTTTTCTGAAAGTCAAACCAGGATAATGAAATATGCCTCAAAATATCATTCAAAACTTAAAAAAATTAAATTGGTTTACTCAAGGTTTATTAATAAATTTAATCACTTGAAATATGCAAATAAAATTATATTCAGCGGCATATAATTAAAAACAAAATAAAATCAAAGAATCACAGCCACCCTTAATACCTCTTAATACCTTCTAAACAAAACTAAACATTTTATGGTATGCCACAACCAGACATTTCTTGCAGCTAATGCGATAAAGCCACCATTGATGCCACCTTTTCCATTAGCATTAACTCATATTTAGATCTGACGCGCCTTTTACAGTAATGGACAAGAGTATGTATGTTTGTGTCAATAATTGCAGATAATTTTATGAATAGAAGCATTTAGGATGCTTCATCATGTCCGATTAAATTTGCAGATGCAATAAGCCCTTGCGGCAGCACGCTGACAAATAAGCTCATTTGCGTTTTTAAGTAGTCTTAAAAGCTACAGTTAAATGCTAAGTAACAGATGCTCAAATAAAAGTTACTTAATGAGGAGTAATAAATGTAGATGCAATGATGAGTAGCAATAAAAGCATAATAATTAAATAATAATAATGAAAACTTAAGAACTTAACAATCGGAGGAGACTCGGATTAGTAGATTAAGAAGGTATTAGAAGTACTTATTAACCTGATTAAGGATGAGGATGATCAGCTGACTTTGGTTGAGGGTCAATTGGAGCAGGTCGAAGCATATTCTACAACAAGGGCTTTTACACTATAATTCTTATGATTGATATTAATTTTAGTTCAACCGATTTTTTATTAATTTATTTATTTTTGCTTTCGTTTTTCCTCACTAGGATCACCTACTTAGCTACTGTCAAACCAGTTTCGAATTGAGTTATTTTTTTTTTTTAGAATTAATATATTTTTCATTTTTACAGACGCACTTGAGCCACTATGTCGGTGGCCTTTGAATTTTGTAGTTAAGTGGCCCTTACTTTTATTGCCAACTTTGCCATGGAGTTTTTACCTATTTTTGCTATTTTTTCTTCTACTCTTTACAGCTTACTAGCAACAACTGTCGGATTTCAATTACCGCAATTCTCTTTATCGTTTTGTATGCCTCTGATGCTCACATTTTATTTGCCAATCGCGTGGCGTATATGTTAAATGCCGCCGCGCATGCGCAAGCACAATCACAACATATTTATTCGCCTCAGCAATTCAAAAGTCACAATGTTATTCATGCACACTGTGTGCGTGAAATTTCAAATAGTTTCGCTTGCTGCTGTCGCTGTTATTTTTATAGCTTTTCTCACTCTTGTTGTTGCCACTGTTGTAAACTCCGCTGTGTTTTTGTATGTAAATATTCTTTCCATCCGAGCGCCATTTGCCTTATTTCCAGAAATGCTTCCTCATATCATTTATCAACTTTATTCCCCAACCTTTCTTCGGCTACTGACACTATTTGTAATTGCCAACAATGTTGCCTGCAGCAGATGAGAGTATCAAATGCGTTTGCCTCACAAGACACGTCCCTTGCAGCACAGAGCGTATTTTATTATTCGCTGATAGACAGACATGCCTCAGTACGTCATTTTTTGGACTTTGTTTGCAAAGGTTGACAAGAAATGAGGAAATCACAATAAAAAGCATCTCGACTTCCCTATGCCGCACTAAGTGGCTGTTGTTGTGAACGTTTTTGTTGCTATGTTGAGTAATACTTTTGTGGTAAATTGTTTAAACTGGGAGTTTTTTGTGGATGCAGCTTACTATATTGCTTAATAGATTTTTATCAAACGGTACTCTTAACGACGATAAATGATGCAAGTGTTGAATAATGGTGGTCTTTGGTGGCATCCATTGTTTTTTATGGTTACTGTTGTTCTTCTCTTTGCTTTGGCTACCTCATGTTCATTGTAGCTATATATATGTAGATATTGAATTATTAAAAGACAAGAGATGTACTATAACGGTATTTATTAGAACATTATGCATCCGGTAGAAACGAAAGCGGAATGGAGAAAATATTTAGTGAAATATTACAAAAAAATAGAAATTTTATCGAAGGAAAACCCAGAAGATCAGGGAGTCTTAATTATTTGTTCCCAGAGGGAGTACACATCTTCACTAAGATTTTCAACTTTTCTGTAGTCAAACTAATTATATATGTGGAAACAAGGACGAATTACCCACTACTGTGACTCGATGAATGAGAGAAGTCTAGAGAGTAGAAATCAATTATAATTCAAAGAAAAGCAATCCAAGGACTGAACAATGCTTTAAAAGGTGTTCGGGAGATAAACGAGCATCGTAGGCAAAATAATTGGATTGAGCTGCGTGGTAAGAATTTCAAAATCAAGCACCATATGCCTATCCTTTAAGCAATACATCTGCTCACGATATTTTGTACAATACATTACATCAAAATATAAATCGTCTTGTGGTTCGATTACTACTTCTTCCTACCTGCACACCTTCTTGGGTGACTTGTCGGAAGTTTAATCACCTGTGTGACAACATATCGCTGAAGAAGATGTCAAGATGCCGCTTTCTTTTTCATTTAAATTAATAATTTAAAACCTGCTATAACTTTAACGGAAATCTGCAATTAATATCCTTATCCAAAGAAAATCTTACGGAGAGATTTTATTGCAAAAATTAATTTAAATTTCTGTAAAATAATATTAATGAAAAATAAATTTTATTCGTAGAAACTTCTTGTTGATCCAGCTCGTGTTCTTCTACACTTCCTTCTTGTTGCTCTATAGCAATTATAAATAATAAAATAAAAGAAATTGTTTTATTTGCTTAACTTAATCACCATAATTATTATTAGAGAAATGTCGGCGCTTCAAACCGTCATTTAGTGCTTCTGAGCTAAAGTTGGGCTAAGACTCAGAAAGAAATTATCGTTGCGTGCTTCGTCAATATTTCGCACTAATCCACTCAATTAAATTAAAATAAATTCATAAATCTTTCCTGTAATTATAGTGCAGAAGAGCCAAGTAAGGGTAAGTATGCAACAGCTGAAGTTGCAGAAGCAGACGGTTCTAGACATGAGTGATTCACTAATACAGTGGCGAAGCTGTAAATATATGTACATATACAAGTTTACATTAATAGCTACATCTGACTCGAACAGCCTGAGACAAGTCGGCAAGTGATTATATTAGAATTTATAAACTGTAATCTGCACACGATGAAAATCCAAATTTTTTTTTATATAACAACAAAAAATTACTGTCTACTCCGCTATTGCAGCTTCATCAATTTTACCACTTTCTTCTTCTAAATTCAGCTGCCGCTAGCTAAGCGCCATTATTATCGACACGAACGTACGATTTTAGATCAGACATATTTGCATATAAGATGAAAATCCTAAGCTCAAGTGTTCACGAAATCTGCAGACTTACATCTGCTGTATTTGCTTCCATTGAGGATGTTTTTGAGCATGAAAAGAACACATTCAGATATTAGTAAAGTATTAATAGTCTGTACGTTTCGCGGATGGCAATAAAGTCGAATGGGAATATTTAAAGAGTGAGTATCGGTTGCTATTACAAGGAGCCGTCGGAGAGGGAGAACAATTTTCTTAGTATGTTTGTATATTTGTCTTACTGCACGCAATACTCGCACGAACTGAACACTTCAAGTGTTGAAACACTCGTTTGTAAATCCTCTGTTGTACTGTTGTGTGTATGTAGAAGGCCACAAGTAGCAAAAGCATCTGTCAGTTGATGGAGGAAGTAGTTGAGTGGCGCAAGTGCAAGTGCGTACAAATAAACGCCACATGTGGTCATCGTCAATATGCTGCATATAAGTATATACGAATACCTACATATGCACAGGTAGATACATTTCCTGATTACTAAGAATTTCAGTAATGCTTTGATGGTTTGGTCCCACAGTGGGCTAATGTATGTCTCATATTAGTTCTTGATATCAGAATAATTCCGAAAAAAAGAAAATAACCTTTGAAATACCTTTTATGATACGGTGACTTCTGCCTTCCTTCGTACTTCATCAGTTTATTAAGTTCAGTTGAAGAAGGCTTACTATTGACGGCCTGATCTATAGACACGAGCGCCGTTTTTGCATAGATACTGTCTAGTTACTCCATCTAGAATAAATCAGGTCTTAATTGACTTCCCTAGTAGCCACTTGTTTACCTTCACTGTTGACTTATATGTTTCAAGTATCCCTCAACACTACATCAATATATTCGTGTTTTGGCCTGACTTTATTATGAACGGAACACACGCCTTAGCTTCTGGGATAAAGGGTTTCCTCAGGCAGCTAGCAGGTGGATTAGCAGTGCGTGCACAGTTGGTCTTGTTTGTGCGCAGCATCAACAACCAAACGTTAGTCACAACGAACAGAGAGATAGCAGAAGTTGTATACAAAATATAGACAAAGCAAAAAAAGTGTCACAAAGTGTTATCTAGCAATGAGCAATTTGTTTATGCAACATAGCAAAAGATGAAGTAAGTTACTCATGAAACTTTGTTTACATAACTGTATATTTTTACTCTGATGATTTTATTAAAGCACCCAAGAGATGGGCACCCCCTCCGTGGGATATACCGAAAATTTAAAATACATCTCCATACTTCATCGATGCCATGAAGGCGCTTTTGTACCCATGCAGATGAATAGTCAAAATCTCAATTTATTACTAAATTATTTCGGTTGCTAAAATCTCTCATTGAATTATGTAGTTAAAAAAAAACAAAAAAACCTTAAAAAAATGACACAAGCAAGTGCCATGCTAAACAATTACAAAAATGAATGGAACACAAAGAATCATCTGCAGGTAAGTTTTGTCAGCACTTTTCTTTAATCATTATTTAAATCTGTGATCTCGATGAGTGAATTTCTTCTAAACCTATTCTGTGAATTATTAAATTAAATCCGTTCGATCGGGAGAAAAGGATTTCCAAAAATCCACAAAATATTTCGATCCCAAGTGCATTGTTGTTCTAATAGACATCATCGGTGTATATTTATTTAGTATTCTTACCGGTTTAACGAACCGAATGTAGACTAAAACCAATGTAGAATTATCGCTTTGATTGTATTCAAGTAAAAAATTAAAATCAAATCCTAATTGGATTGCTACCAATAACCAATGGGGTTATGTCCATACAAATATCTAGGGAAATTAACAACTCAATTCCCATATTCATACATATATGAATATCTTCATTGTTGGTACGTAGTGTATCCGCAAAAAATATTACTCCTATCAATGGTTTTCAGTTTAGTCTTATGCGACTGTGTTCACATTCCAAAGCCCAAAGAGAGAATTCCCAATTATCTTAATACTGTAATTTATATATAGAGGCGTTTGTGAACGACTGGAGACCATTGTCGCCGCTTTCGTTTCACCAAGGAAATTCCTGATGTCACACCACGCCTATAGGAGAATTCATTAACGCCTTTTCGATATATGTATATACCTATATATTGCAGTATTGCTTTATTGTTAAGAAGATTAACTTACTCAATTATTTATGTCCTTATAAGCATGGGTATATGGGTGTTGGATGATCAACCAATAAATTTTAAATCATTAAGCCACATTTATTAGTAAACTTATTGCTGCCAAATAAAAACATAGAAATTTAAAAGAAAAATATTAGATTAAAACTGAAGTTCTGCGTAAAGATGATTTCGATTGATATATTTTTTAAGAATTTTTAAAGGCTGTGTATACTTGTATCGAGAGCCAGTCACAGCCAGGATTGTGCTGAAATTAAGAACGGTAAAAATATAAAGTTACCTATTTATTTAAAACTCCCGGCGAATATTTTTTGATGCAGAAAAATAAATAGGTAGTGTCAATTTACACAGAATGAGAAAAAAATCGTTTTCAAAACACTTGAAAGGTTTTTGCGTTTCAATTTTGATTTTTTCTTTTCGTTAACACTTGACGGAAATACTGTCCACCTCCTCATCAATTAAAGATTCCACGCTTTACATTTTTACTTCAGCTGGTCTTTACTTATCAACTGCTGGCTTATTTATGACGAGAGAATGACAAATGAATGAAGGAAACTAAAACGACTTACGAAGTCAGAAGCTCTCGTTATGTTGCACAAAGCTAACTGACCACTACGACGTTAATGCAATATGTCGGACATTCCAGTAGCAAATGTCATCAGTGTAATCCAAGCAATGCACAGGATAACGTGGCAAGCAGGATAAGGTTAGGTGATCAGTCATAACAGAAATTGATAATGAACTAAAATACACATTTGGTAGAAAGAATTATGCTTGTAATAAATGCAGCAGGGTATGCCAAATACAAATTATAGTCGTTGTTGCATGCAGCATTAAATTAACTAAAATTTAATTATTGCGAAATGTTTTGGAAGTTATTTTTCATAAAAAAGGGGATTTGATAGTACCACAGTGCGTATACGTAACGAAACTATTTTTACAAGTCCAATCAAGTAATATCTAAAATGAATTTCATTGAAAAATATGGTATTGTCATTGTGATATAATAATTAAATAGCATACTTACCGCTTACTTCATTACACAATGAAATTAAATTTAACCTTTTTGGTACCGGAGGCCGATATATCGGCTCTAGCTGCACTCGCTACAAGTTCCAGAGCCGCATTTAATCGCTATTCGCTCCGGGAAAGCTTTATCTCAAACCAAATTTGTAATACGATAAAAATGATGTGGCGTTGGGTTGTATATTTATTTGCGTTATGTAATGCTTTATATCTTGTTGGAAAACACAATGCAAAGTATCAACTTCACACTCATTAGTTTATAACAAATTATGATGAAAAGATGATATTTGTTTGTGTAAATACGTTTTGTATTAGGGAACTCAAATTTTATTTTTATTAAATATTTTCCAATGTGTAAAAACTAGTATCTCCATTTTGTTTTGTATTTCATCCCAAATATAGTGCATTGACTCACGTAAATATTGTATTGCGTTCGGCTTTTATTGGCCTTTTCCCGAACCATTTTTCGCATAGTCATTTTTTTTCCGCGCGGCACTAAAAGGGTTAAACCAATTTTTTTAAAAAAAAGGGCAACCCTAATTTTCCTAAACGCACACTTGAGCTTAATCTTTTTGATTTTTATATTTCAATTACATAGACACGCCATGATGCAATGGAGTCTTTTAATTACATTTTACAAATTACAAGTGCCGCTCACTGGTAGCGCCTTTCTACCATAATCAACCAAATGCAACATCACAGAAGGTAAGATTATTTTCTCTTTCTTCTTTCAAAGTTGCTTTTGCGAGTTGGTTGGGATCTGCTGGGCTGTTGCACATGAAAAACTCACATAAATCCCCAAATCGATATTCCAACGACTCCTTGAACATTAGACGCCTTGGCTTGAATAGGCATATCATAAGAGCTATATATATAAAAGAATAATTTTTGCCACATAATGTCTTAGAGGTATATGCGGAGCTCCCTCTAACGAACTGGAAATTATTTTAATACATATATGTATACTCGTAAGTATAGGAATATTCAGCTTACTTTTGTATGTACATAGATATGTACCGGCGCTACTGATCATTTTTCATCATTAACCATCACACTCACATACCGAACTCAAACAATTTAAAAAAGGAAGAAATAAAAGAGAAGTGTTAGCATAAAGCCAAATCATCCACTCGTGTATCTGATGCTCATGCGCGCACACTGATTATCGCACAATTGTAAAATTATACTAAAAATTTACTTTAGCCATTCTACCATAAAAGTGCATAAGCATTATTAAGTCGTAATTATTTTTTTAAATATTTCCAATACGCTCGTAATAAGCCAAGCTCCTAAGTGGAAATTTTTCTTGCCGCATAGGACAATAATTGGGTGCTCCCACTAACACAGCTCACATTCCAGTCATTAACAAAAAAGCGGGGTTGCATCATCATCATCATCTTTACCACCGATGGCATAGAATTTTGCTCACTGGAAGATCTTTGTCAAAAGTTTTGTTGAATCTATTAACTGGTGCTCAAATGTACACTTTTTGGTGCAAGACGAGTACCGTTCATCACATCACCACAAACAATCTTTAGAAAATATATTAGGAGAATCAGGAGTAGGAAATAAATATTTATTTATTTAAATGTTTTTTTTCTTGATTTTGTCATTTACATGTAAAAAAAATTCTCTAAGCTATAATTCCAACGTACACGTAAAGAATCAAACTAGTTAAAACCAACCAAAAGAAAAGTGGTTATTGACTCCTGCATTGCAAGTCCTCTGAATTTCTTAGCTGCTTACATAATTTAGTTTAGTATCTTCTTGTAATATACAAAGCCTCTAGCTGTTGATACAGTCAATTCTGCCAATGATTACAATCTAAATCATTATTTTGGCTCTGGAGAAGTAAACATGAAATTTATTCCCAGCACGAAATTGCTTAATTTTAAAGGAAAATGCAAGGAGATTACAGCAGTAAGTGATATTCAAACCTACATACTTATGTACACGTACATTTATATAAACAATTGAAAATAAATATGGGCTGGTCTTAGGCGAAGCAACACCATCAAATCATATATCAAGTCCCAGCTCCGAGATAGGATTGTAATGTTATTCTACATACATTCATACAAATATAACATATTTGCAGCAAAGTCATGTATTGTATATAGTCTTACCTTTTGCTTTCACAAACACATATAAAGTCATGTATGTATGTAACGATCAAGAAATTGAGGTATCAACAATTTGTCCAGCCGCTTCGTTGTTGATTTGATTTCCTTTTATTTGTGGTTAGTTTTAGATTTTTGGCCGAAGGGCTTTAGAAACAACTTCATATCATCGAAGTAGGTATTGAAGTGATGTGATTGTCTGATTACAGAATATTGATTTAGTGTGAACGTAATGGCCCTTGAATCACTTAATTATACTGCAGTTGCGGATCAAGCCAAACATTTCAATGACTACTAGTTTATGTAGAGTTAATAGATATATTCACTAGAAACGTAATTTTAATGAATTAATAAAGAGATGAAATCCCTTTAAATTTAATCAATAATATCAATATTTTTTTTTTATGAAAGAGTTGTGGGAAGAGAAGAATGTGTCAGTAAAATACAAGGCACTATGACCTTAGCTCGATTTATTCTGATCTGTAGACCATTGAATAAAAGTTTCCTTTCGAGCTAAGTTAGACCATCACGGCCTAAGAACTATTTTTCTCTTCCGACTTTAATTCTAAAATCAAGCAAGAGCTGTAAATAAGTTAAGTTCCTCATTCTCAGTCCAATTACATTTGCCATTTGGAATGCATATTTGCTCGCATGCAACAAACAGTTAAATTAATTATTTGAAATCATAATCACCAAAGAGCTGATGACATTACAACAACAATATTAGCAACACATAAAACAGTAATATTCTGTTGCCAGAAGCAAAACATAATGACATCAGCGAGCTTGCAACAGCAAACAACCCGTGATTATCAGCATGAAATCACAGAATACACCTGCTGTGTCAGCTTAAGCACACTCGTATGAGTTACATATGTGCCTACCTAAACAACTACATATTTGTTGAAGGTGCAACCAGCTTTGCTTAATGTGGAACTGCAATGTTTGACATTATCGTAAAGGGAAAATCTGTGAAAATCAGTGCTTGCAACCAAACTAAAAAGACACACAAACCAACGAGCACTAGACACGCAAAATAAATGGAAGTTGTTTGGCATTGTTGCGGTTGGTGTCAATGTAAGTGGAAGTAGTGGAATCATATTGCAATGTCCTAATTAACCTTCTATGGTTTTGTCGTCCCTTCTTCGAGAGAGTTTACAGTTTTATTTCAGACCATAAATTGACGCTGAATTTGCCACTACTTCGGAAGTATTTTTGAAGACGCTCAACTTATTCTAAATGTTGTCAAGAAAGCATCTAACTTCATATAACCACAGACTAGATTAGAATTTTTTTAAATCTTCAATTAACTCTCTTAATTTTCTATTGAGCTCATTGGCTTCGAATGAATGGTCTTCGCCATATTTTTTTTTTGCCGATTTTGGAATAAATTCCTAGTCTTATTTAAAATACTCCGCCTCCGTATTCCTAGAACTATAACTATTTAGGAAATAGTATTAATTAAGACCTAATTTGATTGTTTAATTTAGTAATTGTCTGAGCGATTCTTCATTTCTCAAATTGCTGCGGCTCCCGCTTCTTCGATCAATGAATCGATAGATCCCACAGTTAGGAATATTTTTGTAAACTCAGAATTTCTTTAACCTTTTTATTATCATATCTACCATTCTAAGCCTTGCTCAAATCCACGAAAAAGCCGCTTGAGGAAATAATTTGTTTTCTTATCTCTGGAAAGGGGATTAAAGAACCACAATAAATCCTGTCAACAATAAGCATTTTCAACTTTATGGCTTTCCACGTACAGAAGGGCTTGTTAGCCTGTTTCAAGGTGACTGATATTATTCTAAAAACTTTATCACTTGCTTCCTTATCGAGTTTCGAACCAGTGGCTCTTCGTATTAAATAAATGCGACGGAGATTTACAACATAAAAGTTCATTCATTCAACTTTCGCTGTTTCTAATTTATTCATTGGATGTGGCAAGTGATTAAACGTAGAGCAACACCGTAAGTTAACTGATCAACTCAGTGGGTGCACGTTGAAAGTATTTGAACAAGTTCCAACAAAAGAATTAGCTCTGCATAAGAAGTACCTTTAAATGAAAGAATAAGTAAATCTTAAAGCAAGAGCATAAGGTGTATACATTTAATGTATATTTTATTTATATGGACATGCGTGTGTTGCATAACAAATTATTTATGGCTTCCCTGTGCATGCGATTGTTGTATAACGGTAGAATATTTAAACTGAAATTGAATCACCTCCACGCTACACTGCTCAGCCATTCATTAGGTGGCATTTTAATGGTTTTGCACTCAAAGAACGTGGAAACAGCACGCGTGTGTGATTCGCCGTTGGAGTGTTGCCAACACTGTTGGTGTCTATTGTCCAAGTCGGCATAACAGGTTAATTATGCAATTGAAATCAAAGTTTTACATACGTACATATGGTGCACGTACATATGTTCCACGCATGCAAAAAAAAAAAAGAATTATTCCAACATTTAAATTGGTAATTTGCGTATCAGATTAGTTCAAGTGTGTTATTTGTGCTCTTTTACCGGTTACCTTACTCTGTAAACACATTTTTGAAATAAGGGTGTCCAATTGGGCTACGTAACTAAAAACTAAGTTTTGATAATTTTTTTCTTTTAAATTTTTTAAATTTTTTTTTCTAATAAGTCATTTAAGACTTGAGCCAGGTTTGAAAACTGAAAGGCAGGGATTCGAAAATTTTCCATATTTAGAGATGCAAAAACCCGAACAACATAAGGTTGATTCATTAGCTACTCGACTTTTATTCCAATCCATGGAACTGGTTTCAATATTAAATATTAGTATGATTTCTTCATGCCACTTCATAACTTATATAATATATGTTTATTTTTGTTATTTATAATTGGCGGCTTGTATCCGCCAAAGCGAAGTTTCAAGGCTAAAATGTTTTCAAACCAATAGAGGGATCCATAGTTTATCTTAAGCCGCCTCCAAGAAGCCGGTGGATTTTTTTAATGAGATATTATTTCACGCCGAGAAGCGACCGCTCTAAAATTTAGGACGTTGGGCCGGCCAACGTTGGAACCTACGACCCTGATCATGATAGCACTCAATACCACACTGCTAATGACCCTTCCACTTCACTAGACTTCATCTCCGAATACACTAAGATGGCTAACATTGAATTTTTCACCTGCTAACAGGTTATACACGTACATATTTAAATTCAATTTATTTTTGTAAAATATTGAACAGAAAATAGTTATGATATTTTTGCCGATGCTGTTATGATTTTCTTTAAAACAAAAAAAACTTTCAAGAATGAACCAACACATTTTCGGTATATAGCGCTTTATTTTAGCTACAGCAGCGCACGTACATATGTATATATACCTATATAAAAGTCCTTGGAAAGATTTATAATTTTTACTTTAATATGAAATGGACAGATTTATGCTCAAAATTTGTTTTATGGCTTCGCGTTCAAAAAAAGAATGCTTTGTTTCACAATTAGCAGAACTTAAAATCCTGTGGTATTGTTCATGATAAATGTAAGTAAAGCACAGCTTGTGCTTGGAAATCCAAATCCTGAAGGCCATAACGTTTAATTGGTACTAAATCAATGGTGAGTTTTACTATTTCTTACCATAGTTATGTATATACTCGTACACATATAAGGTCTCCTTTATTTATATTTATTTAATCAAGTTTTGGTTTTCTGTTTGCACTGCTCCTTGCACTTTCTGCTCTGGATTGAGTAAACATAAAAGGCGATGGTCTTTATGGCACTATAATGGTTTATATTACTCCAAGAAGGACTACTAAAATAACATACATATATAATAACTCCAAACGCCGGTTTGATGATCGCAGTGGTCATAAAAATTGAGCCATAAAAGTCACTATGCTATAAAGACATCAACTTTTTACTGTTGCCTTTGCAATGCAGACCACCTCCCAGGGTTGACCTTCAGGCAGTGTGACACATGTACTGACTACTCTATTGCAGTTGCATCTTTTTCCACTGTGTATTTACACATGTGTATACGTTTATGGCGCCTACTATTATATATATTCCCATCAGACTAGTAGTAAAAAAGTCCTTTCACGGCAGCTTAAAAATCCAGTTGGCTTTGTTTGCAGGAAAACCACGTTAGAAATCATATAAATTTACACACTTTACTACTTTTACATACATATGCATTTTCCTTGGTGATTCAGTGTCACTTTAATGTCAAAAAATGGATATTACCGAACTGTTGAAAGCGAAATTTCTTCATATCCATATGATTGAAGCATCTATTATTCTGGGACACTATATAATCTCTGCATTGATAACAGTAAATATATCCATACTTTTATCGCTGTTTTCTTTGTGAACTCAAATTACAAAATGCTGATCTTTCTGCATGTGACTTAGCACCAGATTAGCTGGAATTATATAGAAACATTAATATCTCATTTAATGCTTTGACATCTTACTCACAATGGCTTACTGACCGTAGGTAAAAACTACAAGACGCCGCTGACAATGAGCTATTGAATGTGCAACACGAAGATGATGATGATGGCAGTGACGGTATTAGCGAAGATGCTTCTGCTCTTAATACACAAGTAGCTTAGATGTTAATGCTGACTATTGCCAAGGTCATGGACGAGATTACTGAAGCATTAATTAACAAAGGCAATAAACACCGCAAAGCTGAGCTCTATAAATAGCGACGATTTGGTTGGAATATGTATATTAATATAAATGAAAAAATGGATAAAATAAATTACACGAAAAAAACGAATAAAGTAAACGCAACACTTTGCGTGCGCTATATACAAACATGAATTACATAAAAATTAAAAAAATAACCAATACATTAGTCAGATGTAACATATACATATACTCCCTTAGCTTAGGGCAAAAAAACATGAAAAAACAAAATCACAGAGGTGTTCAAATCGGAATCGATATATAGAACTTTTGCTATTTTAAGAGCAAAACACCGGCCAACACAATCAATTGCAATCTTAGTTCTGCTGTAATCGCATAGTAGTGCAGACGGATGCAATCTTATTCTTTTTTCGGCCAGGTGCATATGAGAAGGCGTTGATTGTCCATAAAGTTGCAGGTAGCAGAACACAAACTCCAACTGACTGAGTGCCTTGCGGTGGGGTATAAGCTGATGGGGCTAACCGCAGACTACGTTAGCAGATATAATATTAAATCGGACAAAACACCGTTCTTTTCGTTCGGTGTGCATGTGGATTGGCAAATGATGGCAAGAATTTAAATGATTTGTGGTATGATCAGCAAACAGTTTGAGACACGAGTGGCTTGCAATGGTATGATATTTTTAGAAGGACGAATGAAGCCTCTCAACTTGATATTTTTATTTTTTTTTTTTGAGCAGACATTTATTTGTGCACTTGTTGCGAGTAGGTAAAGTATCACTGAGAGATTTTTTTTTATCTCATAAGAATTTTATTACTGACTCCTTAATATGTAATGTTAAATAAGAATTTATTCAATACTAAAAGGTGGACGCATGAGTGATTTGTCCGTCATTTTGAAGGTCGGTCATCAATTTTATCCTCACAGTTGACTGTTATTGCTTTGATGTCATTGCAGTAGTAAAAGTTAACGAAACTTTATTTTTGCTCTGAATATCTTTGTACCGTTATCATCATCGCCACTGAAATTTACTCCTAAAATTTTGAAAACTTCACCATCGTGGCTTATTTTAATGCTACCTCCTAAAAGAGAAGCTAACTAATGTATCATAATTAATTTTTATTTTGACCTTTGATATCTTTCCTATAAATGGCTCTCTCTACAATTGTACGATGCCCCCGGACAGCCAATCAATTCGAATAAAAACCTCGAAGGTCTCTCGAGTTTGCAGGTCGGGTCTCCACTCAGCTTTGTACTCTTTCTTGTTAAAATCGAATGACTTTCAGATTTTTCAGGTGACATACGATAGTTGCTATAATAGCAGAAGTAGTAGAATTAAAAAATTGTTCTGTTTAATAATGATATTTAGAGATCTAAACCGTCTCTAAAGACTCTTTCGTGGTGTTCTTTTCTCCACTGTGCAAATTTATTAATTTTAGAAGCACAAAGTCTTTGATTGACAAAAAGTTATTGTCTCGTTTTTTGTTGAATATACAAATATTTAGATTTAGACTTCTATTTCCTCAAAAATTTAAAAGATTGCAGCTCACAAAACATTGTTATCACTAACTCCGTGGTTCTCTGAGACAGTAAAAAGGAAACTCTGCACTTCTGTTGTCTTATATTTGACTCATCACCGCATGACAAACATATACCAATCTAAAATTTAATCCCTCGTTCTGACTCTCTCTTAGTGTAAAAGAAAAAGTTCGTTAGAACATAACGTAAATTATTCGATATTGAATAATACACTAATATGATTTTGAAGCTCTTATATTTGAGCGCCCAGTTGAATATCCTAAGGCTTTCATGAACAAACAAACAAACAATTATACGACTATTGGTACTATTTTTCCTAAAACCATTAAAAGTAAATTAAATACAAATTCATTGAGCAATTAAAAGTACTTCAAAGCCTACACCTGCTAAGTAATCCTTGACACTGCCATAAATATGTATTAAGGTATTCTGTAGAAAAAGAAAAATTCTACCTTAAAGCATTTACACCTCAGCCAAAGGTTTAGTTATAAACACACAATCAGAAATTAGCTCTTCCCAGAGTATGCGAAATTGACACCAACTCACCATACCTCCAACCAACTGGCGACTTGGTTGCAGCACTAAACAGCTGTAATAAGAAATGCACATTATTGAAGCCACCCCAAGTACAATGCTGACAAACGCCTTTAATGGTCAATTAAATTTACTAACGTTAAAAAATCACGCTAAAAATTCCTATGTATGTGTGTTGCAGTTTAAAGTGAGAAATAAATATTTCTGATTAATTTAATTAGAACAAAACCTATAAGAGATTACAGACTGAAAGTGGCTCACATGATGTAGGATGGACACTAAAATTCAGAGAGATGTGAAAAAATGCTCATAGTGAGACTTTGTCAAATGTCATGTGATGTTTTGGTTGGGAATTTTTAATACACAACTCCAAAGCCGCAAGAGTTGTACAAACTTGCAACACGCTACACTTAGCGCCATTATAATGCAACCAGTATTTACTTTATAGTTTATACTTGAGTTATAATTAAATTACTTATAAGCTGCAGCAAACCTGAGAAGTCGAGATGCCAAGAGAACAAACTAATTGTTCTGCCACCGGCTGCTACTGCTCTTCTACCCTAATTTGTGATTAACCGCGACGTCATCAAGTTACAAGGCCACTGACCTTTCTCTCAACCACTTGGCCGGAAAAATTTGTGCGACGAAGAGCAGCAGAAAGTTATTGCAGTGAGGTGTTGCTGCCATTATTTCCGTTGCTTCCTCTGTTGCTTGCAATCTAACTGTTTGCGTGTCATAATTACTCATCCTATAAGACCAGGTGCTCAGCTTGGCTGAAGTGCAACTAAAGTGAATAAAAAATAATATTAATTTTCTGAAAGTTAAATACATATACCTATGTACATATGTATTTATAAAAATGTTTATGGCCCTGTTATTAGAATTAATTATTAAAATAAAATAAATAATGCAGCCACGATTAGACTGGCATTTCCTTCTCCAGCTTAATTGCCACAACTCGTGGTCCTCCCGTTTGCGTGCCACACTTGGTGGCGCATTTGTCTGTATTAAGTTGAAATCAATATATGCATGTGTGTGTGCCTGCAGGTAGCGAAGTGTGGAATATAATTGTTCTATATAACGTGCATTTTATTTCGAAGTTTACTTCTAATGGAATTATGTGTGTTTAAAAATAGATCAATTAAATCGGGAAAGAAATTTCAGGGTTCTTTAATGAACCTGAAAAAATGAGAAAATATATTTTTTTTATATTTTATTCTGAATCTGATTTCAAAGTTGATGGTCTTCTTTATTAAAGTGAGTTAAGCCCACCTTACATATTGGACAGAATTGACAAAAGGCCTGAACAGGGTACAATTTTCGTCGATATAAAAAGCTTTTAATCCATCAAAAGTTTTACTTCAGTGTCAGTCTGCTGGGAGGAGGAAACCTATAGCAAAGCAAACCTTTCTTGGAGAAGTTGCAGGAGTTATCATTCACGTTAAGATAAAACGACTGTCACATAAGAGATATTTATTTTCCAATACCTCTACTGTTTATCTGCCTTTTAATCTATCTATTTCCATATATCGCTATTTCTTGGGAGGCACTCTGGTACAGATATTAAGAAGCAAATATAAGTGTAATAAAGGATCAGGTTTATAATTGATCTAGAGCTCCTCATAATATCAACTGTCTGAACCCGCTCCATTAAATTTACGAATTTATACTATTCTAACTTCGACGATCCGCGCCACGAACACTCATCAGACCATTTCAAGGTAACCGTTCTGATCATCAAGTTTGTCTCCATCCTAAATTAGTTAGCCAGTCAGTTGCCTACCGTATCTTGCCTCTGATATACCTTGGTCTAGTCATAGTAATCTTGCCTCTGATATACCTTGTTCTAGTCATAGTAATCTTAAGCATAATCATGGGATTTACCTACTTAGTGATAAGTAACAGCCAATCAACTTTCCTTCGCTGAAAACCATATGATATCTTCAACGAGACCTTTCCATTGTCTAACAAAATTACAGTAAAAAGTAAGCCAATCTAAAAGTGAACCACATTATTTGTTCATTTATGGATCTCTTGAGGCTTAATACCACCCAAGCAATCATTGAGATATCTTTCTTGAGTATATAAGACTCAAATAGATGGGCGAGCTCTCCTTTGATATATCCATAATATCAGTACATATGGCGTCCCTCGAAAAGTCACTCGTATTCACAGTTTTTAGGTTAAATAGTGTATAGAAGACTCCTTCGAATGAGTTGATAGAACTTGTTAGAAAAGCAAGTAAGAGTCAAAGATATCAAATACCCTTTATCTTATCTGATCTGAAACACAAGGAATCAGTACAGCCTCAAAAAGACACAAATGAAGACAAAAACTGAAAATGATGTTTTTCTCCACTATACTGAGGAGCATGGAAAGTCAATCCGGTTCCGATGTTATGATAATCTTAGGGTCAATGCTTCTCCCTTTTAAGAAAATTAAATAATCCGCCTATTTTTTCCGTTTTTTGTTTATTTTCGTGGCTTTCTACAAAAGTTGCCTAAACACCACCACTCACTCCCGCGGGAAACACAAAATTGCATTACGCAGTTTTTCATCAGCATTCGATCCACGCTTTAGCGACGACAGATAACTGTGTCTCACGCAACCATTGGGCGATCGAGCATGAAAACCGCATGGTTCTATGCAAGCATCGCCTCGCTCGAGTTTGACTTTCGACTTGCACTGGTTTTGTGTTTCGGCAGAAGCACATTTAGCGACATGCCGTTTGTTTGGGCACTGGTATATTAACCAATTGGGATGAGTGGGAAGATGGTCCTTTTGTTCAGCGATATATTGCTCTGCCACTTTTCTGCAAAAGTCCCTATCCTCCGATACCAATTCCAATTGCTTATTATACTTCTCCTCCTCCTCGGCCTGTAGGCGTGCATTTTCGGCCAGTTGACGCTCCAATTCCTCACGCACTTTACGCCGTTCAGCCAGCAGCTCAGCTTTTGATTTCTCTGGATGTACAAAGCGATTTTCAATGATCTTTGGTTCCCGTATCTCCTGTGCCTCACGCAGCCGCCGCTCGTACTCCTCGCACATTTGACTCCGCAGCTCTGTATAATGGAGCTTTGCCAACTCAGCCTTGCGCTTTACCTCTAGCGCCAAATGGCTTTTCGTGCATATATCCACTTGGCGCAAATCGTCGATGCGTGCGTAGCGCGCTGCCTCTCCATCTTCCTCCAGCTTGTGTAGGCGACGTGCATAGTCTATATATTCCATTGTGGCTTTGTAGACTGCGCGTTTCCGTTGCAGTAAGGCTGTGCTGTGATCCCGCTGTTCGCTCGCAATTTCACCCATCAGCCTACGGTGGTCTTCGATGCGGTCGTGCTCCTCCGCCTCACGCTTTGCTTTATTCCCGGCGATCATGTCAAGCAGTTCCTTACGATAAATTTGCATCTTCGGTGACACACGTAACCTACATTTTTCTAAGCTTAATTCGTGTAGATGTTTCGCCAACTTCTCTGCCTCCTGACGTTTGCGTTCAAGTTCCAATTCACGTTCGTGCTGATGCAATGCGATTTGCTCATCCAAACCCCTGCCCTTGTGGGCTTGTATATTTCTTAACAATCTCTGCTCCTCCTCCAACTGCTTTTCGTAGTGCCGGGAGTGTGTTTCGCACACCTTCCTCCAGTACTCATCCGTCTGGCGTTGCCGCAGGAAGGCGCGTTGCTTTTCCGTAATTTGCTCTAACTGCGCCTCTTTAACTTGTAGCATATCTCTGTGCGTTAATGCCTCACGTATCTCGTAACAATCTTCGAGCTCTCTTTTAATATTCATCTCCTGCAGGAACTCTTTGTCGCGACGATCGCGCTCTTTTTTGATTTTAATGAGGTTATCCTTGCGTTTCCTAATATCCTCATCGATACGTGACTTCACATTCTCGGCAAACTCCTCCTGGTATAACTTATCTTCGTGCTCCAACTTTGCTTGAAGTCGCTGGCGTCTCTGCTCGAGCTCCTTTTGTACGACAGTCTGCGCTTTCTTTACTAGGTCCTTGATTTGCTTGTAAACGCTCCTTCGCTCCGAGTTCTTCATGAACTGCCCCACGAAGATTACATGCGACGTCAGCATTGCTCAAGCTTTCTGTGTTTAGGTCAGTGCAGGAGCGAGTGATGGGAAAGATTATAAAAAATTGGTATAAAAATTGTATAAAAAATAGCAAAAAAATTGCTGAAAAAATTAAACGAAAGCTATTTTTAAATTAAAATTATTTTTCTGATATTTTGACATTTTTCTAAAAAGCAAGTAAAAAGATGGAAAAATTAATTTTAAGTGTTGGATATCTGTTTTATTTTAGGCATTTGGGTCTCACGTGTGCTTTCATTATGAATGCCTCGTTCTAATGGCAATATAATATGACATGGCAAATTGGTGTATGAGCTTTATTAGTGACTGTCCGACAAACTTAACAAGAATCAAGAGCACACAAGAGTCCTCTTTCTACTCGTGTGCAGTGCCTTACGTAACGAAATGAAAATGAGTACCAAATTTATAGGAAGTGCTTGAGGTAGAAGTTACTGACAGCGTCTCAAAGTCAAATTTAACGACGAGCTCACGAGAAACTTGCGTGGTGGACAATCTTTGGTGAGCTCCGACGTTCGAGAAAAATTCAATTTACAAAAGAGTTAGCCGAATGAGTAGGGTGTGAGGGGAAACAAGGCACTAATAAAGCTCTTTGTTTTACTCAGTTGTGTGTACGTATATACATACGAGTATGCTACACTTTTACAGTGGAGAACTAGTTGTGTAAATATAAATAGTATGAAATTTCATAAAAATAAAGAATACATTTGTATTTCGAATGTTTCCTAAAGAAAAAATTTACATTAATATTCTGCAATATTGCATTGTTTTTTTTTTTAATAACAAAAGAACTAAATATTTCCTTTTCCAACATATAATTTTAGTATTAAAGAGCACACATACGAGTACATTATGCAAATTATTTATAAAAAAAATCAGAAAAATTTTAAGCTGTTCATATATTTTGGGGTATCCTTGATGTCTGTAGTTTCAATAGCCAAGTGATTAGTCCTAAGTAGTATCATTCGGAAGGCCAGGGTTCAAATCCTGGTGTCGGTCCAACATGTAAAAATTATTGACAATTAATTTAAAATAAGCGATTAAGTTAAATTTTCCAAATATGGCAAGAAATGTAAACCTTTTCGAGTGTATTTCAGACAAGAAATAAAAGTTACACATAAAAATGCATAGCTGGAGGTGGAAAAAGTATCTAGACGCAAACCACAAATTAAAGGAGGAGTCCTTCCAAATACCGCCTCGTTGACTTAAAACAGCAGATAATCTTTTAAGCAAAGACCTCACCAGCTTTTTTTTGAAAAATTTGGGGCAGTTTGTTTAAATTTCAGTTTCAGAGCTTTTTCCAAATTTTCCCGACACTTAGTTGATGATGGTTTTGCCTTTTTTTTGAACCGACCATAAATAATGGGCGCCTAATCAACAGATACTAGTTTGGGTGAAAAGTAACTTCCTTGGGAATGAATATAATTTCTTTCTAAACTGTTTTTTATTTTATTCAATGTTATCCCCATTTAGTTCGATACACTTATTCCAGCGATTTTCCAACTTCTTCATCCCGTCCGAAAAGTAATTTTCCGGAAGGTCCTCGCGTGAGCTGAATTTTGTTTGATGAGCCATTTTTTGAGGTTCGGGAAAACATGATATTCCGACGGAGCCAAATCTTGACAACACGGTGGATGCGGAAGCAATTGGAGCCCTAAGTAATTGATTTTAGCAATGGATACGAATCCCTTGTTCGCCGGCGCATTGTCTGGCAAAAACAAAATGATGCCAAACACGACAACAAGAATTAGCTGTCAAAACAAAACTAAGAGCAGTAACGCACGGAAATTTGGCATGTTTGCCTAGATATGAAAGGACTACAAGGAACTATAACCATTTTTGCAGTAGCAGCGCATTCCGGTGGACAAGGAGGTTACTCTTCACCCCACCTAGTACATGGAAAGCAGCTTTGGCTAAAAGTCCTGGAAGTTTCGCGCTTCAAGATATAACGCTCTATATACAATACCAATTTTGCTTGAAAACTCTCAAATATTAAGGAACTAGTTTGCGTACAAACAGAGGTACAAACAGACTGACGGACAGAGAAACAGACAAATATGACTAAATCAGCTAAATTCCTCACTCTGATGATATTGATATAAATTTTGATAGGCCTTTCCTTCCCCTTGTGGTACTTATATACGCAATATACCATTTCATTTACATGAAAGGCACGTAAGCTTTCTCTCAATTAGACAAATGTATATATTTAATAGTAAAATTAGAAAAATGATAATATGCTCTTCAGATCTCAACCACAGGACCCAACCTAAAGCCAAATGTTTGCATACTATGCCTTACCAAACTGGCGTTGGCATTCAGAGGATAAACTGTTCTATCAACAGCCTTTGATGTATTGAGCCAATAACTTCAACGATAGCATGAACACCTCATACGCCTGTACGGTTAAAACTCTTATCTTTAAATATCAGCTCAAAAATTAATACTTTTGATCAATATCTCTTGTTCTTTTTCCTTTATACGAGTGTGTGTCTTATGAATAATATAGATTTTAGGTTGCTTTTAAAAAAATCTGCAAGAAAAGTAGAAATTATGCCTCAGCTTGGAGTATTTCTTCAACAATAAAGATATAAAACAAATATAAAAGAACATTGAAAGTTGAGACCGTTTCTAGGGATTTGCATATTTTCGAGACTTCTTAACGCGTGACATAAGCAAAGGACGACAAGCTACACTGACTAGCCTGAATGTGTGTGAAAATTTAAGAAAGTGGATGACGACGAAGGCGAATCATGTGCAGAAGCGAGCGGTCTGCACGAATTATGCAAAAATGTCTTAAATCATGCCTCTTTGTAGTTGGTAGGCAGCGGTGGAACAAAGTTTGGTTTGCTGCTGGCGGGTGTGAAAAGCTGAGGCGAAATAATCGACAGTCTAACACCGCCAAATACAAGCACTCGCCCAAATTTGGCACAGACTGTGGCCATCAGCGATTCGCACCATATCAGTGGCCAAATGTTCCTAAGCATAAACCAAATGTTTGTTGCATTTATTTCTTTGCTTATTGCATGTCACATTATACAGTGATTCGGTTGACACGACCGCATGTCGTTCAGGAAAGCTAATGAGCCCACTACTCTGCTTACACTTCGCCCACCTCATACATCCACCCTTTGCCCTGGTTAAAAAATGCCAGAAGTGCCATCACTGTACGAAGCTCACTGCCATGGACTATACACACAGATGTCTTTTTCGTTACTTTTATGGAGTGAAGCATATGGGGAGACGTGAGAGAGAAAAGGAAGCTAAATAAAAAAGTAGGAAAAACCGAAAATGGAACAAAAGAAGCCCAAATTTATGGTCCGCTATTCACGTCGCTGCAAATCGAAACTTTGATGATAATTTTAGGGCGTTGCGGTAAATCGAATTCAATGACTTTCAAAAGTACTTACATACATACATACATATGTATATTTGCCCCCGACTATATTTGTTCCTTCAATGTACACTTTGGGTCACCAACATTAATTCTGTACTTTTTTTCAGTGTGTTTGCGTTTCACGCTTTTCTCTGGGAGCTTGTATGCCAGTTACGCTTGATTAAAAATTTATTCGCGAAAATCCTGTTGAAATTTTTGTTATAAAATTCTAATAATTCTAGAAACATTCACTGCGAGGTAAAGTGTTTCTCTTCACTGAACTGAAAAACAATTTTTAGAGCATAAAAATGTGTAAATGAATTTTCGAATAAAAATAGCAGTCCGAAATTCACCTCAGTCAGATTCAACTAAAACTACAACAAAAATTAGAGCTGATCAGTGCTTATATAAGCAAACACAAAATATTTGCAATACTTTTTGGACAGATCTGAAGTCCGAGTTGACTGCTGAAATAAATTCTTCAGTATTCAATTTTCCTGTTCTTCCATAGAGTATTTTAATGAATTTACGAGCTCTTAGTAATGTAAGCGTTTGTGTGTGTGTTTGAGACTAGAGTAAAAATAATAATTCAGATTATGTGTGGTGAATTTTGATCTGCCGAAACAAATCCGCATTGATGAAATTATATACCTACTTTACTCCCTTTAATGATTTCAGGTTGACTTCCATACTTCCTTACAAAAAAAAAACAAAAACTAAACCAGACATCTTTTTCATGCTTACTTTTTCTGAATGTGAAACCAAAATCCTTCTCTAATTTGTGGTATGCGTGCTTGATGTTTTTCTAACAAATGTAGGGACCTACAGTTTATACTAAGCCGCCTCCGAACGGCGCTGATATTTACATACATATTATATGATGAAAGAGGCTTCCGGCAATGACATCTCAAATAGTTCTTGCTTTATTTTGTGAAAATGTCCTGTCCTCGGCTTGTTTAGGTGCCAATTATATGAAACTCACTTTTTGCTGTAATCTTATTTCACTCCATTAGGCAATTTTCATCAACGCCAATTGAATAAGACCTTCTCGCCAGCGATTGATAAATTAAATTCATTCGAATTTCTAATGGCACTCTTGAAAGCCTGCTTATTATCATTTAAAAAGAGAGTTCGACGTGAATGCTTTTCAGTGGCAAATTAAGCAGAGTCATTTTCATTACCATCGAATAGAAAAATATTAAGAATAGTTTAATGAATGGAAATATAATAATTTTTTGTTGATCTAAGACTCCCTTATAACATACAACTGAGCCTGCAGCAAAGGAAGGACGCAACAAAAACTTAATTACTGGATCATTTAAAACAATTTGCTAGCAGCTGTAGTAAGGGGCAGTTCAACACTGGTTGGGATTTGAGTACCAAAGTACACATAGAGCCTCCGACTATAGTAATCATATCTTATTTATGGTGGCAAAGCGATCTTCTATTCGAAAGCATTTTTAATCGGACAGCTAAGGTGCAGACAATCGTTTTATTGGCTGTTTGCTTTAATGGCTTAAAAGCCTTAATATAAATATCAGTCATTATCATTATAAGATGTCAATAAATTTTATAAATGTATAAACGAAAAGCGCCAGAAGTCAAATTAGCTGCAAGAAAACAAAAAGGAAGGCAAAAAGTAGCAACATTTGTTGGCAAACTGTGCTAAAAAACTAAACATCAGCACCGAAAATCATTGAAATCGGAGGACTTTATCATAGAGCCGTCTCGAATGAATTAATTAATATTTAGACCTTAAATAAAATGTCATAATGGTCATGAAAGGTATAAAGATTCTGGCATTGCCGAAAATCCTTCTATTCTTGTTTTAATTGATTTTACCAGCGTTCAAAGAATTTATTTAAAATAAACCCTCGCCCCGGAACTCTGACGAAGAGCTAAGCGTATGTTTGCAAAGTAAAGCTTAAGCCAATGAGCTGAGTGGACCCACATGAAACAGTGATCAATCTCCCAACTTATCTGCATTGCAAATTTGTATGTTATCTATTAGATCGCAGCAGATATACCTTCTACTCAAATATAAACGGAGACTTTATCCATAACTCGACAAGGACAAGACATATGGCCATACTTTTTTTTGCTTAGGTTGGCAGGACTGTTATATGTTTACATGTCAAATTTGAGCGCGATCTGTCACATAGTTTTTTTCTTACGGCACTATAAACAAGTCAACCTCGAGTGTGTTTTTCGAATTTTACTATCGAAATTAACGTTGAGCAAAGAGTTTGTTTGAAATTTTGTTATTCCAATGAAATAAGTGCGACGGGCGCAATGAAAATGTTGCAGAAGGCATATGGGGAGTCTTGCCTATCACGTGCACGTATTTTTGATTGGTATAAGTCGTTCAAGGACGGCCGTACATCGCTGGAGAACTTGCCCCATGATCGTCGACCAGCAACGTCAATAAACGAAGAAAACGTCGAAAAAGTAAATAAAATTGTGTTGGAAAATCGTCGTGTGACTGAAAGAGAGATAGCTAGTGAGCTCAACATATCAAATGGATCCGCTCATAGCATTATTCACGATGTTTTGGGCATGAGACGTGTGTCTGCTCGACTTGCTCCAAAATTGTTGCTCATACGTCTCGTTTTGTACGCGATTATTTGACCAAAAACAACGTAAATATTGTTCCGCAAGCACCGTATTCACCCGACATGGCACCGTGTGACTTTTTTCTTTTCCCTAAACTCAAATTGCCGCTTCGTGGAAAGCATTTTCAGTCGATTGACGTCATAAAAGAGAATTCGAAGAAGGAACTGAAAGCCATACCTAAAGCGGCCTACCAGAAGTGTTATGAAGATTGGAAAAAAAGGTGGCATATGTGTATCGCTTCTAATGATGACTATTTTGAAGGGGATAAAATAAATATTGAAGAATAATTAACCGTTCTTGTTTTATTGAGCAGTCTCGTTTATATTTGAGCAGAAGATATGTTTGTACATACGTATATGTATATGGAGTGTATTTTTATATGCACACAAAGGAGCAGATGTTTGGATTATTGCTCCAGATAAAACATTACAAGCAAATATAAATTTAATTAAATTGTTGCAAAAACGCTTTCATCCAACCAACTAAAAAAACAAGAAATATTTTGTACTTTTTTTAATACTGTTCCTTTTCCATGGAATAAAGGAAGTTTGATTTTTTGTAAATTTGCTTGACAGAAAGAGCAAGGGTGACTAAAATGTCTTGGCTTATAAGTAGCTAGCTTGCCAGGTTATGCCGCTCAAATAGATGAAAACACTCTAGCTTTGAAAGTATTCGATGTAGTATCGGCTGGTGGAAGCAGAGGAAGAGGTGGAGAACGACTTGCCTTCACTTGGTATATCCACCTGGCGTACATTTTTCATTTTCTGTAAACCAACGCTATAGATTTTATGGTGAAATGGACTTACCCAGAGAAAACTATTTCAACAAGATGGTCATCTGACGAAGAAAGCGAAAATTGCCAGGAAATTTATTGGGAGGCAAAATTGAATGAATAACACAAATTCTCGACCTCAATGCGATTGTAATCCTTCGATCATCCGTGAAGCCATGGCTTGGGAAGTATAAAGCAGCCCTCAGAAACATGGAAATCCTTTGAAGCGATCAAAACGGAATGAAATCGAAATCCAAAAGAGGTGATTGAAAATTTGGTGGAGAGCATTCCAAACCACTTAAATGGAGTAGAAATAAATATTGAAAAAAGCTTATCCTTTTAATTTTGAAATTTCCCATATTTTGTTCCGAATAAAATACTAAAAACCATGAAACAAATAAGGAAGGTAGTTTCACTCAATATAAATTTGACAGAAAAGATTTTTTCATTATAAATACCTTATTTTGATTTTACCACTTTAAAAATATTTCATATATATTCTTATAAAAAAATGCTTAGCCGCCTGAAAATAATTTTATTTCCATTAAATTTCAGAAAATTCTATGCAAAGCCTTTCAGAATTTTGTGAGTTCGTTTTATTTTTCTTTTTTTTTTTTGTTTACATAGAAATGGTTTGCATTTTCGTAATAAATTGTTCCAATTCTAGAAAGTTAAAATATTATTTTCTTAAAAATGAAATTGGTAGCACAAAAATAAAACAAAAGTGAAAAAATCTTTTTATATCAGATCGTTAATATTTTTGAAAAAAGGGTTAAGTGAAACTACCTTGTTTTTTGTGTCATGCTAAAAACTAAATAAAAGTATTCATTTAATTTGCTTCTTAGGTTTTGGTTTTGTGGCTTAACGAAAGTCAGTGTTATGAACATACAATCACGTTTGCTCGCCACTGTACATTCTTTTATATTAATTTTTCCTAGTTTCTTTCCTCTAGTTTTGCTTCTGTTATACTTATTTTGACTTTTGAAATAAAACTAATTTCTTTTTATCCTAAACATTTTATTTATTTTATTATTTTATTATTTTATAGCTCTTACAAATAACAAATAAAAATATTACAAAAACAACTTACACGCTTTTTACTAAACTTACAAACTGCCTATGAATTATGTGGATATATAATTTATTTTAAATTTATGATTTTATAAAAATTTAATAGTAATCACCAAAAGCATTAAATATTGTTAATAAAGTATATATGTATGTATGTATGTATGTAATGGCTTAGCATAAATTTAGATCGCATATATTCGTTTGTATATTTATAATAATTTTAATATATATGCACTTAATTCAAAAAAGGTTAAATTTATAATTCAAAGGAGTATAGTAAAGTGATGTATACAAGTAATCACTGTTTGATGTTTATTTTTTATTTAATATAATTATTTATTATTTTATTTTACTATATCAATCTTTTAAATTTTTTTCTTTATGACTCTTTAGGAAGTAACTTGTTGGTAGTAAGCAAATTTAAAATTTAAATTAAAATTAATTTTCTATAAAAACATATTCCTTGATGTTTCTGACGTTTTAAGATAATAATAGTTCTTGCTTTTGCAGAAAAGTGTGGTCAAATCAGACGTTAGGGCCAACCAGTGAGCGACCAGAGACTGAAAATTTCGGAGGCTACAGTTTTCTTATCAACTCTTTAGTACATAATCAACAAGGAAATCTCTTAATTATTTTGTAAAACATTAAAAAAATAGTATTATAAATAGGTAAATTTTGGTAAAATTTGCAAATAAACAGAATTATAAAACATACAATATACAATAAAAAAATATATTTATTTAAAAATCAAGCACAGAATTATGTATGCCATTATAAAATTAACCAGTAATCACTACAATAAAAAAATACCAGTACAATTTGAATTATTTGCTATGAATTATTTTTTTATACAATACATACAACTTTTTTATACTTAAAATAAATTTTAAAATAATTTCAGCGTTAATATGTATGGGCATTCAATTTAATTACATTTTATTAATTTTTTTCATTTACTTTTACAAAGGTTAACTTTAAGTGAATATAGATTCGCAGCAATATTAACCTTTGAATCTTCCCCTACAAAAGTTACTTATAAAATAAGACTTAAAGAAAGACACTTAAAAACACTACAAAATATAAATTCTTCATTAACGGTTGCAGCAGTTCCAAACGACCAGTCGCTAATAGTTGATCTTAAAATACAAATACGCATAAAAGTCTCCACACGCTGGACCTCTTGTTTCTGTTGTTCTTCTAGGTATAACTGACTGTTCTTTGTTTTTTTAGTTTTCAGCACACTGGTGCTACAGTTTAGGTATTCTAGCCCTCTCCCTGCTGTGGTGTGTACCCCTGCTATGTTCGGAATCGCCTCTCCGGCTCTTACTGCTGCCACTTGCAGCTACGATTCGGTGTAAATGATGCAGCGTTTACCTTTACCCACCGTCGCCAACGCATTGCTGTTGGGACACCAACTGACCGCGTTTACCGCAGAGCTGCGAAGGAAACGGCGAGGTGAACCAGGAGCAGGAGTATTATGAATTCAGATATAATTGTGAAAGGTACCCAACAGAAAATTATAGAGTAAATAATCAAAAACGAAAATAAACAAAATAAATAAAAAAAGCAACAAAAAAACGATAAACAAAAAAAAAACCAAATAAAAAAAATAAAACAAAAAATAAAGTAAAATAAAAATTTAATAAAATGAAGCAAAAAAATAATTAGAAAAAGTATAAAATTATCACATAATATATAGATAAAATAAATTAAAATAAAATAAAACAAAATAAAACAGAAAATAAAATAAATTAAAATAAAATTTAATTAAATAAAATAGATTAATACAAAATAAAAGAAATAAAACAAAATGCACGATAAAAATTAAAAACAAATTAATTTAAATAAATAAATTATTATAAAAATAAAATAAATGAATTAAAAAAATAACCAAAATCAAACAAAATAACATAATATAAAACTTAAATTAAAATTGTATAAAATAAAATAAAAAAATTAAGCAAAATTACAAAAACTAACACAGTTTAAAAAAAGAAAATAAAATAAAAAATTAAAAAAATTAAATTAAAATATTAATTAATATAAAATTAATTTAAATGAAATAAAATCAAATAATATAAAATAAAATATTATAATCAAAAGAAAAGAAAATTAAATAGAATATAAAATAAAGTAAAGTAAAATAGAATTAAGTAATACAAAACAAAAAAGAAATAAAATAAAACAAAAGATAAAAATAAAAAAAAACTCATATAAAATATATTAAATGAAATACAATAAATTTAAATAAAATAAGTCAATATTAAGTGAAAAAAAGTTAAAAGATATGATAGAAAACTAAATAAAGTTAAACTAAAATAGAAATTAATAAGAAAAAGAGATATTTTAGTGCAAGAGTCTGAGACTATAACTAATTAAAAATAATTCTATCGCTTAAAACCGCATAAAAATTATGTAACAGATCAAATAAAAGTAAATAAATAAAAAATTCCAGTGAAATATATGAATATTTTTTAATAAAATTAAATGAGGTTAATGCAAACAATACAAGATCATGCTATCGTGTCATGAGTTATATGCAAATTTAGGTTTCAAAATATTCAACTTACTTGTGACCTTTCAGCGTCGCTTCCAAATCGCCCAAAATACTCCAAATATAAACTAGACCATCCGCTGAACCACACGCCACTTTCGAACCGCACGTGTTGAATGAGGCACGCGCCCAATCACAGCTGAGTTTGAAGTTCTCATGACTACAAGGAAACCAAAAATATTATTTTTAAAGAAAAGATATAGATTTCAAAAAATACATTACCTGAATGAGGAAATTATTTGATTCTTACGTAAATCTATTAGTTTTATCGTGTCGTCTCTAATGGAACAAATTAGGTAATAGCCATCTGGAAGTGGAGTTTTGGTGAAAAATTAAATTATAATTTTCGGTATGAAAAAAGCAAATAACCATATACCCTTTGTCATATCAATCGATGTGATTTTCGCTGGCATTAATATATCATCCGCTTGCTTCTCTGTTCTTATATCCCAGAAGCGTAATTTTTTGTCATAATGCCCGCTTATAATGGTCGAGCCTAGACTGTCGGTGGTCACAAGGTCATTGCAACTGGAGCCGGCGAATTTCGTTTCAATACACGCGATGCTACGGAGATCCCATACCTTCAGCGTCCGGTCGTGGCTGCCGGTCACCACTTTAATGGGCTCTTGCAAATATTTGGCCGCCATCACTTTGCCGCTGTGGCCGGTGAGTGTGTGCTGAAAGGATAAAAAAATAAAAGGGGACTATTATTGAAGGAAATAGAAATTTATATTTAAGCCTTGTTCTTTGAAACGATATTCGAAATAAGCATAAATTAATGTGTTTTTCTATTCAGGAATAATTTCATTCTGAATTTTAAAATTCAACTTGACACATTAGGAGAACATTATGCAAATGGTCATCGACCTAAGTAAATTACAAACAAATAATTATATGTACATATGTACTTCACCGAATTGCCATATCGTCGAGTTTTATGGCAGAAATTAAAAATCTTGAGTTTTCCCTAAATAATGAAAATTTTTTAACGAGTCTCTTAACGGCAACTGGCTACTCGCTGAAGCTGAGTCACACAGAAAGAAAAAAAATTAGTAAACATATATAATTTGAGTAGCAGCAGAAAAAAGCAAAATGTGTATAAGATAAAATAATAGTGATTCTCACGAAAGCTTTTATAATCAAACGCAAAAAAATATATTAAAATTCCTTTTTTACTCATAGCGTAGTTTAGAGTAATAACGTCAGTTATTATAAATACTTTTATTATACAAATATTGGATGAGTGCATAAGTTCGTGCCCGATTTCAAGTGCAAACTAAAATTGAAATTTTTTGAAGAAAGCGCTTTTATTAATCAATTATGTATTCGCCATCATGTTCGGCAATCCACTCCCAATGTTCAACCAATTTACGGATGCCTGATTCATAGAAATCGCGCGGTTTCTCGTTGAAAAAGGTGTCAAGGTGGTTTTTGACGTCTTCCACATTTTTAAATTTTTTTCCATTCAAATTGTTCTGCAGCGATCGAAACAAATGATAATCAGAAGGTGCAATGTCGGGTGAATATGGAGGATGCGGCATGATTTCCCAATTCATCTCCTTCAGTTTGGCCAGGGTCGGTTTTGCAACATGTGGCCTGGAGTTGTCATGATGGAAAAGAACTCCTTTGCGATTGGCCAAAATCGGACGTTTTTCATCAATTGCTTTCTTCAATTCGACCAATTGCTGACAATACTTGTTGGCAGTGATCGTTTCTCCAGCTGACAAGAGCTCAAAATAGATCACGCCTCGGATATCCCACCAAATGCACAGCAGTACCTTCATCGGATGCAATCCACCTTTCGGCATCGGTTCCGCCCCTTCGTGTGCCTGTTTCCATGCTCTTTTGCGTTAAACATTGTTGTACAGGACCCATTTTTCATCACCAGTCACGAGCCGATCCAAAAAAGGTTCGTTTTTGATCCGTCGAAGCAAAGAAATTGCTGTTGACATACGGTCCACTTTGTTCTTTTCACTCAACTGATGTGGCACCCATGTATCGAGCCTCAAAGTGTACCCAACCTTTTTTAAACGACGAAACGCAGTTGATTTGTTGACGTTCAATTCACTGCCAACCTCTTCCGTCGAAATACGCAACTAAAGTCCTTAGAACATCGTCATCAAGCTCAGAAGGCCGTCCACTGCGAGGTTGATCTTCGAGGTTAAAATCTCCAGAACGAAATTTCGCGAACCATTTCTTTACTGTGCGGAGTGCTGGAGCACGGTCCAAATAAACTTCGCGAATATCTTTAGTTGCAGCGCACACCGTTTTTCCTTTGCGGAATTCGTATAACATAATATGACGCATATGATTTTTTTTGTTGTTCATCTTCCATGCCTCTTTTCACTAAGCAACTCGAAACAAAATGAAGTTATTTTATGCTTGACTTACAGCTCGGACTGTCACCTTTCCAACGATATATAATATGTATATATTTCTTTCACGAGCGCCACTCTCAAACGATTCGTACAGCATCCAGCGGAATCGGGCACGAACTTATGCACTCATCCATACTAGCACCCAACAGACACGAGTATCACAATGAACTCTTTACTAGAGACAGACGGTGAAAAAGAGTTAATATGAGCGGAGAAAAAACACAAAACCAATAAAAATACAAGTTTAAGTTTAAGAAGAAGACAGCATATACATAATTGCTTTAATTTCTTTTTTTACATTCTACGATAAGCAATAAGTTCAACCAGATCCCTCTCCACCTCTCCACGAGGTTTAGGTCTTTCTCTTCCTACGTGGCGTTAATACGCACATTTAAAAAAAAGGTTTATTTTTATGATATAAGTATCAAATCTCGCCCTCTGTACCATATAAATATATGAGGAAGTTGGTTCGGTGTTGTCAATAGTTGTCGTAACTTTCTCTGCTATAAACCTTGGTATTGTATAAACCTTACACATTCACATATTGCCATTTTGTGACATCGATTTCATAGACTATTTTTATATATGATAAATTGGTTTGAGAGCACTACTTCATAATTTAAAAGTAGAATCTTTTAGACATCTTATTCTGTGTTTTTTTTTTCTTAAATTCAAAATTCAGATCATGATCCAAAAATGTTTAACTCAAATTTGAAAATATCTTAATTCACTGCTTTCCTGTGCAAATTATTATTTTTGTCAATATAACTTAATTCAGTGAAAATCACCAAGTTAACGCCTTCAAAATGATATTCACCTATAGAAGCTGTTCACAGACACACTTTACGCACCAGCTCACACACAATAATTACAGGGAACAGGTTGCAGAAATTTTGAGTGAATTATAATTATCAGGTAATTTACTTTAAAATAATTTGGTTTTTTGTAAATTTTTGTGACTAAGGCAACACAAGTGAATTAAAATGTTTATGATTACAGCGATTAATTTTATAAACGAGAGTTCCTGTGTGAATAAATAAACCAAATTGTTCAACCCGAAATTGTGTTAGTTTAGTTATTTTTTTGCTTCAGACCCTTGATTATTGCCAGCAATTTTGCAAATTTAATAATAATAATAATAATAATTGTCACTTTGTAATCGCTGAAACGGTTTTTCAAGTGTGACCTAGTTATTTTTTTGTGTCGCTAAAGTGGTGCTATGTAGTCTGTACATTACTGAATAGATTTATAATATGTTCTCGGTAGTTTCTTTTTATATTTTGCAAAAGCCAAAAATATTTTTTTCTTACGCCGATTAACGGAATTTCTCTTGTGGCAAGCCAAATACAACGTCAACTTCCTACGCCTCGAAGTTTCATCTGCCGGTGGTGTGCGATGAGCAACAACAACATTTGGTTATAATCTTTACAGAACAACGGTAATATACCAAAAGCCATTGCGGTGACGTTTGTATGCTCTTAATCGGTCGGCTGACCATTTCAGTTGAGTTTTATATATTTTAGTGTGTGCTACTATTTCGGCTGCATTTATCAGTGCATAAAAACGCATTTTGTGCAAATATTTACAATGGAAAAAGTGCAATATTCTTCGCTCGTGCCACATTCTACGTAGAACACTTTGAGTCTCTATGAATGGTTGGCTGGTCGCCTTTGCTGTTCAGCTATCAAGGTAGTTGGTTAATTCGGTGGAGCTCGCATTGTTGGTTAGAAATAAAAGAAGCTGATTTGGAGATACCACTACAATTGGTTTTTATTGTTATTATTGTATTTGTTGTTGTTGCTCCTCCCACTGCTTAGCCATCGCTAGCCGGGCATGTGATTTATTGAAATAATTTTCGATTGTAGCATATTTTGGTTCTACTTTGTGAGCAAGTTCAGCCATGAATATGCATACATATTGTTTATGGCATAAAGCGCAGAGTAAAAATCCACAAGTCTATTTTATATGGAATTTACTACGATTTTTCGCAATTTCAATTTATTTAATTTATGTATGTGTGTTTGACTATCAACAGTGCTTCCTACAAATATTTTATTCTTCTTCTTCTTCCTTATCTTTCCGTTTCCTTTGAATGCTTTAACGTTTTCCTTTTGTACTTTACTGCATTTTATGCAGTCTTATGAAGTTGTTGTTGTTATTGTAAATAACTGAAAATTAAGCTCAATCTAATTCGTTGACCGTAACGCGTTTTTCATTGAGTTTGGAAATTACCTTGCAACTGTATATGTAGTTATGGTTTTATATATGTAATTGAAAAACTCGGTAGCATTGCACGCTGAGCTACAAATCTACTTGGTGCGTGAGCTACCGCAGCGTATAGTGCATTCATTGTTAGCCAAATTCGTTTCTAAGTTTTTTGTTTGTTTTAGCTTCGAATCTCTCTATTTATTTTTAATTTTTAGTTTATTTTTTGTTTTATTTATTTTGATGTGCTACTATATTGCTAGGACTTCATTGTTTAAAGCATATCTTATGCTGCTTGCTCTCGAGTGGGCACTTGCATCGGAGTTTCCGATATATTTTAGTAATTCATTTAAATACAAGCTAAAAACATTTATTTGCACTGTAAGAAATTTGCTGTTTTATTTACTTGGCAGGAAGGGAAAAATCCCCCGAGTGTGTCTCTAACATGAAATAAGGCTCCTCATAAAAACCATCATCCGTTCAAAGACGCGGCTTAGTATTGTATAAACTGTAGATCTCACCATTTGTTTGAAAAAACGTTAAGTCGCACACCACAACTTAGATGAGGAGTCTCAGCGGTTACAAAGTGCCAAAAGTTTATTTGGTCAACTACCAAAAAAAAAAATTTAAGAAAATCAAATAATTAAAAATTTCTCTTTACGTCTAATTAATTTATTGATTTCGCTATTCCAATTTCAAGCTTTACTTGTTTAAAGAAAAAACTAATTGAACGGTAAGCAAAGCATAACTACATCTTCATTAAGGACCTCAAGTAGATTTTTCACAGTGTTATCGCTGATATTCAAAGAACAATAGAAAAAGAAAATCTCGAAGAACTGGTACATTGAAAAATCTCGAAATGAAGCTATTTGATCAACAAAAAATCTACGATGAACCTAACTGTAAAATAAGTTACCGGTGTTATTGTTACACGCAAAGTTCGCAGAAGATATCACACACACATAAACTTTGGGCAGAGAGTCAAATCAATATTAATTAATTTTGATGTGATATTAAATAACTGCCGTGAACTTTATTCAATCTTTATATTATATTTAACTTCGTGGCATAATTCTGTGTGCATTTTCATTTTCTAACTCTAATAAAATACCAATAATTGCACTCAAGCGACTTTATGGGAGAATGGAGAGCACGCAATGGTAGACACAGGAAAAGTAGTATTAGAAATAACAACAATAAAACTGACCGTAACGTCTTTTTGGGAAAAATAAGGAAATGGGATGTTAAATAATACCCTTGAATTTGGCTCTTCAAAATATGTCATGTTGGTTAAGCGTCTAAGCGTTGCTAACAAGCAAGCTGTCGAGCGACTTACTAAGCACGTTGGACCTTAAGAAGGTAAATTCCATTAAAAATAAAGAGCAATTTAGCTCTATTACTTCGCTGATCATTTGATAATTGCATTCTTGTACATATCCATGCATCCAAAATCTCACATAGCAGGAAGCAATTCGCCAGAGCCCAAAGTTATGCAAGGATTTACGCTCCTCGCGTAAACAGTTGCTCTTTTTTCTTTTTCGTTTTTAGATCCTAAGCATATAGGTATATATTGGGCACTTAACTTTTTTAATATTTAAATAACCCTGGATGGAGGCTTAATTGGGTTCATCTCAAAAAGGACTTAAGGTTAATTTTTCGTAGTAAGTATTACACGATTTCAACCTTTCAAAAACTTAGCTTTCCTCGAGAATATAAGAGTTACTGCGTGAAACTAGCATATTGTACTGAATATGCCCCAAGAAAAGTATATTAATACAATATGACTGCTTGGGAAATCACAGGAGTTAACAAAGATATTATATATAATTTGTAAAAAAAAACTTCTTTCGTAAAATTGGTTACTGTAAATAACAGTAATCAATATTTAAATCATTAAAAAATTAAGTATAATAAAATAATATGAATCGCAAAAATTCAAGAATTTATACTAGTTTTTTTAAAGTGGCGTGGCTTTTTCAGATTTTTTTCTTTAAAAAAAAAAAACTGCGTTTCACTGAAAACAGTGTATAAATTTTTATTTTATCGTTAATTTAAGCCACCTTTTGTTCTTTATTATGAATGAAAATATTTGTAAAAGCATCTTTGACTTAATATTTAAAAAATTTTATGGTCATAAAAAATTCTACCCTACGTTATATTTTATTTGTAATATATAGTTATTATTATTATTTTTTTTTTAAATATATGCTCATAATTCTACATTCCGTTTAATGAAAACTGTCATTATTATTAAATTATTTATTTATAAGTGCCCCAAAAATTAATACAAAAATAATAAATTAAATATATGTATGCAAAAGCACAAATACACGCACACTGCTAAGTACAACCTCAATAGTTGTGTATGATTTGTGCAATTTTGTGCAAATTATGTCAGTGGCATTATATTACCAAACCAAAGCCGAAATCATGATTAAAAAGTTCGCTGCTTAAGTCTTTGGTTTTGTTTACTCATTACATTTTATTTCCATTTTTAATTGATTTAATCTTTTATTTGAGTATTACTTTTAGTCTTGTTAAACTTTTTCTCATTCAGTAGAATTTTATTTTGCTTATTCATTCTATTTTTTTGCTATTTGCCACATTTCATGTTCAATCGAAACGGCACTTGGTTGTGGCGGCTGCGATTAATGCTCACTGAAAGTGGCATAAATCACGTTCTCGGTCAATTTTAATCACGATCGAAGCAGACGCAGTCTTAGACGTAATAAGATATTCGCGAATAGATGAGCTGCAGTCGTTACAGTTGCTGATTTGTTAATGGGTTAAAGTGATAAATAGTTAATAATACAGAAAATAAATTAATATATTTACAGTGAAATGTTTGTAAATATGGGTTAGATTATTTTTGTATAAATTTACACTGATTATTTACTTTATGGTATGCCACATTCTCTATTCCTCTGCCGCTGAGTATGTCTGATTCACAGTGGCGTTAACAAATTGTTGTAGCACAATTGAATTGTTTCGAATTTCATATTATGTTGGGAGTTGGTGTTGTTCGGTGATGAGTAAGCAGATTCAAGGCGTTTTTAATGACTGAACATAATTGCAGTTGTTCATGGATAATTTTTCACAATTAATTTTTGCGATACTTCTAAACTTTGTTTTCAAATGTTACTAAAAATCCATTAATAGCAATTTATTATCGAAAGCAGAAAACATAGTAAAATACATACATATAATTGCAAACATGTGCTAATATACAATCATAAAAATATGCTTCTAATGAATTTTTTGTACGATAAAAATGGAAAAAAAAATTTAAAATTTATTTATTCACTAAAGTGTTGGAGCACGATATTTGCAGTGTAAACATCTTTTGCATTCGCCTACACATACAAATATTTATATAAGCAATATACTTAACCATTAACGCAGCGCCTACTTGGCTACGTTTTATGCTCATTGGTAGACTAAACAGATGTTGATTAATTACTTGTTGACTTGGGTACATAGTCATTCTTGTGGTCCTACTGGTCAACTATTGCTCTAACGGTATACCTTCTACTCAAATATAAACGAGACTTTATCCATAACTCGACAAGGACAAGACATGTGGCCATACTTTTTTTTGCTTAGGTTGGCAGGACTGTTATATGTTTACATGTCAAATTTGAGCGCGATCTGTCACATAGTTTTTTTTTACGGCACTATAAACAAGTCAACCTCGAGTGTGTTTTACGAATTTTACTATGGAAATTAACGTTGAGCAAAAGAGTTTGTTTGAAATTTAATTATTCCAATGGAATAAGTGCGACGGACGCAATGAAAATGTTGCATAAGGCATATGGGGAGTCTTGCCTATCACGTGCATGTATTTTTGATTGCTATAAGTCGTACTAGGACGGCCGTACATCGCTGGAGAACTTGCCCCATGATCGTCGTCCAGCAACGTCAATAAACGAAGAAAACGTCGAAAAAGTAAAGAAAATTGTGTTGGAAAATCGTCCTGTGACTGAAAGAGAGATAGCTAGTGAGCTCAACATATCAAATGGATCCGCTCATAGCATTATTCACGATGTTTTGTGCATGAGACGTGTGTCTGCTCGACTTGTTCCAAAATTGTTGCTCATACGTCTCGTCTTGTACGCGATTATTTGACCAAAAACAACGTAAATATTGCACCGTATTCACCCGACATGGCACCGTGTGACTTTTTTCTTTTCCCTAAACTCAAATTGCCGCTTCGTGGAAAGCATTTTCAGTCGATTGAAGTCATAAAAGAGAATTCGAAGAAGGAACTGAAAGCCATACCTAAAGCGGCCTACCAGAAGTGTTATGAAGATTGGAAAAAAAGGTGGCATATGTGTATCGCCTCTAATGGTGACTATTTTGCTCGTTTATATTTGAGCAGAATTGTGTTTAAGTATTTGTAAATATTAAAAGCAATATGAGCTTAAGGAATTCAAATATAATTTTCTTAATATATTTTTTAATTTTTTTTTTTTTAATAACTTCGCTTATTATTGTTCGTCATTTTCCATATTGTGGTGTATATTTTAGTGCTTTTTATCAAAAAATGGAGGGAGCTACAATTTTTTGCAAGTCGCCTTTAAACGGCTGAGGAGCTTTTAAAATAACTTTTCATTTCATTTCAGAAATACACTCGAAGGTGTTGCCAATCCCTGCCGAATGATGATATATTTTCAAATTATCTGAGCTTAAGCATAAAACCGGTCACCAGGGAATGAGAGAAGCCCTCGAAATTGCATTTTCTACGAAATATTTGATATGCACGTACTTTTGACTTGTCCATAATTTTATAGTTTGAGCACCAATTGCTTCTGGGACTGACACGATAACCTCTAGGATCCTAAAAAATGCAAATTTCATTCACTCCTGGAGTTCGTCCTTACTGTCACCAGACCGAACACCAGCACCAAGAAGTTTCCCTTTTTTTATTAAAAATAAACAGTCTCACTTATGCAATAATTTGTATCATATGCATGTGGCCAATAAAGGCGATTTTTTCCTTTAGTCTAAGAAATTTCTGTAAGACTTAGCATTCCTCCTGGAATGAAGACAGCTGTTAAGCTTTAAGTTAATAACATCGTTGTTAGTTACAGAGACGGGCAAAGACAAATAGACGAGAAATGTCTTTGTTCAAAATACACTACTTAACTATAAGCACTTAAAATTGATGCAAAAAACTCATGTTAACCAGCAAGAGCATATTTCAAGCATAAATAAACTGTAGATAAGAAAGCAAACACAAAAGCTAAAAATGCAAAACCAAACGTAGAAGAGCGCAACTCAAAAAGACAATATTTTCTTGAGAGAATTATGGCCATAAAACGCAAAGAAAAAGTCAAAAGACGCAAAAATTTAAAAATCTCACGCTCCAGTGCACAGCAAACGCAAAACCCAAAACAAACTGCGGTCAATGCACGCCGATCGGAAAACACAAAAATTATGAAAAGCAAATGAAAAAAATTATAATAACAGAGCACGTCAAACCGGTGCGAGGGAGAAAGAGCAAACGCAGAAACATAAAAGTGTTACAAACTGAGAGGATGCATACACGTACAGGTGATCTGCATGAGTAAAGGAATTTCAACAAAATAAATTATAATTTGATTGCTGGTTCGAAGGCAAACATGTTTGAGAGTAGCACAATAAGCCAGGTTAAAACCGCAGATTTCAGTTGCGGTTTATGAGAGAGAAAATTAATCGATAGGCTTATTCTTTGGTCAATGTCAAGGCAAATTGTTAAATTGCGATATGTAGACTTTCGGCTTGAGAGCCAGGGAAGAGAATTTATAATAACAATAATATGAAGCTATAAGTTCTCTGGTAAAGAAAATATTTTATTTACGTCTGATTTTTGGTTGATCATGTGATTATTTGATACTATGACAATGTGATATTATGATCAAGTGATTTGAGGATCATGTGATCTCGATGGGATCATCACTCGAAAACTGGTGATCAGTAATGGTGATCTTAAATGTCGTGTCGGTTGGGCGGGTAGGGGTATTCTTTGGGCTTATTATTATTATTACAATGGCGTTCATTCATCGTGTTAAATCAGATAAGATTCAATAAATTAAAATAAATAATTTCAGTGCAAAAAACTTTTTGCTTATTTTCAAGAGAAAAAGTAAATTCTCTATGTTTCATTATTTAAAGACGATATTTCAAAGTTGCTAAATTTTTTCTTAAAGTTTTGTAAGTAATATCAACTAATTAATTTGCTATTTAATGTAAGAATCCTAGAAAAATATTTAAATATATATTATATTTTCCAATATTTGCTAATACTCATTTCTTCAGCGATTTTTCTAAATAGAAATTGAATTATTTAGAAACAAAAACAAATAATATAATGATAAAAATGAAAACCTGAAAATAAAAAATATAACATAAATGAAAAAAAAAAAATATATACATATAAAGAATCCAATTCAACCTTTTAAATAAAAATTTTGTAATTAATTTCAAAGCTGAGTTTAAACAAAAATGTTTCACTATTTATTAAATTTTTTCAAATCAGCTCACTTGTACAGTAAAATGGCAAACTCGATTAAATGCATACAAATGATCGTTACCTAATGAGCATTTCCCAAAATTATCATCAGCAACATAATTATGTGGTAATATTCTCCGGTTGGTAAATGATCTTCATTTTCTTCTACGCTGTTACTCACACATACCACCAAAGTGTACTCTCCATGTCCCCAAACTCTGATAGACATTTGATAAATACGTATTTGCGGACAAGCACATAATTAAGTTTCACACTTTCTCATTATGAGATTGTGTGTGTGTGTGGTCCGTGGTCTTCAGAGCGCCTCTTGTTAGTTAAGCGCCGAAGAAATTGTTTTCACCGACACCTTACGCATACAATAACATTCCACCTCCGAAGACACCACATTTGGCCCGATCATCTCTTTCTGTGGCAAAAGAAGGCTTCTAACTTATATAACAACACATTACCTTGGCAAAAGACTTTAGTTCTACGGCGACCTTACAACGGTCAAGTACGATTTTGGTGCACACAAAACCCCAACTGCTGCTGTGTGCTTTACAAATACTCACTCATCACAAGTGTATGTAGTTTTTCTGAACAGTTAGTTGGCCATTTGATGAGGAAAAGAAAGTGTCCAGCAAAATAAAATCCAGCTAGTGCAAATAAGTTGGGAAATATTTTTTACTTATTAAAATAAAATAAAATAAAAAATTTAAATTCAATCTAAAAAATTTTTAAACAAAATTTTTGTGGGAAATGGTGTATTTGCGCTGAGAAAAATTTTTGTTATCCTTGTGCAAAAAGTGTTTGGTAAAAAATTGCGACTTGTGATTTTTTCACGAAGTTTAAAGTGAAGTACAAAAATAATTTCGTTTGAAAAGTAAATTAAATATTTTCTCGAAAAAAGTGTCTCTTCTAAATATCAATAAAAAATTATAAACATTTCATTGCGGAAATATTTAGGTAAGTGAAAAAAATTAAATAATTAAATGAATTTGATTTAAAAAAAAAATGTGAAATGTAAAAATAGGATAAAATCTAATAAGATAATGCAAAACGAAATAATATTATTTTATATTAAATGAATTATGATTAAATTAAATTAGGTAAATGAAATAAAGTTTAAAAAAAAAAAACAAAACATCAAATAAAGTAAACTATTAAACTATAATAAATTAAATTACTTAAAACATAATAAAATAAATAATAAATTCAGATTTTATTTATTTCATTTAAATTAAATTATGAAAATTAAAAAAAATTTAACAAAATAAGATATTAGAAATACTATTAAATGAAATATTATAAAATGAAATAAAATACTTCTTAAAATAATAAATAAATAAAATGAAATAAAACAAACAAAATAAAAATAAAATAAGACTAAGTTGAATTATATTAAAATAAATTATATATATCATAAAAATATAATAAAAAAAATTAAATTGAATTAAAATAATAACATAAAATTGATTAAGATATAATAATATAAAATAAGATAAAATAAAATATAACAAAATTAAATGAAATGAAAAAATAAAATGCAAATAACATAAAATGAAATAGAGTATTAGTAGCAAAGATTAAAATACTAATGCTGCAAATCGACGATTCTGTTGCATGCAGAACGTTGGTACAAATATAGCTAGAAGGAAAAAACGAAAAGCCTAAAACTATGCAATGAATTTCAAATATGAACCCTATCACTGGGTACAGTTCATACATAAGTGAAACAGAAGCCGTAACGTTACTTAACTTAACATAACATACCATAATGGTAATAACATAAAAATAATTTTAAACAGTGAATATTAGTTTTAAAAGAAAAAACCAAAAATTATTCAAATGTGAAAACTTTAATCTGATAAGCATCAAGAAGTTGTTGCTAGTTTTAAACATTAATCCAACACAAATATTAAACAACTTCAGTTTTATGCTATTATATATTACCTTTAATAAACTTTCGGTTTTGTGTACTTATCAGTGCATCATCTGCACAATACAGCCGAAGGAAACTATGCCGGTACTAGACAATCGCATAGATAAAAGGAAGAGAATAGGATAGGATATTAAAAGGAACTGAGATAAAAAGAAGTGTAGAGTGGAAAGGTAGTGAGAGTAATATAGATTTGTTTGTCGAACAATTGTTTTTCCTATTTTTCTTTCGGAAGGTGTGTAGGCAGATACTTACAATGCCTGCCTCATATCTAAAAAAAAAAACTAACAAAATTTATTATTTTTATTTTAACAATATTATTCAGTTTTTCTTAAAAATATTCTCAAAGTATTAATAATAAGAATGAGTTAGAACTAAGAATGAAAAAGATGAATATAAAGTAAATACAATAGATATTTTAACTCTTTTCATTGCGATACTAAGATTTTAAAGAAATTTAACACTCAATAAAAGGTCATTGAGCAAAATATTAAAATTTCAAGGTTCAAAACATTTTGCCCTACATTCTCCCGAAAAGAATAAAATATAATATACATATATGCATGTATATATAATGCAATGCTCTTTAACATACTCACTGCTGGCTTAAGTTAGCTTAAAAGCACCGCCTCTCAAAATATCGTTCACTAAATGATTGATTGTCGCCACAAATTGGTTTTTAAGCACTTCAAATAACAAAAAAAAATACTGAAGGTGGAGTGCGGTAATGCAATGGCAATGTGGTGGCAAAGAGACGCATTCCCCTGCGGTTCTTTTTATGTTTTTTAATAATATTGTTCACATATCACGCTTTTAATACTAACGAACTGACTCGGTTGGCTGAGAAAGTAGCGCGTTAAAAAGAATACTCTATAATAAATTGTTCAAAGCATTTTTCCTGAAAGGGTTAGAATAAATCACTTATGCCTAAGCATGGAGATTAAAAGAAATTTTGAAAAACAAAATATTACAAATTTGTTGAAGCGTTAATTTTATAGTGTAAATATGACGGTTTTAAACTTATTTGGATGCGTAACTAATTTAAGAATATTTATTATTAATCATTTTATTTTTCTTACCATGAAGATATAAATAAATCTATGTATTGGTTTAAGTCAGGCTTAATTATAAAATATTTTATTAAAAGAAATAATATTATGATGTAACATTTTTATTGGAAAAATAGTAATACCCCATTTTAATTAACGCTTTTTACGAATTATATAGAAGAGGAATTCCTAAAGAGGAAAACAGGAGGTATCTGACGAGATATATAAAATTTATATGTATAACAAAAAGCATAACTGCAAGTATATACTGGTAGGCTAATCTATAAATAAAAGCTAAATATTTGAAAAAAAAATATTTGCAGACTACACGTAGACTTTAATGACGACATGAAAATCATTAATCCTCGGAAATTAGTTGAACAAATCAATTATTAGAGGCAGCTGATAGCCTGCGTGGCTAGTTTTTGGAAGGCTAAGAAAATATAAGAACAAATGGTGAGCGAATACAAATACAAACCCTTTCATAATGTTACAGACAGCAAAAAAAAAATAGTAGATATTCAAGCCTACCGGTATGACTGTAAAATAAATTAGATTTTCACAACCCCAATAACAATACTATGCAACAACAATAACAACATACGCAATGCAAGTGTGTAGAAATAATAACAACTGCTGCTCCACATTTGTAATTATTATGGAAAAATATTTATATATACAGATTGAATCCGGTGATGAGTAGTACAAAAGTGTGAAAAAATCAATTTTCAATAATAATAATAAAAGAGTATAATAATTTTCACAGCTAAGCCCCTTATAGATACATATTCATTTATATGTCAGTAAATAACCTCCTATAAACAAATAAATTCAAGGCCATCCTTGGGGAGAACGTGTACTGACCACAAGTAAAATAATTAAAAAGAAAAAAATAAAAAACATACATAGTTTTAAGAGATGAATAATCATGGAAAAAAGAAAAAGTACTAAACTCTAAAGCCTGAGTCTCTGATTTTAGGGGGACAAAGATTGAGTACAGATCACCAAAGGTGTAATTAGGGCACAGTAAAGAGCACAACGAATGGGCGTAAAGATGAAAATATATGCATAGATACAAGTAGATATGATAAGAAGGTGCCTGTAAGGATATGAAAATGAATTCTTCATAGCACTAAGAGGTGCTGATGGGCACGAGATTACGTCGGAGTTAAAATGTGGTTATGGTAAGAATAGTGTGTTAGTAATGATAAATGGATATGAAAAGGAGAGCATAAATGTGTACGCACTACTCGATTCATTTGGTCAGTTCTCATAATATAATCGATATACAACATCAACTACTTGGTTCTAATTGAAATTTTATTTTTAGAAGTCAGTCTTAAAGGCATATATTTGCAGATTTTTCAGTACCCAGAACTTCTATGTTACAAAGCAACTTCGTCGAAGCAAAGCCGAAATTAAAATTACATCAAAAGATTATTTTAAGGCGATTAAATCTTGATCAAATTATCAATTAGTCACCAAAAAATTTATTCAATGAATAAGCGAATAAAATAATTTATCGGTGAAAGTTATTTGGCTTGACATGTTTACATGTGTATGTATGTATATACGAGTACTTCTTTATGTTTCACTTTCCACTTGACTCGTGACACCCAATCAGCACACCTTGAAGTAAAATTTTTTTATTCTCATTCTTATTTTGTTTCTTCTTTATTTAAATTTTGCAATACATACATGCTCACCATTTCGATGATATTCAGCAAATTTTGTTCCTCCAACTTTCTTCTTATTTCTGTGTGGACATCGATGATCAGCGACGACCGATTTTAGCCGCTCTTAAAATCCATTGAGATTGACATCAATTTCTTTGAAATTCTTTAATTTGCTATTTCATGGAATAAACAATAATTTCTTCGCTGTATATGAAATGTTTTCAACAATCACTTGAAGTGGGTGTTTACCCAAATTTCTAATTTGAAAATGTTTGTATGTATGTCACACATACAATATAACAACTATGAATGGATTGAGATATCTAACCAAAAGTTTCGAAGAATTTCCTAAAAAAATGTTTTTCTTTTGTTGTTTGTTTGTCTTACTATTATGAAATTTGCTGGAAAATATTTTTTCATTATTATATAAAAAACTGGTTAGCAAAACTATTATGTAAATATATTTTTGTGTAAATGGTAACAGTTATATCATAGCAAATTTAACATTGTATGACATTAACATAAATTTAACAAAAGAAAATTTATATCTAAGGTGAAGGCAAATGACCTGACTCATAAAAAATACAATTTTCAAAATATTTATGTACCATCAGAAGCACTTATGCAGGCACCAATTGACATATGTATAAACTTGTGCTGGTACAAAAACAGTAAAACAAAGAATATTAAAAACATTGCGTGTGAAAAAGACAACAACAAAAGACTATTACAAAACCAATTCTGTCCATTAGAGTGGCATTTTGTAGAATTGAAGCGAAAATTGAAGCAAAAAAACGACAAACCACTGTGTGAGCCAACAACTCACAAGGTGTCTGTCATGGAGGTCGCTTGGCAGCTGAAAAATTAATTCATAATTCGCAAAAATACTAACGAAAGAATGGTGAATGAAAAGTAGAAGTAGAAGAGAAAGCAAAGGAAATGTTATTGGACTTTAGTCAGGCGTTCAGTAGCCAACGTAGAGGCGCTTAAATTAGATACACATTTTATTCATTGCCTACCAAGCCTTGCTGCATAACTGTTAAACGATATTTAATTGCTATATTATTTGCAGCATTTTGTAGGAAGTGGCAAAGAAATAAAAAATAGTAATAGTAAGAACAACATTATGAATTGCATAAAGGCAATGAATATACATATGTAAATTATATTTACGCATTGTGGCATATGAAATTATGAATATATATGTATATATGTAACTACAAATGTTCTTTTTGGCGTCAATGACCTCTCGGAGGGCAGGCCGGTCGTATTATCTCTTGGGATAGTAGCGAATATATATATATATGTGTATGTAAATGCTTAAGGTAATCCTCCAGTTATGGAACAATTAATGTCACTAAAGTTCATTTGTAAGGCATTCAACTTTAATTCATTATACTTTTTGTTATTTCTTCTACAACTTAATTTTTATTTTTTCCACATTTCATTCATTTTTCTTGCCATTTTGCGTTTACTTTTATTTATTTTCTTACAATTTAATGCTAGGTGGGCAACTTTAGTTTTTCGACGCAAAGAGTAAAACGAATGCTTTTGTTGAGTTTGTTTTATTACAAAAACAATAGTAATAGTAATAATTACCATGTAACATATTATATCATTTAAGTTTATTTGCACGAAAGTATTGCGAAAAGCAAATTCAGAAGAAAGCCATAATAACAAAAGTGTCGTTCACTTTAACGCGACTTCTTTTTGAAAATTCAAAATATTTTAACTGATTGATAATAAAATATTCACTATTAATAACCCGATTTTCCTATTCTGTTTCTGACTTTTACAGTTTATTTATTTTCATATACATCGAAATTGTTCATATATACTGCAAGCAAAAGTCTCTTTTTTCTTTATGTACCACAGCTTACTTTTGTCGTAGCACGGCGTGAGCATTTTTTGCTTTTACTTTCAAATATTACTCGAAATGCTCATATTTTTATTGCAAAACAATTTTCTTAATGCTTTCTAGACACTTTCCAAGTGCGTAAAGCAAATTTCTAGTCGTAAAGAACTCACTTTCTCAGACATAAAGTGGTATAAACGCACTTTGCTCACACAAAGCCAAACAAATACTGAAAATTTAGTCGTTTTTTACTTTCTTAAATTTATATTTTTATTGAGCACACATTGTGGTCATCATAACAGCAATTATCTATCAATTCAACATGTTTAAGCAAATAATGCTAAAATCAACTAATAGCAAATAGTGAGAGACAATGGTTGTAAAAAAATATTAAAAATTAAATAACGTGCTCAGAAAGTGAAATAAAGCCAAAACAGTATAAACGTTTAATTTGAAAAGAAACAGTGCTATTCATACTAAAAAAATATATATTTTACTTGACTCTGTTATATTTTATTTTAAACATTTTATTTTATCTTATTTTATTCTGTTTTATTTTTTTTTATTTTATTTTTTTTATTTTTTTTTTTATTTTTTTTTTCTTTTTTTTTATTTTATTTTATCTAATGGAATCATGCTAGCAAGTGGTTAAGTATGTTCAGGTGAAATAAAGCAATAAAATTAAGATGAAGTCAAGATTGAACACTAAGTGCCCACACAACTAGGGATATATGTTTACATGTGTGCAAAATTATTATCGAAAACGTGCAGCCCATTAACGGAATACATCGAAAGGACTATGAAGCAAGCAAAAGAGATGTTTTGTCGAACATGAAATTGCACAAAAAAGCTATATTGTCGATAAAAAGCAACAAAAAAGTATAAAAAAACTAGTAGTTAAAGAAGACTAGAAAAATCGAGCAAAAGGAAGGGTTAAGCATGCGGTTTATGCTGTAAAACAAACTGTGAACCAGATAAAATTAATTCAACGATGGTGGCAACGAGCGCGTTACTTGCAAAGATCACATAGAACATATACCGCTGTATGTAGTATGTGTGCATAATATGTCTGATACGTGTGAGTGCGTGCAGGATTAGTGCAAAAAAAAGTGGGGCAAAGTGGGTAATAATTTCGCATTCAAGCACAGAATAAAATTTAGGTAGATTTAATTTTTTGTTGTTCTGTGTATGTTTTTTAATAAAGGACGATAAAGACGGATTTGTTACAATTCAATGCTTTCAGTAAGCTTTTAATTTTACATTATTCTAAACACACCAGACATCAGATAAAACAGCTATCGATAAGAAAATTTAAGTCTAAGAGTGCAAATGCAATGTGGGAGCTCATTACAGAGCGCCTTACATAACATCCAATTAGCCATTATTCATTAAAAAATTATAGGCGTACAATAACAACCATAATGGGTTGAATAAAAGCAAAAAAACAAATAGTTGGATGCCATATGAATTTCTCTAACCAAACTAACCAATAACGTCATTCTCTCATAGTTAAATCTGCCTGTCCTTACCTCATCTTCCACGTTTGGCTGTGCGATGCGATTACTGCGTCAGCAACGTCATAACATATACTATACACAGCATCCACACATAATATGTATGCATTTTCTGCGCGTTAACATCACTGTTGCCACCACAATTTATGCCTTCGCAGTCAGACCGACCGCAAGCTAAACGTGTCAGCTACAGGTGCTGCTGGCACCATTTTGATGCGACGCCTCGAATTTGGCCAAACAAACTACTAGTTATTTCTACTACTTAGGTTGTTGCTCTGTGCTGGCCCAAGCTTCAAGCATCTAGCAGCAATTAAGCAGCAATTGCTGACACGCATATAAGGCCGCGTCACGCAATGAGGCAAAGCAAGTAGCTGCCATCGGTTTCTCCGCGAAAAAGACAAAAACCATCAGCTCAAAAGATATGTAAGGTGATGGTGGTTAATAGTACTCCTATTTATATACCTTTCCTCAGCATGAAAAGGCAATATAATATTTGGCCGATGGAAGTACCATAGTAGGATAAATTTATAAATCTTAATTCCAATATGACCAACTACTTTACGAGCTGATCTAGCTATTTGTGTTTAAATGCAAGAAAAGCCCTAAGTCAACACAACATTTTTCTTGCATATCGAATAATAAATGCCTAAAGAAATTCTTTTAATTTTATACCCTGGTTTTTATGTGTAATTTACGGAAATAATCGGTCTTAGCTCTGCCTTACTTACTTTATTGCTCGTGCGGCTTGTAGTATTCTTTCGTTCTTTGTTTGAGCACTCGAAACTAGGATAATAGCGTCACGAAGAACCCATTGCCACGCGGATTAGGCTGAAGTCAGAAACAATTTGCCACGCCAATAATTTTGCAATAAAAGAGTGAATTAATGTAAAAAATTGATGCCACTGACAGAGCTGCAGATTTTGTTGGTTTCAAGATTTAATAGAAGTGCATGCCTTCATACACTTATCAGAATGTCTTCCAGTATTTGTGTAATACAATATTTTTGTATTCCCACACACCCCACAATCATTACACGTAATCATCATCATTACCATTAGTTACCGCAGAGCTAGCAGCAGCATTGTCTTTCAAAAAATGATAATCCAACTGGCTGCGGTGGCCATTGCATACCCAATTAAATTTCAAGCAATTTGCCACTTGCGGATTTGACTGTCACCTGTACTCGCCCCTTTCCTTTGGTTGCAACAAACATATTTGCGGAAGGTTCTATTCACAGACATTAGGCAGTCAGTAGCTAGTGACGATGTATGTAGCAACTAATAAAAAGAATTGTTGCTGATTACAGCACCGACTTTTATTGAGTCACCACAGCTGCCTTATATGTAAGCAATATCAACAATAATAACAACGTCAACAAAAGAAATGCCAGGAAAACAGTAGAAAATGTTACAGTGGCACATAAAAATCAAACCACACTCACAAGTTGCAGCACCTAAAATTACCACAAACATTCATTCATACACAAATATATGTAAGAATGTCATGCAGCTTCTAAGTGGATTTTGATGTCATTTGTGAGGAGATTTGATCGGCTGCTGATATGTTGCAAAGCAATTTATTCAGTCATTTTATTTTCAAGTGAATTTGGTTATTTTTCGTAATTATTTGTTGATGTTTTCTGCTTATTTCTGTCGCAATTTTCTTCCTTTTCATTGAATTTTTATTACCTGATTATTTTTAACTCCGTTTTCTCAAACTTTACTTAAACTTAAAAATATTACACAATATATCAATAACACACTGTCGCATAACCGTTAAGCACACAACAATATATTCTAAGTACTTTTTAGAGCTCTTTGCTCTTAGCTATAGGTGTGACAGTTCGAGTGGGCGAACTTTAATAATATCATGCTTTTACCTAAAGTTTGCAAAGACTTTATTAGCATGGATTTTTAATATTAATAAAATGATTAAGATTGTACGCCTTTTATGTTATTTCAATTTATATACTATAACCTCAAGAGAAATGACAAACTAAGAACACTTTTCCACCTATTAGTCTAGACAATGAGCTTTCAGTAGATGAAGAAAAAAAATATTTCCACAATTTTTTCGCATAGATAGGTCCCGAGTTCACTTCTAGAAAAAGAAGGTATCCACATATTAACCTTGACAAAGATCCACCTACAATACATATGTTCCACATATTCAAAAAAAAACCGTACTATCGAGTTGATCCCAGTGCCACTTTCTGTCAGAAAAATATGTACCAGATATTAATTTAAGCCAAGAGTTACCTAGGTACCAAATTTCATACAAATCGAACACTTTATAAATGAATTAGATTTTTTGAATAGATCGGCACCAGGTCAAAATCTCTGAAAATCTTTTCTCTCCACAAGCCTTTGTCAAGCGCAGAAGACAAATTCAAAATTTCAAACCTCTTACATCATATAATTGGTTGAGGCTTGAGGTGCAATCAATGCCACTAAGTCAAAACATAAGAGTAATATTAGGAATAATTGCAGGCACAGCTAAATTGAATTGACTAACTTTGGAAGCTATTTAAAATTCCTTCAATTCACTCTGTCAACGCAAGGCGTTGTTGAGCTTAATTTTATAAAAAAATAGCAAAGAACTATCGAGAGCGCTCAAGCAAATTACAAGTGACAATTTGATAATCGGCGTAAGACACTGAGAAGTGGTTTCACAGTCGACAGCAATTTCTTCAAAGATGGCAGGATGAAAAAAGTATGAAGAAAGGAACGCCAAGAAGCTGGACACACAACAACGCAGAACGAATATCGTAAGCACCAACTCGTTGGCCGCATAGTTGAGGACACAGAACGAGATTGTTTCAATGAAGAACGCGCTCGGAACACAAGAGCACACACATGCCCGCACTGCTGCTGCTACTTTATGATTATTGGCTTTTTTATTATTTTATTTTTTATTCTATGCGAACGCAAAACTATGTTAACCAAGCACGGCGCACAGCAAACAACCGTTTGAATGTCATCTAGAAATTCCAGTTAAATCAGAACACGCTGCAACCACAAATACAACAACAGCGAAAACGATAACAACAACTGCACAAAAGCAACAATCGCCGAAGCTAACAGCAGCAGTCGACATGCTGCATGCCACAACGCATTGACTGGCTTAACAGGAAGATGCACGCCTTTTACAGCAATAGTAGTATTGCAACTACAATAAAAACATAACAACAGCCAGCAACATTAACTTTAGCGCAAAGCGTTAGAATTAAGTCACAAGAAGACAATCCAAACGAAGTTGGTGCGTTCGGTGCACTATTCAGGACAAGTCCAAACTCAAGCTCTAAAGTTTGTGTTACAATAATAACAACAGTGGCGGTGTAATCAACAACAGAGTCACTGTAAAATTCGTTGACCACAGTAATTAGTGGATGGAACAGTTTGATCGATGCGCTTAAAAATGAAGAGGAAGAGATGCTGACTAACGTGAAAATTTTAAACAACTGCTTAGACTTGTTTGCTAAAAAAATAAATAATTAGTATTTATACTTGTATGTAAAACTATATTTTGTAATATGGCATTTAGCGTACGAATGCACCGCCTAATCTCACCATCGGCCACTCAACAAGATATTATAGCGACGTTTTCTGACAATACATTTAAGACCACGAACAGGCAGTCGCTTGGTGTATAACAGCTGAGTCAATAATACTGGACACTAATAACATTACTTAGCGTAACATACCTTAATATAGGATAGCACAATATGATTGTCATGCTCTTATTATAAATTCTTGTCGACTTGTGATTCTATAGATATTGACAAATTAAAAAAATAAATGCATTAAATCTACATAAAAAATTATAATATTTCGAGGCATACTTTTAGAGCATACAAAGGACCAAAAGGTCTATCCACTATAAAGCACTGAGGTTTTCCGTTCAATTGATTTAAACGAAAAAAAGATAACAATACAGTAATGAGAATTATGCCGCCCTCACATGACTACCATAATGTTGTTATAGAAAATGAATAATAAAATATTGTTACTAATCGTTGGAAGCTGGTTTTCTGTGTCACTGAATTTTACATACAAAGATTCTGATCTTTTGTAGTAACACGCTGAAATAAATGTATGTGCATATATAATTAATTAAAACCCATTTTCAAACATTTCCAATAACGAATAACTTTGTAAACAGCAACAAACCTGCATTGCCCTTTTTGCAAGTGAAAGTCTGCAAGTCGAACGTGAAGATAATGAGTTTCAAGTAAATTTATGTATTTGGACTTCACGCAATACAATATATGTATGTGTACACGTATGTGTAGGTAGAACAAAGCAAAGTACTGTGAGATGAAAGCAAGCAAAATGTAAGCAAACTAGTATATAAAGGTAAATAAGAAGCATTTGACAGCGAGAGAATCATATGAAAAAGCGCACGGCTAGTAGGTCAAGCCTTCAAAAGTAGATAGTTAAATTAAATAACGAAACTATTACATACGCAGACACTCCAATATTTATAAGTGTGTAAACTAAGGAAACTAATAGCTAACTAACCAAGAAAATAAAATATAATAAAATAAAATTTAAAAAATTGAAAGGAACTGAAATAAAATATAACAAAATAAAATAAAACTAAATTTCATTAAATAATAAAATATAAAATAGAATAAATAAAATTAAAAAAAAATCAAATAAGATAAAGTATAAAAAAAATAATAAATAAAGTATATCAAATACATTAAATAGCAAAAATAAAATTAAACATTATAATACAATATTAAAAATAAATAAACAAATTTAAAAAAGTAAAATTAAATAGATAAAAATTGAGTTATTTTAACAAAACAAATAGAATAAATATTATAAAATAAAATAAAATAAATTAAAATAAAACAAAATAAAATAGAATAAAATAAAACAAAAAAAATAAAAATAAAATAAAGCAAAATAAAATATGTTAAAATAAAATCAAATAAATTTATATAAAAGTTAGTAATTAAAATTTAAATTAAAATTACATTTTTTCAAATGAAAATTTATTTCGTCAAATCATCCACCAAAAATTAATAATTTGACATGAAAAAAATTTTTAATAAAATAAAACTCATTAAAAAAATTAACTACCAGAAGTCATGGACTCAGTATAATTTCAAAATAGCAAATTCTTAATCCTTGGACTGTTTAATAAGAATGTATAGTTTTTTTTTGGTAATACTTCTAAGCATGCTTGTCTTTTCTGCTGTTTTTTATTATTTGCATTTCTCGGTTATTTTTTTTTTTATGTCTTAAAGGGTGACACTAGGAGCTTGTTAACTGCCACTAATGGCATGGCAATTATAGCGAAAATTTCGCCATTTGTGGTCTCCATACCTTATTACTAAATGTTGGTGAATCACGTTTTTAACGACCAGCCATTAAAAATGCAATCGAATTTACAGCACAAAAATAATAGTAAAAAAAAGCAACAGTGGCAACAATAACAACTGCAGCAACAAGAGATGAAATTAAATCGAATGTCAATGCCAATGCCAAGAGGTGCCTAGTGGACGTGACAGTGCAGCGTTTGGGCGAACAAAATACAAAACAAAATGCCGAAGCTGTGAAATCTATTGCATTAGTTTGCTAGGAAATTCAGTCAGCTAACTTGGCAAAGAACCAGTAACTTACAAATCCAACACCAAAAAAAGACAACTAAAAAGCGTGTTGCAATAGCGACAACAACAAAAACAAACGACAGCATTCAAAGTAACAGCCATTAAATTCATTGACTTTCAGTGATTTGCTGCACACCCCAGCAAACAGCAAGATACACCAACACAAGCACAGCGGCGTGCGGGGCTCTGTGAAAAGTCAACGATGCAATGGAATTAAATAAATATTCATTTAAACACCACAAGCTGAGTCACTTAACATTGACTTGGCATCTAATTCGCTTTCAAATTAACAACATAAAGCCATGTCGCACCAATACTTAACAAGCCCTCACACAAATGGCCAAGTCAATAAAGATTAAAAATCCCTTTTGGGCAGCTCGAAAATTGTAGAAAATTTTGGTACTCTGAGAAAGGACAACAAAAAGACGGAGTGAAGAGATGTGAAGTTTAACCAATCTTCTCTTTGAACATTTTTGCTCTTAAATTCATTTCTTACCTTCTTTATAAATATAAATTTACAGAAGACTCAAACAGGTTCTTCTGTTTAATAACAAAACGCAAAAAGCTTACCTGTAAAAGAGAAGAAAAAAATGTTTCATTCAAAATTTATAAATAAATTATAACAATGCAAAAATAAATGCATTTTTAATACAGAAAATCTGTAAATAAATTGAAGTTTTTTTAATTTTATTCATAAGTTTCCGCAGAGCCAAACCTAGCTATTTCATACCAATTCTAAACGAAATGAACTTTAAAATATTGCAAGGCTTGGTTACTTTAGCCTCAGGCAAGACCATAGAAGTCTGAAAAGACAATATCAACATGAACTTCTTCTTACAGAGATTTTGAGAAAACAACTAAGTCCAATTTCTAGTCTAATCACTCGTCCAATCTGAAAAGGACTTAAGTTGTTTTTTTGGTTAAGATATCAGGGTAATTAAGTTTTACGAGGCTCCAGGAGATTAATCAAAGTCCAAATTTTTGTATGTATTTTTGCTGGATAATAAGAATGAAGCACACCTACTCGAATATAGGAAAAAATGGCTTTCTCTAAAAACATAAACACTAATCTAATTATGGAATAAAAAGTGATAAAAGAAAAATTTTTTGCAAAAAACATAAACTTAAATTTAAATATAATTTCACTTTTCTTTAACAATGGTGAAAAGTCCGGAATTTGTTTCGCCTTTGAGGCGCTTCGATGGCTATTGGTTGCTGCTGGCGCTAATGCTGGATCTTTATTGTGCACATAAATTCTGCCCTTACTGGCATTTGACATTATGGGTCATTTCCGCGGAATGCATATCCAACAAACATGTTTACAATAATTCACACACAATGACTATACGAAAACCAAACGACATTAAAGAAAATTTCATTTCAAAGTACAAAAAGGGTTGCAATTTTTCCACATTCATATGTTTGTGTGTTTTTTCATTCGTTGCCCAAATGCCTATGAATTATTGGCAAACAACAGACATACTTCCAATAAATAATAATGCTTTCTCTAAATATTTGTTATTGTGCGCTAGCGCTAAGTCAAGAGTCAACATCATCGGCGACATAAGACGACATAGCTCACCTCAGACATCATCCTGTCCAGCTCTAGCTGTAGAACAATAGCCTTTAGTGTTACTATTTTATAGACACAGCCGCCAGCTGTCTAAGTGCATCCACCCACTACTCTTATTGAACCAACCAAAGCTGAAGGCAAAGACAAAAGCTTTATGTTGCTAAAAGTTTTTATGCAAATGACCTTAAAAGAAGTGGCATTTTTTTGGCCGTGTTGCGAGGCATTACTTTCCCATGGCGTTTATTGCGGCTGCTAGGGAAAATGTTTGCGACAAAAGCTTTTAACGATGTTTTTTTCTCATTGAGTGACATTTCTTAGTATTGCATGGAAATCGTGTCTTCGTGTATGCTTCCTTGGGTAAATAGTGTGGACAAGAGAATTCTTGTTTTCTTTTTTCAATATTCCTGCCCAAGCCCAGTATCTTCATTATTTTTATTTGTATTTATTCGACTCTTTGATATTGACTACTGGCCCCTAGTTCATGACTTAATTAGAAATGCTATAGTGAAAACTCAGCACTTATAAGAGACTAGAGGTAGCATATAAACGTGACAACAACAAGGTAAAATAACTCAAACATCTTCATATCCACACAGTAGTAAAAGAATTCGGCAACGGAGCGTGGACGTCAATTCGGCATTGGAATGTCGAGAAGTTCACATGTGTTTTTTTTGTTGCTTTTAAACATGCTTTTGACGGAATTTCTTTGCCGCTACCATACCGAAAGAGTTATTAGAGGCATCCACACAAAACTATCATTTAAGGGAACTGCTGGACTGAATTTTGTTAAAACAATATGAATGGCCATATTGAAATGCAAAACTACATGAGAATGCCATGAATACATATTCAAATGAGGGAAATGGTTGAGCGTGTGAATAATTCGAAAATTTGAAGTGCAGGAATAAACACTCCTTTTTTCGAATAAAAGTATAGACGTATATGTATACGTAGCAGCCATAAATAGTACAACGAAAAAGAAGATCGATTGGTGTGTTTAGTTGTTAAATAATTTTTTTTTTGTTCAGAAAACAGAATCAAAATTTGCAATTACTGCACTGTAGTTGTCAATTATCACTTCTTTCAAGTGGTTCTGATATTGATCAATGTAAAATTAGAAATTATATTACTTACTTAATTATGAGATTGACTCAGCTGAGAATTATAAATTTACGCCTGATTGTAGGCAACGTTTTAACATTTACTCACTACTATGAGACGCACATAATACATAGAATCTTAAAACCATAATATACCATATAGTAATTATAATAATAGAGACGACAGAAAAACATTAGGAAAATGTAGATGCATAAGAAAAAAAAGTATATTTGCATATAGATGTCCTCATAAGGAGATGCCGACAAATTCTAACACTTATTCTCAGTAGAATGTAATATAATTAAGTAAAGCTACTGGCTTACCAAAACTCATCCGGTTTCCCATAAGTATGAGCCACAATATTACTAGATGATATCAAAACGCAAACAAAAGTACCGAAATCATGAAAAAATCTTAAGGAAAAGAAAAATTCTACAAATTTTAAAATTTCATTAACTCTCAAACTTTTGCAACATATAATACATAGTATACCTACAGGGAATGTCCACCCCTCCAAGTGTATTTCGGACATGAAATAAAAGGCTCCTCGTAAAAAAACCACCAGCCGTTCGGAGGCGGCTTAGTATAAACTGTAGGTCCCTCCATTTGTTGGAAAAAACATCAAGACGCAAAAACCACAAATTAGAGGAGGAGCTCGGCCGAAAATCGCTTTAGCGGTTACAAAGCGCCAATATATATACAAAAAGCGCCAAGGTATATATATATACCTACATACTTACATACATTCTAGTCAGTACAATGTGCACATTTTATAACAATTTGGGAAAAAACCTTAAAGTAAAAAAATTCAGCGCCAACGGTTATTAATTGTCTGCAACAACGGTGTAGAGAAGATTTAAATGCATGAGAAATGAAATTTCGCCGACTGTGATGAAATTTTTAGGCTCCAAAACTCCAAAGAATACTCACAGGTTTTAATATTTTTTTATTTTTATTTTTTTTACTTCTCGTGCAAAGCCTTGCAGCGGCGATCTTTTCACGATGATAACGCGTTGCGTTGGGTGAGCTAACTCTTCGTGCTTGCCGCTCGCTTCTTTTTTTTCAATTTTCATTACTATTTTCTTCTTCTTCGTCTTTGTTGAGCCGGATTTTTAGCGCAGCGTGATTTAACAGTTGTCTAGAGCAGCATGGCAACAAGAACATTTTACGTAAGTAAAAAGGATGTTCGGAAAAATGTTTGAATAATTAAAAGCACAACAAAGCGATGAGGGGAGAGGAGTCAGCCCACTGCGAGATGATTTTATCTGTCTTAGAAAAATATTCCCCACTAATGTTTATATGTAATTTATCAGATTTCGTTGTGCAATATAAAAATAAACTTTATAAACCTTTTAAATTTGAGAATTCAATTTTGGAAGATACCTTAAGTTTTTGATAATTTTTATGGGGCAAAAAAATTATTACCTTATCAATTTTATATTCAAAATTATATCAAAGATTTAAAGAAACTTATAAGGAAAATGTGGTGATATTTTTCTTATATGTACAATCAACATAGGACTTCCTTCTTCAGATATGAAACATCTATTTGTTATGTAAAAATTTATCAGAAAATCGCGTGAGTAATGAACTCGTAAATGATATTGACAGTCAAGAAGTGGTAAATTAATGTTTATTTTCTTTGTGCACATACCTATAAACATCTGTAGTAGTAAAAGTTTGCAAGCAAAGCCAGGTCAAACAAGGCTACAACTTTGATCAGTAATGGTAAGGCAAGGTATGGAATCCAAGCACTTGAGGCCACCAAGTAAGTTATATTAGCCGGCGACTCAGTTAGGAATTAGGTCAACAGTACATGTGAACAAGCCGCCGCCAAGAGAGATTTCCCAGCTAGAGATGTGCACTAAGCCACACATAAATACAGCTGGCACACAGGAATATATATTGATGCTGGACATTGATGAAGTGCGCAATTGATTGCAACGCCGCAAGTCGATAAGTCAGTTACCATGTGGATATGAGCCTACATATATGAGCTATGGAGATGGTGTATGAAAGCCTTATGCTTGAATACGCACAAACTTATTTATTGAATTATTTGAATGCCGCTGCCCAGAGAATTAGCTGCCCGCTCATACTCGTATTCATTCGTGGGTTAAATATTTGCACTTATGACAAATTATTTAGTTTTTCACCGAAAATTGATTAATGATTTAGCAATAAAAGTAAAATTCAAGGAATTTCTAACTGCATTTACAGTAAACCGTTATTTTAAATTTGTGTTTTATTTCCGACGTACATCAATATTGACTTTTCATTGTGAGCAGATAGTTTATATGCACATTTGGGTGGTCTAATGGAGAAAATATAAAAAAAATTATAATTACCTACATAAGAATAACTCATCCTGGTGATTATAAAAAAATTAAAAGCTTTTGTTAACAGGCAAAAATAAAAAATTTTAAACCTTAAATAAAAACTAACAAAATTTTACTTCATAAATAAAGGGAATATTAAAGAAATGTAAAACAATTGTATTATTCAGTCATCAGCGGTCACAATCAATGTATCTGTTTGCTGATGAAAGCCAAAAACAAACAAATTTTATGATACTACAGACATATTCCTTTCACATTTGTTTTCTACTCTTTATAACATTATCTTTGCCGACGGTCGGCGGCTTCATTGTACCTGATAGCTCCACAGACGAAAATTCTTTATATGCGCTAAGTATTCTCACGTGATGTTATGAATGAATTTATAAGATGTCACATCCACCATATAAAAATTAAAATTTTGTATCAATATACGAGTATATTCTTTCACCCTCATAAAACTTGTGAAATATTACTGAAGGGCTGAGGAGAATGCTGTGGCAGATTAAAAATATAAAAGAACATAGTTAATATGGTTTTTTGCAACATTGAGATATACAATTATACTATGTATTACAAAAATTTATCTGCATTGTTTGATGAAAATTAGGGAATTCATTTAAATAAATTGATTAAATGGTAAATCTGCTCAGTAAACTAGCAGTTAATTTCTCTTAAATTAATAATCTTAAATGATTTAAAAAATTATATTAAAAAAGTAAAATAAATTAATATTTTCTTCCAGCCATCAAAAAACAATTTCTTCTAAAAGTATACTATTGTATATAAATGTGAAAGCGTTAGGCTGATGGCACGTTCATTGAACCCTTGCTATTGTATAATAAAATAGTTACACAAAGCATTATCAAACAATATTTAAGTTAAATCAAAAAACACATAAACAGAAAGTATATCAAATCAATTTGTTATTCTAGACCATTCGCCAATGTGTTAACCGTAACAGTAAAAATGTACGCAATTGAAATGCTAATGGAGCTATATTGTGTTTTCTATTTATTTTTCTGATTTACACTTCTTCTTCTTTTTTTTATCATTTTTTATGTTTTCTATTTTTTATTTTATTTTTTTGTTGTCACCATCTTTCAAGTTATTTTTAGCCCCCTGAAGAGCATATCCCATTTTTATACAAATATATTCACACATGCAGATGTTATGAGAATTTTAATGCTTATAAACCTCATATACCTCAACAATTGATGTGATATACATACGTATGTATATACGTCTGTGCTTGTTTGCATTTTTACATTAAAATTGTGAATGTCATACAAGTCTCTATGCAAAGCTTTCAACTGCAGTAGTTTGCTCCTCTGCAAGACTTCGTGTCTGCAGCCCACACACAGTCACTCAACAAGTTTCTTCTACCCTCGTAGCAATTGCCAGTTGTTTCATTATCAGCGGCCACATAAAGTTGCAGCAAGCAAAAGACGCTAAATGGCTTTTCGAAATGATACGCTCTATGCTTATTAGCATTGGATTTTATTTCTTTTATTGAAGTGACTTGGCTAGGATTAACTAAAATTTCTATAAATAAACGTATAAGTTCAGAGATAAAAAATGTTTGAATGAAGTGGCTGTGGACTAATTCTGAAGCAGAGAAAATGTGAACTTAAAAACAATAAATCGTTAATAATAAGCCAATAGATTTAAGTTTTTATTTATTAGTAAACTGTTATTTAATATAAATCCGATTTTTTTCACACATATTTGCAAGTAAACTTTGTCCAGTTTTTTTCACGAGATGTGTACTCTTCAAAAAAAAAGGGGGAAAAATTCGCTTCTAATGTAATAGGAGCTCTGACAATCCACTGTCTGATAAGATGATACGCGGAAAGACTAGGGGTTATTTGTAGACGCTGTTGCGGTGATGAAGAGAAGGAAATGATAACTCATCTCTTAGGTGTGCTTTGAGCAGGGCTATGTTTCGAAGTTTTAGGACCTTATTGCTAGGTGTTTCATCGAGGATAGCAAATGTTAAAGCCCTGCATCTAATGAGGTTCATTATGAAATTAAAACAACTGCATAATGAAGTCTGATAGTTAAGTTTTATGGTCTTATAACGGTTCTTAGTCAGGCCTTAGTGAAATCAAAATGATAGATCGGTACCCACCAAAACCTAACATTGAAATCAAACTTCAAGAAAAACGCATTAAGTAGAAAGTAGATTATCTAGAAGAAAGATATTAATTAAACTCCAATAATAATAATTTTTGATTTTTATCTTTCTAGTTAAAAAAGAACCAAAATTCTTGAACTCGATGAAATTAATAAGTTACTCGGAGCAAGTTTCATAAAAAAATTATAATTATAAGAACCGCCAATAAAGTAAAATCAGGGCATAAAATACTAAGAACAAAAACAAGAGGCAACGAAACATTCCAAATAGATTAAATAACTTAAAGGTAAGTTCAATATTTATATTTATGATTTATATATAATATACATATAAGTAGAAAAAATAATAATTATTTAAGTCCAAATTAATTTCTTTTAATAAAGCTTAATTCAATAAAAACTGGCGGCCCCACTCTTGCCTCTTGGTAGGCTTATCATACTGCAGACTTATTTTAAATTTTTATTATTAATAAACAGTCTTAGACCACCAAAATACCAAATGATGATTAGTAGATTATTTAAAAACCACAAAAGTTTAAAGGAAATACCAACTCTTAAATATTAAAAATTTATTCCTAAAAACTTTTTTGGCAACAAGCTTTTAGTATTACAAATTCAGGCAATTTTGAAAAACTAAAAATGATTTTGTTATTCAGTTCGTTTATCAAGATCATAAATGGGTATATATGTATGTACGAAATAATCAAATTTCTTATAATCGAGAAAGAAACTGAATACAAAACTAGAATTCAATATTAAACGACTCAGTCAACATTTTTTATGCATAACGGTTAGCGCTACACCCATTCGCGCCCATTACAAACCCGAAACCATGTCTGCGATAATGTGTGAAATACTCACATGCTTAGAATAAGAAATCCAAACACACATACAATTGCACATCTGAAGCTGAATTATTTTTCAAACACTTAACAAGTGAGTGTGAGATTTTCATTAACAGTTTGACTGAAAAAGTTACACATTTCTGTACCAAAATACGGCGTAAGCAACACAGAAGAGTGCCGGCACATACATACATACATATATTTCCAGGCGCTTTTGGTTGAATCAAGTGGGCTTAGTGACCATATTGCATTGCAAGCACATGCTCTCCACACCCAGTTCTGTTCGTTCAGTATGTAGTTGTTTGTATATTTATATGTACATATATACAAATGTACACACATATTCTATATCCGGTATGCTCATTAAACTGCTGAATATTTCGTTTGACTGTGAATATTTTATATTCATTTATTAGTGTTGTTAGTGCGGTATGTGGCGGTCGATCGTGCAACGTGTGTGTCTCTCATCATCCTTAGTGATGGAGTGCAACCAACAGAAATCCAAACAAAAAGCATTTCGTTTATTTTTTTTTCGTTTATAATTTTTTCATAATATCGTTATTACTGTTTAATAGTGTGAACGTGTTCAACAAAAGACTTTGGCAACGAACTTGAGTGTAGCACAAAGTCACATGTGAGTGAGAACAAACGGAAGAAACATTTTTTCCTTACTTTTTGCTGTCTCACTTATAAATAGAGCTTATAAAATTTGATTGCTTCAAGCACTTGATGCATTACTCTTACGTTATGGCGATCGTTTGCTGGTGTAAAGCATTCATTTGTGAATCATTTGGAGGCATGCAAGCGTTGCTCTCTGACGAAGGTATCATTAAATCAACATCAATGAATGGTAATAAGGATTCATTAAATGCAAATTAGATATGTGTATGGTATATGTGACTTGTTATTCGTGGAATATTATGAGCTGTAAAATTAGTAGAAAATAAAAAAATAGAAAGAAATTACGCATAGCTTAGGGTGGGAAATAGTTGAACTGTGGCTTGGTACTTCTCCAAGCAATTGGTATAAATAAATATAACGGCAAAATATCTACAAATAACTTTGAAAGAAAAAATAACAATTATTAATTAATTTTGGGTATTTTCTTAAAAATAAAAATTATTTTCTTTTTTTTAATTTTTATTAATGTTTGGACTAAGTAATAATTTGTTAACTAAGGATGTTGTTTTTCATTGCAATTAAGAGTTTCGTTTCTTTTACTTTGTTTTACTGTCTAACTTTTACCATTTGTGGTATTTATTATTTATTTTAATAATAACTGAAGTTATGCATTTGCATTTGTTTAAATTGGGATAAAAATAAAAATATTAATTTGTTGTTTTGTTATTGCTTTCATTTTTTATTTATCGCTTGTAATTTTTAAACGAGATGTGTGCTAAATATATTGAGCACGAAATTCTGTAACATTTATTTATTAGTTTATATCAATATACACACTTTTTTCTGCTCTTACACATACATACACGTATGTATACTCGAAAGCAATTCAGGGTAATGCACTTCAGGGTAAACAACGACAGGCTCTTACTAAGCTAATTGAAAACAGGTATCTAACGAGTTTGAAGTCAATACAGTTAAACGGCAAACCATTTACAAACATATATATGTACGCAAATTCGTATGCGTTTGCTTCTAAGCCGTCTCAAGGATATATGTCAGCATAGTCAAGTAACGCGCTAATGCGCTAAGTCACTTATAAATGTATATATGTACATATCTTTTTAAAACAACAGCACAACCACACACACAAAATCAACTTGTTGTGATACCCAATAAACAAAACAGTTAAGATGAATGAAATACAATTTAAGATGAACACGACAAAATAAAATTTCTCGAACATAATTTTTGAACTCGTTCCTAATATAAGGCCCCTATAAAATCAGTTTTCCCAAAAAAATGTTCACTTAAGTTTCGAAAAACACCGAAGTAAATATTTTTGTTTAAGAACGGAAGTGAAATAAAATTTCTTGCCATTTTATATCAGAAGAATGCCTATATTTTATGCTGCAACAGGACTATTCATTATTTTAATAATACAATTGGTGAAAGGGAAGTGATTCTTGCCGATCTATTGCTGCCAGGTCTTTCCAGAGAAAACGAACTCATTTCGAATTGAAGGAGAATTCGCTATGTTCATTGGGTAGCTTCAGAAACTTAGCAAGCGGCTTAAATATATTAGAATTTGCGTAGAAAAATATTAGCAATAATCACCAGAAATTAAAGAAAAAATTGCAAGACACATTATACTAGATATGGAAGAAATTAACACTTAGCTTAATATGAATAAAAGCATCACAAGCAGAAATTATTTTGAAATGCTTTTAAGTTATTTCTGCGAAGGCAGATTAATAATTCCAAACTCGTTGGAAAATGCTGCTAAAATGGCATTCCAAAGGATAAAAAAAACTTGAACTTCTTTCAAAATATTTTCAACAATGTTGTTGAAGCTTTTTAGAAATATTATGGTCGCCCTTTTAAAGCAAAACTTTTATTCTCGTCTGATCCTTTTTTGGGTAAGATTTTGATAACAAAAATATTAAAATTGACTACCGATACATAGTTCTATAATTATTTATGAATGTATTGTAGAAATTTTTTTGAGCCTTTGTGTCAATGGTTGGTGAAATTTGAGACGTGATTCTTTAAATTAATTTTGAAATTAATTATATGTGAACGTTGGAACTGCTAAAATATTTAAAATAAATATTTTTAAATTCAAATATAGAATTATGTTTAAGGTAAACAAGTTTACTGAAGGTGGAATAAAAATATCTAATTCTAAATTCATAGGCGTTTGAAGAAAAAAATAAAGTAATTGCTTGTGGCGTGCGTCTTGAAGTTTTCCCTACAAATGAAGGGACCTGCAGTTGAGTTCAAGCTGCCTCCCAACTACTTTTAATATGCTTGATAGAAAAAAAATTGATATGAAGTGTTGATAAAAATGGGTTATAATATTAGAGCAAAATTTATATCAGGATGAAAATAAACTATATATTATTTCTTTTATTAAACTCCGACAATGCTATTAAATATACTCGTAAGTCATTCCTTGAGTAGTGGGTATCAGTTTTCTTTTGGACAAATTATAACGTGAAAGTGATGCAATGAGCTTTCATACCACTATTCTTGCAAGATATATTTAAGAAAATATAAACGAATTGTCAATAAATTAGTATCTCAGAGCTTTGAGATTAAATCTTAAACATTCCGTGGCTAATTACTGGATGCGGTTATTTTCTCGGATTCTTTGAATTTCGCTTAAAAGGTATTTATTTCAACAAAGTCATATTATAAGATAAAATATCAAGCCTACCGGGTCATACAAGCACGAAAAAGGTAACAAAAGTAAGAAAGCGAGAAGAAGTTTAAAATGTATTTTTAATTAATTTTCTGAAATTTCCTTTAATCGGCAAAAGAAATGCAATTACAGTGGCTTTTTTCTGACTTTTATATGTTCCAAAACGATTTAACGCAATTAAGTTTTGGTAAACAAGCAATAAATAACAACAATAAAAATGATGAAAAACTGGGAGAAGAACTTTCTTTTGCAATAAAATAAGCCAAAGAATTACGGTAAATGCAGACTCGACAAAAGGAAAAAAAATCTCCCTCAAAAGATTAATCGGTCCGTACAAATCCCGAAAATAACTTGACCAATTATTAAGGTACCTACATACGATTACATAGATATATATGTATGTATATAAATATAAGAAAGTGCGAATATACTTGGTTGGTGGAATTTGAATCACCGGCAAAAAATCAACTATGCAACGCTTGGTTTTATATACACACATGTACGTATATATACATGTATACCTATGTGTACATAAGAATCCGTGTGTGGCTGAAATACTTTTATTGGCCCCCAAAGCAACAAACCGTTGCCGCTTCTACTTACATAAGCAACAACAACAACACAAGTAGTGCCAAACGGAGAACTGCACTTTGTTGGAAATAAAATTAAATAATGTAAAAATAAAAACAAACAAGAAGAAAAGCAGAAACAGAAAAGTTAAACGCCAAACCGGACGGTCGACAGTAAGAACAGTTATTTTTGAGTATGTAACAGTGCAATCGACGACAGATTCGTTGCGACTACAACAACAACTTGTAAACAAGCAGCATCACAACAAAAATGGTGCATGCAACATTTGTATATATACAAATATATATAAGAATTTTTGCTTGTATGTTTGAATATAGGTATGAGAACATAGGGAAAAAAAAGAAAGCGGCTGCCATGAGCTAAAGTACCTAGATTCTGAAGTTGGGGAAGGAAGAGTGGTAAAAACAACTACAACAAGAATACTGTCGAGAGAAGCAGTAAAAAATATTTATTTAGCAACAACAACTGGTACGAATAATAATGTTCGGAACATCTTCAATGGAGGTAGAATGAGCAACAACAGAAGAATAAACTTCAACAACAAGAGCAGAAAGCAACCGACTTGGTAAGTTATTTATTTGCACGGGCAATGTAAGCCCTGCAACAACGTAGGTAAGGCAGCTGAGTTAAAGAAGAGGGACGGCAATGCAAGAAACCAGTTGCAATTCAAACCTAAACGGTCATACCACATAAGCAACTTACGCACATGCGTTCGCTCCAACACGCACTTGCTTATATTTAATGTGCAACGTGGAATGCCACTTTGTTTGCCGCCGCTTGATTTGGCTCAATTGTATTTGCTCGGTCAGCCAACACAGTTGCCACTAACCGGTGTGCAATTGTCTGTGCAACAAGACTGTGGTCATTGCCACATGACTGATGCGGTGGTCGGTAGCAAGCCAATAAGCAGTTATAAGTAGCAGCTACGCCACAGCGGGAAGAATAGAAGAGTAGAAACTACTATAAGTTGAAGTAAGCAATGAAGAGCGCTAAGTCAGCGTCACTGCTGCAGCGCTTTATTTGCTGATTATGTTGTTGTTGTTTCTGTTACCGCAAACTATTCGCCTGATTGTTGGTTTGCCAGAGCTGCTGTTACCTCCTTTTTTGTTGTAATTTTTCTTCGTCGTCTCCTTTTTGTTGCTAATATAATATATTTTTTTCGCTTTTGTTGTTTTTCTCTTATTTTTTGTTTTGCTTTTATGTATTTGTTGTTGCCGCCGTGGAAAAGTGGCACAGTGAATTGGGTTGCTGGCACACAGAAGATGATCAGTAGCAGTGCTGATGTCAATAGTTCTGAAGAAAGAGTAACAAAACAAGAACAACAACTTATAATAAATGGAACAAAGATGGTTCAACACACCTACATCCATCCATATACTGGAAACATGTTTACGTTTGCACTCGACAACACGAAGCGACAAACATAGAAGCATATCCATTTCATTTCAATAGTGTCAGCAACAGGATATAATATTGCTGATTTTGTTATTATAACTTGCCGGCTAAAATGGACGAGGAAATCTGCATGGAATAAGTGAAGTTGAAGAACTTCTAGAATCAACAATACATAAGACTTGGTAGAAGCAGCTGTAAAATCCCAAAGTAGAAATAATCTGTAACTCCATTGTTCACCGCCACACCAGCTTCCTCACTGCTTACGCACATATGTATATGTATGTATGTACGTGTATATGGAGGATTTCTTATGTAGTTGCACGTAAGCAATCAACTTTAAGCTGGCAATCTGCATTGAAATCTGAGTCACATCCTCCAAATACTCACACATAAGTGGCCTATGGGGGACCTAAGAGGCAAAGGTGGGGGTGTAATTACAGTTAAAAAGATGGCATCTTGGAATATTGATGACACACTGTTGATTATGGCAGGTTCATTAAGCTAATGAAGCATGTGTTTGTGACTCTGGATGCTGCTTCGTGCTTAGTACATAGAAAAAAGCAAATCGTTTGTTGTTATTGCATATTGTGCAGCAAATTTAACTCCGCTCAAGGTTTTCTAAATTGGGAACAAATTTACCATCACTTCGCAAAATTCCACAAATATCTTTGCTTCGTGCTCTTAAGCTTGCGGCAGTGACATACAAACTCATAACCATTTCCTAAATTGTGCATATATTATCGATTTGTAACAGTTAAATGGCAGCAAATATAATTCTTTCCGCCCGATTCTCGACATATTTAGTGTAATTTATTTGTAGCTGCTGCATTTTTATTTACTCGTGTTGAGCTCAGTAGGTCGCCAGACATGCCATGCAACAAACTCTTTGTAGCTTCTACAATATATGCTCGAGTATATGTAAAATATATGTGCATACATACGTGTTTATGCATGTGCAATATGACAGCTTATTTCCTCAATTTGCTTTGGTTCTTTTCATTAACACCTTCCGGCGTTGCATTTCAATTACCCCACTTTAACTTTTACTCTAGTTTTTCTATTCAAGTTTTCGGCAGTTTAGCAGGATATAGCTACTACTCGTTTATGCGTGTTTTCGGTGGTATAATAATGCGCGAAATGTTTAGTAATTGAAACGCCATCGCATAAAAAATATTCGCACATATGTGCGTATGTATGTCTGCTGTCTGCCGCCGGTGTTTTACATTTGCAATTCGTTCGAGTTTTCTTATTTTATGCTCTATGGGAAATTGAAACTGAGCCAAATGGCGAGCCGACAAGCGTGACTGGACATATTCACTACACATGCAAACTAAGAAAATAATACTACAGGTGCAAACTTTATTTATGTATAGGCGGACGGAAGGCCAGCAAACAATTCTGATGCTTTTGAGAGCCAGATATGCTGCACGTTCACTGTTTCATTCACTGCTCATGTCTTTGAGTTAGTTAACTGGCAAGCAAGTTATTTAGTTGGTTGTTTAGTTACAATAGTAAGTCGGCTAGTTAGCAGACCGGAAACGTAGTAAAATCAACATGATTTCAAGAATTTTTACCTTATGGCTGGGTTGTGTTGACCGGACTTTAACTGTACCGACACCTGAAATATTTTCAATGTTCATTCGCTAATGAATTTATTGTAGGATTTTCCGATCTTATTTGCTGTTAAATGCTGAAATAGGCATAACTAATGAAGCAATAAACTTAAAGTTTATATTGCAATGAGCTATTTGATGGAAATACTACGTATGGGGAAATTATTTGTTATTATTTTTAGTGAAATTATATCCTGCTAGAAACAGTTCACATATTAAGAAGACAATTTTAGTTAAGGGCCTCAATATAAATGTCTGGAATAAGATAAGATAAATATACCTAAAGACATAAATTGTTTCAAAATAATTTTTTTTTCAATAAAATTAATATATATATATATATATTGTATTATTTTTAGAGAGAACAGTGCAAGAGTTATTTTATTTTATGAAAAGAAAAAATTGTTTGATCCCATTTCAAAAACTTCAAATTTCATTCCTTTAATTCTTTAATTCTAATTCAACACAGATTCTTGAAACCCACATAAGCTTTTCTCTCTAAAAAGGATTATTTATTTGTATATTTATTTATATACTTTTAATAATTTTACGTCAAACTGTGCCTTTAAAATATTAGCGGCGCTTTTATTTTGATTTTTGTTTCTGCGAATATTCCACTGAAAATTGAACTTTAATTTGACACGAAAATTTTTCGATTTAAAGTTCTAAAAAAAAATGAACTGAAAATAATTAAGTGTAAACTTTGATAACAAATTCACAAAAATTAAAAATAACAACATTCATTTGAGTATATTCACAATTCATAATATGTATATGTTTAAGCATAAGTGGTAAATTCCAAAGAACACTCCAAAACTATGGCCGAAGAAGTCTTTATCTCATTTGACACAATCTACATTTGCATTACATGTGACCGAATCTCTGCCAGGCCAACAAATATGAAGTAGCTGTCGGACGGTTGGCACACTTTCCACTGTCCATTGGGTGCGCAAAAATAAAGAAACACCTGGGTACACACTTAAGAAACAAAACATTAGAAACACAAAATGTTGGTAACATAAACTTACAAACAAACAACCGAATAAATGAACGAGAGAACGAATAAACAGGAATTTTTCTCCCACCAATAGAGCCATTTGGCTATGCAAATAAAACACTTCAGACAGAAACTTCAAGCGAACAACAAAAGTGTCAGTTGAAGTAAACACAATAAAAAAGTGAAGCTTTTGTATCTCGCACTCCTTGCACGCTCATAAATTTTTTGCCAAACAGGCGCTTTTATAAACTTGTCAAAAGCCACAATTGCCCAAAGAAGTTGTAGAATGGACAGAAGTATTGGAAGTAAGCAAACAATAACAACAACAACTATAAATAACTATATAATTGGCACTTTGTAACCCCTGAAGGGATTTTCGGCCGATCTCCTCCTCTAATTTTGGTAAGCGTCTTGATGTTTTTCCAACAAATGGAGGGGCCAGCAGCTTCTACTAATCCGCCTCCGAAAGGCTGATGATTGTTATGAGGAGTCTTTATTTTATGTCAGAAATACACTTGGATGTTGGTCGAACCCGGTCTCGAACGCGGGTCTCCCGAATGGCTACCGCGGCCGCTAGAAAATAACTATGTTGTCTCAAATCATTGACAATGAATATGCATGAAGTGAAATGACCAAAATATATATGAGTAGCAAGAAAGCAGCAGCAATGTGGCAAGCAACATGCAGTGGTGGACAAGTATCCAGCGGCAGCTACGACGACAAAAGAGAACCGTGCAATATGACAGTTTGCTTTAGACGATGACAAAGACTACACTCTGCAAGAAGGCAGAAGCTTGACCAAATAAAGAAAAGAACGAGAAAACAAACAACAACGATTTCAACATCATACCACTTGGAATGCAAAGTAAAAGTAGAAGAAAAATAAATTTTCTTGTGTATGAAAAGAACAATGCTGCCGAGAGCAATGTTGTCAAAAAGGCAGCGTCCGCCTACACACATTGTATGTAGAAATGTTTCTTCCAAGTGGCAATAATCGTCCACAGGCCACAGGCGGTGGCAGTAAAAAAAGTGTTAATTTCTACTTTTTTAAAGTTTTTTGGTTTAATTTCAATTTAATCCTTGAACGAGCACAAACCTTAAAAGTAAGAACCAATAATTCAAACTTGAAAATATTTACAAAAGTTTGATATTTTTAATAACTTTTATAAGTTTATAATAATATATTTAAGTGCTTCTCAAGCACTCAGGTCATAAATAAGAATATGTAAATATGTTAATCGAACTGTGGCAAGTCTAAGGAAAAGTTGAGACAAACCAAAAGAAGACTAAAAATCCAACACGGGCAATGACTAACCAACGAAGCCTGTCATAGTTTTTTCTTTTAATGACGCAAACTTTTCCTTATGACCGCTGAAGAAGCGGAAAACATTCGGACAATGGCAATTCATTGAGGCCTCTTTAATACGAATAAATATGCTTCAAAATTGTTTTGCAGCAACTTCATCACTAAGGAGGAGGTTCTTGACCAAATTGTGGCTGGCACACTGCAACTCTCTACAGGAATATTTACAGATTTATTTGTGCATGCACGAACACAATTGAGCAAAGCGAAAATATGTTTTCTTTATATGAATTTTGCATTGCATTGCCTATAATCTCTTTTGTTTTTTTATTTCACTTCAAAAATGTCTTTACTCTGCTTTTTCTTGTTTTTCGGTGGTTTTGGTTTGAAAATGATGTTGCTTTGCTCGTTTGGCGAATAAGCATTGCCATCAACATGTTTTATGATGCTGATAGGCAGACGATTTGGCTTTGAAATTTGCGGTTTGCTTAAATGACTTGTTCTTTTGCTTGTCTGTCGCTGAATTCAGGTCACGTTCAGGTGAAGTTGGTGAGTTTTTTACATTCCGCTCTGAGTTGAAAATTGCACGTACTCAGTCGCTGTCCTCGTAGCATACCTGCAGTTTACAAGTTCTTTGAATTATTTTCTTTCGATTCTGCCAATTCGGCAAGTGGTAAGTAGCAGACGGGGAAGCCAGAAAAGCAATGATATTCTGCAATTTGCTCTTTTCGACCCATTTCATTTTAGCATCACTTGCATGGGAAAATATGGCTTTCTTCTGGGTTAGCGCATTTTCGTTTTTGGTATCAAGAGGCCTAAGTTTTTCATTTATTTTTTGGCTTTCTTTGTGTTGAATTTCACTATTTACAATGAAGAATTTAGTAGAAAGTGTAATGGAAACTGCCAACGAAGATATTGGTCATATAAATCGTATAATCCTATTTTGGTGGAACAATGCATCAAGGATTCCAATACCAGGGAAGAAAAGAAAGTGCAAGAATATGGATGATAGTTTGACAAGCTTTTTTTAATATATTGTGAATATTATGCTTTCCATTGACTTCAAATATTATTAAGAACAAAATATGATAACTATTTCTTTTATTTGGATAAATACTGAAAAAAGAAAAAATCATATTTCGCTCTCCATAAAGGTTTCATTAATAGTTTGTTCTACCAGAGGTTCTTTAATCACCAGCAACCGCGCTCTCCAACTGATTTATAATACAGTTAGCTATAATACCGGTTAAAAACTCACACGGATTCTAAAAACTTCTTAAACTCTGCCTTCCTCTATACTGCTCCCTATATTTAATCACTCATATTTCTTTTGCGGTAATTTTCTCATGTGTTATCTTAATCAAGCTCATATTCAAACACTCAACACAAATTACCAATAATTTTGAAAAGTTCTAACACCCTCCCAAATGACATATAAAATGGGAAATGCTTTGGCCACCAAAGTACTAAAACAAAAATGAAAAATACACAATTGCTATACAATCTGACAAAGAAATTGTTGTGCCTCAGAAACAATATGAAACTGTGGGCTCTAGTACCGCAGCAGATCATGCTACACTTGAGCTGACGGCTGACAGAATAACAACGTCAAAGCACTCAACCCAAACATATGTATGTATTCGCATTATGAAGACTCATCCACACATGCTTCTTATACGAAGTACCAATGAAGAAGCTTTAGGAGCACAGTCGAAAAATATTCCAGTTTTTCCCTCTTATCTTCATCTCCCACCCACAAGAGAGCATATGATGCACTCCTACTAAAGGCAATTGTGGCAAAACACTTCAGTCTTGCATATAAGCGGTGACTGCCTCATGAGAGCACGCTTTCATTTAATCATAATTTTCTTCATTTGACGATCATTTTGGTACTTCCATAAGAGACAAAGGTTGTTGTAGAAAGCTAAAACTAAATTACTCACAATGTAGAACAAATGTTCACCGAAAGGATGCAAAGTCGCAAATTGGTCATTAAGGTCACTGAAAGTGAGTGAATTTATTATTTTTTTCCCAAAAATAGAATACGTAAAGTCGGTTCAATTGCATTACTAAGCCCATAGAAAAAATTCGGGGCTTCAAAGCCATTTAAAGATTAACAAAATACAAGCAACTGTATTAATAGATTAGAAATCTAAACCAGCAGATCAGACACATTTGAAGTATCTTTGACATTTGCACTCGAAATCACACCAATTAATACAAAATTTCACAAAAAAAAAAAAAAAAAAAATACCAGGTAGTACGTATTTTTCACATATTTAAATATTGATAGAATGCAAAATCAAAGCATTTGACAGAACTGGGGCAATTATGTCAGTTCAGTGTAAGAGCTTCAAAAGTCTAATGCAACCTTTCTTCGTGGCATCACACAAATACTAAAATTTAGGTATTAATTTATGCCTGTGTAAATAAAAGAAAACTAATTTTTATCTTTGAAAATCAGTGTAACGAATAGTCTTGCTGTTGTCACTGGGTCATCGAGCTAGCGTGGCAACTTGAGTATTTAATAGCATATCAAGTGCCCAGCGAACATAACGAAAATGGTATAAATTACAGTAAAAGCGAAAGCACTGCTTGAAGTTAGATGAGCAGCGAGAGTGTTTTCTGCTTAACAGAAAGTTTGTTACTTAGTTTTGTATGAGAAAAGAAGAAAAATATACATAAAAAGGCAAAACTGAGAGTTTAACGTTTCTTTCACTTCAAGTACTTCGTGTGCTCATTATGGCATCGCAGATATTTACTCCAGTTTTGTAACCCATCACAGTGAAAAGAAAAGTATTCAGTGCTCAACGAAAATCATGCTGTCCGTTAACACGAGTATCGGACTAACCTGCCATTTACAGTACACTAGTAGGTATGAAGCACTAACTTAATAGTTGCAACAAAACTTTCCTACACATTCGTTTCTACACGTGTGTATTTGCCTACGTTCAAAGGGTCGTGAGCTCATTATATTCATTAAAACAGTGTGTGAAGCCTGTGAAACTTTGAACTTTGATTTCGTTGATACCACCACTGCTGAGCTCTTGACTTATTTTGCTAAAAAAGATTCACATTTTCGTTACTGTACTTCTTCTCACCATTAGCACTTTCAATTTTACATACATCTTTTGAACAGTGAAATCGAAACCATATCATTACTAGGCAATTATGCAATGAGAAAAGAGAGAAAGTAATTCTTAGTGAGGTTTTATATATAAACTGTACAATGAGAAAATAATCATATAATGGCATATAGTGAAGTTACATACATACATATAGAAGGTATTTTTTAGCTCAAAATACCGATGATTTAAAAATATTTGAAATAACATTCCAAAGGACTTAAGAATATTTAATATTGCATATAGGATTTTACTGATATACCTTTAAGTAAACACTTCCCAGATAAAAACAGATATAAACACAATAGGGAGAAGTTGTGTTTTGAAGAGTGGAATTTCATTCATTAAAGAGACGTTAAAGAAAATATAAAAGAGAATAAATATTAAATTAATTAAAAACAAGAAAGAAAAGCTGTCTTCGTCCACGCATAGCGGTATGGGCGCTATATATTATATGCTCCGATTTCAACAATTTTAGACACCATATGAGTGCGGAATACAAAATTTCAAGCTATTAGATATTCTTTCGACAAATTTATGACCCACAAACTCTAGCCTGAAAAATCGATCGTATATACCATATGTATAGTAGGCCGATCTGCCGGCTAGGAAGAATTATCGTTTAATGATACCAGTGCATCTGTCCCAAACATCTGTATAAAAAATAATTTTGAAATCAGAAACCAATTTGTTTGAACTGGATAGCTATTTGGAGCAAAAGTGAGAGAAGATCTCAGTAAAACTTCTGATATGGACTAAAATAGACAATCTCTAAACCATTCCAGGATTTTTTTCTTAACAATCAATTGAGATCTGCTCTGATTTCTGATCTGTTTTGCATTATTTAACGCGTAACATTCAGTTCAAAGGCTGAAATATTCAAACCTTTTTCATCAGCTTAAAATATAGTAGGTAGTTATTATTGGGCAGCAAGTTTTTATCTGAAATAAAATAAAAAAATGCAATTTGTGCGTTCATGCACTGTCATCTTGCCTGCCAGCAACAACCCGCTTTTTCAATGTAAACATCTCATTAGATATGGAAGAATTGATAATTATTGCATGTGGCATGTCAACTGTCACCAACTTCGGGAACTGTAAAAAATCTAAAATAAATAATAAAATAGCAAAAAAGAACATAAAAAGCAAGTGTCAATGGGCTTTAATTATATTCAACTGTCAATGAAGTAACATGCAACAAACGCTGACGCGTAAGAAAAATTAAATTTTTTAGGAATTATTTTGCTTAAACCAAACGCCAGTATGACTCGACAGACGAGACATTAGGCTATTCTTAAAAATGCAGGAGTACGTATTCTAATGTGTATGAAGCAAAAATTACAATAATAACAACAACTACAAACGCAGCTCAAATTTACTCAAAACAGTGTTGGCATGCCACTTGCTGCACATTTCTCCAGCTTTTCCTCGCATAATTTATACTGTATTCAATATCTGTATGTGTTTTCAATTGTTTCTTACTGTTATGCCGCACGAGCATGTTGTAGAGGGTCGCACAACTGTTCGCCCCAGTCGGAAATGTATGTCTGTGTCAACGTTGGGGCTAAATATAGCGGACAGTTGGTTTCCATGGCGCGCACAATTTACCGTTCTTTAGCGACGGCAACAAAAACAGTAATAATTGTATTCTGTGTTGGTACTTGGGGCTACTATAAAAACTTGCCGCATATGTGCGCAATGTTGTTAAGTGAAATTTCTCTACCAACAACAACAATAATAATATTCCACCAGAGAAACAAAACGCATTAGTCAGAGAAAAATGTTGCTACAGCTGTAAAACGCATAATTTGCGTTAAATAATGAATTTATTGTGGCATGTTGTTACTTTTTTGCCACTTAATTTTTACTGTAATTTTCAAATAATATATAGGTCTGGACATGCTACCCAGAGCCATTTCACTATTTTTCTGCATCTACCATAAATTTGTTTGCCACCGCAAATGTGGCATCCAGCTACTGTACTTGCCACCAAGCCCTCTTGGTTACCTTAAACAAACATAAATAATTTCTCCAGCACCAATTCGTAACGCATGTCAACGCACGTGCAACGTCATATATGTGGGGCCAATGTGCCACCATCACCGCCGCCTCAACGACTACAACCGCCAGGAGCAATCAACAAGTGTAAATTATACTTTCGAGTCGACAACAAATGCCAACAAACACTTAAAGAAGCCATAGTCGATAATAAAATTTACGACTTTTAGCCGCGGGACATTTGAATTTAAGGTAAACATTGTGTGGCATGCAACACTGTGCATAACTTTGTTTATCATCATATTTAGTTTCACTTTTATTTTTTTTTTCGTTGCACGAAAGCGCAAAATATGTGCTTATGTGTCGTGTACGCCACGTACGTATGTACATATGTATGTATGTCTCGCTTTGTTTAATATTTCCACGCTTTTGCTATTTGTGACATGTGGAATGTCGTCACATAGTCTTCGGGTGTCATCATAAAAAGGCGAATTGCTTGTCGGAAACATGTAACTGCCCATGCGTAATATCAAACTCATTAGAACTACAAACCAATGGAAATAGGTATTCGGGAAATGACGGCAGCAGTACTTAAATTTTTTTATAAAATTTATTTATATTTTTTTTAATAATTAATCGAAAACAAAATATTTAGCGACGAGTATAAATATTCATCTTATTATCTTATACATTTAAATAAATTTGCAGTATTTAAAAAAAAATTATATGTAATTAAAATTTTAATTGAATTTATTAATTTTACCTAAAATATATTTTTTTTCTGTTCCATTACAGGTAAGCCCAAAGATCGAAATTACGGAAAGAGACTTGAGCTATTCTTGTTTAAAAATGCTGTCAAATGCATACATATGTATGATATGGGTAAATGTGCGGTATGATTTCTTATATGTATATGTATTTACCTATTCTTCACCTACTTCAAAAATCCTAACTCAGTACATAAATCCCGGCTTCTTATTTATGTCACCTTACTATATTAATTTTAAATCCAAATACTCATATGCATACGTACATACGTGTATGTATGAAAGTACTTCAGTGAGGAATGTCACCTGACGTAGCTTAAACGCACTTAAAAGGCGTTAAACGAGCTGTAAACATACATACTTATGCCAAATAACCATAGACAACTTGCTGATTTCGTAGAAATAAACACCTTTTTATGCACACACTTACATAAATAATTGCATAACTAAACAACTGCTCAAGCAAGTAGAAGTATAAATATTGTATATAAGTATGCAAGTTAATACGTGTAAATCTCTACGCAATGTCACCCCGAAAGAGGTAAAATAAAAGCCTGGCAGTATTGACCAAGATCTTGGTGTGCTGTTGAAATTAAAAAAATAATAAAAAGGTAAAGAGATAAAAAAAAGGAATATAATAAAGCAAAGAAATTCTATTAGCTCTGGAGATTTGGCGCATGCGTGCTCGTAGTCACTTCAGCTGCTGCGTGACCATAGGTGATGACCTCAAAAGTCAGTGTGTCACGCCAATGTGTCATATCTGACATACGAGTATATGCCGTCAGACCGGCTACTCTGCGCCAGTGATTCGCACCGAGGGGTGAAGTATTGTTCATTTAAAGTAACATTTCTGCGCTTTATTTATTCAGAAGTAGTAAAAATCAGTGCCAGTTTTCTTAAGACTGTGTTTATTTACTAATTTATACTTGTCCAATGTGGCAACTTGCTTTGCTGTTTTTCTCTTATTTTTTTCAACACTTATTATGAACATAAAATTATTATACTTTGTTATCAGACTTATGATATAGAGATAATTTATTCTACTATCATCGTCATTTTCCACATCTGATGTATGGACAGATTTTTTTTTTTAAGTTTTACATTGCTTGAGCGATTTTTTCTCAATTTTATATAAAAAAAATACTTTCAAGGAAATTGTTGTATTTTAAAAAAATTGTATTTACTGTTTTCCCAAGTGTGAGAAAAAGCTGAATGACGTTGAGTAAAAATGTATTCTAAATTGTGCAAGGAAGAATGAAAAAATCACGAATTACGTATCAGGAAATATGTACTTCCATATCCATTAAATCATATATCCCAATATAATTTTCAATTTCATACAACCCCCTCACATACTCGTACGTAATTATTAGCCATTGATATTGCTGCCTACCTGCTTACCACAGACAGAAGCAATGCTAATAAGCATAAGTAAAGATACATCATAAAGACGCCAAGTAATAAGTATGTGGCTGCATGCGTGTCTAAAGCGAACTTCTTTTCATTTCCTTAAAATCCAAACAAATGAAAGCTGTCGATACGCGAACCACAACAAGACCTGCCAATGCTTAGGAGAAACGCCCAATATAGCGTAACAATCAGATAATTGACCAAATGGGCGGATGAACTGCTAGACAGGTTAAAAATAGGTTGGTAGCAAAGATAATACTATTAGATGGGGTTATGAATTTTATGAGACAGTATTAAATATAAGTCGGCAGCAGCAACAATGACTGCCGCATAAAGCTTTTTTAATGAAATTTCATTGCCATCAATGTATTAATTTATCAACTCAAGTCACCGTGAAATATTTGCAAAAGAATATTGTTGTAAATTCAATCATAGGAAAAATGCTTAGAAATATTTTTCTGTGCTGCGAAAACAAAAAAGAAATGAACAACGTAATATCAAGATAGACTTGTGTATTTCCGTTTCTCTTATTTTTTATTTTTTGGAATTTTCTTGCAACATATAAACGAATCAAGTACATAATTAAGTCATAAAATAGGGTTAAATTAGTGTAATTGAAGTTCGTTTGTTGTTGGTTCAATGTAGAGTCGAGTCTTGCAGCTCTTTTATGGAGTACTATGTGTGTGTGTGCCACAATGTTTGCTTTAGTCATACTATCCACTTCAACCACTTCATGCACTTGAGGCACTTCTTCATATGTGGCCAGACAGCCAAGCAACCAGCCGTGCAAATAATGAAACTAAATTGCGGGCCACATGATGTGATATTTTGCACGGCTGGTGGTGTTTGCGTTGAGTGGATGTTGCACGCGGATAAGCGGTGATCGCTAGAATGGTTCTTTTACTTTTTCTACTATAATTTGAAGTTAGGCAAATACACAAGATGGAAGAAAGAAAGCAGTAATTTTGATACTGACTGACTGAGATAGAATAAGACTGAGTGAGTGACTAACTGACCAGCTGCAACATAAGCTCAAGCTAAAATGAAACATACAACCACGCTTACGAGTATATGTTTATACCATGCCACAGATTTACAAAAGGAAAAGCCCAAAATAATAATAAAAAATAAAAAAATTGGCTCTAATGAAAAAATATAAAAAATTTCAAAGAAAGAAAATCTTCGGTAAATCGTTTAAAAAAATGAAGCCGGAATAACTAAAAAAAAATATATTTAAAAAAAATCTCCAGGAACTCTTATTAGTTTGTGAAAAGTAAACAAGGCAGCCTGCGTTGCGTCTGCAAATAGCTGCAAGCAAACACACCTACATAAATACATAGTTCACTGTATTTACTTTTTTAAATATTTTCTTCTTTACGTCGCTGCAGCATACCAGTGCCACAAACTTTTATGCCGAATAATAGAAGTAGTAAATTTTGAAAGTAAAAAGGCCATTGCACTGCTTCTTTCACTTGTTCTATTACGTTATGAGCTCTTGTGTAAGCCTCTGGCTGAGCAACAGGTGAGTTGCACAATTTTCGACGCAATAAAAGGAATAATGAAATATACTTTAAAGCACAGCTGCACGTCGAAAGTTAACTCGACATTAAAAGAAAGTAAATTATACAGTGTTTTCAAATAGTTAAAAATTGTGGAAAACTATTTTAGGAAAAATTATTTTTTTGAATTAGCCATCTAGATCCTGTATATACGAAAAAAACTTCAATTGGTTAAAAATCGAACACTATGATGGATATTACCGAAAGAAATAAGGCTTCGAATTATATATAATGTTTTTGTGGTGCAAATTGCATTTTTTAAAGATTTCTTATATATTTCTTTTTTTTTTTTTTAATAAAAATATACCATAATATTTTAAATTATTTATATTTTATTCTTAAAAAAAACTTCTCTACGTTGCAAGGTTCGCTGCCTTCTATGTTATTGTCCACCTGACGTCTTGTGTACAACGCCAACTAACTCAAAACGATTACTGCCTCAACAGTTCACTATCTGCTTCAGTGATTTTTGAACAGCATAAAAGCAATAGAGTACAGTAATGCAGTTGTAATGCACGGAACTACCATGTTTTTTTCACTTGCTTTGCGGAATTTTTATTTTTCTCTAATACGTTACCTACGAATGGTCCTCAGGCGAGACTATATATTAGTTAGAAATATTTAGAAAAAAAAAAATGAAAAGGCAGAGAAATAGGTAAAAACGTAAATAATTTAGGAAAATACCACAACAATAGCAGCTGAAAGTGCAATATGTATGGCATGCCACTAACATAGGTAACATAGTTTTATGCTTGCTTGTGTGTGTATTTTTACGATTAGGTTTTTATGCATTTGGAGTTCCGCGAATTATGCTAATGCCACGAATACATATTTAAGTTTACTTTTCTTTGGGAGATATACACATGAGATAATATATTAAACATACTTAATTTGTGCTGTTATATCAGCTGCACTGGCTGCTGTAACAAGTCAAGTTACCCTCAAAGAAATTTCAAAGTTATATGTATAAGAGAAAAATGTTTATCGGAAAAAATATGCCAAGGCCACTAACAAAAACCAAAAGATTTATACATTTTTATGGCTTTAAAATGTACAAAGCAAGCTGGTTCAAAAAAGTATGAAACTAGTAGCAAAATGGTTTAAGAATAATTCAAAGTTATGTTATAAAAAGATAATGTAAATTAACAGGACAAAAAATTCCGATGGAGTCATCTTTATTGAACAAAATAATCCCCTAATCTCATTTTCAACATCCCATCGGAGAGTTTATTTATTTAAATCGTTCTCGCACACATTAAAAGATCTCACAACACAACAAGTGGCCTTAGGTGTATTCTTCTGCAAATATTTACCCAACCACTACGAGTATGGTAATTATGTACCTCTGCTTTGCACTAAACTGCTCATTATTACTATCAACACAGTCATCATTGGCTATGGCAACCTTTTCACTACATGCTGGATGGAGTCTCTATTTTTTATTGATATTTATGTTGTTGCTGTTTCCTACTTCATCACAGTAACCTACCGCACAATATTGTGTGTTGAAATGTTCTCAAAAAGCCGCTGGGTGCAATTATATAATTTTTTAATATGGCATCATTATCAGTTTGGCCCATAGCTCATACCAAAGTCACTAAATGAGTTGGATTTATGCCTTCATAAAAGTATAGATATGCCGAGTGTTTCATTGAGACATTTTAGCAAAAAGAAAACTGACTGCAGATGTAAAAGCAGGAATAAAATTTTTTTTTTAAATAAAGTTTTTTGAAGATCAATATAAAGGAAAAAATTGCCATAAAATTAAAGAATATTTATAATTTTATTTCTTGCCTTGGTCTCGGACTAATAATAAATCAGTGATTTCCTGACTAATTGTAAACTAGTTATCTTTTGAGTGATTAACAAGGAACATGACTATTTAAATTTGTTTTTGATTTTAGAATTTTTTCACTTTGTTCACGTTATAATCGAAATAGAGTAAAGAAATTATCACAGCTGCATTGAAACAAATTTAATCACTTATTATGACCCTGCGTATTTATATATTTGCCTCTATGTGTTGCTACAAATTTGCGTAGGCTTTCAAACAATTAAATAAAAAATAAATAAAAATTATAAATAAACTGAGATTTCACCTCACCGACATTAACTGTTTGTAAACTCATCAGACAATAAGTCAGAGAGTTAGTCCATGTGGAGCTGGAATTCCAAGAACATCAAGAAAGAAGAGAAGAATTAAAATTACCGTTGTTGAAACATTACTTTGCGGATAAGTCCGCTGATGGATGAATGAATTAATGAGTGAGTAAATGTCATAAGGCTTAAGTGGAACGAAAAAAAGTCAAAGCCGGCCAATGGTCGGTCTGACGGGTTAGCTAATTGCTCAGCATAAACCAGTATCTTTGCACACACATTTATACTTGTAAACACAATTTTACGTCTCTATTTCTACTGGAACTTCCATTTCAAAAACAAATAAAATCTTGTTTGAATGCTGCAGGAATTGTTGCCACAGTAATTGATGTTTACTAATGTTCGTCAACAAGTGGTTGTGGCACAAATAATATCTCAACTCTGATAGCCGACAGTTGGCGCGCAGTAACCTTTCGCATCAAGTTACTTGTCAGTAGTCATCACTAAGCCACGCCGTAATGTGGTTAATGCTCAAGCAAAATCAGCTTTCTTTGATTTTTCTTTTCTCTTTAATAGTTTGCTGGTTTCTAAGTGAATTTGGCACGCCATCGAAAGATTAGTAAGTGAATTTTTTTGCGAAAATTATGATGACAACATTTACGGCAACTAGAAAAGCCAGAAGTTCTTTGGATAAACAATTTGAAAGATATATACATATATACATATACCTCTAAGAAAACTCTTTGATTGCAAGAAAAAATTCCATAGGCGTACTTCCTTCGGTCCTCATTCAAAAATGAAAATTGTCCTGAGTAATTGAAACGAGAAAGTAAAATTCTTAAAACAGAAAATATGGTATTTGAACTTTGAATATTTTGTATAGTACTTATCTCTTTTGTATTCAGCTTCTTGTGAAATATTTTTAAAAATTGCTGCTCAGGTTTTTGATTTTAATTTGTATTAGGTCTGGTGAAAAGTAAATTGCAATAGGTGAATTTAGTTATCTATATCACGCTTTATACAAGTGCGATTTAATTACGCAAGATGACGTTATAAAAATGATATTTTTCACTAAAAAAAGATTTTTGAGAAGCTTATGAGAAGCTTATGAAAACGTATTGTCCCATTTTTTTTGCCAATTGGGACAGAAATGGATGGAAAAACTAAATCTTCGCTAACCATATCGACTTTGCTTACATATTGTATTTACTCTTCTTTTAACGCCTTGGGCGTAATTGAACAATCAAAAGTAACATCCTCAATTCAAAAAAAAAAGAAACTCCTCAAAAATTCCCAAAGTGCCAATAGAAGTCTTATTAACTTTCTCCTATAGAGAGCTTAACACTAATTTTGCAGATATTTCAATCATTTTTGGCTTTTCTATGTAATGTATGCAGCAATAAAATATAATAAAGAATGAACTCAAGAGCTGACCTCAGTTGATGATTGTGGCGAGTATAACTGTATGACTGACGTGACCCTACTTAGTTGAAGTTTGTATGTGAACTGAATGATTTTCATTTATAATATATTTCCAACACCGAGGCCGCTTCTAGCACTGCATATGTTCAACATTGTTGATCTTGAAACAAAAAGCAAGAAGTGGCTGAACGGCGCCGCGCAGCTTCAGTAACTTAAACCATCGATAAGTTAGCCTTTAGTCAGGCTACGTGTGATTTTGATTATATTTTTTCAAACTTCGCAAAGGTTTGTTGGCGGAAAACCAATTTATTTAAAAGCTATCATCAGCAGTCGTCTTCAAAGCCGCCACAGCCATTACGTCTAGTTAACGGTTATCGTTATTTGCCACGGCCACAAATGATAATATTGCAGACACAATGCAGAATTTGGCAACTTTTGTTTTCAACCAAGCAAATGAAGTGCCGAAGGAGCGATGGGAAATTCATTGTTGAATTCGAAATTTAAAATAATTGCACTGCTTTTTATTGCAGAGGTAAAAGTGAAGAAGAAGACCCGTTTCCTTTGGTTCGTTGAGGTAGCGGGTGCGGTTCTTGTTGCTGCTGTTGCAGATGCATATAACGGTGCAACAATTTTGCAAATTCTCTTTTCCATCTCTACGTTGTATTACTTTACAGTTATGTTTGGGGCGTTATATGTATGCTTAAGGTGGTGACTTATGACATTTCACTTCTGCGCAATTCAATTTCCGCTTTTTGGTAGAGGCGCCCTTGTTAAAGTGTCGGATATTAGAAATATTGATATGAGATTTGAAAGACTTAAGCGGAAAACTCTTTACGGATATTCAATAAATAATGATCCACATTGTGTCACACTCGATTTAATTGTTAGATTTGTGACAGTTACTTTTGCAATTTATTGCAATCAAAACGGTAATGTAACTTTTGAATAGCAATGGGATTTCCTAAGCACATATATCCAAAGAAAGCGACAGCAGCTGTGAATTGGTGAGGCACTCGTTTTTGTTTTTATTGCTCCTTTTGCTACTTTATTGTTTATTTTCTTTTGTTTATCTTTTGGATTTTAACTTTTTGCTTCTCTGTGGACGCCATGGTTATTATTTTCTTAGTTGGCATACGTGCAGTAATTACCCCAGTGTTACTTTTGTACTTTAATAGTGGCCTTCCATGGCCATCAAGATGCACCACAGTGGCTGCTTTATCATTCAAAGTGACTTTAAAAAACCGCAGCAGTTCACTGAGCCAACCAACAGCCATGCTATCCGCACCTCAAGTGGCTAGTGGCAAGTAGCGCCAGCATCTAATTTGTCGCAACAAGAAGCCAACCATACGATAATAGCCGTGTTTTGCAAAACCGTAATAATAACTGCGCAATATATTGATGTTGGAGATTTTGTTGTTTCTGCTTTTGAGTTTTTTTTTTCTTCTTTAGATATTTCTTTTTTAAAACTTTTATGCTTCTGTATTGAGATGTGCATCAGCAGAATATGGTCGGGCGAAAGCACGACTGTCAATTGGAACATAAGTGTTTCCTGCTCAATCCATAAAGGGTGTATTTGCAGACGCTGGACAATTACAGAAGCGCAGCTAAAATTGGGAACAACCTTTCCGAACCGCTCATCACCAACCGAGGTTTCAGACAAGGTGACTATTTATTGTGTGATTTCTCCAATTTGATGCTGGTAGAGAATAGTAAGAGCTGCAGAGCTGAATTGAGAAGGTACACTATTTTACGAGAGTGCAAAACTGCTGGAGTTTTAACATGACATTGATATTAAAGGTCTCAACAACAGCACCGTGAGTTCGGCTTTCTCAAGGCTTGATAAAGAAGAACAGCGAATGAGTATGAATGTGAACGAGAATAAAGCGAAATATCTTCTGTCAGCAAAGAAACAGTCATCGTATTCGCCTCTCCGCTCTCATGTCACTATTTACAGTCATAACTTTGAGGTCGTAGATAATTTCGTCTATCTAGGAACCAGCATCTACACTAATAATAATGTCAACCTCGAAATCCAGCGCAGAATCACTCTTGCCAACAGGTACTACTTTGGACTGAGTAGGTAATTGAAAAACAAAGTCATCTCTAGGAGAACGAAGACCAAACTCTACAAGTCGCTCATCATACCGTTTGTACTATATGGTGCAGTGGCCTGTACGATGACAACCTGATGAGTCGGTCTTAGGAGTTTTCGAGAGAAAGGTCTTGCGTAAGATTTATGGTCGTCTACGTGTTGGGAACGGCGAATAGCGCAGACTATTGAAGGATGAGCTGTACGAATAGATGAAAGCAGCCTAGCTTTGAAAAAATTCTATGTAGTTTCCACTAGTGGAAGCAAAGAAACAGCAAGGCGCCATCTTCATCGGAAGGACCTGGCATCAAAACAGTTGAGAGAAGTTTATAGCATATTGCATTTTATATCTGTGTGTGTGTTTCCTTCTAAGTTAATGCCTGTTGTGCAAAAAGGTGTAGTAATTTGGAACTAATCTCAGATAACTCTTACTTACATATGTTTCTTCAAATATAATTAATACAAGTGCATCTCTTTTATTATGCGTTCCCCTTCACAACTCTAATGCTTCTACCATCAATTCGCCTGACCATTTAATATGAATAAAATTGCAATAAAAAATAACGAAGTAGACAAAGCGCGATGAGAAGAATTGATTGAATGATGTTGCAATAACGAAGTCGACAGCTGAAGATGACAAGCAAGAACACTCAAAAAAAATGAGTAATAAAGCAAAAGAGAAAGAGAGATAACAGCTGGGCTCATCGGTTTATTGCCAATCATCATGGCTTCAGAGAGCAGCTAATAAAGCTGCGGATAACCCAAGCTTAAGAGTAAAAAAACTAAATAAATAATAATAACAAAATGTAAATAAACCTTAAACAAATATGAGAATCACAACAAACAATGAAAATGAAAATGCAAATTAGGGAGGGTTAGGTTAAAAAAACGGCAAATAGTGAGAAGCCGAAATGCTGAGTGACCATTGTACTCGTTCACAGGTATTAGTGGAAAGAAGACAACCAACAATGGCGATGCGATGTAACGCAGACACTCGGTGGGTTGGTCAGTTAAGCAATGGCAAAGCAAAATCACTATTACTATTTACTTATTATTTTTGTATGAAGCACCATGTCACCATATGCTTGCCACTCGAGTATGTTTGTTTTGGCAAATTGCATACCATGTGCAATAAACATTTAAATTTATCAGGGCTGTCATGGAATCCAATTGCTGTCGGAATTGGAATTGAAACCGACAAAAAAATTGCTTTGGTGTCATGAAATCCGATGTTATCGGTTTTATGTTCGAATCGGAATTAGTGTCGGTTTTAGGTGTCACAGAAACCAAAATTATCGGTTTTGTTATTGGAAACAATCCAAGCAACTTACCGCTATTGGATTTGATTTGTGTAAACGTTTTTTTCCACTTTCAGTTACAAATTAAGTAGAAATGTGAGTAAATGATGGTTTTGAATAATAATAAATATTAATTATTTTATATTCTTATTCATAATAGGGGAAAACATAAAAATGCAACACAAAATACAATTATAATTGAATTTATGGAAAAATATCCCGATATTGCGAAGGGGTTCACAAAACGGGACAAACCAAACATTGATGCTCTTTGGCAGCAATTAACCGATTCTCTCAACAGTGCTGGTCCACCACAAAACATATAAATCAATATTTGTTTCACGACTACTTACAATCATGGCATTCATACTGAGATAACCCTTTCGATTATAAAATAGATGTTCATCAAGACTCGGCTTGATGATTTTGATGTGTGTCCCGTCGATGCAGCCAATTATTGAGGGAATTTTAAACATTGAATAAAAATAGTCCCTCGATCTGCATTTTTCGTTGAAGTCCATTTCAAGTTTCACCCAATGCGGACAAATTAACTTATCTATAACTGTAAGCACATCACCCAAAATCGTTGACACAGGGCTTCTACCTACACTTATGCTAGAATCATTCCCAACTGATCTTTGATAAGATAAATGTACTAACGCTGTATTGGGCAGCTCAAGTAGGTTGCTGCAATCTCGCAAAATTTTTCTTTTAACTTTCTCACTACTGCTTTCTTCCAGCAACATAGGTAAAAGCCACAAATGCAGATGCCATATTTCACGTTCTTTATTAAGAAGCAATTAAATCAATAAATTTTATAAAATTTTGTCAAACAAATTTGCATTGAAATTGTCAATACACATACAAGCACGCAAAACAGCTGATTCGAACATCGGTTTTGTTTCATTTCGAAAAGAGCAAAACCGACACGGTTTCATGACACCAAATGAAATCAATATCGGTTTGCAATTCCGATAAAAAGCAAAACCGACTTGGATTCCATGACTCACTGCTGTGGTTGGCCTACTGCATCTTAGGCCACTTTTTTCGCTCTTAAGTTTCTCTACTTTGCTTAAGAATTTACCAGACCTTTATTCGCCTACATCTCTTTGAATAAAATGCTGTTTCTGTATATTATGGAACTCAGAACCTCTTTGCTGCTACTAATGGAAAGGAATGAAATACTGCACCAAGCTTTTTAAATCCACTTAAGGATTTAAAACATTCAATAAAATCCAATGGTCCAATTAAACTTCTTTTCTGGGAGTAGACCATACCTTCGTAATGCTAAATTTCGCAGTATAACAAAAAGGCAAAGAAATTGCTGAAATATCCTGAGCATAAAAGATAATATTTGCTAGTCTTCGGTCCGCAAGTTACTGGCAATATTTTCACTACTTTTGAAATTCCTAACAAAAAATTTCGAAAAATCTAAAATATGCTAGGTAAATTGTTTCGCTAAACAAATAACCATTATCTACATTTGTCCTGTCAACGAGGTCTACTAAAAAAAAGCAAAATTTTATCAAACCGGATTACTTAATAAAAATTATTCGGTATGTGTCTAAGGTAAAAGTGAACCTAATCCTAAATTCGCCAATAATAAGCCAAGCCTGAAATTTTTTGGTTTCAGTTGATATTTTCGATGAATGATGATACTCTGGTACTTCTTCTTCTTTTGAGTAATCAAAAGAAAAAATTTTCAAAATATGTTTAAAAGTAAAATTTTTGATTTTCGAAGTGAGATTTCACAAAATGATTGAAATTTTTCCAGCCTTATAATAAAAAATAAATAAATGGTTATCGTGAGGTTATAAATTAAATTTTAGTTTGGGTCTCCTGTTTTCTTATTTTTATTTATATCTGTATTTTATTTAATTTATTTTTTTTTTTTTTGAAGAATTCTTGTTATAACTCCTACGTGGACGAGTTTCCATTGTATATTTCTCCTTTTACTTTCACTACCACATACAAAAAAAAATTATATTATATCAATGATTCGTTGCATTATTTCAAATCGCCAATATTCCGATTACATGGACCAAAAGCTGCCTGTGGCAACATAGATATGAATGTGCTCAAGCAATGGACGAATCTTCCATACATCCACAAACTGCCTTGTTAAGGTCTAAAGACATTTCTCATATGCTCTTAGCTAGAATTTAGTTGGTTAATAGACTGATCGATTGCATTGATATTTGGCATTAATTCACTTAACCTCACCGACGTGAGTGCAAACAATAACTTATTAAAATAAAAGGATCCTAAAGCAACAAGCAAACTCCTGCTGACAAAGTAAATAAAATGCAAAGTAGTACAAGAGCAATACCAATGGACTGTAAAACCATTTCGTGCGCTACTACAATGCGACGGCTGTCTGAGGCTTGTTAGCAAATTCACAAAAACTGTTTATGCTGTTGGGCAAATTGGCTCCTTTAAACACACATGCATACATATGTACGAGTATGTAAAACACTCAGTGGGTGAGCTGATTTGCTAACGACAACACTGTATTGAGCAAACTTAAATGCAAAATATATAAGCAAAGAATGCAGCTGCTTGTTTGACTCGTCACTAGAGCAAACCGTGGTCCCCTGCTCATGATTATCAGTACATAAGAAAAACTTGTGAAAGAACTCTGATGTGTAGATATAATGAAAATAAACAATAACTGAGTTCCTTGTTGTGCATGGATCAACTGGAAGACCAACAAATCTCAAGCAATATAATATTGGTAGAGTGCTTCTTATTTACTTAGAGTGTTATATATAATCCTTCACCAAAAAATCCCAATAACTGTATATTAACTTTCAAATGTTTACAATAAAATTTCAAATTATTGCTAAAAGAAATTTTATTAATAAAATAATAATTTTCTTCTATAAAAAAATCTAATTTTTTATTATTCAATGTTATAATTAGGTGGTTTTTGGGTTTTAAATTATGAAATTGGAAATTTCCATGGGTGAAATATTTCATTTCCAATTTATTGGCGCAGCTTTCACCACTTGCCACTGCCTACCATTGTAGATACATTCTTGTAGTTCTGTATCAGTGGCCAACATTTATTGTAGCCAAAGACTGCTGATTTGTTGTTCCTATCGTTTTCAATACACAAGCTGTGGGCGAAATACAATTTCAAGACTGCCTACACACTATGCACAACGTGACAACAGCGCTTAAAATGCCAAAAACATCGGCGTCAATTCATCTATCAGTGACGTTGCAACTGAAGTAGTTTCTGCTGTCATCACACCAAGATCTTTAGCTATTTTTCTTAGCCTTCTTTATAATTTAATTTTTCTTTTTTGCTAGTGGCTTTGCTACGCGCCTTTTAGTAAGTGCTTTTGCCTTTGAAGCTTGCTTTAGCTGCTCCGCAGATTTGCCCTGTTATGGCTTCTTGTAGTCTGTGGGTGGATGTTTACATGGAAAGTTGTGGTAATGTAGACACATACGTGTTGTTACACTCACTTCAGCAATTCCTTTCTCAAGTGGATTTCATCGCCCTTGATTGGTAGAAAACAACAAGTAATTTTTAAATGTTTTACATCACATGAAATAGTCACCTCAGCCCCTTACTCTTCCTTATATTCCTCAATTACCTTCGAAATCTGGCTTTTCATACGCAAGATGATGTCAACCTCTTTAAATCAGTTCATTCTATTGAAGAAAGAAAGCTTTTGCTACTTAACTTAATTAAAATAGCTAGGTGGTATGACGATAACTGTATGTTCCTAAATTTAAATAGGTATATATATATGTGTGTTTCTACAGAAAATATTTCCAATCCTTTGCCTATATGATATATAATCACAATGTTGAACAATTTGCTGACTATATCGATTTAAGTACCATAATTGACCCTTAGATAGATTTTATAAAATCATATAAATTCTTGAGCTAACTAGAAGAAAAGCGTCTCAGCTTTCATCACCATATTACACTTTACTTTATCTGCACTATGATATCACATTCTATAGTGATAAAATGGACAAATTTGTAGCCGTTTAGTGTAAGAGGCAAGTTTAATCGGGAGTTTCAGCGATCGGTCTCGGATTCAGGACAATCCAGACACTAGGTTTTAGCCACCGAATTCTTCGATTACCCCTCAGCGCGTCCTTGAGTTGGTTGAGCAAGAGGGGGGTTAAGCTGGGTTCGACGTAAAAAAAAAATGCAATCAGTATATAAAAATACGACAAAACAACATAAAATTTATCACAGCATGAATGCTATAAGATCTATTATTTCACTTAGTTTATTTTATTTTACTTTTTTTGTTTTGAATAAATTTAATTTTGGTTTTTTTTCACTTTTGTAATATTTTCTTTTTGGTTTCTCTATTTTATTTTTCATTTTTTTCGTATAGGTTTTATTTTATTTGTATTTTTTTACTTAATTTTTTTTTTTAACGAACATTTGCTACTTCTTTAATGGTATGCAAATCTCTTAAATAAAATACACCGCCAACAGGAAAGCAGTCAGGCCATTAAAGGATCCTCTTAACTAACCATTTTGAAACTGGAAACTCAATTATAGCACTCGTCCGCATCATAAAGCATTTATAAAACAATTTATTTTCATTCTCTTCGCAAAAGGTGCAACTCTTCGCCAATTTATATGCCCTCAGAGCGATTGGGGACTGCTAATTGATTCAGATTAAAGCGACTTCAATCGATGCGCTTCAAGCCAAACACAAAAACCGACGGAAATACAAAAAACGCAACGAATTCTCAAAAGCTACGAGCTAAAAAAAAAACTGGAAGCGAAAAAAGTGGTGGAAAGGAATTAAAAAACAGAAGAAGTAAATTACCTCACAGTTTCTATTGAAAAAAATAATTTAATTAAGAACCAGATATTTGTGATCTTAGCAAAGGCATATTGTAAGAGTATAGAAGGAAAGCATTAATTATTTGTTAGTAAAAACAGGGACTAGATAGGGCACTAGCTTCCCTGCACAACCAAAACCGTAAGAAATGTGGCATTTGCTGAGGGCTCCCCAGGGGCTGGTAAGACGGAGGGAAATTGCATTAATTGAGTTCTCAAGTACACAGCCCAGGGCAGTTTAATATGAAACGCCTTCTTACTAGGCCTAGCTGACTTTATTTAAGCTCATATATATGTGGATATGTACATATATTGCAGCTTTAGCAGCCTGCAACATGTCAATTGTATTTTCTACACTCTTTGATATTCCATCTCATTGTAATTGTTGAGTATTTGCTTCTCATTTGTTACAAATTTCCTTATTCATACCATTTTCCTTTATTATTTTTAGCCGGAAGGCAAAGACTGCAAAAATACCAACACCAGTAAACGAACGCTGCTGCATAACCATAGCAACAACAACAACATACCTTGGCTTTTGATACTATGTCTCCTCATAGCCTCAACAGCCACCACTACGGCAGCCAGACGTCCGCGTCTCGATTTAGCCGAAAGCGCACAACCTGTCGCCTAAGACGCTGACTCACCCTCCCCACCATTGTGAAGGACGGTAATTTGCCTATCGCTGATGCTGCTCCTGCAACTAACGACGATACCAGCCACCAGACAGAGTCTCGGGTGAGCAATGGCAACAAAGCACCAGCTCTTCCTGTCGATTTGCCGGGTAACTCAGAGACAAAACATACCATTGACAAGTCGGCAGCCAATGATGCGGAGAGTGACCAACAACAAGTTGGTGCTAACTCGGCGGCCGCACCTGCGGCACTCGGTTTGGCAACTACAGCTGCAGTAGCCACCGAGGAAAAGTAGGCTTCACCGGAACACAACGGCGCTGCTGAAGAAGCTCAGTTACCCAAGGAACAGAAAGAACTGCGAGAACAGAGATAGGCGGTGAGGACATTGACACGTTAGATGATGGCAACAATGTTGGCGCAGCTGGCCGCGGACACGGTAACACGATTGAGGAATGTGATCCGAAGTTGATTGACTTCGTAATTGTTTCAGGGTGAGTAGTCAGTTCAAAAAAGACGTTATTATATAATGGCAGTGAAAGTTTGGAAATTACATAAAAAGCGGGGATATTTAAAAAAAGTATGTATTCAAAATGCCAAAATACCAACCCGATAAAAAAATATGAGAGTTAGCTCAAAAAATTGTTTCTTTGTTTTAACAAATTTTATGATATTTAATTTTGTTTAAAATTTTCCTAAACAACAAATTCATCTCATCTTGAATTGCATAAATTAGAGACTCATAAAACAATTCAAAAAATAAGTTCGAAAAAGTTGGCCTATTAAAAAACAAATACAATCTAGTAGTATACTTTTTGACACTAAATTCTGCTTGAATTCTCAACTGGCTTTATGAAATTTTTAAATAAGGCTCAGTAGTGCAAATTGCAGATTTTAGGTCAATCATACATTTTAAATACCCATTTTTATTACCTCCATACTGGAAATTATTTCAACAATGATAAGCTAATCTGGTTTTATTACAAAAAAATTCAAGAAAAACTTTTCACGAAAATCAAAAAAAAAATCATTTTAATTCAAACAATTAACAAAAATCTGTTATTCGTTATGGCGTTAGTCCTTTCACTTTTTCCTTAATGAGTTTTAAGGCTTCCATTGTTATGGGTTTTATATGAATGATAATTTTTTCTCTATTCCTTAATTATTCCCATTCTCACCCAAGCAAAGAATCCCGCTTTCATAAAGACTATATAATGTTCTCTTATTTCGATTATTTCTTTTAATTATTTAAATAATTTGCAAACTTTTAACATTGCTGCAGCGGGTATACGAAAAATTGTTGTTGTTTTCCAATTTATGACACGACGAACTGCTAATAAAAATTTAAAAAAAAAAGTAATGAGATTTCAACAAATTAGCAAAATTTATTAGCGAAAAGCAGCTGCTTCCGATTACCCAAGAATTTATGAGGAAATATTGATTTTGTTATTTATTACCTCAATTAAAATTGCGCTTGTAAAGATGCAATAAAAATTCATTAAAATGCCTACACATACTCGTATAATTGCGTGAAAAAATATTTCTATTAAAAGCTACCAAAGACAATAAGTCTGCTGATCCAGTGCTTATATGTTCACGTTGACGAATAAATTATGAGAAATTGGCAACATTAGTAATGGCAGTCATAACTGCCCTCTTTCATATTATGTAAAAATGTTGTTTGTAATATTATTGCTATTTTTATGTACATAAAGATTTGTTGCTGCTCTGCGCACAATAATGGCACTTGCAACATTGCCACAAATAACCGTGGCGACAAATAATAACTGCTTCCGGTTATGTGCGTCTTCTGTGCCATTTGCAACAAGGCAATTACATAAATAATACCGATTTCAGCGATTGGTATGCTGTTGAATGCAATTAGATGCCCGATCGAGGGAGCCGAGTGGCGGCTGGAAATGACAGTTGTCACTACGCAGCAAATTAAAAAAAATCAAATATTGAAGAATTTTATTCGACTTTGAATAGAATGTAGGTACAAAGTGAGAAGAGTTAGATGCACGTAAATTTATACCAATTGGTTCAGAAGGAAGGATAATATTTACATTGAAAATAATCGAAATCGGAAGATTCTAATGTATGACTACACTACAACCGATAGTTCAGATACGAGAACTAATATTTAATAGTGAAATACAGCACAATAAATTTGATATTTTCATGAAAGGTATAAAGACTTCGGCATGACCGGAGACAGTTCTTCTTTTCTTTCGCCCCACCGTCTATCCTTCTATTCACCAATACGCTTTAAGCGCCGCCTTAAGATGCTTGGAAGCGTAGAGTTACATTTGTTTTGTTCTTACATACAAAGAAAGCGCTGCTTAACACCACTACTGAAACGATTTTTTTCTATGCACCGATTACCTCGCTCGACTTCAGAGGCATTCATTGAGTGTTTTGTTTTTGTTATTGGTGAGCCACCAATTTATTAGATTATGCGTTCTTTTGTATTTGTTGCTGTTATTGTTACACTGAGTGGTCCTATAGGTCGTTGATAGCCGATGGAAAATCCTACTGAATTACTCGACCTTGTCTTACCTTCTCTAGCTAGTAATTGTTTATATTTGTTATTGGTAGCTTAAATCTCCTTCTAAGTTATTCAATTCATAGCGTAAATATATATATACATAACTGCAACTGCAGCAATTGCTGCTCGAATTCGTTAACGACTATGCGGTGTTCATCGTATACTCATAAACTAGAGGAGCTAAGCCTCTCGTCCTTCGAGAGCCATAAAGTCTCTCTATAGGTATATATAACCGCTGTCGCGGTTTTCGGCCGGTCACCTCCTCCAATATGTGGTTTTTGTGTCTTGATGTTTTTCCAACAAATAGAACCGAATAATAAATGACATTATTTTAGATTTCAATGTTTTTTTGTCTTAAATTATATTCATTTATCTTCGGTAAAGGCTTAGAACATCACGAAAAAATAATTACACGGCTGAAAACTATTGCTTCACTGCCACATTTTCTTCCATTACAAATCAATAAAACCTTAAATAGGCACTAGTTATGGCAGCCACGTTAAATAGACACAGAACAAAAATTTATTGAAAGTCATTTCTGGATAATGTTTTTTTTTGTAATGAGCGTAAAAGCTTTGGTGGACGATTTAATGCAGAATATATTAATAAAAAATAAATTATAGAACATTATTAAAGATCTTGTCCTTCTCTATAGCGCTCCGTCATTCATCTGATTATTTTACTATGAAAAATTACTGAAGATATTAAACCAGTATTATTGTTTCTGCTAAGAGATTATCTATTAATGTCACTCCTACACCTTTTTTTATTACTCAAAACTGCATTTGATGATTCTGTAAGCGGAACTAAACGTTAGAATCTTAAAAATGATGACCAAATGGCAGTTGTGGTCTGTTTTCTCTGTTATATGGAATTCAGTTGTCTTATAAACTGCCATCAGAATACCGCATATGCAATTTCTTCAAAACTACCAAGCCACGGGAAGCTGTAAAATATTTAATCACCAACAACGCAAAAACTCACCTGTAAAGAGAAAAGAAGAGTAAAAATTTCTTTCGTTTCTGTAATGTTATAGTTTTTATTAAATTATTTTCTAGTTTTTGTTTATACATTTTTTCCACACAATTTTGAGTCAGTCTGTATATGTACGATTGATGCGTTGGTGCAACTATTTTAACAAAACATACTTACATAACCACATACCACACTAGTGAACGATATGAGTTCGACATCTTGTGAGATCCGTTTGTTAGAAATCTGTAGCAGCGAAGTGGCGAACAAGAAACGTTTTATTGGTTTGCTTGTTGTTGACGCAATTATTGGCTGTGAATTCAATAAATTCGTGTCGTAATCGTATCGTATCGGCGAATTTTATTGCTGCTATTCCATTTATTGTTCTTCGGTTATTTTCAACTCTACTGTTTTCATGGAATTTTCTTTTTTATGTACATTACTTCCATTGCTGTAACATTTGTTATTCGCCTATCCCGGACCAGTAGTAACGCAATCAGCCATAATAAATGGCAAAAGGAAGGAGAAGACAGCAGCAAATGTCTACGTTGAAAGCCAATTGTAATTTGTTATTAAGTTAAATCGCATTTTGTCATTGGCCACAGGCGAATTGACGATCTAGCAATGGTAGTAGAAGCGGCAAAGGAACGGAGGAAGGGACATTAACTGAGTACATAAGTAGGTGAAGAGACGGTGTCGGAAAGGTTGACGAGATGTATTTGTAGCTGAGTATGACAAGCCTACTGATACTTGGTCTATGAGTTGGGAACTGGGGGAATATGCAAGACATACTATATTTTCAAATTGGGTTTGAAAAGTAGACAAGACATCGCTGACCTCGCAAAATATGATTTATATAAATATTATTTTTATGCTACGTCATTGAATTTGGCTTGCCATTTAACCTTTTCTGCTATTCATATTTTATTGGCAATTTTTGAATTTGCAAACGTTTGGAGGTTTTATCCACGAAAAGTAGAAGCAAAAACGGAATAAAACAAAACCCTTCAGATAAAAAGCTATCAGCCCATCAGAGGTGGCTTATAAAAATCTGTAGGTCATTTTATTAGTTAGAAAAAAATGGGAAGCGCTAAATATTTGAGGAGGAGCTAGACTAAAAATCGCTCCAGTACTTGAAAAATATAAACTGACAAACTATGCAAGCCTTGGACATACAATTACATGACAGCGGCATTCACTCAACATACAGCAACAAGTGGCATTGCTGATTCTACGCCTCCTCCTTTCATTATAATTATTATTACTTTTACAACTTTGCTCTGTTTTTGATTGGAATCAGCCAACCAAGCTGCCACAGCAGGTACGAGTACATTATATGTGCATAATTGAATGCACTTAATAGTATACTAAAAACGTGCAACCCACCAGCCAACAAATCATCAGTCAAAATGTCGGTAAAACTGATGTCAGCCACTAATTTACCACAACCAGGGTAGTAGTAATAACAAAAGCGAGGCAACAGTATAAAGCAAAGTAAAAAGTCTCACAAAATGTAGATTTCATAGACGAAGACTCAACCGAAGCAAAAAAAAACTGCTCATCTTTTTGACATCGTGGGCATGTACCAGTGAGAGTATTTGCGATGTTATAGTTGCCTTCAAGGAGAATTTTACCACTGCGCATGTGTACAACTACATATATAAATTCTTTGAAAAAAAAAAATATTAGCTTACTTGCAAATGTTGCATGTTAAAAAGTAGGTTGTATGATGATTGTCTAGCCGAACTAGTAACATGCACCTACTTTTCTAATTTTATGAGTTTAACAAGTGACATTTATTATATCCCTTCATTGCAAGCTTCATTCATATATGAGTACATGAGTCGGCATATCAGGCAGTTGACTCAATGCAGTGCAAGCTCCAAGATGAAATTCACGAATTGCTCAGTGGAAAAGTAAATTTAGTGAATTAATAACATAAATAATTACTAAGGCTCATAATTGTACTCCTATATATTCATTGTAATTACATCCTAAATGTGGGCAAAGTATTACATGCACTTGGGTAATCGCGCGAAGACAACACGATAGGTTTAAAGTTAAGAGATTTCATTTCGAAAATGAATAAATTTGTTTGTATTTGTTTATGAGAACTGATTGCTGTACATATCAAATCACAAAATATATAATAGCTGGGCAATATCCCTGTAATATATTCAATAAAATAATGAATTTAAGGGTAAATAATTCATGTAGTGTTGTCATATATTAAATAATGATTTTTTCTTATCTATTTCTTATAATTTCAGTTATTATTAAACGACTCTTTGGAAGCTTGCCAAACAAATGAAGGCTGTCGGGCGGTGAACTATGAAATCGGTTTGAGTTTACTATTCTCTTTTAACGCGGTTAAATTACCAGATAAGCAAAATAAAATAAAATAATTAAATATGTTAAACAATAAAAAAACTGGTAGGACACAAAAAAAACATGTTAGAATATTTCAGATTAATTCTGATTCATTTTTTGGGATGAGAGGGTTGCTGGAGGTGATTAGGGTTATAGGAATCAAAACGTATTTAGGTATTTATAATTAGTATAACCAAAAACATATTTGGGAGTGAAAAGTGAGATATGGAAGCAATTGAATATCGTGTCGTTGTAATGTTTTGAATGTGAAGAGAAAAATCCTTTATGAGGGTGTAAATAAATCAAATGAAAAATCTGAAAAATTGATTTCGCTTGTGGTAAATATATTGAAAGTCGATACAATTGGTATTTTCTTTTACACACTTTATCCACATCCCGTGAATATAAAAACGGTCCTTCGCATTAAAAAAAACTACTTTTAAATAAAAAATTACATAATTGAAAATGAAATCACCAAAAACTAACCAAAACCACGTTTTGTTAGAATAACAGTAACAAAAGAAATTAATTACAAACTAAAAGATGCTGTCATTAAAGATTTTGTGGTGGCACCTATTTCAAAGCTAACTTTCTGCCTCATTTACATTGTTTACCACAAGCACATAAAGGCGGCGTAGTTTCTTCTACTGACCTTGACCAAGTCACGTTGGTCGCCTCGTATCGTTCAATAATCAATTAAAGCACGAAAATTAAAGCAGAATAGTTTCACTGAAGGGAATCAAACGAGTATCCAATTAAGCAAATTGAGAGTCACTGTACCGGAGAAAACTCAAAAGCAAGAAGAAGAAGAAGAAGAAGCACTCAAAATAATATTAGCACACATTATAAATGAAATCAAAATTTGAAGAGAAATGTGTTTGTAGATTAGACTAAAGATTGCTCGCAAAAATTTCATGTTTTAGGATATTGCCCTTTTATAAAAAAAAAACTTATAATTTTGTCTTGCACGATTTTCTTATTTTTCTTTTTTTTTTTTGAATAACAACTGATTGAATTGAAAATAAAGGTGAAATAAAAAATAAATTGTTGGATTATTTACAAATATAATGCGGAAAAAAGTAACTTTAGTTGAGCTGCAAAAAGCACTGAGAAATACTAAGGAGTGTAAAGAAAATGAAACCACGAAAAGAGAAAAAATAATAATTGAAGGTTACTGAGATTTAAGCTTCTTAATAAGGCAATAAAATCATCAAAGCCACCAACAAACACATCGCCTTCGGCGAAAGCACACGCAAAAATCTAAAGCGGCTACTACATTGAATAGGCTGGTAATATATCAGCATGATGCGGCAAAATGCTGTAAAATGGTAGTATAGCAAACAGGCGTTGCGATACACATGTGATACATATGTAGGTATAAATGTAAGCAAGCGAATAAAAGACGAAAGCGCAAGTCACAAACGTGAAAAATAGCACTTCATTTCATGTTCACTATTCGTCGGAATGTTAATTTGAATAGTGAAAAAAATTAAAATATATTAAGCTTCTTATTTCCACGCCAGTCACGCCCACTTGAACTTGGGATAATTTTAGGGTTCACTAACCACTTAATTTTCGCCATCAAATAATTTGAACAATTTACACGTACAACCACTAAAAGCACTGATCACATGTACTAAGTCACTGTTTTTGGCTTAATTTTTAAGCGTTATTCGGTGGCAGGAAAAAATTCTGCCAAAACTGCCAGAAACCGACTTGAAGAATTTAAAAAAAAAATAATTCCTAAAATTTATGGGCGTGGCAAAAAAGGCGAAAATCATGAAGGTAGGCCTACAAAATAGGTTATAAGTTGGTTATTAGTAAACGACCAAAAGAACGTTTAGTATGGCAAATAATTTTTTAAACTACTTCGTTTTCTTTATTCAAAAAGTACGTTTCATTCCTCAAAATTTTTGTGAACGAAAATATAAATTATTTAACACGAAAAATTTTCCGAAATGAATTTTGAAACGCACAAGAAGTTCGTTACCATTAGCCAAATTATGGCCTCTTTTACGGGTTATCTTCACGATTTTTACTGTTTTTGCTGTGCCCATAACTTCTAGGAAAAAGTTTTTACAAATGTTTCAAATCGATGTCTGTAAGTTTTGGTATGAGTTTAAGCTGTTAGCCGCGTTTAAACTAAATCGAAGATCATCGTGCATAAAATCGACATTTTTAATATGTTTAATCTGGAATAGCCGCATATATATAATTGGCAAATTGTTACCGCTGAAGCGATTTTTGCTAAAGTTTCTAATGAAAACAGCTCGTTAAGTATACAGTTTCTTTATTTTTTTTTTTCAATTTAATGGGATTTCAAATATTTTTTTTATTAGTCCAACACATATTTCTTGACAAAATACTTCATTTTTCTGTTTTCATTTCCATAGGTGCCCTCACCAAATCACAATGCCCGGTCTTTAGAATTTATACACAAAAATCATGTCTCGACGTCGTTCTCACTTTTATTAAAATTAATTGAGATCAGCTTTCGTATACTTTACTTTTTATTCGCCTAAAAACTTTTACACATTAATAATTAACACCATTAAAAGAAAAATTTATTTGACATTGCAATATTTCACTTAAAAATTAACTTGTCTGAACTATGAAATGAGTGTCAATATTTATTTAATGCTCAATGAAAGCTATAATTGTATTTCACATTGCACGCATTTTTACGAGCAAAATTGAAAGCAACAGAATTTAAAGTCTTTTGTTAACCACAAAGCGAAACGATGAGCTACACTTTCTTACGCATGAGATTAGCGGAAATATGTAATTAAATTATGAATAGCAGAATTTATTGCAGCTGAAAGTCGGTTGCAACAAAATCACAAAATAGCTAGACTTTAAAACACAGAAAGTGGCATGACAAGTTGATGGTAGAGAAGAGATATTCCGCTTGTAAGCACTAAACGTTCTATAATTTATTTTTTTTTACTTTAAAAGATAAATTCTTTATTAATTTGCGCGCTTCCTGTTGAAGAAACGAGGACAAATAATATGCTTGGCATTTTAATGGCTTAATATTCCTCGTTGTATGGCTGTGCGAAATATTGTGAGGAAGAATTAAACGTTAAAATGTATGTTTATTCAATAGTCGATAGATAAAATACTTCTTATGAAGTTTAATACAACTTTTTTAAGATTTTCGCAAAAATTAAAATACAACTATATTCTCATTTTCACATATCTATGCTAAAGAAATGGAAAGTTAGTCATGTTCGTTGAAAAGATCTTCGGTCTAATGCAAATTAGGGGTTACCAAGGCGAAATTAAAAATAGTAATTTCAGTACATTTTATAATCATATCATAAACATATCTCGAAATACTTAAAAAATCATCTAAAAACCTTACGTCTCTCATTAACTTAGTGGCATTGTAGGGACCATGAAGTTTATTAACGGATTTTAAATAAAAGAATTTTCTCAGCCAACACACTTACCTTATTTTTTTTATGAAATTTCCACAGATCACTTGCTTCAACTGATTATACATGAGCTTTCAATGGTTCGCCAAAATAATCATTCCATTTTAAGGGATGCTAATTTAAGTGCTGAGGTCAAGAAATCATGATAAGAAGTATTTTCTAATATTTGGCATAATTTTCCTACAGATCTGGCATGTATTGGCTTTCAAATTTAAAAGTAAAATTTACGAGATAATTATTATATAATATTATATAACAAGCAGTCACCATGAGTATGAGGCTGAATACTTGCTGGGCAGAATTTCCCCTTCTATTAGTTATCCTAATGACCATGAAATTAAATAGATAGCACCGACAGATTGTCCCCTTCGCATATTTTGACGGCTCTCAACGACGTTAAGCACTCAACATATACAAATAAAAGTGCAATTAAAAGCTTTTTTCTGCTACTTTATGCTGTCTGAAGCAAGTTATCTAAGACACAGACACACTCACCAACAATAAACTGCTGACTCTCACTGCAGTGTTGGCGGTGGTAACATTTGCGCTTGCGTATAGTTTGTACTAGTTCTACAATACATTAAATATAAGTAGCTATTTCCAGTTATTCTTGTAAACTAATCAGTGTCGATTGAATTTTACCCTGTTAGATGATATTATGCAAGAATGCAACAAATTAAAGCATTTGAAAATTGCACGAACGCACAGCAACAGGCTAATTCAAGGCAAAGATAAAATAATCCAAAGGAGTGAACGCAAAGACAATACAGCTTCTTATGAGCAAAACGCTGAACTGTTTAGAAAATTACCGCACTCTGAGCTGAGTGGAAATGATTTACCACATTTGGAGTGGCATTAAACTAAAGTGGCGACCGCGTTGGCGCTGTAAATTTATGTAATTAGCTTACGAAGCTTCTGTACTGGCTTCGCTCTTTGCTGTAGAAAATTTCTTTTTTAAATTTTATTTTCAGCTTGAAGAAAACGTGTTTCGTGGAACTAAACTTACTTGACTTTATATTATAATTTTCTGTAACTTATGAACAGGCGAGTTGTGGACCTTTACAACAACTTAACTACTTCAGTTTTTTCATTTTTAGAATATTTTAACACTCTACACTACACTACGTAATCGGTTTTGCTTCTAAAATTTGACGGTGATAAAGGAGTTGCCATTTAATGACATAAAAAAGTGAATGGCAGACTCCACCTTCGTTTTGTATTTATTGCTCTTTTCATTTTTCAATAATAAAATTTCTTTGCATTTCAGGATACCTTGAAATAATTTTTTATTTATTTTATTTTATTTTATGTTACTTTTTTTTTTTTTTTTTTTTACTTATTATTATTGGCAGATATCTTAGAAATCTCATTTATTTTCATAACTTCGCTTTTGCCATAATATGCCATACTGATGCCATACTGATCGCCTTAACACGCGCTAAACCATTTGATCAACTCACTACTAGGACTAATAAAGCAAAAAATAAATAAAGAAAAATTTTCTAACAACGGTTACATAACTGCAGAATGTTAAAACATTTCAAATAAATGCAACTAATGGATTTTCATGGTTGATCAACAATTGCATGCTCATCAATTATATAAGAAAATAACTTGATGTAATAATTGGATATATGTTTGTATGAATACATCCTTACTAAGTTTGCTTGGCTTTCTATACAAGTCTTGTGTAAGATCTTTATTTGGTTTTGAACCGTTACAAATCGCACCAATTTAAAATATGTGGCGTAAAAACAAGTTGCAGCAGCAGTAACCAGCTAACAGGTTGTTGTTGTTAAGGTAAAAAAAATTGCAAATATGGGTTGCGGCTGCTCAAGTAGCAACATTAGTATTTTTTACTTCAATTCTCGTTTTGTTGATTGCAAATAAGAATATTTCATTTTATGCCGTACTACTTTTTTTAGGTTTTATTTGTTTACACCAAAAATAAAATTTAGTTTTTAGTTTTTTTTGGTCGAAATTGTTGGTCAACTTTAGCTTAAATAATAATCAAATACCTGTTGTTTACATTTTTTCATATTATTCTTTTTAACATTCTTTGGGATACTTGTTTGTCCCTTGAGCTATTTGTTTTGATGGTGTCTCTATTGTGGCTTTAAGCCCGTTATGTAACAGTAAGAGCATTTTATTTTAATTTTTTTTTAATTTAGTATTTGCTTTTTTTAATGTATTTTATTTATATAATCTGTAAATTGTGGGTAGATCAACTGATTTTTTATTGCTTTGACGTGGGCGCAGAATGCAAGCCGAGGGCACAGGGCGTGGCCATTTGTTAACCTCTTTGTTTGGTTAATTGTATTTTTGAGCTTCGTTGCTTTACTGACCACAACGAAGTATTGGTTTTATTTATGGCAGATAATGTGATTGAGAGATTGCTTGCTAAGGCTTCGCCGGCAAATTATTTTTTGTACTACAGTTTCTCTGACTTTAAATTGGTTGTTAGCTAATTGTTGTGGCATGCAACACAATACATTGTATTCGTTAATCGCATTAACTGTAGCACGAATTTGAAAATTCCGACCGAAATTAAAATTGGAAAAGAAAGGCTTAGTATTATATATTGCATAATAGATCTGTAACTGTGTTTAAGCTTTCTTCTTAACTGTTTATTTTTGGGTCTTTCTAGGTAGGCTGTTAGGACACGAAAAAGCTGAGGATGAATAATACACGTCCATCGTACTTAATTTAGTTAATAGTACTTTTGCTGATTGGCCAAACCTTATATCTGTGTTAGTCTTACATTGGTAGCGAATATTAAAAATTATAAAGAAAACAGTTTCGCAAGGTGGAAAAGGACATGAGATATAATAAAATTAAAAATATTGTTAAAACAGCAGAGAGAATTAGGTATCAGACTTCGCTAATCTAAACTATTTGTCATGTTTCTATCATTTTACGTTAACTAATACTAAATAGCCTGTACCTTATATCGATACCTAAACAACAACTACTACCTAAAGAATGAAATTTCCCTCGATAAACATTTATATTTTAAATATATTGTCAGTTCTTTAACATTCTAATTATCTGTAAAGGCAATTTTCCCCACTATCCATGGATAGGATCACAATAAACATATCCCTTTATGAAGTGTGACAAAACATTTATCGCTTAAATTTCTATCACATTACACTAACGACACATTGATTATAAACATGGCCAGAAGCAATCACAAGCTGGTTATCTAAGATCTAAGAATTCACTGGCAGAATGATTTTAATTGAAGCTGTGGTAAGAGAAAAAAAATCAGCAGCACCGCAGTACCACTGCCAATTTATAGGAGAGAAACTCGCCTGTCAAGCTAACTCAGCCAGTGTTTTCATCTGAAGACATGCTCTAATCCCTGACAGCATCTGTACCGATAAACATCAAATTAATGCCACTTCAGACACAGCTAACTACCTTATAATTTCCCTACATTATTTTTGCATTTATATCACAATTTCAAACGTAAAGACAGGGGGTACGAAAATGTCAATACATTGCAGCATGAATGCATACAATGCAATTTTCTAAAGGAATCAGCAGTTGTGTACTTCGATATACCGTATATCTGTGTGGCTGAGACTTCACCGCTGAGTGGTGAGCGCTAGAAGCTGTATTCTGCGGTGGCAATTGCAATGTTTCCTAGAATTTTTGTACAAAGATAAGTACGCAGCTGTCATTTCCACCATGAGAAAGTCACACAGCATCATTGAAAGTTGCTGGTGGTTGTTGGTGTAGGTGCAGGTGAGACTAAGTAAAGGACTCCATACCAGATGGTAAATTTATCTAATCGACAACACATTACAATGTGTGTGCGTTAAAAATAGCATCAAATTATGGGAGTAGCACAAGTATGCTTTACATTGACACACAGCAGGGTGAAATCTTATGCTTAATCGTTGAGCGTAGGTATATTTAAAACTGAAAAGCAGTCTGCGAGCGCCAATGTAGTGTAGAGCAGTTGCACATAAGCCGTTGATACCTTTCTTGTTGACCAGCAGCTTCACCGTCATCGCAGCCATCTTCAGCCATCGTCAGCACTCGTTTGTCGTGCAATTTCCGACATATAACTGACGTCTAACGTTCGCCAAATCACCTTAGGGGTAAGCAACAACAACATAAGCTAGATGAAGCAAATAAGGATATAATGAAGAAAACCAGACTGGGATTAGAAAGAGACATACAAGTACAAAATGGCTAAAAGAAAAAAATATCAACCTATGTTGGGAGGAACAGGTCCAGAAGCAAACCTATTGTAGCGTAAGTAAATCAAAGTAAAACAAAAATAATTTTTAAACATCGACATCGTTTGGTTGGCTGTTGCGAAGGATCGGCGGGGGGTATTAAGTATGATTGCCTGACATTGGCGAAATTGGCGGTGGAGGACGTTGGTGGAGTGGTGTTAGATTTGTCGCTGTTTTGGTCTCGGTATGCTAACAAGCGAATTTTTTATTATGTTGTTGTTCTTAACTTTTTTTACAACTCAACATTTTAACATTTGTTCTTTTGCTTTTATGTTTATACTGACTTAAAGGGTCGATAGACTTCTTTGCCAACGTTTCAAACTCTGAAACTTTAACTGTTGATTGAAAGTTATTTTTTATATAAAATTCTAATCAGTCGCACGGGACAGTCTTTAAGTTGTACTATTAATTAACTTAAAAGCTGCCAATATGCGGGTGATGGTTTTAAAATACGATATTTCCATAACTTATTTCGCTTTTAGAGACGGCCACATTTAGTCGTTTTTGTATTTTTTTGGATTATTTATACGAGTAATCAGGCATCAGTTATCGGTAGTGAACTTTGCAGCTGCAATTGCTGCCATCAGTTTAACCAACTTTACACCTGAGAATGTATTCTGTGGAGCCTGTACATCATTTTAAATTTTCTTTATATTAGTTGTTGCCATAACCGCTTATTACAGACTGACAACGAGAAATCAGGCTACTCAACTTAATCTGCACTCACGTCTGTGCCATAACGCCTGCTTTATACAGCTAATTCAATACTTTTTTTAAATTTTTATTAAGATCGTAAACATTTGCATACGAAAACATCTTGTTTAATTTTAATGAATGTTATTCATTCCCATTTTCTATTATAAAAACTGCGGTAGGCGTCTTCTAAGTGTAGGTACCCGTTTTTGCATGCTATACCACGAATTTATCCAGCTTCTCTTGGGTAATTTTTTAATAAATTTTATCATCATAAAGTTCTTTTTCAATTAATTTTGGCGATATATCAAGACTTGTGTTCAGTTGAATGATTATAAATGGTCACTCATTGCAATTCAATACTAAATTGGATCCACCAAGATAACTGAAGGTACGCATATACTTTGAATTCGAAACTTGTTAGTTTATTTTGAGAATTTATGAAGAAATGGGAAGGGGCGAAAAAATATTAGAAAATCTAAACCTTAAATAAAAGAAGAGAAAATGCTTCTATTTTCGATGATCAAATGCAACTGGAAATCTGGAAACTTCCTGAAAGTTCTAGCAATATATTGTCCCCACCATATTAGGCATTAACCAGTAACTAGAAATAATTGTGGCACCATGAAATTCTATTTCGCTTTGACTCTAAGGCACTCTTGTATGGCAACACATAAATCTCAACTGTCTACACCAAGAAGCGGAAGCAAGAAGAAGTGGCGAAAACGCAAAGTGCGAAACACCAGAGACAGAAGATAACAAGTTAGGAAAAAACAAAAATAAAATAAGAAAATTGAAGTGGAAATATAAGGTCATTATAATCCATTCATAAGATCGATATTTGTACACATACATACACACAAACAAATGTAAGTTTTAAGAATGCGAACTCGGACTTACAAACCTGAATTTTTATTGCTGTTATTGATATTATTTCTTGTTGTTATTGGTACTGCTGTGAGTTGTAAGCAATTGATCACCACACTTGTTGTATAAGAAGACGTTGGTTGCAGGATGTAAAGGAATAAAGAAGCATCTTGCGTGAACCGAGTATACACACACGATCCACTGGCCAAACTCGTTAGCACAAAAAATCAATAAATTATATCTAACGTTCCAAGCTGTTGAACTTTACGCAACGGTGCAAAACTTAAATCATTCTCCATATTATTTATGTACATTGTGATTTACTAAGCGATTTTTGCTAAGCTGGTCTGCCGGGAATGAATAGAATAAAATATAACTCAATTCATCTGCAGAGAGCGTTAAGAAATTTTCGGATGAGCCACGCATGTTGCATGCAACTTATTGGTACCAGAGGCGAAAATGTTGCACGTATGTGTGTTTATGAGCACTCCTATGGCAGACGTCAAACCTTATAATTGGTCCCGCGGCTTACAGCATCTATGTGAATTAATATGGAACCTAATGATAATTGCTCTCAGAGGCTCTTGTTGAGGAGGCTGGAAGAATATAAATCAATCATTTTCAGTCCAGCTAGTCACAAGAAATTTCGTTGAGTTCACAGAGTACACAGGAAAGCTTTATTACGAAATATTATTAAATTTTATTTACATATATTACAGCCAAGATTTTATTTATATAATTTATTTGTTTTATGATAAGGTCTTTATAACTAAGGACTAAAGGACTTATCAGAAAGAGATTTTATATCTCGGACTGTTTAACCGGGACGAGTCGAATGAGCTATGCAGACATTGCTGATAAAACATTAATTTTGTTGTGAGCATCTTGTAATCTCAAAACTGCCCAGCACAACTGTGGTTGTTTATTAAAAAAATGCGAGCAAGAGTGTTGCCTTCTTTGAAAACGCTAAGAAAAATAGCAACAACACCTTCTAACAAACCCCAGCTAATCTAGTCAAATAAAATGCTTACTCGCTTATGTACACGGTATGTCCCAAAAATAACCGAACTTTATATTTAAATCATACAACATACAGCGCCATCTATTGAAAATTTGCAACATTAAAAAGATACATTCATCCTCTTTCAAACGCACCTGACTTCATGTAAGTCGGATGACAGATATAAAAGTGACAGCCATTTTAATAAAACCAAAAGTGTGCTAATGGTTCCAACAAAAATGGAACAAAGAGCAAATATAAAATTTTGTGTCAAACTAAAAAAAAAAATTGAAATTAAAGTTTAAAAAATTAAAAAAAAAATTGAAAAAAATTAAGCAGCCGTAACCGAGGTACTGAAGAACATTTCTATAAATGACATAAAAAAATCTATGCATGAGCTGATTGATCGTTCCAAACGTTGTGTTGAGTCAAATGGAACCTATTTTGAATAAATAATAACTTTCAAAGATAATATAATGTTTATTTTACTATTTTATATCCAAAAAGTTCGGTTATTTTTGGGACACACCGTGTATTTGTGTTCTGTTTTATTGGGCCCACTGTCCCCACTGTTCACTGACAGTGTTCACTTGAAACAAATAGTAATGAGTGGCAATGTGTGCCGCCAAAAGTCACTGATTGCATCATGTACAACTTGAGGGTAGCATATACAGATATACGTATACACTATGTTAAATAAGGAATTTCTTCCAATAAGGCTTACAAGCCAGTAAGCTACACGCTCTAGATCATTTTTGCTTTTCGGAGCGTTTGATTTTTTCCAGGAAATTTCGCATTAACCATACTTTTGCTACAAAAACATAATCATACGAAATAGAAGAAATTTCACACCTATATTTTTATATTACAGGTGTTCTTTGTGGTATTAAAGTAATGGCAAGGACTTTTACCTTCCCGACTGCAAGTTCCACTTGCCCACTTGACAATAAAAAAAATAAAAATTGTTTATGCCACTTAAAATTATACTTTTCCGAATCGCATCAACTGCAGTTCAAAAATTAACAAGCATAAAGAGTGAAAACAGTAACCAAAAAGAAGCAAAATTCAAAGTAAATGAAAAGTAGTTATTTGTTGCAAAGCAGTGTTGCTGAGGAATTAGAGTTGAATTCCAATTTTATGTTGCTGCTACTGTTTACCGCGATGCCAGTTTGTTATAAATAGTTGTTCTTTCGTGCAACTAAAAATCTGTACCATTACAAGGAGGCAGACGGTTGTTGATCAGTAGCCGCCAAGCAGGTAACAAGGCGTGTGGTCGATCCTATGGCATTTGGTTTTGTTGCGCTACAGCTGGATCGTTTGTTGATTAGATAACACTCATAGACATAGCTTGTACTTAATATCCGTTTGTTTCTCCCTTTCACTTCTTTTTCATATATTTTACATAATTGCTCTAAAGGAAAGTAGAGGCAGACCCGGTTGTATACTTGTACTTACAGACCCACTCGTTGCCTGTAGTTTACAATAAATAATGTAAAAAATGCATTCGATTTCACGATTAATTTTCGAAAACAATTTTTTTTGAAAATCAGTTTAATTTTGAAAATCAATTAGTTTTTGAAACCGAATACATTAATGATAGTTTTAAGGAAATATAAATATATAATATTATATATATTTTTAATCGATACAACAATCGATTATTTTACAAAATTTTGCAACATTTATTCGAAATATTAAGTCATTCGAATTCGGATTCGAATTCATACATATATATGTATTTATTGTGTGAATTCCTTATTCCACCCGCCACTATAGACAAGTAAACGACCTCCCAAACATTTAATGTATCTGTTTTTATAGCACAAAATTTTAAAAAAGTTTTTAACATGAAATATGGCAACAATGGGGACCTTAAAATGAGCATATTTCAATTATCCGCCTACTCTAAGACTCACATACAAGCACATACTCTCACACCATAACTCTTTGAGATAATCAGAGCTCAGTAAACCTGTCGGTCTACTTTGTGCCATAAAAGTAAAATTGAACGGTATAAAAAGTGTTCTGCGTCTGTTGCAATACTGCAACGACACTGATGGCAGATTAATGAGGGATAAATTACAGCAACCCCGATAGCTAAAAAGAAGCGGTGCTGTTCGTCGGGATATACAATGTAGCAATGAGTAATGTCTGCTTATAAAGTACAAACACTCTGAGCACTCGCCTGAACTTATTAAGAACACTTTACAACAACATCTTACTCTTTTTTATGTTTTTTCTATTTCATTGTTATTATTTTTCATATGCAACACTGTAAGCTATTCCACAAACTATTTCATTTTTTTCTCTTCCTCTTTGCAGTTTTTCAAACTTTTATCGCGGCGTAAAATCTTGAGAAGTCTCCGAAAGGATCACATTATGAGATTAAATTTGAACGATTTAGAACGTTGTCAAATTAGGTATGACAAAAGTACCTTGACACAAAGTCAGACCAAAGAAACGTACTTACAGAGTACTTCACAATTTGGGGAAAAAGCTTTTTCCATGCGGAGTGCCCGGCAGGTCTAAATCAAATTAGAGCAAATGTATCTACTTATTTTGAAAAATTTTGAAATTTTTGTAAATAAAAAAAAGATTTTCAAACTTGTATTAAAGCGTTCTTATTTATTTCGAAAATCTATGATAAGCTAAAATCAAAGTAAGTATGAAACTCCTCTTCTTCTTTACTGGTGTAGACACAGCTTACGCGATTCAAGCCCGCCATTCATCCCTTCTTTTCGCTGTTTAGTGTCAATTAGAAGTACCAAGTACAACCTGGTCTATCTCTAACTGGTCTTTCCAACGGAATGGAGGTCTTCCTCTCCTTCTGATTCCACGGGCAGGTACTGCATCGAAAAGTTTCAGAGCCGTTCCCAGCTCGTAGAGGACCATAAATCTCTTTCGAAAACCGCTAACGCCGACTCATCAGATGTTATGATTATCCATACTTCCTCACCATATAGCAGCCCAAAGTAGAACCCGTTGCCAAGCTGTGTCATCATCATCGATTGAGGAATCGGGCGCACCATCTCCTGGTGTTGAACTTTTATTTCCATTCAGCAAGCTGGAGAAGTGTTCCTGCATCAGTTATTAGTTTTGACTTGACTTACTCGTACATACCACGTGTTGGAAAATATTGATGTACTGAAAATATATAATGATCACTACAACAATTGAATAATAGAAAATGTTTGAGTTGGTAGAGTATTATGGAAGAAAGTGAAGTAAGTATAAAAGACTGATTGTAGCATAACCCAATTTTGTGTTATCGAGCAATTTTTTGAAGATGATAACTCAGCAAATGATGCACCGTCCACACATCTGCGAGTACAAGTTAATCTTCTGTTTAGTAGTAGAATTAGTTTGGACTAACTACAATTCCTCTATGGTCCACTGATTGAAACAAATACAATGAAAGGTCTGTACCAGGCGGCAGTGACAGCTGCATGTAGCTTAACAAAGCCTCACATTTTGACAGAATCCTACTGGTTCAAGAACTCCATATATAGTAAGTTCTCGTTTTTAATAGCGTCGTAGCTTATGTCTATCTAATACTGTTCCCGCCTATGAATATTTTGAGAAAAGATGCTAATTTCTCTGCAATACTGAACTAGAGGGTTAAGAAATGTATACTCCTACCTTAGTTTACCTAATCCTCATCGTAAATTAATTATAAATTTGTAATGGCGTTTAACGTCATAAAACCGAAAATAACAGCATTTTTAAATTAGGAGCAAAGTTGAGGAAAATTAGAGAAAATTGGGCTTAAATTATTTTTCTTAACTAAATTATAATACTCAATTGCTCATAAAATATATAAATTGAGATTATCGTTCGACAGTTCATTGGCATAAAAATACTTCACGTAACTTCAAGTGACTGTTGGGATGATGATTACGACGAAGCCGAGTTTGATGATAGCAATGAAACTGCAATATTCTTTGCAGCAGTAAGAAAATTAAATAAAAGATTAAATTTTCAGTCATTTGCGAATTATAAATATACTCGTATATACATACATACATTAAAGATATCGGTGTACATACTTAAATATGGGTATGATTATTTTGTATTGAACGCTTTCCTGAAGCTGATTTGAGTATTGCTAGCCATCTGTCACTACGCAAATTCTATTGGTCATTTGTCATCCCGGTAGCTAGTCTTGGTATGTAAATATATACGTGCAACAAAAGTAAACCAATGCAATGGCCGATGATTAATGAAATGCAGTTATTATACATATAAATGCAAAACATTTGCATACATAACAATGTTCATGTACTAACATACATATATGAGTAGCAGAATTTAAGCTAATGTAAAGGAAAATACACTATAAAGTATTCAAGCACAAAGCTACAAGTAGACTGCAGTCAGGGGAAAAATTCATGAAGCTTAATTATTAATTATGTTGAAAAAAGATAACTTACCTTAGTCTCTAAGCTGTAGATTATAGGGAAAATGTCATCGATTTCTATTTCATAACACAATTCTCTCTTTTGCTTAATACGCCATATAACAATAAAATACATTACTAACTCAGCTGCCCATAACAGTTAGTAGGGCGGTTCTTATTGAAAAAATTATTATGTATGGCTAAAGTAGAGGAAAAAGTATAACTCTTCAAAGTTACATATAAATTGATTATGCTAAAAAAATATATATATTGCAACTACTCCATTAAATACCAATGGCTAATCGTCAATGTGACTAAGTTTTATCTCAAAAATGCATCCGTAATTTAGAATTCCTCCTTTACCTAATTGGATAAACATAAATAATGTTCAGCTTCTGATGAATTGCGATATTTACATTCCAAATTTCTCTGTCTGTTTGTTCATTTGAATGTGCCAGTTATGCCATTAAAAATATTAGCAAGCGAAAAGAATGTCAAACAACGCAATGTAAGGAAAAAGGTACACGTGAGTCACAGTGAACAAATACAAAGCCGATATGAACAAGTGCATATGTATGTATGTTTGTAAATAAGCTTAGTTATACACAGGCTCAACGTCAATTGGCCAATTGACAGGCTTCTGCATTCCGTATTTTGTTCTTCGATAAATAGTAGAAATAAAACAAGAGAGAAGTGATGCAAATGCAGAAGTAACTACTGATTGCAGGCTTTCCTTTCGGATGCCTTCGCCTTTCCTGGATGATAAAGTAAGTACAAGCTTACGGAATAAACAAGCTGTGAGTGATAGACAGAAATCTTTCAATAATATGCAGTAAATATTTTTTCAATATTCATTAAAAATTATAATACAAGAAGTGAAGCAATTAAAATCATGCACAGGAACCTACAATTTAAGATTAATTCATTTTTTATAGAATAATTTACCAAGATAGAAACAGTGCTCTGCTCCAAGAAATATGATAGTACTTTTTATGACTGGAAAAGGAGCATTTTCTTTCTCGATTCAAAAATGGGGTTGTGCCACTTTGGGTAATTAATGAAAAAATTTGTAAATAATCGCAGGACTTAAGCATAATCCTGAAAAATTCACTAAAAAGTTATACTCAGATATCATAACTTAAATATATATACCTATATATAGGCTCATTCATACTTTTACATAAGCGCAGATAGTAGCTGATACTAAAAATAGTAAATTTATTCACAGCATTTTTCCTGTACATGCAATAATATGCTTGTAAACGACACCATTAAGATACGAGTAATACAAGACACTTCTCCTAAAACATCATACCCGTTAATTGTGGTTGTTTACAACACTTATGTTTGCTTATAAATATCCTGCCACAACCAATTAGCACAGCATAAAGCAAATTAATAATGTTTAGTATTTGCTTGTTTAGTCAACCAATCAATCAACTTACCTCGAAGTAATTGCTTAGAACTCTCTATGATAGCGAGGTCTATGGAGCCTTGCTAAGACCACACGCGTGACAAGATTCAAGAAGGATGTCTCTGATATTTACATAAACAACATGTCCGGTAGTCAACTTGTACACGAAGCTATAAAGCGAATAATGTTTTTTAAATATATCATATAAGCTAATAAAATTATATTCAGCGGTATATACGTGTAATTAAAAACAAAATAAAGTCAGACAGCTGCCCTTAATACCTCTTAATACCTTTTAAGCACAACTAAACATTTTATGGTACGCCACAACCTGATATTTCTTACAGCTATTGCGATAAAGCCACCATTAATGCCACCTTTTCCATTAGCATTAACTCATATTTAGATCTGACACGCCTTTTACAGTAGTGGACAAGAGTATGTATGTTTGTGTCAATAATTGCAGATAATTGTATAAGTAGAAGCGTTTAGGATGCTTCATCATGTCCCATTAAATTTGCAGATGCAATAAACCCTTGCGGCGGCACGGTGACAAATGAGTTCACTTGCTTTTTTAAGTAGTATTAAATGCCACTGTTGCATGCTAAGTAACAGATGCTCATACTAAAAGATACTTAATGAGGAGTAATAAATGTAGATGTAATGGTTATGATTACGAATAAAAGCATAATAATTAAATAATAATAATGAAGTATCGTAAGGGTTTAGGGTATACTCAGAAAACTTAAGAACCTAATATTTATTTGCCTTAAAGGAACCCAATTTGCTTTATGGTCTCTGGAAGTTCAATAAGCATACCTCTTATAATCTGTGCAATCCGTGAAAAAAACAAAAATTCCAACGAGATTATGATAAATGTAACCTTTAGGCACAGGTCAATACAATATATGAAGAGCAATAAAGTCATTATTATTTAGTAAATTAACCTTGATGAAATCAGCTGGCTTTGGTTGAGGGCCAATTGGAGCAGGTCCGAGCATATTCTGCAACAAGGGCTTTTAGAATATAATTCTTATGATTGATATTAATTTTAGTTCAACAGATTTTTTATTAATTTATTTATTTTTGCTTGCGTTTTCCCTCACTAGGATCGCCTACTTTGCCACTATCAAACCAGTTTCTTATTTCATCAAAAGAAAAAAGCAGCTGAAGCTCACCGGTTGCTGGTAGAAACTTATGGTGAACATGCTCCAGTGATTAGAACATGGGAGACATGGTTTTATTTTGAGAACCCGAAGCGAAAAAAATTATGGCTCTCCCCTGGTGAAGCTGGCCCATCGACTGCAAGGCCAAATCGCTTTGACCGTAAGACAATGCTTTGTGTTTGGTGGGACCAGTGTGGTGTGGTGTGCTACGAGTTGTTAAAACCTGGTGAAACGGTGAACACGGATTGCTACCGACAACAAATGATCAATTTGAAACATGTGTTGATCGAAAAACGGTCGAAATGGGCCCGAAGACATGGCAAAGTTATCTTGCAACATGACAACGCGCCGCCTCATACCGCTAAACTGGTGAAAGACACATTAAAAACACTTAATTGGGAAATATTATCGCACCCGCCGTACTCTCCAGACCTCGCTCCGTCCGACTATCACCTTTTCGCATCCCTTGCAGAGCAGTGCTTCGCTAATTTTGAAGAAGTAGAAAAATGGCTCGTCGAATGGTTTGCCTCGAAAGAGAAAAAGTTTTTTTGGAATGGTATCCATAATTTGCCTGAGAGATGGGCGAAATGTGTAGAAACCAATGGCCAATACTTTGAATAAAAAATTTTGAGATTCCTCTGAAAATTCAGTGTTTTCTTTATCTAAAAAACCGGCAACTTTCAACTAACATCCCTGGTAGTTCTTATGATTGATATTAATTTTAGTTCAACCGATTTCTTATTAATTTATTTATTTTTGCTTGCGTTTTTCCTCACTAAGATCACCTACTTTGCTACTATCAAACCAGTTTCGAATTGAGTTATTTTTTTCTTTTTAGAATTAATATATTTTTCATTTTTACAGACGCACTTGAGCCACTATGTCGGTGGCCTTTGAATTTTGTAGCTAAGTGGCCCTTACTTTTATTGCCAACTTTACCATGGAGTTTTTTTACCTATTTTTGCTATTTCTATATTATTTTCTTCTACTCTTTGCAGCTTACTAGCAACAACTGTCGGATTTCAATTACCGCAATTCTCTTTATTCGGTTTTATTTGCCAATCGCGTGGCTTTAATACTAAATGCTGCCGAGCATTCGCAAGCGCATTCACAACATATTTATTGGCCTCAGCAAACCAAATGTCACAATGTTTTTCATGCCCGCACTGATAACTGTGTGTGTGAATTTGCACATTAGTTTTGCTTGCTGCCGCCGTTGCTATAAACTCCGCTGTGTTTTTTTATGTAATTTTTCTTTCCGTCTGAGCGCCATTTGCCATATTTCCAGAAATGCCTCCTCATGTCATTTCTCAACTTTATTCCCCAAACTTTCATAAGGAACGTCCCTTGTAGCGCAAAGCGTATTCTGTTATTCGCTGATAGACAGACAGGCCTCAGTACGTCATTTTTTGGACTTTGTCTGCAAACGTTGACAAGAAATAAGTAAAATCACAACGAAAAACCTCACGACTTCCTTATGCCGCACTAAGCGGCTGTTGTTGTGAACGTTTTTGTTGCTATGTTGCGTAATACTTTTGCATTAAATTGTTTAAATTGGGAGTTTTTTGTACATGCCGCTTATATTGGTTTATAGATTTTTATCAAACGGTACTCTTAACTACGATAAATGTTGAATAATGGTGGTCTTTGGTGGCATCCATGGTTTTTGATGGTTACTGTTGTTCTTCTCTTTGCTTTAGTGACAATGGCTGCTTCATGTTCATTGTAGCTACTTAAAAACATACAGTTATTGAATTATTAAAATATACGAGGTGTACAATAACGGTATTTATTAGTACAATTGTTCATGCGGTAGTAACTAAAGGGGATCGAAATAATATTTAATTAAGTATTAAATCATATATACCAAAAGGGAGTTCTTCACCAAGGTTATCGACTTATCTTTGGTCACTCTAGTTATTCACTTTAGTGGGGACACAATTACAATTACAATTACAATTACCCACTGCGGAGATCAGATAAGCCAGAGAAGTCAAGAGAGTAATAATGAACGATGACTCTGATGTTCCTTCCAATAAGGACACTGTAGACTTTGGGGCACCCGACGTTCTTTTAGCCTCTTCAAGATGACTTCCATAAATGCAGACCACAAACACCTGCACCGCATTCAGCCCGATAATTAAGCAGGTAGTACGTGACGTCAAACAAAACCAGCCCAAAACTCGAATTGTCAAAAGGACCAAAAACTCCTTTAAAAGGTGGTCGGCCGGTGGTGTTTTCTAAGCAAGAGGATTCACAGGACCGGTGCCAGGTATCCGTCACCTCCTGCTTGAGCTTCATTGACTTCATAAGCTGATTGAAACCTGCCGCCTTACCAGAATATTTAAATCACTCCGACATTTTCTGTTTTTTTTCTGCTTCTCACGCCATCAATCTGCGCAATTCTTTCGCCGTTTGGTCAAGATGCACAAGCTAAAGCCAGATTTCGAAGTTAACAATAGCAAAGTAACAACAGCTAAGAGCTGAATACTTCTGGGTGTTGGATTTGAAAGTTTATTCTCGGTACCAAAGCGGAGTTGCATGCAGTGAAAACAGTATCCGCCAGGACGTATTTCAATTTAAGAGCTAATGTGCATTAAACAAAATACATTGAGGTCCAATTAATACATTCATTAGACCACTTTCTTGAAAAAACGCCTTTGACTTCCAATAACCGTGTATCATAGGCGAACAGTTGGATCGAGCTGCGTGGTAAGAATTTCGAAATCATCACAAAACTCCAATTGGGATAGTGTACAAGGTTAATTTCCCCCTCATACAAAAGCAAGCAACATACGTGTATGCCTATCCATTAAGCAATATATCTGCACAATGCACAGTGCACACAATGTGTAACCACTTTTTCCTTTCTTTTTCCTTTAAATTAATAACTTGAAACATGCTATAAATTAAGCGGAGATCGCCAATTATTATTCTTATCCAAAGAAAATCTTACGGAGAGATTTTATTACATAAATTAATTTAAATCTCTATAAAATAATATTAATGAAAAATACATTTTATTCGTAGAAACTTCTTGTTGATCCAGCTCGCGTTCTTCTACACTTCCTTCTTGTTGCTCTATAGTAATCGATGCAAATATTAAAATGTAAGAAATTTTTTTATTTACTTAACTTAATAAATATAATTATTACTACAAAAATGTCGGCGCTCTATACCGTTATTTAGTGCTTGTGATCTATAGTTGGGATAAGACACAGAAAGAAATTATCGTTGCGTGCTTCGTCGATATTTCGCACTAATCCACTCAACTAAATTAAAATAAATTCTTAAATATTTCCTGCAATTATAGTGCAGAAGAGCCAAATAATTAGTATGCAAGAGCTGAAGTTGCAGAAGCAGATGGTTCTAGACCTGATCGCAAGTGATTCATTAATACAGTGGTGAAGTTATAAATATATGTACATATGTAAGATTACATTAATAGCTGCATCTGACTCGAACAGCCTCAGACAAGTCGGCAAGTGATTGTATTAGAATTTATAAACTGTAATCTGCACACAATGAAAGTCCAAACTTTTTTTTACAAACAACAAAACAACAAAAAATTACTGTCTACTCCGTTATTCCAGCAATTTTACCACTTTCTTCTTCTAAATTCAGCTGCCGCCAGGTAAGCGCCATTATTATCGACACGAACGCACGATTTTAGATCAGACATATTTACATAAAAGATGAAAATCCTAAGCATAGATGTTCGAAAAAAAAAAGCAGACTTACATCTGCTGTATTTGCTTCTATTGAGGATGTTTTTGAGCATGAAAAGAACACAGTCAGACATTAGTAAAGAGTTAATAGTCTACACATTTCGCGGATGGCAATAAAGGTAATAAAGGGAATTGGAATATATCAAGAGTCTTGGTTGCTACTACAAAGAGCCGTCGGTGAGGGAGAACATAATCTTAGTATGTTTGTATATCTGTCTTGTTGCACGCAATACTCGCACGAACTGAACACTTCAAGTGTTGAAACACTCTTTTATAAATCCTCTGTTGTACTGTTGTGCGTGTGTAGAAGGTCACAAGTAGCAAAAGCATCTGTCAGTTGATAAAGGAAGTAGTTAAGCAGCACAAACTCAAGTGCGTACAAATAAACGCCACATGTGGTCATCGTCAATATGCTGCATATAAGTTTATACGAGTACCTACTTATGCACACGCAGCTATATTTCCTGATTACTAAGAATTCAGTAATGCTTTGGTGATTTGGACCCATACCTTTTACCTTTTATGGTGAGATGACGTTATGCCTTCCTTCGTACTTCATCAGTTTACTAAAATCAGTTGGAGAAGCCTTACTGTTGAAGGCCTGATCTATAGACACAAGCGCCGTTTTTGCATAGATATTGTCTAGTTACTCCATCTAGAATAAATCAGGTCTTAACTGACTTCCCTAGTAGCCACTTGTTTGCCTTCACTGTTGACTTATATGTTTCAAGTATCCTTCAACATCACATCAATATATTCGTGTTTTGGCCTGACTTTATTATGAACGGAACACACGCCTTAGCTTCTGGGATCCAGGTTTTATCCACCACTTCAAGGTCTAAATTTTCAGCTTTACCGTTGGTTAATAATCGAACAGAGAGATAGCAGAAGTTGTATAAATGCCATGAAGGTGCTTTTGCACCCACCCAGACGATTGGTCGGTTTCTCAGTATTTTAAATTTTCTCGATTGCTGAAATCTCTCATTGAATTAAGTTGTAAAAAAAAGCAATAAAAAATCACACAAAAAAGTGCCATGCTAAACAATTACAAAAGTGGATCAAACACAAAGGATCTTCTGGAGCTAAGTTTTGACATAGTCATTTGTCAGCATTTTTCTTTAATCATTACCTTAATCTGCGAACTCTTTTAGTGAATCTTAAATATTTTAAGCGCATTCTGTGAATTATTAAATTAAATCCGTTCGGAAGAAAGAGATTTCCAAAAATCCACAAAACATTTCGATCCCAAGTGCATTGTTGTTCTAATAGACATCATCAGTGCATATTTACTTAGCATTCTCACCAGTACACTTACACGTATGTATGAACATACAGAAAAATTTAAAACCATTTTATGGAGAAGGTAATTTTCTTTGAACTATCCGTATGCAAATTACTCACACCAAATTAACTAATGTACAATTATCACTTTGATTGTATTCAAGTAAAAAATTAAAATAAAATCCTGATTGGATTGCTACAAAATAACTAATGGAGTCATATCCATACAAATATCTGGTAAATTAACAACTCTATTCCCATATTCTTACATATAGTGTAACCGCAAAAAAATATATATTTTTGCTCGAATCAATTATTTACAGCTTAGTCTTATGTGACTGTGTTCACATTCCAAAGTCCAAAAAGAGATTTCTCACTTATCTTAATACTGTAATTTACATATAGATGCATTTGCGAACGACTTGGGACCATTGTCGCCAATAGGAGAATTCATTAACGCCTTTTCGATATATGTATATACCTATATATTGCAGTATTGCTTTGTCGTTAATAGGATGAACTTACCCAATTATTTATGTCCTTATGAGCATGGGAATATGTGGATTGGATGATCAACCAATAAATTTTAAATCAATAAGCCACATTTATTGGTAAATTTATTGCTGCCAAATAAAAACGTAGAAATTTAAAAGAAAAATATTAAATTAAAACTAAAGTTCTGCATAAACATGATTTCGGCTGATTTAATTTTTAAGAATTTTTAAAGTTTCCGTATATTTTGGATCACACAGACAAGTGATCGTAAAAAAAGTTGAAAGGTAAAAAAAGTTACCTCTTTATTTAAAACTCCCGGCGAATATTTTTTAATGCAGAAAAATAAATAGGTAGTATCAATCTACACAGAATGAGAAAAAAAATCGTTTCTAAAACACCTGAAAGGTTTGTGCATTTCAATTTTTATTTTTTGTTCTCGTTAACACTTGACGGAAATGCTGTCCACCTCCTCATCAATTAAAGATTCCACGTTTTACATTTTTACTTCAGCTGCTGTTTAGTTATCAACTGCTGGCTTATTTATGACTGGAGAATGGCAAGTGAGTGAAGTGAACTAAAGCGACGTGCAAAGTCAGAAGTTGTCGCTATGTTGCACAAAGCTAACTGAACACCTCGACGTTAATGCAATGCGACGCACATTCCAGTAGCAAATGAAATTAGTGTAATCCAAGCAATGCACAGGATAATGTGGCAAGCAGGATAAGGTTAGCAGATCAATCATAACAGTATTTGATAACAGACTCATGAACTAAAATACACATTTGGTAGAAAGAATTATGCTTGTAATAAATGCAGCTGGGTTTGCCAAATACAAATTATAGTCGTTGTTGCATGCAGCATTAAATTAACTAAAATTTAATTATTGCGGAATGTTTTGGAAGTTATTTTTCATAAAAAAGGGGATTTGATAGTACCACAGTGCGTATACGTAACGAAACTATTTTTACAAGTCCAATCAAGTAATATCTAAAATGAATTTCATTGAAAAATATGGTATTGCCATTGTGATATAATAATTAAATAGCATAATTACCGCTTACTTCATTACACAATGAAATTAAATTTAACCTTTTTGGTACCGGAGGTCGATATATCTGCTCTAGCTGCACTCGCTACAAGTTCCAGAGCGGCATTTAATCGCTTTACTATTCGCTCCGGGAGAACTTTATCTCAAACCAAATTTGTAATACGATAAAAATGATGTGGCGTTGGGTTGTATATTTATTTGCGTTATAAAATGTTTTTTATCTTGTTGGAAAACACAATGGAAAGTATCAACTTCACACTCATTAGTTTATAACAAATTATGATGAAAATATGACTTTTTGTTTGTGCAAATAAGTTTTGTATTAGAGAATTTTATATCTTTGTTATTAAATATTTTTCAATGTGTACATACCATAAAACGTAGTATCACTATTTTATTCTGTATTTCCTACCCAAATATACTACTTTTTTAATCACTTAAATATTGTATGGCCTTTGGTTTTTATGAGCATTTTCCCGGAAAATCCTAGAAAAACCCGACATTTTCCGCACGGCACTAAAAGGGTTAAACCAATTTTAAAAAAAAGCGCACACTTAAACTTAACCTCTTTGATTTTTATATTTCAATTACAATAACACGCCATGCTGAAAAGAAGTCTCTTAATTACATTTTACTAATTACGAGTGCCGCTCACTGGTAGAGTCTTTCTACCATAATCAACACAAATAGCCAACTGCAACATCACAGAAGGTAAGATTCCTTTCACTTTCCTTTTCAAAGTTGCTTTTTGCGAGTTGGTCGGGATCTGCTGGGCGGTTGCACATGAAAAACGCACATAAATCCCCAATTCGATATTCCAACGACTCCTTGAACATTAGACGCCTTGGCTTGAATAGGCATATCATTAGAGCTATATATATAAAAGAATAATGTTTGCCACATAATGTCTTACAGGTATATGCGGAGCTCCCTCTAACGAACTGGAAATTATTTTAATACATATATGTACACTTGTATGTATAGGAATATTCAGCTAGCTTTTGTATGTACATACATATGTAACAGTAGCGCCAGATCATTTTTCATCATTAACCATCGCACTCACATACGGAACTTAAACAATTTAAAAAAGGAAGAAATAAAAAATAAATGTTAACATAAAACCAAATCATCCACTCCTGTATCTGATGCTCAAGCGCTCGCGTTGATTAGCGCGCACTTTTAAAATTATACTAAAAATTTACTTAGCCTTTCTGCTATAAAAGCGCACAAGCGTTATTAAGTCGTAATTATTTGTTTTAAATATATCAAATACGCTCGTAATTAGCCGAGCTCTCAAGTAGACATTTTCCTTGCCGCGTAGGACGATAATTGTGTGCTCCCGCTAACACAGCTCATATTTCAGTCATTAGCAAAAACAACGGGGTAGCATCATCATCATCTTTAACACCGATGGCATTGATTTGCGCTCACTGGAAGATCTTTTTCAAAAGTCCTGTTGGAGCTATTAACTAGAGCTCAAACGTACACTCTGGTAAACTTTGCCATTTACATATAAAAAGATTTCTTTAAGCTATTTTTACAACTTATATATGAGAAACCAGACAAGTTAAGCGCAACCAAAAGAAAACTGGTTATTGACTCCTCCATAACAAGTCCTCTGAATATCTTAGCTGCTTTCATATTTTAGTTTAGTATCTTTTTGTAATATTCAAAGCCTCTAGCTATTGATAACGTCAATTCTGCCACTGATTGCAATCTAAAGCATCATTTTGGCTCAGGAGAAATAAACATAAAACTTACTCTGAGCAAGAAATTGCTTAACTTTTAAGGACACTGCATGGAGATTACAGCAGAAAGTGATATTTAAACCTACATTTATATAAACAATTGAAAATAAATACGGGTTGGTCTTAGGCGAAGCAACACCATCCAGTCATTTGCAGTAGTCATTTTTATAGATCTTACCTTTTCTTACAAACACATATAAAATCATGTATGTATGCTACACTCAAGGATTTGAAGTATCAACTAACTGTCCAGCTTCTTCGCTCTTGACTTGCCTTCCTTTTATTTGTGGTCAGTTTTAGATTTTTGGCCGAAGGGCTTTAGAAAAAATTCATATACTCGAAGTAAGTATGTTTCTTTGAATGTACGAGCCGTAGGTATTGAAGTGATGTGATTGTTTTATTGCAGAATATTGATTTATTGTGAACGTAATGGCGCTAGAATGACTTAATTATACTGCTGTTGTTGATCAAACCAACGACTACTAGTTTATGCTGAGTTAAAAGATATATTCATTACAAATGTGATTTTAATGACTCAATAAATGGACGAATTCCCTATAAATTCAATCAATAATATCAGGAATTTTTTTTTTTTTTGTGAAAGAGTTGCGGGAAGAGAAACATGTATAAGTAAAATACAAGGCAATATGACGATAACTCGATTTATTCCGATTTGTAGACCATTGAATAAAATTTTTCTTTCAAGCAACGTTAGACCATCACGCCTAAGAACTATTTTTCTCTTCCGACTTTAATTCTAAAATCAAGCAACAGCTGTAAATAAGTTAAGTTTCTCATTCTCAGTCCAATCACATTTGCCATTTGAAATGCATATTTGCTCGCATGCAACAAACAGTTAAATTAATTATTTGACATCATAATCACCAAAGGGCTGATGACATTACAACAACAATATAAGCAACACATAAAACAGCAATATTCAGTTGCCAGAAGCAAAACATAATGGCATAATGACATCAGCGAGCTTGCAACAGCACACAAACCCGTGATTACCTGCATGAAATCACAGAATGCTCCTGCTGTGTCAGCTTAAGCACACTCGTACGAGCTAAATATGTGCCTACCTAAACAACTACATATGTGTTGAAAGTGCAATGTTTGACATTATCGTAAAGGGAAAATCTGTGAAAATCAGTGCTTGCAACAAAATTAAAGGGACTAACCAACGAGCACTTGACACGCATTGTTGAGGTTGGTGTATGTGTAAGTAGTGTAATGATATTACAATGTGCTAATTAACTAAATCATTCTATGGCTTTGTCGTCCCGTCTTCGAGAGAGTTCACAGTTTTATTTTAGACCATAAATTGACGCTGAATTTACCATTACTTCGGACGCATTTTGAAGACGCTCAACTTATTCTATTTTTGTCAAGAAAGCATCTAACTTTATATAACCACAGACTAGATTAGAATTTTTTTAAATCTTCAATTAACTCGCTTAATTTTCTATTGAGCTCATTGGCTTTGCATGAATGGTCTTCGCCATATATTTTTTTTCTGCAGATTTTTAAATAAATTTCTAGTCTTATTTAAAATATTTCGCCTCTGTATTCCTAGAACCACAACTACTTGGGAAGTAGTATTGATTAATTTGATTGTTTAAATTAGTAATTGTCTGAGCGATTCTTCATTTCTCAAATTGCTGCGGCTCCCGCTTCTTCGACCTATGAATCGATAGATCCCACAGTTTGGAATTTCATATATTTTTGTGAATTTAGAACTTCTTTAATCTTTTTATTACTATATCTACCATTCTAAGCCTTGCTCAAATCCACGAAAAAACCGCTTGAGCAAATAATTTCTTTTCTTTTCTCTGGAAAGATAATTTATGAACCATCACAAATATTGTCAACAATAAATCTAATCAACTTTATAGTTTTTCACATACAGAAGGGCTTGTTAGCCTTTTTCAAGGTGACTGAAATTCTTCTAACAACTGTATCACTTGCTTCCTTATCGAGTTTCGAACCAGTGGCTTTTCGTATTAAATAAATGCGACGGAGATTTACAACATAAAAATTGAATTCATTCAACTTTGGCTATTTCTAATTTATTCATTGGATGTGGCAAGTGATTAAACATAGAGCAACACCATGAGTTAACTAATCAACTCAGTGGGTGCACGTTGAAAGTAATTGGACAAGTTCTAAGAAAAGAATTAGCTCTGCATAAGAAGTACTTTTAAATGAAAGATTGAGTAAATCTAAAAGAAAAAGCATAAGGTGTGTACAAAAGGTGTATATTTTATTTATATTTATATGCGTGTGTTGTTTAACAAATTATTTAGGGCTTCACTGTGCATGTGTTCGTTGCATAGCGGTAGAGTATTTAAAGTGAGATTGAATCACCGCCACGCTGCACTGCTCAGCCATTCATTATGTGGCTTTTTAATGGTTTTGCAATTAAAGGGACGTGGAAGCAGTTCGTATTTATGCACTTTCGCCATTGGGGTGTTCAACAATGTTGGTGTCTTTGGTCTAAGTCGGCATAACAGATACATTATGCAATTGAAATCAATGTTTTATATACGTACATATATATGTACATATTTTCCACGCATGCGAAAAAAAGAATTATTCCAACACTTAAATTGGTAATTTGCGTAACAGATTAGTTCAAGTGTGTTATTTGTGCTCTTTTTTTACCTTAACTAAAAAATTATTATTTTTTTCTTTTTAATTTTTTAAATATAGTGTACATTCTTACGAAGTCTAACAGACTTAAGTCATGCTTGAAAACTGAAAGGTAGGGTTTCGAAAATTTTCCATATTTAGAGATGTAAAAATCCGAGAAACGTAAGGTTCATTCATTAGCTACTCAACTTATATTCCAATCCATGAAACTGGTTTCAATATTAAATATTAGTATGATTTCTTCATAACACTTCATAACTTATATAATATATGTTTATTTTTGTTATTTATAATTGGCGGCTTGTATCCGCCGAAGCGAAGTTTCAAGCAAATAGAGGGATCCATAGTTTATCTTAAGCCGCCTCCAAGAAGCCGGTGGATTTTTTTAAGGAGATATTATTTCACGCCGAGAAGCGACCGCTCTAAAATTTAGGACGTTGGGCCGGCCAACGTTGGAACCTACGACCCTGATCATGATAGCACTCAATACCACACGGCTAATGACCCTTCCACTTCACTAGACTTCATCTCCGAATACAATAAGATGGTAAGTATAGATTTTTTCACCTGCTAAAAGGTTATACATATTTAAATTCGACTTAATTTTGCCCAACATTGAACAGAAAAAAACAATATTTCAAAGACGATCCAATGACTTTTAGCTACAGCAGCGCACGTACATATATATATATACCTATATAAAAGTCCTTGGAAAGATTTATAATTTTTACTTTAATGTGAAATGGGCAGATTTATGCTCAAAATTTGTTTTATGGCTTCGCCTTCAAAAAAAAGAATGCTTTGTTTCACAATTAGCAGAACTTAAAATCCTTTGGTATTGTTCATGATAAATGTAAGTAAAGCACAGCTTGTGTTTGGAAATCCAAGCCCTGAAGGCCATAACGTTTTTTTATTGGTACTAAATCAATTGTGAGTTTTACTATTTCTTACCTTAGTTATATATACTCGTATACACATAAAAGATCTCCTATGCTTATATTTATTTAATGAAGTTTTGGTTTTCTGTTTGCACTGCTCTCGCACTTTAAGCTCTGGATTGAGTAAACATAAACGGCGATGGTCTTTATGGCACTATAATAGTTTATATTACTCCAAGTAGGACTAAAATAACATATATATATAATAACTCCGAACACGGTTTGATGATCGCAGTGGTCATAAAAATTGAGCCATAAAAGTCACTATGCTATAAAGACATCAACTTTTTGCTTTTGCCTATGCAATGCAGACTACCTCCCAGGGTTGACCTTCAGGACGTGTGACACATGTACTGACTGCTCTAATGCAGTTGCTTCTTTTTCCACTGTGTGTTTGCATTTGTGTATACGTTTACGGCGCCTACTATTATATATATTCCATCAGACTAGTAGTAAAAAAGCCCTTGAAGGCAGCTTAAAAATCCATATAAATTTACACACTTTACTACTTTTACATTCATATGTATTTTCCTTGGTTATTCAGTGACACTTTAATTACAAAAATTGGATATTATCGAGCTGTTGAAAGCGAAATTTCCTCATATCCATATGACGCATCCATTATTTTGGCACACTACATAATCTCTGCGTTAATAACAATACATATGTCCCTACTTTTTTCGTTGTTTTCTTTGTGAACTCAAATTACAAAATGCTGATACTTCTGCATGTGACTAAGCACCAGATTAGCTGGAATTATATAAAAACACCGATATCTTACTTAATGCCTTGACATCTTACTTTCACAATGGCTTACTGACCGTAAGTAAAAACTATAAGACTCAGCTGACAATGAGCTGTTGAAAAATCATATGTGCAACCCAAAGATGATGATGATGGCAGTAACGGAATTAGCGAAGATGCTTCTGCTCTTAATACATAAGGAGCTCAGATGTGAATGCTGACTGTTGCCAAGGTCATGGATGAGATTACTCAAGCAATAATTATCAGAGGCAATAAACACCACAAAGCTGAGCTCTATAAATAGCGACGAGTTGGTTAAAATATATATATAAATATAAATGAAAAAATGGATAAAATAAATTACACGAACAAAACGAATAAAGCAAACGCAACACTGCGTGCGCTATATACGAACATGAACAACATAAAGATTTAAAAAAATAACCAATACATTAGTCAGATGTAACATATACATATACGCCCTTAGCTTAGGGCAAAAAATCATGAAAAAACAATAGCACAAGGTGTTCAAATCGGAATCGATATATAGAACTTTTGCTATTTTAAGAGCAAAACACCCGTCGACACGATCAATTGCAAACTTAGCCTTGCTGTAACCGCATAGTAGTATAGACGCATAAATCTTATTCTTTATTCGGTCAGGTGCATGCATGAGGGCGGTGATAAAGTTGCAGCCGATGCTATGAAAGTAACAGAACAAGAATAACCAACTGACTGAGTGCCGTGCGGTGGGGTATAAGCTGATGGGGCTACACACAGACTACGTTAGCAGAGGTTTAAATTCAATGGACAAAACACCGTTCTAATAGTTCGGTATTCATGTGGATTGGTAAATGATGGCAAGAATTTTAATGCTTTCTGGCATGATCAGTAAAAAGTGTGAGACATGAGTGGCTTGCAAGGGTAAGATATTTTTAGTAGGACGAAAGAAGCCTCTCGATTTAATTTGTATTTATTTGTGCATTTGTTGCGAGTAGCTAAAGAGTCACTGAGAGATTTTTTTATTTCATAAGGATTTTATTACTGACTCTTTTATACGTAATGTTAAATAATTTATTCAATACTAAAAGGTCGACGCATGAATGATTTGTCCATCATTTTGAAAGTCGGTCATCAATTTTATCCTCCTAGTTGACTGTTATTGCTTTGATGTCATTGCAGTAGTAAAAGTTAAGGAAACTTTATTTTTGCTCTGAATGGCTTTGTACCGTTATCATCATCGCCACTAAAATTTACTCCTAAAATTTTGAAAACTTCACCATCGTGGCCTATTTTATTGCAACCTCCTAAAAGAGAAGCTAACTACTGTATCATAATTAATTTTTATTTTGACCTCTGATATCTTTCCTATAAATGGCTCTCTCTACAATTGTACGATGCCCCCGGACAGCCAATCAATTCGAATAAAAGCCCCGAAGCTCTCTCCAGTTTGCAGGTGGGGTCTCCACTCAGCTTTTGTACCCTTTCTTGTTAAAATCGAATGATTTTCAGATTTTTCAGGTGTTATAGGATAGTCGCTGTAATAGCAGAAGTAGCAAAATTAAAAACTTGTTCTAATTAAAAATGATCTTTAGAGATCTAAACTGTCTCTAAAAACTCTTTAGTGGTATTCTTTACTCCACTGCAAATTTAATAATTTTAGAAGCACAAAGTCTTTGATTGACAAAAAGTCATTGTCTCTTTTTAGTTGAATGTACAAATACTTATGTTTACACTTTCATTTCCCCAAAATTTAAAAAATTTTAGCTCACAAAACGTTGTTATCGCTAACTCCGTGGTTCTCTGACCCAGTAAAATGAAAACCCTGCACTTCAGTTGTCTTATATTTGACTTCATCACCGCATGGTCGTTAGAGCATAACATAAATTATTCGATGTTGAATAATAAACTCGTATGTTCTTGAAGCTCTTACATTTGAGCCCCCCATTGAATGTTATTTGGCTTCCTAAGGCTTTCATGAACAATACATAAAAACAATTATTCGACTATTAGTACTATTTTTCCTAAAACCATTAAAAGTAAATTAATTACAAATTCATTGAGCAATTAAAATTACTTCAAAGCCTACACATGCTAAGTAATCCTTGACACTGTCATAAATATGTATTAAGGTATTCTGTAGAAAAAGTAAAATTCTACCTTAATGCATTTACGCCTCAACCAAAGGTTTCGTTATGATCAAACAACCAACTCATCGTAGCTCCAACCAACTGGCGACTTGGCTGCAGCACTAAACAGCTGTGATTAGCAATGCACATTCTTGAAGCCACCCCAAGTACAATGCTGACAAACGCCTTTAATGGTCAATTAAATTTACTAACGCTAAAAAATCACGCTAAAAATTTCCTATATATGTGTATTGCAGTTTAAAGTGAGAAATAATTATTTCTGATTAATTTAATTAGAACAAATTCTTGAAGAAACTACCAGCTGAAAGTGGCTCACATCATTGATGTCTAGAGAGATGTGAAAAAATTCTTATCGCGAGACTTTGTCAAATGTCATGTGATGTTTTGGTTGGGAATTTTTAGCACGCAACTCCAAAGCCACAAAAGTCGTACAAAGTTGCAACACGCTACACTTAGCGCCATTATAACGCAACCAGCCTTTACTTCTTGTTTGATTTAGTTATAATAAAATTACTCATAAACTGCACCAAACCTGAGAAGTCAAGATGCCAAGAGAAAAAACTAATTGTACTGCCACCGGCTTCTACTGCTCTGCTACCCTCATTTGTGACTAACCGCGACGCCACCAAGTTACAAGGCCACTGACCTTTCTCTCAACCACTTGGCCGGAAAGATTTGTATTACGACGAGCAGCAGAAAGATATTGCAGTGAGGTGTTGTTGCTATTATTTCCGTTGCTTCCTCTGTTGCTTGCAATCTAACTGTTTGCGTGTCATTATTACTCATCCTATAATACCAAGTGCTCAGCTTAGCTGAAGAGCAGGTAAAGTGAATAAAAAATAATATTAATTTTCTGAAAGTTAAAAAAAAACTATGTATTTATAAAACTCTTTATAAACAGTCGGCAAATCAGTAGTGTACGAGTCATTAGAATTAATTATTAAAATAAAATAAATAATGTAGCCACGATTAGACTGGCATTTCCTTCTCCAGCTTGATTGCCCCAACTCGTGGACCTCCCGCTTGCATGCCACACATGGCAGCGCATTTGTCTGTATTAAGCTGAAATCAATATGTGTATGTGCGTGTGCCTGCATGTAGCCAAGTGTGGAATATAATTGTTCTATATAACGTGCATTTTAATTCAAAATTTTCTTCTAATGGAGGTATGTGTGCTTAAAAATAGATCAATTAAATCGGAAAAGAAACTTCAGGGTTCTTTAATGAACCTGAATAAATGGGAAAATTTATTTTTTTGTATTTTATTCTGAATCTGATTTCAAAGCTGATGGTCTTCTTCATTAAAGTGAGTTAAACCCACCTTACATATTGGACAGTCTGAACCCGCTCCATTAAATCTACGAATTTATACTATTTTAACTTCGGCGTTCTGCGTCTCGAACACTCATCAGACCATTTCAACGTAACCGTTCTGATCACCAAGTTTGTCTCTATCCTAAATTATTTAGCCAGTTGTCTACCGTTTCTTGCCTCTGACATACCTTGTTCTAGTCACAGTAGTCTTAAGCATAATCATGTGATTCACCTATTTTGCGAATCCTTAAGGATAACTAACAGACAATCAACCTCTTTTTTGGTGAAATCCATATGATATCTTCAACGGGACCTTTCCACTGTCTAACCAAATGAGAGTAAAAAGTAAGCCAATCTAAAAGTGAACCACATTCTTTGTTCATTTATGGATCTCTTGAGGCTTAGTACCACACAAGCAGTCATTGAGATATCTTTCTTGAGTACAAAGACCCAATTATATGGGCGGGTTCTCCTTTGATATATCCATAATGCCAGTACATATGGCGTACCTCGAAAGGTCACATTCTTATTGAGTTTGTAGGTTAAATAGTGCTTAGAAGACACCTTCGAATGAGTTGATAGAAATTGTTAGGACAGCAAATATGAGTCAAAGATATCAATACCCTTTATCTTATATGATCTTAAGCACAAGGAATTAGTACAGTCTCAAAGGGAGACAAATGAAAGCAAACACAGGAAATGATATTTTCTCCACAATACTGAAAGCATGGAAAGTCAATCCGGGACCGATGTTATGATAATCTTAGGGTCAATGCTTCTCAATTTTAAGAATATTTATAGGCGGAACATTGATTATTTTTTTCAGTTTTTTAATTATTTTCGTCGCTTTCTACAAAAGTTGCCCCAACACCATCACTCACTGCCGCGGGAAACACAAAATTGCGTTACGCAGTTTTTGATCAGTATTCGGTCCACGCTTTAGCGACGACAGATAACTGTGTTTCACGCAGTCATTGGGCGATCGAGATTGACAACCGCATGGTTCTATGCAAGCATCGCCTCGCTCGGGTTTAACTTTCGACTTGCACATATTTTGTGTTTCGGCGGAAGCACATTTAGCGACCTGCCGTTTGTTTGGGCAATGGTATATTAACCAATTGGGATGAGTGGGAAGATAGTCCTTTTGTTCAGCGATATATTGCTCCGCCACTTTTTTGCAAAAATCTCTATCCTCCGACACCAATTCCAATTGCTTCATATACTTCTCCTCCTCCTCGGCCTGTAGGCGTGCATTTTCAGCCAATTGATACTCCAATTCCTCACGCACTTTACGCCGTTCAGCCAGCAGCTCAGCTTTTGATTTCTCTGGATGTACAAAGCGATTTTCAATGATCTTTTGTTCGCGCATTTCCTGTGCCTCACGCAGCCGCCGCTCGTACTCCTCGCACATTTGACGTCGCAGCTCTGTGTAGTAAAGCTTTGCCAGCTCCGCCTTGCGCTTAACCTCCAGCGCCAAATGGCTTTTCGCGCATATATATACGTGGCGCAAATCGTCGATGCGTGCGTAGCGCGCTGCCTGTGCATCTTCCTCCAGCTTGTGTAAGCGACGTGCATAGTCTATATATTCCATTGTGGCTTTGTAGACTGCGCGTTTACGTTGCAATAAGGCTGCGCTGTTATCCTGCTGCTCGCTCGCGATTTCACGCATCAACTTACGGTGGTCTTCGACACGGTCGCGCTCCTCCGCCTCACGCTTTGCTTTATTCTCGGTGATCATGTCAAGCAGTTCCTTACGATAAATTTGCATCTTCGGCAGCACTCGTAACCTACACTTTTCTAAGCTTAATTCATGTAGATGTTTCGCCAGCTTCTCTGCCTCCTGACGTTTGCGTTTAAGTTCCAATTCACGCTCGTGCTGGTGCAATGCGATTTGCTCATCCAAACCCCTACCCTTGTGGGCTTGAATATTTCTTAACAATCTCTGCTCGTCCTCCAACTGCTTTTCGTAATGCCGGGCGTGTGTATCGCACACCTTCCTCCAGTACTCATCCGTCTGTCGCTGTCGTAAGAAGGCGCGTTGGTTTTCAGTAATTTGCTCTAACTGCGCCTCCTTAACTTGTAGCATATCTCTGCGCGATAACGCTTCACGTATCTCGTAACAATCTTCGAGCTCTCTTTTAATATTCATCTCCTGCAGGAACTCCTTGTCACGACGATCGCGCTCTTTTTTGATTTTAATTAGGTTATCTTTGCGTTTCCTAATATCCTCGTCGATACGTGACTTCACATTCTCGGCAAACTCTTCCTGGTATAACTTGTCTTCGCGTTTCAACTTTGCTTGAAGTCGCTGGCGTCTCTGCTCGAGCTCTTTTTGTGCGACAGTCTGCGCTTTCTTCACTAGGTCCTTGATTTGCTTGTAAACGCTCCTTCGCTCCGAGTTCTTCAGGAACCTCCCCACGAAGATTTCATGCGAAGTCAGCATTGCTCAAGCTTTCTGTGTTTAGGTCAGTGCAGGAGCGAGTGATGGCAAATATAATAAAAAATTGGTATAAAAATTGTATAAAAAATAGCAAAAAAATTGCTGAAAAAATTAAACGAAAGTTTCTTTAAATTAAAATTATTGTTCTGAGATTTTGACATTTTTCTAAAAAGCAAGTAAAGGAAAAAGATGGAAAAATTAATTTTAAGTGTTGGATATTCTGTTTTATTTTAGTCATTTGGGTCTCACGTGTGCTTTCATTATGAATGCCTCATTCTAATTGCAATATGATGTGACATGGCAAATTGGTGTATGAGCTTTATTAGTGACTGTCCGACAAACTTAACAAGAATCAAGAGCATACAAGAGTCCTCACTATAAATAGTGAGCTCGGGAATGAAATATAAAATTTTTTTAAACTGTTTTTTATTTTATTCAATGTAACCTCCCTTCAGTTCGATACACTTATTCCAGCGATTTTGCAACTTCTTGATTCCGTACGAAAATTAATTTTCCGGGAAGTCCTCGCGTGAGCTGAATTTTTTATTGATGAACCATACACGTATTTTGAGGTTTGGGAAGAGATAATAGACCGAGGGAGCCAAATCTTGACAACACGTGGATGCGGAAGCAATTGGAGCCCTAATTGATTTTAGCCATCGATGCGATGCTCTTCTGCGCCGGCGCATTGTCTTGCAAAAACAAAGTGATGCCAAATACGGCAACAACAATCACCTGTCAAAACAAAACTGAAGACAGTATCGCACGGAAGTTTGGCATGTTTGCTTAAATATGAACGGACCACAAGGCACTATAACCTTTTTTGCAGTAGCAGCGCATTCCGGTGGTCAAGGAGATTACTTTTCACACACCACCTTAAAAATTAACACTTTTGCTCAATATCTCTTGTTCTTTTTCTTTGTATATGTGTGTTATGAATAATATAGATTTTAGGCTGCTTTTAAAAAATTCTGCAAGAAAATTAGTAGTTAAGGCTCAGCTTTGAGTATTTCTTCAACAATAAAGATATAAAAAAAATATAAAAGAACACTGAAAATTGAGACCGTTTCTAGGGATTTGCATATTTTCGAGACTTCTTAGCGCGTGACATAAGCAAAGGGCCACAAGCTACACAGTCTAGCCTGAATGTGTGTGAAAATTTAAGAAAGTGGACGACGACGAAGGAGAAACATGTGCAGAAGCGAGCGGTTAGCACGAATTATGCTAAAATGTCTTAAATCATGCTTCTTTGTGGTTGGTAGGGTCCAATGGAAAGAAATTTGGCAAGTATTTGGTTTGCTGCTGGCGGGTGTGAGAAGCCCTGGTAAAATAATCGACAGTCTAACGCCGCCAAATACAAACACTCGCCCAAATTTGGCACGGACTGTGGTCATCAGCGACTCGCACCATATCAGTGGCCAAATGTTTCTAAGCATAAACTAAATGTTTGTTTGCATATATATCCTTGGTTGTTGCATGTCACATTATACATTGATTCGGTTGACACGACCGCATGTCGTTCAGTGAGACTAATGAAGCCGCTACTCTGCTTACTCTTCGCCTACCTCATACATTAACCCTTTGTTTTGCTTAAAAAATGCCAAAAGTGCCATCACTGTATAAAGCTCACTATATATACACAAATGGAAAAGTATAAGAGAAGGCGTGAGAGAGAAAAGGAAGCTAAATAAAAAAGTAGGGAATACCAAAAACGGAACAACAGAAGCCCAAATTTATGGTCTGTTATTCACGACGCTGCAAATCGAAACGCTGGTGATAAGTTTAGGGCGCTGCAGTAAGTCGAATTCAATGACTTTCAAAAGTACTTACATACACGTACATACCTACATACATATCTATATTTGCCCCCGGCTATATTTGTTTCTTTAATGTACATTTTGGGTCACCAACGCTTTTTACGCTTTTCTCTGCGAGCTTGTATGCCAGTTATGCTTGATTAAAAATTGATTCGCGAAAAACGTATTGAAATTTTTGTTATAAATTCCAATAAGCCAAGAATCATGTAAAATATATAAATATAAGTAAATACAAAATATTTGCAATACTTTTTGGCCAGCTCTGAAGTCCGAGTTGACCGCTGTAATAAATTCTTCAGTATTCAATTTCCTTCTTTCTTCCATACAGTACTTTCATTAATTAACGAGTTTTCAATACTGTAAGCGTTTTTGTGTGTGTGTTTGAACTAGAGTAAAAATAATATTGTAATTCGAACTAATAATAATCAGTTTATGTGTGGTGAATTTTGATCTGCCGAAACAAATCCGCATTGATGTAATTATATAACTACTTTACTCCCCTAAATGATTTTATGTCGACTTCCATACTTCCTTACAAAAAAAAACTAAACCAGACATCTTTTCGTGCTTACTTTTTCTTAATGTCCTGGGCTTGTTTATGAGGCAATTATATGAAACTCACTTTTTGCTGTAATCTAGTTTCACCCCATTACACAGTTTTCACCAACGCCAATTGAATAAAACCTTCTCGCCGGCGATGGATAAATTAAATTTGTTTATTATCGTTTAAAAATAGAGTTCGCCGAAAATGCTTTTCTGTGGAAGGACACATTTTCGTGCAATTAATGGATCATTTAAAACAATTTGCTAGCAGTTGTAGTAAGGGAAGTTCAACCCTGGTAGGGATTTGAGTACCAAAATACACAGAGAGCCTCCGACTATAATATTTATATCTCATTTATGGCGGCAATGCGATCTTCTATTTCAAAGCATTTTTAATCGGACACTTAAGATGCTGACAATCGTTTTATTGGCTGTTTGCTTTGTTGGCTTAAAAGCCTCAGTATGTGGTAAATATCAGTGAATGTATGTATGTACAATAAATGAACCCTTTTTATTGATGCCTTCTTTAGGGCATTGAATGTTATTGCAGTACGAGGGAGAATCCAAAATGTGAATGAAGTTCCGAGACAAGAAAAAGTTGCACCAGTGAAAGATTTTCAAACGGTTTGAAAATATTCTGTTCTTCGATCTTTCATTGGATACAAAGTTGAGTTCTTTCAATTTTTGCAACAGACTTCAGTTTAGTTTTTTCAGATAATTTCAGATTATCTAGAGTAATCTACTCAGTACTCAAGAAGGTACAACCGAATTGTGAGTTTATAAAATTTCAATAAATTTTATAAATGTATAAACGAAGAGCGCCAGAAGTCAAATTAGCTGCAAGAAAACAGAAAGTAAGAGAGTTGAGTTAAATTAGGCATTTCCACCAAACTTGATACTCAGACCCACTGGTACCAGACCACCATAGCATATATTTGACCGATTTGTTGAGATTTTGGGTCATAAAACTATCAAAGAGCACTTAAAAGCGTGAAATGCGGTAATCTACATACGTACTTATGTAAAAATGAACATCGGCACCGAAAATCATTGACATTGGAGGAGAGTATCACAGAACCGTCTCGAATGAATCAATTAATATTTATACCTTAAATGAAATGGCATAATGGTCATGAAAGGTATATAGATTCTGGCATTGCCGAAAACCCTTCTCTTCTTGTTTTAATTGATTTTACCAGCGTTAAAAGAATTTATTTAAAATAAACCCTCGTCCCGGAACTCTGACGAAGAGTTAAGCGTATGTTTGCACAGTAAAGTTTAAGCCTATGAGCATTGTTGGCTCATATGAAACAGTGATCAATCTCCCAACTTATCTGCGTTGCAAATTTGTATGTTATCTATTAGATCGCAGCAGATATACCTTCTACTCAAATATAAACGAGCCTTTATCCATAACTCGACAAGGACAAGACATATGGCCATACTTTTTTTTTTGCTTAGGTTGCCAGGACTGTTATATGTTAACATGTCAAATTTGAGCGCGATCTGTCACATATTTTTTTTTTACGGCACTATAAACAAGTCAACCTCGAGTGTGTTTTTCGAATTTTACTATAGAAATTAACGTTGAGCAAAAGAGTTTGTTTGAAATTTTGTTATTCCAATGGAATAAGTGCGACGGACGCAATGAAACTGTTGCAGAAGGCATATGGGGAGTCTTGCCTATCACGTGCACGTATTTTTGATTGGTATAAGTCGTTCAAGGACGGCCGTACATCGCTGGAGAACTTGTCCGTCGTCGTCCAGCAACGTCAATAAACGAAGAAAACGTCGAAAAAGTAAAGAAAATTGTGTTGGAAAATCGTCGTGTGACTGAAAGAGAGAGAGCTAGTGAGCTCAACATATCAAATGGATCCGCTCATAGCATTATTCACGATGTTTTGGGCATGAGACGTGTGTCTGCTCGACTTGTTCCAAAATTGTTGCTCATACGCCTCGTCTTGTACGCGATTATTTGACCAAAAACAACGTAAATATTGTTCCGCAAGCACCGTGTGACTTTTTTCTTTTCCCTTAACTCAAATTGCCGCTTCGTGGAAAGCATTTTCAGTCGATTGACGTCATAAAAGAGAATTCGAAGAAGGAACTGAAAGCCATACCTAAAGCGGCATACCAGAAGTGTTATGAAGATTGGAAAAAAAGGTGGCATATGTGTATCGCTTCTAATGATGACTATTTTGAAGGGGATAAAATAAATATTGAAGAATAATTAACCGTTCTTGTTTTATTGAGCAGTCTCGTTTATATTTGAGCAGAAGATATGTTTGTACATACGTATATGTATATGGAGTGTATTTTTATATGCACACAAAGGAGCAGATGTTTGGATTATTGCTCCAGATAAAACATTACAAGCAAATATAAATTTAATTAAATTGTTGCAAAAACGCTTTCATCCAACCAACTAAAAAAACAAGAAATATTTTGTACTTTTTTTAATACTGTTCCTTTTCCATGGAATAAAGGAAGTTTGATTTTTTGTAAATTTGCTTGACAGAAAGAGCAAGAGTGACTAAAATGTCTTGGCTTATAAGTAGCTAGCTTGCCAGGTCATGCCACTCAAATAGATGAAAACACTCTAGCTTTGAAAGTATTCGATGCAGTATCGGCTGGTGGAAGCAGAGGAAGAGGTGGAGAACGACTTGCCTTCACTTGGTATATCCACCTGGCGTACATTTTTCATTTTCTGTAAACCAACGCTATAGATTTTATGGTGAAATGGACTTACCCAGAGAAAACTATTTCAACAAGATGGTCATCTGACGAAGAAAGCGAAAATTGCCAGGAAATTTATTGGGAGGCAAAATTGAATGAATAACACAAATTCTCGACCTCAATGCGATTGTAATCCTTCGATCATCCGTGAAGCCATGGCTTGGGAAGTATAAAGCAGCCCTCAGAAACATGGAAATCCTTTGAAGCGATCAAAACGGAATGAAATCGAAATCCAAAAGAGGTGATTGAAAATTTGGTGGAGAGCATTCCAAACCACTTAAATGGAGTAGAAATAAATATTGAAAAAAGCTTATCCTTTTAATTTTGAAATTTCCCATATTTTGTTCCGAATAAAATACTAAAAACCATGAAACAAATAAGGAAGGTAGTTTCACTCAATATAAATTTGACAGAAAAGATTTTTTCATTATAAATACCTTATTTTGATTTTACCACTTTAAAAATATTTCATATATATTCTTATAAAAAAATGCTTAGCCGCCTGAAAATAATTTTATTTCCATTAAATTTCAGAAAATTCTATGCAAAGCCTTTCAGAATTTTGTGAGTTCGTTTTATTTTTCTTTTTTTTTTTGTTTACATAGAAATGGGTTGCATTTTCGTAATAAATTTTTCCAATTCTAGAAAGTTAAAATATTATTTTCTTAAAAATGAAATTGGTAGCATAAAAATAAAGCAAAAGTCAAAAAATCTTTTTATATCAGACCCAAGGCGAATTTAACAAGGTGGAGTTACTAGGGCAGCGAATTCAACTTTTTTCATTTAATTAATTCGCTTCAGTGTAAAGGCTGTCAAAATGTTTGTTTATGTTTTATATTTTTGTTATTTTGCTTTTTATTTGCTTACATTTAATTTGAATTTCTAATTGAAAAAGTTAAAGTTTTCAAATTAGATTTTTTTGTTTTTTTTTTTTTTCAAATAAAAAATATGGACCATTGCCGAGCTGAGTTGATACGGCTATTAATCAACGCACTTAGGGCAATAGGCCATTGTGATACAGATACAAGGCTCTTATCTCCACCTTCTCAAATGTTCGAGCCATTTCGTGTGTGTATTGAAAGCAACGAGATCACCAATTATTGCTGAAACTAGCGCAGGGAGCCAGTCAAAGAAGTGGTAGTGTTCATTGGACTCTTTCTATGCGGAGTAATAGCCTGTTTTACCTCAGCGAACGGTTATCTGTTATTGCATCCGTCATTATGCTAATGGATAACCGGTCTAGAAGGATTACATGTTTATATGCGTCCAATTTTGGCCATAGCTGTCTGGACACATTGCACGTGATCTCATTCAACCATCTGATGTTTGCATATTTGGTTAAGGTTAAACACACAATATATGTACTTAGCCGTGGCAATGGTTTATTGTGAATAGAAGGGTTCCTTTTCTTATATGTAAGTTCGTCTGCCGTGCAATAGCTTGGGATGTTCCTGTATCTGGGTACCCAGACCATGGCAGTATTGCATTTAGCCAAGAGTTTGGTCAGATTGCTTCTATAGCCACTTTTGATGTGCTACTGTTACCCTGTAGAGATCTGATTGCTATTTAACTATCGGAATATTTCGTGATAGTCCGGCTACCGTTGATTTGAGCAACACTCAGCGGCTTCCATGATTGCAAACAGTTCTGCTTGGAAGACGCTGCAGTGGCCTGATAATTTCATGCTCATGTTTATTGGGGGCCCGCTTTTTCAACGAGCTTTGAGCCATCTATAAAGATGGGTACGACTCCTTGATGGAGGGCGTTTGTTTTTTCCATTCGTTCCTGTTTGGGATTCCTGTTTGAAGAGATTGTCTAAGCAATCCGTTGTGCTTTATACATATGTACATGTGTAGAACGGGTAGATCTATAATTTTTCCTAGCTCCACAAGGTGAAGGACATACATCTTTCTGGATTCGTGTTGGCCAAAGAAATTTGAAAAGAGGGCTACATATACATACATACTCCATTTTTTACTAACTTTAAGTAATGATTATAATCAATTACATATGTATTGGATGAGTGCATAAGTTCGTTGGATGCCGTACGAATCGTTTGAGAGTGGCGCTCGTGAAAGAAATATATACATATTATATATCGTTGGAAAGGTGACAGTCCGAACTGTAAATCAAGCATAAAATAACTTCATTTTGATTTGAGTTGCTTAGTGAAAAGACGCATGGAATATGAACAACGAAAAAGATCATATGCGTCATATTATGTTATACGAATTCCGCAAAGGAAAAACAGTGGGCGCTGCAACTAAAGATATTCGCGAAGTTTATTTGGACCGTGCTCCAGCACTCCGCACAGTAAAGAAATGGTTCGCGAAATTTCGTTCTGGAGATTTTAACCTCGAAGATCAACCTCGCAGTGGACGGCCTTCTGAGCTAGATGACGATGTTCTAAGGACTTTGGTTGCGAATAACTCACGTATTTCGACGGAAGAGGTTGCCAGTGAATTGAACGTCAACAAATCAACTGCGTTTCGTCGTTTAAAAAAGGTTGGGTACACTTTGAAGCTCAATACATGGGTGCCACATCAGTTGAGTGAAAAGAACAAAGTGGACCGTATGTCAACAGCAATTTCTTTGCTTCGACGGATCAAAAACGAACCTTTTTTGGATCGGTTCGTGACTGGTGATGAAAAATGGGTCCTGTACAACAATGTTCAACGCAAAAGAACATGGAAACAGGCACACGAAGGGGCGGAACCGATGTCGAAAGGTGGATTGCATCCGATGAAGGTACTGCTGTGCATTTGGTGGGATATCCGAGGCGTGATCTATTTTGAGCTCTTGCCAGCTGGAGAAACGATCACTGCCAACAAGTATTGTCAGCAATTGGTCGAATTGAAGAAAGCAATTGATGAAAAACGTCCGATTTTGGCCAATCGCAAAGGAGTTCTTTTCCATCATGACAACGCCATGTTGCAAAACCGACCCTGGCCAAACTGAAGGAATAAAACTACTTTACTCATAATGTCATTTGAATTAGCAAACTTTGATTTTTAAGCTAACGACATCAAAATTCTTTTTTGTTCTTTACTTCTCTTTTGACTTGTTTTGAATTATTAATTTAATTTGACAAAGGCGAATTGTATGAACTTGTCATGATTTTGACAATTGTTACACTGAAAACAAAAACAAAATACACGGTAATTGTTGTATTTGTTCTCCTGCTATCACCTTGTTAAATTCGCCTTGATCAGACCGTTAATATTTTTGAAAAAAAGGTTAAGTGAAACTACCTTGTTTTTTGTGTCATGCTAAAAACTAAATAAAAGTATTCATTTAATTTGCTTCTTAGGTTTTGGTTTTGTGGCTTAACGAAAGTCAGTGTTATGAACATACAATCACGTTTGCTCGCCACTGTACATTCTTTTATATTAATTTTTCCTAGTTTCTTTCCTCTAGTTTTGCTTCTGTTATACTTATTTTGACTTTTGAAATAAAACTAATTTCTTTTTATCCTAAACATTTTATTTATTTTATTATTTTATTATTTTATAGCTCTTACAAATAACAAATAAAAATATTACAAAAACAACTTACACGCTTTTTACTAACTTATAAACTGCCTATGAATTATGTGGATATACAATTTATTTTAAATTTATGATTTTATAAAAATTTAATAGTAATCATCAAAAGCATTAAATATTGTTAATAAAGTATATATGTATGTATGTATGTATGTAATGGCTTAGCATAAATTTAGATCGCATATATTCGTTTGTATATTTATAATAATTTTAATTTATATGCACTTAATTCAAAAAAGGTTAAATTTATAATTCAAAGGAGTATAGTAAAGTGATGTTTACAGGTAATCACTGTTTGATGTTTATTTTTTATTTAATTAAATTATTTGTTATTTTATTTTACTATATTATTCTTGAAATTTTTTCTTTATGGTTCTTTAGGAAGTAATTTGTTGGTAGTAAGCAAATTTAAAATTTAAATTAAAATTAATTTTCTATAAAAACATATTCCTTGATGTTTCTGACGTTTTAAAATCATAATAGTTCTTGTTTTTGCAGAAAACTGTGGTCAGGTGAGGCGTTAGGTCTAACCAGTGAGCGACCAGAGACTGAAAATTTCGGAGGCTACAGTTTTCTTATTAGCTCTTTAGTACATAATCAACAAGGAAATCTCTTAATTTTTTTGAAAAACATTAAAAAATAGTATTACAAATAGGTAAATTTTGGCAAAATTTGCAAATAAACAGAATTATAAAACATACAATATACAATACAACACAAAAAAAATATTTATTTTAAAATCAAGCACAGAATTATGTATGCCACTATAAAATTATCCAGTAATCACTACAATAAAAAAATACCAGTACAATTTGAATTAATTGCTATGAATTATTTTTCTACGCATAAAAAATTTTTATACTTAAAATAAATTTTAAAATATTTTAAGCGTTAATATGTATGTATATTCAATTTTATAACTTTTTATTAATTTTTCTCATTTACTTATACAAAGGCTAACTTTAAGTGAATATATATTCGCAACAATATTAACCTTTGAATCTTCCTCTACAGCATGGTTACTTATAAAATAAGACTTAAAGAAAGACATAAAACACTACAAAATATAAATTCTTCATTAACGGTTGCAGCAGTTCCAAACGACAATTCGCTAATAGTTGATCTTAAAATACAAATACGCATAAAAGTCTCCACACGCTGGACCTCTTGTTGCTGTTGTTCTTCTAGGTATAACTGACTGTTCTTTGTTTTTTTTAGTTTTCAGCACACTGGTGCCACTGCTTAGGTATTCTAGCCCTCTCCCTGCTGTGGTGTGTACCCCTGCTATGTTCGGAAGCGCCTCTCCGGCTCTTACTACTGCCACTTGCAGCTACGATTCGGTGTAAATGATGCAGCGTTTACCTTTACCCACCGTCGCCAACGCATTGCTGTTGGGACACCAACTGACCGCGTTTACCGCAGAGCTGTGAAGGAAACGGAAAGGTGAACCAGGGGCAGGAGTATTACGAATTCAGATATAATTGTGAAAGGTACCCAACAGAAAATTAGATAGTAAATAAACAAAAACGAAAATAAAAAAATAAATAAAAAATAAAAAATAAAAAGCAACAAAAAAATAATAAACAAAAACAAAAAAAAAAAACAAAAAACAATAATAAAACACAAAAACAAACTAAAATAAAAATTTAATAAAATGAAGTAAAAAAATAAGTAAAAAAAGTATAAAATTATCATATAATATATAAATAAAATTTATTAAAATAAAATAAAATAAAACATAAAATAAAATGAATTAAAATAAAATTTAATTAAATAAAATAGGTTAATACAAAGTAAAAAGAATAAAACAAAATACAAGATAAAAATTAAAAACAAATTAATTTAAATAAATAAATTATTATAAAATTAAATAAATGAATTAAAAAAATAACCAAAATCAAAAAAAAAACAACATAATATAAAACTTAAATTAAAATTGTATAAAATAAAATAAAAAAATTAAGCAAAATTGCAAAAACTAACACAGTATTAAAAAAAGAAAATTAAATAAAAAATTAAAAAAATTAAATTAAAATATTAATTAATATAAAATTAATTTAAATGAAATAAAATCAAATAACATAAAGTAAAATATTATAAACAAAAAAAAATTAAATAGAATATAAAATAAAGTAAAGTAAAGTAAAATAGAATTAAGTAATACAATACAAAAAAAGAAATAAAATAAAACAAATGATAAAAATAAAAAAAATTCATATAAAATATATTAAATGAAATACAATAAATTTAAATAAAAAAAGTCAATATTAAGCGAAAAAAAAATTGAAAGATATGATAGAAAATTAAATAAAGTGAAACTAAAATAAAAATTTATAAAAAAATGAGATATATTAGTGCAAGAGTCTGAGATTATAACTAATTAAAAACTATTCCGTCGCTTAAAACCGCATAAAAATTATGTAACAGATCAAATAAAAGTAAATAAGTAAAAAATTCAAGTGAAATATGTATTTTTTTTTTTATAAAATTAAATGAGGTTAATGCTATGGCGTCATGAGTTATATGCAAAATTAGGTTTTAAAGTATTCAACTTACTTGTGACCTTTCAGCGTCGCTTCCAAATCGCCCAAAATACTCCAAATATAAACTAGACCATCCGCTGAACCACACGCCACCTTCGAACCGCACGTATTGAATGAGGCACGCGCCCAATCACAGCTGAGTTTAAAGTTCTCATGACTAAAAGGAAACAACAAATATTATTTTCAAAGAAAAGTTAAAGATTCCAAAAAATACGTTACCTGAATGAGGAAATTATTTGATTCTTACGTAAATCTATTAGTTTTATCGTGTCGTCTCTAATGGAACAAATTAGGTAATAGCCATCTGAAAGTGGGATTTAAGTGAAAAATTAAATTTTAATTTTTGGTAAGAAAAAAGTACGTAACCATTTACCCTTTGTCATGTCAATCGATGTGATTTTCGCTGGCATTAATATATCATCCGCTTGCTTCTCTGTTCTTATATCCCAGAAGCGTAATTTTTTGTCATAATGCCCGCTTATAATGGTCGAGCCTAGACTGTCGGTGGTCACGAGGTCATTGCAACTGGAGCCGGCGAATTTCGTTTCAATACACGCGATGCTACGGAGATCCCATACCTTCAGCGTTCGGTCGTGGCTGCCGGTTACCACTTTAATGGGCTCTTGCAGATATTTGGCCGCCATCACTTTGCCGCTGTGGCCGGTGAGTGTGTGCTGAAAGGATAGAAAAATAAAAGGGGAATATTAATGAAGGAAATAGGTATGCATTTTTATGCCTTATCCTTTGAAACGATATTTCTTCGAAATAAGCATAAATTAATGTGTTTTTCTATTCAGGAATAATTTCATTGTGAATTCCAAAATTCAACTTGACACATTAGGAGGACATTATGCAAATGGTCATCGACCTAAGTAATTTCAAACAAATAATTATATGTACTTATGTACTTCACCGAATTGCCATATGGTCGAGTTTTATGGCAGAAATTAAAAATCTTGAGTTTTCCCTAAATAATGAAAATTTTTTAACGAGTCTCTTAACGGCGACTGGCTACTCGCTGAAGCTGAGTCACACAAAAAAAAAAATTAGTAAACATATATTATTTGAGTAGCAGCAGAAAAAAGCAAAATGTGTGTAAGATAAAATAATAGTAATTCTCACGAAAGCTTTTATAATCAAACGCAAAAAAATATATTAAAATTTCTTTTTTAATCATAGCGTAGTCTAGAGTAATAACGTTGGTTATTATAAAAACTTTTATTATGCAAATACGAGTTTAAAGTATTTTAAAATTTATGACGCGGCACCCAACAGGCACGAATTTCACAATGAACTCTTTACTAGAGACAGACGGTGAAAAGGAGCTACCATAATATGAGCGAAGAAAAAACAAAAAACCAATAAAAATACAAGTTTAAGTTTAAGAAGAAGACAACTTATGATTGCTTTAATTTTTTTCACACCTGATTTTGTGATAAGCAACAAGTTAAACCCTTTCCTCTTCCTTTGCTTCCACTAGCTGGTTCTGCATCGAATTCTTCCAATGCGAAAAATTGGGTCACTTGAGCGGTAATGGTATTTGTTACAGATAAGCGTGGAAATGAGCTAGCGATTTTTAGTTAGCGATTCAAGAAAATATCACCCAATGAGAAGGAGAGAAAACAGAAAAAATAGAAAAAAACTTAGAATGCGAATGCTAACAGAAAATCACGACACTTATTGTAGTTATCTGTGAGTTTTACTCGTATTGCGTAAGCTCAGACCGAAATGGCAATAAGGAAGTATTTTGTCAATACTAACACAATTGCAGTATCCAAAGTCACAACAACAGCTACCGACTAAAAAATAGTAGTAGGATGTGACCGCACTCAAGGCAAATACGAGTTGTGTGTAGGTCACTGAAGTCCTAACGTTAGATATCAGGCAGGACATTTATGAACACTAAAATTAATTGCATACTTTTTATAGCTTCTAAGCAGATCTTGCTCCCGTTTAGTTGAAGTATTTGACCGGCTAATAGAACATTATAACTTGCTTTTGTGTCAGTTAAAAAAAAATTATTTTAATAGTAAATTCAAAGGAAGATGTAGAAAATGGTCAATTTGGTGAAATTTTATTATAGAGGAATGAGACCATAGACATAGATTTTGTTTTAGCACATTTTGATTTAAGTTTTGTTCACTTTTTGAAAACAAAAAAAAAATAGAAATATAGAAAAGAAACAAAATAAAATGAAATACAATAAACTAAACTAACTTTAAAAAAATAAAGAAAAATGCAATCAAATAAAATGAAATAAATAAAATTAGTATAAAATAAAATAAAACAAAATAAAATAAATTAAAAAAATAAAAAAATAAAATAAAACAACACAAAATAAAATAAAACAAAAAAATAAAAAAAATAAAATAAATTAATATAAAATAAAAAAATTAAATAAAGTAAAAGTAAAATAAAATGAATAAAATAAAATAAAATTAGATAAAAAATATGGTTAAATTAACTTAAGTTTAAAATACTAAATAAAAGAACGAAAAACTAAAGCAAAATAAAATAAAACAAAATTGAAAATGAAAAAAATAAGTTAAATAAATCATATCAAATTAAAATGCAAGTAAAATATAATAAAATTTAATTGAAAATAAATTAAAATAAAGCAAATAAATTAAGAATAAAAAAAGAAAATTTGTAATTTCAGGTGCGTGAATGCGTGAATTAATGTATTGCCACTTTGTGACAGCCATTTCATAGGTTTTTAAAAAGGGATTCAGAACATTTCATAATTCAAAAGTTTAATTTTTTGCCTTCTTATTTTGTAGTGTTTTTCTTAAATTCGAAATTCATATCGTTATTCATAATTTTTATAAATTATTTGTAAAGGTGAAAAAATGTTTAACCCAAATTTAAAAATACCTTAATTTACTGCTTTCTTACGCAAATTATTACTTTTGTTAATTTAACTTAATTCAGTGAAAATCATCAAGTTAACGCCTTCACAACGATATTCACCTATAGAAGCTGTTCACAGACACACTTTACGCACCAGCTCACACACAATAATTACAGATCAGAGTTTGCAGTTCCACGTAGAAATTGTGAGTGAATTATAATTATCAGGTAATTTACTTTAAAATAATTTTGGTTAATTGTAAATTTTTGTGAGTAAAGCAACACAAGAGAATTTTTGGCAACCTTATAGTGTTTATGATTACAGCGATTAATTTTATATACGAGAGTTCCTGTGTGAATGAATAAATCAAAGTGTTCAACTATAATTTTATTACTTTAGTTTCTTTCTTCAGAAACTTGATTTTGCAAATAATAAATATTAATAATAATAATAATAAATAAATAAAGTGGTGCTATGTAGTCTGTACATTACTGAATAGATTTATAATATGTTCTCGGTAGTTTCTTTTTATATTTTACAAAAGCCAAAAATGTTTTTTTCTTACGCCGATCAACGGAATTTCTCTTGTGGCAAACCAAAGACAACGTCAACTTCCTACGCCTCGAAGTTTCATCCGCCGGTGGTGTGCGATGAGCAACAACAACATTTGCTTATAATCTTTACAAAACAACGGTAATATACCAAAAGCCATTGCGGTGGCGTTTGCATGCTCTTAATCGGTCGGCTGCCCAGTAAAGTGTCCATTTCAGTTGAGTTTTATATGTTTTGGTGTGTGCTACCATTTCGGCTGCATTTATCAGTGCATTAAAACGCATTTTGTGCAAATATTTGCAATGGAAAAAGTGCAATATTCTTGGCTCGTGCCACATTCTACGAAGAACACTTTGAGCTCTATGAATGGTTGGCTGGTCGCCTTTACTGCTCTGCTATTAGGGTAGTTGGTTGATTTGATGGAACTCGCATTGTTGGCTAGAATTAAAAGCAGCTGATTTGGAGATACCACTATAATTGGTTTTTATTGTTATTATTGTTTTTGTTGTTGTTGCTCCTCCCACTGCTTAGCCATAGCTCGCCAAGCATATGATTTATTGAAATAGTTTTCAATTGTAGCATATTTTGGTTCTACTTTGTGAGCAAGCTCAGCTATGAATATGTATACATATTGTCTATGACATAAACTTTGCAAGCGTAGAGTAAAAATCCACAAGTCTATTGTATATGGAATTGTCTACGATTTTTCGCCATTTCTATTTATTTAAGTTACTTTTACACATATGTATGTGTGTTTAACTCCTAACAGTGCGTTCTACAAATATTTTATTCTTCTTCTTCCTTATCTTTTCGTTTCCTTTGAATGCTCTAACGTTTTCCTTTTGTTCTTTACTACATTTTATGCAGTCTTATGAAGTTGTTGTTGTTATTGTAGATAACTGAAAATAAAGCTTAATCTAATTCGTTGACCGTAACGCATTTTTCATTGAGCTTAGAAATTTCCTTGCAGCTTTATATGTATTTATCGTATTATATAAATATGTAATTGAAAAACTCGGTAGCATTGCAAGCTGAGCTACAAATCTACTTTGTATGCGAGCTACCGCAGCATATAGTGCATTCATTGTTAGCCAAATTCGTTTCTAAGTTTTTTGTTTCTTTTATCTTCGAATCTCGCTATTTATTTTTTATTTTTAGTTTATTTTTTGTTTTATTTATTTATTACTATATTGCTAAGACTTCATTGTTTAAAGCATGCTGCTTGCTCTCGAGTGGGCAGTTGCATCGGAGTTTCATCTTTTCCGATATATTTTAGTAATTCATTTAAATAAAAGCTAAAAACGTTTATTTGCACTGTAAGAAATTTGCTCTTTTATTTACTTGGCAGGAAGGGAAAAATCCTCCGATTGTGTCTCTAACATGAAATAAGGCTCCTCATAAAAACCATCAGCCGTTCGGAGACGCGGCTTAGAAAAAACTGTAGATCTCACCATTTGTTTGAAAAAACGTTAAGTCGCACACCACAACTTAGATGAGGAGTCTCAGCGGTTAAAGAGTGCCAAAAGTTACTTGGTCAACTACCAAAAAAAAAAAACTTAAGAAAATCAAATAATTACAAAAGTTTCTTTACGTGTAATTAATTTATTAATTTCGTTATTCCAATTTCAAGCTTTGCTTGTTTAAAAAAGAAAATGATTGAAAGAAAAGCAAAGCACAACTAATTACAGGAAATGGTGATGGAAAGATCTATATCTTTATTAAGGATCTCAATTAAATTTTTCACAGTGTTATCGCTTAAATTTAAAGAACGTTGGAAAAAGAAGCCAGCAGCAAAAATAATATAAAAATAAATAATAATAAAAAATAAAATAATTGGTATATTGAAAAATCTTGAAAAGAAACTATTTGATCAACCAAAAATCTACGATAAACGAAACTGCAAAATAAATTACTGGTATTATTGTTGCACGCAAAGATCGCAGAAGATATCACACACACATAAACTTTGTGCAGAGGTCAAACTACAGACACCCAAAAGGCAAATCGATATATAACTGCCGTTAGCTTTAGTAAATCTGTATATTATATTTATACTTCGGGCCATAAATCAAGCGACTTTTCAAGCGGCCACAATACACGTACTTCCATCCTTTTGCAATTGTACATTAGTACACATTGCGGGATAATTTTTGTTTTTTGGTTGCAAACGCGTAATTTTCTTATTAAATTATTGCATGAAAAATACAATAAAAAAATAAGAATTCAATAAAATCGGAAAATGCCTATGAGCGGCGGTAACACGCTTAACTTGTGTCTTTGTTAATTGCCTTGAATTCTTTGGAGTACTGGATTTGAGTTGAAATATGTTGCTGTCTAAGCGGATGGGCGAAAATGTTGAGGAGAACGGAAGATGATAAAATGAGGAAATGGGATGTTAAAAATACCCTTGAATTTATTTATCGAGCGGTTTGGCTCATCAAAATATGTTATGTTGATTAAGCATCTAAGCGTTACTAAAATGCAAGCTGCCGAGCGTCTTACCAAGCACCTTGGACCTTAAGAAACTAAAACTCAAATAATTACTAGTCAGCGCCCAAAGATATGCAAGGACTTACGATACTCGCGTAAACAGTTGCTGATTTTTCTTTTTTGTTTTTTGATCCCAAGCATATTTTATATTGGGCACTTAACTTTATTAATATTTCAATAACCTTGTTTTCGTTGTAATTATTACACTATTTCAGACTTTCAATAACCTAACTTTGCTCGAGAATATAAGAGTTACTGCGTGAAACTAGCGTAGCGAATATGCCCCAAAAAATGTATACTAATACAATATGACTGCTTGGGAGAACACAGGAGTTAACAAATATATTATATATAATTTGCAAAAAAAAATTTCTTTTGTAAAAAAATAATTAAGTATAATAAAAAAAACATGAATCGCGAAAATTCAAGAATTTATACTAGACTGTTTAAAGTGGCGTAACTTTTTGAGATTTTTTTTTTTTAAAAACTGCATTTCACTTAAAACAGTGTATAAATTTTTATTTTATCGTTATTGTAAGTCTTCTTTTTTTCTTTATAATGAATGAGAATATTTGTAAAAGCATCTTTGACTTAATATTAAACAAATTTTATGGTCATAAAAAATTCTACCCTACATTATATTTTATTTGTGGTGCATAGTTATTATTTTTTTTTTAGTTTTTTTGTGAAAATATATGTTTATGAAATCACATTCCGTTTAATGAAAACCGCAATTAAAACCACTTATGTATTTAGAAGTGCCCCAAAAAATAATTGAAAAATAATAATATATGTATGAAAAATCACAAATATACGCACACTACCAACTATAACCTCAATATTTGTGTATGATTTGTGCAATTTTGTGCAAATTATGTCAGTGGCATTATATTACCAAACCAAAGCCGAAATCATGATTAAAAAGTTCGCGGCTTAAGTCTTTCGTTTTGTTTACTCATTACATTTTATTTCCATTTTTAATTGTCTTGTTAAACTTTTTCTCATTCAATAGAATTTTATTTTGCTTATTCATACTTTTTTTTTGCTGTTTGCCACATTACATTTTCAATCGAAACGGCACTTGGTTATGGCGGCTGCGGTAAATGCTCACTGAAAGTGGCATAAATCACGTTCTCGGTCAATTTTAATCACGATCAAAGCAGACGCAGTCTTAGACGTATATAGATGAACTGCAGTCGTTACAGTTGCTGATTTGTTAATGGGTTAAAGTGATAAATAGTTAATAATACAGTAAATAAATTAATATATTTACAGTTAAACGTTTGTAAATATGGGTCAGATTAATTTTGTATAAATTTACACTGATTATTTACTTTATGGCATGCCACGTTCTCTATTCCTCTGCCGCTGAGTCTGTCTGATTCACAGTGGCGTTAAGAAATTGTTGTGGCACAATTGCATTGTTCCGAATTTCATATTTTTGGGAGTTGGTGTTGTTCGGTGATGAGTAAGCAGATTAAAGGCGTATTTAGTGACTGAACATAATTTCAGTTGTTCATGGCGTATTTTTCCAAGCTAATTTTTAAATATAGCTAATATAGCTATTAATAGCAAAATATTATTGAGAGCAGAAAAAATATCAAAATACATATATTGCCAACATTTGATAATTGGAAGTAAAAGTGTGATTTTAATGAATTTTACTCACATTACAAATGAAGAAAAAAATTTTAAATTTTATTTAGTCACTAAAGTGTTGGCTGCGTTCATTCACTACAATTCAGTACGATATTTGCAGTGTAAACATCTTTTGCATTCAGCTACTCATACAAATTTCAACGCAGCGCCTACTTGGCTACGTTTTATGTTCATGCGTTAACTAAACAAATGATAATTAATTACTTGTTGACTTGGGTGCATAAACGTTCTTATGGTCCTAACGGTATATTGTGTTTGTTTGCAATTAACATTTGTGTATTTACAAATATTATGAGTAATATGAGCTCATGGAATTCAAGAATAATTTTTTTAATATATATTTTTAATAGATTCATTCATTATTGTTCGTCATTGGTGAGTTTGAATTATTATATAAATATACATTTGGCTAATTTATAACCGCTAAAGCAGTTTCTCGCCGAACTCTTTCTCCATATAGTGGTGTATATTTTAATGTTTTTTACCCAAAAATGAAGAGAGCTACAATTTTTTGCAAGTCGCCTTTAAACGGCTGAAGAGCTTTTAAAATAAGTTTTTATTTCATTTCAGAAATACACTCAAAGGTATTGGCAATCCCTGCCAAATAATAATATATTTTCAAATTATCTAAGCCAAAGTATAAAACCGGTCACATAAGCGGAGCAGATACTGTTAGGGAATAAGAGAAGTCCTCGGAATTTCCATTTTCTACGAAATATATGATATGCACGCAGTTTTGGCGTGTCCATAATTTTATAGTTTGAGCACCAATTGCTTCTGGGACTGACACGGTAAACTCTAGGATTAAAACTTTTTGGATCCTAAAAAATTTAAAATTTCATTTACTGCTGTAATTCGTCCTAACTGTCACCAGACCTAGCACCAGCGCCAAGAAAGCTTCCTTTTATTTGTTAAAAATAAACTGTCTCCGGACGCTTATGAAATAATTTGTATAATATGTTTGTGGCCAATAACAGTGACTTTTTCCTTTAGTCTAAGATATTTCTGTAAAACTTAACATTCCTCCTGGAATGAAGACAGCTGTTAAGCTTCAAGTTAATAACATCACTGTTAGTTACAGAGACGGGCAAAGACAAATAGACGAGAAATGTCTTTGTTCAAAATACACTACTTAACTAAATATAAACACTTAAAATTGATGCAAACAATTCATATTAACCAGCAAGAGCATAGTATTTCAAGTGTTTAGCCCCCCAGGCTAAATCACTTTTTAATCAAAGACTACCACCCTAACATAAATTCACTCAACACACGTATAAAGAAAACCATACACACAGACACACGCACTCATACAACAAGAGGTGAAAGCAGAGCTTTTACTGTAGCGGTCTGTTGTTGCATTTCCCCTCAAAACGGAACGAAAGAACTGCTTTGAGGGTTTGAAGCACTTTTCTTATGTCCTTTTAAACTACTTGCTTTCACACAGTTAGAAGAGATCGACGTTCCGCTGCCATACCCCATAATCAAAAGGTAGTATTGTGCCACTGTATTAAATTATAACACATTTTAATATTATATTACACAAATGAATTATTTTCAATAAATTCAAATACCCGCAACTAATTCTTTTTATTTTAACTATTTATCTTTTTCGAGCGAAACCACTGGGGCATTGTTTCAATCTATGCGCCACGGGTTTTCATGGTCCTTACGAACCGACACTTAACAAGCAACCATCATTTACAGTCCATTTACCATATTAAAGAAGGCCGGCACTGCAGCTAATTAAAGCACCACAACTAAAGAAGCTTCTCAGGAAAAATAAATAATCACAACCAAGAATCGTTGAACAAGCAACATTTTTTTATAAAGGTACGTGGTTGACAGCACTAGTTTTTTTGCACAATTCAAAAAAAAAAAAGAGCCAAAAAATAAAATTTTGTTTTCTTGAGATACGCGGAAACCAACATCAAGATAGTTATACACGAAATTTGCAAGCACAGTGATATTGCGAGTGATTTTGTGAAAGTGAACACAGTGTTTTTCGTGTATATGTATACATTGGTATAAGTGTGAGATATACAGGCACGTTTTATTTTTGCTTTCTTTCAATTGTTAGTGCACTTTTCATTTCTTTCGACAATAAATTACATGAACACAATTTATTTAAGTTCATTTCATTGCAAAATATTAATTTCATATTTTTTTGATATTCTTTTCACTTAATTTCGTTTTGCAATATATTTTGTGTAAACAGTATTTCAATTGGTCAAGTCATTCGCACTAACAACAATTCACAGAATTTTATAACCGTGCTTAATTTACATATATCACTTCTAAGTAAACTGTGCTTTCTTTTGTTCTTTGATATTAAATATTTTTTATATTTTTTCACAAAATCACTTCAATATCTGCATCTGCACTTTTTCAAATTCCGGTATATATATATATAAACACATATTCCTCTAAGTGGGTGGCGAGATCTAAAAGTGGAAAGTATTATTTATTGCAACATAAACAAAATACATAAGCATTTACACATACGTATATACACATATACATATCTAATAAATATCTAATATTTCAAATAAAATATTGCAATACTGTGCAGTAAAGCATTAAAATTCTGGTGTTTTCTCATATTTTTATATAAATTTGATTTTGGGAGAATTTTTTCATTACCTTCGGTGTTAATCTACCTTTTATTACCTTTGGTGTCATAACTTCACTTTCGACAAAAAAAAAGGATCAAAATGGATACTTTCATTCGCTTAGCAGACTCGGTATCAGAGTTCGAAGCTGATTATAATTTGATGGCTGAAACAGACCATACGAAATATACGCTTTCCCTCCAACAAGATGAGTTAAAGGCTATATGGAGAAAAGTGAAAATTTCCCATGAAGAACTTTTAAATTCCAGCATGGCAGATGCGAAATCGACACCAGTAAAAGCCAAATACAAGACTTCATATACGGTTTACTTACGCTGCATGTCGAGCATGGCAGAACTTCATGCAAAACTCACTAAATATGATAAAGAACAGGAGGATATATCAATGAGGGAACATAATATTCATCTCCCACCATGTGATACAGATATATTTAAGGGTGACTACACCTCATGGCCAACATTCCGAGATATGTTTACGGCCATATATATTAATAATAGACGTCTCAGCCCTGTAGAAAAGCTGTTTCATTTGAATCAGAAGACACAGGGAGAGGCAAAAGAAATAGTGAGTAAGTGCAAAGTTACCAACGAGGGCTTTAACACTGCGTGGAAAAATTTATGCGACAGATTTGAAAATAGGCGGATATTAGTTAATTCGCAAATAAAAATTCTTTTTAACTTACAGGCAGTAGAAAGTGAGTGTGGAACCTCACTTAAAAAACTACAAAGGAGCATAAATAATTGCCTTTCCGCATTACGCTACCACAATATAGACGTAGCAAACTGGGATGCGATAGTCACCTATTTGTGTTCCACAAAGTTACCAGAGAGCACGTTGGCTCTTTGGGAACAGACTGTTCAAGACAAATCCGAAATCCCCAAATGGGATGATATGGACAGATTCTTGTCGAACAGATTTCAGACTCTGGAAACTATATCGGATATAAAGGCAACAAAACCATCAAGAAATTCAAAGCCGCAAAATATCAGCAAACCAGAACCGCAAAAGAGACTTGGAGCCTACCAAGCAACTATTTCCAATGTTTTTTGCAAATTATGCAAGGGCACGGATCACAAGTTATCCGAATGCAAAAATTTCCTGAAATTAAAAATTCAAGACAGAATTGATTATATAAAAAAAATTCACAGCTGCTTGAACTGCTTATCTTCTGGTCATACGGTAACAAGGTGCAGGAGTCGTTTCAACTGCAACATTTGTAACCAAAGACACAATTCACTTCTTCATTTACAAGCAGTTCAGCCAAAAGCAGCAATAATTAATAACAATTCGGATGATATTCCAACAACTTCAGCGCAAGCTCAAGCAAGGCGCGATGCTTTGAAATCCAACAAAGCACAAAATCAAAATGTACAATCTTGTTTTGCTAATACGAGCAGAGGGGTACTCTTAGGGACCGCGCGAGTTAACGTTTTCTATAATAATACAAATTTTTCAGCGCGGGCTCTAATAGACTCTGGCTCAGAATGCTCTTTCATCAGTGAAAGACTCAAGCGCAGAATTAATCTGCCTTCAAAAAAGATACACGTCCAAGTGTCAAGCATCAACAATACAGTGTCGGCTCAAGTCAAAGAGACTTGTTACATACAACTGCGGTCACCAATCGACCCTTTAATCAAAATAGATACCAATGTATTGGTATTACCGCAATTAACCGGAGATCTCCCATCTTACCAGATCGACGCTATGACTAAACAAGCGTTTCCGGACTTAGTCTTAGCAGACAAACGTTTTTTTGCTAATGAACAGGTGGATCTCATACTCGGCGGTGACATCTACGCCCAAATATTATTAGGCGGCATAAGGAAGAATGTACTGGAGACTCTTCTGGCACAGGAAACGGTGTTCGGTTGGATATTGACTGGTCGGACTGACACAGTTACATCAAACAATAATTGTGTTTCCTTCTACAGCGAAGTCAATTTAGACAAACGCTTAGCTTCATTCTGGGAATTGGAGGCCATCCCAAGGAAGAGAAGTTGCACTACTGAAGAGACTTACTGCGAGCAGCTATATAAAGACACAACTAAGCGTAATGATGAAGGCAAATATATCGTATCCCTGCCTTTCAAACAGGATTTCCAGAAGAATGCGCCATTAGGACCATCACTGAAAATTGCTTGCTCGCAATTCTTTCGCATCGAAACACGCCTGGCAAAGGATCCGCTTTTGCAGAAGGAATATAATAGAGTTCTAGCGGAGTACGAGACGCTTGGACATATGCAGCGGATTTCAAATCACGTTCCCGGAGACGAATGTGATACATACTTCTTGCCACATCATGCTGTTAGAAAGGAAGAAAGCACAACTACTAAGGTACGAGTAGTATTCAACGCGTCGTGTCCAACTAAAAACGGAGTCAGCCTCAACGATGTTCTCCACGCCGGTCCAATTCTGCAAAGCGATCTTACAATTTTGCTATTAAGGTGGAGATTGTTTCAATTCGTCTTCAATAGTGATATTGAAAAGATGTACCGCCAAATAATGCTAAACTCAAATCAGACCAAGTTCCAACGTATAGTCTTCAGAAAAAGTCCAACCGAACCAATCAGTCTATATGAATTGAAGACTGTAACCTTTGGAGTCAATTGCGCACCTTACTTAGCCATTAGGACACTACTTCAACTAGCAGATGATGTAGAAAATTCATACCCTCTAGCGTCTGATATTCTGAGGAATTATATGTATGTAGACGATGTCTTAGCAGGAGGACACAGCATCGAGACTGCAATCAAAGCTAAGAACGAGGTGTTATTAGCACTAAAAACAGCTGGATTTCCACTTCGCAAGTGGACGTCTAACCACGAACAAATTTTGGAGGGAATACCAAAATCGGACCTGCTCAATGAAGACTTTCTGGATTTTGAAGACACCAGCACAGTAAAGGCATTGGGCATTAGATGGAATGCTCATTCTGATACATTTTATTTCATAGCCAAGGAATTGGTAACTGAAGTCAGCTTCACAAAAAGGGCTATACTTTCGGCTATTGCAAAGTTATTTGACCCACTGGGCTGGCTCGCGCCATTCGTAATTACCGCAAAAATAATTATGCAAAACATTTGGTTAGAGGGTACAGGTTGGGATGAAGCAGTCTCCGAAACTACGTCAGACCGTTGGCAAAGTTTCATATATAATTACTCAGAAATTAATAAAATCCGTATTCCGCGCTGGGTACATTTTTCGCCAACAAATCAAGTAGAACTTCATGGCTTTTGTGATGCCTCTGAGAAGGCATATGCTGCTAGTATTTTCCTTCGTGTAAGGAAAGAAAACAAAATATATGTCAATCTCCTGGTCGCTAAGTCAAAAGTAGCACCAGTGAAAACTATTTCATTACCACGATTAGAACTCTGCGGAGCTGTTTTGCTAGCAGAGCTAGTCGATTCAATAATAACAAATCTTAATTTAGGTCAGGTTACCACGTATTTATGGACTGATTCTACTATTGTCTTAGCCTGGATCAGAAGACCCCCATGCTCGTGGTCAACATTTGTAGCTCATCGAGTCACGAAAATTGTGGAAAAAGTAGGAAACCAAAATTGGCTACATGTGGATTCAGCATCAAATCCATCAGATTTGGCAAGTAGAGGCATTAGCGCACAAGATTTAGTATCAAATTCGTTGTGGTGGCAAGGTCCTTCTTGGTTGCAAGAAGAAAAGTCAAAATGGCCCACACAAGACAAAAACTATAGTACCGAGTTAGAAGAGAAAAGGGTACAAGTTCATACAACTATGGCAATCAGTATCAGTGAAGACATTATTGAAAGATTTTCTGACCTGGCAAGAGCTTTGCGAGTCTTATCTTATGTAATAAGATTCTTCCAAAGGACTCACCCACACACTAAGGCTTCCTTTCAAGCGAGATCTTGTTCGATTTCAGCAGATGAAATCAAAGCAATGACTCAGCGCTTAATAATTATTTGCCAGAAGCAGCATTATGGTCAGGAATACTCATTACTCGAACTGAAAAAACCTATAAGTCCAAAAAGTGAAATTTTACCTCTTAATCCATTCATTGACAGGGAAAATATAATACGATCAGGTGGTCGTCTGGGAAAATCATTAGATCTATCGTATAATGAGCGCCACCCAATTGTCCTCCCATACAAAAGCAAATTATCGCGTCTTATAGTACAATTCATCCACAAAGTGTCACTTCATGGAGAGAATCAGCTTATGCTTCGCCTGATACGCACGCAATACTGGATTCCACGAGTACAGAATATGATTAGGTCAACAATTCACAGCTGCAAAATCTGCACAATTTACAGAAAACGGTCACAAACGCAACTTATGGGGGTACTTCCGGAAGAACGGACCACATATTCACGACCTTTTACAAACACTGGAGTCGACTTCACTGGACCGTTTGACATAAAAACTTATAACGGACGAGGATGTCGAGTTTCCAAGGGATATGTCTGTCTGTTTGTTTGTTTTGCCACAAAGGCAATTCACTTAGAAGCCACCTCAGACTTAAGCACGCAATCATTCTTGGCAGCCTTTGCCAGATTTGTAGGAAGACGAGGTTGTCCCAAAAATATATACTCCGATAACGGAACGAATTTTGTCGGAGCTTCTAGATCTTTACGATCAGACTTAAAGGCTTTTATAGCCGAAGCACGAAGTAGCACTTTGACAAAATACGCTCATCAAATGCTCACGTGGAATTTCATTCCCGCTTCAGCTCCCCACATGGGAGGTTTGTGGGAAGCGGGAGTTAAAAGCTTCAAGGCTCATTTCAAAAAAATTGCCTCAGAACACAAGTATACCTTCGAGGAACTCTCGACTCTTCTATGCAGAATTGAGTCATGCCTCAACTCTCGACCACTCAGTCCCGCATCAAACCAACCATCCGACCTGGAACCACTGACTCCAGGCCACTTCTTAGTTGGTGGACATCTTTTGGCTCTTCCTGAAATAGACGCCAACGAACATCGAGCCTCAATCGTTAATCGGTGGCAACGGCTAAAGGCGCTACACCATACATTTTGTAAAAGATGGAAAACTGAATATCTATCTGAACTCCAAAAACGCAACAAGTGGAGATTCCCGCGATCCAACATAAAAACTGGTGATCTTGTCGTGATCAAAGAAGACAACCTACCACCTAATGAATGGAAATTAGGTAGGGTCGTCAACCTACACCCAGGATCGGACAACCATGTCCGGGTCGTCGATGTGATAACGCAAAGGGGACAAGTCACTCGACCCTTAGTAAAACTGATACTATTACCGCCCTATAATGAACAAACCGAAAAAAGAATCTGCGAGACCAGATCCACATATCAAAGGACGTAAAAACCAGCGATGAATTCCACTCCTGTTAGTCTGCTTCGATTCCACATTTTGAGATTAATACCAATCCATTCCTTTTCATTCCAATAGACTTATTAGCAGCATAAAATATAGAAATGTACATGACATACGTGCTTACAAAACCTTTACAGAATCTCACGACTCTGTCACAGAAAAGAACAATGATAGATTTTATGACTCATCGCGTTTAAACGCAGATAGCAGAAGAATTAAAGCTTTAAGGCTTGTTACTTCCGCTAACACTCATAGAGTAATCAAAATCCATCAATGTATCATCATCAATACAATACCATAATTTAAAATTAGGCAGGAACCAAATATTAGCATTAAAATGGTAGATGGTTATAGGAAGTAATGAAACTCGTAGACAAAGAGGTTGAGATGGCTACAGGAGAAAGGTACCGGTTGGCATAAGTAATAACAACACATAAGCCTTAGGAGATATGGGTAGTGTTGGCATTGAAAAGTTAGGAAAGGATGAAACGGTAACTTCAGAGATACATCCGCAAAAAAAAAGCTAAAGAGGATGCTACGCCTCATACAAACATACGGAAGTGCATTACATATATCTCAAGGAAAATCATCCATATTGATCTGCATTGTTAAAATTAAATAAGATTTTGTTGCTGGACTTGCACCTAGTCGAACAGACATTAAGTCTAAGATCATTACTACCACTGCCGCATATCCATCTCTATATACACGCATATATATATAAGTATTTACAAATGTAGTTAGTTCAACTGACATATTTGAGTCGTCTAAAAACTGCCCAGAAAAGGAAATTATATATATATATTTTGCGAATCGTTTAACACTTTACAACTATTGAAGGAATTTACTTTCCATGGCATGGCCGGCAATAAACAAATTGGTTAGCAGAGTTTTCGAATATTTATTGAAACATACAAACATACAAATATGATTAGGCAAAATATTCACCTTTAAGCATAGATTTAGCTAATATTGTATATTTATATTAGAGAATTTGAGTTCATTTAAGTTGTAACACTGCGTAGAAAACTAATTCTGATCAATTTTTAAGTATGTAATATATTAGGGTTTTACGGTGTAAAGTTAAACTGAAACTCTCTAGTGCATAGAAAGCATAGAAAAATTTGCAGTTACATTAAAAGGAAAAACGTTTTCATAAAGAGTATACTGTATATATATAGTTATCTGTATTTGCGAAAGAGTAAAAATTATGCTTCTCATCGAAGAGTAGGAATTAGGTTTGTAAATTACTAACTATCGTTTTATTAAATAAATATTTTATACACTGCAAGAGAAAAGTAGGATTTTTTGTTCTCTTTGCCTTTGGATTGAAGAAACCCTTGATTCCTACCCAGATTTTGAGATATGTGTCTCTAAAGTTGTTCTATAGGAACACATTCATTATTATTTTTTTTTACTGTAACTTAGGCAAAGATTTTATCTACATATGTATATACATATATTTTTACAATCAGACTTATACCCTGAAAAAGTATAACTTTTAAAATTATAATACCTATGTAAGTGTGTGTGTGTTCTTAATAATAGAATATATTTTTGGTATCAACAAAGTTACAATTATTTGACAACAAACATATGTAGGTACTAAATATGCGACTACATATATTGTACATACATAACATGTATGTACATATGTATACATGCGCTTATATACTTAATTATATGCTTACTTCCTCCTCCTCTAAGCTTCATAAAAGTAGCTTGCCAAAGGATAACGTATAATCAACGCGCATAAGGTACAGATCACCTGAAAACCCAATAAAAATTGAGTGACAACTGACTCGTGTACGGGGCCAAACAGAACCAGCACAAAGTTGATCAGCGTAAAATTATTGGTAATCACTCGACCGTCCTTTTGCTCCTGCCACGATATTAGTTTCAGATTTTTCAGTATACGAACCATTAACAATCCCAGCGGGTTTAAATCTTTCAGATGAAATTCCGTTGTACTTATGTGAAGTAGTTCGGTTCTGTCGTCATACTTGGGCAAACGATGTCGCGGGCATGGCACGAAGTGGAATAATTGTGGTACTGAGTACAAAAGTTTAGTATCTGTGGTATGAAGAACAGCAATAGAGTTTTACTAAAATGTCCCAATATTCCGACGACAGCGAAGGTCATTTCAGCAAAATAACAATAAGTATCGCCGACAAATACTTGCGATGGATACTTATTATATTTCCAAAGTGCCAGAGAAACCGCCAAGAATGGTAGCATAAGATAAATCGAAAAGTTATGGCAATCGACTTGATGTCCAAATGCAAGTTCAATAACGTTGTAAAATAGAATCGATGCACTGATAACAATAGACTGTCCACCTTCCAAGCCATTTATACCAGCAAGAATATTAATTGCATTAGTACAAAATACGGCCAACATGCCCATGTAAATATAATAGAATACACCAATATCGAGGGAATAACCCAACAATGGTCTGACAAATTTTGGCATAATCACTGTGGTTATATTAAAATTTACATAGTAAACCATTAGTAATGGCAGTGTAGCCATTGTTGGTAAGAGTAATTTATGGCGCCAACGCAGATCCAAAACGTCATCGGCAAAGCCAAGAAGAATCATGCAGCATATAGATAACAGGGCAGCTATCATTTCGGCAAACTTCTCATGTGGAAAAGTGGCTGGTTTGGCGCCAGTTTTTTAATATCCAATAAAGCAGATTCCTCAAATGTGTATGGAATTGGTATGAAGAGGAACATGGCCACAAGAAATGTGCATCCAATTAATACACCTAAGGATTCAGGAACCTGGGGTTTATCACGCTTGCATAGATCTTTACCATACATACCGGCCTTGATGAACATATCTTTGAAGCGCGGAATCATACGAACAGTTCCAAAATAAGTGCATACGGCAATTAAGCCGCTTATGGCTATTGTAACACTACCCATTATTTTGCAATTGCTTCCTATGCATTGGTTCCTATATTTGACAAAAATTGATAACAGAATTGTTAACGCGAAAATTACTAATTCAATTAGAAACGATTACTAAACATAGTAAATTTAATATCTAAAAATAATTAATTTAATTTGATAGTCAAAGCAAATTTACGAATAGTTGCGCAAAGTTTAACCGATAAATTTTGCTGTTATCGAAACGTTTCAACTTTCGGTGGTACTTATGCTTCATTCACACTACGGCTGCCATGTACTAAATATTTGACGAATTGGGAATGTCAGTGTAGACAGTATAATGAATTTTATTTCTCTTTACTTTAATTGTTTTTTTGAAAATATTGAAAATCCTTTTACTAAATTTTATATCAGAACAAATAATTTAGGCAACTGTTCATAAATCTTAAGGCAAAATTTAAATAAAAATGTTTTTATTAAAAATGAACTAACATCAATTTGTTGTCGTATAAAAATTTGTTTGTTTGTAAATACACGCTAAATACGCTTCATGCTTCACGAAGTCCCCCCGTCTCGCTTATATATATATAATATAAATAAGTCACAACTCAAAGTATGTGACTCAATTTAAAATGTATGTCTTGAATGACTTCATTTGTTCCGTACATTGAAGACATTAACAATGTGATTGATGTGCAATTGTCAATGGCAACTACATATAAATTGCATAGAGTTAATTGTATTTTCTCTATTGCCTCAAAGAAAATAAATTCAATTTGTAGCGAAGACGTTGCATTGAACTTATTACCAGAAGAAATTAGAAAACGATATTGTGCGACCAGTTGGCGTTATGGCTGCTGGAACATTCTCGACGTTGGCCATAGTGGGCACTTATCGTTTTCGCCATCAGGCCTATACTGGAACGTAGACGTCGCGAAGAAGCTGAAGCTTGTGCCGAATATATATTTCAACAAGAGAAATCTAAAGAAAACATCATCAACCTTAGCCAGAATACATCATTTCATATACGGAACAAAAAACACAAGCTAACAGTGCTGTAATTTATTTGCGTTTGAGCCGTGGGAAGATTTAGAAGGCCTTTTCCCTATGTTTATCCTAAATTTAACCTCACAAATCATATGAAGGTGTCATAGAAGATGGAGAGATGATAGGCATATATACACTTACAGATTAACATCGCGTAACTGGAATCAAGAACGTGCGAGGGTATATACATCTCGCTGCATCCCTTTCCTGGCCGCTTCGATTAGGCTGCATCAATATGTACATGTATGATCTTCCCCTCATGTTCTGGCTGTAATTACAAAAACAATTATAAGTAATAAATTTATATATGTAATTATGAAAACAATTCTAAGTAATAACTATATATATATCACTTATTCCTGCTTGCTCAGGGCCTCTCATCATCGCTTCCTGCAATACTTCAATGATGTCTCTGTACTGTTTCAATGATGAGGCATTGAAACGTTCGGTTAACGTTGTCCGCTGTTCACTGCAGCCACATGCCATAAGAGCCCAATATTTATAATTTACTGAAGTTAATTTTTCAATAAATTGAAGATCCATTTTTATTTTCCGTTTTTTTGCTTTCAATTAAAACTTGCTTCTTGTCGGAGCACTGAAAGAATGAAAATTAAAATGGACTCCTGGAATATTCCAAATGTCTACTTACCTCGTGGAAAATATGATAATATTTAGGTTGGCAGCAGTGAAAAATATATCATAAAATTTTGTACACAAATTTTCGATTTATGTATATAACACCGTGTTCAGATGCAGCGAAGGTATCGAAAACAAATATCATTGTATGATGTTAACACATATATCTGCTTAAATATAAAATAATATCTCAATATTCTTTTACTACGAAACAAGTAGTATAATTTCACGAATAATTTTTTTTTTTTTATGAATTGAATCTCCCGTCGTGTGAGTCTTCCAGCTAACATCCATCACGTCACTAGAAAGTTCATATGATAATTGTTTCATTGTAAACATATCACTAGAAAATTTCGTATGTTTTTCGAGGTCACTCACGTCACTAGAAAGTTGCTTCAAGCAAGGCTAGCATAAACCCTAACAAATTACGTTAAATCTTCTCGAAAACGAACATGCGATTCGGGGCGTCGAAAGATTGCAATGATTACTGGCATTTCTTTCATTTTTCGAAACATTACCGAATAATGCCGGCTGAATTATCCCGGAAGGCATAATAATGAAGACTGATTTTTTCAAATTTTCGGGTGGCAGGCTTGGGTTTCACCCAGTCTCAATTTAAAGTAGCCCACATCAAAAAAAAAATATATATATGCGTATATATATATATATGTATGAAATTGCTCCTCCGTACAATAAAATCCAACTCGCCACCCAACCAAATAGAGAAATTTCTTAGGAACAATACCAAATTTACACATTTCCAGATCATTATGACTCGTTTCGGTGCAATGTTGAAGAGAGCTGAGCAACAAGCTCACCGCTACCCACAACCCTGCCGCCTCTGCAAAGGAAAGCACCCTATAAGACTCTGCCCGGTATTTCGGGCGAAAACCCCGGAAGAAAGGTTGCGGGAATCACTCCTGGGCAAGTATTGTGCCAACTGTCTTTCGGTAGCACACCGGGCAGAAGCATGCACGAGCACGCGAAAATGCAGGCGATGCCAGGGCAAGCACCATACAACTTTACATCTGCAGACCGACGAACCAATCGACACCAGGCCATGGAGTGTGCAAGTGGCCGAAGAACTCGACGGGGACATTATCACTATTGATGCGTCGGAACTTGAAGAAGGAGAGGTGACATCCGGAACGGAATCGAGGCCTTTCCGTCCGGGTGTGCAACGGAGATCGGAATCCCGGACTTTCCGACCCCTACTGGCGCATGAAAGACGCCGACAAAGTGGAGCGGAGTCCCGGTCTTTCCGCCCACTACCACCAGCAACACGACGACGTGGAGCGGAACCAAGGACTTTCCGCCCACATCAATCATCCGTTCACCGCCGTGGAGCGGAATCTAGGACTTTCCGCCCACATCAATCATCCGTTCACCGCCGTGGAGCGGAATCTAGGACTTTCCGCCCACAGTCTACGCAAGAGGCTGAAAGAAGCCTGCAACGATTCCGGCAGCTACCCAGAACATTCCGGAATCAAGACCATGGTCTCGCGCCCGTTACCCTGCAGCCCGTCACGGCTATAGCGCCGACAGCAATAATTAAATTAGAAGCCGGAGGACGACTACATCTGGTGCGGGCAATAATCGACGTCTGCTCACCTACATCCATCATCGCCTGGGAGCTAGCCGAAGAGTTGCATCTCCAGATTGCCCGCTACACACACGAAAGGGGCTGCATGCTGCGCTTACGCGGAAAGCATGGTGTTAACACCAGCTTAACAACACATGCGGCAGTCATTCGAGGGTATGCCAGAGTAAGTCCCACGACCAATGTAGACCCGGCACTCGCGGCTGCGTACACACATATGCGACTGGCAGACCCTCGTTTCTACCAATCCACGCCAATACGATTAGTGCTCGGAGCCGACGTATACCCGAGCATAATTCAGACGGGTACCCTCCCTAACACCTTTGGCCCGCTAGTTGCCCAAAGCACTATATTTGGGTGGGTACTATCAGGCTCGTGCCGATCGTAATAGCATCGTAATAGTTCGCTAATTTTATATATACATACACAAATTGAAATAATAAACCTGAATTTTATGAAGTGCAACCGTCAACCACACCTTTCTTTTAATTTATTTCTTTTCTCGCAGCAATCACATTCATTTCTTCCTCTAACAGCTAATCAGAGTTCAACCAAGGAAGGAACCCGATCTCGAGGACGTTGGGCTAGTTACCAGCATACTAATAAAAATTGAATACATACATGTATAAATTTTAACAAATCTGTAAAAATATAGGTATGGCAGTGGAATCACCTCGTCAAAGGATGTTGCCTATGGCAAGGGGGCCGGTATGTTTAGCCCCCCAGGCTAAATCACTTTTTAATCAAAGACTACCACCCTAACATAAATTCACTCAACACACGTATAAAGAAAACCATACACACAGACACACGCACTCATACAACAAGAGGTGAAAGCAGAGCTTTTACTGTAGCGGTCTGTTGTTGCATTTCCCCTCAAAACGGAACGAAAGAACTGCTTTGAGGGTTTGAAGCACTTTTCTTATGTCCTTTTAAACTACTTGCTTTCACACAGTTAGAAGAGATCGACGTTCCGCTGCCATACCCCATAATCAAAAGGTAGTATTGTGCCACTGTATTAAATTATAACACATTTTAATATTATATTACACAAATGAATTATTTTCAATAAATTCAAATACCCGCAACTAATTCTTTTTATTTTAACTATTTATCTTTTTCGAGCGAAACCACTGGGGCATTGTTTCAATCTATGCGCCACGGGTTTTCATCAAGCATAAATAAACTGTAGATGAGAAAGCAAACACAAAAGCTAAAAATGCAAAACCAAAGCAACGTAGAAGAGCGTAACTCAAAAAGACAATATTTTCCTGAGAGCATTATGGCCATAAAACGCAAAGAAAAAGTCAGAAGACGCAAAAACTTAAAAATCTCACGCTCCAGTGCACACCAAACACTAAGCCCAAAACAAACTGCGGTCAATGCACGCCGATCTGAAAATACACAAATTATGAAAAGCAAATGAAAAAAATTATAATAACAGAGCACGTTAAACCGATGCGAGAGAGAAAGAGCAAACGCAGAAACATAAAAGTGTTACAACCGGAGAGGATTCATGCACGTACAGGTGAGCTGGATGACACTCAAACGTATAAAACGCTCGTTGCAGACACTTGTGGGTTGTTTGTTGGTTCGAAGGCAAACATGTTTGAGAATAGCGCAATAAGCCAGGTTAAAACCGCAGATTTCAGTTGCAGTTTTTGAGAGAGAAAATCAATCGATAGGCTATTCTTTGGTCATTGTCAAGGCAAATTGTTAAATTGCGATATGTAGACTTTAGGCTCGAGAGCCAGGGAAGTGAATTTATAATAACAATAATATGAAGCTATAAGTTCTCTGGTAAAGAAAATATTTTACTTACAAACGATTTTTAGAGAATCATGTGATCATTTAATACTATGACAATGTGATATTATGATCAAGTGATTTGAGGATCATGTGATCTCGATGGGATCATCACTCGAAAACTGATGATCAGTAATGGTGATCTTAAATGTCGTGTCAGTTGGGCGGATAGGAGTATTCTTTGGGCTTATTATTATTATTACAATGGCGCTCACTCATCGTGTTAAACCACATAAGATTCAATAAATTAAAATAAATAATTTCAGTGCAAATTGTATTATTTAGAATCAAAAACAAATAATATAATGATAAAAATGAAAACCAGAAAATAAAAAATAAAACATAAATGAAAAAAATAATAATATCTATATATAATGAATCCAATTCAACTTTTTAAATAAAAATTTTGTAATTAATTTCAAAGCTGAGTTTAAACAAAAATTTTTCACAATTTATTAAATTTTTTCAAATCAGCTCACTTGTACAGTAAAATGGCAAACTCGATTAAATGCATACAAATGATCGTTACCTAATGAGCATTTCCGAAAATTATCATCAGCAACATAATTATGTGGTAATATTCTCCGGTTGGTAAATGATCTTCATTTGCTTCTACGCTGTTACTCACACATACCACTAAAGTGTACTCTCCATCTCCCCAAATTCTGATAGACATTTGATAAATACGTATTTGCGGACAAGCACATAATTAAGTTTCACACCCTGTCATTATGAGAATGTGTATGTGTGGTTGCGATCTTCAGAGCGCCTCTTGTTAGTTAACCGCCGAAGAAATTATTTTCACCGACACCTTACACATACAATAACATTCCACCTCCGAAGACACCACATTTGGCCCGATCATCTCTTTCTGTGGCTCTGTGGCAAAAGAAGTCTTCTAACTTATATAACAACACATTACCTTGGCAAAAGACTTTAGTGCTACGGCGACCTTACAACGGTCAAGTACGATTTTGGTGCACACAAAACCCCAACTGCTGCTGTGTGCTTTACAAATACTTACTCATCACAAGTGTATGTAGTTTCTCTGAACAGTTAGTTGGCTATTTGATGAGGAAAAGAAAGTGTCCAGCAAAATAATATCCAACTAGTGCAAATAAGTTTGGAAATATTTTTTACTTATTAAAATAAAATAAAATAAAAAATTTAAATTCAAACTAAAAAATTTAATTAAAATTAAAATTAAAATTTAAATAAAATTTTTGTGGGAAATGGTGTATTTGCGCTGAGAAAAAAATTATTATCCTTGTTCAAAAAGTGTTTGGTGAAAAATTGCGACTTGTGATTTTTTCACGAAATTTAAAGTGAAGTACAAAAATAATTTCGTTTGAGAAGTAAATTAAATATTTTTTCAGAAAAAGTGTGTCTTCTACATATCAATTAAAAATTATAAACATTTTATTGTGGAAATATTTAGGTAAGTGAAAAAAATTAAATGAAGCCAGAGTGTAATTTAAAACTGAATTTGATTTCAAAAAAAATGTGAAATCTAAAAATAGGATAAAATCTAATAAGATAATACAAAACGAAATAATATTAATTTATATTAAATGAATTATGATTAAATTAAATTAGGTAAATGAAATAAAGTTTAAAAAAAAAAAAAACATCAAATAAAGTAAACTATTAAACTATAATAAATTAAATTACTTAAAATATAATAAAATAAATAATAAAATTAAATTTCATTTATTTCATTTAAATTAAATTATGAAAATTAAAAAAAATTTAACAAAATAAGATATTAGAAATGCTATAAAATGAAATATTATAAAATGAAATAAAATACTTCATAAAATAATAAATAAATAAAATGAAATAAAACAAACAAAAAATAAAATAAAATAAGACTAAGTTGAATTATATTAAAATAAATTATATATTTTATAATAATATAATAATAAAGAAAATTAAATTGAATTAAAATAATAAAATAAAATTAATTAAAAATAACAACATAAAATAAGATAAAATAAAATAAAGCAAAATTAAACGAAATGAAGACATAAAATACAAATAACATAAAATGAAATAGAATATTAGAATAAAATACTAATGCTGCAAATCGACGATTCTGTTGCATGAACAACGTTGGTACAAATATCGCTAGAAGGAAAAAACGCAAAGCCTAAAACTATGCAATGAATTTCAGATACGAACCCTATCACTGGGTACAGTTCGTACATAAGTGAAACAGAAGCCGTAACGTTACTTAACTTAACATAACATACCATAATGGTAATAACATAAAAATAATTTTAAATAGTAAATATTAGTTTTTGGAAAAAAAACCAAAAATTATTCAAATGTGAAAACTTTAATCTTATAAGCATCAAGCAGTTGTTGCTATTCTTATACATTAATCCAACACAAATCTTAAACAACTTCAGTTGTATGCTATATTAAATTCTCTTTAATACAATTTTGGTTTTGTGTACTTATCAGTGCATCATCTGCACAAAACAGCCGAAGGAAATTATCATAGTACTAAGCAATCGCATAAATCAAAGGAAGAGATTAGGATAGGTTATTAAGAGGAACTGAGATAAAAGGAAGTGTAGACTGGGAAGGTAGTGAGAGTAATATAAATTTGATTGTCGACAAATTGCTATTTCTTAGTTTCTTTTGCTGAAGGTGTTGGCAGATACTTTTAATGCTAAGATACTAAGAAAACTAAAAAACTAACAAAATTTTTTACTTATATTTTTGTAATTATTGTATTTAGCATTGTGCATTGGTAATCCTTAGCAAAATACACTCAGCAATAACAATAATATTCAGTTTTTCTTAAAAATATTCTCAAAGTAATAATAATAAGAATGAATTAGAACTAAGAACAAAAACGATAAAAATAAAATAAATAAAATGGATATTTTTACTCTTTTAATTGCAATACTAAGATTTTAATAAAACTTAACACTCAATAAAAGGCCATTGAGCAAAATATTAAAATTTCAAGGTTCAAAACATTTTGCCCTGCATTCTCCCGAAAATAATATATATATATTTTAACCTATACAATGCAATGCTCTTTAACATATTCACTGCTTGCTTAAGTTAGCTTAAAAGCGCCGCCTCTCAAAATATCGTTCACTAAATGATTGATTGTCGTCACAAATTGGGTTTTAAGCACTTCAAATAACAAAAAAAAATTCTGAAGGTGGAGTGCGGTAATGCAAAGGCAATGTGGTGGGAAAGAGAAGCATTCCACTGTGGTGCTATTCATGTTTTTTAATAATATTTTCCACATATCACGCTTTTAATACTAACGAACTGAGGCGGTTGGCTGAGAAAGTTAGAGCGTTCAAAACAATACTCTATAATAAATTGTTCATGGCATTTTTCCTGAAAGGGTTAAAATAAATCACATATGCCTAAGTATGGAGATTAAAAGAAATTTTGAAAAACAAAATATTACAAATTTGTTGAAGCGTTAATTTTGTGGTGTAAATATGGCGGTTTTAAACTTATTTGAATGCGTAACTAATTTAAGAATATTTATTATTAATCATTTTATTTTCCTTGGCATAGAAATATAACTAAATCTCTGTATTGGTTTAAGTCAGGCTTAATTATAAAATAATTTATTAAAAGAAGTAATATTATGATGTAACATTTTCAGTGGAAAAAGTAGTAATAAACTTTATTTAATTAACGCTTTTTAAGAAATATATAGAAAAGGAGTTCCTAAAGAGAAAAACAGGAGCTATCTGATGAAATATATAATATTTATATTTATAACAAAAAGCATAACCGCAAGTATATACTAGTAGGCTATTCTATAAATAAAGCTTTATACATGAAAAAAATAAATATTTGCAGACTAGACCTTAATGACGACATGAAAATCAGTAATCCTCGGAAATTAGTTGAACAAAGCAATCATTAGAGGCAGCTGGTAGTCAACGTGGCAGGCTAGTTTTTCGAAGGCTAAGACAATATAAGAACACTCGGTCTGCGAATACAAATACTAACCCTTTCATCATGTTGTAGACAGCATAAAAATAGTAGATATTCAAGCCTGCCAGTTTGACTGTAAAATAAATTAGATTTTCACAACCCAGCAATAACAACACACGTAATGCAAGTGTGTAGAAATAATAATAACAACAATTGCTACTCCATATTTGTAATTATTATGGAAAAAATTTATATATACACGTTGATATTCAGATTGACTCCGGTTTTTAGTAGCACAAAAAAGTGAAAAAATCAATTTGCAATAATAATAATAAAGGAGTATAATATTTTTCACAGCTAAGCCCCATATACATATATACATATTCATTTATATGTCAGTAAATAACATCCTATGAACAAACGAATTCAAGGCCATTCTTGGGAGAACGTTTACGGACCACAAGTAAATAATAATAAATAATTAAAAAGAAAAAAATAAAATACATATATATTTTTAAGAGATGAATAATCATAGAAAAAAGAAAAAGTACTAAACCCGCTAAAGCCTGAGTCTCGGTTTGTAGGGGGACAAAGATTAAGTACTGACCACCAAAGGTGTAATTAGAGCACAGTGAAGAGCACAACGAATGGGCGTAAAGATGAAAATATATACATAGGTACAAGAAGATATGACAAAAAGGTGCCTGTAAGGATATGAAATTAATTCCTCATAGCACTAATAGGTGTTGATGGTCACGATGTTACGACGGTGTTAAAAGGTGATAACGGTAATAATAGTGTTTTAATAATGATAAATGGATCTGAAAAGGAGAGCATAAATGTGTATGTACTAATCGACTCATTTGGTCAGTTCTCTTAATATAACTGACATACAACTTTAACTACTTGGTTTTACCATAATTGAAATTTTATTTTTAGAAGTCAAGCGTAAAAGCATAAATTTGCACATTTTTCCACACCCAGAACTTCTATGTTACAAAACAACTTCGTCGAAGCAAAGTCGAAATTAAAATTACATCAAAAGATTATTTTAAGGCGATTAAATCTTGGTCAGGTTATCAATTAGTCATCTATAAATTTATTCAATGAATAAGCAAATAAAATAATTTAGCGGTGAAAGTTATTTGGCTTGACATGTTTACATGTGTATGTATATATTTACTTCTTTATGTTTCACTTTCCACTTGACTCTGACACTCAATCAGCACACCTTGAGATAAGCTTTTTTATTCTCATTCTTATTTTGTTTCTTCTTTATTTAAATTTTGGCACATATAGTACATACAGGTTCAACATTTCGATGATATTCAGCAAATTTTTTTCCTTCAACTTTCTTCTTATTTCTGTGTGGACATCGCTGATCAGCGACGACCGATTTTAGCTGCTCTTAAAATCCATTGAGATTGACTTCAATTTCTTTGAAATTCTTTGATTTGCTATTTCATGGAATAAACAATAATTTATTCGCTTTATATGTAATGTTTTGAACAATCACTTGAAGTGGGTGTTTACCCAAATTTCTAATTTGAAAATGTTTGTATGTATGTCACACATATAACAACTATGAATGGATTCAGATTTCTAATCAAAAACTTTGCAGAATTTCCCAAATAATTGTTTTTTTTTTGTTGTTGCTTGTTTGTTCTACTATTATGAAATCTGCTGGAAAGTATTTTTCAGTATTATATAACAAACTGGTTAGCAAAACCATTATGTAAATTTATTTATGTGTAATTGGTAACAGTTATATCATAGCAAATTTAGCAATGTATGACATTAACACAAATATAATATAACAAAAGAAAATGTATTATATATCTATTGACCTGACGCATAAAAAATAAAATTTTCAAAATGTGTATGTACCGTCAGAAGCACTTATGAAGGCTCCAATTGACGTATGTACCTATACACTTGTGCTGGTACAAAAACAGTAAAACAGAGAATATCAAAAACTTTGCTAGTGAAGAATACAACAACAAAAGAATATTGCAAAACCTACTCTGTCCATTAGAGCGGCATTTTGTAGAATTAAAGCGAAATTTGAAGCGAAAAAATTACAGACTTTGACTATGGGTGCCAACAACTCATAAGGTGTCTGTCATGGAGGTCGCTTGGCAGCTGAGAAATTAATTCATAATTTGCAAAAATGCTACCGCAAGAAAGGTGAATGAAAAGTAGAAGTAGAAGTAGAAGAAAAAACAAAAGAAATGTTATTGGACTTTACGTCAGGCGTTCAGTAGCCAACTTAGAGCGCTTAAATTATATACACATCTTTCTCGTAGCCTACCAAGCCTTGCTGCATAACTGTTAAACGATATTTAATTATATATATATACATTTATTATATATATTATTTGCAGCATTTTGTAGGAAGTGGCACAGAAATAAAAAGTAGTGATAGTAAGAACAACATTATGAATTACATAAAAGCAATGTATTTACATATGTAGATTACATGCATTTACGCATGGTGGCATATGAAATTATTAATATACATATATGTATATATGCTACTACAAATGTTCTTTTTGGCGTCAATGACCTCTCGGAGAGCAGGCTGGTCGTACTATCTCTTGGGATAGTAGTGAATATGTATACGTGTATGCAAATGCTTAAGATATTCCCCCCGTTGTTGAACACATAATGTCACCTAAGTTCATTTGTAAGGCATTCAACTTTAATTCATTATACTTTTTGTTGTTTCTCCTTAAGCTTTTTTATTTTTTCCACGTTTTATTCATTACTTTTGCCATGTTGCGATTGCTTTAATTTCTCTTTATAATTTAATGCTAGGTGGGCAACTTAAGTTTTTTCAACTCAAAGAGTAAAACAAATGTTTTTCTTGAATTTATTTTATTACAAAATAAATAATAATAATAATAATAATTACAATGTAACATGTTATATCATTTTGGTTTACTTGCACAAATGCAATAAAGAAGAACAATAATAAGAAACACACTTCGATGAACACGACTTCTTCTTGACAATTCAAAATATTTTAACTTATTGGTAATATAAAATTCATTAAAAAAAAGATTTTCCGAGTCTGTTTCTGACTTTTACAGTTTATTTATTTCCATACATCGAAAGTGTTCATATATACTGCAAGCAACAGTCTCTTTTTTCTTTATGTGCAACAGCTTACTTTTGTCGTAGCACAGCGTGAGCATTTTTTGCTTTTACTTTCAAATATTACTCGAAATGCTCATATTTTTATGATAAAACGATTTTCTTTGTGCTTTCCAGACACTTTCCTAGTGCGTAAAGCAAATTCCTAGTCGTAAAGAACTCACTTTCTCAAACATAAAGTGGTAAAAATGCTAATTTAGCCGTTTTTTACTTTCTTAAATATTATATTTTTATTTATTTTTTGTGGCCATCATAAAAGCAATCATCTCCCAATTCAATATGTTTAAGCAAATATTGCTAAAATCAACTAATAGCAAATAGTGACAGGCAATGGTTGTAAAAAAATATTAAAAATTAAATAAGGTACTCAGAAAGTGAAATAAAGCCAAAACAATATAAACGTTTCATTTAAAAAGACACAGTGCTATTCATACTGAAAAAAAATATATTTTACTTGACTCTGTTATATTTTATTTTAAATATTTTATTTTATCTTATTTTATTCTGTTTTATTTTTTTATTTTTTTTATTTTATTTTTTTATTTGTTTTTTTATTTTTTATTTATTTATTTTTTTTAATTTTTTTTTTATTTTATTTTTCTTTATTTTATTTTATTTTATCTAATGGAATCATGCTAGCAAGGGGTTAAGTATGTTCAAGTGAAATAAAGCAATACAATTAAGTTGAAGCCAAGATTGAACACTAAGCGCCCACTAAACACAACTAGGGATATATGTTTACATGTGTGCAAAATTATTATCGAAAACGTGCAGCCCATTAACGGAATACATCGAAAGGACTATGAAGCAAGCAAAAGAGAGGTTTTGTCGAACATGACATTGCACAAAACAGCTATATTGCCAATAAAAAGCAACCAAAAGGTATAAAAAATTAGTAGTTAAAGAAGACTAGAAAAATCGACCAAAAGGAAGGGTTAAACATGCTATTTATGCTGTAAAACAAACTGTGAACCAGATAAAATTAATTCAACGATGGTGGCAACGAGTGCGCCACTTGCAAAGATTACATAGACCATATACCGTTGTATGTATGTGTGTGTGTATAAAAATAAGTCTGACACGTGTGAGTGCGTGCAGGATCAGTGCAAAAATAAGTGGGGCAAAGTGGGTAATAATTTCGCATTCAAGTACAGAGTAAGATTTAATTTTTTGTTGTTCTGTGGATGTTTTTTTAATAAAGGACGATAAAGATTGTTTACATTTCATTGTTTTCAGTAAGCTTCTAATTTTACAATCTCAATTTTTGCGAAAACTAAACTTTCATAAATTTTACTAAACACAACAGACATCAGAAAAAACAGATCTCGATAGGAAGATTTAAGTCTGAGAATGCAAATGCAATGTGGGAACTCATTACAGAGCGCCTTACATAACATCCAATTAGCCATTATTCATTTCAAAATTATATGCGTACAATAACAACAATGATGGGTTGATCAGGTGCAAATAAACAAATAGTTGGATGGATCACAAAGTTATTGACGACTTTCTGTTACCTGTGAATTTCGTAAGTATAAGGATAATGGGAGTATGTATAGGAGTATCCTGGTACCAAAGACTAAAGGAAAAGATAACTACAATTACTTATGTGTTTGAATATCATGAGATAACTAAATGTACAGACAGAGTTTTGAGGTTCCTAGTGCCAACGTCTTTCTCTAACCACACTAACCAACAACGATTACCGAGACAGCAACGTCATAACATATACTACACACATCATCCACTCATAACAAATATACATTTTCTGCGCGTTAACATCACTGTTGCCACCACAAATTATGCTTTCGCAGTCAGACAAACCGCAAGCTAAACGTGTCAGCTACAGGTGCTGCTGGCACCATTTTAATGCGACGCCTCGAATTTGACCAAACTAACTACTAGTTATTTCTACTACTTAGATTGTTGCTCTATGCTGGCCCAAGCTTCAAGCATCTAGGAGCAATTGCTGACACGCATATAAGGCCGCGTCACGCAATGAGGCAAAGCAAATAGCTGCCATCGTTTTCTTCGCGAAAAAGGCAAAAAAATTTAGCACGAAAGACATGTAGTGCGATGCCTGGTTGGAGTTGAATGGTGTTCCTGGCCATGAAAAGGCAATATAATTTTTAACCGATTTATGCAAGTACCATAGTGGGATAAACTTATCAATGTTAATTCCAATACGATCAACCTTATTGTGATTCGGTGTCTTTTTAAATACAAGAAAAGACCTCAGTCACCACAACTATTTGGCCACTTGAACTTGAATTTCGAATAATAAATACCTAAAGAAATTCCTTTAATTTTATACCCAGGTTTTTATGTGCAAATTACTGAAATATTCGGTCTTAGCTCTGCCTTACTTACTTTATTCTTCGTGCGGCTTGTAGCACTCGAAATTGGGATAATAGCGTCACGAAGAACCCATTGCCACGCTGATTAGGCTGAAGTCCCAAACAATTTGCCACGCCAATAATTTTGCAATAGAAGAGTGAATTAATGTAAAAAATTGATGCCACTGACAAAGCCGCAGATTGTGTTGGTTTCAAGATTTAATAGAAGTGCATGCCTTCATACACTTATCAGAATGTCTTCCAGCATTTGTGTAATACAATATTTTTGTATTCCCACACACCCCACAATCATTACACGTAATCATCATCATTACCATTAGTTGCCGCAGAGCTAGCAGCATTGTCTTTCAAATGATAATCCAACTGGCTGCGGTGGCCATTGCATACTCAATTAAATTTCAAGCAATTTGCCACTTGTGGATTTGACTGTCACCTGTACTCGCCCCTTTCTTTTGGTTGCAACAAACATATTTGCGGAAGGTTCTATTCACAGACATTAGGCAGTCAGTAGCTAGTGACGATGTATGTAGCAACTAATAAAAAGAATTGTTGCTGATTATAGCACCGACTTTTATTGGGTCACCAATTCTGCCTTATAAATATGTAAGCAATATCAACAATAATAACAACGACAACAAAAGAAATGCCAGGAAAACAGTAGAAAATGTTACAGTGGCACATAAAAATCAAACCACACTCACAAGTTGTAGCATCTAAAATTACCACACACATTCTCTCATACCTTTGTGCATATGGAAAAATGTTATGCAGCTTCTAAGTGCATTTTGATGTCATTTGTGAGGCAATTTGATCGGCTGCTGATATGTTGCAAAGCAATTTATTCAGTCATTTTATTTTCAAGTGAATTTGGTTATTTTTCGTAATTATTTGTTGATGTTTTCCGCTTATTTCTCCACCGCGATTTACTTCCATTTCATTGATTTTTTTAGTACCTGATTATTTTTAACTTAATTCCCTTAATATTTACTCAAACTGAAAAATATTTTATAGTAATAACAAACTGTCTCATAACCGTTAAGCACCCAACGATACATTCTAAGTACTCATTAGAGCTCTTAACTCTTAGCTATAGGTGTGACAGTGGAGTGAGCGGACTTTAATATCATGTTTTTAACTAGAGGTTGCAAAGATTTCGCCCGCCCGGAATTTTAGTAATGATAAAATTATTAAGATTGATCTTTTTTTATGTTATTTCAATTTATATACTATAACCTTAACAGGAAAGAACAAGTGAGAAAGGTTTTCCACCTATTAGTCTAGACAAGGAGATTTCAGATAGATCGGTCCCGGAAAAAAATTTGTCCACATAGCAAAAAATCACGATTTTTTCGCATATATAGGTCCCGAGTTCACTTCTAGAAAGATAAGGTTTCCACATATTAACCTTGACAAAGATCCACCAATATACATATGGTCCACATATTAAAAAAAAACCCGGACAAAAAAAACATGTACCAGATATTAATTTAAGCCAAGAGTTTCCTAGGTACCAAATTTCATGTATATCGAACACTTTAAAAATGAATTAGATTTTTTTGAATAGATCGGCACCAATTCAAAATCTTGGAAAATATATTATTATCGAAGTCTTTGTCAAACGCAGAAGACATCTTCCAAATTTCACACCTCTAACATCAGTATATTCTGTGAGTTGATTTATCAGTTATTCATTAATTGGTTGAGGCTTAAGGTGCACCCCAAAATTTCCATCAGATGCATTTTTCTTCCGAATTTCACAAATAAAGATTTCGATTCATTCCACACCAGCAACACCACTAAGTCAAAACATACAAGTAATGTTAGGAATAATTACAGGCACAGCTAAGTTGAATTGACTAACATCGGAAGCTATTTAAAATTCTTTAAATTCGCGCTGTAAACGCAAGGCGCTGTTGAGCTTAATTTTATAAAAAAAAAATAGCAAAGAACTATCGAGAGCGCTCAAGCATAATACGAGTGACAAGTTGATAATCGGCATAAGACACTGAGAAGTGGTTTCCCAGTCGACAGCAAGTTCTACAAAGATGGCAGGATGGCAAAAGTATGAAGAAAGGAACGCCAAGAAGCTGGACACACAACAACGCAGAACGAATATCGTACGCAACAACTCGTTGGCCGCATAGTTGAGGACACAGAACGAGATTGTTTGAATGAGGAACGCGCTTGGAATACAAGAACACACACGCTGGCACTGCTGCTGCTACTTTATGATTATTGGCTTTCTTATTATTTTATTTTTTATTCTATGCGAACGCAAAACTATGTTATCCAAGTTCGGTGCACAGCAAACAACCGTTTGAATGTCATCTAGAAATTCCAGTTAAATCAGAACTCGCTACAACAACAACTGCAATGACAAAAATGATAAAAAACAACTGCACAAAAGAAACTAACAGCAGCAATCCACATGCTGCATGCCACAACGCATTGACTGGCTTAACAGGAAGATGCACGCCTTTTGCGACAATAGTAGTATTACAACTACAATAAGAACATAACAACAACCAGCAACATTGACTTTAGCGCAAAGCATCAGAGTTAAGTCACAAGAAGACAACCTAAACGAAGTTGGTGCGTTCGGTGCACTATTCAGGACAAGTCCAAACTCAAGCTCCAAAGTTTGTGTTATAATAATAACAACAGTGACGGCGTAATCAACAACAGAGTCACTGTAAAATTCGTTGACCACAGTAATTAGTGGATGGAACAGTTTGAGGAAGAGATGATGACTTACCTGAAAATTTTAAAGAAATGTTGACTTGTTTGCAAAAAAATATGTATTTAACATCTCTAAACAAATTAAAAAATAAATGCATTGAATCACATAAAAAATTATAATGATTCGAGACATACTTTTAGTTTAAACAAGTCCACGCAAAAAGCACTGGCGTCCTAGCTGGCGACTACTACGTCTCTAACGCTGAAACTACCAAAAGGTCTAGGCAAGGCGAAGACGCCATTCTGACCAAACATAACGATCCAATATCCACTAACCAGTATAAAGCACTGGAGTTTTCCATTCAGCTGATTTAAACGAAAAAACAAAATAGCAATACAATCATGAGAATTATGCCACCCTCACATAACTAAGACTATGCTTTTATAACAAATAAATAATAGAATATTATTACTAATCGCTGGAAGCTGGTTTTCTGTGTCACTGAATTTTACATACCAAGATTCTGATCTTTTTTAGTAACACGCTGAAATAAATGTATGCGCATATATAATTAATTAAAACCCATTTTCAAACAATTCCAATAATGAATAACTTTGTAAATAGCAACAAACCTGCATTGCTCTTTTTGCAAGTGAAAGTCTGCAACTCGAACGTGAAAATAATGAGTTTCAAGTAAATTTATGTATTTGGACTTCACGCAATACAAGATATGTTTGCGTATAGGCAGAACACTGTGAGATGAGAGCAAGCAACATGTAAGCAAACTAGTATATAAAGGTAAATAAGAAGCATTTTACAGCGAGAGAATCATATGAAAAAGCGCACGGCTAGTAGGTCAAGTCTTCAATAGTAGATAGTTAAATTAAATAACGAAACTAGTACATACGCAGACACTTCAATATTTATAAGTGTGTGAACTAAGGAAACTAATAGCTAACTAACTAAGAAAATAAAATATAATAAAATGAAATTTAAAAAAATTTAAAAGGGCTGAAATAAAATATAACAAAATAAAATTAAATTGAATTTCATTAAATAAAAAATTCTAAAATGGAATAAATAACTTAAAATAAAATAAGATAAGGTAAAAAAAATAATAAATAAAGTATATCAAATACATTAAATAGCAAAAATAAAATTAAACAATAATATTAAAACTATATGAAATTATATATTTTAAAACAAAAACAAATAAAACAAAATTAAAAAAATAAAATTAAATAGATATAAATTGAGTTATATTGAACAAAACAATATAAAATAGAATAAATATTATAAAATAAAATAAAATAAAATAAAATAAAATAAAATAAAATAAAATAAAATAAAATAAAATAAAATAAAATAAAATAAAATAAAATAAAATAAAATAAAATAAAATAAAATAAAATAAAATAAAATAAAATAAAATAAAATAAAATAAAATAAAATAAAATAAAATAAAATAAAATAAAATAAAATAAAATAAAATAAAATAAAATAAAATAAAATAAAATAAAATAAAATAAAATAAAATAAAATAAAATAAAATAAAATAAAAGAAAAAGAAACAAGACAATAGAAAAAAATTAATAAAATAAAACAAAATAAAATATGTTAAAATAAAATCAATTAAATTTATATGAAGAAATAGTAATTAAAATTTAAATGGTAATGCTTCTAACCACGCTTGTCTTTTCTGTTGTTTCTTATTATTTGCATTTCTCGGTTATTTTTTTTTTTTTTTGTTTTTATAAGTCTTAAAGAGTGACACTAGGAGCTTGTTAACTGCCACTAATGGCATGGCAATTATAGCGAATATTTCGCCATTTGTGGTATCCATACCTCATTACTAAATGTTGGTGAATCACGTTTTTAACGACCAACCATTAAAAATGCAATCGAATTTACAACACAAAAATAATAGTAAAAAAACCACAGTGGCAACAATAACAACTGCAGCAACAAGAGATGAAATTAAATTGAATGTCAATGCCAATGCCAAGAAGTGCCTAGTGGCCGTGACAGAGCAGTGTTGGGGTGAACAAAATACAAAACAAAATGCCGAAACCGTGAAATCTATTGCATTAGTTTGTCAGAAAATTCAGTCAACCAACTTGGCAAAGAACCAGTAACTTACAAAGCCAACACCAAAAAAAAAGACAACTAAAAAGCGTGTTGCAATAGCGACAACAACAAACTCAAAAGACAGCAGTCAAAGTAGCAGCCATTAAATTCATTGACTTTCGTTGATTTGCTGCACACCCCAGCAAGCAGCAAACAGCAAGATACACAGACACAAGCACAGGAGCGTGCGGGGCTCTGCGAAAAGTTTACGATCCAGTGAAAATAAATAAATATTCATTTAAACACCACAAGCTGAGTCACTTAACTTTGATTTGGCATCTAATTCGCTTTCAAATTAAAAACATAAAAGCCATGTTGCACCAATACTTAACAAGTCTTCACACAAATGTTTCATTGCAAATACGAATCTTAAGTCTTAAATTTATCGACAAGGTAAATTGGCTGCGTAAACAAAGAATAAATACTCCGTTTAGACCGCTTAAAAATTGCAGAAAAAATTGGTAGACTACAAAAGGACAACAAATAGACGGAATGAAGAGAGAACCAAACTGTTCAAAGAGGAGATTGGTTACATTCTTTGAACATTTTTGTTCTTAATTTCACTTCTTACCTTATTTATAAATATAAATATTCGGAAGAACCTGTTTAAGTATGTCTAATAATAACACGCGAAAAGCTTACCTGTAAAAGAGAAGAAAAAATTATTTTATTCAAAATTTCTAGATAAATTATAATAATGAAAAAATAGATAAATTTTTTTTAATATAGAAAATCTCTAAATAAATTGAAGCATTTGAATTAATTTTTTTCATGAGTTTCCACAGAGTCAAACCTAACTATTTCAGACCAATTCTAAACGAAATGAACTTTAAAATATTTCAAGGCTTCTTTACTTGAGCTTTAGGCAAGACTATATAAGTCTGTGAAGTGATTATCAACATGATCTTCCTCTGACAGAGATCTTGGAAAAAAATTTGTCCAACATCTGGTCTTACCACTCGTTGAATCTAAAAGGGACTTAATTTGTTTGTATTGGTTAAGATATCAGAGAAATCAAGTTTTACAAGGGTCCAAGAGATTAATCAAAATCCAAATTTTTGTCTGTTTTTTGCTGGGCAATAAGAATGAAGCACACCTACTCGTATATAGAAAAAAATGGCTTTCTCTAAAAACATAAGCACTGATCTAATTATGGAATAAAAAGTGATAAAAGAAAAAATTTTGCAAAAAACATAAAATTAAATTTAAACAAAATTTCACTTTTCTTTAACAATGGTGAAAAGTCCGGAATTTGTTTTGCCTTTGAGGCGCTTCGATGGAAGTTGGTTGCTGCTGGCGCCAATGCTGCCTCTTTGTTGTCCACACAAATGCTGCAACTTTCTGCCCTTGCTGGCGTTTGACATTATGGGTCATTGTCGCGGAATGCATATCCAATAAACTCGTTTACAATAATTCACACTAAGACTATTCGGAAACCAATCAACGGACCTGAAGAAAAACTCATACAAACAATTTCATTTTAAAGTACAAAAAAGGTTGCATTTTTCCAAATTCATATGTTTGTGTGTTTTTTCATTCGTTGCACATGCGCCAATGAATTATTGGCAAACAACACACATACTTCCAATAAATAATAATAATACTTTCTCTAAATATTTGTTATTGTGCGCTAGCGCTAAGTCAAGAGTCAACATCGTCGGCGACATGAGACAACATAGCTCACCTCAGACATCATCCTGTCCAGCTCTAGCTGTAGAACAATAGCCTTTAGTGTTACTATTTTATAGACAACGCCGCCAGCTGTCTAAGCGCATCCACCCACTACTCTTATTGAGCAAGCCAAAGCTGAAGGCAAAGACAAAAGACAAAAGCTTTATGTTGCTAAGAGTTTTTATGCAAATGACCTTAAAAGAAGTGGCATTTGTTTGGCCGAATGGCGAGGCATTACTTTCCCATGACGTTTATTGCGGCTGCTAGGGAAAATGTTTGCAACAAAAGCCTTTACGGATGGGAGTGACATTTCTTAGTATTGCATGGAAATCGTGCCTCAGAGTATGCTTCCCTGGGTAAATAGTGTGGACAGGAGAATTCTTTTTTTCTTTTTTCGATATTCCTGCCCACGCCCAATATTTTCATTATTTTTATTTGTATTTATTCGTCTCTTTGTTATTGACTACTGGCCCCTAGTTCATGACTTAATTAGAAATGCAATAGTGAAAACTCAGCACTTATAAGAGACTATAGGTAGCATATAAACGTGACAACAACAAGGTAAAATCACTCAAACATCTTCATATCCACACTGCAGTAAAAGAATTCGGCAACGGAGCGTGGACGTCGATTCGGCATTGGAATGTCGAGAAGTTCACATGTGCTTTTTTCTTTGTGGCTTTCAAACATGCCGCTACCATACCGAAAGAGTTATTAGAGGCATCCACACAAAACTATCATTTGAGGGAACTGCTGGACTGAATTTTGTTAAAACAATATGAATGGCCACATTGAAATGCAAAACTACGTGAGATTGCCATGAATACATATTCAAATGAGGGAAATGGTTGAGCGTGTGAATAAATCGAAAATTTAAAGTGCAGGAATAAACATTCCTTTTTTCGAATAAATGTATACGTTGTTTAGTTGTTAAATAATTTTTTTTTGTTCAGAAAACATAATCAAAATTTGCAACTACTGCACTGTAGTTGTCAATTATCACTTCTTTCAAGTGTTTCTGATATTGATCAATGCAAAATTAGAAATTATACTACTTATTTAATAATGAGATTGACTCAGCGGAGAATTATAAATTTACGCCTGATTGTAGGCAACGTTTTATCATTTACTCGGTACTATCAGACGCAAATAATACATAGAATCTTAAAACCATAATACCTATAGAGTAATTGTAATAATAGAGTTGACAGAAAAATATTAGCAAAATGTAGATGCATAAGAAAAAAGTATATTTGCATATCGATGTCCTCATGGAGATGTCGACAAATTCTCATACTTATTCAAAGTACAATATGGTATAATTTAGTGGAACTCTTGGCTTACCAAAACTCATCCGGTTTCCCATAAGTATGAGCCACAATATTACTAGATGATATCAAAACGCAAGCAAAAGTACCAAAATCGTGAAAAAATCTTAAGCAAAAGAAAAATTCTACAAATTTTAAAATTTCATTAACTCTCAAACAAATTCTAGTCAGTGGAATGTGCATATTTTATAACAAATTGGACAAAGACGTTAAAGTCAAAAAAAAATAGCGCCTGTGGTTATTAATTGTCTACAACAACGGCGTAGAGAAGATTTAAATGCATGAAAAATGAAAATTCGCCGACTGTGATGAAATTTTTAGGCTCCAATATTCCAAAGAAAACTCACAGGTCTTAATATTTTTTTATTTTTATTTTTTTGCTTTCGTGCAAAGCCTTGCAGCGGCGATCTTTTTACGCTGATAATGCATTGCGATGGGTGAGCTAACTCTTCGGGCTTGTCGCTCGCTTCTAGTTTTTTTTTTAATTTTCATTACTATTTTCTTCTTCTTCGTCTTTGTTGAGCCGAATTTTTCAGCGCAGCGTGATTTAACAGTTGTCTACAGCAGCATGGCAACAAGAACATTTTATGTAAGTAAAAAAGATGTTCGGAAAAATGTTAGAATAATTAAAAGCACAACAAAGCGACGTCGGCAGAGCAGTCAGCCCAATGGAAAGATGATTTTATCTGTCTTAAAGAAAATATTCCCCAATAATGTTTACTTGTAATTTATCAGATTTCGTTGTGCAATATAAAAATAAACTTTATAAACTTTTTAAATTTGAGAATTCAATTTTGGAAGATACCTTAAGTTTTTGATAATTTTTATGGGGCAAAAAAATTATTACTTTATCAATTTTATATTCAAAATTATATCAAAAATTTAAAGAAACTTATAAGGAAAATGTGGTGATATTTTTCTTATATGTACAATCAACATAGGACTTCCTTCTTCAGATATGAAACATCTATTTGTTATGTAAAAATTTATCAGAAAATCGCGTGAGTAATGAACTCGTAAATGATATTGACAGTCATGAAGTGGTAAATAAATATTTATTTTCTTTGTGCACATACAAACATCTGTATTAGTAAAAGTATGCAAGCAAAGCCAGGTCAAACAAGGCTACAACTTTGATCAGTAACGGTAAGGCAAGGTATAGAATCCAAGCACTTGAGGCCACCAAGTAAGTTATATTGGCCGGCGACTCACTTAGGTATTAGGTCATCAGCACATGTGAACAAACCGCCGCCAAGATACAAGCTAGAGATGAGCACTAAGCCACACATAAATACAGCTGACACACAGGAAAATATATTGACGCTGGACATTGATGAAGTGCGCAATTGATTACAACGCCACAAGTCGATAAGCCGGTTACCATGTGGGTATGGGCATATATGTATGGGCTATGTCGATGGTGTATGAAAGCTTTATGCATGAATACATTCATACTTATGTATCGAATTATTTGAATGCCGCTGCCTAGAGAATTAGCTGCCCGCTCATACTCGTACTCATTCGTGGGTTAAATATTTGCACTTATGACAAATTAATTAGTTTTTTACCGAAAATTGACTAATTATTTTACAATAAAAGTAAAAATAGAGGAATTTCTAACTGCATTTACAGTAAACCGTTATTTTAAATTTGTTTTTAATTTCCGACGTACATCAATATTGACTTGTCATTGTGAGCAGATGGTTTATATGCACATTTGGGTGGTCTAATGGAGAAAATATAAAAAAAATTATAATTACCTACATAAGAATAACTCATCCTGGCGATAATAAAAAAATTAAAAGCTTTTGTTAACAGGCAAAAATAAAAAATTTTAAACTTTAAATAAAAACTAACAAAATTTTACTTCATAAAGAAAGGGAATATTAGAGAAAGGTAAAACAATTGTATTATTCAGTTATCAGCGGTCACAATCAATGTAGCTGTTTGCTGATGAAAGCCAAAAACAAACAAATTTTATGATACTACAGACATATTCCTTTCACATTTGTTTTCTACTCTTTATAACATTATCTTTGCCGACGGTCGGCGGCTTCATTGTACCTGATAGCTCCACAGACGAAAATTCTTTATATGCGCTAAGTATTCTCACGTGATGTTATGAATGAATTTATAAGATATCACATCCACCATATAAAAATTAAAATTTTGTATCAATATACGAGTATATTCTTTCACCCTCATAAAACTTGTGAAATATTACTGAAGGGCTGAGGAGAATGCTTTGGCAGATTAAAAATATAAAAGAACATAGTTAATATGGTTTTTTGCAACATTGAGATATACAATTATACTATGTATTACAAAAATGTATCTGCATTGTTTGTTGAAAATTGGGGAATTAACTTAAATAAAATGATTTAATGGTAAATCTGCTCAGTATACTAGCAGTTAATTTTTCTTAAATTAATAATTTTAAATGATTTAAAAAATTATATTAAAAAAGTAAAATAAATTAATATTTTCTTCCAGCCATCAAAAAACAATTTCTTCTAAAAGTATACTAAAAAAATGTGAAAGCGTTTAAGCTTATGACACGTTCATTGAACCCTGTATAATAAAATAGTTACACAAAGCATTATCAAACAATATTTAAGTTAAATCAAAAAACACATAAACAGAAAGTATATCAAATCAATTTGTTATTCTAGACCATTCGTCAATGTGTTAACTATAACAGTAGAATTAAACGCACTTGAAATGCTAATGGGCTCTATATTGTGTTATCTATTTATTTTTCTGATTTACACTTCTGAGAAATTTTCTGTTTATCTCTAAGGATGATTTTTTTATCATTTATTATTTTTTATTTTCATTTTATTTTTTTTTTTTTATCACCGTCGTTTAAGTTATTTTTAACACACTGAAGAGCACAGCCCATATTTATACAAATATATTCACACAAGCAGATATTATGAGAATTTTAATACTGATGAGCATCATATACATACGTATGTATATACACCTGTGGTTGTTTGTATTTTTACACAAAAATGTGAATTTCATAGAAGTCTCTATGAAACGCTTTCAACTGCGGTAGTTTGCTCCTTTGCAAGCCTTCGTGTCTGCAGCCCACTCGCAGTCACTTATCAATCCTTTTACAGTCCCCTGGCAATTGTCACTTGTTTCATTATCAGCGGCCACTTAAAGTTGCAGCAAGCGAAAGACGCCAAATGGCTTTTCGAAATGATACGCTCTTTGCTGATTAGATTGGATTTTATTTCTTTTATTTTGTTATTAACTAAAATTTCTATAAATAAACGTATAAGTTTACAGATAAAAAAAGTTTGAATGAAGTGGCTGTGGACTAATTCTGAAGCAGAGAAAATGTCCGGTTTTTTTTTCACGAGATGTGTACTCTTCAAAAAGAGGGGGGGGGGGGTTGGAAATTCGCTTCTAATGTAATAGGAGCTTTGACAATCCACTGTCTGATAAGACGATACGCGGAAAGACTAGAGGTTCCTTATAGACGCTGTTGCGGTGATGAAGAGAAGGAAACGATAACTCATCTCTTAGGTGTGCTTTGAGCATTGATGGATGCTTCATCGAGGATAGCAGATGTCAAAGCCATGCATCTAATGAGGTTAATTATAAAATTAAAATAACTGCGCAATGAAGTGTGATACTTAAGTTTTATGGCCTTATAACGGTCCTTAGTCAGGTCTAAGTGAAATCAAAATGATAGATCGATAGCCACCACATTGAAACCAAACTCCAAGAAAAACGCATTAAATAGAAAGTAGAATATCTATAAGAAAGATATTAACTAAACTCCAATAATAATAATTTTTGATTTTTTGCTGGTATCTTTCTAGTTAAAAAGGAGCCAAAATTCTTCAACTCGATGAAATTAATAAGTCACTTGTAGCGAATTTCATAAAAAATAATAATTATAAGAACCGCCAAGAAAGTAAAAATCAGGGCATAAAATACTAAGAACGGAAGTAAGAGGCAACGAAGCAGTCAAAATAAATTAAATAACTTAAAGGTAAGTTCAATATTCACATTTATGAATTATATATATAAGTAGAAAAAATAATAATTATTGAAGTCCAAATTAATTTCTTTTAATAAAGCTAAATTCAATAAAAACTGGCGGCCTCACTCTTGCCTCTTGGTAGGCTTATCATACTCAAGACCTATTCTGAAATTTTTTTTGTTATTCCTAAACAGTCTTAGACCACCAAAATGCCAAATGATGATTAGTAGATTATTTAAACCCCACAAAAGTTTAAAGGAAATACCAACTCTTAAATATTAAAAATTCATTCCTAAAAACTTTTTTGGCCACAAGCTTTGAGTATTACAAATTCAGGCAATTTTGATAAAATAAAAATGATTTTGTTATTCAGTTCATTTATCAAAACCATAAATGGGTATATATGTATGTACGAAATAATCAAATTGCTTATAATCGAGAAAGAAACTGAATACAAAACTAGAATTCAACACTAAACGACTCAGTCAACATTCGTTATGCTTAACGGTTAGCGCTACACCCATTCGCGCCCATTACAAACCCGAAACCATGTCTGCAATAATGTGTGAAATACTCACATGCTTAGAATAAGAATTCCAAACACACATACAAGTGCACATCTGAAGCTGAATTATTTTTCAAACACTTAACAAGTGAGTGTGAGATTTTCATTAACAGTTTGACTGAAAAAGTTACACATTTCTGTACCAAAATACGGCATAAGCAACACAGAAGAGTGCCGGCACATACAAACATATATTTCCAGGCGTTTTTGGTTGAATCAAGTGTGCTTAGTGACCATATTGCCTTGTTGTACTTGCTCTCCACACCCAGTTCTGTTCGTTCAATATGTAGTTGTTTGTATATTTATATGTACATATATAAAAATGTACACACATATTCTATATCCGGTATGCTCATTAAACTGGAGAATATTTCGTTTGACTGTGAATATTTTATATTCATTGATTAGTGTTGTTAGTGCGGTATGTGGCGGTCGATCGTGCAACGTGTGTGTCTCTCATCATCCTTAGCGATGGAGTGCAACAAGCGTTTCGTTTATTATTTTTCGTTCATAATTTTTTTATAATATCATTATTAATTTTTAATAGTGTGAACGTGTTCAACAAAAGACTTTGGCAACGAACTTGAGTGTGGCTCAAAGTTATGTGCGAGTGAGAAGACACGGAAGAAGCATTTCTTCTTTAGTTTTTGTTGTCCCTCTTATAAATAGTGCTTATAAAATGTGATTGCTTCAAGCACTTGATGCATAATTCTTACGTTATGGCGATCGTTTGCTGGTGTAAAGCATTCATTTGTGAATCATTTGGTGGCATGCAAGCATTGCTCTCTGACGAAGGTATCATTAAATCAACATCAATGAACGGTAATAAGAGTTCATTAAATGCAAGTTAGATATGTATATATGTGACTTGTTATTGGTGAAATGTTATGAGCTGTAAAATTAGTAGAAAATAAAGAAATAGGAAGAAATTACGCATAACTTAGGGTGGGAAATAGCTGAACCGTGGCTTGGTACTTTTCCAAGCAATTAGTATGAATAAACATAACGGCAAAATATCTACAAATAACTGTTAAAGAAATAAATAATAATTATTAATTAATATTGGGTATTTTCTAAAATAAAAAATTATGTTAGTTTTTTTTTAATTTTTATTAAAGCTTGAACTAAGTGATAATTTGTTTTTCATTGCAATTAAGAGTTTCGTTTCTTATTTAAATTGTCTTTTACTTTGTTTTACTGCCTAACTATTATCATTTGTAGTTGTAATTATTTCTTTTCATAATATCTGAAGTTATTCATTCTCATTTCATTTATTTCAGTTCAAGCATAAGTACAATAAGATTAAAATTGTTTATTGTAAAGCAGGTATAAAAATAAAAATATTAGTTTGTTGTTTTATTTTTGTTTTCATATTTTATTTATCGCCTGTAATTTTCAATACAAGATGTATGCCAAATATATTGAGCACCAAATTCTGTAACAGGTTCATTAGTATATATCCATATACACACTTTTTTCTGCTCTTACACATACATACACGTATGTATACTCGAATGCAATTCAGGGTAATGCACTTCGGGGTAAACAACGACAGTTTAAGCTTTTACTAAGCTAAATCAAAACAGGTATCGAACGATACGGTTAAACGGCAAACCATTTACAAACATACATCTGTACGCAAATTCGTATGCGTTTGCTTCTAAGCCGTCTCAAGGATATGTGTCAGCATAGTCAAGTCACGCGCTAATGCGCTAAATCAGTTATAAACGTATATATGTATATATCTTTTTAAATCAACAGCACAACCACACACACAAATTCAGCTTGTTGTGATACCCAATAAACAAAAAAAGTTAAGACGAATGAAATACAATTTGAGATGAGCACGACAAAGTAAAGTTTCTCGGACATAATTTTTGAACTTGCTTCTAACGTAAGGCCCCTGTAAAATCAGTTCTCCCTAAAAAAGTTTCACTTAAGTTTAGAAAAACACCGAAGTAAATATTTTTATTTGAGAATGGAACGTAAAATACAATTTCCTGCCATTTTATTTTAGAAGAATGGCTTTATTTTTGCTGCAACAGGAGGAATTACAAATTTGTTTTTGTTTTAACAATATAATTAGTGAAGAGGAAGTGATTCTTGCCGATCTATCGCTGCCAGGTCTTTCCAGAGCAAACGAGATCCTTTCGATTTGAGGGGGAATTCACTATGTTCATTGGGTAGCTTCATAAACTAAGCAAACGGCTTAAACATATTAATATTTGCGTGGAAAAAAATTAACAATAATCACTTTAAATTAAAGAAAAAATTACAAAACACATTATTTATGGAAGAATTTAACACTTAGGTTAATATTATTAAAAGCAACATCACAAATTATTTTGAAATTCTTCTAAGTTAATTCTGCGAAGGCAATTAAATAATTCCAAACTCGTTCGAAAATGCTGCCAAAATAACATTCAAAAAGATAATAAAACTTGAATTTGTTTCAGAATATTTTCAACACTAGTCTGATAATGTTTTTGAAGCTTTTTAGAAATAGTATGTTCGCCTTTTCAAGCAAAATTTAGTTTTTTCCTCATAATAAAAAAGCATTCTCATCTGATTCTTTTTTCGGTAAGATTTTGTTTACTCTCGATACATATTTCTGTAATTATTTATATATGTAGAAACTTTTTTGAAATTTTGTGTCAATGGTTGGTGTGCAAAATTTGAGACGTGATTATTTCTTATTGGAATTCATTTTGAAATTAATTGTAAATGAATGATGAAGCTGTCAATATATTTATAATAAATATTTTTAACTTCAATATAGTATTCTGCTTCAAAGTAATAAAGTTTAGTGAAGGCGGAATAAAAATATTTACTTCTAAATTCATAGACGTTTGAAAAAAAAATAAAGTAATTACTTGTGGCGTGCGTTTTGATGTTTTTCCTACAAATGGAGGGGCCTACAATTGAGTTCAAGCTGCCTCCGAACAGATTTTAAGTGTTGATAAAAATACACTATAATATTAGAACAAAATTTTAATCAAGATACTATGTAAGACTGACTGAAAATATACTATATACAATTTCTTTGATTTAAGCTCCGACAATGCTATAAAATATAAGTCATTCCTGGAGTAGTGGGTATCAGTTTTTTTTAGGACAAATTATAACATGAAACCGATGTAATGAGCTTCTGTGCCACTATTCCTGCAAGAAATATTTAAGAAAATATAAACGACTTTCCAAATGCGAGTAGCTCAGGAGTATGAGATTAAATCTTAAACATTCCGTGGCTAATTACTGAATGCGTTATTTTTTCAGATTCCTTGAATTTCGCTTAAAAGATTCAATACGGTATTTATTTCAACAAAGTCATATTATAAGATAAAATATCAAGCCTACCGGGTCATACAAGCACGAAAAAGGTTACAAAAGTAAGAAAGCAAGAAGTTTAAAATGTTTTTTAATTAATTTTCTGAAATTTCAATTAATCGACAAAAGAATTGCAATTACAATGGTTTTTTCTGACTTTTAAATGTACCAAAACGATTTAACGCAATTAAGTTTTGGGAACAGTCTCCGACTGATACTCACCGCGAGTGGACGTATTTTCAGACTGTGTTTCTTTCTGTGCTTTATCAGCGCTCTGCTTCTTACTTAACACTATTCTTTTGTGTTCGTGACTTTAAATTTCAAACGATACACGTGTTTTTCTCTTTGTGAGTGCTTGCAGAAAATATTTCCCCAATGGCCCCTGGGCCACCAAATTTGGGGGACAATAGGTTCGCTACGCTTGCTGAACGTCCCCAAACCAAACGTAAAAAGACATCATATAAGCCTCTAATATTCCCTGAATTACCAAAAACTAAGCAAGAAAATCCAAAGTTCATTACAATATCAACAATTGACTCAACTAAGCCATTATCAAAGTACTCCTGTTTTGCAGTTCATAAAGCATTGGAAGCGGTAAGCAAAGAAATAGTTTCCATTTCCGAACTACGGGATGGTAATTTGTTGTTGCTCGTTAAAACCCCAACCATTGCACAAAAATTCTTAGCGACGAAGCGATTGAATGGAATATGTGAGGTAGAGGTAAAGTTTCATGATAATCTCAATTTTTCAAAAGGTACAATATATGCACCATGCCTAAACGATGTCCCTGAAAAAGAAATTCTAGAAAACTTGAAAAATCAAGGAGTGGTAGGAGTGTACAAATTTAAAAAAAATGTGAATAATACCCTACAACATTCCGGAGTACAACTCCTCACATTTGACATGTATAAATTACCCGAAAAAATAGAGGTTTCATGGCGCTCAGCCCGTGTAAAACCATATTTCCCAAATCCCATGAGATGTAAATCATGCCAACTTTTAGGGCACACCATTAAGAGGTGCAATAACAAAGCTGCTTGTGCCACTTGTAATTTCCCTCCCCACGGCTCAGAACAATGTTTACGCACTTTATGCGCAAATTGTGCCGGTGAGCACCCATCATTTTCGAACACATGTCCAAGGTACATTCAAACAAAACAAATTCTCAAAATCAAAACTGAGAACAGATGTTCGATGCGAGAAGCTATTAAATTACACAAAGCACAAGTGCCAAGTCTACCAAACATCTCTTTCTCCCAAATGGTAAAGCAAAATCATCAAAATCAACAAAAAGAAAACAAGAACTCTAACAATACCACTGCAGAAACCATTCATACACCTTCCGTACCCACAAGCTCTCCTCCCCAAGTACCTCACCCTGAAACTGCTGAGAGCATTAACACTGCTCAAACATCTCTTACTCCAAGTCCCAACGACGACTTACATCCTCCACCAACCTCCTCTTTCGATTTTCAATCAAATGCCACCCCACAAAATAACAACACTATAATTCCTAACAACCAACCTCTCTCTTATAGTGCTCTCAATTCTACCTTCCAAAGCATTCTTAGCTACGCTAACAACTACACAAATCAAACAACTAATCTCTCTCATCAATTTATAAGCGAACTACAATCTCACCACACTGCTAACGCTTCTCTCAACAAGTCACAAACCAACTCAATAACAACTCAAGAGTACAGTCTACAAGATGATGATCAAACTATGCCAACCTCAGACGACGAAAAAATGTAATCCATTTTTCTCTGTCCTTTGATTCGTATTTTTACTAAATGTTTAACATACTACAGTGGAATATAAATGGCTTCTACAACAACTACACCGAACTTGAAATTCTCATTAAAGAAATCTCCCCACACTTCATTGCTTTACAAGAAACTCACCTTGCCGTAAATAAAGTTGGCTCTGTGCCAAATAAATATGTAAGTTATTTTCTCAATTTACCACAAAATACCACAAACAAACAAGGTATCGCTGTCTTAGTAAAAAAAGACATTCCACATAAATACCTCCCAATCCATTCAAATATCGCTTCGTTAGCTATTCAGGTATCTATAGGATTTAAAGTCACGATTATTTGTCTGTATATACCTCCTCAACAAAGTTTTACGCTTGCTGAGCTTAGACATATTTTATCGTCAGTACCCAAACCCGTAATCCTAGTCGGAGATGTAAATTCGTGGTCCCCATTATGGGGCTCCACATCAACCAACCAAAGAGGCTTGGTACTGGAAGATTTAATTCTTACTGAGAACTTAACCATATTGAACGATGGTTCTCCAACGCATTTTTCGACCCATAATTCCTTCACCCACGTCGATCTATCTATCTGCTCTACCAATATTGCTCCAAAAGCAAATAGCCGAACACTCGACAGCTTATGTGGTAGTGATCATTACCCAATAGTCACAGAACTAGCCACGCCATCCTTTGAAAAGCTCTTCCCAAAACCAAAGTTTTTGACAGGAAAAGCTGACTGGCCCAAATTTACTCAAAATACAATTTTGTTCTGTGATGAACTCCCGGTATCTCAAAACATTAATAAAGAGGTCGCTAATATCACTAAAATAATAAGGTCGGCTGCACACCTTTCAATTCCGCAAACTGCTTACAGACCTTACAAAAAAATTGTCCCATACTGGACAAGCGAGCTGAACAACTTAAGAAATTTAAAACAGGATAACTGGAGGCAATACAAAAGGACTAGAACAGAAGCCAACCTGATCCTATATAAAAAAGCAAATGCCATTTTTCGTAAAAAGTCTAAAGAAGCAAAACGAATGAGCTTCGAAAAACTTACTGCAGAAATAAATCCCTCTTCTAACCCTAAAAAGGTTTGGTCGGACATTAAAATGCTCACAGGTTCATATTCCCAAAACCATATAAATTCAATTAACAGCCCTACTGGACCTGTAGCTGACCCCAAGGCGATTGCCGAACTTTTTGCCTCCACTTGGTCTAGGTATTCTAGCGACTCAAACTTTACTTCAGCTTTTATGGCAAAGAAAAATGAAACACTAAGTTGCACTTACAACCAGCCAAACTCCCCAGCTAAAATAATAGAATCAGAAATCACGTATCCAGAATTCGAAAGTACAATCTCTTCACTATCTGGAAAAACTCCAGGCCACGATAGAATTTCGTATGATATGCTAAAAAACTTACCTTGTGAGGTTAAATCAAGGCTAATCAATGTGTACAATAATATTTTAACTACCGGAATTTATCCTCAAAACTGGAAAAACGCAACAGTTGCACCCATACCAAAGTCCACTAAGCCATCATCAGAAGCCTTAGATTATAGACCGATTTCGCTTATATGCTGCATGAGCAAGTTACTCGAAAAAATTATCTCGAAGCGCATTATGTGGTATATTTCCAAACATCGTTTAATTAGTCCACATCAGCTCGCCTTTAAGGAAGGGCAGGGAACTTCCGACGCTCTCCTACTTTTTGAAAATTTCGTTTCATATGGTTTATCCTCCCGCAATCATATATCTACGCTCAGTCTGGATTTTGAAAAGGCTTTCGATCGTGTCGGAGCTCACATAGCTCTGCGACAATTAGATAAATGGAAATTCGGTAATAAAATATACCATTTTATCAAGTCATTTCTCACCAATCGAAAATTCAAAGTAAAAGTAAATAACGCGTTTTCTAATTTACACAACCAACAGAATGGAATCCCACAAGGATCCCCCCTTTCTGTTACGTTATTTACTATTGCTTTTGACGAAATTAGCCACATAATTTCCAAACATAAAAATATTTCACACATAATCTATGCGGATGACGTCCTACTCTATTCTAAAATAAGTAATTTAAATACTGTTAAAAATAAATTTCTAAACATACTAACCGACATTTCGAAATGGTCAATCTGCTCAGGAGCAAATCTTTCACTTAATAAATGTAAATATTTTCATATATGCCGTAAACAAAAATGTACCGATTTACATCTAGTTCATAATAATATCAACATTGTAAACGTTCCTAGCTTACGTTTTCTTGGAATCGTTTTTGACAAACGTTTTACATTTAAGGAACACTGTCTTAGCCTAAAAAAAAGCCTAGCTGTCAGGTTAAATATTATTAAATACTTATCTTCTAAGCATTGTCTAATTCATCCAAATACTTTAATAATTGCTGTTAAGGCTTTAATTTTGTCGAAAATTGACTATGGTTTACCAATGTACGGCCATTGTGCAAAAAGCAACATAAAAATGATTTTTTCCACGTATCATGCTGCTGTTCGAAGGAGCATTCGTGCATTTCCAACATCCCCGATTCAATGCATCTTGGCGGAGGCTGGAATGCCTACCTTACAGGAGAGAATAGAATACACTACCATGAGGCTTATGCCAAAAGTCTTCCTCTGCAGAAATAGTATACTACATGACTCTATCACAACAATGTGGAACGCTAACAAAGTACCAAATCGTAAGCCAACGCTATTTAGAGTGCTTGAGTATGCTAAAAATCTAGGAATAACCTCGCCACCCTCTTTAGTGGCTGCTGCCAATTCTCCACCTTGGCACTTATGCTACTCTTCATTTCTTCTCGGCCTTTCAAACTTTAGTAAATCAACCACAAGTCCAATAGAATACCAGCGGCTTTTTGAGGAATACAGAGCACCTTTCCGGAACGAATGGCAAATGTACTATACCGATGGATCAAAGTCTAAGCACCACACGTCATTCGCGGTCGTTCAAGCTGATGGGACAACAGTAATCGCAGGGCACCTGCCAAATTACTGTTCAGTGTATACGGCGGAGGCAGTGGCAATATACAATGCAATACTCTTGGCCACAAAATCTAACAACAAGACGATAATCTGCACAGACAGTATGTCAACGATCTCTGGAATTATGAATATGGCCAACAAGTCACCCCTAATATCTGAAATACGGACCAACCTAATAGAAAACCGCAAGAAAATCAAAATTATGTGGATTCCTGGTCACGCTGGCATTAACGGCAATGAGTTAGCGGATCATAAAGCAAAAGCCGTTGCAAACGAACCGTTATTTACTTTTATATATATGGTGAAAGGGGACATTTTCCTACTCATCGATAACTACTTCGAAGACCAGAAAACAGACTCTTGGAACAGAGTGCAACACCAATATTCGAACATTAATATAACTGGCTCAAAACCACACCTTCCGCCGATCTGCCGAACGAACGATATTATTGCCTTCACTCGACTTCGGATTGGACACACCATTGCCACGCACTCGTACCTGCTGAATGGTTCAAGCGCACCCCACTGCGTATACTGCACTTCACCATCGCTTACAGTGAAACATCTTCTAGATGAATGCACGAATTTCAGTGCTATTAGGAAAACAATATTTGGGAACCAGCCCGTTTCGGAATTGCTTAAGGAACCTTCACATGAAAACATCCACAAGGTAGCTGATTTTTTGCGCAAAACCGGCCTTAGAAAGCTAATTTAATTTTAATTTTAAGTTATCTTACATAACAATTTTTTCTTTACTAACATAGATTAATTTTAATCCATGTACTGACAGTAAAATTTACCATTTATTTTCTACTTTTGACTGGCTAATTTATTAATATTCTTAGACGATATAATTTTATTAGAGCAGTGAGCCGTAAGCCCTGGCAGCTAGTGCTTCTTTTTCTGTAAAATGATAATTGTATTATTATTTTTCATTTATAATAAATAAATAAAATAAGTTTTGGGAAACAAGCAATAAATAACAACAATAAAAATGATGAAAAACTGGGAGATGAACTTTCTTTTGCAATAAAATAAGCCAAAGAATTACGGTAAATGCAGATTCGACAAAAGGAAAAAAAATCTCTCTCAAATTCCGAAAATAACATGAGCAAACATTAAGGTACCTCGATACATACGTGTATGTATATAAGTACATATAAGAAAATACGAATATACTTGGTCGGTGGAATTTAAACCAGCGGCGTAAAATCAAGTAAGCAACGCGTGGTTTTTTATAAACACGTTTATGTACATACATATGTATATTTTTAAGGATGTGTGTAGTTGAAATACTTTTATTGCCGCCCAAAGCAACAAACCGTTGAAGCTTCTACTTACATAAGCAACAACAACAACACAAGTAGTGCCAAACGGAGAACTGCACTTTGTTGGAAATAAAATTAAATAATGTAAAAAAAAAAACAAGAAGAAGAGCAGAAAAAGAAAAGTTAAAAGCCAAACCCGACCGTCGACAGTAAGAACAGTTATTTTTGAGTATGTAACAGTGCGATCGACGACAGAGTCGATGCGACTACAACAACAACTTGTAAACAAGCAGCATCACAAAAAAGTGGTGCTTGCAACATGTGTATATATGTATATACATAAGCTTTTTTGTTTGTATATTTGAATATATGAGAAGAAAGCAGCTGCCATGAGCTAAAGTAGAATCTGAAGTGGGGGAAGGAAAAGTAGTAAAAGCAACTACAACAAGAATAATGTCGAGAGAATAATGTTCGGAACATCTTCAATGGAGGTAGAATAAGCAGCAACAGGAGAATCAACTTCAACAAGAAGAGTAACAAGCAACCGACTTGGTATGTTATATATTTGCACGGGCAATGTAAGCCATGCAACAACGTAGTTAAAGCAGCTGAGCTGAAGAAGAGGAACGGTAACGCAAGAAACCAGTTGCAACTCAAACAGGTGACTCAACCTAAGCGGGCATACCGCATAAGCAACTTACGCACACGCGTTCGCTCCAAAACGCACTTACTTATATTTAATGTGCAACGTGGCATGCCACTTTGCTTGTTCCTGCTTGATTTGGCTCAATTGTATTTGCTCGGTCAGCCAACACAGTTGCCACTAACCGATATGCAATTGTATGGGCAACAAGACTGTGGTCATTACCACATGACTGATGTGGTAGTCGGTAGCAAGCCAATAAGCAGTTATAAGTAGTAGCTATGTCACAGCGGGAAGAATAGAAGAGTAGAAACTACTATAAGTTGAAGTAAGCAATGAAGAGCGCTAAGTCAGCGTCAGTGCTGCAGCGCTTTTACTGCTGATTATGTTGTTGTTGTTTCTGTTACCGCAAACTATTCGCCTGTTTGTTGGTTTGCCAGAGCTGCTTTTATCTCCTTTTTTCTTGTAAATTTTCCTCGTCGTCTCCTTTTTGTTGCTAATATAATATATTTTTTTTCGCTTTTGTTGTTTTTCTCTCATTTTTTTTGTTTTGCTTTTATGTATTTGTTGTTGCCGCCGTGGAAAAGTGGCACAGTGAATTGGGTTGCTGGCACGCAGAAGATTATCAGTAGCAGTGTTGATGTCAATAGTTCTGAAGAAGGAGTAACAAAGCGAGAACAACAACTTACAATAAATGGAACAAAGATGGTTCAACACACCTACATAGTGTACATAGATACACTGTCACTAGGAATCATGTTTACATTCACACTTAACTACACCAAACGACAAGCATATCCATATCTTCCATAGTGCTAGCAACAGGATATAATATTTTGTTATTATAACTTGCAGGCTAAAATGGACGAGGAAATCTGCATGGAATAAGTGAAGTTGAAGAACTTCTAGAATCAACAATACATAAGACTTGGTAGAAGCAGTTGCAAAATCCCAAAGTAGAAATAATCTATATCTCCATTGTTGACTGCAACACCAGCTTGCTCACTGCTTACGCACATATGTATATGTATGTATGTACGTGTATATGGAGGATTTCTTATGTAGTTGCATGTAAGCAATCAACATTAAGCTGGCAATCTGCATTGAAATCTGAGTCACATCCTCCAAATACTCACACATAAGTGGCCTATGAGAGACCTAAGAGGCAAAGGTGGGGGTGTAATTACAGTTAAAAAGATGGCATCTTGGAATATTGATGACACACTACTGATTATGGCAGGTTCATTAAGCTAATGAAGCATGTGTTTGTGACTCTGGATGCTGCTTCTTGCTTACTACATAGAAAAAAGCAAATCGTTTGTTGTTATTGCATATTGTGCAGCAAATTTAACTCCGCTCAAGGTTTTCTAAATTGGGAACAAATTTACCATCACTTCGCAAAATTCCACAAATATCTTTGCTTCGTGCTCTTAAGCCTGCGGCAGCGACATACAAACTCATAACCATTTCCTAAATTGTGCATATATTATCGATCTGTAACAATTTGGTGTAATTTATTTATTTTTCTGCATTTTTATTTACTCGTGTTGAGCTCAGTAGGTCGCCAGACATGCAGACATGTATAATATATGTATATGCATGTGCAATATGACAGCTTTTTTCCTCAATTTGCTTCGGTTATTTTCATTAACACCTTCCGGCGTTGCATTTCAATTACCCCACTTTAACTTTTACTCTAGTTTTTCTATTCAAGTTTTCTACAACTGAGCGCACCATGAATCTTAGCAAAATATTACTACTACTTCGGGTGCGTGTTTTCGTGGGCATAATTTGCTGTGAAATTTCAAATATTTATTAGCCATTAAAATGTAAGCGCAAAAAAGGATTTTCATACATACATACGTGTATTAATAGGTATCTGTTGTCTGCTGCCGGTGTTATACATTTGCAATTCGTTCGAGTTTTCTTATTTTATGCTCTATGGGAAATTGAAACTGAACCAATTGGCGAGCCGACAGGCGTGAGTGGACATATTCACCACACATACAAACTAAAGTAATACTACAGGTGCAAACTTTATGTATGTATAGGCGGACGGAAGGCCAGCAGACAATTCTAATGTTTTTAAGAGCCAGATATGCTGCACGTTCACTGCTTCATTCACGGCCCGCGTCTTTGAGTTAGTTAACTGGCAAGCAAGTTATTTAGTTGGAAGTTTAGTTACAATAGTAAGTCGACTAGTTAGCAGACCGGAAACGTAGTAAAATCAACACGATTTCAAGCATTTTTACTTTATGGCTGGGTTGTGTTGACCGGACTTTAACTGTACCGACACCTCAGATACTTTCAGGGTTTATTCACTAATGAATTTATTGTAGGATTTTCCGATATTTTTTTGCTGTTAAATGCTGAAATAGGTATAACTAATGAAGCAGTAAACTTAAAGCTTATATTGCAATGAGCTCTTTGAGAGAAATACTACGTATGGGGAAATTATTTGTTGTTAATTTTGGAGAAATTATAACCTGCTAGAAAGAGTTCACATATTAAGAAGACAATTTAAGTTAAGCGCCTCAATATAAATGTCTGGAATAAGATAAGATAATAGGAATGTTTACATTTACGACATAAATTGATTCAAAATAATTTTTTTTTTTTCAATAAAATTAAGCTATGTATATATGTATATTGTATTATATTTAGAGAGAACTGTGCAAGTGTTTTTTATTCTATGAGAACAAAAAATTATTCGATCTCATTTCTTGAACTTCAAGTTTCACTCCTTTAATTCTAATTCAACACAGATTCTTGAAAACCGCATAAACTTTTCTCTCTAAAAAGGATTATTTATTTGTATATTTATTTATATACTTTTAATAATTGTACGTCAAACTGTGCCTTTAAAATATTAGTAGCTCTTTTCTTTTGATTATTGTTTCTGCGAATTTTCCACTGAAAAATTCAACTTAATTTGTCACGAAAATTTTTCAATTCAATTTTCTAAAAAAAAACACAAATTCACAAAATTTAAAGTCAAAAGCAAGCACATCATCTAACAACTTTCATTTGAGTATATTCACATTTCATCTTATGTACGAGTATATGTCTATGCATAATTGGTAATTTCCACAGAACACTCCAAAACAATGGCTGAAGAAGTCTTTATCTCATTTGACACAATCTACATTTGCATTACATGTGACCGAATCTCTACAGGGCAAACAAATATGAAGTAGCCGTCGGACGGTTGGCACACTTTCCACTGTCCATTGGGTGCGCAAAAATAAAAAAAAAACACCTAGGTACACACTTAAAAAATAAAAGTTTGCGAACATTAGAAGCACAACATGTTGGTAACATAAACTGAAAAGTAAACAACCGAATAAATAAGCGACAGAACGAATAAACAGGAATTTTTCCCCCGCCAAAAAAAGCCAATTTTGTACATTTGACTATGCAAATAAAACACTTCAGACAGAAACTTCAAGCAAACAACAAAAGTGTGAGTTGAAGCAAAAACAAAAAAAAAAGAAGTGACGCTTTTTTATCTCGCATTCATTGCATGCGCATAAATTTTTTACCAAACAGGCGCTTTTATAAACTTGTCATAAGCCACAATTGCCCGAAGAAGTTGCAGAAAGAACGTACAGAAGTATTGGAAGTAAGCAAACAACAACAACAACAACATTAAGTAACTATATAATTGGCACTTTGTAACCGCTCAGGCGATTTTGGGCCGAACTCTTCCTCTAATTTGTGGTTTTGCGTCTTGATGTTTTTCTAACAAACAAACGGCTGATGGTTTTTATGAGGAGATTGGATGTTGGTCGAACCAGGTCTCGAACCCTGCCCTTGCGAATGGCAGTGGGCAATGCCAACCACTCGGCTATCGCGGTTGTTAGAAAAGGACTATGTTGTCTTAAATTGGCAATGAATATGCATGAAGTGAAATGACCAAAATGTATGAGTAGCAAGAAAGCAGCAGCAATGTGGCATGCAACATGCGGTGGTGGACAAATATCCAGCGGCAGCTACGACGACAAAAGGCAACCGAGCAATATGACAGTTTGCTTTAGACGATGACAATGACTGCACTCTGCAAGAAGGCAGAAGCTTGACCAAAAAAATTACAAACAAACAAACAAGTCTCAGGAAAAGTTGAGACACACCAAAAGAAGATTAAAAATACAACACCGGCAATGACTAACAAACGAAGCTTGTCATAGTTTTTTTTAAACGACGCAAAGCTTATGACCGCTGAAGAATCGGAAAACATTCAGACAATGTCATTTCATTGAGACCTCTTTAATAAGAATAAATATGTTTAAAATTTCTTTTGCAGCAACTTCATCACTGTAGAGGAGGTTCTTGACCAAATTTAAGCTGGCACACTGCAACTTTATACAGATGTATATACAGATTTATGTGCACATTTACATGCTTTTTTGTTCCGTGTTTTGATCATAATTGAGCAAACCGAAAATATGTTTCCTTTATTTGACTTTTACATTTCATTGGCAGCAATCTCTTTAATTTTTTTTATTTGACTCCAAACATATCTTTACTCTTCTTTTTCTTGTTTTTCGGTGGTTTTGGTCGTCAACATGTTTTATGATGCTGACTGGCAGACGACTTGGCTTTGAAATTTGCGGTTTGCTTAAATGACTTGTTCTTTTGCTTGTCTGCCGCTGATTTCAGGTCACGTTCAGGTGAAGTTGGTGAGTTTTTTACATTCCTCTCTGAGTTGAAAACTGCACATACATACTCATTCGCTGTCCTCGCAGCATACTTGCAGTTTACAAGTTCTTTGAATTATTTTCTTTCGATTCTGCCAATTCGAAAAGTGGTAAGTAGCAGACGGGGAAGCCAGAAAAGCAATGATGTTTTGCAGTTTGCTCTTTTCGACTCATTTCATTTCAACATCACTTGCATGGGAAAATATGACTTTCTTCTGGGTTAGCGCATTTTCATTTTTGGTATCAAGAGGCCTAAGTTTTTCATTTATTTTTTGGCTTTCTTTGTGTTGCATTTCACTATTTATAATGAAGAATTTAGTAGAAAGTGTAATGGAATCTGCGAAGGTATTGGTCGTATAAATCGTATATTCCTATTTTGGTGGAACAATGCATCAAGGGTACCAATGCCAGGGGAAAGAAGAAAGTGCAAGAATGTGAATGATGATTTGACAAGCTTTTTTTAAAAATATGGTAAAAATTATGCTTCCCATAGCCTTATATTACTACTAAGAACGAAATATATTACAAATTTCTTTTATTTGGACAAATATTAAAGAAAAAGAAATTATCCTTCGCTTTGTATAAATATTTCATTAATAGTTTCTACTACGAGAGGTTCTTTAAGCACCAGCACTCACGCGCTCCAACTAATTTAAAAGACAGTTAGCTATACTACCGGTTACAAAACCCACAACGATTCTAAACACTCCTTAAACTCTGCCTTCCTCTGTACTGTTTCCTATATTTAATCACTCATATTTCTTTTGCGGTCATCTTCTCACGTGTTATCTTAATCAGGCTCAAATTTAAACACTCAAACCAATTACCAGTAAATTGTAAAAGTTCTAACACCCTCCTAAGTGACATATAAAATGGGAAATGATAACATAATTACCAAAATAAAATACGATTAAAAAAAAAAAAACAATCAAAACAAAACGCTTTGGCCACCAAAGTACTAAACAGAAATGAAAAATACACACTTGCCATACAATCTGACAAAGAAATTGTTGTGCCTCAGAAACAATTTGAAACCAGAGACTCTAGTACCGCAGCATATCACTCTACACTTGAGCTGATGGCTGACAGAATAACAACGTCAAAACACTCAACCCAAACATATGTATGTATTTACATTATGAAGACGAATACTCATGATTCATCCACACATGCTTCTTATACGAAGTACCAATGAAGAAGCTATAGGACCACAGGCAAAAAATATTCCGACTTTTCCTCTTATCTTCATCTCCCACCCACAAGAGAGCATATGATGCACTCCTACTAAAAGCAATAGCGGCGAGACACTTCAGTCTTGCATATAAACGGTGACTGCCACATGAGCCCACGTTTTCATTTAATCATAATTTTCTTCATTTGACGATCATTTTGGTACTTCCGTGGGAGACACAGGTTGTTGTAGAAAACTAAAACTAAATTAGCAAGACCATAGAAAAAATTCGGGGCTTCAAAGCTTTTTCAAGATTTACAAAACAAAAGTAAATAGATTAGAAATTTAAACCAACAGAACAGACACATTTGAAGGATTTTTGACATTTGCCCTTGAAATCACGCAAATTAATACAAAATTTCACAAAAAAAAAACTTCATTATAATTGTACGCATATATACAACTGCGAAAAATTTTTTCACATATTTAAATATTGTTACAATGCAAAATCAAAGCATTTGGTAGAACTGGACCAAATATGTCAGTTCAGTGTAAGAGCTTCAAAAGTCTAATGCAACCTTTCTTCGTGGCGTCACACAAATGCTATTGTAGAATGTTGATATTTATTTATGCCTGTGTAACAAAAAAAAATAATTTTTATCTTCGAAAATCAGTGTAACGAATAGTCATGGTGCCTCTGAGTCATCGAGGCAGCGAGGCAACTTAAGTATTTAATAACATATCAAGTGCTCAGCGAACATAACGAAAATGGTATAAATTACAGTAAAAGCGAAAGCACTGCTTGAAGTTAGATGAGCAGCGAGAGTGTCTTTTGCTTGACAGAAAGTTTGTTGCTTATTTTTGAATGAGAAAAGACAACTGTGAGTTTATCGTTTCTTTCCCTTCAAGTACTTCGTGTGCTCAGTATGACATCACAGATATTTACTCCAGTTTTGTAGCCCATGGCAGTGAGAAGAATAGTTTTCAGTGCTCAACAAAAATCATGCTGTCCGTTGACACGAGTATCGGACTAACCTATCTTTTACAGTATGCTAGTAGGTATGAAGCATTAACTTAATAGTTGCAGCGATACTTTCGTACACATTTGCTTACGTTCAAAGGGTCGTGAGCTCATTATATTCATTAAAACAGTGTGTGAAGCCTGTGGGCTCAAGAAGCATCAGTGCTGACTTTGCTTTATTTATTTCTCGTTTTGAACCAAACTATTTGAAAGTGAAATTTTGACCCTTGATTTCGTTGATACCAACACTGTTGAGCTTTTGGTTTATTTTGCTAAAAAAAGATTCACATTTACATTGCTGTACAACATCTAAAGCAACGGCATACTTACTTCTTACCATCTTCAACACTTTCAGTTTTAGATATGTACATTTTTTTGACCAGTGAAATCGAAACCGTATCATTACTAGGCAATTACGTCTATTACAAATTTTTATTGCTTACCTGCAATGAGAAAAGAGAGAAAGTAATTCTTAGTGAGGTTTTATATATAAATACACTGTACAATGAGAAAATAATCATATAATGGAATATATGTAGTGAAGTTATATACATACACATATATTTAAGGTATTTTTTAGGTCAAATTGGGGTCCCCTGTCGCAAAATCATGAACGTATCTTAAAGCGAAGAAAAATATTGCAAACCATAAAAGTAGGTCAGCATTTATTGTTTTTTATACATAACGATAATTGTATGGATTTAATTAATTTTTAATTTATTAATCTTCATTAAACAAATTTAATTAGAAAATCTTACATATTATATTATTATATATTATTTTTATTCGAAATTTCAGAGAAACCAAATAGTTATATAATTTTTACTAAATTTTCTGAACATTAATTCTCTTATCAATCTTGATTACCAATGTCACTAAAGACATAAAAAACCATAACAATTTTCATAACAAAGTAATCTGATATGTTTATAATTACCGATATATGTCATAACAAATGACAAGCAAATACATAATTCATTATGTTAGGCTTATCAAGATGAACATATCCCAGAGACTGAAGACAGATATTAACACAATAGTGCGGAGTTGTGTGTGGAAATGTAGAATTTCATTCATAAAAGAGACAAACAAACTGGTAATAAAGCTGCAGAAAGGAAAAGAAGTTTGTTCATAAATGCCAAAGAGAGTAAATAAAGGAAAGAGGCTTGGCTTTCATTAGTAAATGAAGTTAGTTAATTACTGAGGTGGAAATTAATCAGTTATCAAAAAGTTAAAAAATTTTGTATTTATAGAAATGACAAAAATTAGAAAAATTCACTAATAAATAAAATATGTTTCATATTCAAGGATTTATTTTGATTAAAATCATTTTCAAGTAGTTCAGAAAACTAATGAACTTAATTTTTTGTTATTTTGAATAACAGAGTTTCTGGTTTAAGATAGGTTTATAAATATTCTCTGTATTACAAATGTAGGTATGAAAAGACCTAAACTAATATTTGATATCTATCGAACAACTTAATGCATGTAATTCTAACTGGGAGCTGAAAGTTCTGTTAAAATATTCTCCCCCGGCAGCAAGTTTTATCAGAATTAGAAAAACTGCAATTTGTACATTCACGCACTGTCATGCTGTCTACCAAATTTCGCGCTCTTAGATACCTTTCGACAAATTTATGACTCAAAAACTCAAGTCTGAAAAATCGGTCGTATATATGTATAGCGGTCCGATCTGTCCAGCTAAGAAGAATTATCGTTTAATGGTACCAGTACATCTGTAACAAGGATATGTATAAAAAAATTAGTTTCAAATCAGAAACCAATTTGTTTGAACTGGATAGCTGTTTGGATCAAAAGTAGGAGAAGATCTCAGTAAAATTTCTGGTATGCACTAAAATAGATAATATCTAAACCATTCCAGTATCTTTTTCTTTACAATCAATTCAGATCTGATCTGTTTTGCATTATTTAACGCGTAACAATCAGTTCAAAGCCTGAAATTTTCAAACCTTTTTCCTAAGCTTAAAAAAGAGTAGGTAGTTATTGTTGGACAGCAAGTTTTTATCTGGAATAAAATAGAAAAACTGCAATTTGTGCGTTCACGCACTGTCATCCTGCCTGCCAGCAACAACCCGCCTTTTCAATGTAAACATCTCATTAGATATGGAATAATTGATAATTATTGCATGTGGCATGTCAACTGTCACCAACATCGGTAACTGCAAAAATTCTAAAATAAATGATAAAATAGCAAAAAGATAAAAAAAACAACTGTCAATGGGCTTTAATTATATTCAGCAGTCAATGGAGTAACATGCAACAAACGCTGACTCGTAAGAAAAACAAAATTTTTTTAGGAATTATGTTGCTCAAAACAAACGCGTGTGTATGAAGCAAAAATTACAATAATAACAACAACTACAAGCGCAACTCAAATTTACTCAAAACAGTGGTGGCATGCCACTTGTTACACATTTCTCCAGATTTTCCTCCTATCTGTATGTTTTTTTCATTTGTTTCTTTTGCTGGTATGTCGCACGAGCACGTTACAGATTCTGAGGGTCGCACCGACCGTATTCCGCCATCGCAACCTGCCTGCCAAAGCAACTGTTCGCCCCAGTCAGAAATGTATGTCTGTGTCAACGTTGGGGCTAAATATTGTGGACAGTTAGTTTTCATGGCGCGCACAATTTACCGTTCTTTAGCGACGGCAAAAACCACAACAACAACAACAATAATAAAACAACAATAGTGAAATTTCTCTACGAACAACAACAATAAAATTATTGCACAAGAGAAACAAAAAGAATTAGTCAGAGAAAAATGCTGCTACAGCTGTAAAACGCATAATTTGCGTTGAATAATGAATTTATTGTGGCATTTCTTACTTTTTTTGCCACTTAATTTTTACTGTAATTTTCAAGTAATATATGTATGTATAATATCTAGCATATAGGTCTGGACCCGCTACCCAAAGCCATTCCACTATTTTTTTGCATCTAAATTTATTTGCCACCGCAAATGTGGCATCCAGCTACTGTACTTGCCACCAAGCCCTCTTGGTTACCTTAAACAAATATAAATATTTTTTTTCCAGCACAATTCGTGACGCATGTCAACGCACGTGCAACGTCATATACATATGTGTGGCCAATCACCACCGCCTCAACGACTACAACCGCCAGGGGCAATCAACAAGTGTAAATTATGCTTTCGAGTCGACAACAAATGCCAAAACACTGAGAGAAGCCAAAGTCGATAGTAAAATTTATGACTTTTAGACGCGGGACATTTGAATTTAAGGTAAACATTGTGTGGCATGCAGCACTGTGCATAACTTTGTTTGTCATCATATTTAGTTTCATTTTTAGTTTTACTTTTATTTTTTTTCGTTGCACGAAAGCGCAAAATATGTGCTTATGTGTCGTCTACGCCCTGTTCGTATGTACATATGTATGTATGTCTCGCTTTGTTTAATATTTGCACGCTTTTGCTATTTGTGGCATGTGGAATGTCGTCACATAGTCTGCGGGTGTCATCATAAAAAGGCGGATTGCTTGTCGGAAACATGTAACTGTACATGCGTAATATCAAACTCATTAGAACAACAAACCGATAGGAATAGGTATTTGGGAAATGACGGCAGCAGTACTTAAACTTTTTTATAAAGTTTATCTATATTTTTTTTTAATAATTAATCGAAAACAAAACATTTAACGACGAGTATAAATATTAATCTTATTATCTTATACATTTAAAATAAATTTGAAGAATTTGAAAAAAAAATTATGTCTAATTTTAATTAATTTTATTAATTTTACCAAAAATATTTTTTTTCTGTTTCATTACAGGTAAGCCCAAAGATAGAAATTACGAAAAGAGACTTGAGCTATTCTTGTTTAAAAATGCTGTTAAATACATACATACGTATATGTATGGTGTAGGTAAAAGTCCGGTGTAATTTCTTATATGTATATGTACACGTATTTACCTATTCTTCACCTACTTCAAAACTTCTAACTTAGTACATAAATCCCGGCTTCTTATTTACGTCACCTTACTATATTCATTTTAAATCCAAATATTCATATAGATACATACATATATATAAAAGTACTTCAGTGAGGAATGTCACCTGACCGCACACATAGCTTAAACGCACTTAAAAGGCGTTAAACGAGCTGTAAATGTACATATGTCAAAGAACCATAGACACCTTGCAGAAATAGACAACTGCTCAGGCAAGTAGAAGTATAAATATTTTATATACGTATGCAAGTTAATACGTGTAAATCTCTACGCAATGTCACCTCGAACGAGGTAAAATAAAATCCTAGCAGCAGTGACCAAGACCTCGGTAAGCTGTTGAAATAAAAAGAATAATAAAAAGGTAAATAGATAAAAAAAAAAATTTAATATAATAAAGCAAAGAAATTCTATTAGCTCTGGAGATTTGGCGCATGCGTGCTCGTAGTCACTTCAGCTGCTGCGTGACCATAGGTGATGACCTCAAAAGTCAGTGTGTCACGCCAATGTGTCATATCTGACGTACGAGTATATGCCGTCAGACCGGCTACTCTGCGCCAGTTATTCGCACCGATGGGTGAAGTATTGTTCATTTAAAGTAACATTTCTGCGCTTTATTTATCCAGACGAAGTAAAAATCAGTGCCAGTTTTCTTAAGACTGTATCGATTCACCTTTTTATACTTGTCCAATGTTGCAACTTGCTTTGCTATTTTTCTCTTATTTTTTCAACACTTATTATTGACATAAAATTATTACACTTTGTTATCAGACTTATGATATAGAGATAATTTATTCTACTATCATCGTCATTTTCCACATCTGATGTATGGACAGATTCTTTTATTTAAGTTTTACATTGCTTGAGCGATTTTTTCTCAATTTTATATAAAAAAATACTTTCAAGGAAATTGTTGTATTTTAAAAAAATTGTATTTACTGTTTTCCCAAGTGTGACAAAAAGCTGAATGATGTTGAATAAAAATGTATCCAAAATTGCGCAAGGACTTATAGTTATTCTCAATGAGAAAATTACGAATTACGTATCAGGAAATATGTACTTCCATATCCATTAATTCGTGTATCCCAATATAATTTTCAATTCCATACACCCTCCTCACATACTCGTACGTAATTATTAGCCATTGATATTGCTGCATACCTGCTAACCACAGACAGAAGCAACAAGAATAAGTAAAGATACATCAGAGAGACGCCAAGTAGTAAGTATGTGGCTGCATGCCTGTCTAAAGCGAACTTCTTCACTTCCTTAAAATCCAAACAAATGAAAGCTGTCAATTTGCGAACCACAACAAGACCTGCCAAAGCTGAGGAGAAACGCCCAATATGGCGTAACAATCAGATAATTGACCAAATGGGCGGAAGAACTGCAAGGCAGGTTAAAAATAGGTTGGTAGCAAAGATAATACTATTAGATGGGGTTATGAATTTTATGAGGCAGTATTAAATATTAGTTGGCAGCAGCAACAATGACTGCCGCATAAAGCTTTTTTTCTATTGAAATTGTTACTACCGTCAATTAATTTATCAACTCAAGTCACCGTGAAATATTTGCAAAAGAATATTGTTGTAAACTCCATCAAAGGAAAAATGCTTAGAAATATTTTCCTGCGCTGCGAAATCAGAAAAGAAATCAACAACGTAATACCAAGATAGACATGTGTATTTCCATTTCTCTTATTTTTTATCTTTTTAATTTTTAGAATTTTCTTGCAACATACAAATGGATCAAGTACATAATTAAGTCATAAAATAGGGTTAAATTAGTGTAATTGAAGTTCGTTTGTTGTTGGTTCAACGTAGAGCAGAGTCTAGCAGCTCTTTTATAAAGTACTATGTGTGTTTGTATGCCTCAATGTTTGCTTTAGTCATACTATCCACTTCAACCACTTCATGCACTTGAGGCACTTCTTCATATGTGGCCAGACAGCCAAGCAACCAGCCGTGCAAATAATGAAACTAAATTGCGGGCCACATGATGTGATATGTTGCACGGCTGGTGGTGTTTGCGTTGAGTGGATGTTGCACGCGGATAAGCGGTGATCGCTAGAATAGTTCTTTTACTTTTTCTACTATAATTTGAAGTTAGGCAAATACACAAGATGGAAGAAAGAAAGCAGTAATTTTGATACTGACTGACTGAGATAGAATAAGACTGAGTGAGTGACTAACTGACCAGCTGTAACATACGCTCAAGCTAAAATAAGACATACAGCCACGCTTACGAGTATATGTTTATACCATGCCACAGATTTACAAAAGGAAAAGCCCAAATAATAATAAAAATATAAGAAAAATTGGCTCTAATGAAAAAAATAAAAATTTTCAAAGAAAGAAAATCTTCGGTAAATCGTTTAAAAAAATGAAGCCGGAATAACTAAAAAAAAATATTTAAAAATAATCTCCAGGAACTCTTATTAGTTTGTGAAAAGTAAACAAGGCAGCCTGCGTTGCGTCTGCAAATAGCTGCAAGCAAACACACCTACATAAATACATAGTTCACTGTGTTTACTTTTTTGAATTTTTTCTTCTTTACGTCGCTGCAGCATACCAGTGCCACAAACTTTTATGCCGAATAATAAAAGTAGTAAATTTTGAAAGTAAAAAGGCCATTGCTCTGCTTCTTTCACTTGTTCTATTACGTTATGCGCTCTTGTGTAAGCCTCTGGCTGAGCAACAGGTGAGTTGCACAATTTTTGACGCAACAAAAGGAAGAATGAAATCTGCTTTAAAGCACAGCTGCACGTCGAAAGTTAAATCGGTATTAAAAGAAAGTAAATTATACAGTGATTTTTTTTTTTTGGAAAAATTTGTATTTTTTATTAGCCATCTAGATCCTGTATATACGAAAAAAATTAAAATTGTTTAAAAATCGAACACAATGATTGATATTTTTCAATGAAATAATGTTTGGAATTATATATGTACGTTTTTTTGTGGTGCAAATTGCATTGTTTTAAGATTTCTTATATATTTCTGTGTTTTTTTTTTTAATACTAATATAATATTCTAAATTTTTTATGTTTTCTACTTTAAAAAAAAACTTAGTTATCTTAATTTCTTATCCATGAATGGAGCTACAGCCTACGTTGCAAGGTTCGCTGCCTGCCGTCAACTAACTCAAAATGATTACTGCCTCAACAGTTCACTATCTGCTTCAGTGATTTTTGAACTGCTTAAAACTAATAGAGTGCAGTAATGCAGTTGCAAGGCACTACAATGTTTTTTTCACTTGCTTTGCGTAATTTTCATTTTTCTCTAATACATTACCTACAAATGGTCCTCAGGCGAGACTAAATATTTGTTAGAAATATAAAGAAAAAAGGAAAAGGCAGAGAAATAGGCAAAAATGTAAATAATTTAGGAAAATACCACAACAATAGCAGCTGTAAGTGCAATATGTGTAGCATGCCACTAACATAGGTAACATAGTTATATGCTTGTTTGTGTGTATATTTTTACGATTAAGTTTTTATGCATTTGGAGTAGTTCCGCGAATTATGCTAATACCACAAATACATATTTAAGTTTACTTTTCTTTGAGAGATATAAGAGATAATATTTTAAATATACTTAAATTGTGCTGTTATATCAGCTGCACTGGCTAGTGTATATAAGAGAAAAATATATATCGACAAAAAATATGCCAAGATGTAACTAATTTCATATAAAATGAAGCAACTAACAAAAACCAGAAAATTTATAAAGTTGTATGGCTTTAAAATGTCCAAAGCTGGTCCAAAATCAGCTAGTATGAAACTAGTAGTAAAATGATGTAAAAATAATTCAAAGTTCTGGTATAAAACGAATAATGTAAATTAATAGAAAAAAATTCCGACGGAGTCACTTTTATAGAACAAAATAATCCCCTAATATCAATTTCAACATTACTCCAGAAAGTTTATTTATTTAAAAGGTTCTCGCACACTTAATAAAAACTCGGAACACAATAAGTGGCCTTAGGTGTATTATTCTGCAAATATTTACCCAAGCACTATGAGTATGGTAATTATGTACCTCTGCTTTGCACTAAACTACTCATTATTGCTATCAACATATTCATCATTGGCGCTGGCAACCTTTTCTGTACATCCATGGATGGATTGTTTATGTATGTTTTTTTTAATTTTTTTTTGTTGTGTCTATAGCTCTTTACTACTTCATCACAGTAACCTATCGCACTATATTGTGTGTTGAAATGTTCTCAAAAAGCCGCTGGGTGCAATTATATAATTTCTAATATGGCATCATTATCAGTTTGGCCCACAGCTCATACCAGAGTCACTAAATGAGTTGGATTTAAGCCTTCATAAAAGTATAGCTATGTCGAGTGTTTCATTAAGACATTTTGGCAAAAAGAAAACTGACTGCAGATGTAAAAGCAGGAATAATTTTTTTTTTTAAATAAAGTTTTTTGAAGATCAATATAAAGTAAAAAATTGCCATAAAATTAAAGAATATTTATAATTTTATTTCTTGCCTTGGTCTCGGACTAACAATAAATCCGTGATTTCCTGATTTATTGTAAACTAGTTATCTTTTGAGTGATTAACAAGGAACATGACTATTTAAATTTGTTTTTGAATTTAGAATTTTTTCACTTTGTTCACGTTATAATCGAAATAGAGTAAAGAAATTATCACAGCTGCATTGAAACAAATTTAATCACTTATTATGACCCTGCGTATTTATATATTTGCCTCTATTAGTTGCTACAAAGGGCATAGCCTGATAAATACGGGAAATTTGCCCCCACGGCTTTTTCGACCTACACTTGGGGGATCGATTTGGCATCGAATAAAAATAATTCACACCAATTTTTAGCCCTTTAACTCGAACGGTGTTCGAGATTTTCAAAAAACCCTGTTTTTTCGATTTTAATTTTATTTTCTTACTGAAATTCGGAGTTAATCGATGGTGATTTTTTTTCTTATTCTTAGGAGTATAAAACATAAAAAAATCGTATGATCGTGATTTTTTAACGAAATGTCGATTTTTTAACGATGGAAAGAAATTTTTTTTTTTTTTTTTTTTTTTTAGGGTTTTTGAAATATGTTAATCACCAAAATTTGTCAGAACATGTATTTTGTACCCCTCTACACTCACGAATTTTTTCAGATTTTTTGAAGTGATGGAACACTGTCAAAAAAATTAAAAACTCATTTTTTTTTTTTTTTTTTTTTTTATTTTTTTTTTTTTTTAGCATCAAGTTGGCGCTAATTTTAAAATACATAGTCGCTTTAGAGCACAGAAAAATTTTCTACGTACGTTTTCAAGCAAAAAAAAAAAAAATAAAAGTGTGTTAAAACGCAGAATTTCGGGAAAAAATGAGTTTTTAATTTTTTTGACAGTGTTCCACCACTTCAAAAAATCTGAAAAAATTCGTGAGTGTAGAGGGGTACAAAATACATGTTCTGACAAATTTTGGTGATTGACATATTTCAAAAACCCTAAAAAAAAAAAAAAAAAAAAAAAATTTTCTTTCCATCGTTAAAAAATCGACATTTCGTTAAAAAATCACGATCATACGATTTTTTTATGTTTTATACTCCTAAGAATAAGAAAAAAAATCACCATCGATTAACTCCGAATTTCAGTAAGAAAATAAAATTAAAATCGAAAAAACAGGGTTTTTTGAAAATCTCGAACACAGTTCGAGTTAAAGGGCTAAAAATTGGTGTGAATTATTTTTATTCGATGCCAAATCGATCCCCCAAGTGTAGGTCGAAAAAGCCGTGGGGGCAAATTTCCCGTATTTATCCGGCTATGCCCTTTGCGTAGGCTTTCAAACAGCTAAATAAAAAATAAATAAAAATTATAAATAAACTGAGAGATCACCTCACCGACAATAACTGTTTGTAAACTCATCAGAAAGAAGAGAAGAATTAAAATTAACGTTGTTTTAATATTACTTTACGGATAAGTCCGCTGATGGATGAATGAATGAATGAGTGAAAATGTCATAAGCTTAAGTGGAACGCCAATAAGTCAAAAGCCGGGCAGTGGTCGGTCTGACGGGTAAGCTAATTGCTCAGCATAAACCGGTATCTTTACACACACATTTATACTTGTAAACACAATTTTATGTCTCTATTTCTGCTGGAACAAATAAAATTTTGTTTGAATGCTGCAGGAATTGTTGCCACAGTAATTGATGTTTACTAATGTTCGTCAACAAGTGGTTGCGGCACAAATAATATCTCAACTCTGATAGCCGGCAGTTGGCGCGGAGTAACAGTTCGCATCAAGTTACTTGCCAGTAGTCATCACTCAGCCAAGCCGCAATGTGGTTAATGCTCAAGCAAATTCAGCTTTCTTTGATTTTTCTTTTCTCTTTAATAGTTTGTTGGTTTCTAAGTGAATTTGGCACGCGATCGAGAGATTAGTGAAGAAAATTTTTTTGCGAAAATTATGATGACACCATTTACAGCAACTAGAAAAGCCAGAAGTTCTTTGGATAAACAATTTGAAGGATATATACATATATACATATACCTCTAAGAAAACTCTTTGATTGCAAGAAAAAATTCCATAAGCGTACTTTCTTCGTTCCTCATTTAAAAGGAAAATTGTCCCGAGGAATAGAAACGAAAAACTAAAATTCTTAGATCAGAAAATATGGTATTTGAGCTTTGAATATTTTGTATACTTATCCCTTTTGTATTCAGCTTCTAGTGAAATAATTTTAAAAATTGCTGCTCAGGTTTGTGATTTTACTATGTATTAGGTCTGGTGAAAAGTAAATTGTAATAGGTGAATTTAGTTATCTATATCACGCGTTATACAAGTGCGTTTTAATTACGCCAGATGACGTTCTAAAAATTATATTTTTCACTAAAAAAAGATTTTTGAGAAAAATGCTGATCACAGCAACGTCAAACTGAAACGGTTTGCCGGCCAAAAAGGTTTTGTTGTGTGTATTGTGGTATTCACAATGAATTATGCACTAAAAGCCACTCCCCTACGCTCTAACTCTTAGTTCGGACTGGTTCTAGCAGCCATTTGACCGTCTGAAGGAAGCAATCGTTCAGCGGAAAGCTTACATCAACAGGAGTGGAATCGTGTTTCATGTGGCCAACGCTAGACCACATATGTACATCCACTTATGCATCCACTTTATAGTCCGGAAGTCGTAACAAGTGATCCCCATCATATTTTTCATATGGTGAATGATTTGGCTGGTGAAGAATTGACCTCAGGAGAAGCTTATGAAAATGTATTTTCCCAATTTTTTGCCAATTAGGACAGAAAAGGATGGAAAAACTAGATCTTCTTTTGTTATGATTTTTTTTTTTTTTTTTTAATTTCACATAAACTCTTCTTCATTGTTCTCATGCTCATGCTCATACTCGCTAACCACATCCACTTTGCTCACATATTGTATTTACTCTTCTTTTAACGCCTTGGGCGTAACTGCGCAATGAAATTAACATCCTCAATCCAAAAAATAGAGAAACTCCTCAAAAATTCCCAATTGCCAATTGAAGTCTTATTAACTTTCTCTTATAGAGAGCTTAACACTAATTTCGTAGGTATTTCAATAATTTTTGGCGATTGAATGCAATATGCAGCAAAAAAGATAATAAAGAGTGAACTCAAGAGCTGACCTCAGTTGATGATTGCGACGAGTATAACTGTGTGAGGTGACTCTATTGAGTTGAACTGAATGATTTTCATTTATAATATATTTCCAACGCCGAGGCAGCTTCTAGCATTTCATATGTGCAACATTGTTGATCTTGAAACAAAAAGCAAGAAGTGGCTGAGCGGCTGAGCGGCGCCGCGCAGCTTCAGTAACTTAAACCATCGACAAGTTAGCCTTTAGTCGGGCTACGTGTGATTTTGATTATATTTTTTTCAGACTTTTTTTCGCAAAGGTTTGTTGGCGGAAAACCAATTTATTTAAAAGCTATCATCAGCAGTCGTCTTCAAAGCCGCCACAGCCATTACGTCGAGTTAACGGTTATCGTTATTTGCTACGGCCACAAATGATAATATTGCAGACACAATGCAGAATTTGGCAACTTTTGTTTTCAACCAAGCAAATGAAGCGCCGAAGGAGCGATGGGAAATTCATTGTTGAATTCGAATTTTAAAATAATTGCACTGATTGTTATTGCAGAGGTAAAAGTGAAGAAGAAGACCCGTTTCCTTTGGTTAGTTGAGGTAGCGGGTGTGGCTCTTGCTGCTGCTGTTGCAGATGCATATAACGGTGCATCAATTTTGCAAATTCTCTTTTCCATCTCTACGTTGTATTACTTTACAGTTATGTTTGGGGCGTTATATGTATGCTTAAGGTGGTGGCTTATGACATTTCACTTCTGCGCAATTCAATTTCCGCTTTTTGGTAGAGGCGCCCTTGTTAAAACATCGAAAATTAGAAATATTGCTATGAGCTTTGAAAGACTTCAGCGGCAAACTCTTTACGGATATTCAATAAATAATGATCCACATTGTGTCACACTTGGTACAATTGTCTGCTTTTGTTACAGTTACTTTTATAATTTATTGTAATCAAGACGGTGATGTAACTTTTGGGTTGCAATGGGATTTCCTGAGCACATATATCCAAAGAAAGTGACAGCAGCTGGGAATTGGTGTGGCACTAAGTTGTTGAGTTCGCTTTGTTATTTTGTACCATTATTCCAGGTTTAAATGATTCACAAATTTTCAGGTATGCCTCAAAATTCTTTGTGTTTTTTGTGCTTAATAACTGTGTTCCAAAGTAGTTAACCATTGACAGTAAGTGTACTCAACAAACAGTTATCATCAAGATAACTGTAATTTCATTTATACATAAACTGTATCTAATTAAAGTAGGACTGGAGTACTTGTAATTCGTAAATGTTTCAAATTCTTCTGTTTTTTCTTATCCCTCCACGGCATTACGATTGCCATAAACATTTTTTCATTTTTTCATTGAGTTGTAAATTTTTACTAAGTGGTAACGAATCTGGCGTTTATCACCGACAAAGAGAGGAGAAATATGCAGAAATATAAATACATACAAACAAATCATTTACATGAACATAAGTGTATGTGATTTACTCAAGCAGTAATCATTTAGTCGTCAACCCATAACATAATATTCCATTGCCCCTTTGTTTTGCTATTCGCTACTTTTGCTGTTGACTTTTGTTTTTGTTTGTTTCTCTTGCGATTTTATTGTTTATTTTCGTGTGTTTATATTGTGGATTTTAACTTTTTGCTTCTCTGTGGCCGACATGGTTATCGTTTTCTTGGTTGACAGACGTGCAGTAATTACCCCAATGCTACTTGTGCACTGTAATAGTGGCCTTCCATGGTCATCAAGCAACATGGGCGTTGAAAGCCCCTTTGCTGCTAAACCGCAATAATAACTGCAGTTTTTGTTGCTATTCCTTTCTTCCTCTTTCGATCTTTTTTAACAAATTTTATGCTTTTTCATTGTCTGCTATTCAATTCTTAAGGTAACAAAATAAATACCATACGATTGTCATGATGGTTGGTGAGACCATTGCAGTGCAATATTTATGTTGCTGCCGGGACACTTTGATAAAATAAATAACATATACTTTACGATATATTTTTTGGGATGGCGAAATTATTTATAGAACAACAGTTTGGATGGTAGATGTTAGAGCAGCGAGTTCGGATACCATCACGTTTTTCTCATCAGACTTTTTTCCAGACTCCCATATTTGAATTGGATAATGATGTTAAGTATAATTATTACCTTTGAAAGGATTATAAAGTTAATTTTACAGCAGAGTTGTTATTTATACCAAATAAAGAAACTTTTTATTAATTACTCACAATATAAAAAGTTTTAATTCAAAGCGAAACTTAATCTTAATAGATTATAAAAGCTCATTCAAATTTATTTCTCTTATTTTAAGAACTTGCAAGCTTTGGTAAATAAAATGCAATTTCTTAAGACTTAGAATAAATTATAGATCCTCCCATCTGTTGGAAAATCATTAAGATTCAAAACCACAAATTGGAGGAGTAGCCCGGCGGAGGCCACTTACTAATTTCCTACTAATAAATATTGTATTTGGCTGTTATATAGTAATACTACTTTTCTTTTACTGTGAGCTTTTCTTTAACAACTCAAATGCATCTATCATCAATTCACCTGATCATTTAATATGAATAAAATTGCAATAAAAAATAACGAAAAAGATCATTGCGCGTTGAGAAGAGTTGATGGAATGCTGTTCTTATAACGAAGCCAACAGCTGAAGATGACAAGCAAGAACACTCAAAATAAACGAATAATAAAGCAAAAGAGAAAGAGAGATAACAACTGCGCTCACCGGTTTATTGCCAATCATCATGGCTTCAGAGAGCGGCTAATAAAGCTGCGGATAACACCCAAAGAATAGTAGAAAAAACTTGAGTAGCACGACAAACAATAGAAGTGAAAATGCAAATTGGTGAGGGTCAAGTTAAAGAATGCTGTACCAGCGAATAGTGAGATGCAGAAATGCTGAATGACCATTGTACTTGTTCACAGGTATTGCTAGAAAGAAGACAACCAACAATGGTGGGTTGGTCAGTTAACCGATGGCAAGACAAAATCTTTTTTTTTTTTTATTTGTATGAAGTACCATGTCATCCTATGCTCGCCACGTGAGTGTGTTTGTTTTGGCAAATAGCATGCAACGTGCAATAAACATTTAAATTTATGACACACTGCAGTGGTTGCCTTATTGCATCTGAGGCCACTTTTTTCGCTCTTAAGTATCTGAACTTTGATTACAAATCTCACCATTGAAGGCTATTTGTGCAGCTTGCAACGTTTACTAGTCTAGTCTCCGTGAATAAAAAGCATATTCAGGAAATCATAACTGCGTTGCAGCAAATGCCGCATCAAGCCCTTCAAAGCCATTTTAAAATTTAAAAGATCGTATAAAATCTAATGACCCAATTAAACTTCTTTTCTGGGAATAGACCATGCTTTTGTAATGTCAAATTTTACAGCGTAGCAAAAAGGAATGGCAAATACTGAAATATGCTGATCAAAGAATGATATTTACGAGTATTCGGTGCGCAAAACGATGATTATAAAAATAAATTATTTTGCAAATAAATTTGAGACTAGGCGTCAACAATCTTTGTATTACTTTTCAAATTTGTGCCAAAAAATTTCGAGATATTCCAAAATATCTATATCGTACATGATAGACAAAGTATTTCGCTAAATTTGTCATTATGTCATGTAGACAACAAGTTATTTATTTCTTACACCTGATGAAACTACAGAGCTGATCATTGTTTTAAAATGTGTGAAATCCACTTAAATATTACCAATCGTCTAGCTTGGGCAAGCTTCCGTCATATGAATAAAGTCTATTAAAAGAAATTAGGTGAATTTCAATCATAGCGGAATGATTAATAACAATTTTTGGGTGTGCGTCTAGGGTAAAAGTGAACCTGATCCTGAATGTAGGCAACATTTTCAAGAAATTTATTAGCATAACTTGAAACATTCGATCCAAATGATGTTACTTGGCACGTATTCGCAAAGTGCTGCGTCTTAGTTAAAATTCCTTTTGGGTATTCAAAAAAAGAAATTTATTACAGTTGATTTTTCGAGTAAAATTCCAAATGGTCAAAATATATCAAAAGTTGTAGTAAAAAGTAAATATATGTAGATAAATAATTAAATATCGCCTTGACTTTTTTATATTTTATTTTTATTTATATCTTTATTTAATTATTTTATTCATTGTTCATTTTCTGTTGTATGTTTTCTTTTTTGATTTTTATACTACATACAGTAAAACCACATATTCTTTCTCATTTTCCTGTAATAATTCGTTGAATTATTTTAAATAAGCAATGCACCGATTACATGGACCAAAAGTTGCCTGTGGCAACATACACGTAGGTATGTATGTGCTGAAACAGTGAACGAATATTCCATCTATCCACAAACTGCCTTGCTAACGACTGCAAAGACCTTCCTCTTGTGCTGTTAACCAGCATTTAGTTGGTTAATAGACTGATAGATTGCATTGATATTTGGCATTAATTCACTTAACCTGACCAACGTGAGGGCAAACAATAACTTACTAAAATAAAAGGATCCTAAAACAACAAGCAAAACTCCGCTGGCAAGGTAAATAAAATGCAAAGTAGTACAAGGGCAATGCCAATGGACTATGAAACCCATTCAGAGTAACGAAACGTTTCTTGCGCTACTACAATGCGACGGCTGTCTGAGGGTTGTTAGCAAATTCACTAAAACTGTTTATGCTGTTGGGCAAATTGGCTTCTTTAAACACACATACATGTATGTAAAACACTCAGTGGATGAGCTGATTTGCTAACGACAACACTGTATTGCGCAAACTTAAATGTATAATATATAAGCAATGAATGCAACTGCTTGTTTGACTCGTCACTAAAGGAAGCTGTGGTCCAGAACTTGTGATAATCAGTTCATAGGAAAAATGGACGAAAGAGCACTGATGTGTAGGCAGAATAAGAAGAAACCATAACTGGGTTCACTTTACCATTTGGATCAAATGGAACAGCAAATTTTAGGCAATATAACATTGATAGGGTGGCACTTACCATATTTACTAAGGACTTCATGTGTTCTTTTGTGAGTTATAAAAAATTGTATTTACCTAGGAATGGTTCGATTTTTGTCAAAATTACTCAAGTTTAAACTTAATTGGTTTTACAAGTGAAATTAATAGTATTACGTATACGCACTGTTGAACGTATTGCATAAAAGAAATTTTATTCAAAAAATAATAATTTTCTCCTTTAAACAAACATTATTATTTAATGCTCAATATTATAACTTAGTGATTTTTATGTAGTAAATTATGAAATTTAAAATTTCCCATTTCATCTTCAATTTCATATCACAGTTCTCACCACTTGCCACTACCTATCAATGTAGATACAACATTCTTGTAGTTCTGTGTCAGTGGCCAGCATTTATTGATAGCCAAAGACTGCTGATCTGCTGCTCTTGTCGTTTTCGATACAAAAGCTGTGGGCGAAACACAATTTCAGGGCTGCCTACACACTATGCGCAACGTGACAGCAGCGCTAACAAAACCAGCTACAACGGCATCAATATACCTATCTATCATTCATTTTGCAACTGAAGTAGTTTCTGCTGTCGCCACACATATCGTGGCCGTGTCGCACATTTTCAGTGAAATTTGTTTTATTGCTATACCGCTCATGAAAATTAAATGGTATATTCAGTTTGGCCCGCTGTATGCACGTACCAGAAGGAGAAGAGATAGACCTATCAAAATTTATACCAATATGATCAGAGAGACGAGCTGAGATCGGACCATTACAAAATATAGTTATATCTGTTAAAAAACCTCTAAAAGCGTTTTTTGGGACTATAATCACGTAATTTCAAAACAAATGTTGACCCTGAAAATTAGCGAAATCAAATTTTGCATTCTTCAATAAATTTTATACGTTCATGTAAGGTATAAAGACTTTGTAGAGACCGAACACAGCACTTGTTTCTTGATTTTGTTTGCTTCCTTGTATTTTATTTATTATTTTTATTTTTTATTATTCTTCATTTTTATGTGCCCGACATGGCAATGCCATCTGTATGTAAAAATGTAGCTAAAACTAAATGCAATTTTCCACAGTATGAATACTAAGATTTTTTTATTTTATTTCGTTTTACTGATTTATTGAAATTTTTATTTATTTATTATTTATTTTTTTTTTTGCTTTTATATTATTTTTATATTTTTTTTTTTATAGTTTTTATTTTTTCCATTAATTTTATTATTCTTTAACATACATTTTTTACTTTTTAAATGGTATGTAAATCTCTAATATAAAAGACACCGCCAACAGAAAAGCAGTCAGGTCAGTAAAGGACCTTGTTAACTATCCATTTTGAAACTCAAAACACAATTATAGCTCTCGTCAGCATCATAAAGCGTTTATAAAACAATTTATTTTCATTCTCTTCGCAAAAGGTGCAATTCTACGCCAATTTATATGCCCTCAGAGCGATTGCGGACTGCTAATTGATTCAGATAAAAGCGACTGCAATCGATGCGCTTCAAGCCAAACACAAAAACAAGCGGAAATACAAAAAACGCAACGAATGCTCAAATACTGCGAGAAGAAAAGAAAGAATGAAATGAAAGACAAAAACAATGGTAAAAAGGAAAGAAAAATTAGGAGGAAATAAATGATTTGCAGAACAAAGTATACATATGTACATAAGAACTGACGGTAGACTTTAAAAAACAGAAGAAGTAAATTTCCGCACAGTTCCTACTGAAAAAATTATTTTATTTATTTAATAACCAGACCTTCCTGGGGTAAGTGTTAAGGGTATAAAGGTATTTGTTAGCAAAAAGCGGATTAGATCGGGAACTAGTTCATTCGCAAAGCTTACCCCGAACGCGGTAATCCATATCTAATGTATTTGTATTTCACAGAGAGATCATCGGGGGCTGGGAAGATGGAGGAAAGTTAATTAAATTGAGTTCTCAAATTCACAGCCGAGGGCAGCTTACTGCGAAACTCCTTTTTACGAAGTCGACTTTATTTAACTCGATATGTACATATATGGTAACCTTGCAACTTTAGCAGCCTACAACATGTCTATTGTATTTACTACCCCCTTTTATATCCCCTTTCATTGCAGCTATTGACTGTTTGCTTCTCATTTGTTACAAATTTACTTATTCATACCTTTTTATTTTATTATTTTTAGCCACGAGGCAAAGACTGCAAAAATATCAACACCAACAACGCAAAAATGCGACACAGTAAACGAACGCTGCTGCATAACCATAGCAACAACAACAACATACCTTGGCTTTTGATACTATGTCTCCTCATAGCCTCGACAGCCACCACCACGGCAGCCAGACGTTCGCGTCTCGATTTAGCTGAAAGCGCACAACCTGTCGCCCAAGCCGCTGATTCACCCTCCCCCACCATTGTGAAGGACAGTAATTTGCCTATCGCCGAGAAACAAGTCGCAACAGCAACAGTAGCTAACGCACCAGCTGCGCTAACACCACCAGCAGCGGCACCTGTGCCACCACCGGTCTCGTTGACCAACACCGCCGCTGAAGCTGCTCTTGCAACTAACGACGATACCACGCAGCAAACAGAGTCTGTGGTGAGCAATAGCAACAAAACACCGTCTCTTCCTGCCGATTTGGCGGGTAACTCCGAGGCAAAACATGCCATTGACAAGTCGGCAGCCAATGATGCGGTGAGTGACCAACAACAAGTTGCTGCTAACTCGGCGGCCGCACCTGCGGCACTCGACTTGGCAACTACGGCTGCAGTAGCCACCGCGGAAAAGTCGGCTTCACCGGAACACAACGTCGCTGCTGAAGAGGATCAATTACCCAAGGAACAGAAAGAATTGCCGACAGAGATTGGCGATGAGGACATTGACACGTTGGATGATGGCAACAATGTCGGCACGGCTAGCGGCGGACACGGTAACACGCTTGAGGAATGTGATCCGGAATTGATTGGCTTCGAAATTGTTACAGGGTGAGTAGTCAATACATGTGGGAATTACTATAAAAAGACCGTAAAAGTTTTGAAATATTTTCTTATAAAAAAAAATCAAAATGCCAAAACGATAGAAAAATTAGGAAATTTTATTTTCAAAATAGTTTACTTTCTTTAACAAAATTTCTAAAACTTAATTTCGTGCAAATTTTTACCAAATGATTCAACTCAACATGAATTATATTAATTGGAGACTCCAAAAAACAATTCAGTTCTAAAGAATTTGGCCTATTGAAAGATAAATACTTTGCCTCCCCAGACAAAATTCCTTTTAAACACTAGGAAAGTTATACAAACCAGTAGCCTACTTTTTGGCACAACAGTCGCCTTGAATTCTCAACTGGCTTTATGAAATTTTGAAAATTTTTGGTCAAGCATTAAGTTTGCTATATTTGAAATTATTTCTATTTTCTAACATTGCTGTCGTTGTCTAATTCATGACACTATGTACTGCTCATAAAAATTTAATATAAAAAGAAAACATTGTGAGCCTTCACCAAATTGGCAAAATTTAATAATGATTTGTGTAATTTTGTTGCTATTTTTATATACATAAATGTTTCTGGTTGCTCTGCGCGTAATAATGGCACTTGCAACAATTGCAACAATTGCAACAAATAACCGTAGCGACAAATAATAACTGCTTCCGGCTATGTGGGCCTTCTGTGCTATTGGCAACAAGGCAGTTACATAAATAATACCGATTTCAACAATTGGTATGCTGCTGATCGCAATTAGATGCCCAGTAGAAGGAGCCGAGTGTCGGCCCGATAGGACAGTTGTCACCACACTCACTTCTCAACTCCATAGAAAACAGACCTTTCTTGATTTGAGCTGCTCAACCATTGAAGAATTACTTAAGATTTTGTATAGTATTTATGAAAGTACTATGGTATAAGGAGAGGGGATGGACTCAGCAAACTTATGTGTTCAGATATGAGATTTTGGTTAGAAAATCTGTCAAGAAAAGTAGCTAGGAACATGAAATTCGATTCAAAAAAATATTTAAACTGAACTGAACATTATCAAAATCAGAAGACTCTATCATATAGCTCCTGTACAACTTAGTAGTTCTCGGATATGAGAACTAACATTTAATAGTGAGATACAACACAATAAATTTGAAATGTTCATGAAAGGTATAAAGACTTTAGCACGCCGTATACAGTACTTTTTCCTACTCATCTATTCACGTTGGGTTGCATGCGCAGACGATTTGTTGGGCTCCCCAACACGTATGGCAGCGTAGAGTTGCATAAATTGTTTTGTTCGTACATACACGTACATACAAAGCGCAGCCGAAACACCATGACTGAAGGCATTTTTTCTATCCACCGATTACCTCGCACGACTTCAGAGGCTGTCGTTATTCAGTGAGTTGTTTTGATTTTGCTGTTGTGGAGCATACAATTTATTAAATTGTGCGTTTTTTTTTTTTTACACTGTGTGAGTCAGTGAGTGTTGTTATCGGCCGTTGGTAGCCGCGGAAAAATCCTACTGAGTTATTCGGCCTTATTTTACCTTCTCTAGCTGGTAATTGTTTATGTTTGTTGTTGGTAGCTTAAATCTCCTTCAATTGTCATCGTAAATATATCAGTACATAACTGCAACTGCACACAATTCCACTTTACAGTGGCAATCATACAGGTTGCGATGGTATTTCAAAGAGAATGCATACAAATGCCAAGTGTTGAGACACCCCATTTGCTGTTGATAAATGTTTGAAGACAGAAGTGTCCAGAGAATATATAAATAAATAATGCTTATTAGAGAGTACTCAAAAGCATGTCAACAACAAAATAACAACGAAAATGACTTACTAGTATTTGTAACAATATCATCCGTACAACCTAAGTTGTTCTCTGTGAGTCCCTGACATGGTTTTAATATTAAAATTTTTCGAAATTAACTAGATGGAGTTACTAATGCTCCGAGTTCCCCGATTTTTTGAATATACTTATATGGATCCTTGAAAGAACTTATCAATCAATCCTTAAATAATTTACACGTCAAATTAAATTGATTTATATCCATGAAGGATATAAAGTATACAGCTCAGAAAAAGGCATAGAAACTTCAATAATCAGGAAAAAAAATTATTTCAATCATTGCCACATGCTCCTCAATCACAAGTCAGTAATTTAATGGGCAACAATTATGGCAGAAGTGTTAAATGGGCAATTATTATTGGTTTTATATCTAGGTTTTAGTATGAGCATAAATGTGTAGGTGGAGAATCTAATACCAAATAAAATGATGCCTATTAAATTGAGTTAAATGAATCTGAAGATTTTCCAGTATGCCATATTGACAGTAAACTAATTTGCCCAGAAACTAATGTGACATAAAAGAAACCCAACAGTCGGTACCAAAAGGTTACTAACTAGAGGCTTTAAGACACTTTTCATATCCTAAACATTAGAAACTTACATATGATGACTAAACGCCCGATACGGTCTTTTGGCTTTGTTGTATGGAATACAGTTATGAATTCATATATGTCGTTGAAATGCTGCAAGAGATCCAATAAATGTCAAAAAATGCAATAACTCACCTGTAAAGAAAAGGGAGAGAAAATAAATGTTAAAAAAATTAAATAGATTCAGTGTTGCAAAAATATATTTTTTTTTTTGGTTTCGTAATTTTATTTTACTTTTATATTTTTTATGTTGTTATTTTCTGATTTTTTTACGCAGTAATTTGAAGCAATCAATATACGATTGGTGCAATGTTGCAACTGTTTCTTCTCATTTATACATATGTACATAACAACATTCCACACCAGTGAACGATATGAGTTTGATATCTTGTGGGATCTCTTTGTAAGAAATCTCTAACCGCGCAGTGGCGAACAAGCAACATTTTATTGGTCTGCTTGTTGGTGCCGCAATTATTTGCCGAGAATTCAATAAATTCGTGGCGTAATCATAGCGGTATCGGCGATTTTTATAGCTGTTATTCAATTTATTGTTGCCGAGTTGATTTCAACTTTTTACTTCCCTCTGCAGTCATTCTGCTATTTGTTCCTATTTGTTAAACGGATCGCCAAAACCAGCAATGTCACAATCATGGAGAAAATATGGGAAATAGTTGAGAACAATTTTATTTTATAGGCCAAAAGCTTGGCTACCAATGAGGAAGAGAGCAACATATGCCTACGTAGAAAACCAATCGGAATTTGTTATTAAGTTAAAGTGCATTTTGTCATTGGCCACAGGCGAATTGGCTGTCAAGCATTAGTGGAGGCGGTAAAGCAACAGGACAGTAACTGCATGGAATGCATGGGAAGATGAGAAGTAAAAAGACAGAAAGATCATAACATGAAAGTGTTGCTGAGTATGACAAGCCGACAGGCGCCCGGTCATCCAGTTAGAAGCTGGAGGAATATGCAACTTAACAGCATACGCTCACCTCGCAGCATTTTTAGATATAATATTATTTCCATTTTATGTCATTGATATTGATTTGTTACTGTTATGGCTCACAAAAATAGTTGCACGGAAAATATTTCAATCACAACACGATTTTGCAGCTTCGAAATTTTTTACTGAAATTGTAATTAGTTGATAAAAGCTGGTGGGTGACTTTGGTAAAATCGAATCGAATGCTGCGCCTAATTGTAGGCAAGTTTATAACGCAAAAATTTCAATAGCGAAAGTTTAACAACTTTCTTATTTATAATAAAATATTTTATCCACAGGAATAATAGTTGTAAAGAGAGTAGTTAAAAATATATAACAGTATGCTTTAGCTCATTAGTGAGAAGTAGGGTCATTGATTCGAAACCTAGCTAGACCAGCATACCGATCGTCCCTCGCCAGGAAATGTCAGCTTCTCTGAGTGTACTTCCTCATAAACACCAGTTCGGGAAAAGACGGAGAGCACCAGCAATTTGAGGAATAACTAGACAAAAAATCACTTTAATAGTTAAAAAATATAAACTGGCAAACTACAATCAGAAAATATGTAAGCTGCTACATATTTATTTCTATGAACTAATTACTTTGAAGTCATTCAATTACATGACAGCGGCATTCACTTAGTATACAGCAACAAGGGGTATTACTGCTTTCAAAACTGCTTTTTCTCCAAATGCACCATTCATTATAATTATTATTACTTTTTCAAGTTTCCTCTGCTTTTGATTAAAAACAACAAAATGACGTACCACAGGGAGTGAGTAAATTCATAGATATTCATGTATGTAAACGTATACTCAAGAACGTGAAACCGCCGACCCAACGACCAACAAATCATCAGTCAAAATGTCAGAAAAGCATATGTCAGCCACTAATTTGCCATAACCAGGGCAGCGGTAACAAGCCACATGAAGGAATAATACAAAAAAAAACTAAGAAAATTTAGATTTCATAGAAAGAGGATCAGCATAAGAAAAGTTAATGCATCTTCTTCGTTTTAAATGGGTATACATATGTATATATTAGTATATACACACATATATGTAAATAGATACTCCTTGAACAGAAAATAATAATAATTTATTTACAGCAGTTGCATGTTAAAATTCAGGTTGCACGCTGCAAATGTGAAACATATTTACACCTGTAGTTGCACTCCAAATTTAAGAGTATAAGAACAAATGACATTCATCAACTACGCCCATTGTTGCACGAGAAAAAATAGCAAAAAAGGCAATTGACTCAGTGCAGCGCAAGTGCGGAAATGTTATGCTGTCGTATGGGAGTTATATATTACATCCTAAATGTAGGCAATGTTTTACCTTTACTTCGGATACTCTTGCGAAGGCACACACCATAAACCCTACACTACCATATTGGTTTAAAATTAAGAGGTTTCCATATCGATAATATTAGATTTTGTTTATATTTATTTAATGTTGTTTATGACAACTGTTTTTTTATAGATATCAAATCCAAAAGATATATAAAAACTAAGCAATATATTTGTAATGTATCTCATAAACAGATTGAGGAAAAATTATTCCAATAGAGCTACCATTAATGTATTAAAGACTTTTTCTTATATATTTCTTATATTTCCAGCTATGTTTTCTCAGCACCTGGCAAATTATTAAACTCCCTGCCTGGCACCCTTATGTTGACCGACTGTTTGGAGGCCTGTCAAACGAATGATGCCTGTCGGGCGGTGAACTACGAAACCGGTTTATGTGTGCTGTTCTCTGCTAACGCGGATAAATTACCAGGTAAGCAAAAGAAAACGAAACAATTAAATATGTTAAATAATAAAAAGCTACTAGGACACAGAAAAATAACACCATTTATATATATTTTAATCCAGCAACAGTAAAAAATATTTTCAAATTAAAAATTAACTGAAAATTTAAAAAAAAAATTTGATGATGTACATAATTGAAAATGAAAGCAATGAAAACTGACCACCACATCGTTACTTTAATTCGTAATGATATATTTCAATAATGAATACACATTGTTCTACCGTGTAACGCTCCATTTTTACTAAGCTGAAACTTTTATCGGTCGATAAATTTTTTGGGTTTTCAACACTTTACTTCATAAATGCCGGCAAATTTAAATCATGCGTTACTTTTATGTACAAATATATATGGCTGCTTAACGCAGACACTAAAAGGCAACTCAGCTTATTCTGCTGACCTTGAGGCTTCTTAGATTCTCACCGATAAATCAACAATCACATTCCTTAGGTAGTCAGTTTAAGTACCAAAATTAAATTGATAGTTTCATTGGCATAAACAATTACTTAATTAAGAAAAGTGAAAGTCACTGTACCAGGAAATAACTCAAAAAACTACAGTGAATACTGATAATAACATTGCCACATAATTGAAATCAAAATTTAAAGATTTAATTAGAAGCTCTTTGGCATGATTATGAACCAAACGCCGTAATGTAGGCAACGTTTTAAATAAAAAAGGCGGGGTTAAAGGCCCTTTATTTTAAAGAAGCGATGAAATTTCGAGAAAAAAAATATGTATAGAAAAATTTATGAATAATAAATAATTTGCCGAATCATTTACAAATACAATACAATGTGTAGGAACGTAACAATAATTGTGCTGATAAAAGTACTGGGAAATACTGCGCGCTTAAATAAATGATACTACGAAGGAAGAATAAAATAATAATCTTATCCAAAACTAGCAACACGTGTGAACAGATAATTGAGACTGAAGCTTCTTAACAAGGCCATGAAATCATCAAATCTACCAACAAACACTTCGCTTTCTACGGAAACACACGCAAAAATCAAAATCAGCAAATTCGGTGAATAGGCGGGTAATATATCAGCATGATACGGCAACAAGCTGTTTAATAGTAGTATAGCAAACAGGCATTGCGATACGAATGTGATACATATACGAAATACGAAAGGGCAAATCATACAAGCGAAAAAATACAAAAAGATTTTCTCATGTTCACTAGTCGTTAAAAAGTTGATTTAAGTAGAGGAAAAAAACTAAATTAAGCTTCTTATTTAAGCGCCAGTCACGCCCACTTGAACTTGGGGTAATTTTAAGGTTTTTTTTTTTGGCTTTTTAAAGCGTATATATGTTTCGAACATACGAGTATGATATAGTAAAGAGGCCATTAACCACTTTACTTTCAGCTTAAAATTTGCGCAACATACTTAGTTGTTAAGTAAGGTACCTGAGCAATTACCAGAAGCTGACCGCTCGCAGGAAATTATGAAAGACATTGATGTATGCATGAGTGTTGAATTTCATGCCAGAACCGACAGAAACCGACTTGAAACATTTATAAAAAAAAAAACTGTGAATTTCGTGAAGAAAGCCCCATAAAATAAATTATACGTTTGTAATTAGTAAACAAACTCAAGAAAATTTAGTTAGGCAGGGAAGTAAGCGCATTGGGTTAAATATCTGTTGTATGTGATTTAAAAGTTTTCTTACAAAATATTTTTCTTTTTTAAGTCTTTTTCTTTACTCAAAAAATACGTTTTATATTTCCCACAAAATTTCCATTCAATCGACAAAAAAAGATATGAATTGCCTTTAGCCTATAAGTCAATTTCTGTAGGAAATTAAATAATTTGCTGGATTTCAGCCAAATCAAAGACCTTTCTGCAGAAAATCAAAATTTTTTATATAGTTTCGCATGGAATGATCGCATACACTGTGTTTACATTTTTTTTTTTATTTTCATATGATTTCATATATATTCATATTTCATTTTTCTCTTTTCATCTCCATAGGCGCCCTCACCAAATCCCAATTCCCTGTCTTTACAATTTATGCACAAAAATCATGTCTCGGCATACGACCGTGTGCACGTGCCTGGTGTGTTGATCGCGTGCAAGGCTACAAGTTGAATGGTTATGCAAAGCGCACGATACCAGTGGTTTCGCGACGTGATTGTTTGGAGCTATGTTTGGGAGAAAACGAATTCACATGCAGGTGAGTCAAGGAAAATTTTTTAAGTAAAAAAAACAACAAAAAACATAAAAAATAATAATAAGTAAAGAAAATGTATTAATTCTTAGTATTCAAAGGAAATTTTTTTCTATACTCTTTGAACTTTTTTTATTAATAAAAATTCATGAATTAAAAAATTAAAAAAGAGAAGTAAAAAAACTGCAATGCAGCCAAAAAATATTTGGTTTTGGTTTAAATTACCATTTCGAGATTAATATACTTTTAGTGACATTTTTTTAATTTTTTTTATATTTGACTAGAAATGAAAAATATGTTTTCTCTAATAGACATAAGTAGAAGCAGCCCACTAACCTTTCATGAAAATATACCACCATATCCTTTACATTTTTCTTTCATAAAAAAACTTCTCAAAAACATCAAATGGGAGAAAATACAGAAAAATAATATGAAATCTACTATCGTTTACTTTTGTTATAATACCATAATACGAGGATTTTATTTAATATTTCACTTGTAAGTGAATTTGTCTAGACTATGGAATCAGTGTCAATATACACTTTATGCTCAACGCAAACAATAATTCTATTTCACATTGCACGCATTTTTACGAGCGAAATTGAAAGCAACAGAATTTCAAGTTTGTCGCTTAAGTCTTTTGTTAACCTACAAAGCGAACCGACTAGCTACACTTTCGTACGCATGACATGAGCGGAAATGTGTAATTAAATTATGAATAGCAAAATTTATTGCAGGTGAATGTCGGTTGCAACAAAATCACAAAATAGCTAGACCTTAAAGCACAGAAAGTGGCATGACAAGTTAATGGCAGGGAAGAGATTTTCCGCTTGCAAGCACTAAACGTTCTATAATTGATTGTTTATTACTTTGAAAAATAATTTTTTTTATTAATTTGCCCACTTCCCGTTGAAGAAACTCGGACAGCTAATATGCTTGGTATTTTAATGGCTTAATATTACACGTTGCATTGCTGTGCGAAGTATTGCGAGGACGAATGAAGAGTAGAAATTTATGTTTTTTCAGTAGCCGATGAGAATGATCTTTTATAAGTATGATTTTTTTAAGATTTACTGTAAAATTAAATTACAACTAACATATTTTCACGTTTTCACATATTTCTATTGAAGAAGTGACTAAGCCTTCGGTCTAACGCAAATCAATAAGGGAAGAGCAGCAGTCGTGAGCCCTCTCCTCTAACTAAATTTTGTTTTTCTTTTTTTTTTCAAAGTGAAATAAATCGGTGTAAATTATGAACAATGTTGAACAATGTTTTCATCATTGTGTTTTGTGATTCAATTTTACGTGGATGCAAAGCAACACCATCGAAACCATTACCTAAGCGGGCCAAGACAGAGAAGTATCCACCATGCGACGATGCATATTTTGTAGAAAAAAAAATTTAGAATATCAGATGCGAGGCAACGAGTTGAGCCTACAACACATTGTCACTAAAATTAATTAGAAAAGCACTTTAGCGAACAGTGCTAGAACATTCGTGCAATAGAAGCAAGCGCTAATCAGGCCAACATTGGCAAAGCAACCGACAGATCGTTCAGTCGACACTCCGTGACTGCTCTCAACTACGTTAGGCAGCCAAAGTGTGCAAACAAAAATGTAATTAGATGCTTTTTTCTGCTGCTGCATACTGTCTGAAGCGAGTTATCTAAGACACAGACACACTCACCAACAACAAACTGCTGACTCTCTCTGCAGTCTTGGCGGTGGCTACATTTGCGCTTGCGTATAGCTTGCACTAGTTCTACATTAAATTTACAGTAGCTATTGTAAATTGTGGTTGTGCACTAATCAGATTAGATAATATTATGCAAGAATGCAGCAAATTGGAGCATTTGAAAATTACCCGAACGCATAACAGCAGGCCATTGCAAGGTAGCAAAAAAGAATAATAATAATACCAAGGAGTGAATGCAAAGACAATGCTGAGCTGTTGTGAAAAAACCCAATTTGCAGTTTAGCTAGGTGTGGTGGCTTGCCACATATGGTGTGGCATTAAACAAAAATGGAGTTCGCGTTGGCGCTGCAAATTTATGTAATTAGTTTACGAAGCTTTTGTGCTTGCTTTGTTCTTTGCTATAGAAATTTTCTCTTTACTATTTTATTCCTCAGCACGCAGAAAAAGTGTTGCATGCAACTAACTTTATTTAACTTCAGTGTATTTTTATAAGCGCTTTGCATGTCAAACTGAAGACCGTTACTTTAAAAATTCAAAAATCTTTATTTTATTTTATTTTTTTTTTCTCTTTTTTATTTCTTTTCATTATATTTCGTTTTATTCTATTTTATTTCATTTCATTACATTCCATTTTATTTCATTTCTTTGCATTTCATTTTATATCATTTCATTTTAATTCAATTTATTTTACTTTTCTTTTATTTTTTTTATTTATTTTTTTTTTATTTTTTTCTTCTTTTTTTATTTTCTCTTTTTCTCTTTTTATTTTTTTTATTTTATTTATTTTTTTTTAATTTAAATGTTTTTTTTTTATTTCATTTTAATTTTTTTTATTTCATTTTAATTTTTTTTTAATTCATTTTAATTTTTTTTATTTCATTTTAATTTTTTTTATTTCATTTTAATTTTTTTTTTTTTATTTTAACTTTTTTTATTTCATTTTATTTTATTTTACAATTCATTAAAATGTCATTTAATTTTATCTAATTAATTTTTTTTTATTATATTTTATTTTTTTTTATTAAATTTTTTTTTATTTTATTTTATTTTATTTTCTTTTTTTATTATTATTTTCTTTTTTTATTTTTATTTTCTTTTTTATTTTATTTTCTTTTTTTATTATTTTTTTTTTTTTTAATTTATACTATTTTATTTCTTTTCATTTCATTTTATTTTTTTTATTTTGTTTTATTTTGTTCTGTTTTGTTTTATTTTATTTTAATTAAGTTTTATTTTATTTTAATTAAGTTTTATTTTATTTTTTCTTTATTTCATTATATTTTATTTCTTAACAATTTTTTATTTCATTTTTTAACAATTTTTTTTATTTTTTAACAAATTTGTATTTTATTTTTTTAACAATTATTTATTTTATTTTTTTGTTTTATTTCTTATTTCATTATTTATTTCATTTTTTATTTTATTTTTATTTATTTTATTTTTTAACAATTTTTTATATTATTTTTTAACAATTATTTATTTCATTTTCTTGTTTTATTTTTTGTTTTTTTTTATTTTATTATTTATTTCATTTTTTATTTTATTATTTATTTCATTTTTTATTTTATTTTTATTTATTTTATTATTTAACAACTTTTTTTATTTTTTATTTTATTTTTTAACAATTTTCTATTTTATTTTTTATTTATTTGATTTTATTTCCTAATTATTTGTTATTTATCTGCCTTTTTTTATTTATTTCGTTTTTATATTCATTTTTTATTTATTTTATTTTGTTTTTACATGAATTTTTTGTTAACGTTACTTTTGCCATAATTTTAAGTGCAAACATTTCCCATACTAATCACTCTAACACGCGCCAAACCAATAGATAACCCGGTCTGTACTGTTAACTAATACCGTAAACAAATAAAAATAAAGGAAAGTTCAATAACAGCGGTTACATAATTGCAGAATGTACGTACATTTCAAATGATTGTAACTAATGGATTTTTATGGCTGATCAGCGATTGCATGCTTATCAAATTATAAAAGAAAATTACTTGATGTAATAAATGGATGTATGTATGTGTGTATGAATACGTACTTATGAGTGTAGCTTTCTTTCCTTACTAGTCTTGTGTTAGATCTCTATTTGGCATGGAACCGTTACTAATCGCACCAATTTAAAATAGCATAGTAACAAGTTGCAAGAAGTAGTTGTTGTTAAAAAAGCCATAATCCACACTCCTTCACCACGCCACCGAACGTGACTTTCACGAATTTGTAGTAACTTGTTATTGTATGATGGAAAATACAAATAATAATAAGTAAATAAAAATTGGCAATATTATTGGGAAATTGCTTTGCAGAATAGACGGTGAATTTTCGGTTGTTGCAACAGGAGAGCAGTAGCTCAAATAGCCTGATTTTTTCTTCAGTTTCTTCAATTTCTTCACTTTTATTTCATTTTTTTAGATTTTATTAAGTTTTTTTTTTGTTAAGCCATCGCTTGGATAATAATCAAATATATTATTTTAATGTTGTTTTATTTTTTCATATAATTTTCTTCAACATTTTGGTGGTTTCGCTCCTATTGTTATTTGTTATTTGCTTTTATGGCGTTATTATTTGCTATTAAGAACGTTACGTAACAGTAAGATAAATTTTTTTCTCATCTTTTATTTAATTTAGAATTTGCCTTTGGCTTTCTTAATACTTTTTTAGTATAAATTGTGGTTGGCGCAATTGCTTTTTTATCGAAAAATTTTCAATTACTTTTCATTGGCGTGGACATAAAGTGCTTGTAGCTGGTCCATTCGATAGCCACATTTTTTGGTTGGTTTTTGATTCCTTTGTGTTGTCTTGTTGACCGCAAAGAAAAATGATAAAATTCAGCAAATAATCGCTAAGGTATCAACGGCAAATACTAACTTTGTTTTTTTATAACTTCAAGTTAGTTGCAGATAATTTATGTAGCTTTCACCGTATGTAGCTTGCATTGGATTCGAAGCATGCTGAAGAAATAAAAGATAAGTGCTGGACTTATTTGCTATGGCTTAAGTTTTTAATCAAATCACCTTACTTCAGAGTAGTCCTATCCGGAGTGTGAAGATAAGAGAAAACTGAAGTTGAATGAACTTTCCATATGTCGACGAGCACAAAGAATCAGAAAAACCAATTTCTCTAGCAGTAGAAAGAAACGAGGTTAAAAAATCGCGCAAATTAGGTGTGCGACTTCGCTAAATATTTGGAAATGCGCCAGATTTTAGGCTACATTTTTTATTGACTTTGAAACAGTATCGCTGGGTTCAGCTCGAAAGTAATCCATATAATGTTTTTATCAGATGTCTTCAAATTTTTTGGGGCAAACTCAAACCTTTTCCCATGAATTTTACTTTAAACAATATTACATAATATTTTTCTTATTACAAAGTCAGTACTTTATGACATACTTATGACATGTAAAGACAATATTTCTTCTCCCATCTCAACAAACAAACATACGTGCATATATATATAAGCTTGCATTTATCGCTTGACGAGACGTTTGTTATAAATATAGCCAATAACAGCCGCAAGCTGAAGATCTAAGAGTTAAATATTGCCTGAAAAATAGACGAACAAAGCTAAAAATGAAATCTGCTACACTGTACCTCTGCTGTTGTGTATAAGATTAACACACCAGTCAAACCACCATAACCAGTGTCTTCTGCTGAATAAATGCCCTAATCCGCGATAGCATCTATGCTGGTGTCAAATTAATTCCACTTCTGGAATGGCTAACTACCTTATAATTTTCATACAATATTTTTACATTTAAGTCACAATTTTAAATGTCAACGCGAACGTTCTTATGGACAGGAAATTAAAAGCGAGCACATTGCATAATAATTAATTTTTTTATTTTCTTAAGTACACAGTGTGTTCACAGCTGTCATATCCAGCATCATTGTAAGTTTCTGGTGGATTATTTCAATTAAATAGATTTAAATTGTGGCAGAGCAAGTGTGCTTTACATTGACACTTAGCAGTAAAGTAGAAGAGTGAAATCCTCAGCTTAACCGTTGAGCGCTGGTATATTTAAAGCTAAATTGTTGATCTGCCACACGGTACAGTAAATTAATTTCAGTCCAACAATCTACGAGTGCCAATGCGCATGGAGTAGCATGGCACAAAGGCCGTTGAGGCTTTTCTTGCTGGTCACCAACTCCACCGTCATTGCAACCATCGACACCGCGTTCGCTTGTCGTGCAATTTCCGCCATGCAACTGACGTCTAACGTGCGCCAAATCACTTTAAGACTGTGCAACAGCAACAAAAAAAGCTGAAATAAGCACATAAGAAGAGCATCTACAGGGCAATAGAAAAAGGCGCTCAGCACAAAACGGAGAAAAAAACGAAAAAGGCTAAGACAGTGTTGCCAAGAACTGGTCCAGAAACAGACGCAATGTTGCATAAATAAATCAAGGTAAAGCAATAATTATTTTTAAACCACGACATCGTTTGGTCGGACGGTGGAAGGGAGTGATCGTTTTAAGTTTGTTTGCGCTGTCGCTAGAGGACGTTGGTGGTGTGGTGATGCCTTCTTCGCTGTTTTCTGCGTAGTCATATCTTTGTATTACCTTCGGGATACTAACAAGCGACATTTTCATTATGCTATTGTTTTTAACTTCTTTTTACAACTCTAAAGAATTACGCTTCTATTGGTTTCTTTCTCTTTTGTACTTAAGCTGCTTTATAATGTCGATAGAATTGGCGTTAACGAATCTGCAGGTTATTATTGGCTCGACAATAAATTTGTTGAGTTTGGTGTAGTTTTTTTGTTTTTGTTGTTGACCATCCAACCGACGTCTAAACAATGTCGGACCTCAACTACTGGTGTGCATTGGATTTGAAAATATCTTCAGCTTCTGCGCTCTAATTTATGTAAAGATATTAGCAACATTTTATGTTTAGCAACGTTTTATGTTTAGCAACATTTTATGTTTAGTAACATTTTATGTTTAGTAATATTTTATGTTTAGCAATATTTTATGTTTAGCAATATTTTATGTTTAGCAACATTTTATGTTTAGCAATATTTTATGTTTAGCAATATTTATGTTTAGCAACATTTTATGTTTAGCAACAGTTTATGTTTAGCAACATTTTATGCTTAGCAACATTTTATACTTAACAACATTTTATACTGAACAACATTTTATGTTTAGCAACATTTTATGTTTAGCAACATTTTATGTTTAGCAACATTTTATGTTTAGCAACATTTTATGTTTAGCAACATTTTATGTTTAGCAACATTTTATGTTTAGCAACATTTTATGTTTAGCAACATTTTATGTTTAGCAACATTTTATGTTTAGCAACATTTTATGTTTAGCAACATTTTATGTTTAGCAACATTTTATGTTTAGCAACATTTTATGTTTAGCAACATTTTATGTTTAGCAACATTTTATGTTTAGCAACATTTTATGTTTAGCAACATTTTATGTTTAGCAACATTTTATGCTTAGCAACATTTTATTCTTAGCAACATTTCAGCTTTCTCAAAACCAACTTCTTAACGACATCGCCTTACCTATAGTACCTTGATATTCATATTAAGTACTTTTACGCAATAAAATTCTAAAACATTGGCACATTTACTACATCCACTGTTAGAATGATATGAACTTTTATATAACGGGTCATTAAAGAAGATAAAAAAGTAGTATTTGCCTCATTTGGCTCTGTTGCTGTTGTTGCAGCTCATACAACATTTGCTGTTACTTGTAACATATCTACAACACATACACCGGCCACCACATTATTGGTGATTGTGATCGTGTGCATTTGATTTTCCATCACCAGTTTTCTTATACAAGAAGATCTGGTATAAACTATAAGCGCCGAACATTGAAAAATCTGTAATGCATATATATACGGTGTGTATGCAATAAAGCACACTCCGTCACTCGACGTTTCTTGGTAGGTAAGAGAAAAACGCAGCAGTAGAATTCTTCATCATTTATTACTTTACAACAACAGACAAGTGCAGTTTTAAGTTTTTATTGTTGTTATCATAGCAATTGGACAATACAAATTTACCACATACGATTTTTCTGTGGTACAATTGCTTATTCCTACCATTATTAGTCTGTTTTAGTTCATAATTCTTGGTTTATTCGAATTTGTAAATAATATTTTCTGAATGAAAAGTGCAGGTTGAGGTTCTGACTGCAAGTGGTCCCACCTAATACATAGAGTATACACAATCCCCCCATAGCCTAACTATACTTTAGCTTACGTTTCGCTCAATTTAATTAGCTTTATGAGCCCACCTCCGTTAGGTTGGATCTGGGGGCACCACGATCACAAGCGGCTGAAGACCAGATACTCGCAATGGTAATCTTCTGTGCATAATCTGCACTCAGCTGATTCACTTTACATTACTAGATGGCATCTCAGGGGTAGCTAGGTAACCCACAAGAATACTAAGTTCTCGTTTGCTTAAATTTATTATTAGGCTTTTCTTATCAGACTTGAACTCATATTCAGCGGCCAATTTATCTATGATAAGCTACTATGCGGCCGCGGTAGCCGAGTGGTTAGCATTGCGTACTGACATTCGGAAGGCTCGGGTTCAAATCCCGGTGCCACCAACATCCAAAAGATATAGAAAATTAATTTAAATAAAAAATTAAGTTAAATTTTCTAATAGCGGTCGCACCTCGGCAGGGAATGTCCACCCCTCCGAGTGTATTTCGGACATAAAATAAAGGCTCCTCGTAAAATAACAAATTGGAGGAGGAGCTCGGCCAAAAATCGCTTCAGCGGTTACAAAGCGCCAATTAGAAAGCTACTATACCTGTGTATATAATCGAATAACTTAGCTACCTTTACAGAACTCTCTATACATGAACGATCTAAATCTTCTTGTTATGATTTTTGTCAGAACTGTTCTGTAGATGCTGATCAGGAGCAATCAAACCACTAAGCGCCATCTTCGCTAAGATACCTGCTTTCAGAAGGCTTATTATATGCTAGAGCTGTAGTTGTAGAGAGCATGCGAAGGCACTGAAGGCTTTGTTTTGATTTATGATTTTCAATAAAATTTTATTAGAAAAATTTCGAAAATGGGCAGGCGCCTTTAAGCTAAGTTGCCCGTCTTTACAGACTTACAATTTTTGAATTCATTTCCTTGTCATTAGGTTCATTTTCAATCAGATTCCTTAAAATCATAAGGGAGAATACGTAAAGCTTGTAGATAGTGAACAGAAGTTAAAAATCAGTTATAACACGGATAAAAATAAAATGCACTCCCCTTTTGCGCGATAAAACTATGCCGGAGAACTAAACATGCCATTTTCCCTAAAAGTGTCATTTTTCCAGATAAAAATTTCCACACTTCACAATACAACATCCCTTAGTAATAAATTTTCCATATGATACGTGGCATGAAGCTGCAGCGCAGCAAGCAGCTGTCGTGGCACCTTACAGATCAATTGTTAGATTGATTATTATTTTATAACTCATTCTTACGATTTTATTTTTTACTGGATCTCTTACATACGCTTCCTATGTGTATTGAAACACATAAATTTCAACTAAAAATCAGTTCCAAAGACGCAAAGCACAAAAACACCTGCCAAAGCAGAACGCAGCCAGTTAAATTAACAAGAGATTAAAATATAAATAAAAGTCCAACGAAAGCTCAACAGCAACAAATATCGCATACACCCATTGATCCGCTGGTCACTCCAAACTCGTTAGCAAACAAAATCAATAAATTATTTGCACTTGTTTAGGAATATACAGACGCATGCATCATGTTGGAAGCTCTTTTACTCTGTACTTCGATCTTAAACAATTTTACATATGCACTTACTGATTAACTAAGACATATATGGTGAGCTGACCTGACATACAAAGAAACATATGCACTCGCTTGTCTAAAAATGTAGTATTGTAGAATAGAACATAATTCAATTCAACTGAAGAAGGCGTTGAGTAACTTTCGTATGAAGCACACACGTGCCACATGTGCGAGAAATAACAAAGATATATGCGTTTATAAGTATTCCTACAACTGGCTAATGGCTCCGAGGTTAATACTGTAAATGTGAAACAATATTGTATCTAATGACAATTGCTGTATTGGCTGTTTGTTGCGAAAATTAGGTGAAGAATGAATTTTAAAAATATTAAGAAAATATTAAAATTAAGTTCATCGCAGTTTTTGCATCGCAAATGAATCAGTATGAGGGTTGCCTCTTATATTTCAGGAGTAGTTAACCAAAAAAAAATTTATAAAATACCATTATGCCCCAAATCTAAAATCTGAAAAAATCTATACTATATTATAGTGGCCGATGTGACCGCTTTTGACAATAATCACTTAAATGTACTACCCATGCATAGTTGAACGACATTTGAACGGTATATGTCAAAAACTGAGGGACTAGTTTGCGTACAAGCAGACGGACAGACGAACAGACAGACAGACGGACATGGTTAAATTAACTCAACACGTCATTCCGGTATATTTTTGAAGAAATGTTGATGGATCTATATCTTATCCGGCTAGTATTTGCAAATATACTATTGGTATATATAATATACCAGAGTTAATATGCCATTTCATGTAAAAACTAATGGAATAAAAGAGAGCTTAATTTAAGTCAAATTTCGTTGAGTTTTCGTAAAAATTGAAAATGAAAAAATATTAATATTAATATAATATTAATAGTATTTAAATGGCAGTCAAGATCTTCACGCTCGTTGAAATTTATGTAACTTATTTCTTTCCATCCATTTGTTGGAAAAACATCAAAACGCAAACCAAAAATTGGAGGAGGAGCCCGGCCGAAAATCGCTTTAGCGGCTACAAAGCGCTAATTTTATTTACATATGTATATATATATTTCATAATTATAACTTTATAACCACAAAAATATATTTCTCATATCCACATTATTGAGATCATCTTGCAATCTTGCAACAACCGAGCGCAATTGCTGTTTTTTTATTATGCAACATGCGTGCAACAATGATGCTTGCTTTGAAAACACTAAGAAAAATAGAAACAACATCTTCTATCAAACCCTAACTAATCTAATTAAATAAATTACTAACGAGTTGCAAGGCAGCATTGATGTAGTTATATGTGGACTGCTGAGAGCATCAATGAACAGCGTTGACTGGAAACAAGTAGTAATCAATGGCAATGTTTGCTACCAAACAAATCTTTGATTGCATTATGTACAACAGATTATTATTAAATGCGTTTGATAGAAAATGCCTGCGGTAGTGGGAAAATCATTGAACAACTTTATCTGCATTATTCTTTTGCATTATTGCGATTGCGTGCGCTCATTTCACTTAATTTGTTGCGCATGCGTGCCGCTTGCCCACTTACATACATACGAGTATACTCGTACAAAGTACGCGATCTGTGATGATTCTGAGCGCTTCCGTTATCTACTCTTTAATGTTGCTTACACGCCCCTCTACAGACGGAGCAATAACCACAAGTGACCAGCAATGGTAATTTGTAGCGTGATTTGTTCTTGTAATTTTTTTTTTTATTTTTTGTTTTGCTTGCTCGTGCTTACAACATGAAAAAAACATTAAAACAACGGTTTACTCCAACACTGATTTATAATTAACTTATACCATGTTTTTATTCCAGTTATTTGTTTTTGTACACGTTTGAATTTATTACCCCGACAAGTAAACAAGCGACTAGTCAACAGGCCGAGCCAAGTAGTCAACACCCAGCTCCAAAATAAGTTGTGCTCACGCAACAAATTGTTGTTACTAACTACAATTTGCAATTTTTCATAGCTGTTTATGTTGTAGAATTTTGTTTCCTGTTTGGATATTTTACTTTTACTACGACGAGGGAGCGGTTTTTATGTTTGCGGAATGGGTGGATAAGGTGTGGAAATGAAAAGACCAATTGTGTTTCAATATATTTTTCCAGATCTTTCAATTAATTTATTTATAACCAATATAAAAAAATCATTTCTCTTTATTTCTCTATTTTTCCCTCTCAACTCTTTTTCATTACTGAAAATTGGCTATAATCATTTAGCCTAGGCTGTAGGCCTTTTTTAGTCGCTCTAATATTGAGGCGTAGTATTCTGCTGTTATAGAAACACGTTTGTTTTTATTACAGAGCAATATAATTGCGAGTCCCAAAAAATCGTTGCCATGAGTTTCCCAGCTGACTGTGATACCTTGAACTTCTGACAGCTGATGTGCCCTTTTTATGCCACTGCATGGAGTCTTTTTTCGATTCATGTTTATATTGACGAACTCAAGTTACAATTCGACTCAATACAACATCGTTCCCTTCATTAAAGAGATCCAAAAATGCACCAGTATTTTCTGGCTGCCATTCGAAAGGCTAGGGTTCAAACCCTGATGTCGTACTAACTTCCAAAAAAAGCTCCTCATGAAGAACCGTCAGCCGTTCGGAGGCGGCTTAGTATAAACTGTAGGTCCCTCCATTTGTTGGAAAAACATCAAGACGAAAAAGCATAAATTGGAGGAGGAGCTCGTCCGAAAATCGCTTCAGCGCCAATCATATACCTATATATATATATATAAGATGAACGTGTAGGATTTTAAAAATGATGGTATTGCATACCAAATCTGCGAGATGTTTCTTAATGAGTCAACATTTTTGATAATTTCTGGCGTGGTCACCACGATGCTCCTGCCCAACCTCGTGTCATCTTCAGTAGATCACCTTCCTTGTTTAAATAAACTGCGCCACATGTACATCATGGTTCTTCCCGGATAAGGGCTGCCATAAACCAATGACATCTCATCAATTGTGATCGCAACAGATTTTCCTTGTACGGACCAGGTTTTCAACATTGGCCTTCCGAATGGCAGTACGCACTGCTAACAACTCGACTATTGCGGCCAGCTTTGTTACAATTGCATACTTGAATTTTCTCATACCCTAAGCTAAATGTATGCTATCAAATATTTCAAACGTGGAATTTCGCCCAACAAGACCTGCTAGTCTACTAGTATGCTACCTCCTCTTGACCATTTCTGCTTATCAGCGCGTTAGAATATTTCCAGGAAGTTGCACAGCAGCCACACTTTTCGCCACAAAAACTCTACTTGCGAAACAAAGAAAATCTTATACCTTCAGGCATTCTAACATACCAAATGTGCTTTGCCATAGTAAAGTGATGGCAAGGACGTTCACCTTCACGACTACAAGTGCCACATGCCTACTTCATTTCCAGCCAATAACATTTATTTATGTCAATTAAAGTTGAACTTTTGTGAAATCAGATCAATAGCAGTACAAAAGAAAAATAACAACAATACATAGCAAAAACAAAAAAAACTACCAACGGCATTGTAAATGAAAAATGTTTATTTGTTGCAAAGCAACGCTGTTGCGCAGTTAAAGGCAGCTACTGTTCGCCACAATGTCAGCTTGTTAAAAATAGTTGTTCTTTCGTGCAATTGAAAATCTGCATCATTACAAAATGGCAAACGCGTTCAAATGCTGGTAGTTGCTGGCCGGTGGCAAGGTAACATTGCGTGTGGTCCAAGCCATTTGCATTTGTTGCGCCAGAGCTGCCTCGTTTGTTGATTAGATCACACTTATACATACGTGTAGACGTTGCTATGTGGTGTGTGGGTGTTTTCTTTACCTTTCACTACTTTTTGATGAATTTTGCATCGTTACTCTCAAGAGAAGTAAGTAGAGGCATACTTGGATGTATACTCGTACTTACAGAAACACTGATGAATGTAGTTACGTACAAATAATGTAAAAAAATCCATTCGATTTTACAACTAACTTTTGAAATCAAATGATTGAGGAAAATTAGTTTCTTTTTTAAATCGATTATCTTTTATTAATCGATTGTCAAAACGATTATTTTATACACATATGTATTTTATATTATAAAACAAACGAATATTTCATTAAAATAATTTTTTAATCGATTATTGTATAACACTCCCTTATTTTTCAAAAATCGATTATTTGTAAAAATCGATTATTTTGTAAATATCGATTATTTTGTAAATATCGATTATTTTGTAAAAATCGATAATTTTACGAATATTGATTATTTCGTGAAAATCGATTATTTTATGAAATTCGTTTATTTTATAAACATGGAATATTTTAAGAAAATTTATTATTTTGTAAAAATCTATTATTTTATGAAAACCGATTCTTTTATGAAAATCAATTATTTAAGGAAAATCCACTATTTTGTAAAAATTTACTATCTTATAAAAATCTATTATTTTTTGAATATTAGTTATTTTATAAAAATCGATTATTTTATGAAAATCGATCATTTTATGAAAATTTACTATTTTATGAAAATCGCTTACTTTCTGGATACCGATTATTTTAAGAAAATATTATTATTTATTTATCGATTATTTTTGAAAATTAATTATTTTATGAAAATCGCTTATTTTATGGATATCGATTATTTTAAGAAAATATTATTATTTATTTATCGATTATTTTATGAAAATTAATTATTTTAGGAAAATCGATTACTTTATGGAAAACGATTATTTCATTTATTTAAAAAAAAAATCAGTTATTTCATTAATTCATTATTTTATTGATCCATTTAATGATAATAGATATTTCACAATTTGCTCTAAATAAAGTGGGAACAATCGATTGTTTTACTTCAAAAGTTAAAATCTATATATGTAATATAATAAACAGGTAAACAATAGAAAAGCGTGAAATTTGCATCGGTGTCGATGTTATAGAATGAGTTTTTGTTGGATTTAAATTAAGGCAGTGGAAACAGTGCAAGCTGTAAGCCTTGACCAATATTTTCTACATGGCAGGTTGCTTGGATTGAAGAGGGAGGTCAAGTTTCTCACAGCAAGCGGTTACACCTAAGCTATTGAGCAGGCTCAAGGTGCTCCACCGTATATCCCAATTTGCGAAAAGTTCGCTCGCCTCTACAAATTTTTTAAGTTTCTTCCAACCATGCGATCCCACCTCCGTGAGGTTGGAGCTGGAAGTATCGTGGAAGAATTGACGTTACAATCCGCTGAAGGCCGGAGGACTCCAGCGTTTCGTCATCCTCTGTGCATGATCTGCACACCGCCGATTCCACTTTATCTAGCTTCTGAAGATGATATCTCAATACTTATTAAAATATAACATGAAAAGTACTAAAAGAGTTTTAAAAGAGAGAGGCATTAATAAGAGATTTCAAAAAATATATATAATTTATAAATTTGAATCCTAATATAGTAAAAATTCATATTTTTACAAGTTCGAAAACGTTAATGAAATAGTAAAGAATACGATATCATTATACGGTCGCTCATGTAGTTGAGTTTATTCGAATAAGAAAAAACAATGTAACAATTTAGGAAAATTTGAATCTATTAACCATCCTTACTCTTAACTGTTTAACGACGAATTAATCGCCACTTTAACGCAAGATTTATTTATTGCATCCGCATTGATATGTACATATATGTATATTTACTGGGACAAAATTCTTATTCCACCTGCCGCTACGTACAACTAGATGTCCGCCCAAACATGTAACAAATCGCTGTTCACAAAAGTTTTCTACGTGAAATGTGGCAACAATGTGCGACCATAAAATGAGCATAATTCATTTAACCACTCATGCTTTGACTCACGTACTAACTCATTCCCTCACTCACTAACTCTTTGAGACAATTCAGAGCATGGAAAATCATTCGATCAACTTGTTGTTGTGGCAGTATTCTTAGTGCCATAAATAGTAAATTTGGAGCGTGTATAAAGTGCTGTGGGTCTGTTGCAACACTGCAACGTCACTGATGGCAGATTAATGTGCGATAAATTACAGCAGCACTAAAAGCTTAAAAGGAGCTGCGCCAGTGGTTGTGGAGCAAAATGTAGCAATGAGTAATGCGTCTGCTCGTAAGGCACTAATACTCGACATACAATAAACTATTTTGCTAGAGCTTGTTAACAGCACTTTACAACAAAACTTTACTCACTTTTTAACTTTATTTTTAATTTTTAAATTTTTTTATTTTTCTTACACAACACTTTTGGCTAATCCGTCGTAAACCATTCTATTTTTTCTCTTCTTCTTTGCAGATCGGCCAACTATTATCGCAGCACAAAAACTTGTGAACTCTCCGAAATGGATCGCATTACCTTGGCCGGCACTGGCGCATTCCAGCCGCACGATGCTGTTGATTATCTGGAGAATAACTGCGCTGATGAGCCAAATAAATTGTGCGAGTTCAAACGCTTGTCCGGACGCATATTGAAAACGGTGGATTCGGTGTATCAGGATGTTGGCAGCATTGATGAGTGTCGTGATTTATGTTTGAATTCGCCATACAGGTAAGTACGGCAGCAACAACAGACAGGCGGACATTTGGACAGTTGGTACAGACATGGAGTGTGTTAGTTAGTTGGCAGGACAATGAGAATACAGAAACTACAGAAAATAAAAATAAAAATAAAATGTGGAAAATAAAAACTCAGTTAGAAGAATGTACACTGGCAACAATATTAGTTAAGCTCAATTGTACCGTTTTCTGCCACCAAATGCGGTCAAGATGCTTGTAACAGCATTCAGTAGGCGGTCGACAAGCAAATTATAGCCAAAAACACTTCATATCTTCAGCAGCTGTGGCGCAGCTGCTTTGCCAATGCGAGTCCCCGGTGTGGTTGCTAATCATCGATTGGACGCTGTTCAGCCAACGCCAATACATTAGCATGTCAACAGCAATGATGCAACAACGAGACATGACATTTGGCATACCACAAACGTTTATTGGCCTCCGCAAGATGTTGCTACCAGTGTTGCTTAAACAGTTGCAATGCAAAGCAGATAGAATGTATACCTTTCACGAATGGAGTGCGTTTATTTTTTTTCCCCTCAAGTAGCAGAGCTATATTACCAGAACCCGAAAGATCAGTTGCATGGCAACTATGTGTCTATCGACTTGAGCGACTTTCGCAGTTAACTTTCCACTCAAAATAGGTAACCAAGGTATTTTATCATAATATCTTTGAAGGTTGTATGGAATTATAAATTAAAATAATTTAGAATCTAAGCTTCTTGAGTGAAGGAGTTATATCCCAAAAACTATTTATTGAACAATCCAACGTAGAGGAACTATATTTTCGACCACCAGAGACCAATTTTGTGCAAATTAATGCCACTGTACCAATTACAATGACAAGTAGCCTGATGTAAACCGTTATTTGTTGCCATGAAGTGGGTGCAAATGTGCATTTACGAGTATGTGATTCTCTCAAAGAATTTGTTACCATAGAAAATTTGAAATTTGATGCGAACTCATGATTTGCGATTAGATAAAATGCTAAAATGTTGGCACAAGAAAAGCGCAACTCAGTTTGTTGTAACATATTTACTACATATGTTTGAAGATTTGCATATCTAACAACAAATCCATAGTTGTATTTGTAAGTTTATTCAGTATGTCAAAGTATGTTTGTTGTCATCAATTGTTAGTAGTTATTGGCAGCACAATGCCTGCGGCAGATTAAATCAATGAGAGCAAATGTTGCTGTCACTCAATGTTAGCTAAGTAGGATGCAGCTGGGGACAGTTTGGAGATAAGCTTGGAATTTTTGCGTAATTTGCTATTCAGCACTGTTGCATAAGAAGCGGTCACTGCAGAAAGAATGTGGGAAACTTTTTAGATGTGCTGGAATTTTCACAGGAAAAAAACACATTAGCTAAGAGAACTGATCCTGGGCCACCTACTATGTGGAAATAAGGGAGTATTACAGGTAGAGAGTGAATACATCTACATACTAGCAGTAAGTGTTCTCAAAGGTCGGATAGAGTAATAGACTTTTAGCTACACTAAGGCTAAAACGCCATTGACGAGTTTTTATAACCCGCATTAACTAAAGTTTTTCACGTATGCGGAACTTGGTCCACGCATATTAATGTCGTATATATTTATTAAGACTGATATGATCTTACTGAAAAGAGACATTAAATGTGAAGGTTTTACCTGCTCTATTATTCTTTGGCATTTATCAACAACAGTTTTCTGCGATTTCTTTTGGGCCACAATGTTCTAGGAAGAATGAACAAAAAATATTATACAAGAAAAAGCACCGAAAGATCAGTATCTGTAAGTACTCTGCCGAAAGCTTCTATCTTATGCAATTTTATTGCTCTCGACTGCTGGTTAAGTTTCAATAATATAAATTGGGCCCTCAAATGGCTTCGGAATGAATGGTGGCTTTTTCGTTCACCTGCCGTTCAAGGTCGTATACAGTCTCACGAATCTTTTTAAATAAACATGTGTAATTTTCTGCTGATGTGATTTTCGGCTAAGCTCCACCTCTAATTTGTGGTGTGCGTCTTGATGTAGGTGCCCACAGTTTACTCTAAGCCGCCTCCGAAAGGCATTTTTATGAGGAGCTTTTTATTTCATGTCACAAATATACTTTGAGAGCTTGACATACCCGGCCGAGGAGCGGAAAAAAATATTTTTGGATTGGAAAAAATATTATATAATTTGGAATGTTGGTCGAACCAGGGTTTGAACTGCTAACCACTCGGCTATTATGGCGAAAATTCCAAGTTTCCGATGGTCAACAGTTTGGATTAGTTTAAATAAAACCAATTAGTAATTCCAGTTTGAGTTACATACAAATTTTATACAGATTTGGTGACACTAACAGACAATTACAAAACAAAAGTAAACGCATATTTTAATAAAAAAAAAAACTTCTTATCCCCATTTCTCCTCTCCGTGCAGATGTCACTCTTACGACTATGGCGATACCGGAGATATGGTTTGCCGACTTTCGCATCACAGTCGCGCCACACTTTCCGATGTACAAGATCCCTACTTAGAAGTACCCGAAGCTGCCACTTACGAACTCTCCTCCTGCTATAATGTGACCATTGAATGCGGCGCCGGCGATATGATTGCGCGCATACGCACATCCAAACTTTTCGATGGCAAAGTCTATGCTAAAGGCTCACCGAAATCTTGTGCGGTCGATGTAAAGAACTCGCTAGACTTTGAGCTACGTATGGGTTATCAAGATCTCGAATGTAATGTACGTCAAAGTGGTTCGGGACGTTATATGAATGATGTGGTAATACAACATCACGATACAATTGTGACATCCTCCGATTTGGGACTTGCAGTAACTTGCCAATATGACTTGACTAACAAATCGGTATCAAATGAAGTTGATCTGGGTGTTAAGGGTGATATTGAACCGGCTCTAAGTGAAGAGGTGATTGTTGACTCACCGAATGTGATAATGAAGATCACATCACGTGATGGCAGCGATGTCATGCGTTCAGCTGAAGTTGGTGATCCCTTGGCGCTTAAATTCGAAATACTCGACGAACACAGTCCCTACGAGATCTTTGTACGTGAGCTGGTCGCTATGGATGGCACTGATAATGCTGAAATTACGCTCATCGATGCGGATGGTTGCCCAACGGATCATTTTATTATGGGACCAATCTACAAGAGCTCACTGTCTGGCAAAATACTACTCTCACACTTTGATGCATTCAAGTTCCCCTCGTCGGAGGTTGTACAATTCCGTGCACTCGTCACACCCTGTATGCCAACTTGTGAACCTGTACAATGCGACCAAGAGGACATTGGCGGTGAATTCAAGTCATTAATTTCTTATGGACGTAGGAGGCGCTCGTTGAATGTGACAGGTGAGTGAGAAAATCATCATGGCTGAATTTATCTCTCGAGTGATAAACAAAATAACAGTTAAACAATATTTTAAACAAATACAAGATTCTGCCAATTATCTCAGCAAAGCTCAGAGTTCAAGTAGAAGGAATTATTACATAATTTTTCTAGATTACAAAGTCTGTTTGAGTTAATGGCAGCTTAGTGAGTAACAACTTATTCGTTTTTCATTCGTTTATAACTGTGCCTTTCGCTACAATAATTTAACGCGGCTAACTAACTAATTTCACCTTTTGCGATTATACAATAAACTAACGGTCAAGAATAAGAAAAAAAACAATAAAACAAAGATTATATCTACAAAGTGTGTATGTGTGTATATGTTTAACTTATGTTGAAGCGTAGGATTGGAGGTAATTGCCGGCAATTTATATTTTTATGGCTTCATTTTGATCAACAACCTGTCATTACAGAAAGGTTACAACTTTTAAAGTGTGGAAAATAAAAAAAAAAATTGTGAAATAAAATGAAGGAAATTAGAATAAAATAAAACCAAATGAAATAAAATGAAATAAAAAATTAATAATATTAAAAAAAATTAAATAATTCAAAATTCAATTAACTAAAATAAAACAAAATAAAATAACACAAAAAGAAATAAAATAAATAAATATAAAATAAAAATGTTTCTAAAATGTAATAAAATTAAATTAAATTAAATTAAATTAAATTAAATAGAAATAAAAATAAAAATAAATGAAACTAAATAAAATAAAATAAAAATCATAATAAAAATATTAAAAAAAAAACAAACAAATACAAATAAAAATAAAAATAAAAAAAATAAAAATAAAAATAAAAATTTAAATTAAAAATAAAATTAAATTAAATTAATTTAAATTAAATTAAATTAAATAATATAAAATAATAAAATAAATCCAATGAAAGAAAAAAATATTTAAATTAATACAAAATAAAATAAAATAAAAAAAACAAAAACAAAATAAAATAAAATGAAAAATTTAATATAAAATAATTAACTAAAATAAAATTAAAAAAAATAAAATAAAATGAAATAAAATAATATAAATAAAATAATATAAAATAAATAATTTAAATTAAACCAAATTAAATAAAAATAAATTTATAAATATTAAAATTTATTTTAAAATGAAAAAATTAAATCAATTAAACAAAATTTGATAATGAAATAAAACAAAATAAAATATAATAACAGGAAGTAAAATAAAGCAATTAAAGAAAATAAAACAAAATAAAATAAATAAAAGTAGTTTAAATCTATACAAAACAAAATAGATTTAATTAAAATAAAACGGAAAAAATATAATAAAAATCAATAAAAAATAAAATAAACCTAATTAAAGAAAATTAAATTAAGTAACTACAACAACTACACAGAAACTCCCCATTTAAACTTTTTGATATTTTTATATAGTCTTAGATTTATTTTTCTCTTTTTTACTCTTCTTCACAGCAACCTTCGCAGGTATGGTGCAGAACAGTCATGAGCAACAGCAGTTGGTGAAGGAACAACAAAAACAATTACGTTTGCGCAATAAACAACAGCAATTGCGCCTGCGCACCAGACGTGAAACAGCCTTGGCGACTGGCAACAAACCTAGTCAAGAGGACATGCTTTTGGTGCAATCAATTCAGATCACTGACAAATTTGGCTTCGATAAGCAACAGCAACAACAACAACCCAAGTCAACGGCATACGATGGCAATGAGACGATTTTCATTAGCGGTGAAGCAGGACAAGGATACTGTGTTAATGCGATTGGTAAGTATTGCGCGGAGGGCTAAAGGAACTAAACGACAGGCAAAAACAAACAAACAGACATATAAAAGTGGTTAAGTACAGACAGGCCAAAAGCTAAGTGCTAAGACAATCCACCAGGCATACAAAGTAAGCTACTCGCTTCTGGGTATAGACGTATAGATGACGACAAGCGTAACTGATGACGATCGAGGTAGCACCAAACGATCAGCAAAGCAATCGAGACATTCTAAAGGCAATTACTAAAGCAACAAAGCACAAAAAGTAAATAAAAGGTATGGCAATAAAATAAGGAACCTCAGCCACAACACGAGAGGTGTGTGTTAATCTTTGGTATGAAGATACATTTATAAGCTATTGCTAGACAAGATCAAGTGAGACAATAGTGAGCTGCCACAGGTAGCAACATTGTTGCCAGTAGTTAGAGTTTGTTGCATGTAGTAGTCGATTGTTAGATTGCCACCGCGACGTGTCTGTCCACAAGCCTGCAAGCTATTCATGGCATTATGGGCTTTGGGCACTCAGGCGTTAAGCGTTGACGTAATTGCTTGTGATATCTCAAATAGTCGCCATGTTACAACGCTATGCACACATATGCTGAGTAGAAATAAGTGAAGGGCCTTTCGCAGTTGGCAATTGTTAAAGCGGACAATCAACATGTTTGGTAACAGATATTGCTAAGTTGATAACGGGTGAGAGCTCTGGTGTCTATTTTCACAGATTAGCAGACAATGTGAATAAATAGTAGTTTAAGCAAAGTGAGTCAGTGTCTGTATGCTATTGGAGTTTGTGAGAGAAATGCTGATACATGAAATAATAGGCTAATAAGCTTTGTAATGGAAAAAGGGATTACAATCATGGGCGCCATTGTAACTATTGAAAACTGACTATTTAAATGGGGTTTGATAAATCACGGTTTCAGTCACGGTTAAAATAATCTACACGTAAATAAACTTTTTTTTTCACTTGATTAATTTCTCTAAATCTGTATAGGCGTAGCTATCAAAGAAATGTGAGTTACTTTATAAAATGCTTCCGCAAAAGTAGGAAAGGTTTTATTGCTAGTGTGATGTAAAATAAAAATTGTTGCCTACAATTAGGCTCACTTAAGCAAAGTTGCAAACCAAAGATGAGAGTAATCATTTTATAAAAAAAAACCTATGAATAGATTATATTATTGCTTCATAGAATAAGGCCCAAAATTTGCCTACCGACAGACAAAACAAGCCCGTTTATCGGTTTCAATTAGCATCTATACAAGGTTTGAAATAAAAGCATATTTTTATTGAGGCTAATTTATTTACTTTAAAATTTCTGGGTAATGTCAATTTTATTATTTTTACGGTGCCAAAATTGTACAAACTATATTTGATTAAGCGATAAATTCTTCGAAATTTCTACTTTTTCTTTTCTCATCCATAGGTCTCATTGTTGCCGTCACAGTCTTTTTGCTCGCACAACTTGCCGTCATTGCCATTTGGACCTACTTGCATCAGCGACGCCGAAAGCAACAACCCTACGTCAATGAGGGACTCAGTAACGCCTCCAGTTATGGTTCACACAATGGCGGATCGACAATGGTAACCAGTGTGCCCAATACGCGATCGGAGTCATTATGTAAATTATATGATAGCGGATTCGCCGGACGACATGGACGTCAATTTTAAGAATGGCGGGAAAGGAAAACGTAGCAGAGAAAACAACAAGGCAAAAAGAAACAAACGATTAATGATGAAATCAAAACGATAAACCACCTTATAGGGATTTATTGAGTAGATTAAAATGTGGAAGTTAGACGACTGGTTGGTTTTGGGGGTTTAAGGTGAGATGTAAAACGATTTGCGAAAATTCTTGCCGCTAGGAAGAAGAAAGGAATTTCAAAGGAAGAAAAACAGAATACTTTTTAAATGCAATGTAAGTAATTTCAACTAACAAAAAAGCCATTAAAGAGTAAAAAATTAAGAGGGCGAAGCTAACTAAAAAAAAATAGCACCCATCTTAGCAGGTGCAGAAAGTTATTTCGAAGAAGTTGTAATTGTGGTGCGTTCAAATGAGACTCACATGGTGCCGGATATAGTAAATCTCGTGGGCAATATTACATTAAAATATTGCTTAAATTACTTATTTAATAGTTTAATAATATATTAAAGACATTTCAACGAGACGTTGAGAAGAAAATTATAGTCTAAAATACTAGTTTTTAAGTTATGCGGGAGAGCATGGTCAATTCTAATTGAATGCGTTATCGAAAATGACACGAATGCAATAAAAATTTTTACATTTAACATACGCATACGCATACATACACATATTTATAGAAAATAATAGTGGAAATGCTTTTATAATAAGAAAAAAGGACGACTGATAGTTAAAATTTGTATTATTTTTCTTTACGAAATTTTTTCAAAATTGAAAATGGAACGTTTTAAAGAAAACTAATACGATAGAAATCGGTTTGCAAACTAATGCGTAGTTTAACTGCAAGCGAAGAATAATTATAAGTAGATTTTAGACACAGCAGATAATAGCGTTTAAGCTAGGAAGACAAGACATGAATAATAATAATTGGAAAAGCTGCATTTGGAGCAATTTCTAAAGTACTTAATACATTTCACATCACAATCATACACATTTGTTTAAATGCGACAATCGAAAGCACATTGCAAACAAATAATAACGATAAGTTTAAAGGCTACATACAAACAGCAGCAACATAATGTCAAACTTGCAATTTGGCAATTGAGACACAGATATCCTTGAAATCCTTGAAATAAGGCAGTCTTACAATACACACAAATATACACGCATACACCACACACGAAATATTGTAGTAACTCTTAAGTCCATACATACATACAACACAAACATACATACATATTTAATTAGTAATTGAATGCAATATAATTTAATTTAGCTGTGCAGTTGTCTGTATTTTATCAAAATAATTTTAATTAATATATAGTTTTTACGCATAATTTGTATACCGCTACAACTTCCTCACTTGTCCTTTTTTCCAACATGCCAGACAATGATAAAAAAAAATATAAATTATATTTAAATTATTTTTATTTTATTGCAACATTTTTTTATTTTTCAATTTTATATAAAATTCCCATAAAATAATTTATTCATAATATTAGCATTTAGGGCTTACGGTCATGGTCCGGCGCTATAGATAATAATAATATTTTTAGTTAACACAAATAAAATAATAAAGCCTAAAACGGTTGTTCGTGCTAAATTTAAATATTTAAAACTACTTTGTCATTCCAAATTTCTTACACAATTCATAATTTTGTAACCCTTTTTTAATGAAATTAATAAATAAAGAAAAAATTAATTTTCGCTTTTAATTTCACTATTAGTTTACGCTGAATTTTAGTGCTTTCTCTAACGGTCTGACCGTCATACGAACACTGTTTGGATTGCCCAGGAGCTAAAAACTGCATAGATAACAATTTGGAACCAATTGAAAGAAACTGGATACAAAAAGAAGCTCGATGTATGGGTGCGAGAAAAAGCTTCGTGGAACCGTAACAAAATCGACAAAGCGGTGGATGATTGGTGATGAAAAAAAGAGAAAAAAAGGAATGCCCTTACAACAACAACAATGCAAAACGTTCATGGTGGAAGGGCAGTAAGCCGGCACAAAACTAAGAAGCATTTGTAATGTATTTGTTGGGATTGGCAAGTAATAATTCACTATGAGCAGCTCCTCGACGGACCTATACTGGCAGCCCTTGAACCAGCTTTGGCCAAAAAGAGAGGAATTTTATTTCGTTAGAACAAAGCCAGACCCACATGACGAAGAAAGAGCAGCCAAATTTCATTAGTATAAAAAGCAAACCAGCTGCCTAAAGAGACAATAAAGTTATATACTATCCATTCCTTTTGACTTCTTCACTGCAACTTCCACTCCAAGACAACGCACAAGACCGCCGCTCATAACTGTGATACAGCGCCGCAACAAAATTCTCAAATCGATAGCTAAGAAAATATGAAAAAATTAAAAAAACAAGTTTTTGGTATACCGTCAAAATATGGGATTGGTCATTAGCCGAACACAATAGAAAAAGCTCGCTATAATTTACACCAAACAAACACTGCATACTACAACTTGGAGCGAACCCTCTGCACTAGCGAACGAAGGAGTACCTGCTCGACAGCCTGCACTCTTTCATTCCGCATACGACTGCTATTTAATCATGAACCATCCTAAGCCTAATTTCCCCAGCATACTTTTAGGCATTAGTTGTTCCTGTGCTTCCTGTTATTTGAGGTACCTGTGCATATATACATGTAGGTGTGTACATATGTATGTGCATACGCATGCACGCTGATATGCATAAGTGGAAATCTCAGATGAGCAGTGAAGCAATAAATTTAAAGTTGTCTATTAGATGCTAAACTCACGGTGACTGGTACATATTCGGTTTGCATCAGGAATTTCAATAGTACCACCCCTCGCTCCACATATTTTGAGGATCCAAAGAGCTCAATAAGTTGTCGACGTATCAAATGGGATGGTCTCCCTGCACTATATCCAAATTCTTCAGTCGGAGCTCACCCCCGAAATCCACCCAATAAATACATACCCCGTACCAACTCTAATTTTTTCCTATGGAGTTCACCCCTGACCTACAGTATGGTAAGAGCCAAAAGGCTCAATGAATAAATTCAAGGGTATTAATAACCATCCTCTCCCTCCTGCCCCGCAAAGCTTAGACAACTGCAATTGCTACATTGCTAAGTACAAAATTCTCAGCCAGTCGGCAGCACCTGGGGTAAAGTTAAAGAAACGTTGCTCGCAACTGCATGACGGAGACTAGCGAGACGCAGTTAAATAAGCTATAAGCCTGCCAAAATACCGCCCTGACTTAGTGACCATCCTAAAAGATTCTTCTTGCAAGCTGAAAACACCATCTAGACGCATCAGGATGGGAGTAAGTGATTTGAAGCACCCTTTACAGCGCTGCAGAACTGAACCGCTTGACTAGACGGCTTGCCGACAGGCCCTTAACGCCATTCACAGAAAGTCAGTTGACATATTTATGAACTTTTTTCCGTGAGTGGCATTCTCGCAAACCAAGAGCTCGAGTTGCCTCATGGCGAGGCTCGAGTAATACGGGAAGAAGTCCGGATATTGCAGTCGATATACCCAACGCAACCTCAACATACGACAAAATTTGTTAAGTCCTGTCAAATCTTTCTCTCTTTTAGTCACAGTTTGCGAAATCAACCATCCCCCTTCGCAGACAAATACAGGCTGCATCTTAATATACGCATGGCTATGATATAATAACAACAAAGATTTAAATCAACAACACTGAAATGGTCATATCTTAAACATGTGTTTTAAATCTCTAGAATCAGAGAGAGCGTATCGAGGGACGGTTCTAGAATGTTTTTATAGTTTGTTATTGTTGTTGACTATTCGGTATAAAGACGAGGTGGCTATTCCTAACCCGCTGTGAAGTTTATTTTTGTACAGTTTGTATTTTATACTACTGGAAATAATTGTTGACAATGAATAGACTCAAAAAGTCATTGATGCAGGGATAATGCCGTAAGTTGAATATGAAGCACATCAAGTTTTACACACATAACTTTGTGAATTTGTGAGTTTTTCATAGAGATTAAATAATGTAAATAATAATGATGTAGAAGTGATGAGTATATTTAACTTTTTTTAAAACAATAATTTTATTTATAACTTCTGAGAATTAAATCTTAACATTTTTTTTTACTTCAAATAAATGCATTAATAATAATTATATATTTAAAAATGTTCTTAATAAATTCTTGGTAACCACTGAATTGATTTTCAGCCTTATAATGACATGCATACTTATACTATATAGCGGCAGCTGAATTCTAACTAAATATCTGATATTTTAATTACAACAACGTTCGGCATTAAATTAAGCACTATCCAAAATACTGACTATCGACGTTCAGCATTTGACTATTTATTGCACAGTTGCCGCCACGTCCTGCAGCACTTTGGTTTTTTCCATTAATATTTTCATAATTATTTTTATTTTTTTGATTGACAGACTGTTTGCCTTTATCATTTACGACATTTTCGACACTTTCGCCATTTTCACTTACCCTTAAACGATTATCCGACACCGTCCACACACGTGCGCCATAATCATTTGAGGTGCCTAATATATAGGTGCCAGTCGAATCGAAATCAACGGAGTTAATGCCGGCACTGCTGCCGCCCAAAACTGCGCGCGGTTCAAGAGCACCTGCGAAACAAGTAGAAGAAGAAGAAGAATTATGAGTTTATCAAGGCATGAAAGTATGTTGTGTGCGTGCAACTCTACTCACCTTTCCCCACATCCCACAACTTAACCTTACGATCGCCACCGCCGGTCGCCACCAGACGTTCGACGGGACTCCATTTCACGGCGTGCGTTTCGTTGTCGTGCGCCTCGAATTTCATAAAGATATTTGTTGGTATTGAGGAAGACACTATACACGGATTAAAATTTGGTAGTGGCAATGGTGTTAACATTTCCTCTAGACTTTGAAAATAGTCAGGAGAACCACCGACTGCGCCGTTATTGCACGCACCAGCACCAGCACTCGTCAGCGAGGCAGTATCACCTTCGTCCCCAAATTGTGATGGACTACCCGAGTTGCGATGTGTTGTTGAGTTTGGTTCACGGACGGCTTCTTCTAGATCACGTTTCAATTTGTCCGAACGTTTTCTGAAAATTGACGGCAGTCTTTTTCTAGATATTTAAAAGTGGGAGTGCACAATTGTTTGTTTATGATTTCGAAAACAAAAAGAAAAGAAGAAGAAAAGGAAAATAGTTGTGGTTTTTCGGTACGTTTGTACAAAACAAAAAAGTTAAAGAAATTTTTTTGGTTTTTTTTTTATTTTTTTGTAAATTTTTTTTTTTTCGTTGGTGGTGTTTTGATGCATTTTTGGCTATCATCAACGTTACTTGTGTTGTTGTTTTTACAATTGAGAATATTAATTTTATGATTTCTTGCTTATTTTTGTATTTTTTGTTTTCTTTCTTAGTTGGATTATCTTTTGCTGTATAAAAGTGTAACAATTTTTGTTTGCTAAGCCATTAAGCGCCGGGTACACAGGTGACAGGAGGGTGTGAATGAGCCGAATGAGGTGAGTTTCGTGAGTGACGTGTACGAAATGTATATGTACGTGTATGTATGTGTGAATATGGCATAGGCGATATGCGTTATGCGATATGCGAATAGGTTGATGCAAATGCATTTTCTACTGTGCGAGTTTTATTTATTTCTTTTTAATTTTTTAATGATTTTCCTATTTTGTTCTGCGGTTAACTAATTGGACGAGCATGAAATATTCAAATGGCTCATAAGAAAAGTAGCGCTAAATAAAAGTGTTATTATTATTATTTTCGAAATCAAATGCGAATAAGAGATTGCAATAAATTATAATAAAACAACAAATAAACAAGCACATATATACAAATATTTATAATATAAAGAACACAATACAAACTAAGAGATGTGGCAGTGGCAGTATGAGCGAAACTATTTACTTATGTTTTATTTGCGTCATAAATTTTATTTTTATTTGTAAGTTTAATTATACGGCATGCATTTCCGACTAAACATCCACCGAACATACTTACATGCATAAATATAAGTTTTTTTTTTGTTTGATTTAATGCGCGATTATAAATTAAAACCAATTCCATGTCAATTACCAATCATAATTCTAAGTATAATGCTTGTGTGGTGAGAAAAAAATTTAATGCATGCTGGATGCAATTTTTTTTATTTTCACACCAATTTCTAACGGTTTTAAAATATACGGATGAAATCGCAGGAAAAGTCCAAATGATGCCCCCGTTTATATATTTATTGTCATTTGGTATAAAATTACATCTATATCTCATCGCAATGGTTAAATATGGACCTTTTTATTTGTGTATAAACTTTAGAAGTTTGAAGAGTTTGAGAAGCTGGCGGCTAAAGTAGCAACGAAGAGGTGGTTATTAAACCTTTGTCCAGAACATATTGAAAACAGCTCGAATCACCAAGCGATGACGATAATCTACATACATATGTATGTAGTTCGCTCATTTTCGGGGCCTGGGAATTTTCGAGAAAGAGGTTTTGCGAATGATTTATGATTACGAAAACCATGTAAGGAGATGTAAAAAAAATTTGTATTTATTAGGGAATGAAACTTATAATTGATCAATAAAAATAACAATAAATAGAACATTACAGCAAACATAAATTTTATAACCAGTGCTGTTGCCAAGTATTTCGAAAATGATAAAAATATTAATGTATAATAAATTCAAGGGTCACAAAATTTTTGAAAATAAAAAGACTCAATGTTTACAACTTTAAAAATAGCCCGTATTGGATACCAATATAATTAATTCAAAAAAATGAACAGGAAATACGTACGCAAATACATACTGTCAAATACATGGATGTATGTATGTAGGCATGTAATGTACCGTGGACCAGCGCTAAGACTTTATTATCGCTACATTTCAAATATAAATATTTTATTATATAATACATACGTGTATGTATGTATGTATATGTACATAAGTATATATATGCTAGCATTTTATGAGACTGCACGAAATGTATTTTAAAAACAATTTCCTTACATTCACTTTTCGAAAATTATACAACAAAACAAAAAATATTAAAGTGCCAATTAAAAATTCAAATAAGAAATGAAATGCCACTAAAAGTTTCATATAAAAATTTACATTTCGCGATTTCCGATTTTAATTGGAATATGAGGCTAAATAAATATATAGGATCATCCATTTCGTGGTTTCAAAAGTACAGGGCTGCATTTCGACATCTGTCGAACTTAACTATCAAACCAAATATGTTTTGTTTTAGTTAAAAGTCAGGCACTTACAAGCGCAAAATGCCTTAAAATTGTCAAAACCTATTACGAAAAGTGAACTGATGACAGCAGATCATTCACAACGCCGTACATACAACGATTGGGTGCTTGAACCACAAGCACTGGGCGGCGATTTTTCAAACAAAATTTTCTTCAGCCCCGAGGCCCATTCCCCACTCGGAATACAAAACTAAGCAAAATTGTAGCATCTCCGAGAATCCTCAAATAATTGAAGAGAGACCATAGGAGCCAAAATAAATTTACTGTCTAGCGCGCTCTTGAGTCCTGAGGGGTGATTGAGTCTTACTTTTTTGGAGTTGACAACGGCGAGCAGGTCACTGTCAACTTGGTGCGTTATGGCCATTTGATAACCGACTTTTTCGGCCTGCAACTGAAGAACACGACTTGGTTTCGGCAAGATGGTACCACAGACCACAGGTGAATGTGGCTTTATTGTGAGAGAAATTTCCCGGTCGTGTAATCACTCGTCTTAGCGATGTCAATTGGCCACCGAGATCATGCGATTTGACACCGTTGAACCTCTTTTTTTTTTGTGAGGCTACGCGGCAGACTGTGTTTATGCGAATATACTATGAACTTTTGAGCACTTGAAAACCAACATTCGTCAAGTTAAAGCTGAGGTACGACCTAGTATGTGCTAAGAGGTGTTTTAAAATTAACTCAAACGGATGGAAGTTTGCGAAAACTGCGAGGTAGTCCTTTCAAGGATGTAGTGCATCGCATGTAATGCCAAGGTTCAAACTTTATAATAAAAAAAGGAACTTCATGAAAAAAGTTTCGAAACCGAAAAATGGATATCCCTGAACAACACAAACGGTATATAAATTTGTTTACACAAAACTTTATGGTGTTTAGGAAGGCATACACACATATGTACATATGTAAAAGTATGTAAATTTATATTTTTTGTGAATTTAGCTGAATTTCTTTTTCATTTACATATTTTACAAAAACGTTCTTACTGGTTCCTTTGTCAAAAATCTTTTCAAGAAAAAAAAATTATCTTTTTTTTCCATAGCTTGTTAACAATCAAACAAAATTACCGCTGTTTCAATATTATATGATTTTGAGTGTAAACAAATTGCTGCCGCGATATACAAAACAAATGTATGTATGTACAATATGTGCTATAAAATGAAAAATAAGAGACGCGTTAACGGCATGTAAAACGATTTATGAAATGAGATGAAATACGCATTTCCAAAAATAAAAAAATATCAAAAGATAAATGCCAATAAATAAATAATTCACTACATACTTATTTTCTTACATATACTTAGCTATATTAAATGTATGATAAACAAATAAAGTTGAGAGCGAGCGAGCATAAAACACACACATTCCACATAATCCACATGAGACCACATTCCAAATGAGTTTCGTTCTTTTTTTTTATTTTGTTTTAGTATATCTTGTCTCCAATACACATGTTGCCAATGGCGCGCGCGTCAACGTTGCTAAATTTGCTTGTATTAAAATATTTATTATTATTTAGATTGAGAAAAAAAACAAGTATTATTATTATTATTTGGTGATAAACTGATTTGCTATATGGTTAAGAGAAAGTACTCCTTTTTTAGTATTTAATTTTAATTCTTTTTTCTTAACCCACATCCACAAGTGTTTAGCTAAAATATTTTAATTAATAAAAATGTAATGTCCATCAACCAAATGATAGGTGCCTTATTTAATTATTTATTTTCATAAAATTTATTACTATAAATGTCGAATTTTTGATGACGCACAATTTTTCTTTTCTTTAAAAACTAAAAATTTCGAAAAAAGAAATATTGTTAAAACAATAGTGTAACAGTAATAATGCAGTTTTGTTCGCAATGTATTTATTCTTTAATTTTCAAAAAAATTATTGGAAAAAATCAAAAAAGTCGTTTTTAAAGAAGCAAATTTCAAACACAAAGTTAATTTTTAGCATACGATAGGGAAATATTTGCAAATTTTCATTTTTTTAATTACAACAACAGCAACAAAACAAGAACAATAACAACAGTTTAAACACCATACACACTCACCTGAGGAAGTTCTCGTTCTCTTCATTCAACTTGTCAGCATCCTTCGATTTGTAGCGCATGAAACGGTCCAATAGACAGCGATTCTCGTCCTGCAGTGAAATAGAAAGACGTTTAGTAATCGATTTACGCATTGTACGTTCCACTAGCTGCTAATTTTATGCTTAATAATTTTGTTTTTATATTTTCAAATAATTTGCTATATTTTCATATATTTATTATTTATATGTATTAAATATTCTTGAGTGTTTTTTGTTTGCTTAATGCCACTAATAATATTTTGTTTTATTATTTTTATAATTTATTTAATTTATTGTATTTTTTTTATTTTTCCGAAACACCGCGTAGCCAAGGATGGTGACGAGAAAACATTGAAATTCACACAATAAAATATAAAAAAAAAATAATTCTTTGAAAATATTCCGTGAAAATGCGAAACCCGCGTTGTCGGCGTCCGAAATACGAAAACGAACGAATTGCAGCGGAAAAGCTAACTGTCAGCCAACATCTACTAACCAGCTGGAAACATTAAGAGGCACGACCAAAATACGGACGCAAACACTGATACAATTTTTAAAACATGCCAATGAAAATTTCTAGCGGAAAATGTGCTGAGTAAATACATATATATGTATGTATGTATATAATAACATTGTTGATGTCGCACGTCGGTCATGGATACTTAGTGACCTGGTGACTTGTTGTTGGACCGTGGGTTCAGTGGCGAATTGTTGAGCATTTCTTTTATTACTCTTCCATTGAGTGCCATTTGTCAGCTGATAGGCAGCTTTGGCAGGCTCAAAGTATGCATGGAGGCGCATTTATATACATACTTGTGGAAATAAATGTTAAAGAATGAAATGGTAGAGAAAACGAAAACACACATGTACAGTGTTGAGGAAAAGATTAGTAAAGTGATGACTTTTAAAATTTCGTGGTAAAATATCTGTATAAACTTTGAATGAAGCAGTTAAAAAGTGTAGAAAATTTTAGTGATTTTCACCTTTTTTTTGTGAAATGTATTATAGTTTGTTCAATAAACTGTTATAATTTCCAAAAACTGCCGATGATTTGTTCGCACAATTCATTTGGAATTTACTTTCTCAAAACAAATTAAAAAATATGAAAGCATTTTCGATTCAAATTTTTTAAGCGATCAACATTTTTATTTTGTCTACTTTTTGTTGTTTTTTTTTTCTTTTGATTTCAGTAAATTTTTTATATTTTCTTTTTTAATTTTTTTTTTATTTTTTTTATTTTTTTTATTTTTTGTTTATTTTTTTTTTATTTTTTTTTTATTTTTTTTTTTATTTTTTTTATTTTTTTTTTTATTTTTTTTTTATTTTTTTTTTATTTTTTTTTTATTTTTTTTTTATTTTTTTTTTATTTTTTTAGTTTTTTTTATTTTATTTTTTTTTAGTTTAATTTATAAAAATTTTACGTCAACCGGTCGGTAACTTTTGGAGATTTTTGGAGATCACTGGATTTCTCGAAACGCACATAGGATTTTTATATGAGAGGAAATGATTTTAGGTATATTCACCAATAAACGAAAACTGTTCGAATAAACAAATCAGAAAGAAAGAAAACAAAACAAATTAAAAAAATAAACAAAAAAAATTCCCACATCCACAACGAACAACCTTTGACAATTCCATGAAGATTGGTCCAGTCGTTTTCGAGCCTTAGCGTCACTAACAAACAAACATTCAGTTTTATGTAATATATTTTGATATCTTTAATTTATTTAAGCTAATTTTCTATAACTTTTTTGGATGTTAGTACGGCAGCAGAATTAATCCTTATGATTTTTTTATTTTAATCTTTATATTTTATTTTAATCCTTATTTTTTATTATTTTACTACTTTTTTATTATTGTAATCTTTATTTTTTATTATTTTAATTCTTACTTTTTATTATTTTAATACTTTTTTATTATTTCAATCCTTATTTTTATTATACTCTATTTCTTTATTTTTTTTTAAATTCTATTTTTTTATTTCTTATTTTATTTATTTTTTTAATTACTATTTTTTTGAATTTTTTTAATAAGTTTTCAGTTTTTTCGTACTTTTTCAATTTTTTCGTTTATTTTTATTTTTTCAGATTTTTGAATTTTTTTGTTTTATTTGTTTGTTTCATTTTTTTCAGTTTTTTGTATTTTTTTTCAATTTTGTATTTTTTTATTTTTATTATTTTTAATTTTTGTTCACTTATTCAATATTTGTATATTTTCCTATTATTATCTTTGTTTTGCACCTTACTGTTGCGCTGTACATAAAGCATTTTGTATGTACGTACATAAATTTTTTCTTACGTCTAAGGTCGCACTTTCCACATGTGCAGGCGTGGATATGCGTGATGATACGCAACAAAGCTTGATAAGTCCATTTAATTAACAAATGCCGGTATTTTACGTATACCAGTGTATTATTGGCAAAAAATAGGTGTGTTCAACAAAGAGAAGACAATCGGTCAATGAGATTTTTTTACTTAGCTTTTAACCCTAGATAATTTAATCAATAGTAGGCAGGCATTAAAAAAAATAAATAAAAGTAAATTCATAAAAACTAAGAGATTTGTAGACAGTTTAATCGTTAAACATATTATATATGCACACTATCGGCTGAAAGACGAAATGAGTTTACTGCACCAAAGTGCGCTGAGGATATAAAAATACTTATTTATTATTTATTTTTTTCAGAATTTTTTAAATAATTTTCCACTTTTAATTCTTCTCATCTCCATGAATTACCATTGGGTGGTGTTTGAGATTTAAATATGTTAAATTCTTTTTAAATACATTATAAAATTATATATATTTCGTCGTTCAACTGTCACTTCTCATATTTAATTTGGACTATAAATTTATTAGATGGATTTCGGCTACTTAAAATTCATTCAACAACAAACTTAACTCAACAACTCACATACAGACATATGCACAAATATACATATGCACAACAAACTTACATATCTAGGCATTGCTGTCACATAAGAATAACACAAAATGAAAATTGCAAAAAGAATTTAAAAATAAATATACCAGAGTAAGCAAACGAAACCAACCAACACAAATGATTCAACACTTTTGCGTAAAAATCTGCATACGGTATATGTATGTATGTGTGTATGTAAATATGTACGAGTATGTAAGCAATCTCGTGCTGGACGTTGTTGGGCTTCGGATCGTTAGCTCAGCCGTTATGCAGCACTCAGTACAACAAGTATAAAAGCTCTATAATTTATAAAAGTGATGTGCAGTTATAAATATGTATATGTACATATGTGTATGTGCAGACACTTCCATACAAGAAACACTCATAAACACATACATGCATGTCCACCCAGTGGCTCTAACATGCATACGCCTCCAATACGCCTGCGGCTGTCATCAATTTGATTAAACGTGCAGCACTAACGGTGAATGTATGGTACATACATATATTTAGTTTTATTCATAGTTGCGGCAACACTTTTCAATGTCAAATATAATGAAATGAAAAGTGATTCTAAGTGCAAAGAAAAATGATTCTTACCCTACTTACCCATACATACGTGTATGTACTCGTATATATATATGTATGTCTGCATGCACATAAAAACTCAAATAAAAGAAGTGAGAGTAAGTGCGAATAAAGTAGACATTTTTATATATTTGGAGCCAACAAAGCACGTGTGTTTCCTTAGGGCGACTATTTGCCCAACTAGTTCACAATGTACTGGTTACAATTGAAAATATTTTGGTATGAGTTACTGTAACAAATTTTCGAACTGTAGAAGATTAATTATATTACTTTGTTAGGAATCTCGACAGTAAGAAATTCATCTATGTAAATGCACCTACATACATACATGCATATAAATGTGTATGTGCATGTAACTGTTAATATGCGCAGCTAGTCTTTGAATTGTCACAAAAGTGAAATCTTAACGTAATTTTATTCATTAATTAATATGTATGGATATAATTTAATGCAACCGCGTGAATTGGAATTTATCCAATTTCATAATCTACAAATAGACATGTAGTAGGGAAAAGAAGACTATTAGAGCGGGTTGCTGATTTTCAAATATGGATGTACATAAATAAGAACCGTAAAGCGGAATAATATATAATTTTATTTTACCAAATTTGTTTGCTAGTGCCATTGTACAGTATTTCAGTTTATTTTTATACTTATATACATTTTACTCATTTGTTTTTTATTTGTACTTAATATTTTACATTACTTTAATATTTTTTAGATATTTATTTCTTTATATACTTTTATATATTTTAATACTTTTTTTGTATTTTTAATTTTTTTTTATATTTTTTATATTTTTTTTATATTTTTAATATTTTTTTTATATTTTCATTTTTTTTATATTTTTATTTTTTTTTATATTTTCATTTTTTTATATTTTCACTTTTTTTTGTATCTTCATTTTTTATATTTTCACTTTTTTATATTTTCACTTTTTTTTTAATTTTCATTTTATATTTTCATTTTTTTTTTTTTTTAATTTTCATTTTAAATTTTAATTTTTGTTTTGTTGATTTTCATTTTATATTTTCATTTTATTTTTTCATTTTATTTTTATATTTTCATTTTTGTTTACAATATATTTTAATTTTTTTTTATATTTTCATTTTTTTACATTTTCATTTTTTATATTTAAATTTTTTTTTATATTTTAAATTTTTTTTTATATTTTAAATTTTTTTTTAATGTGAATATTTTTATTTATAATTAGTTTATTACTCACTTTTCTTTTTTATTCTCTTATTTATTTTTATCTTTTATTTTTTTATATTATTTTAGTTTGTTTATTTTTTTTATTGTTTATATTTTTTTATACTCTATTATATTTATTATATGTTTTATATTTTATATTTTATATATTTTATATTTTATATTTTATATATTTTATATTTTATTATTTTCTTTAAATTTAAATTGTTTTTATTTTTTTTATATTTATTTGTTTATATTTTTTTATTTATTATTTTACTTTTTATGTTTTTTTGTATTACTTTTTATATTTTTTATATTATTTTTTAATTTTTATAAAATTTTTATATTTTTTATATTTTTTTGGTTTTTGTTTTATATTTTTTTTTTGTCTATATTTTTTTACATTATTTAATTTTTTTTATATATTTGAATATTTATATTATTTTAATTTTTTTTTATTTTATTTCATTTTTTAATTTTATTTTATTTTTTAATTTTATTTTATTTTTTAATTTTATTTTTTAATTTTATTTTATTTTTTAATTTAATTTTATTTGTTTATATTTTTTAATTTAATTTTATTTGTTTATATTTTTTTATTTTTTTATTTGTTTATATTTTTTATATTATTTTATTTTTTTATAATTTTTGTATTTTTATACATTTTATATTTTTTTAATTGCTTTTTCTATTTTTTTATATTATTTAAATTTTTTGTATTTTTTTATATTTTTTGATTTTTTTTAGATTTTTTAAATTTTTTTAAAATTTTATATCAATTTTTATTTTATTTAAAAAATTTTTATATTTTTTAAATGAATTTTTATATCTTTTATATCATTTTAATTCATATCTTTTATATCATTTTAATTTATATCTTTTATATCATTTCATATATTTATATTTTTTATTTTTGTTTTACATTATTTATATTTTTTATATATATTTTAAGTCATTTTAAAAATTTTTTTAAATTTTTATTTTTGTTTTATATTTTTTTAAATTTTTTTATATTTTTTTATATTTCTTTACATTCTTCATACATACTTTCTAATTTTTGAATTCTTTTTTGTCTTTTTAATTTTTTTTTTTAATTTTTATACTTCTAATACTTTTATTTTTTAAACTTTTTTTCTGTATTTTTTATTTTATTATTTTATATTTTTATTTCATATTTATTATTATTTCTTACTTTTTGTTTTTTTTTAAATTAAACAATTTCTTTTTATTTTTTTTTTTATTTATATTTTTTATTATTTTTTCCATTATTTTATTTTATTTTAAATACCTTTTTAATTAGTTATTTGCTTAATTTTATCTTTTTATTCATATTAACTTTTTATTCATATTTATTTTTTCATTTATATTTATTTTTTATTTATCTTTATTTGTTAATTTTCGATTATTATTTTCATTTTTAATATTTTTTTAATTTTTTACTTCTTATTTTTTTAGTTTTTTATTTTCTTTCATTTTTTATTTATTTTAGTTTATTACTTATTTAAATTTTTTTATTTTTTTTTTATTATTTTATTATTTTTCTTAATTTAATTTTTTTTTACTCCATTTTCTTTTATTTGTTATTTATATTTTTTATTTTTACAGTTTTTATTATTTTTTTCTCTTTTTATTTTTTTGCAGGATTTTTTTTTTTTGATAGTTTTTGTTATCTTTATTTTTAATTCTTTTTTATTTTTTTTAGTACTTTTATTTCTTTTAATATTTTTAAAATTTTGTTTTTTTTTTTTTTGTTAATTGTCGTTAATTTTTAATTTGTAATTTTATTTATTTTTTATAGACTGAAAATCGCTCTAGCGGTTGTTTTGTAATTTTTTACATATACATATATGTAGATACGAACATAATTCTTAGTACTTTTTGAAGCTTTGTGTTTAATTTTCTTTACTTTACATCCTTTTACGTTTTTTGCGTTTTTATGATTAGTTCATATTTAAAAAAATGTTAATATTATTATAATTAAATTAATATTAAACACTTATATTCAACCAATAACAGTGTTATAGGATAGAAAGTCTTTCTGTTTTAAACGTGAGCAATTTCATGTAAAATTTGCAGCGTTTAGCAAACTTTTAAAATTATTGCCTGAATGCATAATCTTTTTTTTTTTTGATGAGGGTTTATTTTTTATTTTCGGTCTGTCCTAATGCGCTTACATAGTTGTATAATAATTATTCATATTATAAAAAGTCAGTTGATTTTATTTATATATTTTGTTGCAGTTGTAGGTACGAGTATGTATGTATGTACATATGTGACACATTCATTATTCCGATCAGTAGTCGATATGCACATAGAAGTGTATAAGAAATCAATTTTACATAAAATAATTTCTCGGATATTATAAGAAATTCTTAGACGTGAGATTATAAATTGCCTTTTTTTATTTTTAATAATAATTATAATACATCATTGAAAGTGACTGATCTAAATAACATTTAGCCGCTTTTATCACTAATAATACGGTAGCCATATCACTTTATTAAATAAATATATGAACATAAGCAATTCAGGCGATAAATGATCTAGGTAGGTAATAATATAGCGCTTATGCAAACATTTCTCAAAAATTGTGTCAAATTATTATTTATGATGATGACAGCGAATAGATGGGATAGCAATAGTGTTGTTATACACAAAAAAATTACGACATTATCAGCGAAATTATTCAACTCTTTCGCCAGTAAGTCTGCCAAATAATTTACAATTTGTTGATTACATTGGTGCGACAAGTGCACAAGTATAAATATACATATGTACATATGTATGTGTGAATAAAAAATTGTGCTAGATATGAATAATTGAATGCCAAACAAATTTATTCACTTATGAGCACTTGTCTAGAATTGAGCTTGAGCCGCTAATTGCCATTTGGCGGTAAGGGCCAATAACCGATGCATATAAGAGTAATTGATATGTACATATGTTTCCTATAAAATAAAAAGTTGCAAACAAACAACTAAAATAATAAGAGATAACAATATTTGTAAAAGTTATAACCAGCCTATTGTATATGAAAATAAGCCTAAGCAATAATCTCCACCAAATTTATGTATGACTTTGAGCTTAATAATAATCATTTTAAACCACATAGCAACATAACATACATATAATATATTGGGGGTAGAAATTAATTCGGTGCGTTCTCAAAAGATGAATCCATCTGCAAACTGTGGCCAATCCTGGATATCGCTTAAAATACCTATTTGATTGGAAAGGTTTGACATCTCTCAATGATAAATAGTGTGCATCAGCGTGTTTCTGACAACAACAATATTTTTTTGTCTTTGGATTTTTATTAAATTAGCAGCATTTGCTGGAAGTTTTGATTTTTCACTTTTAGCAGAAAAGTGCAGCTGAAGTCTATGGAACGTTTGTGAAAGTTGATGATGAATCTGCACCAAAACGGTCAAAAACTAGTTGAAGACGGTAAAATGGGAGGTCTTACCCCACCCGTTACATTCTCCAGACCTTGATCCTTCCAACTACTGGCGTTTTCAGACAGAGAGAAATAATTTTTATAGAGGTGGTATTTGAAAATTACCATAGAGATGGAAAAAAAGCAGTCGCCTCCGATTTTTTTCAAGAAAACACACTTTTTTGATTACAAAACCACCTACCATATCAATTTATATTCCAAATATTTTGGCATTTTTCCTACTGGGTCATGGAAAATACATACATCTATTTGATTCACTTTATACATTTTACGCTTTATTTATTTTTTTTTTAATCTGCTAAAAGTACACATGTACTTATGTAGTACGCCAAAGTTGTACACCTTCTGGCGCCTTATTGGCCTTTTGCCACAAATTTACGCAAAATCATCGGGAATTAAAGTTGTCAGTTGCACATGCATACATACCATACATACATACATACATTGAAACGCATGTGCGGCACATGTGAGTACGAAATCACTTAAAAACAAATAAGCAGTTTTCATTCATTTACAGGTGGTTTATAGTACGATTCAATAAAAATATGAAAGAAAATGTGGATAGCAACAAAACCAAACAGTTCACTGACCGACCAAAAATCAGCTGTACAAATGTGTTAATTGGTATTTTATATGAAGCAACAACAAATATGCAAATAATAACATAATAAAGTAAAAAAAAATAAAAGTAATAAATTAACAAATAAATATGAACATATGTATATGTATATGTATGTATATGTATTTACTAAAAGGAATCTCAAACAGGCATGAGCGTAGATTAGTCTTCATCACACAGTACAATAATAATCAACATAACAAACATGTTAGGCTTTAATTGGTCGCAATTATTATGTAGATACAACAACAAAAAGTAATTCAAACAAAATTTGTTTTAATTGAAATGCTCGAAAACACATTGGCTTTATTAAACATTGGACGCGATAATCGCTTAGAATAATGGATATTAAAATTTGGAAGTATAATTATTTGAGTAATTTGAGCATAAGCGAAAATATATTAATTCAAATCACGTTAAAGGATGTACATATGTACATATAACAGAATAATTAATAACATTTTGACAAAAAAAAACAGTTTATTGATCAACTAGTAAGTTGAAAACTAACAACCCTATGGCACAAAACATTTAAATTTTGGAATTTTCTTAACAAGTAGAATTTAGGAGAAAAATTCATGTGAACGATTATTAAAATTAATACCGCAAGTGTGTAAAATAATGGTAACTGATAAGTTAGTTTGATCTAAATTAATTGTTTACACACATTTCTTCTCATAATGTCATAAAGAATTAATTTCACGACGCTTTTTTACAGATTCAATACAGAAATTTATAAAAATTAACAAATATTTTCACATGTTTATTCGTCGCAATTTTTCATTTTTTTTTAACATATTTTTAGAATTTAAATTTTTTGTAACCAAATAAATTATAACTAAATGTACCGCCAAGGGTAGTCTTAAGAAACTTTTAGCCGCTTTTAACAACGATCAAACTGACACTAGATGTTACTAGAAGCTAACCAACAAAAAAGCCAATCATACAGTAGATATAACTGTCATTGATACCAACATAATTACAAGATAAAAATATGCATAAATCAAAAATATTCAACAAAGCTAACAGACAGGAGATCAAATATAAAAATAGCACTCTAACAGATATGTTTGTAGTCCTAAAGTATGTACTAAACAATTAATCTTATATTTTGTTTTTATTATTTATTTATATGGAGATTATACATCCGATATGATTGCTTATTAATTTCCAACAGGCACTTATCGAACAATAACGGTATTTGCATTATGAAACTTTATCAGCTGGCAGAGCTGGCAGCCAAATCGGTCTGAAGAGGGCACGAAAAAGTGAAAGCGATCGAATAAAGTAAAATGCAAAATATAAAAATATATATACTAGTACATACATACATGAGAGTACATGCTTAGGAATACAATAATACCTAAGCAGCCGGATATCTTATCAATTACGAAGCTCTTAAAATAAGCATAAATAGCTACATATAAGAAAAAAAATATTATTTGCCGCTACTACTTCAAGTGGTATGGATAAATTTACAAAAAAAAGCACATGGTTAAAAATTGGCAATATATTTATATATTTTATTGAAAGGATTAAAAAATCAATTTATCTTAACCAAATTAGATATGGAAATGTACATACACTTTAATGACTCAGCTAATGAATGGCAATAATCACTTTTATACGGGTATGAGCGAAATATTAATTATATTTGAGCTATATGCAATAAGTATGCGCACAGAGGAAATTATTATAATATATTTACAAACTTGGTTAGCGATTAATGGCTGAAGTTTTAATCTAATAAAGTACACTTTGAATAATTTAGAGGTATTCCCGTATAAAGTTACAGAAAGCTACACAAAATTTACGGAATAACTTAAAATATTGTATATCAAAAACAATTTTTCAAACTTCAAAGAAACTTTTTAAAATGTTTAAGAATTCTGAATTAGAACTGAAATATTGAGAAATGAAGCAAAACAGTGGGTAGTAAAGAAATGAAATTATATGACGGGCACATTTTTGTAATGGATATCAGCACTGCAGAGTTTGCTGTTTGTCGAGCGTGAATCAACTATCTTAATTTTTCACACTTCAATTACTGTATTAGCTCAATAAAGTAGCAAGTACTAATAACTAGATAAATATACGCGGTTTGTTTATTGCGTGCCTGTTATTGTATTTAAATCATTTTCACGCCTCAGCCATATTGTCATTGGCGTTGCATACTATGTTACAAACGCATTTTCTCTAAGCTTATATAATACGATCGAATAATAACTACATAATAATTGTTTCTTTTTTCTTTTTTGCAACTTACCTGTACACCACGTAGTTTTTCCTCCAATGAGCTGAAAGACAATTTTAATGCGGTGTGCTCATCTAACAGTGTCGCATTAAGTTTCTTCAACTGCTCTAAACTCGATTTTAACATGTCTACTTCTGCACGTAATGAACTATTGGCAGTTTTCTGTTCGGTAATACTGTAAATATTAACAAATATGGTATACATGAGTTAAATGTGTTTTCATCGTTTTATAGGCGTCGTAAATTTCTGTTAGATACATAATAAAAATTAACTACTAATTCGCACATTTTATCTTTTTCTGCTATGAGTTTTTTCTGTTGTTCCACAGTGAGACTTAAATCGACAATCATTTGTGAGTTTTCGCCTTTACGTTTATGCAATTCAGTCAGTTCCTCTTGTTGAGTCAATAATTTCTTTTCCAACGCTGCAATAGCCAATTGTGCGCCGGTAGCATCTTTACCACCACCTGTTGAAAGAGCTGTGCGCAATTTCTCATTTTCAACGTGAAGTTTTAAATTGTCTTCAGTTAATTGAGACGCTTGGTCAATTAAACGATTATCTGAAAATAAATTGAGACTAAATTAAAAGTTTCACAAATAAATAAATATAGGCAGCGAACTGACATACAATGTTTTGTTATCAATATAATAGCAAACAATGACTAACACCACACCACATAGGATGCAGTAATGTAAAGAAATTTGATGTTTGCTCTACCGCAGCTTTTGCATACGTTTTGCTTACTTTGTAAAATGATCTCCTTGCCTCTCGACTCATTGCGACTTCTTTCGCGCAAACGATTTGCAATGCATTGACGCCAATCAGGCTCGTCAGCAGACATATTTGTTTAGTTTATTGGTGTGTGGGTGGGTGTTCGAAAATGCTATACCGCTAATTTGGATATAAGTAACGTTAATCCTTAGAATGTTCTCTTTTAAATGTTCGTATTCCTTTTTTGTGAAAGTTTCACTTGCGTTAGCACAAGCCGTATGTGTTGTGATGATATCGGCTTGTCTTTTGGGCAGTTGCTTCCCGTTGAATTCACACACTTTTCGCTTAATATTATCACAAATTGCAAAGCATATTAAATGCTGCAATTTAAAACGGTACAATACAACAAGAAATAGTTCCACTTGCGGCAAAAAGGACTAAAATCCAAACACACCTTGATGAAATTGATAAGAAAATTAATGAAAAAAAATAGCGGAACAAAATCACATATTTGTTAACTTAACACAAATTTTGTTTTGATGTTTGACAGCTGATTGGGAGGCCGTAATGCATGACTACAGGGTTGTATTTAGTAGTGCAAAGCTGAAATAAAATTAAGCTGCTTTTGATAACACAGTAGTGGCTAACAGATGAGAATTAAAACAAATCGCTTGAAATAATTATGTACACGTATATATAGAATCGAATTATTATACAAAAGCAATTAAGGTGAAATTAAATGACTAAGCTTCAGTTGTTTAAAAATTAATCAAGCTCTTGTTCTAGAAATAACTATATATTTATGTAAATATGGTTGTGAGGTCGTATTTCAGACACTTTCGAAATTATTTTTGCCTCCGGCTAAAAATTAAAGCGAAATTAAAAATATTTAAAATATGTTTGTTCTTATTTTTTATTGTATAAAAATTCTTTATATTTTATAAAATTAAGAATTTGCAAACGTCGATTAGAATTAAAGCATTCAACTGATGTTATCGTAAAATATTCAAATGCTGATTGTGCATAATATTCCGAATGTAATTTCAGCCATTTCCGGGCACTCCTATGCTTGATGGAAATCTATCATCAACTCCAGAAATTCGGTCAACTGCAGAAATTATGGGAATAGAGATGATAGTATTTGAAGCAAAAGAAATAATATCTTTGAAAACACATTTTCCTTGTAAACAAATGGGGCAATATAATTGGGCGAAAAGGATTGAAGGATAGCAGCGTGAAAGGAGTCACGTGAAAAGGAGGAAACCGGAAGTTGACGCGCACGGCGTGCTTACCCATGACTTCTTGAAATATTTTAGGCATCCACCTTGCTTATGGGAAGAATATACACAAATAATAAGATTTAAAGGTATACAATCTTTAGTGAATAAAGGACAATTTAGTTTATTCAGCCACCAGATGACTGGTGATGAATGCCAATTTGAAACGAAAACGGGCGTGGTCTCCAAGCCAGGATTGACGCCCAGAAAGGTTTTGTTATGTGTTGGGTGTGATTAGCAAGGAATCATCCATTATGAGCTGATTACCCTACGGCCAAACTCTTAATTCAAGCCCACACGGCCAGCAGTTGAACCGCTTAGAGGGTAATCGCACAGAAGCGCCCAACTTTGACCAACAGGAGTGGTATTGCATTTCAACACTACAACGTCAGACCACACAGATCGATAGTGACCCGCCAGAAGCTCCGAGAGCTTGGTTGGGAGGTTCATGTACATCCACTTTTTAGTGGCCTCTGTTCCTGTCTATTTCGAATGATTTGACTGGTGAAGAATTGGCCTCAAGAGAAACCTGTGAAAATCGATTATCCAATTTATTATCAGTAGCAACTAGGGTTTCTAAGAAAAAGGCAAAAAAACATTACCCTCAAAATGACAAAAAGTCATCGAGCAAAACATGAATCGAAATATATTATGGTATGCGTCTTGATGTTTTCCAACTAATGGAAAGATTTACAGTTCTGAACCGCCTCCGAACGCGCAGATGGATTTTTATAATCAGCCTTTATTTCATGTCAGAAATATACTCGGAGGGGTTGAAATTCATTTTTCATTTTCATGTTTTTTTTAATTAATTTTCTCAAACTTTTGGAAGTTGGTCGTACCAGGACTCGAAACCTATTCTTCGGAATGGCAGTACGTAAATTTTAACGGCCTTCAATGATGCATTATTTTTCAGTAGACCTATTAAGTACATAGTTTTGGACTTTTGTCCTGCAAAATAGAGCATTAAAAACACGGTGTTCAGTGTAAGGATTAGAAAGTTGATGAAAAGAACTCAGTAAGAAATTTTTAAAAATATATTAGCCATTTTCTTTTACCACAACTGAAAATACGAGTACATACATACATACATACATACATACATATTTTTTAATATCTTAATATTTACGTATGTAAACTACATACGTTTTTGGACAAAATATTATTATTCTAATATAACCTTATATGACTATTCGCTACTGCTCAATTATATAATCATTATAAGCAAATACAAAGATTGTTTATCAAGATTTCTTTGCCTTATATTGCAAACTGTAATGCAATATTGAAATTGTCGCCCACACATCTGTGCAGTCAGTGTTAACTGCTCGTTTTATTGCAAATACGGAAATAAAACAATAATAATAACAAATTATATTGTAATCATAAATAACAAATGCAATTACAAAAACAAAAAACTAAACGTGCAAAAATTAGACGTGCTACGGACCGACGACAACAGCAATAACAAATGTGTTCGGAATTATTTAATTCACATTCGTCAGCATATGAGACGCGCAGGCGCATAGAAATGATGACAAGCTCGTTTCAGCAAGCAAAAAAGTTTAAAAATGCGCGGTGTAAACAAACGCGCTAGATGCCGAAAAAAATAATCGAAACACAACGCCACAGCTAAAAATAGTCAAAAAGCTAAAAGAGACGTAAGCTAATTGTTCAAAGCCATGAGTCAGGTTTGTTGTTGTCTAATAATTATTAGACACCCAATTGGGTGTAGGTATCTTTGTAGGTACAATTGGCTGCTGAAAACGTGTACTACCACGTCATAATTATACCGAGCTCAGCTCGTTTCTCCAATTTTCTTAAGTCATTATACAATATTTATTTACTTTACAAAAATAGCCGCCTCTGCGCCAAAACCTCTCGTTGTTTCGACGTGTCGAGATTTTCAGCTTATAAGGCGAAGCTGCGACGATACACTCGCGTTATGATTGGATTCGACAAATTTGTGGGGTGTTTGAATATATAAAATAAAATAAAATATAAACAAAATGCAAAGAGAAAAACAGAGCACAGCTTTAGTGTGGGCGAAAACGACAGCAATATTCAAGGCAACAACAATTTGCGTAGCTTCAAAGCAAAATTTTTTTCGTGGCCATAATAAATTGTGTTTTTTCAAACAATCATCATGAGCTGGTCGAACAACTTTCGCAGCGATTTCATATTTTAAAATAGGCAAACTGCGTGATTTTCACAGTACGGTTTTAGAACGCCAACAAAGCAAACGGGCTCGTAAAAATTAACGGAACACTAAAAAATAATATATAAAAAGAAAGCCTATAAGGCTTAAGATACAGCTAGTGAAAGGATTATAAAAAGGATAATATTAATTTTCATATCCTTTGAAGCACCCAAGCACGCACACACATCGCCACCAGGATGCCTTTAAGAAAGAAAAATGATTATATACCCATCAAATGTGAGGGTTGGAATGGCAAATTTGTTTATGATAATGGCGCAGCGAATAATGTTTCCAAAGTACGTCGTCACAACCAAAATGTTACGGATACCTCCAATTTCTACGGTTACAGCAACGAGCCGATCGTTTTGCCCGTAAGCTGGGATGGCACATTCGCCAAAAGCGGTGAAACACGCATACAACCGGATCGTAATCGTTCCGATGACGCTGAATATTTTCAATATAACACAGAACCCACAATTTTGCCTACACAATGGAGTGGTGAATTTCAACTAGATCCTAATGATATACGCATCAAACCGGAGCGAAATTTCTCAGACCCACGAGATTATGCGGAAGCGAATCGTTTCAAGCGCGTTAGTTAGATGGAGAGATGAAAGTTGAAACTGGTGTTTCACTTATTTAACACGGAAAATTGTTTAAGTGTTTGTTTTTTCTTACTAACAACGCATTTTTTGTGAATTACTACAAATAAATATGCACAATATGCCCTTCATAGTACACCAACAACGACAGATTGAATTTTGTTGAATGAACTATGTTGATGAACTATTTTTGGTGAATTTTGGCAATTTATTCATATTGCGCTACTAAATGGAATGTGTTAGATTTAGAGATTGTGATTGTGTTTGTAAAAAAAAAAAAATATAAAAAAATAAAATAAATATATGTGTATACTTTTTAAACGAATTATATATATATAATTGGCGCTTTGTAACCGCTGAAGCGATTTTCGGCCGAGCTCCTCCTCCAATTTGTGGTTTTGCGTCTTGATGTTTTTCCAACAAATGGAGGGACCTACAGTTTATACTAAGCCGCCTCCGAACGGCTGATGGTTTTTTGACGAGGAGCTTTATTTCATGTCCGAAATACACTCGGAGGGATGGACATTCCCTGCCGAGGGGCGACCGCAATTAGAAAATTTAATTTAATTTTTAATTTAAATTAATTTTCCATAACTTTTGGATGTTGGTGGCACCGGGATATGAACCCGAGTCTTCCGAATGGCAGGACGCAATGCTAACCACTCGGCTACCGCGGCCGCGGTTGCGTTGAAATATTTTTCATTATGGTATTCCATCATCCCGGCTTAGGTTTTCAAAGTTTTGTGTGAGTTGGGTTCCTGTGAGATTAACTACGGATGTGATTTTATATTCAAATTACCTGCAATAAGTGTTTTCCAGAAGCTTTCTGGGATAGTGTCGTAATCAAAGAGTAAAAGAATCGGTTAGTCTCTTATTTAAAAAGTTCCAAAAGCTTGCCAAAATATGCTGGAAATGAGCGAAAACCTAAAATAAATTTTCAATTCGTGATATCTATGTGTATTTAAGAACTCCACAATAAGCACACCCAATTAGTTTATTGGTTAGGTTAGGTTATGTTGATTTGGCTGACCCATTGGTTCTCTTATAGATGATATTACGTCTATAGTTTTGCGCGACACACTACATACGACCAAGCTATGCTGCTACTTTGCTCTTTATTGTATTTCTAGTGTGAAGAAAGTTGTTATTCTCTTCGCGGATTGTTATTCTCATTGCCGATTGAAGATTTTGTAAGCTTTCTGCGCCAAGTTTGCTGGGTAGCCATAGATTCCGTGCTCCACAGTTTCCACACATTCCCTACATATCCTGCATTTGTTGTCCCCAACCAGATCTATATTAAAAGCATGCGAAGCCAAAAGTCAATGTCACGATAACAGTCCTACCAGCAGTGTATAATCCGGCTTCTTTACCGCCAGTAAAAACGTTTAGCATAATAAGTTTTGCACATAGTTTACGCGATTCGCAGTCCTTGGCTCCTTCGCCGAACGAAGTAAAATGACTTATTGCTTTTGCTTCATTTCCACGAATGAAACTGATAGCTTAATTATTACGTCCTCTTCTAAAAGGACACATTTCTTAGCCAGCTCGTTATCTATCTCATTGCCTTCAATGCCCAGGCACCCAGTAAATGTAAAATCTTATTTCTTGAGACAATATATTTATCGCCTCTTTACATAGTGCGAGCACAGCCGACTTCTTGCTCTATGACATTCAGAAGCTCAGTCGCCATTTTTAGAGCAAATATTTCGGCTTGGAAGATACTGTAATGGATTGGCAGCTTAAATGACTTTCTTAACTCTAGCTGGGCGCAGTAGACTGATGTTTTTTGTATAGTACTTTGAACTAAGTTTCCACTCCTGAAGTGGTTCGTTTAAGTTTAAAGGCTTTCTGAGTTTGAAATTGATTTTTAAATTTTTTTGTTAATTAGAGTTGAAAAAAATAATAGATTTGGCTAAGTTCTTTTATTATTTTTTATTTGTATTCACTTTATATAAAATTTACTTTTCAATTGTGCATGACAATTTGACTCTTTATCAAGATTTTCTCAGACAGAGCGTCTAACCGGAGGTAAAAGTTATGGTAGTCGAGTACAGAGCGAGGCAGACCGGGGGCATACCACAATGAAAAGCTTAACTTTTCCAAAAACTATTATACTTATTATTGGAAATTTTAGTGCCGGGCAACATTTTGCTTAACCTCGACTGCTAGTCTCTTCGACTAACGGAACCCTTTTGTGCGTTTCAAGTGGAATCGGCAGCCTTCTCGCATAGCCAAAAAGCATTAGGAGCTTTGAAGAGCATCATAAAATTGGAAACGGTAGAAAATTGTGGCAAATCACTAAATGTGATGGCTAAGCAGTTCTCTCTAAACCTAATAAGGGTCCCAGGTCACAGGAATATACTAGGTAACAGGATGGCAAAGGAACTTTCATGATAGGGCACTTCCCTACCACCTTCTGCCATCATGAAAGAGTCTGGCTATGCCAATTTGAAATACCATAGTGCTAACTAAAAAGGAACGAAATATTGCGAATTTGAATAAATTTCTCATCCAGTCATTATTGATCGCATTAAGTAGCGCAACTACTTTGCCCGGACAATTATTATATAATATATTAACTTTAGTCAGAAGTACCAGAAGGAAAACAAATAAATCCATCAAAATTTATACCGATTGGAAATGACAAGGTGAGTTTATTTCGCCGCGTCCGCGTCTCTAATTTCTTAGTTATTTCAACCCAGCCTTGTACACGGATGCGCTATGACATTTAAGGGATCATTTGTGGGAACTGGCCAAATCGGATTTGAAAATTTGAGACATAAATTTGTCAAAAAAGCATCTAAGAATATACAATTTGGTATTAAACATTCGTATATACAAAAAAATATTTTCTCCGAAAATCATCGTAGTTAGAAGACTATATCATATAGCCCCCTTGCAACCGATTTCAGATATGAGATTTTTGTTCGAAAGTTCGACAATAAAGCATCTGAAGCGTGAGATTTAGTGTTCTACACACGTACATAGGTATATGCAAATAAACATTGTCACCAAAAATCATCAAAAAACGGAAAACTTCATCATATAGTCGCCTCCAATCAGTATTTCAGATAGTATTTAATCCTAAAATGAAATACCATAAATCTTGCCATGGTCATCAAAGGTGAAAAGACTTTGGAATGACCGGAGACAGCTCTAGTTTTAAACGAATTTTAGCTACCGCAGGATAATAGAAATTATATCTACTGAGAATAATTCTACAGAGCTCTAGTCTCGTGATACAAATGATTTTTTTAAAATAATTTGTTTACAATATGGAAAATATTTGTTTTACTCGTGCTTAAATGGCAGTTTCACACTTGTGTATATATAGGAAATGAAATAAGTATATGTATGTAAACATGCAAATTTACTATTCTTATTTTGCCATAATAAGCTAAAGGCGACTGTCAAGCTTTCTATTGTCTTATTTGTTTAATACTTTGTAGTGCAATAATTCAAATTTACTTAACGGCAATAACATTTTTATAGCAGTTAAAATTAGCTAATTTACAAAAAAAAAACAAAGATGATAAATTTTTGTATATATCTACACTCGTATATGATATACTCGTAAGTATGCACATTACTTAATTGAAGAGATTACAATTTTTCATCCGAAATATAACAATCTATTTTGAAAGGCCGTCTTCCGGTTATTGGTTTTATTGTATTTAATTCAACTTATTCTTGGAATATTGTAAATAAGTGCACACCTATCAAAGATAAGCAATTAAATGTATGCATATGCATATGTACAGACATTCGAGAAATCGCAAGCTACGAAATATCAAAGAATTAGATAAGCGAAACTTTCAGTGAAACAATAAATGCGAAAAATACAGCAAAAGATAAGACATCAAAAAGCACCTGTTCTATTCTTATACACTTAGGTAACTGTAAATTGCTTTTTTTCTCTTAATAACCAAAATAACACCATAATCTTTTATCATTCCTTCAAACTTTCTACAACTACTTGTACAGACTTATCCATTTTGTGGTCTCGAAAATAAACGTACATGAAATGTATTTAAAATAATGTTTTTTCATGAAAGTTTTTACAAGCTGCGATTCATTTGAGGTAATTTTAAAACACTTTTTTGGTACGAATTATTGACGAATGTTGGTTTTCAAGTGCTCAAAAGTTAAAGGTTTATCCGCATAAAGATGTTCTTTCGTGTAGCCTCACAAAGAAAGTCCAACGGTCCCAAATCTCACGATCTCGATGTCCACTTGACATTGCCAAGACGAGAGATTACGCCGCTGGGAAATTTCTCTCGCAATAAAGCCATATTCGTTCGTGTTATATGGCATGTGGCACCATCTTGTTGCAAGCATATATGGTCCAAGTCGGGTTCTTCAGTTGCAGACCAAAAAAAAAAATTGGTTATCTTCCGACCATAATGCTCCAAGTTGACAAAGTGACAATCTCGTCGTTGTCGTTTTCATAGAAGTGAGGTCCAATCACACCACCGGACAAAAGGATTATCAGGGCCCCAAATGCGGCAATTTTGCTTATTTACATATCCCACGTGCGAGAAATGTGCCCTGTCGCGGAAGAAAATTTTGTTCACTGTTCACTGCTTGTTGTTCAAGCCCCCAATCGGTGTACGAGGGGATTATCAAAAGTTCAGTAAGTTGACCAGAAAGAAAACCAAATAAAATTGTTTTTGTACTTATTCGTAATCTTTGTCCTTTTTATCTTCTCTACATAATCACCATTGATTTCAATGCTTTTTTAAAGCCTATAGATCCATTTCTGAAAACAGCCTTCAAAATTCTGCTTTTTAAGCTTATCTTTTAGTACCCATGGATCAGATTTCTTCGTGTATCCCAGATTAATACTTAATATTCGCGATGCAGCCATGGCATTCAAGCCCAATTCATTAGCAATCATTTCTCGTGTCAATCGTGGGTCTTCGTCAATTTTGGACTTCACCAAAGCTACAGTGACGTCATCAGTGTAAGATTTTGGTCAACCTTCTCGGGGCTCGTCCTCTACGGAAAAATGTTCGGCCTGAAATTTTCGGAACCACGTTGTGAATGGTCACCTGGCTTCAGTTCTTATGTGAGTTGGGCTTTATATGGATTTAGGTGTAAATATCAGGGCAAAATATGCCATTATGTGGCGTAAGAGAGTTCCAGCTCTTGAAAGCGTCGAGAAATATACACTTTCGGATCTTCGGCTACGTTTTAATTTTACCATTTACAGTAGTGATGTTTGAGGTAGAACGAGCAAAACGATTATGCACAGGCCTTACAATATCTGCAACCGATCCAGAAGTCTTCAAATTTCTTTAAAGCCCGACAGGGGGCTACGTTTGAATCATAATTTTTTAGAAGGTTTTACCAACTTTGCGGTTGTTAAGCATTCCATTTTCATAAATGCCAGATTGCTAACTAAAACAAAACATGATTGATTTGACAGTTAAGTTTGACAGATGTCAGAATATAGCTGTGCACTTTTAAAACCACGAAATCGATAACCCTGTATATGTAGATATGTCCTATTTTATTGTTTTATATAACTTGGAACAAGATTCGTGGAATGGCGGGTGTTTTAGTGATAGTTTAACTAAAAGCAAAATAAATAATACAATTAATGTGCGTACAAGCAGATAAGAAACTGATAAAAGTCAGCTAATTCTAATAGCAACTATACTCGTATTATTGTTACCTTGACCTATGAAAACTTTAAACTAATTCTCCAAATAAGCAGTTGTCATGTTAGGAAAATTACTTAAACGTATCATTTTTTATGTAATTTTTTTTTATAATCGTACACAAAAGTGTAAAATCTTAATTTTTATAACCTCTTCCTGTTTTCCTTCCTTCAAATTGCTTTGTGTTACCTTCATTCACTTCAATTTCGAGTATGTTGTACTTCCCCTTACGATTCATAAGTCTTTGTAAACAATTTTCGATTGCCTTGCAGTGATAAAATCAAGAGAGAAAACATATACAATCGTAATTTTTCTGAGAAATCACTTGCGAAAAGATTTAATTGAATATATTTTTCAGTTGCCTATAGGCATTATAAAGCTTTCTATTGCTTATCGCTTGTCAAATAATACATAAATACATTTTTTTAATTAAATTGTTTTGATAATAACAAATATTGCATTTTCCTTACCGACCAACACGATCCTCTATGTCCTGTCCACCAAATATATCTTCTTTTTCTTCTTCTTTACTTGCTTACGCGTTTGTAGCCGAATTAATAACAATGCGCCATTTATTCCTTCTTTTCTCTGTTTGGCGCCAATTGGAAATACTAGCTCCTTCTCTACCTGGTCTATCCCACCGAGTCTTCCTCTGCTGCCACCGGCGGGTACTGCATCGAAAACTTTCAAAGCCCACATGACTTAGGCAATGCATTTCCGCCTTGACGCATGATGCCTATACTTGAACTGATGAGTCGGCGTTGGAAGTTTTCAAGAGAAAGATTTTGCATACGATTTGTGGTCTTGGCTACGGCGAATACCGCAGTCGTTGGACTGGCGATATATACGGCAACATTGACATAGCTCAGCTAATCAGGAGACGGTGGCAACGCTATCCGATAGTTGTCCGAAATGATATTGGGTCCTCGGAGCGTTCGCACTTCAAACACACTGGAGGCATGTTGTCCGTCTACCACAACATTATCGATATTTTTTTTTTTTTTGGAACATTAATATTTATTTATTGAATCTAGTTCGACTTCGGAAGCCTAACAATAAGTTGTAAAATCTTAAACTAAATTAAAACATAAAGCCCATTATCGATATGGCTTAGAGTTTTTATATTTGAAGTCAAAAGAATTTAGTCGATCAGCCTCAACCTATTTGGCGATGGTTCGTCGTGGATAATTAACTTTTCGACAGTTTTGCCTTCTTTGCTGATCCTGGTGTTATAGCCACCAAGCACAATTCGACCTCATGATGGCGTCAGCGCTCTTGAGTATGCTCCAGGCGCTCATAAAGGGCATTTTTGGTCAGATAGTCCTTCTCTTCCGGCGGAGCGAGGCGCAATTCAGCGATATGATGAAAAAACTTCGCTTTGACGCAAAATGTGGCGAGACATTCATCCACTGGGGTGAATGTCAGTACTAGACAACGGAGCGTATTTCCCACCACGAATCCGACACCATATTTGCGTCCTACTTCTCTCCGTCTTTATCCCTTTCATCGCATTTCTTGAACGACGGTGACGTCAGCTTTTAGTCTTACGATGACATCAACCAGCTGGACAGTGGCACTTGCCCGGACTTTTCAGGTGCATACTCTTAAATCATAGTCCTTAATGCGTTTGCAGTAGTGCTGTCCTCAACATATTTGGGGTATATCTTCCAAGGTGTTGTTATCTTTTTTATTGAAGCAGGATCATATCATACGTATAGCTCCTATAGAACCGATTTGTTTAGGTACGAGGATTTTGGTCGAAAGTCTGTCAAAAAAGCATTTAGAAGCGTCAGATTTTGTACTACTTCCTACCGGTTATTTTTCATAATGCATTCAATTATTATTTAAACTCCATCCCGCAGCAATAATCGCTGGACTACGCCACCGATAATCGACTTTTTATATTTATTTAATATTAATTTTTGCGAATACCTATAGATAATTAATATTTTGATAATGAAATTGTTAAAACAAATCTGAATTTATTCACTTGAATGGTAACTGTTAATTTTTATTATTGTTATATTTTAAATGAGATATACACATAAAAACATTCCCATGCACGTGTATAAATTGAACCCTACACACACATACAGACATAGGTACCATAAAGTTAGTCACTTCAACATTTGACTGTCTTGTCTTTATCACCTCAAGGGGTTTTTTATCATCAGAATTTTATACCGTTTTTATGCCCAAAAACCGATAAGAAAGCGGTTAAAATTTCACACTATATAAAGTTTCCGAACTCAATCATTGCGATCGTTAGTTTACAAGATGTACGCAAGCAGCACAAAACACATTATCAGCGCTTTATTAGCGCTCCAACTGATCGCCATTGTAGTGGCACAAGCACCGGTAGTTGTTAATAGCAACAATAATATTGGAGATTGGAATGTCAGCACCAAGACAGATGATTACATCCTTGAGAATCGTCGTCAATACAATGCAACACTTGAAGCGTATTTGGATGAAATCAATGGCATAAAGAAGAGTCTGGAAGATGAATTGGAAGTGTTGGAGAAGCAGGAGGTATTACTGTTGCAGACAATACAGGAAACCAATGAACGTGTCGACCCCTTGGAAGTGCTCAGTTTGCCAACAAAATATTGTGTACAACAATATCGCAATGAATTGCCCTACGTGAATATAGTTAAAGCGAATATTGATAGTTGCATCAGCAACGCGCGCAGCTACGCCAACAGCATTGTCACCACACCCACCAACTACTACAACTCATTGTATAACTACTATAATGTCGACTTGAAAAATGGACTCAATGCTTGCCTGAAAGTACATCAAAATCCTTCATTAAATTACACACTCTGCGTTACAACAGCGGTGAGTAGTTGTAGAAATTTAGTTATTTTCTGTCACTTTTATGTATGTATAATATATTTTCATTTATATTTCTATAAATTTCTATTTTGTATATTCTTTGCAGATTTCCAAAGCCAACACTTACACCATAAATAGTCGCAAGAACTTTGCCACGTCCATTGAATCCTCGCACTGTAGTTTGAGCAGTCGCATAGATGTCGCTGTTAGCTGCACATACATACAGTACAATTCTGTTTTGACTTCACTCGGTGCCACAAATCGTTTGATCGACGATTGCATTAACGGTTTTCTGGAGAACAAACCAAGTTGTGTGGATAATTCAACGGTCATCAACTATGGTTGTCCACATGTGGTGTATATGGAGGTGAAAGATGGCGATGTCAACAATAAAACATCGGGCTCTAATCCACTGGAGGGTGTATCTAAGAACCAGACGTGTTTGGAAATTAAATTTGTTTGAGGCAAAAAGTGTTAATTTGAGTAAAAAAAAAAAATAAATTACTAACTAAAGAGACTAGTGCTTCAGATTTTACAGACTGAGTGAGTGTGTGTTGATTAGTATTTGATTTTGCAGAAATATTTAAAACTATTTGTATTTATGTATATTGAAAATGCCAAATAAAATTTAATTTTAGCAATATTTAAAAAAATCTTACTTAAATAATGTTTTTCGTGCCAATAACTATTTACCATACCATATCCAAGCATCGTTCATACCCTTGGTCAATATTGAATAGGGTCATTGCTTTAGGTGGAGCATGAAATTTAATAATTAATTTTATAAAATTATGCAATTCAATAATAATATCAAATTCTTTACTGCGTCATATGAATGGTGTAAACAATTATTTACTTGTGGTAGATAAATTTATATGATTTTTTTAGATTATTTGTCAACAACCAATAAATGCATGTAAAAATATACCAAAGTAGACTTCTTTTAGCTTTTGCAACGATTAGTGAACATCTAAATCCGTAGAGAGAGGGCGAGAGAGATTAAAAAGTACTTAAACTTACAATTCCTTGCAATCCATTAAAGGCTTTATTTCCCATAGTTAGAATTAGCAAAATCCTTCGCCATAGACAAGAACATATGATAATCATTTGGTGCGAGGTCCGGACTGTAAGGAGGATGCATAAGAACCTCCCATCCAAGTTCTCGGAGATTATGGTTAGTCACTATCTATGTGTGTGATCTGGCGTTGTTCTGATGAAACACAATTCCCCTTATCTCGGCCAAAGCTAAGTAATTCTGGGCGATTGCCTCCTTCGACTGTTCAATTTCTGCTTTGGAAGCAGCTCATAGTGGATGATTCTTTGTCGATCTTACCAAACATACAATTCCTGACCGTCAATCCTGGCTTAGTGACATTCGTGGCGATTCACTGCCCTTCGGCTGTTGCTGGATCAGTTACTTCCACTTTTCATCACCAGTCACCATCCTCTTCAGAAATGTGTCGATTTTGTTTACCATTGAACAGCGATTCGTAGATGGAAATTCGGTCCATAAGGTTCTTTCTCGTTAATTCATATGGCACCTATACATCGAGCTTCTTTGCGTATCCCGCCTTTTTTAAGTGGTACCAAACGGTTTTTTTCTGCAAATTGAAGCAGTGCCCGCGTGACAGTCCGTTTCCACGATTTAATTATTTTATCAACCTTTTCGACAACCAAAATTGTCTGCTGCAGTATCAGAACCATAAACACTAATTATATTTTCAGCTGCCTGACTTGGGTTTCCCCATTTTTGGAAGAGAAATTGTAGAATATAGCGAATTTTCTATTTGCTGGTCTCCATCTTTGACATGCACTCAAATAGTACCGAGTTAAGAGATCATTACTTTCCCCTTTATCTTTTTTAGTACAAAAACCATCTTTCTAATGCCATCTAACGTAATCCAATCGCTCTTATAGAGCGCAAGATGCAGATCACTAACGCCATTTGTTACTTCACCTAATAACTGAATATATTCGTAAAAGCATGGAGTGGTACGTCACCAGGACCTTCTTCGTCATGTCTAAGTGGTTGAGCTGTTTTCAAAAGATGTAGACCCTCGGCTTTTTCCTCTACATAAAAGAGATAGTATCTCACAGGGCCTGCCTATCGCTCGCTACTACGGTATGCTCACCGGACTTTTGTATTTTAAAATTGAGGCTAGGCTTTATACAAGTTGATTCGTGAACGCTTTACATGTTAAAAGCTCTGTACATTACCATGTAATTATATCATATGTTGCTACTGTGTGATGTATGCATACTGTTGTTACGAGGAAGTGTTGATCTCTTGATGTGGTGATGTGTTGACATGGGGTGATATGTGTATATGATGTGATGTGCTGATATGATGTGTTATGATGTGACATATTGATATGATTTGATTTGTTGATGTGGTGATGTGTTGATATGGTGTGATATGAAATGATATGCTGATATAATTTAATATGCTAATGTGATATGATGTGATAAATTGATATGATTTGATAAGTTGATGTGATATGATGAGTTGGATTGATTTATTGGTTATTGTATGAGCTAAAACCCTGGAATAAAACCCTAGTTAATGACAGGACTGCTTGAGGTCAAGGTTTTGTCGAAAATTTTATATAATTTCCTGTATCCCCGCAATATTGAAAGCTCAAAGAATTGTCTTCGCTAAGCTTTATGTGCACTTTGTGACGACAAACAGACTTAAATATGAAGCAACTTGAATTTTACTATCAACAACTCAATTTGAATTAAAAAAAATTGTTTGTGCTGATAACTTGCATTCTTCTAATATCTTTATGTTGAGAACAAAAAGTAAGGTAAACGTCACAGCTGCTCACCTTTTGGAAACTGTTTTTTAACACAGTATTTACATATTCGATATGTAAACATTTGAGCACGCTTTATTTCGCTTATAATCGCAAAGCACATATTTTATGCACAATCGATTTAAGTCAATAGAATAACATTTCCCGACCGACTTTTTACTATATAAATGCGGTAAAATCAGCTATTTGGTACGTTCGTTTCAAAATGTACACTATCAGGCAGCTCGCAAGCGTATTTCTCGCTTTACAAGTTATCCTTATCGCAGTGGGGCAAACGCCAAGTTATGGCATCATAATTGGTAACGTAACTACCAACGTCGAGGACTACATACTCGATAATCGTCGTCAATATAATGCCACACTGCAAAGTTATCAGGATCAAATGAAAATCATCACGGACAGCCTTGATTTAGAATTGAGCGTGCTTGACAAACAAAAGGCACTTTTCTTGCGCACAATACAGGAAACCAATGAGAAGATCGATCCTTTGGAATTACTGGGCCTACCTGCCAAGTATTGTGTACAACAGTATCGCCAAGAGGTGCCATATGCCGACATTATCAAGGCGAATATTGAAAGCTGTATAACTACTGCACGCAACTATGCGACCAACATTATAAGTTCGGCAAATAATTACTACATCTATCTGAGAAACTACTACAATGCCGACTTGAAAAATGGTCTCAATGCTTGCGCAAAATCAAATGCCAATTCTTCATTGAATTACACGCTCTGCGTTACATCAGTGGTGAGTAGAATTACGGTTTATAACAAATAACAGATTGAGTAATACTATTATGCCTTCGCATTGCAGATTTCCAAAGCTAACACCTACACACATACTAATCGCGTAAACTTTGACACGGCCATGCAGGCTGCACGCTGCAATCTCGAGACACGCATCGATACTGCTGTGACCTGTACTTACACGCAATACAACTCGATTTTGACTTCTATCGGCGCCGCCACACGCTTAATTCATGAATGTCTCTCTGATTTTCTGGATGAAGTGAATGGTATTGGTAATGGTAATGGTAATGCCAGTAACAACAATACAATTAGCTCCGCCAGTTGTCCGAATGTGATCTATGTTGAGGTGAAGCAGTCGGATACACAGGCTAGATCTTTAAGCAACCCTCTCGCCGGCTTAAACAGTACTTTGAGCTGCATAGAAGTAAGGTTTGTGCAATCATCGTAAAATTTATAACGAATCGGATGTAGATCCTACATAAATGGCAACATAATTTTGTTTAGTGTGAGTGCGAGTATTCATTACTTGTGTGTAAAATTGGTCTATAATTTGGAAAATTGTAATTCATTGGATAATTTGAAAATAAATAATATAAATTCACTTATTGGCTAATATATGCCCATTTTCTCAATCTAAATGGAAAAACGCATGGATTAACAAAAATTCTATGAAAAATTGCTTTTTCACAAGTTCGAGCGCAATTACATGTGTAACTGAAGATGACGAAAATGACACGTCGTTTAACGGTAAATGTCGAAAGTAGCATTAGTTCAGAGTATTGATGAAGTTACATGGCTGTTTCTGGGTCGCAATCGCTTTGAGAATTAACTTGTCTGAGTTTTTTTCAGTTTAATCCCTGAGACACTCTTTAGCAACAAGGTAAAAGGTAGATTTGTGTGGACATTTCATTGGCACTAGAGACGCTGGCCCAAAGGAAAATACCACAAAGTTTATAACATTTGTCTGTTATCCGTTGCCTTTTTTCGTTGTTCACAGTACACTACTTAACCTTTGGTCGAAGATAAAAACCTAAATTTCTTTAAGATCTCAGTACAATTGCCCCAGGATTATATTGGATGAGTGCATAAGTTCGTGCCTGATTCCGCTGGATGCCGTACGAATCGTTTGAGAGTGGCGCTCGTGAAAGAAATATATACATATTATATATCGTTGGAAAGGTGACAGTCCGAACTGTAAATCAAGCATAAAATAACTTCATTTTGATTTGAGTTGCTTAGTGAAAAGACGCATGGAAGATGAACAACGAAAAAGATCATATGCGTCATATTATGTTATACGAATTCCGCAAAGGAAAAACAGTGGGCGCTGCAACTAAAGATATTCGCGAAGTTTATTTGGACCGTGCTCCAGCACTCCGCACAGTAAAGAAATGGTTTGCGAAATTTCGTTCTGGACATTTTAACCTCGAAGATCAACCTCGCAGTGGACGGCCTTCTGAGCTTGATGACGATGTTCTAAGGACTTTAGTTGCGAATAACTCACATATTTCGACGGAAGAGGTTGCCAGTGAATTGAACGTCAACAAATCAACTGCGTTTCGTCGTTTAAAAAAGGTTGGGTACACTTTGAAGCTCGATACATGGGTGCCACATCAGTTGAGTGAAAAGAACAAAGTGGACCGTATGTCAACAGCAATTTCTTTGCTTCGACGGATTAAAAAACGAACCTTTTTTGGATCGGCTCGTGACTGGTGATGAAAAATGGGTCCTGTACAACAATGTTCAACGCAAAAGAACATGGAAACAGGCACACGAAGGAGCGGAACCAATGTCGAAAGGTGGATTGCATCCGATGAAGGTACTGCTGTGCATTTGGTGGGATATCCGAGGCGTGATCTATTTTGAGCTCTTGCTAGCTGGAGAAACGATCACTGCAAACAAGTATTGTCAGCAATTGGTCGAATTGAAGAAAGCAATTGATGAAAAACGTCCGATTTTGGCCAATCGCAAAGGAGTTCTTTTCCATCATGACTACGCCAGGCCACATGTTGCAAAACCGACCCTGGCCAAACTGAAGGAGATGAATTGGGAAATCATGCCGCATCCCCCATATTCACCCGACATTGCACCTTCTGATTATCATTTGTTTCGATCGCTGCAGAACAATTTGAATGGAAAAAAATTTAAAAATGTGGAAGACGTCAAAAACCACCTTGACACCTTTTCAACGAGAAACCGCGCGATTTCTATGAATCAGGCATCCGTAAATTGGTTGAACGTTGGGAGTGGATTGCCGAACATGATGGCGAATACATAATTGATTAATAAAAGCGCTTTCTTCAAAAAATTTCAATTTTAGTTTGCACTTGAAATCGGGCACGAACTTATGCACTCATCCAATAAATGGTGATTAAAACGTTATCAACATACATATATAAAGGGCTTTGTCCTGAATGACTGACGGATCAAACCATAGCCTAAACCACTGATCGTAGGACCTGAAACTTGGAGGGTGGGTTCAGCAAAAGAAATAATTTTCCGTAAAGTGGATCTTAAACCGATTCATTTTGCTTAATATTCTTTATTTTATCTTCTTTAGAAGCGTTGACACCGCTTCGCAATTACAGCCGAGTTAACAACATTCTTTCTTTTCGCTGTTCGGCGCCAAATGGAGGTACCAAATACAGCCAGGTCCTTCTCTAGCTGGTATTTCCAACGGAGTGGAGGCCTCCTTCCTGCTCTGTTCTACCAGCAGGTGCTGCATCGAAAACTTTCAAAGGTGGAGTATCATTATCCATCCGGACCACATGACTTAGCCAGCATAGCCGCTGTCTTTTCATTCGCTGAACTATGTCAATGTCGCCGTACATACCATAAATTTTCCGCAAAACCTTTGCTTAGTATTAGGTCTGGTAAAAAGAGATCTTAGTGATCTGTATCTCGCGTTTTATGAATACGTTTGGATTACACTATTATTTCGTACTGTAAGTACGCGGCCGCCGTAACCGAGTGGTTAGCATTGCGTACTGACATGTGGAAGGCTCGGGTTCAAATCCCTGTGCCACCAGCATCCAAAAGTTATAGAAAATTAATTTAAATAAAAAATTAAGTTAAAAATTTTGTATAAACTTTAGGTCCCTCCATTTGTTGGAAAAACATCAAGAGGCAAAACAACAAATTGGAGGTTGAGCTCGGCCGAAAATCGCTTCAGCGGTTACAAAGTGCCAATTATATGTAAATAAAAAAGATAACGGAAGAAGTGTTGATCATATGTATAACTCAGTAGTGTAGAGAAAAATAATATTGTCTACAATTTTTTTTTTTTTGGTTTCGTCGATTTCGTCGTAAAATAATTTAATTTATACATATACCTATTACACATAACATATAATAATCTCAAAATCATACCTACTAAGCAAACAGTGAGAACAATACTCAATTTATCGCAATACCCTTTGTAATAAAATTTAATTGTAAACAGGGTGTTGTTTTCGAGATGCCCTTGAAAGGATTATTTATCTTCTCACTCGTCAAATCACTATCCGCCAAATGCCAGCTCATGTGGTAGGGACAACGACCCTTAGTGACCGCGGTATCATCGCCACAAGTTGGACAAAATTCATGACCTCCAATACAGTTCTCCACCGAAGCCATAACCTCACCAATCGTTTTGAAAGTTGAAAACACTTGCACATTATAACAATCGAAGACTTCACGAATTTTCATAGCTGCATTGCACTCAGCCGTCTTCATTTGATTCTGAAAGGTATTCTTATCGGCGTAAGTCTTTGTGGCGGCATTGGTCACCGCTGTCGAAATGCACTGTGTGTAATTTGTTTCCGTAAAATAGCCAGCATACTTCTTCCTGCAATCATTCACTGCTGACGTTAATGTGCCCGTGTAGTAGTTCTTCAGATTTCTCACAGTCGTCTCAGCGGCCGATACAAAACCGGAGTAAGCATTATTTCCCTTCAGAGTACATTCCTTCAGTTTGGTTATCAGCTGTGAGATTTGTGGCAATTTTGCGCGATATTTATGCACACAATAATCATTGATGTCATCGAGCAGCACTAACGGGTTCAGTTTATTATCTACCTCTTCTAACTTCGTCTCCATCAGTTCTATATTGAAAGCGATAACATCGAGCCGCACATAATAGTTGGTCTTGAAGTTGACCAAGCTCTGCTCCAATTCGTTCACACTGATACCAAATTGCCGCTGATGGTGCAGGAGAAAGAGATCAGCACGCGGTGTTGTTGATATATTGTAGTAGAGTACGTCCGGTAGTATGGTGATTTCGCACTGGAAGAAATCAGTTAATGTTGTATAGAAATAAATATATATTATACATATATTTTATTATCCCAAAACTTTTGCAAAAAACTATTAATTGAAATATTAATCTCGCACATACATACATACAGGTACATACCTGTGCTCTGCAGACACACAACACGAGCAACGCAAATGTAGTCTTACTGAACAGTCTTATCATTTTGAATATTATTTAGCAACTGAGTGAAAATCGCCTCTTCATTGCGTGAATTTATAATAAAAAATCAAAAATCCCGGCATTAATATTATAGAAAGCAAAGACTTCAGTCGCTGCAGAAAACTCAAAATTGATAAGGGTCGTTCTCGGTTGCGGTTGAAACAATATCATTGAAAATCATTTACACTGCGTCTAAGGGACAGCTGCAACTGTAAAATCTTTTAAAAACGCCAATAAATAGCAAATAAATTTTTAATCAGTGACAAATCTGATCAATATATTATTTATTAAAAAAAAAATCCAGCTTGAACAAATCAATAGGAAGTTGATTTTTAAATAATCTACAATTGATTCTTTTTTGAATTAATCTTTAATTTTAATTAACTGATTAATCACTTAGGCATAAGCGTTTTGCGCTATTGTTTTTGGATATGTGATTTCCAAAAAGAAATAAATTGCATATAATTCAATGTTATGGCCAAAAGTTCAGCTTTATCATGAAGATAAGGTTTTTTATTATATATTTAAAATGATTTCAGGCTGGCTCAATTAAATCCCAGCTGAGAGGCAAAATCTTCGACTACTTTTTTCTGCAATTGGAGCAGTATGTCAGCAATAACGCGTCGTACGCTCTCTTCCAAGTTGCCAATCGTTTCTGTTTTTTCTGCGATTTCACTTGGTTTCACAAAAAATCGTTCAGCTGTTTAAAATCTCACAATCGCATTTGGAGCCCATGCAACAAGCCCACGATGAGAGATAAAGTTTCCTTTAATAAATTGATTGTTTCGTCCACATCAACATCCTCCGTGCCGCGACGCCTCAATAACGGTTTGTGGACTATCAACACTCCAAATATTACAATTTGGTTTACTAACCTATCCATTCAACCAGCAATGTACTTCATCGATGAAAAAAAATTTTAATATAAAAATCGGATTCGTACGACGCGCTTCATCATCGTTCGGGTGCATTTTGTAAGCGCGCAATCCAAGATCCTTGCATAAAATCTTCTATAAAGTGGATGGGCACAGCTCCAATTACTGACTCATTCCAGTCTTTTTCGATACTCTGCTCCACAGCAGCTATAGCGTATTCGGTGCGTACTGGATGGCGTCCGGAGATCCATGATTGCTCGAACTACCGACTCTGAACCCAACGATCGTCGGGCGAACCGAACCATTATTTTATAAATATATAACATAAAATAACAGCTGTTAAAAATATTAACTCAGAGAAAAGCATTGAAAACCAAACCTTAATATTGTACTTTGCAATCTCTTTGATGATTAACAAAAATTTATTATTATTAATAAAAACTAAATCTTTCTTTAATATTAATTATGGAATTATTTGAGCATTTGAGCTTGTCTATTTGTTGCTTTCAAAATTATACCACACACGTCAAAACGAAAAGGGTATAAGTATATGCGAAGGTATTCGCGTGAGGCTCGTCTGAACTTCTCTCTTCAGCTGATAAGAAATATTCAGAATCATTTGGGATTACGCATCAGAAGTCATTCAGGGGAATTTTTTTTAAATTGAGATTAATATTAAAGACTCAGCGCTGTGGTTATGTACATATGTACATATGTATATGAATACTCATGTAAAGCTATTAATTATCTCTTTACTAATGTAATTCCCACAGTTCGCTTTGTAAGCGACGTTTACATTTCATCTTTTCTTTTGAATTTCCATTGTTTCCTTTAAGGAGAAAGGGTTCTCCCTCAATACAATTTTACTTAATTTTTCATAAGTGTGATTTTTTTTTCGTACGAAAACCGGTGACACCAAATTCAAATCGCTAAACTCATTTACTATTGTATTACAGTTCGCCAATATTACATTGATTGATGAGATACTACAATACTATACAATGTTTAATTGGCTTCAGCTTCGTCGGAATTTTGTGTAAATGTACATACATGTATGTATACACGAACTAAGTACTCGACTACAGCAGCTAATAATAAAATAATATTCACCAAACTTGTGGGATATACCTATACCGAGCGTTGAAGAGGGAAGTGCGACGCAGAATGCAGACAAAAAAGGAGTAGGCCGAAAAGTGTGAGTGTAGAGAATTTGAGAGGCAGACAGACAGGGATAACACTCGAAACTTCTGCGAAAAGATATGGCGACGTGGAGAAGGTTTCAAGACCGGAGCAAACTCTGGTAGTAGTACCCGAAGTGGTGATCTAGCGACTGATGGTCAAAGAGTTTGCGGTTGCTGTCATACACCGATGATATTGATATCATTGTCCTCAACGACATAACAGTTAGTTCTGGTTTCTCTAGGCTTTATTAGAAAGCGAAGCGTTTGGGTCAACGTACTGAACGCGATTCGGGATACATATTCCTCGTCAAAGTCTTGAAATCCAAGCAAGTCTTGCCAATAGGTGACGAACAAAGACCAAATTCTACAAGTCGCACAATATACCCGTCCTGCCTCATGGTGGACGGCGTTATGAGTGAGTCATGTACTCTGTGGAAAAGAACACTCTAGCATTGAAAGTAATCGCTGCAGAATCCATCGGTGGATGGAAACCCTCTACTCCTTTAGAAGGATCGGTGCAATTGAGATCTCCATTTTGCGCCGAAAGCAGTGAAGGAGCGGGACTGGTGCGCTGTTGTTAACTCGACTATTGCTAATTTCGTAACCATTTCTACTCCTTGAGAATGATTAATAAGTCTCTTCTTTTTACATGTATATAGGTACAAATGTATATATTTTATTTTACTTTTATTAAAAATTCCAAGATGTAGACAATTCATGCGTACTAAACCAACGGATAACTAGGACCCAATGCTATACCACCAAAATTAATATTTCGTGGTACGGTTATATAGCCATCCATACCCCAAGAGACACCCCAAGAGTTCTTCAGTATCCAATAATCTTTATTCGTAACATTATTTCGCCCGTAACCCACCAAAAGCAAGGCATGATTTGGCCTGCGCTCCTCACAAAGTTCATCATTGAATACACCTTGCCTATAGAATTGCTTCCGTAAGCATTTCATGTTCATTTTAACAGCAATAGGTCCAACTGTCGCCACAGCGGCCAGCAGCGCGTATTCATCTTCTGGTTGGATTCTTACGAAACCCTTACTCATCGCTGCAATTGCAGATGCATCGAAAAGACATTCTGCATCTTGTTGGGCTCGATATGGATAGGTGACTTCCGAGTTAATGCCGCCATTATCACGTACATAAAGAAAGCTACGTTCCTTAATTACACCATCGCAGCCTTTATTACCCTACAGACGTGTTTGGAAATTAAATTTATTTGAGGCAAAAAGTGTTAATTTGAGTACAAAAAAAAAATTCATTACTAGTGTGTGTTAATCAGTATTTGACTTTGCTGAAGTATTTAAAAATATTTGTATTTATGTACATATATTGAAAATGCCAAATAAAATTTAATTTTAGCAATATTTAAAAAATCTTACTTTAATAATGTTTTTCGTGCCAATAATGCACCCATTGCTTTAGGTGGAGCATGAAATTGAATAAATAATGCTATAAAATTTAGTTATGGTAAATAAACTTTTATGGTTTTTTCAAAATTACTTGTCAACAACCAATAAATGCATATAAAAATATACCAAAGTAGACTTCTTTTAGCTTTTGAAACGATTAGTGAACATCTAAATCTGTAGAGAGAGAGCGAGAGAGATTAAAAAGTATTTAAACTTACATAATAAAAACGATGTATTGGTCTGGTAATTCCTTGCACTCCATTAAAGGCTCTATTTCTCATAGTTAGAATTATTGGATTTATGTCAAATATGCACCGTTTTGCTCGATAACCTTTTGCCAATTTGAAGGGACAATCAAATTTCACAAGCTTCACTTGAGGCCAATTCTTCACCAGCAAAACCATTCGCCATAGACAGGAACAGATGAGGAGTAACCTCCCATCCAAGCTCTCGGAGCTTATAGCGAGTCACTATCGATGTGTCTAGTCTGGCGTTGTCCTGATAAAACACAATTTCCCTTAGCTTGACCAAAGCTAGGTACTTCCCACCAAACAGACAACAAAATCTTCCTGACCGTCAATCCTGGCTTAGTGACATTCGTGGCGATTCACTGCCCTTCCACTTTTCATCACCAGTCACCATCCTCTTCAGAAATGTGTCGATTTTGTTTACCATTCAGCAGCGATTCGTACATGGAAATTCGGTCCATAAGGTTCTTTCTCGTTAATTCATGTGGCACCTATACATAGAGCTTCTTTGGGTATCCCGCCTTTTTTAAGTGGTGCCAAACTGTTTTTTGTGCAAATCTAGGTAATTGAAGCAGAGCCCGCGTGAGAGTCCGTTTCCACGATTTAATTATTTTATCAACATTTTCGACAACCAAATAATTTTCAGCTGCCTGACTTGCGTTTCCCGCTTTTTGGAAGAGAAATTGTAGAATACAGCGAATTTTCTATTTGCTGGTTTCCATCTTTCACATGCACTAAATAGTACTGAGTTAAGAGATCAGCAGTTTCGCCATTATATTTTTTAGTTCAAGAACCATCTTTCTAATACCATCTAACGTAATCCAATCGCTCTTATAGAGCGCAACATCCAGACCACCAAAGCCATCTATTGTAAAAATAAAGAAAAACTTGTTACTTCACCTAATAACTGAATATATTCGTAAAAGCATGGAGTAGTAACTCACCAGGACCTTCTTCGTCATGTCTAAGTGATTGCGCTGTTTTCAAAAGGCCATGTAGGTCCTCAGCTTCTTCTTCTACATAAAACAGATAGTATCTCACAGGGTCTGCATATCGCTCGCTACTACAGTATGCTCACCGGACTTTTGTATTTTAAAATTGAGGCTAGACTTTATAGAAGTTTATTCGTGAACCCTTTACAAGTTAAAAGATTTGTATATAACCATGCATACTGTTGTTACGGCGAAGTGTTGATCTGTTGATGTGGTGATGTGTTGACATGGGGTGATGTGTTGATATGATGTGTTATGATGTGATATGTTATTATGATTTGAAATGTTGATGTAGTGATGTGTTTATATGATGTGATATGAAATGATATGCTGATATGATTTGATATGCTAATGTGATATGATGTGATAAATTGATATGATTTGATAAGTTGATGTGATATGATGATTGTTATCCTCTTCGCTGTGGGGCAAACGCCGACTTATGGATTCATATTCGGCAACGTAACTACCAACGTCGAGGACTACATACTCGATAATCATCGTCAATATAATGCCACACTGCATAGTTATCAGGATCAAATGAAAATCATCACGGACAGCCTTGACTTAGAATTGAGCGTACTTGACAAACAAAAGGCACTTTTCTTGCGCACAATACAGGAAACCAATGAGAAGATCGATCCTTTGGAATTATTGGGCCTACCCGCCAAGTATTGTGTACAACAGTATCGCCAAGAGGTGCCATATGCCGACATTATCAAGGCGAATATTGAAAGCTGTATAACTACTGCACGCAACTATGCGACCAACATTATAAGTTCGGCAAATAATTACTACATCTATCTGAGAAACTACTACAATGCCGACTTGAAAAATGGTCTCAATGCTTGCGCAAAATCAAATGCCAATTCTTCATTGAATTACACGCTCTGTGTTACATCAGTGGTGAGTAGAATTACGGTTTGGAACAACTAACAGTAATTGAGTAATACTATTATGCCTTCGCATTGCAGATTTCCAAAGCTAACACCTATACACATACTAATCGCGTAAACTTTGACACGGCCATGCAGGCTGCATGTTGCAATCTCGAGACACGCATCGGAAATAAGGTTTGTGCAGTCATCGTAAAATTTATAACGAATCGGATGTAGAACCTATTGTACATAAATGGCAACATAGTTTTGTTTAGTGTGAGTGCGAATATTCATTACTTGATGTAAAATTGGTCTATAATTTGGGAAATTGTAATTCATTGGATAATTTGTAAATAAATAAAAAAAATTCACCTATTGGCTAATATACCTTCTGCTCAAATATAAACGAGATTGTTCAATAAAACAAAAACAGTTAATTATTCTTCAATATTTATTTTATCCCCTTCAAAATAGTCACCATTAGAGGCGATACACATACCTATGCCACCTTTTTTTCCAATCTTCATAACACTTCTGGTAGGCCGCTTTAGGTATGGCTTTCAGTTCCTTCTTCGAATTCTCTTTTATGACTTCAATCGACTGAAAATGCTTTCCACGAAGCGGTAATTGGAGTTTAGGGAAAAGGAAAAAGTCACAATACGGTGCTTGCGGAACAATATTTACCTTGTTTTTGGTCAAATAATCGCGTACAAGACGAGACGTATGAGCAACAATTTTGGAACAAGTCGAGCAGACACATGTCTCTTGCCCAAAACATCGTGAATAATGCTATGAGCGGATCCATTTGATGTGTTGAGCTCAGTAGCTATCTCTCTTTCAGTCACACGACGATTTTCCAACACAATTTTCTTTACTTTGTCGACGTTTTCTTCGTTTATTGACGTTGCTGGACGACGATCATGGGGCAAGTTCTCCAGCGATGTACGGCCGTCCTTGAAGGACTTATAACAATCAAAAATACGTGCACGTGATAGGCAAGACTCCCCATATACATTCCGCAACATTCTCATTGCGTCCGTCGCACTTATTCCATTGGAATAACAAAATTTCAAACAAACTCTTTGCTCAACGTTTATTTTTTATAGTAAAATTCGAAAAACACACTCGAGGTTGACTTGTTTATAGTGCCGTAAAAAAAAAACTATGTGACAGATCTCGCTCAAATTTGACATGTAAACATATAACAGTCCTGCCAACCTAAGCAAAAAAAAGTATGGCCATATGTCTTGTCCTTGTCGAGTTATGGATAAAGTCTCGTTTATATTTGAGCAGAAGGTATGTACATTTTCTCAATCTAACTGGAAAAACGCATGGATTAACAAAAATTCTATGAAAAATAGCTTTTTCACAAGTTCGAGCGCAATTACATGTGTAACTGAAAATGACGGAAATGACACGTTGTTTAACGGTAAATGTCGAAAGTCGCATTAGTTCAGAGTATTGATGAAGTTACATGGCTGTTTCTAGGTCGCAATCGCATTGAGAATTAACTTGTCGGAGTTTTTATCCGATTTGCACATCTAATCCCGGAGACGCTTGTACAAAGGAAAATACTACAGAGTTTATAACATTTCTCTGTTATCCGATGCCTTTTTTCGTTGTTCAGAGTACACTACTTAACCTTTGGTCGAAGATAAAAACCTAAATTTTGTTCAAGATCTCAGCACAATTGCCCCCAGGACTATAAATGGTGATTAAAGCCTTATTAACATACATACCTATATAAAAGGCTTTGTCCTGATCAACCCACAGCCTAAGCCACTGATCGTAGGACCTGAAACTTGGAGGGTGTGTTAAGCATAAGAAATGAATTTTCAGAAAGTGGATCTTAAACCCGATTCATTTTGCTTAATATTCTGCTTTATCTTCTTTAGAGGTGTTGACACCGCTTCGCGATTACAGCCGAGCTAACAACATTGCGTAATTCATTCTTTCTTTTCGCTGTTCGTCGCTAAATGGATGTATCAAATACAGCCAGGTCCTTCTCAAGCTGGTCTTTCCAAAGGAGTGGAGGTATTCCTCTTGCTATGTTCTACCAGCAGGTGCTGGTGGAGTATTCTTATCCATTCGGACCACATGACTTAGCCAGCATAGCCGCTGTCTTTTGATTCGCTGAACTATGTCAAGGTCGCCGTATATACCATAAATCTTCCGCAAAACCTTTGCTTAATATTAGGTCTGGTAAAAAGAGATCTTAATGATCTGTATCTCGCATTTTATGAGTACGTTTTGATTATAGTAGATGGCGTTGGAAAGATGATATTATAATAATATTTTGTACTGTAAGTACGCGGCCGCCGTAGCCGAGTGGTTAGCATTGCGTACTGACATGCGGAAGGCTCGGATTCAAATCCCGGTGCCACCAGCATCCAAAAGTTATAGAAAATGAATTTGAGGCGGTTACAAAGTGCCAATTATAATATATAGAAATAAAAAAGATAACGGGAGAAGTGTTGATCATATAACTCAGTAGTGTAGAGAAAAATAATATTGTCTACAATTTTTTCTTTGGTTTCGTCGATTTCGTCGTAAAATAATTTATATAATTTATACATATACCTATTACACATAACACATAATAATCTCAAAATCATACCTACTGAGCAAACAGTGAAAACAATACTCAGTTTACCGCAATACCCTACGTAATAAAATTTAACTGTAAACATGGTGTTGTTTTCGTGATGCCCTTGAAAGGATTATTTATCTTCACACTCGTCAAATCACTATCCGCCAAATGCCAGCTCATGTGGTAGGGACAACGACCCTTAGTGACCGCGGTATCATCGCCACAGTTCTCCACCGAAGCCATAACCTCACCAATCGTTTTGAAAGTTGAAAACACTTGCACATTATAACAATCGAAGACTTCACGAATTTTCATAGCTGCATTGCACTCAGCCGTCTTCATTTGATTCTGGAAGGTATTCTTATCGGCGTAAGCCTTTGTGGCGGCATTGGTCACCGCTGTCGAAATGCACTGTGTGTAATTTGTTTCCGTAAAATGGCCAGCATACTTCTTCCTGCAATCATTCACTGCTGACGTTAATGTGCTCGTGTAGTAGATCTTCAGGTTACTCACAGTCGTCTCGGCGGCCGATACAAAACCGGAGTAAGCATTATTTCCCATCAGAGTACATTCCTTCAGTTTGGTTATCAGCTGTGAAATTTGTGGCAATTTTGCGCGATATTTATGCACACAATAATCTTTGATGTCATCGAGCAGCACTAACGGGTTCAGTTTATTATCTACCTCTTCTAACTTCGTCTCCATCAGTTCTATATTGAAAGCGATAACATCGAGCCGCACATAATAGTTGGTCCTGAAGTTGAGCAAGCTCTGCTCCAATTCATTCACACTGAGACCAAATTGCCGCTGATGGTGCAGGAGAAAGAGATCAGCACGGGGGGTTGTTGATACATTGTAGTAGAGAACGTCCGGTAGTATGGTGATCTCGCACTGGAAGAAATCAGTTAATGTTGTATAGAAATAAATATATATTATACATATATTTTATTATACCAAAATATTTGGAAAAAATTATTAATTGAAATATTAATCTCGCACATACATACAGGTACATACCTGTGCTCTGCAGACACAAAACACGAGCAACGCAAATGTAATCTTACTGAACAGTCTTTGCATTTTGAATATTATTTAGCAACTGAATATTATAGAAAGCAAAGACTTCAATCGCTACAGAAAACTCAAAATTGATAAGGGTCGTTCTCGGTTGCGGTTGAAAGAATATGACACGATAAACCTAAATATATTCTCTGAAGTCATTAAAAATCATTTACTCTGCGTCTAAGGGGCAGCTGCAAATGTAATCTCCTTTAAAAAATGTCAATAAATAACAAATAATTTTAATCAGTGTTACTGTAACATTATAGCCAGTGTCATTTTTGAAGAAATGTGGACCAATAATCCCCAGTGTTCATAAAGCACACCATGATTGCTCGAATTAGCGACTCTGCTAGTCTATTACGTTGACCAAATTTTGAACGCAGCGACCGTCGTGCGAACCGAACCATTATTTTTATAATAAATAATATAAAATAACAGCTGTTAAAAAGATTAACTCCGAGAAAAGCATTGATACTTTGCAACCTCTTTGATTGTTAACAAAAGTTTATTATTATTAATAAAAATTAAATCTATCTTTAATATTAATTATTTATAAAATTATTTGAGCATTTGAGCTTGGCTATTGGTTGCTTTCAAAATTATACCACACACGTCAAAACTAAAAGGGTATTAGTATATGCGAAGGTACATATGTATATGAATAGTCATGTAAAACTATTATTTATCTCTTTGTCAATGTAATTCCCACAGTTCGCTTACAAAAATATGTTTACATTTCATCTTTTCTTTTTAATCTCCATTGTTTCCTTTATGGAGAAAGGATTCTCCCTCAATACAATTTTATTTGATTATTCATAAGTGTGATTTTTTTCGTACGAAAACCGGTGACACCAAATTCAAATCGTTAAACTCATTCACTACTTCAGAACTTTTGAGAATCTCTCTGGCCTGAACAGAACAGTACGCCAATATTGCATTGATTGATGAGATGCCACATTACTATACCATGTTTAATTGGCTTCAGCTTCGTCGGAATTTTGTGTAAATGTACATATGTATACAAGATCTAAGTACTCGACTACAGCAGCTGATAATAAAATAATATTCAATACCCAATCAATGGAATATATAGGTATTCAAACACGCGGTCAAAAAACTGACAAGGTGAATGCCTCAATAAACGAAAACATGCTCAAAGATGGGAACAATAAATGTGCTCTGCCCAAAACAAGAAAAGGGGACTACAGTCTACGCCTATTACCGTGGTAGAAGTTTCTTCAATATCACATATAAAGTCCTATCGAGCGAACCGCGTGAAGAACTAAACCCCACCGGCAACAATCTGGTTGGATCTTATCGTGTGCATTTAGCTTTGGAAAAGATCCGTAAATAGCCTTCGAAAGCACGAAAAAAAAATTCCTCTATGCCGTTATATTTGCGCTGATATTCCCAGCAAAAATCTATACGGCTGTATAAATTGGCGTTGAGCAACATCATCAGGATCGGTAAAGATCTCCCCGAACCGTTCAAAACCAAAAAAAACCGCTCATACAAGGTGGCTCATTATCGTGTAACTTCTTCAACTTATTGATGGATCCCAACTGAAGAGCTAAATAGTGAACTTACAATCTTTTCTAAGAGTTTGCCGCTGCTCTCATATACCGATGATATTGATATCATTGTCCTCAACGACATAACAGTTAGTTCTGGTTTCTCTATGCTATATTAGAAAGCGAGGCGCTTGGGTCTTATACTGAACGCGAATCGGGATGCATATTCCTCGTCAAAGCTTTAAAATATAAGCAATATCAGTCTTGCAAATAGGTGACGAACAAAGACCAAATTCTACAAGTCGCACAATATACCCGTCCTGAATCATGGTGGACGATTAAAATATCTGATGAGTCGGCGTTATGAATGAGTCATGTACTCTGTGGAAAAAAATACTCTTGCATTGAAAGTACTCGATGCAGAATCCATCGGTGGATGAAAGACCTCTACTCCTTTAGAAGGATCGGTGCACTTGAGATATCCATTTGGCGCCGAATGCAGTGAAGGAGTGGGACTGGTGCGATGTTGTTAACTAGGCTATTGCTACTTTCGTAACGATTTCTACTCCTTTAAATCAAATTAGATATTATACTACATATGTACATATTTTATTTTACTTTTATTGAAATTTCAAAATGTAGACAATTCATGCATATTAATACTCGACATTCAAACCAACGGATAACTTGGACCCAATGCTATACCACCAAAATTAACATTTCGTGGTACGGTTATATAGCCATCCATACCCCAAGAGACACCCCAAGAGTTCTTCAGTATCCAATAATCTTCATTCGTAACATTATTTCGCCCGTAACCCACCAAAAGCAGGGCATGATTTGGCCTACGCTCCTCACAAAGCTCATCATTGAATACACCTTGCCTATAGAATTGCTTCCGTAAGCATTTCATGTTCATTTTAACAGCAATTGGTCCAACTGTCGCCACAGCAGCCAGCAGCGCGTATTCATCTTCTGGTTGGATTCTTACAAAACCCTTACTCGTCGCTGCAATTGCAGATGCATCGAATAGACATTCTGCATCTTGTTGGGCACGATATGGATAGGTGACTTCCGAGTTTATGCCACCATTATCACGTACATAAAGAAAGCTACGTTCTTTGATTCCACCATTGCAGCCTTTATTGCCATACGTAAGAGTGCAATCAACGAGGTTTTGTTCCGAGAGCGATATGAGCTTGGAGGTTTTGCGAAAGTGTTGACCTTCAAGAGCACCAGTAGAGGCGAAAGCCCAACAAGAGCCGCAACGACCTGCAGCAGAGAAGAACGTGGAGAGTAAGTTTAAAACTGTATACAAAAATATTATTTGAATTTTACAAATTAGCGAAAAAAAATTACCTTGCTTCTTCACCCCCGTCACTGCACCCAAATCACGCCAATCCACTGCATCGGGTAACTTGACATTGGCTGGAGGTATGAAGGTGGCGCCTTGTTCCATAACACTTCGTAAGCTGTTAAGAGTTATTATTAGTTAATTCATTTCGTGAACTTATGTAATCCTCTCTTACTCATGGATCTCATCACTGCCGCTCATAAAACTCATAAACTCATCTTCACTCCAATCAGCATACTCATTTATGCCCAACTCAAAGCTCGTTAAGCCTTTTGTATAGTTTTGATTGTGTTCTTCAATGAATGCGAAATGTTTCAGAAAAATACTCTCTCGTCTACGCTCCTCAGTATCCGTTGCATAATGCTTATTGTAAACTAACTGAAAGACAAAATATCAGAGAACATTCCAAGAATGAAATCTTTATAAAATTATGTGCCGCTAGCCAGTCTTTAAGTGAAATCTTAAGAATATCTAAGGCCGGATATAACAACAGAGGAGGATTTCTCCAAAAACACTTTACTTTGGCATATTCAAGAGTGCATAAATATTTGAATTATGTATTTTAAATAATTGAAAAGATTTCACATTATTCCCTACCTTAAACTGTTGGAAATGTTTGTGATCCTCAACAATTGCAGCGGAAAACTCACGAATCAAGACACTTAATAAAAGCAAATAAACTAAAATCTGTGTCTTCATTTTCAACATCGAATTAATTATCACTTAGAATCAATAAAATTGAGCTTCACTTTTCACACCACTTTCCACTTTTGTGTTCGGCTAAGAACTAAAATTTTCAAATTTTACTTCTGTAAGTATTTGGTGATTTTACATGAATAATTGCACCAGTCAATGACCTGGTCAAACTTGTTTCATAAACTATTGTTGCATGTAAAGAATGGTGAGAAGATGAGGAAAGTAATACACGCACCGGTTTCTTAGTATAGAAGACATAATGAAAACTCCATAATAAAGCTAAAATGCGTCAACACTTGATTCAGTTCACCACTATATATTCAAGATCTTTTTCTTTCCTTTTCTCATTTACAAACTCGGAAAATAGTCCAGTTAAGGATAAAATGATATGCATTGAAAGACAAAGTGTCGTCCGTGAACGAATCCTTCTAATTAAAAGATCAGAAATATATTTCACTGCTCAACAAAAACCTTTTATTTTTATACTACAGTAAAAAGGTTGCCCCGAGATGGAGAATGAGAAACACAGGCGCCTTATTTGTGATATTTTCAAATCAATTAAAACTCCAAGGTGATGATAATCCCACAAATTGCAAATTTGAGATTAGCAAAAAATAGTTTAACCTCTATTTAGAACGGAGTTAATATCGGCTGCATTTGAAGCTGATCTCAGACCATCCAACTCATGCATTTGAAAAAATATGAAAAAGGGAATAATTCTGATAATTCTTCAGTGGAGGCAGACATACTCGCGGCAATACTAGAGGCCGATTTCGAGCATTGTACACTTTGTTTACCATAGTTATAATTTTCCGTTATAGATATGTCAAATATTCATCGTTTTGCTTAATAACTTGTGCCATGTCTCTCTAATAGAAATCCTTTTCGTAGGCTTCTCTTTGAGCCAATTCTTCATCAACCAATTCATTCCCCATAGTCAGGAACAAATGGTAATCACTTGGTGCTAGGCTCGGAGCTTTTGGCTATTCACTATAAATGTGTGTTCCAGTTCTGATGAAACACAATTATCCTCCTGTTGGCCAATGCTTCCATCAGAAGATCCAATTGCTAACAGTGCAGATCCGAATTTAGAGTTTGGCGCTAGGGAAGCAGCTCATAGTAGATGATTCCCTGCCAATTAAAGCAAACGCACAAAAAAACCTTCCTGGCGTAAATCCTGGCCTGAAGACCCCTAGGACTGTCCTTCGAACCGTTTTTGTTTCACGTTGCTGTAAGTTATCCACTTTTCATCACCAATCCCCATCTGTTCCAGAAATAGATCGATTTTGTTACGATTCCGCAGCGATTCGCAGATGGAAATTCGGTTAATGATGTTTTTTCTCGATAAGTCATGTGGCACCGATACTTTGAGCGTCATTGTATGTCCAACCTTTTTCAAATGGTTCCATGCCGTTTTTTTGTACAATGCTTGGCTCCTGGGTAATCGAAGCAGTACTCGCATGACGGTCGGACTCGACGATTTCCATTATTTCAATGACATTTTCGACAATTGGCCTTCCACATCAAAATTACCGGTACTATATCAACGAAATTGGATTTATGATTCTCTTAAACTTCGCGAAAAGCAATGACGTCCTATATGACAACTACTTTAGATCACAATAAGAGCACTAAGCACTAAAAAGAATCAACGGGTCTATATAAGACGTCGTGTCGGTCGCCCAGTGCAACGTAGCCTAACTTAACTCTTACGCAATAGGTACGACGGAGAATCCGTAGTTATCAAATCATAAGAGACCGGAATAATATAATATATTTATTTTTAAGTATGACTCCTTTTCTCTAGAGGTTACCATCAATAACAAATCTTAATCAAATATTTTTCGAGAATTTTATTCCAAAACTACATAATAAATTTATTAAATAGTATTTTCCAGATGAGCATTGTAATATTCCTCGGCAGGAATGACCCGTGGGCCGCCTTGATAGGCGACAATGAAAATATTTTCAATTTCCAACTCACATAGCTCGAAATGATGACCTGAGAAAATGAAAAAAATTAAAGAAAGAAAAATAAATATTAGTAGAAATAAACTAAAATAAAAAAATAGATATGTATGTGTACATTAATTCAGCAAGAGAATTAATGTTATTAATGTTTTTTTTTTCAGAAACTGCAGTAACAAAAAAAGCGGTCAGCGTTCTAGACATTTTAGTTGGAACAAAACACTTAGAATGACTCGCTTGGTGAAAATCTGTTTGATCTCATTATAATATGTTCGATATTTTAATCGAAAACGTTAATTTCGGAAAATTTGAAATATACTCACCGTGAGCCACCCATCTTTCAGCGTTTTTGTGGCGATTAATGAAGGCTTGCAGGTGATCGTTGTAATCCGGGCTTGATTTATCCAGCTATGAATGTTCAAATAAAAAGAAAAAATTAAATACAACCTCTATCCTATTCCACTCCACACACTCTTACCTTCTGCACACTGCCACTAATCATTGCACGCGGACAGGCCGGCTCCATGGGATTAATGCCACGTTTATTACACGAATTGCTTTGTTCCTCGGTAAAGAAGAAAGTCACTTTGTTCTTTTGCTGTGTATCACGACCGGTGAAGTCTAGATTTAACAAGAAGAAATGTATATGCCCAGTTGAGGAACCATTCAAAGCACTATCATCCACAGCGAGTATGTTGACCATGGGATAATCGGGAATTTTATCACTTGTCGAAATACTGCCGACTGAAGCCCAATTGGCTTGATGTACCAAGCGACGAGTCAGTACAGCATCGGTTAGATTTAGCGGTTGACGTCCATGTGCAGAGTATGCTGCGCAGGAATCCAATGAGATTAGCGCAGCGAGAAGACTTGCTAAAACTGCGATTGACTTCGACATGACGATAAGAATGAGTGATGCACTTGAAATGGTGCATTGTCAAGAACTTACAGGTTTATATAGAAAAACCACGCAAACATACACACATACATATGTATGTATGTATGTATTGAAGTGCATTCGCTTTATTTATATGTGTTGACATTTGTATATTTGCGTGAGAAATCTGGGGGAATTTCTTGGAATTTTTTAATAAGAATATTTTATTTGTTATTTTACAAACAGTCAATGCAAAAAATCAGATTCGTTCCTTGCCAGAAGTAATAAATTTACAATTGTAGAATCACTTAAACGTCGATAGTAGAATTTCAAGAGAAATTTAATTTATGGCACCGCTGGAAGCAAACGTGAAAATAGGCAAAAGTTGCGCAATTAACATTAATTAAATTTACTTGAATACTTGTCTTCTTCTTTACTGGCGTAGACATCGCTTATGCGATTATCACCGAGTTAACAACAGCGCGCTATTCATCCCTTCCTTTCGCTGTTTGTCGCCAATTAGAAATACCAAGTACAGCCAAGGCCTTCTCTACCTGATCTTTCCCACGGAGTGGAGGTCTTCCTCTTGTTCTGTTTCCACTCGCGTGTAATGCATCGAAAACTTTCAAATCTGGAGTATTCTTATCCATCCAGCCCAGCGTAGCCGCTCTCACTTTATTCACCACCTCAATGTGGCCACATATCTCGTATCTCGCAGTTACCAAATCGCAGAGGACCGAAAATCTTACGCAAAACCTTTCTATCGAGCACTGCTAACGCCAGGCTCGTCAGATGTTGACATCGTCCATACCTCCGCGCCATGTAACAGGACGGAAGTGATGAGCGACTTGTAGAGTTGGGTCTTTGTTCGTCTAGAGAGGAGTTTACTTTTCAATGGCCTGCTCAGTCCAAAGTAGCATCTGTTGGCAAGGCTGAGATTTCAATCCGTCATCTTTTTAACAGACTGTTTATTTACTCCATACATATAAAGAGGTGACTTAAGAGGTTATCAAATCCATGCTTACAGTAACAATTCTACTGATAAGTTTTTTATTTAATAGTTATTTAATAATTTAATAAGTATGCATAAAATACTTATACTAATACGTATTACATATTTCCTTTGTCCATTGTAAGATTTCCCTATTTTCAGGAACGGATTCAGAAACAATTCTTGGAAGACGGACTCCTCCCAAATTGGATTCAAAGTCAATGTAAAGTTCTATCGATTAGTGGAATACTGTTACCAAAGTAAAATAATTGGATAATTGTTCATCGCAGAGACAAAATTTTTATTGTATCCAATAATACTTTACTCAATGCACGTTACGAGGAAAATATTTTATAAAACAAAATGATGCATGGAAATGGCCTATAGGGGAATGCTCAAAAATTCTATGAAAAGCTGAGGCGTCTCGCAGAAGATTCCAAGATCGAAAATTTTTCCTGTAGAAACGAAAAAAGGGTATCCGATGACTGACGTTTGGGGTATACCGAGTTTAAAGAAGGAACGCCGATGAAAGTGAAACACCAGGAGATAGCAAACCCGAGACCCCAATCGATGACAGTAGTACAGACGTTTTATCATCTGAGTCTGAGCTATTCGAGCATGGTGGCGAAAAACTGGCAAGGTGTGCGCATCAACTTCTATACACAATACAAACATACGAAAGCATACCAAACGATTGAAGCCTAAGTGCGCTCTAACTAATCTACCATATATAAAGGGTACTCCACGGTATCCGCCAATTATCGTGGGATAAGCCTCATCAATATCGCATATAAGGTATTATCGAGCGTATTGTGTGAAAGACTAAAGCCCACCGTCAACAAACTGATTGGGTCTTATCAGTGTGGCTTTAGATCTACAAATCTCGAACTGACCATACTGACATACTCAAGAAAAGAGGATCAACACATCGTTTTTGACTATCTTCATGTAGAATCCCAGTTGAGGAAGTTTCTCCTTAGATTTCAGAGTCGTCAGAGTCATCACGATTAGAGCATGTTGCTTTGAATAAGGGTATCCAAAAATGTTATGAAACGCATTAAATTTATATATTACCGGAGCTTTTCCCTGACAAATCTGGGGAGTCATCGAAGACCAGCACTTATGACGCGGTTTTTGCAATTTGCCAACTCCGCTTTGGAGCAGGTTAGATCAGTCTAAGTCATCTAGGTCATCTAATGGGAGTTCCAGAAAACGAGCTGTTTCGATGGGTTCGAACTAGAGGGAGAGGGAGGAGGGGTTAGATGAGTTTGTTTTAGAGGGCATGCAAAGTGTGGTTACTGACGTGCTGGAACCCGTTGCACGTGGGACATATGTTAGGTATGTCGGGGTCGAGTCTGAATAAGCAGGAGTTTAACCTGCTACAATATCCAGACGCGAGTGTGTCAGTATCCCGCGGGACTGCATCTTCCTCTCCGTAACTGGCGTGAACACCGCTTGTGCGATAATAGCATCTAATTCATATGTAAATATTGCGCAGTTCTAAGACTTGATAATATTATGAATATTATGTATTTCACTATCAGTTCTGATAATCATGGCTCTAGATTTTTATGTCTTCCGCTTTTTCAGATTCTGTACTCATATGAATCTATGTAGTTCCGTGAAATTTTCTTACTAAAAAGTCTAGCGCGGCATTGAACTTGATGATCAGTTCTCTGTTTGTGATTAACTCAGCGAATATTAGTAATTAACCGCATAAAAAGTAGCAAAAATTGATTTTACATAAAAATAAAAACATTCCATTTTTCATTTCTTCGCTATAAAAATAAATTAAACTGTATTCCTTAACGGTAAGTTATTGTCGTTGAAAGAACAAATATCTAGAACTTTAGGCTCACTTTCGTCAGTTTAGTCTTTATTCTGAGTAAACCACAATTTAAGTAATATTTTATTACAATGCATGCATTTTATACCTAGGTACATGCATATATCGATCCAATTTATATATATATAATTGGCGCTGAAGCAATTTTTCGGCCGAGCTTCCCTCCAATTTGTGGTTTTGCGTCTTGACGTTTTTTCCAACAAATGGAGAGACCTACAGTTTATACTAAGCCGCCTCCGAATGGCTGATGGTGTTTAATAAGGAGCTTTATTTCTCCGAAATATACTCGGAGGGGTGGACATTCACTTCCGAAGGCAATTGGAAAATTTAACTTAATTTTTTATTTAAATTAATTTTCTATAACTTTTTGGATGTTGGTGACACCGGGATTTGAACCCGAGCCTTCTGAATGTCGATCCAATTTACACATTATAAATTCAAAAAATACTTGCTTCTATTTTCTAGCATTTGGAACTTTGTCCAGTCATCCTTTTTATAGCTGAAATTTCTTCATTTTTTTTGTCTATGCTTTTTTATTTTTTATCCGTATCAGAAAAATTATTATAAGCTTGTATTGCAAGGTTGGTTGAAGATCTGACCGCAGCTTATTCTAACTATGCTATTGCGTACAGTTCACTCGATTTAATAAAATGTTTTAATTTCTTCCAAACATGTGTGCCTATCTTCGTAAGGCTGGAGCTGGGATCATTGTGAAAGATATGATGTCTGAATCTGCTGAAGGACGGACACTCCAAAAGGTAATGCCGCACCGTCTCGTCATCTTCTTTGCAAGCTCTGCACTCATCCGATTCCACTTTACTTAGTTGTGGTAATGATATATCAAGGACAAATACCTCGTCAATACACCAAAAGGAATAAAAGTTTTCGTAAGCTTAAAGTTAGTAACAGTTTGGTCTGTCTACAATACACACTGCCTGCCCCTCAATAGTTTGGTGGTATGTCCTACGTTGGAAGTGTTCCAGGACCTTAAGTCTTTTTCCATGGTCCACTGAATTTGTGCTGGCACAGTTATTTTCTGGTTGACTGTCTACCAAAAAACTTAATATGCTTGTATTGGTTCACATATATTATTCATTTGTAACTTAGTCTCGACGATACTGAGCACAGACTCCACACTATTCTCAACCTGTGATTGACTCACTGAAATATTGATCTGACTTATTTCTTAATTCTGAAAACAAGTACGTATGTATACAAATTGTATAATTTTCTAAAAACTTTTCTAAATACTATATGTATGTAAGCATGTTTATAGATCAATACATTACTTGTAAAAAAGTAAAATAAATGTAATATTTTCAGTTTCATTTCATTCATCTCAAAAACTCCATGGCTTGATTTCGATTCGTATTTCTCGCCCGGATGTTTACTTTAAAACCTTCTTCCGCTCTTTCTGATGATATACGAATATACGTATGTAGAATATTTGCAGTATATATTCCTTTGGATAGATTTTTGTATTCTGAAAAGATCTTTAGATATTGAATTGTTTTATTGGTTTGCTAATTCTTCTTTATTTATTTACAAACTGTGTTGTTGGCTCATTTCTCCTTCCTCAACTGAAGTGCGCAATGGCACTCCTTGGCATTTCAACATACCGCAATCAATTATAGCAAAATAACGACATCATTACTTAACTCAACGGCATGTCACCATCATCCGTTACGACAAAATGACTGGCATGGCTTTAGTGATGCACAACATTTATATATATAAACAATAAACACAGAATTATATTTATATGTACATAATAATTTATAATTTTTTAGTACATTTTTTTTAATAGAAAATATATTTTCCGCACACTGTTATTTTTTGTGGAAGTAGAAATTAAAATCTTTAAAAGGTTTCAAAAGAAAATAATAATTATGTACAACGTAAATCGATTCTACAATTTGAAAAATATATAGTCGCTACTAATAACTTTCAGAGGATTTAAATAATTATTCAAATACATATTTTTCTGTACTTTATTAAAAGATTTTGCTGCAAGGCTTTACAGATAAAAAATATGTATACATATATCTAGGCTACAGCTGTATAATGTTAAAAGTTAAATACCGACTTTATGAACACCCAGCATATCATATTCTCCAACAATTTATAAAAATATTTATACGAATTTTCTTTTATAAAAATTTTTAATATATGTACGTACAATCATAATGGATCCTTGTGTTAATAAGATTTTTTCAGCACCAAATATATATATGTATATTAAATATTCTATTCATAGGTTCAGTCGTTGAATTTTTTCACAATTTCAGTTTTGCATTGTAGTAGTCGCTTACAGGTATATCGTGTGGACCACCATAAAAGTCCAGTACAAAAATATTTTCAATTTCCAGCTCACATAAGTAGAAACTGTGTGCTATAAATAGAAAATAAAATTAGAATAAACTTTAAATTTACATTAAAACACAATATCCAACCTTTAATCCATTTCTTCGCTGCTGGATGACGTTTTGCAAATATAGCTACCAGATCATTGTAGTCCGCCGCATTTTTGTCCAACTTAAAATTTTGAGACATTTACTAAACTTACTATTTGCTTCTAAAATATAATATTATTTTAAAAATTTTACCTGTTTAACCTTTCCACTTAGTATGGTACGCGAACATGTTGGTTCCATTGGATCTTCTCCACGTTTTTTACAATTCAAATTTTGATCATCGGTAAAGAGGAATGTAACTTTGTTATTGTGTTGCCAATCAGGACCGGTAAAATCCAAATCAGTAAGCAGAAAACGTATGTGACCAGTTGATTCACCATCCTCACCGCTGTCATCCACTGAGATTATGTTAACCATTGGAAAATCGGTGATTTTTTCATTAGTCGATATACTGCCCACTGAAGCCCAATCAGCCTGATGCACTAATTTACGAGCAACTAAAGCATGGTTCGTTGCGCGTAAGTAGCGTTTGTATTCCTCAATGATACGTTTATCTTCAAGCGCTGAATAGCCGGTACAATATGTGAATGATAGTAGTGTGATAAAGAAAATGGAAAGAATGCTGTTTAAAGCTTTCGCCATGATGATGCTTTGTACCGAAGAGCGAAGTAAGAACTTTTTTTCTGCAATACTAAGACATATTATATTTACAATATATCAGCACATTTGTACACACATATACGCGATAAGTTTTTAATAGTTTACGATTCATTCGCGTTTATATTTATTTACATACATGTATACATCACTTTATTATAAACCTGCCTGTTCAAAGAAACAACAATGTTCTTATTTGTTCAAGCTTATCAAAGTAAATTTAACTGCGTGATAGCATAAAAGAGAATTCCCAGAATTCATAATATTTTTCAATACTTCTTAAGTTTAAATATATAATATACATAGGTATTTACTTTAGAAAATTCAATTCTCTCCAAACCTTTTAAGTCTTGAAACAACTCAGATTACACAGTAAATTTAGACACACTATGTATGAATGCAAGAAAAGTAGTAAATAATTACATATATATGTACTTTAGTGCTTTGTGTACTTGGACAGCATGAGTTATTCATCAATCATCACTTTCACATTATATATATATATAATAATTCTTATTAAATGATAAGTCCATATCACAAGGCATTTGCGCAAATCAATTCACAAACATTTCAAATTCGCATAAATTAATTAGAAAAATAGAACATGCTATTTTTTTTTGAAATTACATATATATTTTAATACATAGAGTTAATATATGCATTTCATTTTTCCAACTACCAATCATCAGAAACACCTTTGCCTTTTTATTTGTTGTTCACCTTTGTTATTGCTGTTTTCTATAGTATTAATAAAGCTCTATTGTTCGATATACTCTTCAACGATCTGTTTTGCTTTATATTTTGTTCTTGAATAAACTTCATTATAACATTGGTTAGCGTTTTTATACCAGCAGCGAGTTTTGTATGATCTTTGTTCTTGGCGTGAATGTTATCTATCAGCTGTTTTACTTATTCGTTTTGCTCTTTTTGTTCACAATAAACAAAAATATTACGCAGTTGCTTTGCTCATTTTCGTGGCTTTCTTGTTGAAACAGGGCTGTTTGCGGTCGTAGTAAACGTGACGTACGGTGACGTGAGCTTAGAAGGACGTAACATAGGGTTGCACATATTAGTACATGCTCTAAGAAAAAGTGACTTTTTTTCTTTTTATGTTTCGTCTAACTGTTAACTATGATTATTATTATTTGACCTCTGCGGGTTAGGGGTTCAAGAATTTACCCGCGGTAAGGCATGCCTGTCGTAAGAGGCGACTAAAATCCAATAGTTCCCGCGACAGTCGGGTCTTTATACCGGAACGACCCGGATTTTTTATCCGGCCAAGGACTGTCATTCCCGCAACATTCCCCAAAAATTACTTTGAGGAATATTTTTGCGGCTACAACAACAACAACAACAACATTATTATTATTTATTCTCACTTTTGTATAAAAATAATCAATTAATTGATGATGAATCTCATCGACAAGCAATAATGAAAATTGCAACATTTAACAATCTATAATCATAATAAGCTCCTTAAAGATGAGTATATACTTGAACAGAACATAGTACTTAGACTTGTTTACTGTTTAGTCTATTTATTTATTCAACTTGAAGGAAAAAATCTTGAAAATACAACTCTTCGAATCCTAGAGTGTATTTAATTATGTATATTCCAGACGAGGGGTTCACTTTTTACAGCAACTGGGCCGTATTTCGGCAATAGCGGGGTGAATATTCTCTTCTAAGACATCAATCGTCTCGGCCTTACTTATCTGCGTCATTCGAATCTTCTTCGATACTCTGCTCCACAGCGGCAATAGCGTCTTCAGTGCACACTATACAGAATTTTTGAGGGTGCGCGAAACCGATCCATAGTTGCTCGAATTAGCTACTGTTCTGGAGTAAGTCTGCCCATTATGAAATTGTAAGTCAAACTGAGTATGAATCAAGCTGTCAGAAAGACCAACATCGAAAAAAGTATTACCTTATTGAAAACACACGCCTAAATAAACACCCTATATATTATATATAGGTATTTTTATTTATTTATTTATTTATTATAAATGAAAAATAATAATACAATTATCATTTTACAGAGAAAGAAGCACTAGCTGCCAGGGCTTACGGCTCATAGGTATTTTTATTTACAATTGCTTGCAATGAAACTAAAATTCGCTTGGTTTTTATATTTTGAATCGACTGTAAACGCTTTGTGGGATAGTAGGGATGTCAGTAAAGCAATAGGAATATTTCAATATTAAAAAGCAGCATCGTTTTTACTTACTCGATATGCTCTGGTAACATCTAAAAAATTCTTACATATTTATTTATTTATTTATTTAAGAATTCAATATATGAAGTATTAAAATTAATATACATACAAAGAGTACAAGCAGAGGAGGCCGCTAAAAATTTTCAATCAACGAACGAAATGTATGTATATTTGATGAAAACATGAATGTATCTATCTACATATACACACATACACGTATGTATGTATTATACACGTATATCAGACTCTTTTGAAACCTTTAATGCTACTACTTGAAATTGAAGAACAACCATTGATTAAGTTTAATACAAGTGAATAAATATGTAACATTTGACAATGAAATTAGGTTAAGTAGCTGTTACAGTACATTGTATTGTGGTGCGTAATCACTGTACATATTACAAGCACTATTTTATAATAAAAAAATTGATTTAAAATGTTTGTCTATTACAATGTCTTCATTATCGTAAATTCTCCGATGGTCACACTTAAGCACTTAAGTGTATTTGGATACAAAGTGTTGAAGAATTTTATTGCAAATCAAAATTTGACTAATTTCTTACATACGACACTCTCCTAATATCTTAAGAATATCTAATGTTATTTGAGTTTTAATTCAAATTATATAATGTCATTATGACTCTTTCATATAAACCCCTCCCTTTATGGGCAAAAAAAAATGGTACAATAGATTTTCACAGGCATTCTTCACTAGCCAAATCATTCGCCATAGACATGAACAGATAGTAATGACTTGGTGCGAGGTTCGGGCTATAAGGTAGATGTATAAGGACCTCCCAACCAAGCTTTCAGAATTTCTGGCGAGTCACTATCGATGTTTAACGAAGCACGTTAAACAGCCTCTCAGAGCCGTTCGATACCAAACGAGGCTTCAAACAATGTGATTCATTATTATGTGACTTCTTAAATTTACTTCTGGAGAAAATAATACGAGCCTCAGAGCTGAATAGAGAAGATACAATCTTCAATAAGACTTTACAGCCTCTGGCGTACGCCGATGATATTGACATCGTTGGTCTCAATAACCGCGCTGTGAGCTCTGCTTACTCCAGACTGGGTAGGAAAGCGAAGCGTATGGGTCTGGCAGTGAAAGAGATATCCGATGATATTGACATAGTTCAACGAACCAAGGAAACGACTACGCTGGCTGGGTCATATGGTCCGAATGGATAAGAATACTACAGCTTTAAAAGTATTCGATGCAGTACCCGCCGGTGGAAGCAGAGAAAGAGGAACAGCTCCACTCCCTTAGAAAAACCAGGTAGAGAGGGACCTGGCTGTTCTTCGTTTTTCCAATTCTCACCAAACAGCGAAAAGAAGGAATGAATGGCAAATTATTCCAATAAGTATCTAGTTCGTTTTAAGATGTACATTTTTCATAAAACAAAAATAATTATTTATTTTTCTTTCCTAAGAAAAACGTGCCGATTCGCTTAATAGTGACCCTGGAAGAGTTCATTATCGAGCAGGCTTGTTGGCGTGAATGTGAGTTTCCAACGGCATACAATTTTAATAAAGAGTTGTAAGAATTTATTTGCACGGAGTTTTTAGTATCCAAAAAAATATGTATAAACTCATGTATAAGTAGAGTTGTTCACATAATTGAAAAATGTTTAACGAAAGAAATTATTAAAACAAAAATCAAGTTTGGATATAAAAAAAGGCTTACCGATCATCAAAGAAAAATCTTGTTAATTTCACTTTAAGTCATTATTAATATATTTATTAAATTAAAATATTCAATTTTTCAAAGTTTTCTATATAAAAATGCGTTCCTCTGTAAAAATTGTACTAAAAAAAAAAATAAATTACATAAAAAAGCATTTTTCGAATGACCCAATTGAAAAGTGAAACCTAAAGATTGATTGGAAAAGATTAGAGAACTTTAAAATGAAAATCCATACGCAGTCTGTTGGGCCTAAAAGGCGAAAGAAAATTCATAAAGCATTTAATCATCATTTATGGTTGCATTCCTTTAATTTATTTGTTTATTTTTCTTGTATATTAGCAATTTCTTTGTATTTTATCGTTCATGATGAAGTTGCCGGCTGGCAGCAAGCAATTAAGTTTAAATACATACGTACACTCATACATACAAAGCCTATTTACGCACAAACAAGGGAAATGCAGTACAGCGCAGCAGCAGAACGCGAAGCTGACTGTGACACTAGCAGTAAATGTAACAGCGACGTGCACGCCGACGCTGACAGCGAAACTGACAGTTAACGTATGAGTTTTGCTTTTCTACTGAGCGCACATCTGTTTTGCACATTCTGCTGCGTTTATGCTCCAATTTCGCACGCACAATTGTCCAATGAGTAGCAAGAATATAAAATATAATATAATATTATCAAATTGTAACAGAGATTGCAATAAAAACAAGACAAAAATTGCATTTATATGTAATTACAAACACATCGATTGATAAGTTAAAGAGTGTCAGAAAGTAGGGTGCAAATCGTTTTCTTGCTGTACGCACATACCATACTGACATACAAGCATATATGTATTTATAAATATACTTACATACATACATATATGTATGTATGTTTGTAAGAATATGGAGTGATGGCGCAATATGGGGAGCTTATTCAAATCTTTTTAAACGTGAAGATTCATTGCATTTATCATGCATACTTACCCACATACTTACACGTATATAAATATGTACATATGTATGTATATACATATTTTCATATATTGTATAATTATGCGCATTCACTGATATGCTGATTTTGATCTGGTCACTGACCTTAACAAATTAAATATCTATTTGTATGTATGTAAATATTATTTTAACAAAGAAATTATGTAGTGATATTATTTTTATTGTGTTTTTAATTAAAAAATATTTTGTCGCTTCTTAATTTATAAAAATAAAATCAGAGATCGTAAATATTATTAATTTATAAAATATTAAAAAAAAATCCTTCTTTAATATTAATTATTTATTTTCAAGAATTCTTTTTCTCCAGTGGCGTGGTCACCGCTTAAGCGATAATAACTGAGTCAATAATAGCGCGCCTTGTCTTCGCTGTTTCGCGCCAGTTGAAAATATCAAGTGTCACTCTTACCTGATCCTTTCAATGGAGTGGAGGTCTTTACCAGAGGGCGATATGACTAAGCCAGCGTAGTAACAGTCTCTTGGTTTAATCAAATTAAAGGAAGCAAAGAGTCAACCTGTCTGATATCTCATTTGGTACCGAGCGGCTCGGAGAGGTGGGCTTTCGTCTAACACATAATACACCCGATAGGACCTTATGGTGTTGCTGAGGAGGATAATACCACGGTAATTGGCGCAGACTGTAGGGTCTCCCATTTGGATTGAGCAGACCAGATTCTGCCGATAAACCAACGGCTCCAGCTGCTCTGCTGTTTTTCTTAAACCTCGTAATAATCGGGTAATAGAGCGTCTTCTTTCATCATTTTCATATAATTTTCAATCATTTTTTCATCGCTGAACAAAACTTTCTTGTGAAAATCGGCATCGGTGACCATCTAGATTTGGATAAATTTACATGAGTTGTAAACGTTATTCCGGAGTAGGTCTGTTCATTGTGAAATGGCGAACTAAACAAGGTATAAATCAAGTTACAGTTGTCAAAAAGACCAAATCCGAATGAAGACCAATGAAGAATGAAGGATGTGGCTTCCCTATTCTGGAGATTTTAATTGCTTTTTAGACGTGTGGTTTTCAAAGGGACTGTGTTGAGAGGCAATCTCTTTGATAACCTCACGTCTAAAAATACTTAAAACCTCTGGCAGAGAAGCTGTCACAGCCATGTTGAAGGATTCCTTTATGAATTTCAGAGAGTTTTGTAAAATTATATGCTAAGAAATTTTAGTAAGTTTAAGAATACCAGGATGAAACTGATTTAAGAGAGGGAGGGCAACAAATCATAAAATTCCTGAAGACCTTCTTCATACCATTAATGATTTCAAAAACAAAAAATTTCAAAAGCCATCAATAGTCAAAATAATCCCCCACCCTTGATGACTTCCTTGTGAAAAGCATACCATTCAAAAATCAACTCGAAACTAAAGGAAATATTAATGATCTTATGTATGGACATACATACGAGTATGTATGTATGAACCTGACTACATCTGTGGCTGCAACGTCAACGTCCATCCTGTGTGTGATCGCAAAAGTGACTGAACAAACGAAAGTACTCTTCTCGAGGGCGGTGGGCCGGCTGAGTAAGTGACTTGGCTTATTGTTGGTGGGTTGTCTGACAACATTTCAAGTGTTGATAAACGGCAAGAATATTCAGTTTTTTGGCTCATTGTGAATATATAGTACATATGGGTGCTTGTACGTTTGTGGTGGAAAAATAAAAATCAAACTCAATTCATATTCAGAACATTACTTTGGTTTATTTTATACAGCGCATACATTTCTACATACATACACATATGCATTTCTATACATACATATATATTTGTGTGTTTACGTATATGACGTTAGTGCGTCTATTTTCCCGCATATGCGTGAGCGTCAGTTTGTTGTTGCTATTTTTATAATTTCTATTGTTTCTGTCAGCATCTGCCGGTGTCGACGTCGCTGTCATCGCTTCGGTACATGTTGGCGCTCATCACAAATGTCACACTGCAGCGCGTGAAGGCAGCGACTATGTGCTACCCAACTAACAATTGGAATTCAATAGATGGTAACCAATATGCGGGGGTAAAGTTTTTTCCAATCTTTGAGAATTTGTTAGTTCTCAAATGGATATCCAACTTATACAGCAATTTGGCATCAAACTGTTTTCCCCAAATTTGTTTTCAAACTGAGTGTTATTGGAGCTTACTTTGTCGTATTGTTTAACATTTTTTCCTATGGTAATGAAAAAGTGAGGCTAAGCAGAGGAATAGTTCTGCGCTTTGCAACCACCGAAGCGACTCTCAGCCGAGGTCCTCATCTTATTTCTGATTTTGCGTTTAGAAGTTTTTCCAACAAATGGAGGGACCTACAGTTTATACTAAGTCACGTCCGAATGGCCGATGGATTTTCATGAGTAGCTTTTATTTCATCTCATAAATACACCCGAAGGGCTTGACATTCCCTGTCGAGGAGCGATCGCAACAAGAAAAATCAATTTTGGAATGTTGGTCGAACCAGAGCTCTAACGCTGACCTACCGAATGCTAGTACGCAATGCTAACCTCCCGGCTATTGCAGGCGTCAATTGAGAATAGACATAGGAAATTGGAAATGAGTTGGATCCAATTTCTACCAAAAATGTTTATAGCGTTGATACATACGAGTATGAATGCACAAGATGCTTTTAGATTTTCAAAATCTTGATATATTTTTGGAATCATGCCATATATCTGTAGTGCTCGTAAACTAAATAATTAGAAATACTTTAAGATGACAACCCTATCGATCTTACTAACAAATCTGAGTCGCTACAGTTGTGATGCTAAAAATATCTCGGTAGAAATTACATTCTTTCTTTCATAGTGTTTATAATTAGGAAGGTCGAGATTAGATTTTCAATACGAAGATTCTTTCTAATCTTACAGGAGCGTTGGAAACAATAGAAATTATTGTCTGCTTCTATTTTTTGAAAGTTGGTGATAAAAGCTCTTAAAATATCCCTGCTCTAGGAATAACTTCTTTCAGGGCAATATATAAAGCAATAAAACCGTTTAGTAATTTTCCAACATTAAAAAACTCACCTTTCTATGAAGTTAATGAGAACACTCACGTGTCCCGAATGTGTTTAAATTTGTTTAAAAAAACAAAAATATTATCGCTGAGTTGGCGTACATATGCATACTCCTACTTGAATGCACGCTTTCTGGTCGGCTGTTAGTCTCGTGCAGCAAAATTCTCAGTCACAGCGCAGCAGCAAACTCAGCGACAGCACTGTGGCAGCCGGCCAGCCAGCCACTCAGTCAGATCGGAACAGCTGCGCACAAATGCTCGAACGCTTCGTTATAACAATACGCGATCAGCAGCCGCTCATTTTAGTCGGTGTAACGCACTCGACGTGAATAGTCTGATCGTAAATAAAGAAATAGAAACAAAAAATCTGAATTACAAAATAAATGAATAAAATTGAATTTTAAATAGAAATCAAATAGCAAGAATAAGAATATAATTACTTTGTGTATAGAAACAGTTGTAACCCGCTACGCGTTCAGATTTGAGACCCAGTGTAGGCAAACGGACAGCGATTACAGAAAATTTCTCCCACCCAGGCGCACCACTACTGCAAGCTGCCGTCGCGTAAATTTTTCTTTATTTTCTGCATTTCTTGTCAACTTTTTTGTTGTTTTTATAATTGTTCTACATCGACTTTGAAAAGGTGCATACAAAAAACACATGAAAATCGCGTGGCGACAGCAAAGAAAAGCGAAAGACAGCAGAAAAGCTGTTGTTGTGCAGTGAAGAATCAGCTAGCTGCCAATTGGGGTGTTGATATCAACGTTGCAGTAAAATTCTAACCGACGATTGCAGAAAAAATTGGGAAAACTAAACGCCTACTCGTTCCAGCAGATTATTTTTTAAATTTTTTTTTTTTTTGACACATCTACTACATACGCCGAGCCGGCAACGACGCAATTTCTGGGGGAGGCTTCTCATCTAGATATTTTTATTGCATGTTGGTGTTGTACGGGTTTGTTGATAAATACAGCAGCTGTGAATTTTAACGCAGCAGCGTGGCGCAAGCGAGTGCGAAGATGAAAACAACCAGTTGACCGCATTTGGCGCCAATGAAAAATTACAACAAAATTAATGTAAACGCAGAGAAAGAAAAGAAGAAAAATAGCTGAAGAGTGCGGTCGCTCGTTAAATGCGTGAAAAGTGAAAGTGCAATGAAGAAGTGTATTTTCTAACAAAACAACAACAACTAAGCTGAACCTGAAACAAGCTGACAAAAAAACAATAAATGTGAGAAAATTAATACTAATTAAAGTTCATTTGCCAAAAAAATCTATTGAATATGTGTTTAAAAAATTAATTTATCTAACTAAATTTACTGAAATTAAAATTGAAATTTAAAAAAGTTGTTGATACTAATTATAATTATAAACTTTTACCCTGAAAAAATCTTTAAATTTGTTAAGAACATAAAAATAATTCAACCGAAAGACTCTCTGTGAAGCAACCGTTATTTAGTGAAACAAAAGATCAAAACAAAAGCGGAAAAAATTAAATAAAACAAAAATAAATAAAATAAAAATTAGTGAACAACAATGACAGCAAAAGTTAAGCCAGACTGTAATGAAAAGGCGAAAGAGACCATCAGCGAAGAAAACTTCAAAGACTTGCTAACCGAACAATTAGAACATATTGGGGCTGGTGGCGCATTTGTTTGGTAATTATTTTCTCCAATTCTCTAGTACGTAGCAATAATCTATGTACATATGTACATAAGAACGTGTGTAAATGCAAATATACTCTTATATATATATATACATATGTACATACATATTTTAAGAAAATGAATTAATGACGTCCATGCACATTTGTATTCATATTACGCCTGTGTCTGTCAATCAATAGTTTAGTAATTTAGTACGTATTTCGAAATATGTTCCTTAAAAACAAGTGACGCACTAAAAAGAAATATAAGAAAGCACATAAAGGTTTTAGCGAACCAATTGCCTAAAAAGAATGTATACAAAATAAATCAAATAAAAAATAAAAAAAAAACAAAACAAAATAAAATTAAGTTAAACAAAATATGAGCAAAATATAATATAAAATGCAATAAAATGATTTAAATAATTTATATATAAAAATATTTAAACTAAATAAAATAAAAAGTAATAATAATAGTAGAATATATAATGAAAAAATAAAACTAAACGAAATGAAAAATAAAATAAAATTAAGTTAAATAAAATAAAATGAAGTAAAATAAGAAAAACTAAATTAAATTAAAATAAAGTAGAAAAAATTAAATAAAATATAACAAAAAACAATGTCATAAAAGTAAAAAAAAATAAAAAAATAATGAAAAAATAATATAAATTACATAAATAAATCAAATTAAATTAATTAAATAAATCAAAATAATGAAAATAAAATAAAAAACATCAGAATAAAATACAGTAAAATAAAATAAAATGAAATAAACAAAAATGAATTGAAGTAAAATTAATCAAAATGAAATAGAAATTAAAAAAAAGTAAAAGTAAACAAAATAAAATGAAATAAAATATTATAATATTATTTTAAATAAAATTATATAAATTATTAATTAAATAAAATTTAATAAAGTAAATAAAAAAGAAAAAATAAAAATAAATAAAATAAAACAAAAATAATTAAATAAACAAAAATGAAAATGAAATAGAAATTAAACTAAAGTAAAATTAAACAAAATAATATGAAGTAAAATAATATAATATTATGTTAAATAAAATTACATTAATTATTAATTAAATAAAATTTAGTACAGTAAATAAAAAAAGAAAAAAATAAAAATAAATAAAATAAAGTAAAACACAAAAAAATGAAATAAAGTAACATTAGAACTATGTATCACCTAAACTCGTATGTTATTATGCCATTTGTTAGAAAAGTGTTCGAATCCTTTTTTCGAACAGGATAAAATTTGTATCTTTAAGCACAGAAATGCGCCAAAATGTAGGCAACATTTACAAAGAAACTATCTAAATTGATTTTGCAGTTTCATTGTTTTCAAATACTCAGCATATATTGATAAGATACTAATTAAATTTTGAATGATGCATTTAAATAATAATTAGAATTTGAAGAATCCTTTAAATTCAATATCTTAGGCGCATAATGTAGAAACACTTGAGATAATGGGAAGCTATCAATTCTTCTTTCGATGGCAATAAATTTCATTGAAATTACTTTGGCACTGTACCTATATATACTATATGTATGTGCATTTGTGTATTTGCTAAATTATTTAATGCAAAATAAATATTATTGTACAAAACCGAACTTGTTATACAATTTTTTTGTATTTATTTTCAACAACATTTTAACACAAATTGACAAGATTTTAGGCAAAAATTTAATGGGGATATAAATAATGATCAAAATTTTGTGCGAAAACAAATTTTGCTCGGGCATTGGCAAATCGCATAAAATTGCACAAACAATTGGTTTGCATAAGTAGTGGCATAAGTTGAAATTTTTAATGATTTAATTTTTTTTAAGGAATACTAATGCATTTAAAAAGAAACATGATTTCTATTTCCGAATTTACCATATTAATAAAAAATTTTCTACTTTAACTAATATTTGCTACATAATTATAAAGATTAACAGTTATAAATTTTATAGATTTTATGTAAACGAAATTTCATATTTTAATCTTAATTAATATTTAGGGCATTTTAATACTAAGCATTTAATATTAGCACGGAGATGGGTACGAGCACGAGTAAAAAGTACAATTTACATATTATATAATGCACATACACGTACGTGTAGTACTGCTTATATAGGTACACGTTCTTATTGAAATGTGCCATTGAAAGTATTTCAAATGTAAGCAAGCGCACGTGTATGAATGTAATTATCAATGAAAACATTTTCAAAAAAAAACCAAAAAAATTAAATAAAATAAACTTGTATACAAATATTTACAAACGAAAGCAATTTAATTTTAGTTCAGTAAATACAAGTAATTTTTTGCGACTTTAAAAATACGTTGATATTGAAAACTGATTAAGTGGTCATTTTTGAAAAAAAAACGATCATTATTTAATAAGTTTAAATTCGTATTTATAGAAAATTAAGTTAAATAAAAATTAAATCGAGAGTATTTCTGACTTGAAATAAAAGCTCCTCATACAAAAACCATCGGCGGCTTAGTATAGGTAAATTGTAGGTTCCTCCATTGGTAGAAAGAGTTCGGCGAAATTTCGCTTCAATGGATTACAAAGCTGCAATTGTGCATTAATATATATGTATGTATGTATATAAATCCATTTTTATTCTTATTGTGTAAAACATTATTTTAAAAGAGTACATACATATATACATATAATATTTAAAAATATCGAACATGCTCACACGACCTTGGAATTTTGAGGTTAGAGTTTGCAAATAAGTTCGAATGGCAAAAAATGTTCTCCGTATAGGTACTGAGTCCGCAATTTTCAGCTAAAAAAAAGTTAATAATATATCACCAATAATAGGTTATATGAAAATGACAATATTAACGAGTACATTAATGACAATTAACTACTTATGAGCAATATAAAATTGTAAATAAAAATTGTAAATAAAAATATATTCATATAAATAATGTATGATCAATTGCTTAGTTTAACCACATTGTCAGTTTTTTTATAAATAAATTATAAATTATGGAAGCGTGGAAATAAATGCTATAATTAGATCAAATTTCTACAAATATAATTAACTGTTAACAACGCACAGTTAAACTTTTTCTTACATGCAATAAAATATTGCACGACAGCAGCACTGAAAAGAGGCTGTTTAAAGCTTCTCAATGACATCACCGATAACTATTTGAATAATTGGCAATGAAAAATACCTTATTTATTCGACAACTAAACGACGAACTAATTTACTGTTTTTTCTCACTGGCTGACACTTTTAGATACTTACCCAGATATGCACTTGGTTATGATGCGTTTAGATTAGTGAATTTGTTAATAATGGGTGTTACATAAGTACATATCATTTCGCTATTGAAGTACTATAAATAATTACAGTTAAGAAAAATATTTGTTTTTCAAAAAATCTGCCTGAAATTTAACACAATTTGTGTTCGATAAAATAGATTTGCATATCTTCAGCTCCCAAATTTCTGGCGATAAAGAAAGTGATAGCCCAGCTCTATCACAGACTAGACATAGAACACTCTATGACTATAAAAAGCCTAACGGTAGTTTCATTGAGAGCACCAAATGGTTTGAATACAGCTATGAAACAGGATAGGTTAGGTGAGGTTGAACTGGTTTACCCATTGGGTCTGACATAGACGATCCATAGTGTTGTCAGACACACTACATGCGACCAAGCTGTACTGCTATTGCTGTTCTTTACGCTTTGGCATATACTTGGTTTTCGGATTACCCTGTTGCTATAGTACATACTCGTACCTATGTACATATCGCCTTTGCATTGCGCTTGATCATTTTCCAGCTGAGTGATTTCAGATTGAAAACAAATAAAGTATGTATAGCGTTTAAGTAATAAATAAAGACAATGCGGAAGAAAGTGAAAAAAGTCCACATAACAATAAACGTATTGTTTTTTGTACACTTACTGTACTTATTGTGGGAATAATATGTAATATATTATAAAATTTGCAGCGATGATAATTGTGAATTATGAATTTCAGTCCAAAAAATACGGAGAATTATAGAGTTCTACAAGAGTAATATGCACATATTGTTGTGGATTTCTGTATTTTTTCCAATTTATATTTTAATTCGTATTGCAAAGAGCGATAAAAAACCTTAATTATCCATCTTCTAAGTCAAAATATTAAAATTTTAATTATATTATTGCTCTAACTACTTCTTTGTATGTATGGGTCACTTCTTCGCTGCTCAAAGTCATTCCATATGAATGCCGCGAAGTAAACCAAATGCACCCAGAGGGATATATGCTTATAAACACTCAAGTTGAACGTATAAGAATAGCTTGTAACCCGTATCCGCAGGATTACAGCATAGAAAAGAAAACATACTTACATGCGATCTAACCTTATACTCGTATCCAAATCATACTCCTTTTTGTTAATTTGTCGGTGTTGGCTTTGTCGTAAAGAAAGTATTATTTATATTTCGACCAAATCTAACTTGGTTCCAAGTCTCTGGTTCATTTTCAGAAAACAAAAGTATTCCAGTTAGACATAGCAACCAAACCAAATCATGTACATATATTTATTTCAAATGGATCAGTTCACTTCTCGTAAAAAAGGAGTTTCAAGCAAAAAAAGAAACTAATAATATTACTTTTTCGTAGTCCACTTCCCGGAAGCTGTTCCCCTTAATAGGTGAGTATCTGGTTCACTTCCCGAGGAGCACTTCCTGCTAATCTAAACAAATAACCACCGATATACCGAATTCGATGTAAATCGAACCACAAATATGATTTTCTCGAATAATTCCGTCCCTGATCCACTTCACAAGTATTATCATCTTGGAAATCCAACTCAGAATAACTCTTGTCAATAAGTGCTCATAGTTCCCGTCCTACTATATGGTGCGGAGGCATGGACGATGACAACAGCTGCTGAGTCGGCGTTAGGAGTTTTCGAGAGAAAGGTTTTGCGTCAGATTTATGGTTCTCTACGAGTTGGGAATGGCGAATAACGCAGCCAATGCAACGATGTGCTGTACGAGATATACAGTGACATTGATATAGTTCAGCGAATCAAGAAATAGCGACATGTAGTCCGATGGATAAGATTAATCCAGTTTTGAATGTTTTCGATGCAGTACTCGTTGGGGGAAGTAGAGGAATAGGAAGCACTCCACAGCGTTGGAAAGTTGGCAATGTTGTTAAGTCGGCTGTATTCGCCTAAGCGGTGTATACGAAGAAGAAGAAGATTAACTCTCCTAAAAAATTTTTCGTACAAACCTTTCCAAGAACCATTGAAACCTGCTCACAAAATTTTCAGTTTAAACTGTTGGGTAGTTACGGAAATCGCAGAAAACAAATAAACAATCAAAAGTTTATATATACATATGTAGATTTTGAATTGGGAATTGACAACCCTCTGAATACTTTCACAAGTTTCGAGAGATATTTTCACTACTAAGCTCGTTATGGCAGAAAATATTTTGAATTTGAATATTTTGTGGCATTTTTTGATACAGCATCATACAAATCAAAAAAAGGAAAAATTTCGGTCTAATCTATGGAAATATTTTCTATAATTAACAACTAATATTTATTATATTTTTAAAAAATATTTATTTTATATTTTCGTAAAAATACTTAAAAATAAAAAATTTAAATATAACATGTTTTTTAAATTACAATTAGGTATGTATATAGCAGGTATATGTTACATAACGGTAAATAATTAATACTACACAATACAAGTATTGTGTTGTAAAATATTCTGAAACACAAATGTTTTCAAATTTTGTATTATATACATATGTACATACATATACATATATGCATATAAATATTTTCTAGAATTCCATTAACAAATTCAACACGTTACGATCACGTTCTACATAATGACGAGCGCTTTAACGTTTGTGCGAAATCTCGTGCCGTCAAGATCTCAGCGCTACTTATGCTGTCGCTGCACATTCGACGGGCCGACTGTTGCCCCTCATACCATTCATATATTACACATTATACTGTATGTACATTCAAACTATTCGAGCTGATAAATATAATATGTTTCTAAATATAAATCTCTACACATACTCGTACTTGGTAGCTCGCTCATGTTTATACACGGATTCTTTATAAACATTGATAATGCGTTGAATATTTATATTTTTGTGTACAGTTCAAAAGGGCCTAACTAATGAACTTAAATCGAATGAAGTGTTTGTTATAGGTATTTTTCAAGCCGTCGCACAGTGTCTTCCTTAGTAGGCGGAAATCTAAGAATGTGTTGTCGGCTCTATATAAATACCTTTTTGGTATATTAGGATAGTAATTTCAGGTGGCGGCCGCAATGGGTACTGCCATTCGGAAGGCCAAGGTGCGACTACTGGTTTGACTAACATTCAAAATTAATTTTTCTAACTACGATCGCCCCTCGGCAGGGAATGTGTATTTCTGCCATGAAAAAAAGGCTCCTAATAAAAAACCGTCAGCCATTCGGGCTTAGTATAGACTTGAGGTTTCTCCATATGTTGGCAAAATGGAGAAAGAGCTCGACCGATTCAGTGGATAAAAAGCGCCAATTACAAATTCAGCCAGAGTTAAGAATTATAAGTTTTCCGTCAAAAATATTTGTATTCCATTAAGCGGCATTTTATGAAAAAATTAGGCAGAGTGTAATTATTTTGAAATAACACGTTAATGTTTCATTTTTTCATTTAAAATCTCATAAAAATAAAAAATTAAATTATAATAATAAAAATTATTAATATGAAAATCGACTTAAGCTATTATGATTTATCATCACGAAAAGTTGTGTAGGTCATATGAACATATTTGCATACGAACATGTGTACATATCTATATCTATATAAATATTGAATAGTGTGTCTAATAAAACAAATCGGCTAATACTCAAATAGTAAATAACATTTAGAGCACATATTTAAAATTGATAAGAATGAAAGTTTTTCTTTTTGCTTGCATATGTATGTATTTCAAAAATTTAGTTATATATATACATAGTTAATATTTATGTACATATATTAAAATCTCACTTGCAACATCATTATTTACTATGATTTTTGTGTTTTTTTTTTGTTTTTTGAATAGACAAAATTATATTTATTTGCTTGCATTGGTGAATGTTTATTTACTAAATCTTCTATACACATGTGTACATGTACATATGTATGTATGTTGTATGCGAAATATTCATTGTTCCGGTTTCGTTTTAATTTTCCATTGACGGTCGTTCACATTCCGCAGTTCGTTTTAGTACCAAAATAATTAAATAATTTTTAATGAAATAAGTTGAACAGAAAAAAATTGAGAATTACTTTTTTTTTATTTATTAATATAATGCATATTATATTTTACAAATAAAATTTACTACAACTTTACAAATTTTAAATTATTTCTCTTTTTATACAAAATAAGATTTATTAAAATTTTTGCGCACATGTATTTGCATACAAATTAGTCTTATTGAGGCAATCAAGTTAACAACCACATAATTATCGGCATAACCTTCCAACCGCAAAAAATGTTTGCAATCAGCCACAAAAGGCTCAGTTTGTGGAAATATTACATTTCAGGAACGAAAAAAAAACGTTTTATTTGTCAATGTCAACTGCGATGCACAAAAACACACATGTGTATTGATGAACAATAGAAATTATGTAAGAGAAATTTATTGTTGTTTATTGGCATACCTGGGCTTTTATCAAAATACCTGCTTGTTTGGATAAATGGGTAAATGATAAATTATTTTTTTTTTAAAGTACCTAACAATTTTTAACGAACGTGCTGAATTTAAAAAGAAGCTAAAACCAGAAAAGTCATAAGTAACTGGTTGACATTGAGACCTATCAGCACATGCACATTAATTAAAAAAAAATATTTTGGATGCAATAAAATTAGTATATTTTTAAAGTAGATGAAATGCTATATTAACTTCCAAATATCAGAAGAAAAGGAGATTAAGATTGAGATCAATTTATACCATGTCCGTCTGTCAGTCCCTCATTTCATTTCACTTTTCTTATTTTATTTTATTATATTTTTTATTTTATTTTAATTTATTTTATTTTATTTTATTTTATTTTATTTTATTTTGTTTTATTTTATTTTATTTTATTTTATTTTAATTTATTTTATTTTGTTTTATTTTATTTTATATTATATTATTTTATTTTAATTTATTTTATTTTATTTTATTTTATTTTATTTTATTTTATTTTTTATTTTATTAAATTTGATTTTATTTTATTTTATTTTGTTTTATATTATTATATTTTATTTTATTATATTTTATTTTATTTTATTAATTTTTTATTTGTTTTATTTTATTTATTAAATATTTTATTAATAGATGTTGCTCATACGCCATGGTAGATGGCTGTTTAATAATGTCTGCAAAAATCTAAATTTCTACAAAATCTGCACATTTATTTGTTTTAAAATACTAGAAAAATATTATTATAATATGGAAATAAATAGAACCGTTAAATCGATTTTTTCTAACCCAAATAGGTGTCTATAAAATATATATATGTGTATAATATAACTCAGAAGCACCATATCAGTGATCTTTCCAACGACATTGTTTTGAAGTAGTTTGCTTAAATTTAATAATGAAGTAATGAAATTCTAAAAAAATTTTAAACGAAATCATATATCAAGTGACAAACTGTTTTTTAAAATCTTATACTACACGCAATAAAATTAAGACTCATCGAATCGGAAATATTTAATTATTCTGATTGCCAAATAGATTGTGCATATTTCGATTTATAAATTATTTATATCCATTATAATGTATACAAATGTTTATAGCTATTTATTGCCTATTTAATTTTCGAAATGGCAGCAAGCGGCTTTTAAACAAAAACCCATACAAAATTATAAAAACATACATGCATATTTATAAAGTCAACAAAGTGCGGCCTCTGTACACTACATTATGACTCACGTGTGCCACGCCGAGGCTATGATTTTTATATCCGATTTATTTACATATCTAAATGCTAGTAAACATATTTATTTTCGCTTCAATTTGCATGCCAGCCACACAGACGGCCACGATCAACAGTGTTGAATATTAAATAATTTGTTTACGCATTTAATGTGGCTTTTCATTTTTTTACTTAGAAATTTTCGTATTACAAAGATGTCGAGCTGCGTATTTAAAAATTAAGATAGTTATATTTACATGAGCAAGTACAAACTTGTGATCATATGTACATATGTATGTACGCATGTATAATATATTTTAATGCGTTTATTTATGTCAATCGACAAAAGTTCTACTTTTTAGTAGTTATGCTAATTGACTGATTACTGGGAATTATCCAACCGCAATTGACGAAATGTGAATGTAGTTGATCTTTCCCCATAAATACTAGGTATATATAACAGTTATTGCTATTGTATACATATGACTTGACATAAAGTAAGGCTTAATTAATCACAAAGTTAGGCAAATCCAGATAACCTCTGGTTACAACTGACTTTCAACATTTATAAATCTACTACGACTACTTAACTGCGTACAAATTAAAAATGAATCTTTAGAATATGAAAAATAATTCAATCAGCGTTGATTTGCTTTTATTTATTCAAGGTGATTTTATCTTCATTTCTTTAAAATTTTTTTTATTTTTATTTACATTTTTTTTAATTTAATAAGTCAACGGGTAGTCATTTTAGAATTGGCAGTTGGAACTAATTTAAATGCTTTTTCCTACTAAACCGTAAGTCATTATTGATTATTTGGTTAACACACTGAATGTGTGTTCTGTAGTTTGTGCTTATGCTTTGCTGAAAACTAATGTTTGAATTTCGATGTTACACGGGACATCGGAGTATTTGCTTTCGTAACCGCGAATTTCAATTCTCTTTTATATCAAATTGTTTATTTCCTTAAGAAAATACAGTTTTTAATAAATTGAAGTCCAAAAGAAGTCGATTATCATATGACCATACCGCTTCGAATTAAGAAATAGACACATTCGGGTCTTCGGTACCCCATAATCTCCTCTTAAAATTAACCTTATACAGTTTTTTTTTTTAATTTTTAATTGTAATAATTAATTTCTTAGTAGCTCTTGGTCTGAGTCTATGACTTTAGAATACTAAGATTATTTGAATTTTATAATATTCGAATAATAAAATCTAATATCACAATAATCGAACATTAAAATTGTGTACAAAATTATAGCCAGTGGTGAAAACGACTGTATGCTCCCACATATCTCTCAGAGTCCTTTGAAAGGTTAGAAATAATTGTTTACCACCAAACATTCGAACATGCTTTCACTCTTCGAATATTGTTCGGCTAGAGACTGATTCGAATAATATAATTCATTTAAAAAAGGCGTTTTCAAATGATATAAAAAGGAATTACGGGAGAGGAATTAACTAGAGATCCTTCATTTAATTTTTCATTTGCATTTTCCCTGAAAATTATCCGGACAACTTAGCGTGTTTCTGCACGAACGTGACGCTGCTGGTGTGATAAACATTAAACCCACGGTCTGAGAAGAAGATAAATACGCATATATCCACGCCCTTAGTTACTTATATGGATTTACATGAAATTTTATTTTATACACTTGTGCTTAGTTGAAAATTGATAAAATATTTTACGAAATCAAAGTTTTCTTAATACGAATTTTTAATTTTTGGTTTGCATTGATCGGTCTCTGAGATAGCCTTCAGTTCTTTCAGCTAAGCACTCTCAACATCATATACGGCTAACGATGGCCCATAAAGGTTCTCTTAATATTAGAAAATGGAAAACTCACAAGCTGGCGTATCTAACGAATATGAATGCTCGTTATGAAAAAACTATGAATATTACCCATATACCTGGGCATTTTTCTGGATTTTGCAAGTTTTGTTTTCTGGATCGCAGCTATTGTCAGGTAGTTCTGGCTCAAAAATTCGTCTATTTCGTTGATCTTTCCTTGGAGTCCATTGCAGTTAAACTGTAAGAGTCTGATCTGCTTCGAGGGAACGTTCGTAATACGTGGTGTGAGGGAGTGATGCGTGGGTTTAGAGTGTTGCTGCTTTATCAACCATATATAACCGCTCACACGGAAGGTGAATAAGGTGGTGGTGAGGAGAAATGTTTTGAAACATGATCCGTTGAACCGTGGAAGTCTGGGGGTTTTTACCCAAAGTGGGTAGAGGTGCAAGATGAACAGCAGAGTTGAGTCGGACCGGGGTTGGATTCAACGCTAGCACCCAGCACTGATAAAAAGGATTTGAAACAAAATTGCTGCGAGATATTGCTCCATTGATGTATTTATACTAGAATTAACTGATGATCTAAACGGGGTTTAGGTGACCCAAAGGCTTGAATAGAATCAACTTTCGTTGTAGTCAAGAAAAATTATATGGAAGCTTATGCTTTTGAAGAGATGGAGCTTACAGAAGAATAACACAGAGGTGTAGTTCATTAAATAAGTCAAGCGGCACAGTGACTGCAGCAAAGCTAATAGTATATAATTATATTAAGATAACCGCTATAATAAAATATGTACACTACAGATTTGTACTAATTTACACGAGAAATCTTCTTCGGACATACTAATACATACTCGTACATCAACTTAAATGAGGAAATAAACGGACGTTTAACTAATTAAAGCCACAGACAATAATTCTCAAAATAAATCTCAATTAGGTTGTAAGTAATTAAAAAGTAAATACAGTTAGTTAGCTACACATTTTGTTCACCGAAGCCAACCAATAAAGAATAAAAATAAATACAACAAAATATCTATATATTTTTACAGGTCACTATTTTTTCTCTGCGTTACGCCGAACATACTCAATGGTTTCCATGTCTCGTCCTACACACTTTTGGGCCATCTGCCCGAAGATCAATGGTGTGCCGTGTCCGATCTGCAGACAACCAATTGGACTGTGGAACAACAGCGGAGCATAACGCAGAAAAATCTCAATACAGGTGGTTGCACCATATGGCAGTATGATTACGCGAAACTGGCTGATATGTCTTATGAAGAAGCGCTCAACTATGCGTCGAACCAACCGAAAATAGAGACAACTTGTCGCCCGCATGGCGCTTATGCCTACGCAGACGCTGACACCACTTTTGTGGCGGACTGGGATTTGGTATGTGAGAATGCCCTACAGCGCACTACGGCACAGGTGGCCATATCGCTAGGAAAGTTCTTCGGTTCGTTTTCTTTTGGCATTTTTTCGGATAAGTGAGTAATTTAGTGCACGTTTACTTTCGAAAAATATTTATACATTAAACTGGGTTTTTTTTTATTTTTAACAAATAGATTTGGTCGCAAAGCTTCATTCACGTTGGGCGCCGCTTTTTTCTTAGTATCCAGTCTGCTGTGCACATTCTCACCGTGGTATGAGCTCTTCTTGGTGGGTCGCTTTGGTTTGGGTTCTGCCTCATCTGGTCTTTTCTATCCAGCTTTCGCCATGAGTAAATAAAGTTGTTTTGTGTTTTCTCTTTCACTTAAGCTTTTGTAAAAAAAAAATCCATTTAATTGCATTTCAGTTGTGGAGAACATCTGCTTGCGCCACCGCTCGTGGATGTCAATTGCCTTCTCGGCCTCTTATCCGATTGGCATGATCTTGTTAGCTATTGCTGCGTATCTGGTGCCGCAATGGCGTTATCTTCAGCTGACACTCACAGTTCCGGCGCTTTTGTTAATCGCTAATTGCTAGTGAGTGTGTTTGTCTTTGTTGTTATTTTATTTTTGTTGTTTTGTCAATTTATTGCCGAATATTTATCATAATTATTCAATTATAAATAATTTCATTAAATTCTATGGCTCTTTTATTTTTTAAATTTTAATGTATTTTCTTTTAATTTAATAAATATGTATTTTTTTTACTTCTTGTTGTACAACTTATCAACACATATTTCTTCACACGTTCACACATTCAGCTTGATGAATGAATCGCCACGTTGGCTTATAACGATGAAGCGTTATGATGAAGTCTACAGGATCCTATTCAAGCAGAAGTGCCATTATGAAATTCAAAGAACGCCCATTGAAGCGATCACCGATAAGAAAACAGTAAGTTTCCATAAATAAAAATGCTTTTGTTGTCTTTTTTTTAATGTTATTGTAGCATCATTCTTTTGTACTGGAGTTCAGTACTGGCAATTTGCACACTCGGAGGAAATCATTCATAACTCTTAGTACATAAATTCAATAAAAATATTTATTGCTATTCTTGTATATCATTTACAAGGTGTTTCCATAAATACCCACTCTGTTTAAAATGGGTCATTTCAAAGTAATTTATGACGGGACAAGTTGCTGCTCCCCCGAGCTTAATGCCGCTTTAGGTGTCATACGTGACTTTTATTTTGTAAAATTAAAAAGAAATTAATATATATGTATATGTAAGAGTCTTGAGGTTTTTTTTTCCAACAAATGGAGAGACCTACAGTTTATACTAAGCCGCCTCCAAACGGTTGATGGTTTTTTATGAGGAGCTTTTATTTCATGTCGGAAATATACTCGGAGGGGTTGACATTCCCTGCCGAGGAGCGACCGCAATTAGAAAATTTAGCTTAATATTTTATTTAAAGTAATTTTCTATAACTTTTTGTAAGTTAGTACGACACCAAGATTGTGTATATGTATATTACAAAAAAATATCAAAATAAATTCGTAAATAAAATTTAAAAAAAAAAAAATTAATTATAATTGGCACTTTGTAAATGCTGAAGCGATTTTTTAATTACAAAAATTAAATATAAATAATTAAAAAAATAAAATAACTAAAAAGTAAAATAACTTAAATTAAGTAAAAAAATGAAATTGAAAGCAGAATAATAAAATTAATTAAATTAAATGACGCACAGAAAATAAATCTATTTATATTTCAAAAACGAAATGTTAACAATTAAATTAAATACAAAATAAGTAAAATTTATATAAAAAAAAATAATAAAAATAAATTCAATAAAAAATTAAATTAAAATAAATTTAATAAATAAAAACAATAAACTGAAATCAAAAAAAAATATAAAAAATTAAAACAGAACTTAAATTTATAAATTGAATAAAATAATGACAATAAATAGTTTAATTTAAAAAATAAAATAAAATAAATTAAAAAAAAATTATATAAAATAAATTTAAAAAAATTATATAAAATAAAAAATGGAAAATAAAATAAAATAAATTTCATTAAAAAAAAAATTAAATAATTTTGAAAACTATTTAAAAATTCAAAAAATTAATTAACTTAAAATTAAAAAATAAAGTATAAAAAAATAATTAAAGAAAAAAATAAAATGAATTGAAAAAATAAAATAAGATAAACTAAAAGTTTTAAATTATAACAAATTAAATTTTAATAAAAATAGATAAAAAATAAAATAATCTAAAATGAAAAAAAAAATTAAAAACTAGATTAAAACAGAAAATAAAACTATAAAATTAAATTCAAATAATAAAACAAAGAGAATTTAATAATTTATATTTTTTTTTAAATAAAATAAGTTAGAATAAATTAAAGAAAAAACATAAAAAATTTAAATAAAATAAACTAAAATAAAATTTAAAGAAAAATATTAAGCAGAAAATAAAATCATGGAATTAATTAATTAGGAAAAAAATAAAATTAAATTTAAAAGTCGATTAAAACAGAAAATATAATTATAAAAAATAAATAAAGCAAAAAAATATATTGATTTATAAAATATATTTAAATTACCTAAAGAAAGAAAATTAAAAGTTGATTAAAAAAGAACATAAAACTATAAAAAATTAATTAAATTGAATAAAACAAAGAAAATATATTGCTTTAAATTAAAAATACATAAAATATAATTAAATAAATTAAATAATAAAATAAAATTAAATTAAAAATTTATGGTCGATTAAAACAGAAAATAAAATTGTAAAAAAATAAATTTAATTAAATATTATGTGTACAACTTTGCTTCCGCCGTTTTCCGATAGGTGGCTGTACCGGCTGAGGCTGGTTGAAATACATAGATGATAATGCCTTTAAAGTGAGTGTGGACAGTTCCTAACGAATTGTCATCGCCGTTTCAGTGACAGTTGTTCTTGTTTTCGTATTATTCACGCTTGAAAATGTCCGTTTGTGTGCCCGATTCTCGTCATTTGCGGGAAGTTTTACTTTTCTGTTACAATTTGAAAAAAAAAAATGCAGCTGAAGCGCATCGAATGCTCTCAGAAACTTACGGTGATGCTGCTCTGAGTGAAAGAACGTGTCGGGAGTGGTTTCAACGTTTTAAAAATAGTGAATTCGATGTCAAAGACAAACAAGGTGGTGGAAGACAAAAAACCTTCAAAAATAAACAACTAGAAGCATTGCTTGATAAAGATTCGTGCCAAACCCAAGAACAGCTTGCCGAATCATTGGGAGTGAGTCAGCAAGCCATTTCAAAATGTCTCAAGGCCCTGGGCTTTTAATTTTGGAAAAACGGCGGAAACAAAGTTGTACACCTAATAAACCAAATTTGAAAAATAAAATATAATTTAATAAATTAAAGAAAAAAATAAAATAATAACTGGAAATTTAAATAGATTAAATCAAAGAAAAAAATAAAATTAAAAGACAATTCAAACAGCCGCTAAAATTCCCTTTACCTTTGTAAATTATTCTTTTTTTAAGAATAAGAAAATTATTAGGGTTATTAATGTGCTCCAGTTTACATTAATCCTGTTCAGCGAGCTGATGGGGAGTAACAATTGTTAACAATTTTTACTGAACCGCGTTTGGAGAGGAGTTCCACCTATTTCACCGAACAGGACTAATGCGTATACAGTCCTGTATATAAGTATAATTGCTCATCTAATTACCATTAAGCCCTTTTACATTAAAAAATTTATTCATAATTCCGTACAATTTTTGTTTTCTTTAGGAGCTACAATCAGAACCGGTACCCTCAATTTGGATTAAATTGAAAGAAGGTCCGCTTAAGCAATTTCATGAACTCTTCGGTACATGGAAAATGCGCCGTCTCATAACCATTTCATATTTTATGTACTGTGTGACCTCGTTAAGTTACTATGTAACAGGTAAAAATGTCAAGGAATTTTAATAATCCACCTCAGTATTCAATAATTATTCACATTGTTTCATTGCATAATTTCAGCTTTGAATGCTGCCAATTTGTCGGTTAGTCGATACCTTTACGTGGCCATAACGGGCATGGTGGATCTGCCTTCGTATCTAGTACCAGTGATATTCTTACGTTTTACGGGTCGACGTACAACTACAATGACGCTATTCATACTAACCGGCGTTGCCTTACTAATGGTGCTGGTAGTGCCCACAGGTAGGCGAAGCTATACTAATCATACCTTTTTTATTTAAGGTATACCCTGTTTTTTTTTCATTGAATTTTTAGGGAAAACTTTATGGATAATCTCCTTTGCTATGTTGGGTCGCTTTGGCATCAGCGCAACATATTCCATTGTTAATCTCTACACCGCCGAGTTGTATCCCACCGAAATACGAAGCTCTGCATTGGGCACTTGTTCAACGTGGGCGCATGTCGGCTCCATTTCAGCACCTTACGTGGTCGACGTGTTGGTAAGTGAAGAAAGTGGAAATTGTTTTGTTTTCTTCATTTTGGAATGTTAATTAAATAATAATTATGTGTATTACGCAGGGCTTACTCGGCTGGTACATTCCAACGACACTCTGCGGTTGCTGCGTCTTAGTAGCCGGTCTGCTGACGCTCGCTCTACCCGAGACAAGTACACACAAGATATCTGATCGCGTTGAAGAGGTACCCTCTGAATCGAGTTCGGAAAGTGAAGGGAACACAACCTCTGTTGTGGCCAAAGTGAAAGAAAACGAAACGAATTGTAATAAAATTTAGTTTAATTCGATTTGAATTTGAAAAAAAATATTTTACGCATACAAACATACATTCCTAAATATGTATGTTTATGAAAAAATTTATGGAAAGGTTGCAAATGTTTTGCTAATGTTCCAATGTTTGTAGTTTAAGTTATTATATAAGACAGAAGAAAGCATCATGGCTAGTGTTATGACTACGTATCAAGGTACTATGTAAGAGATAAATGTTATATTAGTTTTCAAGTGCATACAATTTAATTAAAAATTACACATATAAAATCTTATAAATTATTTACGCAACAAAAAAACCTAGTTTTCGTATTATCTTCTTTTATAGATATATGTATGTAGAAGTAATATTTATGAAAGCGACAAAACTCGTTCATATTTTAAACATAACCTTTTAGGTTATGTTAATAATGTAATTTGTAAAATTAAATATTTAGAATATTCATAAGAATAATGATAAAATAAAAATGTTTTTTTTTCAATTTTTACAAAAGAATATTTTGCGCTTAATTGTGAGTGGAAGAAAATTGACCGAGCTTCTTAATATTTTCCCCACAAATGGGGAGACCTACAGTTTATTCTAAGCCGCCACCAAACGGCCGAGGAGTTTTTATGAGGAGTGGTTATCAGTGCGTACTGCAATCGGAAAGCAGGGTTCGAGTACTGCTCTTACAAACATGCAAAAATTATAGAATATTAATTCAAATAAAAAGTTCGCCCCTTGTCAGCTTGTCGAGTGTATTTCTGACATGAGAAGTATAAACTGTAGGCTGCGTATGTACACACGTACATGCATATATGCATAAGTACCCCAAATGACACGAAGCAAAAACTATTACCTAAAAGTATGCAGTGAAATTTGGGAGTGGGATGATTCAGGCTTAAACACTAAGTTTTACATATGTTCCAATGACTTCGTGTTTCTATTTGCATTTAACGTTTGATTTGCATAAATGGTTTTGGTTCAATGGTTTCGCTAATCAATACCCAACACCACACAATGTAAACCAACACTTATCTTCTCAAATGCAACCATGTGTCACATGTACATTAACTAACTGTTCTATTACAAGCTGTCAATCTCAATGCAACTCTTCGTTATCGCAGGGAATCATTTAGTTAAAATTGCTTAAGATTTTTTTCAGGCGCTATTTTCTCTTTAATATTTTTATTTGGGAAACATGGATAAAAGGTAATTTAAGTTAATAAAATGAAACTTTTATATCCAAAATAATGCTGTATCTTGCGTTTGCAGAGCTGAGGCTTTGAGAAACAGACGTGTGGACATAAATAAAGTCACGCCGGAAAAGCCGGCACAGCCCACCGGTGGAAATTTTCAAAATAATTTTCACCATAAAGAAAATCGACCAACTTCAAATGTAAGTGAATCTAAGCAAGTAAACAATGTTGGTGGTCCAAGTTTAGAGACTGGCCAGTGCACTGTCTGCAAGAAACCCGCAATATGCGTTTGTGAGCGTTGCGCCGATTATTACTGTTCTCCACAATGCCAGAAGGTGGATTGGCCTAGCCATAGATACATATGTTTCCCTCTTCCGTAAGTCTCCAACGTATACATAAATATTTGGGTGATTCCCCTCGTTTAATTTTCGTTTGTAAGTTAAGTATGAAATTTTTTGATCGATTTATAAGGTTTGTTTATTGAGCTGCTCTAGGTTACGCCAGGTTATTCTATTTCAAAAAATTGTGTTTCATGAATTTTTTTTTTGCTCTTATTTGCTTTACTTTTTGTTTCATGAGTCTGATCTAACTTGATCTATTTTTTTTTTGGCAGCTGCTCTGTTCTGCTCGAACTTGAGCTGCTCTACTCTATTTTCAGTCTCAATAAACAAACCTATAATTATTGTAACGCATTCATTGATACAAACGTAAATTTGTCTCAAAATAGTAATAGCAAATAAAAATTCTCGCTTAAATTAACTTTTTTTTTTAAATATGTATAGTAATATTTTGATTTTAATACACCTCATGTTGATGACAGTTTATTAACGCTTATATTTTTCTTTACAGGAGGCTTGTGTATCCTACTAATACCCTGTCGTCTGATGTGGTATATCCATCTGAAAATCCTTTATTGACAGTCGGACAATTTAATTCGCGTCAACAACATAGTTCTCAAAATTTTCAACAGCGGGACTTTAGTTTGAATGGTCCGCAGCCACAACAGCAAAAACAAACTTTTGGAACAAACTTTAATAAGGTTGCACAGGTTGGTACCAATCAGGTGCAGCAAAGGAAAGAACCAACTGCCACCGTGCCTGTTGCTGAAATACCGAAGAACAATAGCCACGTTAAGTTAACAGGATTCCGTACACCCAACCGTTGTTATGTGCGCGCAATAACTCCAGCCATCGAAGATGATTGTATGCTAAATGCACGAAAAATTGATGTTTATGGTAAAACTGCTCGACATCTGGGGAAAATGCCCAAAGTGCACAGCTATGCCATTGCACCTTACAACGGCGTAATGCATCGTGTCGAGGTGTTAATTGCACGTAATCCCCAAAATATTCGTTTACTCTTCATCGATCGTGGAATTGTTGAATCACGACCCCTTAGGGATTTACGCGAAATTACTGATGAAATTATATTATTGAAACAATATGCCTGTTTGATACCGCTAAGTAACGTTGCCAACTATGTATTAAACGAAAAATTGGTAGAACATTTTGCTACATATGAAGATTTAGATTTTAAAATAAAATATAATCGTATTGAGGATCATGTAGAACTTTTACATTGGCAAACTGAAAAATCCCTTAATGAGGAAATTGAAAATTTTTGCAAGGATGCAGGCGCAGAAGTTTGGGCAGATAGTGTACGCGCAAGGGTGCAAGAAAATAGTCACAAAAAAGTTAAACCGGGTTCAAAGCCCGATGAAACAAAGGCAAACAACCATAAAGAAAAAAGCTTCGATGAGGGAAATGTAAATAGTGAAGAGCATGATGATCAATTTTATGCTATATGTGCAAGCGATCAAAATTCCATTGTTAGTTCCGAAATAAAAATACCACAGAAGCAACCTAAAAAACAAGAGCAAAAAGTGACCATAGAGGAGATTGTTAAAGGCGTAAAAAACACAGCCATAGTAGAAGAACGTCCAACAATGGAACCTGTAAGTAAATGTAAATTTTTAACAACTATATCTAAATAAAACAAAGACATAATGACTCAAAAATTTAGACATTTTAATATAAATTTTATAATTTCCGCTCGATTAAGTTTAAACTATAAAAAATTGTATGGAAAAATAGGGCATCTACATCTTAGAAACGGTATATGTAGTCTTTTACTATAATACATTTTTATAAATTATTAATTTTTTCTGTACCTACAGCCTTTCGAAACCTGCTATTTTAAAGTGGGCTGCGCACCCTTTGAAGCAGTTGTGCTTGATGTTTCAATGTTGCATATCGGTTACGTTGGTTGCATTGCAAAGGACGATATAGCCTGCTTGCATACGGTACATAAACAATTGGAATCCATCAAAGTGTCTGATAAGCCTTATACGCCACAGTAAGTGTAAAGAATATATAACTTTTTGTTAGGTTGTTGTCACACCTAAAATCAAGACATTGATTGGAAGCAGTTGAAGAGTGACTGTGGACAATCGCTTAGCATTTATAAAATCTTAAAAATAATTATTTAACATTCCCATTGCAGATTGTATGAATATTGTATTGCAAAATTTGAGGATAGGTGGTACCGTGCACAGGTTACTTATATACCTGATAAAACACATTTCGCAGTGCTCTACATCGATTTCGGAAACGAAGCAACATTAACTAGTGACGATATACGTCACTATCCGTCTGATGTTACAGGTGTATGCAAGACTAATTTATGTGTAATTCAGGGTAAGATTTTTGTCAAAAAAATGCACTTTCATAAAATTAATTTTAATATTTCTCCGCACGTAGGCTTGCCATTAGACGATTTCAGTGCTGAACTTACCCAATTTCTGGATAATGAAGTCCAATTACAATCTACTATTGATATTACCAATGTGGATAGTATCGACGATATGGTCGTTGTTGTCGAATGTGGAAGTCTGTTGGAGAAATTACGTAAAAATAATCTGCTCGATGACATGTAAAAGGGTAGACACAAAACTACAATCGCTAAGTCGATGTAGCTATATACTCGTACTCATAGATAATCCTCCCACTATCGTAACAACTCGATGTCTTGTGTACATACCATGCAAAGTTAAGCAGTTATTTATTTACTATATAAAAATTCCATGAATTGAATAATTTACACTCATAAACAGCCATTCTGGCTAACACGCAGCATCGAGCACAATATGAATTCAACTATTTACTTTGCTAGTGCTGCATCAAACTCATTATGCAAAAGGTTATTGTAGAACAACAAATGTAATCATTATTATTATTACTATAACCAATGTAATGTGCTTATGGCGCCGCCATGCACACGCTCGAAACACTGTCAATACAATTCTCATACAACGCATGAAAAACCACTTTGTCTATTTGAAAAAAGCCTGCAGTTGCATAAGCTTCTTTCCTTTTCGATTACATTTAGATTTTCGGAAACTATTGTAATTTTGCTTGTAACATTTCAATAAGTACTTTTTCATCGCTTATAATAATTGTGAATTTCATATTAATACACAATCGATGCTTGCTGCTTCATTTGGTCTTTCCATGACTAAATAAAACAATATCCTTTTAGATAAGCACGGTTCTTATACATTAAAGAGGTGTAGTGAAAATCTATATGATACTTGTTAGTAAATAAGTCCCCTAGAGTTTGATGACACAACAACAACAAAAACAACAACAACAACAACAAGACACGCTTTGATGTTGCATAAGCATCATGCAGGCACTGATTGATCTTACATTTTCAAATCGAATGAAAATTTACTTGTTGCGTTAACTTTATTTGAGATTTCTGAACTACAATTTAAATATATTATCGCACTTTAGGAATTAACTTGTCAGCAAAAAACTACTCAGGTCAGTTAAAGAACCTGCTATGTTTGAATTATAGTGCGCTATGACAATTGTTCATGGAAATAATGTTTTTATATAGAATTTGTAATATGAAAACTACTTTTTGTTATCAAAACATATTTCTTTATGCTGCTACCAACACTTGAAATTCAAGTTCAATTTAATTGTAATGTGTTTCGCAAACGTACGCTCGCTTGTTAATGTTTAGTCTAAAAAAATACTTTGGCTCTAAACTAAAGAATGGCATTCTGCTATGCTATCTAGCGTTCCTTCTCCTTAAATCTTTCATTTTAGCCTGCTCTATTTATGCGGTCTAAGAAATGAGCACACTTTTGCTAAAAGCATTCCGCGTTTACCCACTTACTCACAAACATTTCGAAGACCTGGGCGACGGTTTTTGATCATTATCAGGTTGATTGTACTTTTCTCATGCATACATCATATTTACTTCCACTAAGTTGTGGTAAATCGTATGAGTGAAATGTATGTAGTCCCTTATAGACATATGCTGACTTGGTTAGTAACTTGTGCACTAGCATACTATCGTTTAAAAACTCGTAAAGGGCGCAGCTTTGATAATCTAACATTACATATTTGTAGTGTTCGTTGACGCCCAATTGAATTTGTCGTAATTAATACTTGCTCTGGAAGCCGGACGCTCTGAAAAAAATTAAAATCACCAAAATCCTTTGCCACATTGGCTTCAATTGTACGTTCGATCAACTTTTTTGAAGTAAGTAATGATGAAGGGTACCTCATATAAATTACCCGAAATGTATGTAACCAAATTTTATTATGTAAAATATACAGAAATATATAAATATGCATGACAAATAAATACAAAACCGTTTAAAATGCGGTATGATATCATTATATTTTAAAAGAAAACAGAAGTTGAAAACATAATTTTAGAATCAAAGTTCCTTTGCTTCTATGCATGCATATACACTGGTGGCAGAATTAATGGGGACGACTGGTTTCACCATGTTTTTTGATATTTTTCCTTTCTTTTTTATATATGAAACAAATTTAATTTACAAGTTACTATCATTCTTTATTATTATTTTTTTTTTTTTTTTCAATCGTAATATAATAAAAATTCTATGGTAAAAAAGCAAAAAATTAATAAAATCACAGGCAAAAAAACAAACTAATAACTTGCTGATATTATTAAAAACTCTAAATATTTTTGCTATTATTTTAGACACCTCCTGACATATTCGCGGCAAGGACGGTCTTCAGAATGCTATACAATGCTTCTGGGATTTGTTCCCAGCTCTGGCTCTTATATGTATATTTTCAGGCTCCTAAAGACCGATTTAGATTTAGAGTTAAGAAACGAAGACTTTCGGAGCCACTTCGTGACGTAACGTTTTCTGTCCGATCTCAACAACATTATCTCGGTTTCATCCGACAAAAACGTCCAAGCGGGTACTCGCAAATTTAAACTTTGCTGTATATGGGTTTTACTTGAAAAGAGTACTTTTCCCCGACACTCCTTTTACAGATGCCCTATTATTTATACCGTTATCAAATGGCTATTGATTCAAACATATGTTGAGAAATACTATTTTTGGGCATTGAAATAAGTCGCAAGGTTTGTCCCTATTAATTGTGCCGCCACTGTATCTAATTGAATGCCTAGAATTAAGGAAATATTTTTTCTTCTAAATCGTTTTCGCTTTGACGGAATATCTATTTGCACTGATTAAAAAATATTGTATGTATGTATGAGGGTACTCGTCGCAAATATAATGTATGGCATCGAGCTTGAAAATCAGATTTTGTATTTTTAAAGAAAGTTTTTAACTGTAATTACCATATTAACCCAAGATTTCAGGTTATTACAAAGTTATTAATTGGTTAACAGATGAAAAAAAATCATATACCTACATATATTTGAAAAATTTTAAACTACATTGCATAAGTTACATACATATGCATATTTACAATGAATAAAGAAAATATGTCTAATAATAATAAATAAAATGTTTTTCTATTTCGATTTGATTTACTGTTTTGAGGAGGTAGACCGTAACTTACATGAATGATCGATGGTCATGGTGCTTTTTTTATTTTTTTTTACTTCTAAGCTCGCTTCACCACCAGTGGGTATTTCCCATTTCTCATATCCTGATCACTGCTCGATATTAGCGAAGTTGAACCGTAATCTCGCCGACCTTTCCCATTTCACCAATGCGGATAAAAACCTTCGTTTACAACTTACAAGGAAATCGGATACTGGAGCTAGCGAGATGCAGATAAAGGAGCTACATACCTGTCAAAACAGTACTCTGAGGGCGGTAATAGAAATCTTCCAGTTAAAGAGCATAATATTAAGTTGTCTAAGCAATATTTGCTGGGATGCTACTAGAAAACTACTAAACTACTACTAAAGGACTCCTTTCAGCACTACAGAATTGAACCTCTGGACATAGTATGATAGGCCCTAATCGCAATTCACAGAGAGCCCATAGAAACCTTCATAAACCATCTTATTGTGAATTTAATAAAACCCACAGCAGACGAAGAGCTTTGAGTTTCCTCTAGAGACCTCAATATTTTCACAATTACGGTCTAGATGCTGTGGTGGACTCAACTATAACCTCTGTTTCACTCTCTCTCTCTCTCTCCCGCTCTCTCTTTCACTCTCACTACCTCTCTCTTTCTATCTTACACACACTCTCTCTCACTCTCTTAGTACTATGTCTCTCTCTCTCTCACTATCTCTCTCTTTCTATCTTGCACACTCTCACTTCTTACTACAATGTCTCTCTCTCTCACTCCCTTACTGCTATGTCTCTCTCTCTCTCACCCTCTTACTGCTATGTCTCTCTCTCACACTCTCTCACTACTATGTCTCTAACTCTCTCTCACACTCTCTCACTACTATGTCTCTCTCTCTCTCTCACACTCTCTCACTATGTCTCTCTCTCTGTGTGTGTTCATCGCCCATCGAAACAGCTCGCTTCCTGCAACTCCACTTAGAATATCCCGACGACATAGTCCAATATTGTCTGCTCCCATGCAACATCGAAAACGTCTTCTGAAAAGGTAGTAGCGATCCGCAGCCACAAGCAGAGGAATTACCAACAACAACACAACAACCAGAGGCTCGAATTGATCTCTGCAACTAAAGCAGTTCATTCATGGATTAGACATCAAACTTTCATATTGAAAATCCGTAAGGAATCACTCTCGCCAAGTGGTGCTACTTTGGACCGAGTCGGTAAACAAGGACCAAACACTACAAGAGAAAGGAGTGATTCACTACTGTTTAAACGGTGTCTACGACCGTCAAGAACAGCCGACTTCATTTGGCCACTAAGTGATGTAGTCACTCATATTCCTCATACTAACTTACTCGTTCGTACAGGCAGCGTATCGTTATTTTCCATCCAAAATTAAAATATCAAAAATTTAAGCGATTCATTTTTTTTTTATTTTAAAACCCAGATTGTGGGTAACACATTTATAAATATGTATGTACATATGTATTTGCATATTCATATCCTTTGCGAACTTATGTGTTTGCATATTACTTATGTCACAAATTATTAAAATACATTATAACTATGAACACACTAAGGATATTTAGTTATGCCAAATATGATAATAAATTAGAAATTATATGAATTTACAAAAATATACATATTTTATGTTTTTATTTGATACATTACTTTTTCTTTTCAATTATTCGTGTGCTAAAATATACATACTTACAAAGCAAAGTTAGTTACCAAAAAAAAAAAAAAAAAAAAAAACGAACAAAAGAAAAAGAGCAGAATTAATAACAATAAAATATAATCACAGTTAAAATTTTTAAGTTAACGCAAAAAAAAAAAAAAAAAATACAACTCAAGAGGATTAAATTTGTGTGTGTGTGTATATGTTCGGATGACAACAAAAAGTGCAATAGGTAATAAAAGTGTAATGAAAAAAATGTTAAAAAAATAATTGTTTAAATTTTCAAATTTGTGACTGAAATTTTGAGCAAAAGTGGTGTAATAAGAAATATATATTTTTTTTTAATAATTTTTTTTTTCTTTTTGAGAAAAAGAAATTGGATTTTGCATTTCCTTCGCTTGAATTTTTTCATGCGTATTTCATACACTTTTTTCTTACTTCATATTTTATTCACTTCCGTCGTTTTGGACATCGTCATCGACATGGCACAATCACGCTTATTTCAAGCCCCAAAGTGCTTTTGCTTGCCGCTCAAAGTGGAATAATTTTTAAGTAGATTTTTTCAAATGTTTATTTTGGTAGAATTAAAGCCATGTTTTTCTTTTGTTTTTTTTTTTTTGTTTATAAACTCTATATATTTCTTGTTTTATTACATTTATATATATTTCTTGTTTTATTACATTTATATATATTTTTTGTATTGCATTTTTCATTTTTGTTTTATTTTTTGTAATTTTTTTTTTGTTTTTTTTTTTTGTATGAAAAAGAAAGCTATGCTTTAAAAATAAAAAAAGGGGTTCTTATAACATAAAATAAGCGTAATTGTTTTTAACTTTACGTTGAGTTTGTTTGACTGCAATGCGGTGCACACCAAAGTGGTGGCTGGCTGGCTGGCTGACTGATGGGCAGCAGCTGGCGCATGCACTGCAGCCTTACATTTTGTATGTGTGTTCTGTGCATGTGGGTGTGTGCAAACAAATATTGTGCTCATGTCGGCGAGCATGTTTGTGCGTACATATGAACATACATATATATATTTGTATGTATAATATATGCATTTTCCTTAGTATATACATATGCATATGCATTGTTACATTTCAATTTTATTTTCTTAAATTTGTATAGATGTATGTATGTATGTATGCGGTCTTAGTTAATATTAAGTATGAATCTTCAATTTTTTAAATGCTTTACAAAACAAATATGAACCGAAAATAAACAAAGGGTATGTATAAAAGAATATATGCATGTATATATGCAAGAAGAATAGTGACAAAAGCTTCAACCGTATTTTCATTTATCTCATGCCTTTTGCATTAAGAGAAGCTACGTTGTCGTTATTATACATATTGAAATATTACATAATAATGCACAAATTTTGAATTTTTAGTTTTTTTTTTTTATCGCGCTTGGCATAGCAGCAAGCATTTACTACAATTAACATTTGCCTGTTTTAATTTTTACATACAAATATTATTTTAATTTTTTTTTTCACACATGTATACATATGTACATCAATTTCACTAACAAATATATTACATTTGTACGTTTTTTGTTGTATACATTTTATACTTTATACTTTTGTAACTAAAAATAAATTAAGGATGCAAATAATTTACATTGTGCGTGAGCATGCTTTTATATAATTGTTTGCGTACGTGTTCGTGTGCGTATGTGTGTTTATTTGCGCCACTCCTAACATTCAATATCAATCAAATCATTAAATTATGCTAACTAAAGCTATCATAGCAAATAAATTAAATATATATACATATATAAACTTTTTTTTTAAGTTTTCTCACAAACATTGCATTAATGCGCAAGCATTTCTTATACATACATACAGACATACTTTTAAGACATATTTACATATTGGTGGCGCAAACGCAAACGCAAACGCACACATGCACGCACTAAACTATATTTAAATATGCATTGCTAAGGTGCTCTTCGCCCGGTGGCTTACGACTTGACAAAATCGTGTCTTTCCTTCATTTAAATATTGTACTTATTTACATACATACACGTATTATGTATGCACATTATGTACGCACATACATACACACTCACGCATGAGCACTGGCGTGCAGTCGATGATGCACACACGTGTAGTTTGGTGAATTATTATTATTATTTTTTTTTTCAATTCATTTCATTCCTTTAAAAAATATTTCTATAAAAATAAAATCCAAATTGGACTTAAAACATCGAATAAAAGTTTCAACAAAAACAAAGTGTATGAATGATTGGACTGTGGTGATATGTTTACATATGTAGGAGAAGGTGTGGTGAATATGTTTGCAATTGCAAGTAATTGCATTTGTGTAATATGAAGTGTGCGTGTGGCGTATGTATATGCTACTGCGTCGAAATCCTAATGCGAATTGGCGCTGGGGAGCCAATCTCAAATATAGTGGATTACTAAATTTGAACATTCATATTTTGGATTAGCGTTAGTTAGTTTTGAATTTGTACTGCTTTTATGAATTTTTCCTTCTCTCCCAACCCTATTCTTCTTGTCAAACTCGCACTTTCACGTCCACCTGCTGCGCAGCAAATGACGATACGGTGACCAATTTGTAGCTATGCGTTTGGTTTTTAACAAACGTATTGGTATCTGACTCTAGGCTTCTTCTACATTTCAATTTCTACCATATGCTATTGCTGTTACGTACCGCAATAAACAGTACTTACAGCATTAGCCGTGAACGGGACTTTTTTAGACGTCCTGTTGTACCGCCCAAACCATTATCGCCCGTCCACGACTTTGTCTTGGCGCGAAAGTGGCGATATGCGCTATTGTATGCAGGTTCCAACATCGGCCGGTAGGCAATGGGATCACAGAGCTCTGAATGATTTTCAAAGAATTCTTTGTAGCCGTTATGCAGTAAATAGATTTCGGGATAGTCGAGCGAGGGATAGCAATTGGTGTTGCGTTCACGGTCGGTGCTGCGTAGAAAACGCGACAATTTTGGTCCACGCTCTGAAGAAAATTCACAATGGAAAATGAGTATGTTGCGTCGGTTGTCAGTTGCTGCTTTACTTTGATCCATTTCAGTCTTTTGTTGCGTTTTGAATTCTTCGAGTATCTGCTCATGTGTGTATAGATTTTGAGCGCCGCGTATGTGTCCGCCCTCGTATTCGTATGGATAGCGACAGTCAATAATGCGATAGTTGGCGACAACATCATTAAAATCGCCACGTAGCAAACGTGCCATTGTCTCGCAAGATATTGATTTCAGATCACGATGACGTCCGTCCATCAATGGCAGCACATATGGTTTACTGAAATCGCCGATGAGCACAGGCTCATCTTTGTCCTCGGAACGTGCTAGGGCCGACATTATTTCAGCATCATTCATTGACATACACTTGCGCAATGGAGGTGGATGACTTGGTTTGGGTTGTGGCGCGTGTACTGTTGGTAGGAGAGCGGTTAAAGAGTCATTAAGATTCTCCTTTTCAGCCTCAATGCGATAACGTTTGATTTGTAAAGGTGAATTATTCATTGATGGCGGATCGGGACGCTTGAAGCAATAGTTAATATTACTATTATTACGTTCCGTTGTCAGCAATTTAAGCCCATAAGGACTGACAGCTACTTCTTGCACTTGCTTGAGCAAAGTCTCCGGTGTTCTTGGTGATGGCAGGCAGTTATCAGTCATGCTCAAGCAACGACGCACTGGTGGGCGACGCATCTCAGGTGTTCTCATTTCATCCATAAAATTTGGCTGTTGAAGCGGGCGATGGGCGGGTGAATTTATATTTTTAATTTGGCCGACAAATAATGAATCCAGATGACTTGGCACATTCGGCATTGCGGTATTTGCTGACATCATTGAGTTCTCAAATGATTCCATTTCGAAGAGATCCATGTATTCATCATCCATCGATGATGAGCACATCGAACCAGATGAGAGACTGTGAAATATACGCAAATTTCTTGGTGATGCGGTCTGCTGTGTTCTTGTTGTTTTACTGCTGCTCTGAGCACTATTATGTTGTAGCTTCTGTAGGCGTGAAGTGTACGATTGACGCAGTGGTGGCTGCAAATCACTGTTGTTATGCGCTTCAGGACTTTTTTGATTGGGCAAAATTTGGAAACGGCATGGCGATCCCTCCGGTGACAACAAACGCGGCAATTCCACCGAGTTTGAACGCAAGATATGTAGGTTGTCGTCGTCCTCATAAAAAGACACACCATTATCGACAGCCATGTCCTTCAACGAGCGATTCAATGCGTTGAGTTGATGGCATTGACGGCCAGCGTTGGGGCTGCTGGCAGTGGCAGCGGCTGCGAGTGTATTCAAATCTTGCGGCATTTGACAACTGAAATGCAAAGAGAAGAATAAATTCGATATTAAAGATGTGCAAAGAAATATTCATAATAAAAATAGTATTGAAAGTGTGATGAAACACATAAACGAAACAAATCGGCAGGTATTTACTACAAGCAAATAAAAAAGTAGTTGTTATTCACAACAACCGGAGCACCGGTTGCACCAGTGGTAGAACTGTAGCTGAATAGCCACACAAGAGGCGCCATCCTTGCGAACAAATAGAAACCGTACCAATGCAAAGGACACACAAAATAGAACTGAAACAAACTGGGACTGAGCAATGGTGAAATGAGCGCAGGCGTATGTAGGCAGCTGATGGACGAGGTAGGTGTGTATGTGTGCGTATGGGCAAATGTGTGCATGTGCAGGCGATGGGTTCATTCAACTTGAACAAGTACGAACCATGTGCATGCGTTGTAACAAGCAGCCATATCGGCACAGTTGTAAATGTATTTATTTATGGTATCACAAATAGTAGGATGATAGCGTGGAAGACGCTTAAATTGTTGGTTTTGACGATATTCCTAGATCGCTGGTGCTAGTGGCAGTGCTCTTGGTTGTGGTGATGGTGGTAGTGTACACACATAGGGGAAAATCGACCCACAAGCGATCAAATTTATACAAACTCTCTTTTATAACAGCATATGTATGTATGTATGCATAAAGTGAGGGTTGTTTCAAACAACAACACAAGTAGCGCATGACATGTTACACCGCATTGCCGCTGGAGTACTGTACCCTCAGAGTTAGACGAGCATAAAGTGCTGTAGCTCGAGCTCGAGCCACATGAATAAATTCATACATTCATACACATACATGTATATAAATATGACCGATATTGATCGGCCAAGTGGAGGAAGACCGGGCGCAGACGCAGAGGGCGACCATACTCAGTATGCTTACAAGAATACACAGAAAATACACTTCGCATGCGTTTGTATGGTTGCTGTGAATGGAATTCAATGTACAAGCAGCGACGACGACGAAAGCAGCTAAGAATTAGAGACCATCAGCGCCTGAACAATTGGACATTTACCAAGTGCAGCGAGTCGCAGATGTTACTGCACTGTGCAGTGCCGGCTGGCTGGCCATTGACATAATAGTTGGATAAAAAGAAAGAAAAAAAAAATTGTTGACTTTATTACACGGACTCGAAGACTGACTGACTGACCCGCAAGAACGCGGAAATAAGGAAGTGCCCAACTAAGCGTACACATTAAGCGGTGTGCAGGCACCACCGAAATGCAAGTAATTCCCTAAGAGTTTGAAACAAGTTGCGAAGAAAAACTAAAGTCACGCTACAAGCACGACTTAAATACGGAGGGACAGAAAGGAAATACAATTTGCGTTCCCTTCCCACTTTGACTTTAGTCGAAAACACACAAACAAATATGGAGCAAAATTAAAATAAACAAATACAAAAACATTACTGTGCAGGAAAATACATGAAAGCGGAAATATTATTAGGCCAGGTCGTTAACTCAATAAGGAAGTAGTAGCAACAAAAAAAAAAAGAGTAAAAAAAAAAATAACAAAAACAAAAAAGACGCTAGGAAAGGTGCAGTCAAGCGAGAAGTAGGTGCACAAAGTAAAACAGAAAACCACAAGCCAGCAAGGTATGCTGCGCGTTCTCAGGTGAAGGGGTGTAGATACACCTCCAACGCTAAGAAAAGTATTAATGTATGTGTTAACCTTTGTAGTGTGCCACTACACGCAGCTGTGGTGATGCCCCACATCACCATGCTCCACAAAATGGTAAAGAACGTTACGTCTGTGACGGAAATGACGAATGCGCTACTGTGCATTAATATGTGTGAGGATTGGTACGTGCGAACTTAAAAGCGAAATGTTTAATAAAAAGAAAAAATTACTTTAAACAACTCCGCAATGGGCAAAATAAAAGAACAAACACAGTTAAGGAAAAATTATGCAAAAAGCAACAGAAAAAAATACATTCATGCCTACATACGTATATTAAAGAACTCTCACTTTTCTTAAGCTTATTAATGGGGAGAACCATCATCGACCGGCCGGTTAGCCGCTGTGGTGATTGTACTTTGAGCCGCATGGAAAAAGGTAAACACGCGAAAGTATAAAAACACAACGAAACCGTTGAAATGGAGTTCAAGTTCAGCATTGGCTGTCTGGTTGCCGCTACTCATGCTACTACCAGCGAGTTGGAGCTCGCGCCACATTAGAGATTGAGAGTGGGAGAGTGACAACGCTCAGCGTGAAAGACAGTGGCAGGGATATTTTTTCGAAATGTGGGTAAATGGATTTGTTGTAGGTTTAATTTGTATAAAAACGTATGGGTTGTTAATAAGATGATGAAATAAGGCTTTGAGCATGAAATTTTAACAATTTTCTAAAAATAGTTTCCTAATTAGTCAAATAATTTTTTTTTACCCAATTTTATGCACATTTAATTTAGCCAAATGACATCAGAATACGTTTTTTCTAACAATTTTTAGTTCTTTCGGGGAAAAATACCAGAGTTTTAATTTACCATGTACTGTGTGCCCAAGCAATGTTTGAGAATCTTTTTTTCTAAAATTTTCAAAAAATTTATTCATTTTACTTGAAAAAAAAAACACCTTTCACGTGCCACAAAACGTAAAGTTTTAAATTAAACAAAAAATACAAACTTCCGTATCCGTATTCGGAAAATTAACAAATATGTACTCGTAATTTTGAACTCGCTATTTTAAAGCTGCCTTTTTGTCTACTCTTGCAAGTCTGTTAATTTCGTTAATGTGATATTTACCTTGAATATTCCATGCCCATGTCTCCATTGGTTTCCTCGGCAATTGTATCCCAAAACATTTTGTAGTGTTGTTTTCTGATGAGTTTGTACTTAATTAAGTTTATAATTTTTTCGACACCTTAATGTCGGGCGTTAATTATACTTATTGCTTAAAGGTATAGAGCTCGAGAAAATTGATTTTAAACAACTTCTTGTCCGGTAGCTGAACTTATTTCCTTTAAGCTCCTTCGTTAAGCTGCTTCACTCAAATTTAGAGTTGTCGATTTTTGCGTTAGGATTTTAAAATTGTTGCTGCATTTTCTTTATTTCACTTATCTTCGCCGATTTCCTTCGTTTAGCTTTTTATTGCAGTCTTTTATACCGGCCAATGGTTTTTATAATTTTTGCACTTCTTTAGAAGAGAATTTAAATTCTTGGTACTTTCTTTATTAGCAAAAAAAAATTTCCGTCACTTTTGTCTTAACTTTTTTCTATTCGAAATAGTTCACTTTTAAGTACTTATTAATAACCCACATATAATTTCTAGCATTTTTCGATTAATATTTAATCCAATATTGCTTTTAGTCCCGTATCGTTTTTGTTGTTTATTGCTCTTGTTTTCCAAATATGCTAGCATTTGTTGTTTTTATTAAATATATATAATCACCAATAGAAATGATCAACCGAAGCAAATTTATTTTTGTGATCAGCCGGACAGCCAAGCGCACTAAGCGAAATGGTGTAATTACACGAAAACCACAAAGCAAAAACTCGAACTGACTCGCTCAGCACTCGATGGTCGCTTTTATACCAAATTTTACGCGCGCTCTATTCTACATTAACCACTCAATTTCGCTGCTCATCGAAGAGGGGGAAATGCACCACTGCTACTAGTGCAACAACAATGTGAAGCTTCCTAAACGAGAAGAAGAGTGCGAAAACAAAGAACAACCAGGTTACAAGAACAATTTGCCGGCAATAAAAGAAGTGCTAGGCCTCTGAAGAGAGCAATATACAGAAATACACTCAAATACTCAAGATCTGCAATGAAGCAACGAGTGCAACAGCAATGAGCGGAAGTGAAAGAGAAACACCACCGAAGAGGTGCGAACAAGTGGAAATGGCAAGCGACTCAGAGGAAAGTGAAGAAAATTGCGCGAAAGGCGAAAAGGATGCTTTGATTTCTTATGCCAGCATATGGCGCCAAGGTAGCCAGCCAGATATCTTCTTGTAACTTGTGCCTCCTTTTGGCCTTGCAGCCGTTTAGATGGAAGAATGCACTTTTCTACTTAAATATCAATATTCTTCTCACTCTAGCTACACATATTAAATATCGAATATTCGTTAAGATCTCACAATAGCCCTGTCCTGAGTGGGCCTAGCCAGCTGATCGGGTGACTGGCATGTAATGACACTATATCAGAAGCAGCCAAATGCAGTGTAACAAGGATGCACTGATTTAGTATGTAAATAAAAGTTAAGACAAAAAGAGACGTGCAGCACCCCAAAAAAAGGATATTCTCAGAAAAGACGATACTACAAGTGCAACAATTAACTCACTGTGTTTATTATGCTGTGCGTTGAAATGAAATAGAGGTTTATAAATTGTTGATGAAACAAAATTGATTATGAATTTTAGGCAGCGTTCAACAGTGGTGTAAAGTTCTTGATGCTTTTGGCGTTTGGCCACTTTTTTCTCGATTCTTCGTATCAGCGAAATGGCGGCTTCCACATTTTTGCTTGCTCTAACTTCACATAATTCTTACACTTCGTCGGTTAAATGTGCTTAAATTCAACACACACACATATACCTATATATTTGATCTCTCATACATACATTTTTGCATAAAATTGCCGGCACTGCTTCACTTTACAGCTGTTTCGCCGGTTGGTAACAACAAATCATTGTGTGTGTCTTGTTGTTGCTAATTGTTTGTTGCTTTTCTTTAACACTTTTTCACGTACCACAAATTTTCGTCTTCCTTTCACACAATCCTTTTGAGCCATCAGCTGAGCTGTGATTTCTCATGGTCTTCTTCTTACTCTGCCTCTGCTGGTAGCGCTGCGAAACTCAGCTGTGATCTCTTTCTTTCCTCCATTTAGTGTTTACATATTCTACTTCTTTGCTCACCAGCAGTGATAACAACAAACATAATTGAGTCTGAAAAGTAGCGGCGGAGTGACCAAAAATCTACGTCGACTTCAACTTTGATAGCAACAATTATATTGCTGGCTATGCAATCCTTCGCTGATCATATGAGCGACGATGAGAACAACAACAATGTAAGGTATCGCGCTCTCGGCAATGAAATGACCAAAAAAATAAACAAACAACAATAGCGATGGTGATTCTGCTGCTTTGGTATACGATCCCGCCAAGGGTTGCCAAAACTTCAATTAAAGGTAAAATTCCACAATTTATAGTTTTCTCAAATGAAGATTAATAAAACATGATTTTGTGTGCATGCGGCTACGAATTTAAAAACTATTTCTCCCCCATTCTTGTTATTCCTTAACGTTTATTAAATTGGTATGTGGATAAACCCTTTCATTAAAAAGATTTACAATTTTCAGGAGGATACAGACCATTTTCTTTTAACTAACTCTAAAGCATCATCTAAGAAAGACTCTCATGCTTTTTAGATCATATCTTACATATAAATTCTTCTTCTTCTTTACTTGCGTAGACACCGCTTACGCGATTATAGCCGAATTTACAACATTGTGCTATCTAGCGTCAGTTGGTGATACCAAATATAGCCAGATCTTCCTCTACCTGGTCTTTCCAACGGAGTGGAGGTCTTCCACTTCCTTTCCTTCCATCGGCGACATTAAAATTAATTACTTATGTATAAGGAAATGTCTTGTAACAGAACCTTCCCTTTTTAGAAATCATCGTTTGGGGGATTTATATTTTGATTAATTCAAAAATTTAAATATGTTTAAACGAAATTATTTTTTACAATAACTGTAGGTACCGAGAATTTGAAGATTTGCAATTTTCGGTGGAGCCCTACAATTTGGGTTATGTGTTCAAATGTTTTCTAACAAATAGAAGGTTTAATCTAAGCCACTTCCAACTTCTAATAAATTTTTCTGAGGAGCTCTTTATTTCATATCAGAAATTCACTCGGATGGCTTGACAATTCTTACTAAGGAGTGACTGGAATTAGAAAAAATTATTTTCTATAACTCGATCCCTGTACTTCGGAATGTTAGTGCGCAATGCTAACTACTCGGTTATTGCAGCCACAAGGAAGTTACAGGTTGCTAAAGTAGTATATCATATGGACATAAATAATAAAAAAAATGTTGGCGGAATTCTCTTAACACCATTTCTAGTTTTTGTCATGTGTCTTCTTTATCTCACCACTCAAATATACTATCTTATGTATATATACATACGATATGAAAAAACTTTCATAAACATGTTCATCGCTTTAATACACTGCTTAATCTCATTACTCTAATCATGAAACACAAGAGTACAATTTGTTATAAAATTATTGCTTCGAAATCTAATATTGATTGGTATAATTAAAAAGTCACTTGAAGCTATAATTGAATTGATCAGGATTCGTTCGACTGTGTGTTTAAGCATTTTAGTTCCATAGGCTGTTATGTTGACACCCGCACTCCTCACCGGTGCAGCAAGAGCTGATGTAGCGGACCGCACCCAATATTCACATTACAGGACAACTCTATTTCAAAAAAAGAAAAAAAAGAATCATTACTTTCTTTATTATCATTAATACCTTTGTTTTTTAAATAATTTCAAAGTGTGTAGGGTAAAGCCGTTTCGATTTTATGAACATTTTCTAAAACCCCAGCAAAACTGTGAAACTAAGTTGTTAAGTATTATTAAATTTAAAATCCTAGTTTGCTTTTGATCACTAATTCACTATCTTTTCAATCTTTAACAGAGCGAAAAGCATGTAAAACTTTTTTCAAAAAGAAAAAAAGTATGCCAACGGACTCCTACTTCCAAAGGCCTATCTTGACATCTAAATGAAACTTCTGATTTTGATTCTAAGAATTCTATTTTCAAACATCTTATTGAATAAGTAACAATACCAGTAATCATTTCTGAGAAAAGGCTTTAACGTTCAGGTATGCGAACATTTGAGATAATTCAGTTTGTATACAATGAAATTTGGTAATTTTTCATCGAATTTTTTGGGAAATAATTATGAGACATGGCAACCATGAACTTTTCTTCCTGACCATATGATTTGTTATTGTTTGCCCTTTTCCATACTCAACCAAACCGAAAAATCAGCCGGTACAATATTTGCTCTTTGCCTTACTCCATAATTTCTTCTTCTCCTTCTGTTGCTACCAGCAGCGAAGCGCTGCTCTGCTTGGCACATATGTTTGTTGGTGGCGGTGTTGCACCGAAAAAGGGGGAATGAGTCCCAAAAGAATGTGGTTTGTTTGTGTATGCATGATATTGAGTGTGGCAGAGATTTTGTCGAGGCATATATGTATGCATGTATGTATGAATGTGTGTATGCCAGTTTGCATGCACGGATATATGTATGTATGTACAGATGTAAATATGTACGAAAGTAAATGAGTTGCAGTTTGAGAATATTACTTAGCTTTTTATTGTTGTTGCTGATAAAAAGTACGTTACGTTTGTGGAACAACAATTTTGACGTTGTTGGTGTTGTGTTTGAGCCATTCAGCTGATTTGTGATTTGTTCAACGAAACTCATGCCGTTGTGAGTATGTACATGTGTATGTATGTATGTAGGTGTGCATATGTATGTATGTATATGGCATCGAAGCATTGGTGAAGATACATCGGTGTCTCTATTTCTAGCACCTTATTCCTTTTCAATGTACCATCAATACATTTCCACGGGCTTCTCCAGCTTTTCTAAAAAATCATTATATTCATACATATGGACATACGTATGTAGATACATACTTGTGGATTTAGGTGGGGTCAGTTGTCAGCGCTGTTGCCTTTGGCTCTTGTAACGCTTCTGAAGGCACTCATGCATACATACAAATACATAAGCATTAGTATATATGTATATGCACGTACATATGTACGAGTATCTATGTTCATACATACATACATATGTACCTCCTGTTGTACCTGTAAATGAGTGTGAATGTGTGATAAAAATGTGGCAACAGGTACCCTGATTGCTCCAATACAAACATACAAGTATATATGTACATAAGTACATATGTATGTATATACTAGTATACATGTAAATGCACTTGTATGTATGTATGTATGTACATAGGTATATTGCATGTATAATTTTATCCTCATAACGATAACAAAAATAGCTCCAACTACGTACATACATACATATGTACATACATACAGCGTGAACAAACGAAACGAGGATGTTCATAATGATGAAAACAACAAAAATCAAATATGATGAAAATCACTTTATTGCTGGCCGCCAACATCGACGGTTATATGTATGTACCTATGTACCTGCATATAAGCATAGTATATTACATACATTCGTACATACATATGCATGCTATGAGTATTCAGTGTGATTTTATGAATCTTTGGAATTTTGTCGTACCGTTGCAGGATTTAGTTCGTAGAATTTTTTGCACAGGCTAAACGGCAAGGGGTCGGAAAGTTGGGCTTGCCATAGACATAGTGACATATGTATGTATGTAAATATGTAAATAAGTATTTAGGTATATATGTATGTTTGTAAATCTTATATATAAGGGACCGGAAGCGGTTCACATAGGTGGAAGTTTTTTTCACCGTGAAACGCATCCAAGAACTCTCCTTTAGCTGAATTTTAGTGAGTTTGCGGCCGAGATCTACGCTCATTATGCTGATCACATTGCATCCGCATACTCAGACAGACAGATATGATAATTTTTGAGAAAGTTTGTTCTAAGTACGATTGTTCGCCGGCAGGAAATGCGAGTGTGTATCTGATATAAAAATCAAAGCCTTTCAGGAAGGAATGCTTGATATTTTGCGAATATTCGCCTACATAATACATATACGTGTATACATATGTATGTGATTAGTGGACTGTCGCCGATCTCTACGGAAGATGGTCAAACAGAACAGACTGTCTCCAACGTAGATTCCTGGGCAAAGCGACATCGAAGGAAACCTTAAGACGGCTAGGTAAGGTACTACCAAGCAGATTCTTTTCGATTAAGAACTCATTAGTTTGCCTTTTGCCACTTGCAAACTGCGTCTCAAGGAATTTACATACGAACAAGTCGCAACAAGATGGAATGATATTACAATCTGCTCCCGCTAAATGACCTCGGTGATTTAGACTAACTTGCCTGCGGGACTAGTAAACCGCTACAACAACAATAACTACAACAACAACTACAACTACAACTAATACAACAACAACAACAACAACAAATACAACAACAACAACAACAACAACAACAACAACAACAACAACAATAACAACTACAACTACAACAACAACGACAACAACAACAACAACAACAACAACAACAAAAACAATAACAACAACAACATACTACAACCTGCTGCCAATCCGTACACACCTGGCCGAAATTGGATAAGAAGAGATCACGTAATATGTACACCTTAAAAAGAGGGGACATGACCAAAGTAATAGGAGGCAACTGTCTGATAGGACGACATGCGGAAAGACTAGGGGCTTCCTATAGGAGATGCTGCAGAAGCTGCAAGGGGATGAGGAGGAGGAAACGATCACCCATCTCTTATGCGACTGTCTTGCTTTGAGCATGGCTAGGTTTCGGAATTTCGGGGCGCTACTGCTGGATGGTCTATCGAAGGTAGCCGATATCAAAGTCATGGATCTAATGAGGTTCATTAGTGAATCAAAATGGCTGGATAATCAAGACTCATGTGTGTGGCATCACAATGGGTCTTAGTTAGGCCTAAGTTAATTCCTAATATTCCTAATTAACCTAACATACATATGATTCTGTAATGTACAATATATTCAATGTGGTATATATATATATATATATATGTTTGTACAATATGTATGCTGTTCATGCACATATGTATGTATGTACATATGCTATACTTGTACTCATACATGTTGTTGTAGTATATCGTTTCTGAACAGCATTTTAAAGAATTCCAAGAACTAAGGTCTACTCTTATGTGTAGATATGTATGTATGGTATAGGTATATATAATAAAAAATAAAATAAATGCAAAAATCGTTGTTTATCGATATAAATACATGCCGTACATACGAATTTAAACACGTACACATGCAAAACGCTCACATTAATATGCCCTTGTGGGACATCCCGTTGGCGTTGTGGCTGTTGTCGATTGCCTCCAATCTCAGGCCGTTCATTTGTACTTGCGAACACCACGTCCACAACGCTAACCTGCGAACGACCGCCCAAGCGGCTAAAGCCGCAATGGTAAACAACATTTTGGCGCGCAAGCTTTTATACCGGCAAGCAACGACACCAAAAGGATCAAAAGCGAAAAAATAAGAAAGTTCACAACCGGCAAAAAAACTAAGCAGCGCGCGTAGTGATTCGCCAATTCAATGAGCACGATTTGTCGAAATTCCGCCGAACGTAAAGTTCACACGAACTCAAGAGCAGACAACAAGCTCCATTGAGTTGGAGCTTGAAAGTACTCGTTTCGTTTGTTGTCAATCGAAGCAAACTGAGACCAACTGAGTTCATGTGTTGGAGCTCGCAAGCTCTCAATTCACTCTTCACTCTATGAGCGCCAACACTCGTGGAGGGCGGTTGAGTGTAACGCTGGTAGGGCTGTGATTGTCGCAATGGAGTTGTGTCGGGTGCATTGTTGTATGTATGCTGCTGCAACACAACAGAGAACTACCATACTGAAGGGCGCCACAAATAACAACTTTCCGGTAATTAATGTACGGATTGAAATGTTGGTGTATTGAATGCTTGTGGCACAGGTAGGGGGCTCCCGCTACCCGCGATCGCAAGCAGACTCTAGAGTATTAGAGGGATGCTGTGTTAAGGTTTAAAATAAGATCAGCTAATAACAGTGAGCTGCGGGAGGAGAGAGGGAAGTAAGAATTTACAATTGCAGTGATTTTTTACAATGAAGATCATATATACCTAAATACCTAAATACATACATACGAGTATATACATATGTATATATATATATAGACTCAAGTGTATTTAACTATAGATACTTATGTACATATGTAAATGAAGAGTTGCCTAAGCCCTCACTATGTAGCGTTGGTTGTGCGCGGGTAATGTGAAACTTGAATGTACGACAACACGCTTCTTGAAAAAAGCTTTAAAGACAAACAAAAAAGACAAGAGACAAAGATATTTGCAACAACAATAAGAATTAAGGAAACCAAGGGGAAACTGAGACCTGCTGAGAGGCACGTTTGAAGATACATACATATGTACATACATACTTTGTAGATATGTATATGCGTACACATACATATTCATACATACATATGTATATATATACTTATACATACCTATGTGTGTATGCATAAGACATTCTTTTTAAGTTATCTGTAGTGCAACAAAATCGTTAAATGAGCGGCAAATGTCTAACAAAGCCCACAAGACTCCACCATAAAACCGGAGCGGGACGAGTTAAGTGAAGAAGACAGCAACGGCAACGGCAACGAGATATGCGATTCACCGCAAGTAAAGTTCAGTTGACATTAGTGGCAGTCAGAGGATGTGCTGGATATATATACATACATACATACACATATACATACCATATATGTACGCATAAGAGTGGGCTGCAAATCTGTTGTACGTTATTCGAGATACATATGAGGCACAAGGCGAAGAGGAAGAAGAATGTAAAAGAATTTATGATATAGAAAAATATGTACAAGAACAGGGAGACCGCCACACCAATAAATATACAAATACTATCACACACATATATACATACATACGACTACATACCTAAAAGTGTATATGTGTTTTATTTAAATGAAGATCTGCTCGAGAGCAAAAGCTAAGAGGCAATTAGAGCTTGTAGAAGCGGCGCTCAATAGTAATTGAAAAAAAGAGACTATTAAGGAAGTTTGTATAAACAATATACATACACGTACGTATGTATGTATTCCTTTGGATGTTGGTGGGGGGCGTTGCTGGTTCACTTGCCTGCGAGTACATTGTTTTTCAATGTTGTATATTCGAGAATATATGTTCTCACTTGTAGAAAATATTTTAGCCCTTGCTACTGCTGCTGCTCTAATTACTTTCAGTAGAAATTTGGCATAAGGATATAATTTATAAATAAAACGTACAGAAAATTTGTTTAATAATGCCATTCCGGATGTTAGAGACTAAATATACAAAACAGAGACAGCAAGTTTGGCACTAAAACTACGGACGCCGCGACATAATTGAGAAACTTTTTAGTGAACACCAGTAATATGTGTAAGCGGTTAATTTCCAAGCACCGTCTGTCGTTAAGATTTAAGCCAGATAGGAACAACTGATGAGTTCTATTTTGTGTCGGAGAGACACATCGATGGTTTTAAATACCCTACCGAGGAGAGACCGCATTCGTGAAAACCTTTTTTTTTATTTATTTGAGATGTTGATCGCCCAGCATACTAACCGAATGCCCTTCTACATTGTAGCATGATCTGCTACCCATTTGACTGTAGTGGACTGTCCGCAGAACATCAGTTTGTTCTTGTTGTAACAGCAAAAATATTACCCAAAAAGCCTTTAGAGATCTAGGAAGGCAAATGACGGAAAAAGTGTCTGAAAATTCTATATCAGCATAACGGGATTGTAGTTTCAAGGGAAAAAATTAAGTGCTACATACGTACATCAGTTCCAAAGGCTATTCACAAATAGCCAAGAGACGATGAAAACGGCCATAATTCGATTTTTTTTTCAAATTCCCCATTCCATTTTCTATGGATTTATGAAATATGATAATGAAAAAAAATAAATAAATAAAAAAGTGGTTTCTTTATGCAAATTTTTTCCTTTAATGATTTCACTCAAGCATTGACAAAATATGGATCTTCTTCGAATACTGTCTAATTGAAAATAACAAACAATATAATAAACACCCCTATAGAAATAATTAAACCAAAAAGTGTTTTTCAAAAAATAGGTTTTTAATTTTTTTTTAATATGGCGCACCTTTTTTTTAATTTTATAAATCCCTAGAGAACTTAATGAAGAATTAATTTTTTTTCCAAAACTTTATCAAAAATTTTAAAATTTTAAAATGTTCAAATTACGGAAATTTTGAACGTAATCTGCCGATTTTTGAATAATCTTTTGAACTTATATTAAGCTCAATATTTCTTTCTAAAATCCATTATTATTACCTGGAGAATATCCAGAAGTTAGATCAATCGCTTCACAAGGGCCTGAGAATTGTTTTTGAAAATGGTAATAAATAAACCACCCGAAAAGCTAAGCGCATTTGCAGAGATCATGAAAAATTCCAATAAAGTGACCTTTATAGTTATCGAGAGAATGTTTGTGTAAGATTCTTAAGTTCTTTCCATAAAATTTCGAATGCTGAAGGAGTTGAAAAGAAATTTTTACGAGAAAATTTAATGAAAAATGTGATTCTGAATACCGAAAGAATATAGACTTAAATTAAGTACTCATAAGACCTCAATTAATGCAGCAGGAGTCGGTAAAATTTTAAAGAAACAACAAGAGAGAGAGAGAGAGAGAGAGAAAGAAAGAGAGAGAGAGAGAGAGAGAGAGAAAGAAAGAAAGAAAGAGAAAGAGAGAGAGAGAGAGAAAGAGAGTGAGGAAAGAGAGAGAATTATAGTGATAAAAGATATCATTTCCACTACAAAAATACTACCATGGTTAAGAACCCCGAGCTTAGTGCAGATTGCGAGTTTCCGGCAGTAAACGAAACCTCAGTCAATCCGTGAATAAGTTCACTATCCCCGCTTCCAGACGGCACTAATCTGGACTAGAAAGAATAAAGACAGGAAAGTGTGAATTGTGATGTAGTTTCCATAGAGGTAGTTTTCACTGCGAAGGCTATTTGGTATAGGTATAAGTTAAATTTTTTTTAATATTAAAAATTTTTTTTAACTTGCGAATTTTTTATAGACATATTATGCACATACATATATGTATATGTATTTTGTTAATGTATGACAAAGGCGCATGCGTACAATTCAAGGTAATTAACAAGCAAGTACTTACACGTACATATAAAACTACACATGTACATACTTACATATAAAGGGTGGTTAAATTGTAAGGGCCGATGTTGAATGTGAACCACACCTAAACGCCACGTTTTTTCCGAATTTAATTTGACATTTCTCTATTTCAGACTTACTCAATTTGAACCATGGAGAGATACACAATCCAACAACGTGTTAAAGTTATCCAGACTTATTATGAAAATTTTCGAAGAAAATCATCTTCAGTGATGAGGCACATTTTCACCTCAGTGGATTCGTCAATAAACAGAATTGCCGCATTTGGGCGAATGAGAATCCAAGAGTGATTGTCGAAAAACCAATGCACCCACAAAGAGTGACTGTTTGGTGCGGTTTATGTGCTGGCGGCATCATCGGGCCGTATTTTTTCCAAAATGAGGCCGGTCAGGCAGTTACTGTGAATGGTGTTCGCTATCGTGAGATGATAACGAATTTTTTATGGCCACAATTGGAAGATATGGATGTGGACGATATGTGGTTTCAGCAGGACGGTGCCACTTGCCACACAGCCAACGAAACAATGGCTCTTTTGCGCAACAAATTCAATGGCCGTGTTATCTCACGTAATGGCGATGTCAATTGGCCCCCAAGATCATGTGATTTGACACCGTTGGACTTATTTCTCTGGGGTTATTTGAAAGAAAAGATGTACGTCGATAAGCCAGCAACAATTCAAGAGCTAAAGGATGAGATAATTCGGCACATTAACGGCATAGAAACTCCATTATGCCTCAGCGTCATCGAAAATTTGGACCATCGTATGGAGGTGTGCCGCCGAGGTCGCGGCGCTCATTTGGCCGATATTTTGTTACATACATAATTGAGTAATACCAATATATCATAATAAAATAAAATTTCAATAATTTCCTAAATAGTTTGTGTTTTATTCAAAATCAACATCGGCCTTGAAAATTTAACCACCCTTTACATACATATGTATGCATGTATGTATGAATATACCAAATATTTTAATATGTAGCGCAGATATTATGCGTAAGTTTCATACATATGTACACTCATATATACATAACTATTGTATAATAATTTTTTATGAGCTTTGCATAGCTGCTTCACCGATTAGCAATTGATATCGGCATAATGGAGGCCTAAAAGTACTCAAGCTCACGCGCTTGTCAAGCAATGCTTCTCTCTCTCTAGGAATTGAAGCGGCGGTGGGCATTATGTGTATTATTCACTATTATTTTGTTGACAACACAATTTATTTTAATTGCTAATTTATTAAAGTGTAGAAGAGGGTAAAAATAAAAAAATGAAAATGTATCGATAAACTCGCATTTGTCTTGAGAAATTGGGCGAGTAATTCGCACGCACTTTTGGAATAGATATGAAGCAATGTAACCCAATGAACACAAAAGCGCTGAAGAATAATTTATTAATGTGTATTAAAAAATCTAAAATAATTTAATCGCATATTAATTTCCGGGCAAAAGCTGAAAATGTATAGCTGTAAAATTTTTTTCTATGCGTTTCAAGTAATTTTTTATAAGAAATGTAAGCTTTAAGCTTCGCCAAAAGCTCCACACAATTTTTTGTGATTATGTTATCGAAAGTTTCGTCTTAGACATCAAGGCGCTCTTAAACTTCGGAAAATGCGTTGAGGTTCTATACGAGAAATTTTAGCTCGAATTAAACTGAACCGAGGTTCATCATCATAGAGATCTATGTAAGGCATAACAATCAGACAGTATAAACTAACCTATCCTTTATCGAAAATATTGTGTTTTTATTTGGTACATACACGTATCTTTTTAATTGTAAATAAATATTTATTTAAAAAAGCGAAGCCTAAAATTTTTGCAAAATTGTTTTTCATTCAGTATACGTTTTATTTACTTTTCTATAGACAATTATCATAAAAGATTAGATAAACTTAGACTTATAGTTCATATCCCATCAATACCTCAGCTACAGCTTCGTTTGGTTTGTTGGGAAACAGCTAGATTTCGGCACTCTGTAACAGCCTGAGCTTTGGCAAATTCTGCGTCATCTTTCAAGCGCTAGAATTCAACTGAAATAACACTATGGATAGGCTGTTAGGGTTATTGGTCGTTAATGAGGTTATATATGGTATATACATCTGCGAGTACATACAAGCTGATATGCTTGCAGATTATTTTAATAAAATATGTTTCCTAGATTGTTGGCAAGCAAAAAATGTGCCAAATTTTAAACCAGATGCCTTTGAGAGCCGATATAAAATACATACATACATACGTGGTACGTACATAGGAACAAAAATGTTTGGGGCTCGCGAAATAGCCAATAGTTATGTTTAAAAGTAGAGCTATCATGTGTTTTATATAACATGTACTCGTATATACATAAGTATTTAAAAGAAAGCCATGTGACGATAAGTCGTGGTTGATAAAATTTAATAATATTTTAATGCCAACAAAATTTTTTTGAATAAGTTTTAGTTCTATTTTTTATTATTTCGCGCTATTTTTAATTACTTTTAATAATGATATGAGTTTCTGTAACTTTTGTTAAATAACAACCTTTCTATGCTAAAAATGTTTATATGTATGTATAAATTTTTAATTTTTTTTTTAAATCTCAATATAAGTATATGTACGTATGCATGTACTCGAGTTTAAAGCAAAGCAAAGCAAAGTAGTAAGGGTAACAAAGAGATAAAAAGGCATTAAAAATTCCACTGAGCTCGTTGAGTATAGTTTGTAGTATGTACATACATATGTAGTTTTTGGTCGGTGCAACAAAAAGTCAGTGTAAATATATACGTACGTACATATACATACATCAATATAGCTATATGTATTTAAAGAAAGAAGTTAAACACGAAAGTAGAAACAGGATTCTCATTGCGCGCGCAAAATCACACTAAATACATAAAAAATTATAAGAACAACAATAGAAAAGAATGCAGAAAGAAGTGATTTTAAGAGTATGTTCATACGTGTATGTATGTATGTATATATACAAACTTAACCATACATAGGCGTTTTTTAAAATACATAAATACTTTGACTACCATAAATATTATATATAATGTATACATACGTGTATATGATATGTATGTACTATATAATCTTGTTGAGAGACCTGAGAACTTTTGGCTTTTTATGAGTATGGGTAAAGGATTTACTGTCTGTAAGAAAAGACATAGTAAGTGCACTAAAAAGTACTACATACATACATATAGATATATTTGTAAATGCATATGCATATAAAACCGTTTTTAATATTTTTAGTTTTATTTAAATTTTTTTGAGTTGAAGAATCCAAAAACTCTGAATTTCATTTCCAATGCCTGAAAGCAGTGGAATACTAATAATATTATAATCAAAATTTTCTTAGAGAATATAAGATGGGTGGGTATTCAAAGGATAGAATTTCTTTTAGCTTTTGTTAACGGCGCTGTATATGTATATTTTTACATAAAATTTAGCGGTTTGGTTTAGTTTGCCCAAGCTTTGTGGCATAGTTTCGGATTACAGATAACCTTGTCCGCAACGTCTAGAATACACCTACATGCCTAATTATCTATTAGATACAAGTTTTCGACTCATGTGTCGCAGATTATTTTTTTACTTGCCTGGTCTTTCTTGCATTTTGTTTCAATCTGCACTTTGTGGATCGCAAATTTTCCCACGTACTAAAATACTTATTTATGTACATATATATATGTTTATGATTATGCAAGTCTTGCGGAAGTGAATAAAAAACTTTAAGATTAATATTTCTCCACAATTTATTTATATGCACAATGTGTTAAGTGTTAAAATCATATTGTTAGAGAAAATTTAGAGAAAATATGCAAACAAAAAAATCAACCAAATAGCCTTATCAACACTTTCGTAGTAGATAAAATTAAAATTAATAAAAAAAATGTTCTTCATATAAAACTACAGAAAAAAACAATATGAGCAAGTCGTGAATAGTAGTGTGGACACCCACGGACGTCAGAGACATACATAGGTATGAGTATACGTATATACCTACGTCTACTTAATTGAAAAGATAAATAATAAAATAGAATAAAATAAAATAAAATTAAATTAAATTAAATTAAATTAAATTAAATTAAACTAAATTAAATTAAATTAAATTAAACTAAATTTAATTAAATTATTTTAAATAAAATTAAATTAAATAAAATTAAATTAAATAAAATTAATTTAAATTAAATGAAATAAAATTAAATAAAATAAAATAAAACAAAATAAAAAATAAATTAAAATCAAACAAAATGAAATAAAATCAATTAAAATAAAATAAAATAGAATAAAATGAAATAAAATAAAATAAAATAAAATAATATAAATAAAATAAAATAAAATAAAATAAAATAAAATAAAATAAAATAAAATAAAACAAAATAAAATAAAATAAAATAAAATAAAATAAAATAAAATAAAATAAAATAAAATAAAATAAAATAAAATAAAATAAAATAAAATAAAATAAAATAAAATAAAATAAAATAAAATAAAATGATATAAAATAAAATAAAATAAAATAAAATAAAATTAAATAAAATAAAATAAACTAAACTAAAATAAAATAAAATAAATTAAATTAAATTAAATTAAATTAAATTAAATTAAATTAAATTAAATTAAATTAAATTAAATTAAATTAAATTAAATTAAATTAAATTAAATTAAATTAAATTAAATTAAATTAAATTAAATTAAATTAAATTAAATTAAATTAAATTAAATTAAATTAAATTAAATTAAATTAAATTAAATTAAATTAAATTAAATTAAATTAAATAAAATAAAATAAAATAAAATAAAATAAAATAAAATAAAATAAAATAAAATAAAATAAAATAAAATAAAATAAAATAAAATAAAATAAAATAAAATAAAATAAAATAAAATAAAATAAAATAAAATAAAATAAAATAAAATAAAATAAAATAAAATAAAATAAAATAAAATAAAATAAAATAAAATAAAATAAAATAAAATAAAATAAAATAAATTCAAATAAAATCAAATAAAATAAAATAAAATAAAATAAAATAAAATAAAATAAAATAAAATAAAATAAAATAAAATAAAATAAAATAAAATAAAATAAAATAAAATAAAATAAAATAAAATAAAATAAAATAAAATAAAATAAAATAAAATAAAATAAAATAAAATAAAATAAAATAAAATAAAATAAAATAAAATAAAATAAAATAAAATAAAATAAAATAAAATAAAATAAAATAAAATAAAATAAAATAAAATAAAATAAAATAAAATAAAATAAAATAAAATAAAATAAAATAAAATAAAATAAAATAAAATAAAATAAAATAAAATAAAATAAAATAAAATAAAATAAAATAAAATAAAATAAAATAAAATAAAATAAAATAAAATAAAATAAATAAAATGTTTTGAAATAGAAAAAGAAAACCAAAGTTACATAATATTTGGAGCAGGACTCCAAAAGACTAGATTTTAGAGAATACCGCCTTCGAAGATCAATTGAATTCAAAGAAGCTAAGTGAAAACTAGCTCAAGTGTCTCGGGAACAAAGGCAGAGAACTTCAGAGTAATTTTTTTTGGTTTCCTAAAATAATGGAGCTTGGAGTTAAATGTAAAATAGACCAAGACTTTTCTCATCATGTTCGTTCTGACTTTACCTACTTAACCATTAAGAATGGCCGACTCCAAAAACATTAGAGGTGAAAAACGGTGAGTTATTTAAGAGGATCATTTACAATTGTGGTCTCGGTCGAAAATTCCCAATGAACGTTTTTCATACAATACAAATCATGATGAAATGCTTCATAAAAGAGCGCGGGAACGAAGAAAAGTAAACCAAGTGGGCTCAGCTTCTATTCGAAACGACTTTATCAGCTGTTCCATATATTCCTTATGTAAATTGTATTTTATTGATATGCTATTTACACCACATTTGTTGACAACGCGTGAACTCGGTTGACAGACCGCTTGTCACAACTCACGTCAGCGCTGATACGACGCGGAGGGTATATATGGTACATAGATATGTATGCATTGGGAAAGCACTTAAGTTCCGCATATACTCGTACATATACTATACATGCATACAGATTTAGAATTCTCATAGAAATAGGCCTACTTGCTGGGTTTCTTCTTATTTTTTATTATTTTTTCTTATGCACACACTTAAAGTGCTTGTACATACGATTATGTGTATGTAAATACCCCCAACTTGGACTGTCAGCAGATATAAAATATATTTTTCTATTCAACTATTTGTATGTATGTATGAGTGTGTGTGTATTCATATGTAGGCCTTTTGATTTTGAAGTCTATATAGCGAGTTTATTCTTTATTTAAATTAGAAAGCAAGAATTGTGCGCTTGAACCTATTGAAAGTCAGTGCCATCATTGCGTTGGGGACTCAGCTGTGGGCCAGTCATTTCGAATAACAGTGTATGGCATACATCTGTACATATAAGTAATTTATATATGCCTGTAGTTTCAATTGAAGTTGAATAGATGTAAAGTGGTATACAATAACTGTAAATGCAATAAAGTGGCGCGAGTATTGTGAACTTGAAGTTCCCGGAGAAGGGGTGGGAGACGCAGGAGTAGAGGACGATTGACTTAAACAAAGTCGGAAGTGCGCAAGCGCCCAACTGCATTGCGTTGAGGTTCCATTGGCACTAGAGTATTTGCGCATGTATTTGTGCTTATATGTATAGCGTGTGTGTATATATGTAAATAAACAATAAATTAGTATACTATTAGAAAGCGAAATGTTGTGAGAAGGCCATTGACCGCTTGAGATTGGAATATTAAAGGAAAATCATATGTTCATGTTTATATGTATTGAATTATTGCTTAATAGTGCTTATGTGTTTAAACATACATATATACCTTATTTAATTTTTTTGTGTTTACTTTGTGCATATGTATGTATGTATTCTAATATGTCTATTAAATGTTCCATTAAAGCTTTCGTTCGATAACATTTGCCGCTGTCTGACCTCTGCTCCTCACACAGAAATTGATTTTTTCCCCAAGCGTAAAGCACGCTCTTCCCTTGTAGCCCCTTCTGAAGAAAGTAGTTTTTATTATTAGTTTTCTTTATCAAATTTAATATTTCTATTTTCCAAAATTTATTGATTTATTATTTGTTTTTGTTTTTGTCTTTCGTTGGAATTGAACTGTTGGCAGCTAGAATTTAGAAGCTTCAAATGCGAGCAACAATTACTAACAATATTGTATTTTTATATGTGTGTATGTTTGTATATATGTACGAAGGGATTAACAAAAGTTCGGTCAGTTGGTGACTTTCAATTTGTTTTTGTTAAATCTAAAAATACGAGATCCTTTGCAATTACTCTATTAGTCTTACTTTCAATTTTAGAACGATCGGTTAAATAGGAGACGAGGAAACGCAAGATAGCTGAGGATGGGTCAGACGAAATTCCTCCATCAATGCAAACAGATATTCGCCATGCTGAACTTTGAAGATTTCGAAGACTGTTTTCAGAAGTGGATCTATATATGTATAGGATTAATAAATGCATTAAAAAAGCACAAAGATTACGAATAAATATCAAAAGAATTTTTTTCTGGTTTTTCTGATCAACTTACCGAACTTTTGTTAGTCCCCTACCATATCTACATTTTCTCAGCTTCCTTATGAGAAGGTCGTTTGGTCGTTTGTACTCAGTTACTGTTGTTTTTTCGGAGGGGGTGGGGTTGGATTTGGGTGGCATGCTGCAGAGCTTTCTTTATTGAAGTGAATTACTATATTTTGACATATTCATGAGTAATAAATAAATGAAATTTTTCAGATGAATTAATTTAAATGTCTCTGATTTTGATTCTCATTCAATTTTCTCTGCGCTTTGCACATTCTTATTATTGAGATATTTGACCGAGAAACCTAAAAAATAAATTGTGATTTGTACATACGTGTATGCATTGAGCAGTTGTTGGACTTTGATCGAGCAGATTTTATAGCATGTTTAATATTTGAATGAATAATATTTGGTTATTAAGTAACAATACAATTTTCATTCATAAATCTTTGCTAACCGTTGGAAGTGAATTTAGTTGCTTAAATATGCATTTGTCAGTATGCATTTTATTTATAATGTATGCATGTGTATGGTATATGGAATTTTTGCTTATCTGGGAATATAAATTATGCTGATTTTACTCAGCGGAATTTTTATAAATGAGTTGATCTGCTCCCGTGAAAGTACATATTTTGAGTCGCAGTTCTCACAAAGAGATTTTATATTCGAATCGTTTCTAAACTTATTTTTTTTTTTTTGAAATCCAAATATCTGAGAGAGTACTTGAGTATTGTGGTTTTGTGTCTTGATGGTTTTCCAACAAATGGATGATGGTTTTTTACGAGGAGCCTTTACTTCATGTTCGAAATACACTTGGACAGATTGACATTCCCTGCCGAGGGGCGACCACAATTAAAAAAATAAATTTTCTATAATTTTGGAGGATTCGAACCCTGGTCTTCAGAACGGCAGTATGCAATGGCAAAAAGTAGGCTATTGTGGCTTTGAAGTTTGAACGTCGGAAAATACATATTAAAGAGGTTTTTTACCAGGAAATATTTGCTTGGTCGACCTTTGTCAAGCTAATTCTTTCACCTTACAGTTTTCCACCGAGGAAACCTGGAGCCCAAGTGAAAGATGGTTTGTTCTTATTTAGCAAAGATTGGCGTCAGTACAGCATAATTTTGGAGTTCATCGTATGTGAGACAACCACCTCTATTGCAGCCTAAATTCGCTGGAAATGAAGTTATCCTAATTTTTAAAGTTATTTTAAACTTGCTTTACCAACTACATGATAGGTCTCTTCTAAAATGATCTCCAGTAGCCTTAATGAAATCTCCATGGGAGGGCTTTGTGAGAACATACCACCAAAGACCATCACTCTTAACTTTCGTGAATGTTATCACGTTGACTTTGTTTGTTATTAGTGCTTTTTTTCTTCTGATCTCTCGAGTTCTACCTTCTATGGTATATTTTTTTTCCAGAAAATATTGGGCACCTTTTTTTTGTGGTCTTACCAATTATTCTTAGATGAACATAGATCTTGTGACTAAGGCTCAATTTTTTTTTGCTAACAGGGGTTATATATATATTCTCTTGTTCTTCTTCTTCTTCTATGGTTGTTATTCAGATCAAGTCCTCCAACCATGTTGTACGGTGGCGCCCTTATGCCCTTATGTCTCAATTTGGACGGAGCTGAAAGTTGGCACCGTTTGGTGCTATCAAAGTCAGCCTTTTGATAGGATCTTATGGCGATGTATACGAGAGGTAAAAGCCTCCTCTTGTTATTGCGTGCAACAAATAGTTTGTCAGAACCTTCAGGACGATGAAGTTGCGTACAATCCATGCAATCTCTTTGTATAATTGTGTAATTCAATGTTCTTGACGAAGATTTGTGATGTACGGACTACATTTTTGGTTATATATATGTATATAATTGGCGCTTTGCAACCGCTGAAGCGAGTTTTGGACGAACTTCTTTTTTCCGTTTTTCCAATAAATGGAGCAGGCTAATGGATTTTTATGAGGAGCTAATGGAGTTTTATGAGGAGCTTTTATTTCAATGACAGAATTACACTCGGAGTACTTCCGAGGGACGATCGCAATTAGAAAAATTAGTTTTCTATAATTTTGGATATTGGCCGAACCAGGAATCGAACCCTGGCGATATGCAATGCTAAGCACTCGACTATTCCGCCCGTACATTTTTGGTTTTAACAAATACTTAACTGTACATACCAATCGAAGATGCGAATCAATCGTTGAGATTGCATAGTTTGAGTGCTCAAAATAATTACAAGCGTATTAGATTAATTAAAACTACTTAGATCGAAATTGAAATTAGTAATTCTGGTTTTGTTTGGGTCTTAATGAGCTTGTACATTGTCGCGAATGTCGAAAACGCATTAAACTGTCAAAGCAGTTTTAATTTATGATGAACATGTAGAGGGAGAGAAAAAATCAATTTCAGCTTTTATTTGTGTAATCTGTCTCCTTCGGTGGGCCACTCTAATACCGGACTATTGTTGTGCGTTGCTTACAATCGCGATTCTATCTGATGTTGAGTGGGAAAAATTAATTATTCGCAATTGTTTGAACAGTTGCTACGAGTGCCGTGGCTTATAATGCGTCGAAGAGAATTCAAGCGAATGAATCACATTTACAATGCGAGGGTTGTTCCATTAGAAATCACTGAGAGTAAATGCATCTGCGCCTGCTCGCTTTAACCCCCGTGGATTAGAACACCACCCCACACACGAATAGAATCAAAACAAGTGCCAAAGCGCGTGCGCAAAAAAAAAAACTATGAGACTCGAAAGAGAAGCAGGCGCGTGTTGTCAGTCGGAGTCGAAATGAAAGTACAGTGCGCACAGCACAAACACCAGCTTGAATCGGCGGCGGTGATTACTTGTAGCCCAAAACTTTGTTTGGATTGTGTATTGAAGGTGGAGGGTGGTAGTTCGTGCGCCTCTCCGCTGGTGCACAATGGCGCTAACGAAGCGCTAAAGTTGAAGTGTAATCGCGAATAATTGATCCGCTGCTACTACCCGTCGCGTTGTGCTGGTGGCGATGGTGGTGGTGGTGGTGGTGGTGTTGATGGAAGTGATTTCCACCAGGCGTTTATATATCATACATACATACATATAACAACAACCCCCTAAATGTGTATAGTTTTTAGAACTTTTAATGGTTGCGCTGTGGGCAGGTGCAAGCAGCCAAGCGCAGCACGTCGCTAAAGTAGACAGAAATTCATCGCATGGCGTATAAACGAACATACTTATGTACAAAAAATAAATATATATATGAATATGTACATATGAATGCATAAACATAGTCTCTTGTAATAAGCGTTCGATCACCCCAAGCCGAGGGGGTGAATTTCATAAGCGTCTGCGCAGTATTGGTATACTTTGTTATACATACATACATACTCGTATATACAGACATATATATGTTATACATACTGACAAACGTGCTAAATTAGTAATACAGTCAGCTGACGCTTTTATACATATATGACCGAATGCGGGTGCTTCTCGATTAACTATGAAAATGGTAATATACACCACTCACCCAGGATAACTTGCGGTACTTGAGAGATTTTCATTTTTACGTCAACCAATACACATATGTACGTATAGTAAATTTTGTATAAAAAACCACAGGACGTGCTTGATAGCTGATGAACTGTTGAATATTCTCTTTAGCTGAATATCCAACTTCCGTTCCTTTTTTTTGCTCTGGTACAGTTAGGCGTGGTTTGGTATGATATGGAAAACAATTCCAGTTCAATGCAAATGTTTTGTAGTAATTACAAAGTAAAAGTAAAATAAAGCTCCATCAGAAACGGGAAGGACCTCACCACTCGCAACCAAACGAAGTTTCAGACAAGATGATTCTTTATCCAGCGATTTCTTTCATTTATTTCTGGAGAAAATAATACGAGCTGCTTTGGACATGAGTCGGCAATTGAAAAGTAAAGTCTTCTCACGACGAACGAAGACCAAACTCTACAAGTCGCTCAACATTCCCGCCCTGCTATATGGTGCGGAGGTATGGACGATGATAAAATCTCGTTGGCAGTGGCGAATATCCCAGTCGATGGAACGATGAGCTGTACGAGCTATACGGCGACATGAACCTACGAGTAGTTAAGCGAATCAGGAGACAACGAATTCGCTGACTAGTTCATTTGGTTCGAGTGGATAAAAAATACTTAATCATGATGCAGTACCCTACGTTGGAAGCAGAGGAAGACGAAGTACTCCACTACGTTGGAAAGACCAGGTAGAAGAGGGCCTGGAAGAATTATAAAGTATTCCTTTCCCTTATAATCAGCAGTTAAAGTAATATTCTAGCCCAATAGTCCAGTAATATGCCCAGTGAAACCAGTACTAAGAAGTTCAGTTTTCTTGATGTTAACCGATATCACCCTCGCTGGTTTATCTAGTTTAAACCCCCATTAACTTCAGCTCCAATAATAAAATTTACAAAACCTCGGATGAGAACTTCCAATTTCGATGACGAACACTGCAAACATATTAAGAACTAAGGCTAAGAACAGGGGCCGCCCTTAATTGATTAGATGCCTAGCTGGTTGATCTTCTTCATGAATATCAAGGCTGACATCACTGCTAACCAAGAATTTCAATGGACAGGACAAGGTCGGAAAAGGATAGGTCCTTGCGACTTTTGCCACAATGGCCATATGGAGGGACGCAAGTTTGGTGTTGGAGGGAGAGCAAATTCAGTAAAATCAAGTATTATCATTCCCTTCCGCGGAAGAACATCTCGGACACTAAAACATCCATCAAGCTATCACATTTCACCTTATCGTAAGACTCGAAGCCTTAGCGACCATGTTGTGATAGACGAAAGACATGTTTTCATGTGGTCTGCTCTCTGGGGTCTTTACAGCGATTCGGACTGCTATCTTGTTGCCGACAGATAGGCAGTCTTCTATTCGACTTGCACTCCTGCTCTCTCAGAGCACTCACCAACAAATGTATAAGGTAACTGTGAGATAGCTTTTCAAGCTCGCTACGTATGGATGCAATGAAACCATTAGTTTTCGACAAGGACAAAAGAAGAGCTGGGACGATGGGGATTATCGTTCCGCAGTGGTGAGAAGAAAGACTAGCGAATCATGCAACGCCTCGATGGAGCGCAAGGAAACGTACTTGCAGTGATATAAAGAGAGTGGCTGAAATGCTTGAGCTTTTGGATACATGGATACTAAGTGGATTGGTCTACTTGCAATCTACGTTGCTCCACAGTAGTTTAAGTGTACAAGTAGGATGCGACCTTTCATAGCTACAAATGAAAAAGCTTTAGTAAGCTTTCGTTGGATTATAATTTTAATTAACTCAAAAAGTATTGACCCAATTTTGTATCCACTTTCATGAAACTGATTGCACATTCAATTAATGACTGCGACATTGTACAGAATTCAAACAATATCAGTATGTGACCGCTAGCAGCAGCTGCGGATGGTCCAAACTGGCGCTAAGCTCATACATATAGATTCTCATCTGTGCATACAAATTCTTAATCTGCACCAATTATTGTCGACTTATGGATTTTGCTTAAGAAAGAAACAAATAAGGAAAAACAGAAGTAAATTTTATGTAATCATCAGTCGGAGCGGCGCTAAGAAGACTTTCCTACGCCTGAGCAATTTTTCTTCTTGTTTGATTTTGATTTTGCTACCTCAATCGCCTACAGAAGATGCCTAAATTCAAAATGCACAAAGAAAATAATAATAAAAATAAATAAAATGATGAAAAATCAGACGAAAAATCCGCATTGACTCGGCAAACACGCTTCACTGCACCGCACGGCTGGTAGTCGGCCGAGCTAGAATTGTTTTGTGGTTCTTGACACAAATCAATGACAACGTCACTGCACACAGACAACGCACAGCAGCGCCGTGGCGGTTCAATGCAAAGGTATGCAGGCGATGCTTACGCAATACACGAGAGGCATTGATGAAACAAAAAAAAAAAAATAAAATAAATAAAAAAAAATAAAAAAAGAATTGGGGCTTGCCAAATTTATAATTATTTATTTGACACATGCAAGGAAATTTTTCTTTAAATCGAAAAATCGAAGACTTTGTTTATAAACTCACATGTATGTATGTATGTTTGTAATGTCTCGTAATGTGTGTGTGTCTGCACCACCGCCGTGAGGGATATCCCACAAAAATGCATTGCCTACTTGCATAAGACTTCATTAAGGACGTGTGAGATGCTTGCACTTAAGCGGCAGCTAAGGGATGAATGCGCGAATATCCTCAAAAGGGATTTCCCCCTTCAAGCAAAATGCAAGCTAATGTAATATTACTGTTTTTGCTATTGTTGTTTTCTTTTTTTGTTTGCAATTTATTTGGCAAGCGGATAAGAAGCGCCACAAATGCATTCTTCTTTGCGACGTCTTACGTCTGTATGTCTGTACGTCTGTGCGCTCGTCCTTCCGTATAATGTGCTCGTATGTACATACATACATAGGTATGTGCTTTAGTTCCTGCGCTCTCGCTAGCACTGTCACCTGGTCGCGATGGCGCGCGCTCTACTTCTTGCGGCTGCTGGCTGCTGCTTCTACGGCCTCCTGCCAACTCACCAGGTCGTCCCTACTTCCTTTCCTCACATGGCGCTGCACTTTTGCGCCTTTGCAAAAATAACCAAAAATTGGAAATCATCCCCTTTTGCCCAGCTCTATAGCACGTACCAAAAAGTCTTGCATGGTGTGTAGTGTGTCTTGTAAGCGTCTGAAGGAATGCATGCTTGAGGTATGCGGCACCAAAGATAGTTCAGAGCATTTGAGAAATGGCAGAGAAACCGTAGCGTAGCAAAGCGCACAAAGAATTAATATTTGGCTCGTTCCATGGCACATGAAAAGTGTTATTGGTGTTGATTAGATGACAATAACAACAACAACAACAACAACAACAATAGCAAAATGCTATTTGAAAATGTTACAGTGCTCCTACAGCTGTCCGCCGAGCACTCCACGCACTATCAGCTGAGTACGCAATTCATTGCGGTTGTAGTTGTTGCTGTACAGTTAAATTTATTAGTGTTGCTATTGTTTCTGTCTTTATTGATCTATTTATTGAAGTGATTATACCAACTTATGCAGCAGTTTCTTGGCACGATGGTGAAGGGCGGCTCCGCACCCACAGCTGGCACATATTTTGCGTCGCCTTCAATTGGGATCGCAATCAATGATTATTGATTTGGCGTTTTGACTTTGCCTCTGGCAGAGTTTCCCCCCTCCCAGGAAGTGTGCGAGTGCGTTTAGTATTTGCGTGGCAGAGCCTATTAAGGACTTAGTTCGTACACACTCACGCAATTGCTGCTAATTCAAGGTCATACGTATAAGGAAAAGGTTGCCAAGCAAGCTTGTCTTACAGGTGAATTCCACTGGGAGCTCAAATTGAAATCGATTATTACTTTCGTTTTCTTTCATTTCGATATCAATAAAGTATTGGAAAATATTGTTATTGATTTTAGTCGTTCGGATAATTAAGTTACTAGATATTTGTGCTAGTCATGACGGTTAACGGTTAACGGTTCATTCGTAGTGAGTACAGAAATATTTTTAATTCATTATTCAGTTAGGTTTCGACGTGTGTATAGTTGGTTGTTTGGATGAAAGTGAAATTCGTACGAGCGCCGCTTCAAAAAAGGGTGGCACACAACAGCTGTTCGAGCAGCTGATCAACGGTGTTTGGCGGTTGTTTAAGTCTGCCAGAATACTCGTGCGTGTGTGGTAGTACCAAAGGCAAAAGTTAGAAATTCAATTGCTTGCTGTAAAGCTTTTGTTTAGGCGAGGATGGCTGATTGGTGGCATAAAAATAGTATGAGGTTGTGGACGTGTATGGAGTTAATATTAATATCTCTACAGCCTAACCTCTAGTCTCATCATGCTTCTCAACTAAATATCAACTGAAATTGATTGGTTGGTCGAAAGTTTATTTCTTTCAAACATGGGTGCCAATGTCCATAAGGTCACAGTGAAAGATATGACCTCTCAATGGGCTAGAGGCATCTCCTCGTCATCTGGGCGCGCCCTGCACTCAGCCGATTTCGGTTTCCATAGCTTGTGGAGATACTATCTCATGGAAAAATGTCACGTCAATAAACCCAATAGAATACTAAGTTATTCATTACTTGAATGCAAGTGACAGTTTGGTCTGTCCACCATTCACACTGCTGCGCAATAATTCAATGGTACGTCCTACGATTTAAGTGTTCTAGGATCTTAATTGTTCCAGGACTTTAAATGTACTTAGAGAAAATTTGAAGGCGCTGAAACGTCTGAGGCAGGCAATTGCGACTTTCATTGCTTTCTACCTCTGTTTGACTTGGAACATAACACGTTCAAACTTTGTATACACATATTTAATTGTCTTAATTGCCGCTTGGTTATTTACCAAAAACCTAATGTCTAATAGGTGTTCCGATTAAAGCGGTTGCCCAATTGTCATCTTCAGTAATGTCCAGAATCTTTGCTTGGAAGACAGATTTGTAATCATAGAGATGAAATCTACTTTTGTTATTATTTATAGAAGAACCAGAACACTGCTCCTGTACCTGTTTCACTTTTAGATCTATCAGTATAGTTCTGATAGCAAATGGCTTATCCTCTGCCCATTCTTCTCCACTAGGAATGGAATAGGGGTTATCCACCCGGCGGAAGGATTTCGTCACTTTTTACGTTTATCCCGCTTAACGAATAGTCCAAATTTCTTCTATCTCCCAGTGCAATCTCTATGAGATATCAGTGTTGTGACGCATTGTGAGATACCTCGTCTTAATAAGATCAAAAGCGGATGTTCATCTCCTCGGTACTAGTTCTTTACAGAAGTTTTGTAGCCCGTTCGAAGTCAGAAATACTCCATAACAACTCAGAAAATTGTATCGTCGCAATCCTGGAAAAATGTTGGAGGGAAAATGTAAGCCCATTGTGATGAAGATGTGGACTAGTCTGCAGGTTATGTGATATCTGGCTGGACTCACTGAAGCGCAACTAACATTGACCAGGTCTAGTAAAAAGTAATTCATTATTTTTGCAATAGATGGGTTTGGTGATTTGAATCTCTCGTTCTATACCTAAGTACGATTGGATTACGCTAGATGGCGTCAGAAAGATGAAGTTTTGTACTAAAAAAGAGAATGGGAGAAGTGTTCAGTTGTCGCGAATGTCGATAAAATAATGGAAATCGTCGAGTCTGGCCATTTCCCATTCTTGTAGCGGATGACAACTGATGATAAAAAGTGAATCACGTACAGCAATGCTAAATGAACATAATCATGGTCGAAGAGCAGAGAGCCGGCCCAAACGGTCTCTAAGCCAGGATGGGCGGCCAGGAAGAATTTTTTGTATGTTTGATGGCTGTGACTAAGAGCTGCTTCTCAAACCCTTAATTCGGACCTGCACTGTCAGAAATTGAACAGTCTGAAGGAATCAATCACCCAGAAGTGCCCAGCAAGGTAAATTGTGTTTCAACAAGACAACGTCAGATCACACACACTGATAATGACTCGTCAGGTGTTCCGAGAGCTTGGTTGGGAGGTTCTTATGCATCGGCCTTATAGTCCGGACCTGTTTCTGCTTTGGCAAATCATTTCGCTGGTGAATAATTAGCCTCAAGAGAAGCCTGTGAAAATCGTGTATACCAATTGTGTGCCAGTAGAGACAAGGGTTTCCATGAGAGGTATATTGACATTACCCTCAAAATGACAAAAAGTTATCGAGCAAAGCGATGTATATTTGTCGTAAATCGGATAATTCTTACTATGATAAATAAAGCCTTCAATTTAATGCAAAAATAATGGATTACTTTTGACTAGACCAATATTCGTTGAGCTTCAGGTCTTGGCAAATCCTGTAAGCTCAAGAAGGCTTGTGATTATCACAAATTCCCAACAAATGACCAAAGGCCTTCTCTAAGATCATACCATCACTTTCTTTAGGGTTGATCTGCGTTTGCATGACTAATAGAAGTTCGTTGTTTTAAGGAGGAGGCTAAGTACTAAAGGCTGCCATACTTAAGCCATGGAGTAGCCTTTACTGTGATCCAACTTTTCATTCCAAATATTTTCCTATTAAAGCTTTTGGTTTATAAGAAATCCATACTTTACTTATGACTGATGATAATTGCTCACAGAAGTCCTATCACTGTCGTCCACAGCAGACGACTTATTGAGAAGAAAACCACATGGCTTATCTAGTATTTCTCGTTGTTTCTGTACACGACCTAGCTTAACATCTGAGTCTATTGTCATGAGCTTTCAAATGCGATTCATCATTCCCCATTCAAATAGTAAAACCCGAAATTCAAGTTTTCTTTAAGCGCAAAGTGAATTTAGCCGATGTGTGCTGCATCTCTCCGCTCTCCCGTGAAGTTGCTGCTAAAGTAGATTTTTTTTGCACTGATTTTTGCAAAAGTGGCTGTTGCAGACATAACAATTGTTCAAGAGCTCTTGAGTACTACTATAATTTACAGACACACACACACACAAACACTGGTGGTGTGGTATTTGTGTTAGTCTTCACGTTTGGCCTTCAACTCCAGCAACGAAGCAACAAAGCGCAACATCGTTCAGCAGCCTTTGGTTTATGGCTCGCGCCAAATCCAGGCACATATGCCGCCGCCAGTGGTCTTTGGAAGCGCCTGCGCGCCACTGCAACGACTCCGCGCTTATATGGACTTGTGCTGCTGTTGGCATATCTACTAGACGCAGCAGGCGCGTAGACCTCAATACCTTCAAGTCGTCGTCGTCGTCGTCGTCCCCATCATACTCCTCGTTAACTTAGAAGTTTTTAGGGTGCGCAGTCGTCTACCACACCAACATTGGCAAAACTGCCAGCCATTAAATGCCATTAGAATGCAGTCTGGTAAGGCACCACTACCACCAGCCAGCAAGCCAGCAAGACAGCAAGCCTACCCTAATCGACCCTACCTAATTGTAGATCAAAAACAACGTGCAGAGATCTTGATTTCAGTCTGTGTGCCCACACACACACTCGGAGCGAGATGCGTACGACACCAAGTTTCATTTGTATGTGGGCTCGTTTTGCCGGCAAGAAGATGTGCATTTGTGCATGACTTATGCGAGCCCTGGAGGGAGGGAAGTTCGATACACTGTTACACATTTATTCCAGCCAATCCTCCTACCCTCCTTTCCCTGCCGCATCGCAGTGTCTATACTTTGGTGTGCTGTTGTATTTGTGTTGCTTGTGTGAGCGTGTGTGTTGAAGTTGTGAAGTGAGGCAAAAAATCGATGGCAATGACCTCAATGCTGCATGCCACAATCCTCGAGGGAAGTTATGTTGAAATAATCCATCGATCACACATTAGATCGATAAACTTAACGAAGTAGCATTGCAAGAAACAATAATAAGAGAGAAAAGAGAAGAAGAGAAAGAGAAAGAATAAGAATAAATAAATAATCGGAACATACACGTATATTTGGAAGAGTCTGCAAAGTAGCAGTTCAGTGCAATTTATTCGAGGGGTTTCCAGAAAGCTAGTATGCTGAATTTTTCTCTCTATGGAGGTGGTGAAGCGGGATATCAATTTTTTGACGCCTTCCTCGAAGTATTTACCCGCCAACCCCTTCGTCCGCTCCTCCACCTAAAGGATTACCGTTCTGGCGGTTGAAAACCTTTTTCCATCGATATGCAACTTTCGGGTGATAAAGCGATAGTAGGAAAGATGTGCTAGATTGGGAATAGATGGTTCAGGATATCCTTAAACGAGGTGAGCAGTTCCTTCGTTGCGTTGGCTGTGTGTGGTTTGACAAATATACTCCTTTTGTTTCGTGCAATTTATTATTATATATATATATAATATCATAATAAATCTCAAACCGAGGGCTTTCCTTCCAAACGGGATAACGGATAATACCGCGTATTTCGCACTTGGCGGAGACTGGACGGACATTTTTCACGAAACGTGCTATCGCGATGAGAGTTCTCAACGTACTCACCACGACTCGTTCTCGCTCCAAAGGAAAGAAGTCTGGCTACAATTTCATGTTGCCAGCATGACGAAACTAAACTAAATCTTGGGAGTTACAGTACACTTGTTTTACGAAAGCTTTTTGACGAAAGAAAAACAACGAGCGCACCAAGAATCAGTATAAACAAGTTCTATTTCGGCTCCAAATTTTTGGAATAATTTTACGCAAATTTAAAAATTTCCTATCTGTGCTTTTATACCCCTCTCTATAGCATTTTTAGTAACTGTCAAATGACGGATAATTACCGGTTGGTAAAACTTTGGTTCCGAAAGATTGGATCATTCCATTTCATACTTCACCTCCATCTCTGTCTCCGATTCCTGTGAACTCACTTTTTTCAACATTTCCAAGCAACAAAAGTGCTTTCCTTTTGGAGAGAGATATTTTACCACAATACGAGCTGTTAGCATTCGTACTGGCATTCGGAGAACCAGGGTTCGAGTACTGGTCCGGAAGCGGCTTGTACTAAGCTGTAGGCCCCTCCATTTGTTGGAAATCAAGACGCACTCTAAAAAAGGGAGGAGGAGCTCTGCCGAAAATCGCTTCAGCGGTTATAAAAGACCTAAGAGTTCCGAATCCTTAGCCAAACCTATAGTAATATGTATTGACGCAGTGTGAAACGGTCTCCCGTTCTTTTCAAGCGATCTTAAGGAACCCCGATATTTAGAAAAAGTTTTGTCTAACGTCGACATTGTATTCTATTGTATATTCGTTTCAGTACTATGGTTTCTATTCTAAACACCGTTAATTAGCGATCTCCGTTTTCAATGCTATGATCTTTCTAGCGGGCTAAGTCAGTTTCCTCATCTGCTGTTGGTCAGGCTTGATTTGGGTGAGGAGCTTTGCCCATCGATTGAGAACATTCTCCAACTCTAGAAATTAGTTCCAGATAACAAAGAACTTATGTTGATATTGTTGTGGACACACAAATATTCCTCAAAGTAGTTTTTAAGCAATGTTGTGGGAGTGACAGTCCTCAGCCGTATAAAAATCCGGGTCGTCTGATATAAAGATCCGGCGGTAGCGGGAGCTTTTAAATTTTAGTCGCCTCTTACGACAAGCATGCTTTACCGCGGGAAAATTTTTGAACCCCTACCCCACAGGGTTATTTTATCGTCCTGTCGGACGCAGTTCCGAATGTGAGAGCTCAGCTTAAGCGGAAGGACTGACATTTCAGTCGAACCAAGAGCTTTTGTTTCATGAGATTGTAATATTTTTTGTCTCTGAGGTTAGGGACTTAGATTCTGTTTCTTCTTGTCTTCAATTCTCGCTCTATTTGTGGCAAATCTGCCGCCATATCTCTTTCTACAACTCTTCAAGCTAATGACAGTTCTTTTCATGAATTTTAGGTTTCCTCTGTGTATAATTAAAAAATTGGAGAAAAAATTTTAAGCAGAAAATTTGACAGCATTTCGTAGGCCAAAGCAACGCATTGAAAAAGTGAATGCAAGTAGCTCGGCCTTTTTGTATGTATAGCATGTATGTACATGTAAGACAAGTGGAATGAACCCACAGTATGGAGTTGCTGCTTCAAAGTTGACGTCAATTAACGCTTAATGCGGCAAAAATGAATGCAGAAATATTTCATAGGAGCATTAAGCTGAGCTCACAACATGAATGAAGCCAATGAGAAAAGCAGAGGAAATGAGAAGAGATGAATGAATGCTGGCATATGGACACAAACAAATATGAAGTGGATAAGCGAACAACAAAAAAACAAAGCGTTCAGGGGATACCACAGTATATTGTCCGGTAATGAATGTAATTTGATGGGGAGGGAAGGGAGCAGCGGCTTATTGCTGAAATTACAGCGACGATGGAGTTAAATCAAATTGACTGTTGCAAGCGGAAATGAACAATGACAAAAACCAATTAGTAGTTCCACGCCCCTTTTCCTCAGCCAGGCAGGAGTGAAGTGAGAACCTCAAGCATACAACCATGTGTGTACCATATACAATTGAAAGAAGTATTGAAGAATAAAAATAAAAATGCACAAATGTCCAGACAACAGAACAAATGGATTTGGAGCAACAATGCGGACGCTCTTGATGATGGGCAATGTAAGGCAATATTTAGTGTGAAGTGTATGAAGTGCTGTTGAGTGGTGGAGCCCGCGAAACTCCTTGTCAGCGAATATTAAGTCAATATTAAGTGAATGTAGCAGGCACTTACGTACTCGTACTTCTTTCTCTAGTCACACTTGAGTTGTGCAAATAATACTCATTTTATACAAAGCTTGCGAAATTAGTATTTATTTAAGTTAAGCGCGTCTCTGCTGAGTTGAGCGCCTACTTTGCCTCCAACCGTGACGTTACGTTCATTCGCCTACTTCTTTTGGAAGCTCCGACGAGCTTATCTTGCAATACTCTTCCACAGCTCGATCGGAGCTCATTTACAAACATTTACGTGGGCAGGCTTCAACCAGAGATGGTGGCGTGGTGGAGTGCAGTGGTGAGAAAAAGGATTGCATTTACTTCAAACCCACAGCATCTTAAACTGTTGTTTTTTTTCTTTCTTTTTTCCATAGCATGTTTTGATACGGTCTTTTAACACTTCCAACTGTTGCTGCGGTTGCTGGCGCTGCAGGCAATGAAGCTCAATGAGTTGTTGCGGCTTGAGATTCTTAAAGGAATTCGTTGGAATTCGCTCGATCGCTTACAATTGTAACAAATACTCGTGCATATACGAGCATACATGCATGGATATGTGAATTAAGGAAGTTTCGTAGGTGCGTGCAAAGGAGTCGAAGTCGAAACCGATATTTATCCAACTCTTAACGGCGGAAAATTAGTAGGGGTCTTAGGAGCTCACAGCCGGAGAGGTGAAGTAAATGGGCTTGCCAATCGGGCGAACGTAGTCATCTCGCCAGTACGAAGTTTCCCAGGACTAAAGTTCTTAAAATTAACCAAAAATTCTTTGCAAAGTGCATATGAAAGTGCTCGAGATAAGATTCTAAGGTTTGCGTCCTTGGTCTATAAGGATGGAGGAAAGGGGGATGTAATATTACTTATAAATTAAATGGTATGCACCTACCAGTTCTCTCCAGGCAACCCGTTCAGGGACCGTTCAATGTTCGAAGCAGGGGTGCTTATAGTCGGTGCGTAGGAGTGTATTGGGTTCAGGGTTCCTGATTCCGGCCCAGTACCCAGATCGGAGTGGGCATCGTTTTGTCGCAAGTTTAACATCGACCTACGGGTTCAGGGCAGTCCGGATTGTCACTGGTTTTCGCCAACCGGTCTGTTGGGTTTTTCGATTATTCTTCAGGCGCACCCTTGGTCGGTTAGGTGGGAGGTGGGTAACGCTGGGTTCGTCGTCAAAAGAAAATAAAAAAGAAAAAGAAAGATAAATCAATACAAGTAGTTGAAAATGGTTCGGACACTTCATAAATCATTTCCATCTATTCAAGATGCTACGAAGCTCAATCTCAACGCCGTTGTAGTGTTTTATCGAATATTTGGGAGATTCGTTACATATCGAGCATGGAGAGACGTAAGTAAAACATATGAGCCTGTGCTGTGGCGGTGGCCTTTGAACGTAAATGTATGCGTGAGTTTTGCTATCAGTGGGTAGTGATCCTCCGCTCCACGCCACTCAAAGTCTACTCCGCAAAAAGTATTGTCTTAAAATGTTTGTTATTATTTCTTGCCGCCCTGTTAAATGAACGGCGGCCTCGCAATGGGTTGTGCGGATGGATCGATGTATGTATGCAGCAGCAGCTATTTTTTTTTGCACAACAACAGAGAAAAATGTTGTTGATTATTGTTGTCTGCCGACTGGTGTTGGCGCTGTCAGAAACATTGTTGGCGTGTTGGCGACCACTTGCCGCCGTTGGCTGCGCGTAGTTGTTGAGCTCATTGCCGACTTTTCGTAGAAACAAAACAATGACTTCTCAACTTCTCAGCTTCCATTCCATTTCAATTACAAATCAAAATAAACCGAGGAAACTGAAGACTGTGTTTTTGCCAGTGAGTGGGTATGTGTGTGTGGTTATTTTGTCTTCCACTGTTGATAATTTCATATTTTTGTAGCTGTTGCTTTGTTATGTATTTGTTGTTGTATTTAAAAAATGCGTGTATCGTCGATTTTCTTATTTGTTACTGTTTCCTCATCTCCCTTTCGCTGCTGCTGTTTATTATTGTCTCCTCTGCTGATATCCTTCTCCGTCGCCATTCTAACCCTCTTCGGTTTGCTTGTTCGCGGCTCTTTGCTAAATATTAAAATATCGCGGTCGCGATGTTCAAACGCCCAATTATCTTTCACATTTAACATTTTTCCATTTCGCGTTCCGCATTTCGATTCTTGTCGCCCAAAATATTTCGGGTTAATTATGTGCGTTTATCGCGGCGAAATTAAGTGGCGTTTTTACAACTTCTTTGCGCAAAGCGTTTTTCAGCTTCTCAAATACAGAGCACGTTAATATGTAGTGGGAAATTAAGATTACTGTTTTTTTTGGGAAAGATAGTCTAATTTTTCTGTTCCGCATTGACTTCATTCATGTCCTCAGTGCCAAAACTTTTCTCAGGTTACAAAGTGTTGAAGCACAAAAACACATCCCAGTTTAACGTTTTTATAAATATTATTGAGAGCTCGAGTGGGCAGAATATGTGACAACCACTTCATGGACTGCGAGGATATGTAGCGGAAAATGCAAAATAATATACTTAACCTTTCAACAACCGTAGTTGCCTTGGAGTTGACGAAAATTGATTTCTGATAACAAAAAATAGGCAGAAGAATACTAGATTTGCCTCTTCAGAAAGACCATTGGAAGTAAAGCGGGGAAGTACAACGTGCCTACTCTATGGTCCTTAGCCTCTCCTATAAACCAACTATCCAACCACTGGGTCCTGCACCAGGCACCAGTTATGTTCACCACATTCGCAACACACTTGGCAGTAGATTTTAGATTCTGGCAATGACAAATGGAAAATGAAGTTAGGTTTTTAGACAATAATTGTGGGAGCATCTAGATTAGAAGAATGTTGACCTAACTCTATTCCCTAATAACCTTATTAGATTACTCAACTTGATGCCAACTATATTGGCTTTGACTTCCAGATATCGGAGGGTAGTTCTGTTCCAGAAAAGGCAGTGGCATAAAAGATGAGAAACTTTTTCTACCACCTCGTCCTCTTACAGCTTTTGCAGCAATTCATAAAAGGAACTCCCAATCCCAATTGTTTCTATTCCATTTCGCACAAATTGGTCTAGATTTGCTGTAAGTTGCAGTGTGAATCCATCGTAATGTGGCCTTCTCATGCGGTCGTTAGTGCGATAAGTACTAACTCTTCCCTGAATTCCCTGGAATTTATCCTTGACGTTCGGTCAGTTAACTTACAATTGACGTCATACAGCACCAACCGCCAGTAGTCTAAAAACCCAAAATAATTTTCCTAATTGCAAAGGACATGACCACATAAAGAATTGTATAGCATAACTTCAGCTAAATTCGGCGCGAACGAGTTAGGGCAACCTTCAATGAAGATCAAGATATCCATATCTAGACTGATGGGCACAATTGCAAAGTGGGCACAGGTTTTTTCGTGACCGCCCCACTAACCACGGTAGCTTCCAACTCAATGACTTTAACTCTGTAAAGATTACTGAAGGTGGTAAATGGGCAACAGCTTTAACAGTGGAATCTAGATTAAAGCCTTATAGGGTGTGTACGAATGGGTGACGAAAACTAAAGCAATTCATTGCGAGTGTATTGACTTTCCTTCTAGTGACTTTTCCCTTCTAGTTTTCACAAGTAACAAAAGCAGTGCAGGGTCGATCTGTAATTTATGGTTCGAACATTTTCAGATATGAAAATCCTTGATTACTCCAATCTTCATTTCTTTTATAACATCATTACTGAAAAAAATTCAAAAAATCCTCGCTTTAGTAAATGGCTGTGGAATATTGGGGAATAAAATACTGAATAATACTGTTGCCGTTCTTTACAACCCGATCAAGATGGATTCCCAATTGTAGTAAATCTAAGCAAGCTTAGACAAAATAGGAGCGAAGGAGCTCTCTCAAAAAAGAACATCTCTAAAGTAGTAGAAGTAGACAATGAAGCTTATATACTACATATATAAGAATTAGGTAACGATGGATAGGAAAGGCCAATAAGGTATGATAGGTAAATATAAATATCTATCGATGTGAGACTATCAATATACTTTAGTCAAAAGTGGTACGTACAGATCACTAAGCTTCACTATCCATCCAAGAAAAGACCGCCCCACCTTACAGCTTTTGCAGCATGTCTTGAAAAGAACTCCCAACCTTTCAACTTTTAGTTCTGTGCTGCCGTCAAAACTCCAACTACTTTAGAGATGTCCTCTTTTGAGGGAGCTTCTCTGATCCTGTTTTGGCTTAGTTTGCATATATATTTTGCCAAAATTATATAAAATTATTTTTTTCAATTGCCGTCGTCCCTCGGCAAGGAATGCCAAGCCCTCCGAGTGTAATTCTGACATGAAATAAAGGCTTCTCATAAAAAACCATCAGCCGTTCGGAGGGGGCTTAGTATAAACTATACTAAAATTGGAGGAGAAACTCGGTCGAAAATCACAAAGCGCCATTTATATAGTTGCATTGCAAGTAATAGCGGTACAGGTGCTTTTGCAAATATTTTTTTCGAGCTTATTTTGTTCTCCCCTAAAAATTTGTAAATTTTTGTCCTCAATCGATCACGCCAGTAGGGGGAGAGCGGCGATGTAGTTATAATGAATGCATTCTAGAGGATGGCAGTTTGACAGGCGACTCTTTCGACTACTGCAATTCACAGTTATGTAGTGCATTTGTAAATGTGTATGCATGTGTTGGAGTAAATAATAAAGTGATTGATTTCGCAAAAATTTTCGACAGAAATTCTATACTTTGACGAATAGTCAATAATGCACAATAATGTCGATGACATTTTGGCGCAAGCGAACTGTCAAAAGTGTGCCACAGATCAAATAATTCAACATACATACAAACACACATATGTACATGCATACATACATGTACATAAACGAAGCTATATTTGAGCAAATTCGATTATAAACTGAATTAAATGCATACAATTCTACTTATGCCTGTATATATGTATGGAAAAATATATGCATGTATGTCTATATACATATGTATATACACCACTTTTGCATTGAATTCAATAAATTTTATTTCAAGTATTTGTTTATTTGAATTTGTTTTCGAAAGGCACGCATATCAATTTTCGAAGCAAGTAAAATCGTTACTTAGAATTTCGATCGTGAAAAGGGTCGTTGAAAGACCGTTATGGTTGCTAGACATAAATATATGTATGTGTAGTAAATAGAAATGTACGAAAAAGGGTGAGTCACCAGCAGCAGCAGCGCATTTTTGTAGGGGTGCAATGAGGCCACACCACCAACTCACTAAAATAATAATTAAAGCAACAGAAACAGCAACAACAACAACAAGAACAACAGCAAAGCGCCAACCAAAAACAATTGTTGTGGCATCAAAAAGCCACCTTTTCCTTTTCTCTTATATTGTATAAAAACGAAAGTGGTGGAAGCGAGGGTGGACGAGGAACAACTGGTACGCCACCAACGCCGATCGTCGACGCCGCTGCTCTACAAGTCGCGCCTTTCTCAACAAATTGCACTCACATACACAAATGGATAAACTTATATTATATTTAATACGCCTGCATGGCCGCAAAAGTCAACCCCATGCAACTAAATTTAGAATATCAACAACAACAACCACAACAACAAATTTTCAACTGCCTGAGTGCGTGGTATATGAATATTAATTTCATTGAAATTATTATTGTATAAAGAGGGTGAAGCCGACAAGTCATGCCTTAAAGTGCGCACAAACAAACAGACACAGTCACATACATATGTACATACACAGACAGACAGCATAAACTTCTAAGTGCAACCTTGGACTTCGGCGACTCGCAACGGTGCCTTATGGCGTTCCGCCTATTGACTTGCAAGGCGCATGCGTGCGTGCTCGAGCTACAGCCGGTCGGCAAAAGTCAAGCAACGAAGTGGCGGTGCTTTGGCGGGGTCGGTCGTGCGTCGTTGCGCAGGCATGGCCATCTGTTGAAACCGTTAAAAAGTTATGCATTAATCTATATACTACATGTGCACATACAAAGAAATAAATTTAATTTAATGCTGATTAATTTCAAGGATAATTTTTTGATACAAATTGCTAAGTGGCTTATGGAGCGCAACAACAACACAAACACTAACACTAACACTAACAACAACAACAACAACAACAACAACAACAACAACAACAACAACAACAACAACAACAACAACAACAACAACAACAACAACAACAACAACAACAACAAGAACGACGACAGCAGCAACAACAACAACAACAACAAGAACGACAACACAAGGAATGGTCAGCCCGTGGTTTGTGCGTTAAAGGAGTGCGCGAAAGCAAAAATAAAATGTTGTTGCGCTGAATATTGCTTTGTAGCTCAATATTTGTATAAAATCACTTAATTCAATAATTTAAGTTCCTAAACAATACATACTCGTATTTGTATTGTATAGGGTTATCCATTTCTTGGTTCCAAAAGTACAGAGCTTTATTTTGACATCTTTTAAGCTAAACTGTAAATCCAAACATGTTTTGTTTTAGTTAAAAGTCAGACATTTATGAAATTGGGTGGCTTAACAAGAGCACAACGGATTAAAATTGTTAAAATCTAGTATAAAAATGGTGATTCAAACGTGGCAATGTTTCCTGCTTTAAGGAAGAGGAGATTATCGTGCACATAATCGTCCATATACTCAAGCAATTGGTAAAATTTTAAAGAAATTGAGGAGACCCGATCGTTTACAGATATTGTAAGGCCTGTATATTATCGTTTTGCTCATTCCAATTCAAATATCGATATAAGTGAAAGTGTAGCCAAAGACTGGAATGTGGCTATTTCTCGATGTTCTCAAGAGCTGGGACTTTATTTCTTCTTTTGCACTTTGGAGTTACACTTACATCCATTTAAAGTCCAGCTCACATAACAACTGAAGCCAGCTGACAAAAAAGCAGTGGACGGCGATTTTTCGAATAAATTTTTCTTCAGAGAAGGGACACATTTCCGACTCGGGGGGATATGTAAATTAGCAAAATTGTCGCATTTTGGACACAGAGAATTCTTAAATAATTGAAGAGAGGCTATTAAGTAAAAAAAAACTTACTGTCTGATGTAGTCTTTGGGCCGGAGGTACGATTGGACCTTGCTTCCTTGAAAACGACAACGGGGAGACACTCGCTATGATAACCGACTGTATTTGTCCTGCAACTGAAGAGCACGACGTGGAAAATATGTGGTTTCAACACGATGGCGCCACATGCCACACAGCAGGAGCGAATATGGCTTTAGGTATTGCAAGAGAAATTTCCCGGCCGCGTAATCTCTAGTCTTGGCGATGCCAATTGGCTACCGAGATTGTGCGATTTGACACCGTTGGACTTTTTTGTGGAGTCACGCAAAAGACCGTGTTTATGGGGATAAATATTCAACTCTTGAGCATTTGAAAACCAACTCCGTCAAGTTATGGCTGAGATACCGCTCGATATGCGCCAAAAGTGGTTGAAAATTACCTTAAAAACGGATCGAAATCTGCAAAAATTCGCGAGGCGGTCATTTGAATGGTGCAGTTTTCACATATAATGCAAAGGTTCATAAAAAATGAATTCCATGTGAAAGATTATTTTAAATGCACTTTATTTACGTTTATTTTCGAAACGGGGAAATAGATTACCCTGTATATACATACAAACAAAATTATACTTATAAATTATGCGTTTCTTACATATTTACATACTTTTATTAAGTCTTTGCCAGAACAATTAGTTGCGTCGCCAATATCCGTTGATAAAATTCAAACAAACATACATTCTACTGCAGCATGATGGCACTGCCGAACAGCAAATATGTGTTTCACTTAATTCATCATTCGAAAAGATATGAAACTCTAGCACAAGTGTTCAACAGCAGCAGCCAGAAGCGCTTTTTTATTCTTCTTGCAATTGTTTTTTAAGTTTTTTATTATTATTTGATCATTACTTGCTTACTTACTTGGACGCATATGAAACCTGCCTGAATTGATGAGTAATCAACGAGAAGATCATATTTTCATACGCATTTACAACAGTTCATAAATTTAAAAAAAAAAAATTACGTTCAAGAGGCACGTAGTTCCCCTAATTTCAATATATTTGAGGTTCAATTTCATGAACGCAGAATGTTGGAGGGAAGCTGCGTATACATACATATGTAGGATGTTGCTAGATCTAAATATATATTTACACATACGAGTATATTAGCCTAGAACGTAATGAAGAAAATTTGTGGTGGGCGTAAGCTCCATGAATACCATGAGTGAACCTACAGTGGTGATAGTAGCTTGGCTATCTTAGTTAATAATATTGGCGTAAAACCACGCTTGGAAATAGCAAGTTCATTCATAGCAACAGCCTCCGCCCAAAAACTCCACAGTTATCTAAAAATCCAAGTCCTTTTGATAGTTGTGGTCAGAATTCCGCTTCTCTTCTGCAGTGAATTTGTTCCATCACATCATTCCTTGAAGGAATTATTATGGATAAAAAGCTGTATGGTTTTTCGCAGATATAATGATCCGTGTATTTAAGGACGAATTTGAGTCTATCGGCAATAGTGGAGTGTTCCTTACTCGAGCTACCCAAAGATCCAAGCTTTTCTAGTCTATCCACAATAACAGCAGTGATTGCTTACATATAATGTCCTATATTATCCATGAAGTTTAGCGTCGAAGTTGGAGTCTTTAGCGATGCGCTGCAGATACTAACGAGAGACACTCGTTAGTCGAGTGCCAGCTAAAAAGCTGAAGTGAACCTTTACATCAGCTTCCATAATTTGAAAAAATCTCGTCAAATAAGATAGGCTGAACTATGGTTTTATAACGTCAATGCACCTACATATTATTCCCCCGAAATTTATCACTACTGATCGATGAATTTAGACCTTTCCATGTAGCAACTTCATTCGCGACACAGACTATGCTGAGCTTCTCCATTAAGCTTCCCACTTATCTTTAATGATTCTGTCGAACAATTGCCGAACTGGTTTTTGAGAAGAATATGAATAACTGAGCTCATTCAAAAATCATTCAAAAAATCATGATCACAAATACAGTATCAATCTGGGTTGGTTTGTCTTTAGAACTCTTGTACATATACGTGTATATATATAATTGGCACTTTGTAACCGCTGATGTGATTTTCGACCGAGCTTCTCCTCCATTTTGCGGTATGCGTTGTAATGTTTTTCCAATAAGTGGATGAAACTTCAGTTTAAACTAAGCCTCCTTCGAACGACGGATGGACTTCTTATGAAGAGCGTTTAATTTCATGTCAGAAATATCACCGAAGGTTTTGACATTCCTTGCTGAGGCGCGACCGCAATTAGAAAAAATAATTTTCTATAATTTTGGATATTAGTCGGATCAGTACTCGAAACCCGGCCTTCAAAAAGACAGTATGCAATGCCAAGCAGTTGACTGCTTGTCTTTACAACTATGATGACAAATTTGATGGAACCTCTTTCAATTTGTTCTTTTAATTTACCGAGCCAAATTAATGTATTCACCAAGAATCCCAATCTAGAGCCAGACCAAGATTAAATCTTTACAAATTTATGAGGAGGAAGTTAAACAGGAAGCCTCACAGCTTTCACAATTTGAGCCAAGCACAATTTTCTTCAGACGTGGCATATCCATATATTATAATTAATATATATATTTTCGTTTCGATAATAATTTATTTTGGTTCCGGGAGATTTGTCACAGCTATGTTTTGAAAATGAGATCGCGTAAATGGCTTTTAGCCTTGAATACAAAATAAAACGCTACTTTGGCGTTTTCCATTTTTTGCGCCAATGTATCGGTCGATAGGGTGGCGACTTCGCGTCGTTTGAGTCTGACGGATAGTTCTTGGATTACCAGTGTATTTCAAATAGTATTAAAAAAAGTTTGATGGCGTAAAATCGAGAGATGTCAGGGGCCAGTAAATATCATAGTTTTTCTATATACATACCTCTTCTGGGGAACAATGGTCGTAACAAATCGATTGTTTGTCGACTTTCACGAGCATGGGCATCACAAAATCCGTTATAGTGGCTTGATAAAAATCGCCCTTCACGATTATCGTTGCTCCATCAGCTTCGTCGAAAAAATAGAAACCGATGGTCATATCTGAACGTGAAATGTGCTAAAAATTCAACGCGTTCAGTTGGTGTGTACTGTTCCATGGCAAAAATTGTTTTGGAATACACTTACAGCGTGGTATATCATTAGTCCAGCTGGCAACTCTGCCAAAAGTTATTGGGTTGCCTGATGCTTCCACTTTGAATGGCCTATTTGTACATACATATGTATATATGTTTTAGGGATATTCGTAATAAGAATAATTCAATATTTTTTCTTATCGAAGTATAATAGCCGCGTTCGTTGAAAAATGTCAGTAAAAACCAGCAAGTAACGAAATTGAGAGAATAAGATGTTTTACTCTCCGAAAGAAGGAAATTCACTGAGTTTTCAACGAACAGGATCCAGTAAAAATTAACTAGCAAGTTGTACAACAGCTGTTTATTTTGGCGGAATTTTTCATTTGGAATTCGTTCATTTATACAGTTTATTATTTCTGGTTTTAAGTATTTTCCTAAGTGTTTTAATAAAATTGGCAATTATGTGACATTTTCAAGTTTGAAATTCTTTTTCCATGTAAGCCGCCCATATTAACTCAACTTTATTATAGAGTTTATTCGATTCTGCTTAAATAAAAACCAAGCAAGAGCTTTAGTTTTCCTTCCAAATGCTACTAATATTACATTTAGGGCATTGTCATCGTTTACGGAAGATTAGGAATGCATTATCCTCGTTGTGGGCGTAGCAGCAACTTTGCTTCGAACTTGTTATGCGGCTCCTTTGGCCGCCAGTGCTTTCTGGTAAATTATATCAACGAACACGATCCAGTAAAGTTTGGTAAAAATTGTTATGCCCATCTAGTCAACGAACAGAACTATAGCTATCACATGTATGTTTGTATATCCAACAGTAGATATACGAAATTTTTATTATTCACGGGTCACAACACTTGTTGCTGCGTATTTAACTTTTTCTGTGCATTTCCTTGCGCTCATTTTGGAAGCAAATTAATAGGAGTATTTATGTATGCTTAAAAAGCATTCATTCAAGGCTGTGGCCTAGTTTTTCATAAAGTTGAACAAAAATATGTCTATCCATTACTTTTATCCACATTCTAAAGCTAAGCTTCATTGAATAATTTCATTCTTTTATTTTGTCTTTCAAAGGAATTTTTTTCATTTGATCACCTACATAAAGCGGTTTGACAATGACGATAAGTGTATATATATGGTATGTATGTAAATTTTTTTTTGTTAAGAAATAGAAATGATGCCACTTGTTTTTGTTTTTGTTTTTTTTTTTTGTACTCTCCCCCACTTGATTAACAGTGGAATTTATTTCGCTATGATTAATATGCTCTATTTAAGAATTGGTTTGTATGCATATGTTTTTCAGAAAGAGATATCAATTGTCTTGAAAAAGGGGTACAGTTCAAAAAAACAAAAATCTTTTGAGCACTCTTTGGCTCCTCATCATTCTTACAGCTTTCACAGCATTACTTGAAAGGAACTACCAGTCTCGCCGCATGTCGTCATATCAAGCAGTGACCTACTATTAAGACTCCTACAACTTTAGAGAAATCTTCCCTTTTAAGAGAGTATATTTCGGGTGACTTTTTCCGGCCCCTCTTTGGCCAAGTTTGCCTAAAAATGTCAGTAACAGTGTGATTCCATCTTCATTCAGTCTGCTCATAAGTAGTTGTTTGCATGTAGCAAAAGGAATAACAATGTGTTCTTTGTCGGAAAGAATCTGCTTAGTTGTGTCCAGCTTGGCAAGTTCGTCTGCCTTACAATTTTCCTTCTATGACCGTGTGACCAAGAACCCAAACGAGATATAATCAGTTGTGTTTGGCCATCTACTGCGGGGCTCGGCGACAAACCAGCACAATTTTTGGAATCGTTACAAGCTTGCCAAGTGAATTAATCGCTGTCTGTCTATCGCTGAAAATTCCGATATCTTTTTTCGTGAGTTCAGTTCAAATGTGATATGCTGTCTCCATAATGGCTGAAATTTTAACCTGAAATATACTACAATGAGAGGCTCTCTTGAGAAGACACCTACTCCACCTCTTTCATCAAGTTACGATCCATCAGTATGTATTTCAATACTGTCGATTGGGTAATCGAAGTTATTGCTCTATTCTTTCCTTTTAGGGATACGCGTTAAATAATTGTTCCTTGGTATGAAATTGTATCTTTCTATGATTGTTGGAAAGTAAATTTATATTAAATTGGAAAATTCATTCTACTTTATATTTATGCCCCTCCCCCCTCTTTTATGTTCTAATTTAGTCTTGTCATTAACTTTCGTGATCTCTCCCCCGAAAATTTTGCGATTAAGAGAAGAGTTCTAAAGCTTCTCTCTTTAGATATCAAATTGAAGAGCTATCAGGCCTTTTAGAAATCAAGTTTTTCTATATTTTTTGCCGACGAGAGTTGTGATATGAAAGAAGCAGAGACTTCTTTCTGTAAGCTTAAACAACATTTACTGGCATCACTCAAGGTGCTAGATAATTCTATCGGGAAAATTTCTTTCCACTTCAATATCAAAACTCTCATACACGGTGCGAGTTCTGATTAAGGCTTGGCATTTTTCCATGATTAGTGTCGTTTTCTTGATTAAATTTAAAAATTTTAAAAAGAGGATCGGGTGATTTAACACTGTTGGACAATTTTTCGTGGGATTATATAAAGTCACTTTTCTATGCAGATAAACCCGAGACGATTGTCGGTTTGGGAAAGAATATTCGGCGCTTTGTTTCTGACGTGCGGCCCCAATTGCTGCATAAAGTAGTCGAAAATTGAGTCTCTCGCGTGGAATTAATTCAAGATTGTCGAGGCGGTCACTTGCCAGAAATCATATTTAAGAGGTAATGAATGGCAAGCCCTTATCTTTAAAATAAAACCAAATTTTTGGTCATAAAATTAAATTATTTACGTTTCATTTCATTTTGAAAACCACATTTCACTATCAAGCCCCTGCGAGTGTATTTCTGACATGAAATAAAAGATCTTCATAAAAATCCATCCACCGTTCGGAAGCGGCTTAGAATAAACTGTAGGTCCCTCCATTTGTTAGAAAAACATCAAGACGCATACCACAAACTGGAGGAAGAGTTCGGTGGTAAATCGCTCAAATAATTTGACATTTCTCTATTTCAGACTTACTCAATTTGAACCATGGAGAGATACACAATCCAACAACGTGTTAAAGTTATCCAGACTTATTATGAAAATTTTCGAAGAAAATCATCTTCAGTGATGAGGCACATTTTCACCTCAGTGGATTCGTCAATAAACAGAATTGCCGCATTTGGGCGAATGAGAATCCAAGAGTGATTGTCGAAAAACCAATGCACCCACAAAGAGTGACTGTTTGGTGCGGTTTATGGGCTGGCGGCATCATCGGGCCGTATTTTTTCCAAAATGAGGTCGGTCAGGCAGTTACTGTGAATGGTGTTCGCTATCGTGAGATGATAACGAATTTTTTATGGCCACAATTGGAAGATATGGATGTGGACGATATGTGGTTTCAGCAGGACGGTGCCACTTGCCACACAGCTAACGAAACAATGGCTCTTTTGCGCAACAAATTCAATGGCCATGTTATCTCACGTAATGGCGACGTCAATTGGCCCCCAAGATCATGTGATTTGGCACCGTTGGACTTTTTTCTCTGGGGTTATTTGAAAGAAAAGGTGTACGTCGATAAGCCAGCAACAATTCAAGAGCTAAAGGATGAGATAATTCGGCACATTAACGGCATAGAAACTCCATTATGCCTCAGCGTCATCGAAAATTTGGACCATCGTATGGAGGTGTGCCGCCGAGGTCGCGGCGCTCATTTGGCCGATATTTTGTTACATACATAATTGAGTAATACCAATATATCATAATAAAATAAAATTTCAATAATTTCCTAAATAGTTTGTGTTTTATTCAAAATCAACATCGGCCCTTGAAAATTTAACCACCCTTTATTTAAATGTTATTGTCCTATATTTTGAAATATATATCAAAAAGCGAATAGAAGAATCAAAGTTGCCAAGACCTGGTATTTCAAATCGCCAGCATGTAAACTAAGATGTCAAGAAGAGTAAAACACAGAAGGAAAAGAACCAACATTAACAAGAGAAGACCCGAAGTCCTTTGAAGATTATTGTTTTTTTGATTTATTTAGTTTTCATACATTTCAGTAGAATCCCACCTAAACATTGAATAGAAGTAATGGCTTCGTATTGTACATAGCGTTCCAATTTAAGTATGGGTTATTCCAAGAAAGGTATTAAGTAGGCAGAGCAGGTTTGTTTGGCGAAGTTACGAAACTATAAACCAAAGAGCTACCAAACACCTTCAATGCCGCATATAAATTATTTGAAGCCTGACTGATTTTTCGCTAACTGAAGGATGCTTAAGTGAATAGAAATATATGTACACGTATGTATGTGAATATACGAGCAGTCTATTCAAGGCAATGCAGCTAAGTACAAAACAGTTAATACAACAAAAACAGCAAATGCAATTATATGGGCAAATACAAAAACTTCACGGGAATTTTCATACAACACTTTGCATAATGGAATTCATTAGCATAAATAAGACTAACACACGAGACACCAGAGTGAACATACACAAAGCGGTGGCAAAGAGTTGAGGTAGAAAATGAAATAAGTGAGTATTAGAGCAAAAGGATAACAACGTGTCAGCATGGGATGCGTGCAGAACAAAAAGGTGTTACATAAATATATATTTACGCCAGGCAAGTTGCCTCCATATAGCAAACGCGGCGTGTTTCATGTACAATACATATTAATTGTTGTATATTTTAATATTTATATGTGTACTTATGTAAGTATGGATGTTGTAAATGTTACATGCCTTTTTTGCTTTTTGTTGTTTTTAATCGACTCTGCCGACAAACAAAATGATCTTCCGTAGGGACAACAGCATCAAGATGCTACGAGGCGTCGATGCTTACATACCAGTATATGTATGTACATATGTATGTATGTGGATGCATGCCTCGATGTGGGGTAGGGCACTAAAAAACCAAATACGCGGTTGAGATAGGTGAGAAAAGGGAGTAAGTGCACCTATGACTTTGTAACTACCCAGTAGGAAAAGAAGAACACGAATACCGATTTCAGATATCTTCCTATTGGAGAGGCCCTCTGCGGCTTATGCTCTCCTGGAAAAGAGTATATTTCTAAAGTAATAGAGACCGTAATAAGTGAGGGTTTGCATTGTGTACTGTCATTCGAAAGGCCAGTGGTCCAGTCCTGGTTCGACCAGTCGCCCAACAGCAGGGAATGTCAAGTCTTCTCAGTGTATTTCTGACGTGAAATAAAAGCTCTTTTTAAAAATCCGTCGATCGTTCGGAGGCGTCTTAGAACAAGCTGTATGTCCCTCCATTTTTTGGAAAAATCTAATGCGTCCAAAAACTGGAAGAGGAGCTCGGCCGAAAATCGCTTCAGCGTTAATAGAGACCTTAATGGGCTTTAGACCTCTTTTAAAAGATTTTGATGGAATTATGATGAAAAAGAGGAAAGAAGATGGCCGACCTATTTGCTGTATACACTTTTCTTGTGAGGCTCGTGAAAAAACCTTAGCTAACAAACTTATTTGAATCTGCAAATAACCGAGCCCATTGTTCGATTGGTACCGACGGATAACAATACCCAACTTTTGAAAGTTTTCGATGCAGCGCCCCCCCGTTGGAAGCAGAGTTAGAGGAAGACCTCCAGTGCGTTGGAAAGACCAGATTGGGTAGGTCCTTGCTGTTCTTGGTATTTGCAATTGGCGTCAAACGGCGATAAGATGGAATAAATGCCTCGCTCAGAGAAGAACTCTCTAGTCCACCTTGCTCCGTCCAGGGATCTTTGCAAAGACTGAACGTGACTTGATGATCTTTCAATAATCACAAAGTGCACCAAAATAGCGGACTGCGTTGGCGCCTTCGTTGTCGTACCTGCCCGTCGGTTTTCGGATGAACTCACTGGTACTCCCATTGCTTGGACGCAGAGTAGTAAAATCTGTGCTCGTGGACGTAGGCTGTCTATACTAATCGTCGTCTAGGCGTGGAAACAGAGGAACATGACTGGGTGAGGTTTTGTTCCCTCGACAATTGTCGTGACAATAAATCATTGCTGAAAGTTATGGCAGAGGATGGAAGCTTCCGGGACGTGGGTGATTTGGCATTTATAGTGAGAGTCGAAATCTCTCAATTCTTATGTGATGATATACAGAGAAGACTAAACAGGATACAAAAGCTTTCCGCACTAAACTAGGCGTAAATGAAAACGAAACTTATTCTTTTCCCCATATGATGATGTTCCAAGCTGAAAACAATCGGTTCTTTCTTGACCTGCGAGGTCAAAATAAGAGCAATTCGATGCTAAACTAAGATAAACAGTCTCAATTGTTGCAATATGACAAAAATTATGAGGACGACTCAAGATACGTAAGTCACAGGAGATTACCTCGCCCAAATGAAATGAGATATCCACAATTAGGGCTCTTCTTATAGGAGATATTCTAATGTGTAGACAACCAAAGTGACTGGATGACTGCCGCAGCAGTTTTAGAGATGAGTAAGAACCCTAAACCTTTCACTCTCACTGTAGTAATTTCTTCCAACAACGTATCTTAGTATGAACAGCAGGTGCGAAGCCCTGTAGATGCACTTTGGCATTGCAAGGAGCCTGTGCGGTGACATAGGCTGCCGATGAACAGTAAACTCTTCAGTCTAACTCCTTCTTACTAAAGTATGCTCTAAGTCACTTAAAAATTCTCACAAGGTACGAGAATTATGGAAAATACTTTGCATAAACATACATACATACTTCTACATCTGGACTCTGTCTTCTCACATTTTATTCACACTGACACTTTTCATTATTTTTTTTCTCTTTTTTGGTTTTTGTAATTTGAAAATTTTTTTTCCCAAGGTGACTGAGATCACCATCCCAGATTCTGACACGACGGCAATGAGGCTGAAATGACACATAACGTATATACACGTATGGATATTGCTGAGTGTGTTGGTTGGTGATGTGGGTTTTTACAAGGAAATGGGATAAGAATACAAAAAAATCGCTAAGCAGACCAGCACCCAAGGTCGATTGTAGCCGAGTGTGGCACTAAAAATGGGGTGGCATAGGGTAGAAGCATGTGAGTAAGTATGAAACTGGTATGTTGTGATTTTTTTTTTCAAATGCAGTTTTTCACGTTGATCAGCTTACAGTTGGAAAACTCAAATTTACATTCGAAAATGCAAATATGAAAATTTTTTTCTCACAACCTCGCTGCATAATTAAAACGTAACCGCTTGGAGATAGTCATGCAGACAGTTCAAAGTTATGCAGCTCTGAAAAAAATGAATTAAATCAAGTATTTCCCAAACGGCTTGATAAAAAATAAATAAAAAAAATAAAATAAATGGAAAAATCTTCAAGTCATCAGAGAAATATGCAAGTAACAGCTTTTGAGCATCCTTAGAAGATAGCATTGTACATATGTCCTTATTGCCAACTGCAGTTATTGTACTCATGTGATATTTCTTCTTCTTCAACATTTTCAACATATTGTGTGCATTTTGAATATTTAATGAAACAATAAACAAAACTCAAAAGCCACTTAGTCACTTTGTGCCCGAGACAAAAGCGTTCAACCAGTTTTCACGCTTGCATCTTTTCGATCTTTTGATTTTAGCTTGATGTTCTTTCTTCTTTAAGACAATCTACCGAACAAGCAGCAAATGATGTACAAACTTCAATCGTGGTTTAATAGTTGAAAACGCAATATCATAAATTTGGTGGGTGAAAAAAATATATTTTTCCTTAATTTTTTATCAACTCGATTTTTTCCAAGTCTGCTGCGCCTCGCCATTAACCCATTACCCTCGTCATTTTGTACGCTTGCTCACTCTCCCCCATTGTTTATGCGCATTTCTTATATTGTTCCGTTTAACGTTCATAATTTTTCCATAATAAGTATGGTTTTTTCGCGTTGCCGACTTTTTCTTCTCAATCAACACTATTATTTTTTAGAATTTTATTGTTTTTCACATTTTTTCCACTTCAAGTTTTTTATATGATTTTCTTATGTTTTTCTAAATGCACAATGCGCAGTGATTTTTAAGTTTTCCCCCTTTTATTATACTTTTTTTACATTACAACTGCGCCGGTTGAGGGGTGCAATGTGAAAAGAAAGAAACTCAACAACACAAAAAACTGTAAAAGATTTCATTAAACGTCACAGTTTTTCGATGTAACTGATATAACAACAAATATTTTTTTTTTCATTTCCTGCCTTGCTAACCCACCCATTTTTTTCCTCAATTTCTCACCTCTTTTGTAGACATTTTTTATAAATATATTTTTGTTTTTTTCCAACCCAAATTAGCTTAACAAAACGTTTTTGGTGTCAAAAAACACGAAAACGCGCAATAATTTTTTTTTTTATTTTATTTTTTACTTTTTTTATTTTTTTCTTAAACTCGCTATTTGTAAAGCTTTTCCTAATTTCATAAGCCCAACCCAAACCCTTTTCGGTACAATGTTTTTCCTCCTTTTATTTTTCAGATTTTTTTAAGCATTTTTTTTTTGCATTTTTTATGTCTTTTTTTATAGAAAAACATTACATCCAAATTCCTTTAGGCTTAAAGAAATTTATTTTTTTTTATTCTAATCCTAAATCATTATTTGCATTCAATTTACGGGAAAATTTCTTATGAATTTCACAGCATCTTCGCCGTTGGTTACATTTGCCCCGACTTGTTTTATATCGGTGGAAACTGAGCTGTAATTTAATCTGGAGGCAATTCTAATCTCTAGGATTATTTACACTTCTGGGAGGAAAATTAGTTGTTAGAGGCCTTATGTAAATTAGCGCAATGATACATATGAATTTTCAATTACGGTATAATGCTAAATATATTTACATAAAGATTTGTTAAGTAATTAGCATTTTCTTATGAAAAGAGCTCATATTGACACTTCTTTCCCCAATTATCTAGAATTTTATAGAGAAGAATATGTTATAGCTTTCTCAAATTTGGTATTCCAGCAAAGAAAATGTATCAATCTACTTGACTGATTCGGATCAGAAATTTCGTAATCCCATTGATAATAAAGGGTGTTTCTTAGAGGTGTGGTTTTCAATGACGCAATATTGTTTTCGGACTAGGTCCTTTCGACAGGTTGTTTTATACCCAGTTTGGCTTTTCATTTCATAATTAACAGACTTATTCCGCAACAACATAGCCTACGTCCAATATTCGGTCTAAATAATCGCACAGCAGAGTAAATAATTCGAGCAACCGTGAATCGTGTTCGCACACGTTTACCCTAGTGGATAATTTTCACCCTCAGAAAAGCCGTACAGCGCTCTCCGAAAACGTTATTACTGCTGTGGAGCAGAGTATAGAAGAAGACTCAAATCACTCATCTCATCTACTTTATGGAAGATTTTGAGGAAAGATATTGGTTTGCGGGCTTACAAAATCCAACTCGTGTAGAATTGAAGTGGGACGACCATCAAGTCGGTCCCGAATTTCACAAGAAAATTCTGCCTGCTTGGTGTGCACTATGGGCAGCGGAATCATTGTTCCTTATTTCTTCAAAAATGAAGCCAACTATAATCTTACAGTCAATGGGAATGCTGTAGAGTTATGATTAATGATGCCAGCTGATTTATTCAGTATTCTGAAACAATCTTACATGCCTCATTTTCATTACGAGTATACCGGCCGATTACATCTTAAATGCGCCTTTTTCTAATCCAGAAAATGAACGACGCTAATTATCGTAGAATAAGTTTTTTCAATGTGGTAAACAGTGCCCGAAGGATACTTAAACCTCCTTCAGAATAGGGAAGTACCTGTGATAGCCTTTCGACACCAAGTAAGGTTTTGCGACATGGTGGCTTTTTAAATTGCCTCTAACAGTTTAAGAAGAGGTCATAGCTGTTTTTTTAACGATTTCCACCAGGATTATTATTATTATTAATATCACAGTAGTTTTTTTTAACGAAACAGCTTTGTAGGTGTTAGATTGTAACCCTGGGACGGACCAACACCGCTTTGGCACAGCTGTCCCTGTTCCAATTAAGAAGAAGATATTTTGAAAATTGAGGTTTCATTAAATCGAGGAAAATAATGAATTTTTTTTTGATACATTCACATCAAAAACTCTCAGCATAAAAAACAACATACCCAAAAACATACTTTTTCAATCTTTATAGATAGAGCGGAAAATTTTTCTTATTGAGTTCAGTAAATTATTTATAATTAATGTACAGTCTACATGAAAGATTTCAAGTTCGTTTTCGGTCTAACCACATCCAGAGAAATTTTGTAACACCACGACACCAATATAAATACAAAAATCTTACCTTAAGAAACTGAATCCCGAGTATTTGGTGGAGGTCCGAATTTTTCGTCAAATTTGATTTTCAGCTTATCTAAGATAAGGGTATTTTTTATTCAGGAAGAAAGTCAAAAGATGGTATGAGACTGATGTGATTATTATTAGTTCCACTCAATATGTCGTCATTTATTTTTTCCGCGGAGATCTCAGTAACGATTGAATGTTACATCAACAGAGCTGACATGATTCCCAATTGTTATTCAAAGGAAATGCAGATACTACTGGGTGTACAAATTGATTTGGTCTGTTCTCAAAGAATGGTTCATTCTTGAAATGGGTAAAGGCTTCACATCTACCAGCAATAATTAGTATGCATCAGCGTCTGTTTTTGATAACAACAATCTTTTTTGCTTCTTCGGAAATATCCCGATTTGTATTTAATAAACAGCATTTGTGGGATGTTTTCATTTTCTATTTAAATTGAACTATAGTGCAGCTGAAACCCATCGATTGCTTCTAGAAGTGGTGAATCTGTACCGTCCGATGGATAAGTTATGCAGAGAGTGGTTTTGACGATGCAAAATTAGTGATTTTAGAGTCGAACACAAAAAGCATACTGAAAAACACAAAAAATTTGAAGATGAGGAATTGGCGCCTTTACTATATGAAGAAGGCGAGACCATTGATGCGGAAAACGGTCAGAAACGACCGAGCAGCATGACAATAAGATTTTGCAACACGACAACGCGCTTACCTACGTAGCTGTAACAATCAAAAACTACCTACAAACGCTAATAAAATGGGAGATTTCACACTAACCGTCGTATTCTGCAGAACTTGCTCTTTCCGACTACTGGCTTTTTCGACGGTTGCCTAACAATTTGGGACAGTCGAAGAATGACGTAATGATTGGATCGAGTAGAGATGGGACTCTTTCTAAAGTTGGTAGAGATGGGAAAAGTAGTCGCTTCCAACAGACAATACTATGGAGGATGGAATTTTTATTTTCATTTCTTTCAAGAAAAAACACTTTTTTAATCCCAAAAAATGGACTGAATTAAGTTGTACTCCCAATAGTCTATTTTAATCTCATTTATAAATTCTCCTCATACTTATATTCATAAAATAATTTAAATTTTCCTTGAGCAACTAATTATCAGCCAACTCTCAAATCTCCAACTGTTTCAGGTGAGCTCAACGGCAACACGGAAGACTTATCAAGCTTATGATTGCCAATTACTCGCTATGGAGGGAACACTCGGTGAACACTAATATGCAAATTTTCCAAAATACAAAAAAATTAAAATTAATATATAAATCCAATTAACAGCTAGCTAAATTCGACGCTTTGTGCGCGCATTAGCTGCTTGGCTTAACCCCCTCGGAAACACCATCAAATAGAGAGAGTGATAAATAAATCTCGGCTGTTGGCAGCGAAAAAGGAAATTTTGGAAAACAAAACAATATTTTTAAAATTTGACTGCACTGATTTGAATTTTTTTTTATTTATTTTTATTTTTTGCATAACAATGGCAAGTGATCGATGGCAAAACAGTGCATGACAATAGTGCAATTTTTCAAGTGTGTCAAAAATACCCTCTTAACCTTAATTGAAGCATTTTCTAGTTTAAAATAGAAAATAAAAAAAGTGTTCGTTATTTCATGCAGCACTTTGTCGTGCTGTGGCTTGCCATAAATGTAAATAAACGCGTATAAATCACCAGCAGTGAAAAGTTTGCGCAGCACGTGATCTTGCCACCAAACGTGGCAGACGCTAGTAAAGCATTCAGTGGTAATGAAATGGAAATTTTTTTATGAATAAAGAAAATTAATAAAAGGAAAATACAGTTGGAGTTCTTTGTATGAGCTGCAAGTTGCAGCTAAAGCGCAGAAATCGGCAGAAAATTTAACTTTTCGATGAAGAGACTGGAGTTTACTATGGATTGCATGAAATGCTTGTGAGTTGGGTCGCCAAAGTATTGTGTGCAGCTCCGAGTTACAAAGATTATTGTATTATATAAGCACCCAAATGTACCTCCGTCGTGCCTTAAATTATTGAAATTATGCATTCATCTATTATTTATTGATTTTCCATTATGATTATAATATTTTCTTTAACTCGTCTCTACATTTTTCGTTTTCACATGCACATAGCATGCACTGCGTCTTCGATAAGTTACAATCCAATGCATATATTTCGCACAAACCCTAACTACCACTACCACCAGCACGTATCAGTCGTGCATCAGACACAAAAATTGGGCAATCTGTCGCAATACTAACCACCAAACTTAGTTGCAACGGAAAATTCTTGCGGTAGTGCGGCTCGCTCCCTCCCCCCTACCCACTCCCAAGAGCGCACATTAGGAATGAAGGGTTAATACGAACGAGTGAGCACGATTCGCACAAGCGATGTGCAATGAAGCGCGAGAATAAGCACCAGCGAATGTCAATTGTGTATGGAAGTACAATAGTAAGAAGCACCTCCAGCCGTAACCAATTTGCGCTCAATCGATACGATACCTTGTGAACTTTACTTCCGCTTGATAGGAAGAAAGTGTATTTTTCTTACACATGTGCAACGGCAGCGTGCAGCGTGCAGCGTAGGGTTAACAGCCAGGTGAAAGGGTTCAACACACAATGGCTTGCGGATTGGAAATTCTGTCGTTAGCGCCGACGTCGTCTGAGAGGTTATTGATCGGAAATCTTTGAATGCCACTACCTTTTGTAATTTCAGATATGTATGTACACGCATGTGCAGACTACCTGGTGATTTTGTTTGTGTTTTTCGCAATTGATTTGCGGAGAAAGTGTCGATTGTGTTGTGTAATTGTGCTAAAATTAGGGAAAGTAACAAATTTCTCTGTCATCTGAGAAATGAAATCGAAGAAAGTGAGCTTATGTGTGCGTCTTACGAAGAAACAAGAGAGGAAGTGCTGTCTTCAGTCAGGCCGAAGTCTTTATACCATTCATGTACCTATCAAAATTAATCAAAAAAAACCAAATGGGCGCACTTTGAAATCACTGAGGATCCTAATCATCGGTCCCTAATCGGTAGCCAAACAACGTGTGGAGTTTGCAAAACGGAGCAATCGTTGTATCTTCGCCCTCGCTATCTCGCTCAAGTCTACAAAAGTTGCCGCCCCTAGAGTTTTCAACATACTTCTCAAAAGTGTGTGGCATTTGCCAAGGAAGTGTCTTAATGTTCAGGTTCAGGTTCTTCCTTTTGTCTGCAACTTCTGAAGAAATCAGAAGATGATACGCCTAACCTCTCTGCGCCTGTGCATACATGGAAGTGAAGACCTATGACTCCTTTATTTTTAGATTAATAGAGGCACGTTTCATATCTTTGATGCATAGCTCTCTTATGGTGAACTTACAAGTGGAGCGCATTATGCCCAAACTCTTCCATGCTGACGAAAGTGGAAGAGTAATGCCCTTCCTTGTATGCTCGTTCGTCATCTCACTACCCGGTATGTTATTATATTCAGGCACCCCCGGGTTCGAAGAATACTGCTGCTGTTACAAGGCTCTTAATAAGGTCTGGGGTCTATCACTTCTCCTTTTGGTACTTACATTCTTCGGACCAAAGTTAATATGCCATTGACATGAAGGGTATGAAAATAAACTTTTGGCGTAGGTACATACAGACATATGTATGTACATATATATTTCTAGCAATGTAAATGGAGTTTCCCGTGCCACAAAAAGCCAAACAAGGACTTGCAGATGAGGCGAAAGTAAGCGAAAGGATCTTATAAGCCTACGGAAGCAGCAAAAATGACAATCAGAGATTGATAACAAAACAGACGCAGATACATGTTTATATATATGTATGTATGTATGTATTCATTTTTTTTTTTATAAAATTGCATTTTGTAGCGTATCAAAGATGTACATATTTATATACATATGCCTATTTATCTGCACATAAACATATGTATACGATATATTTGTTGATTGCGCATCTAAATAGATGCGCATATTTATTCTACCTCTGCATTAATCAATTCCTTAAGACTCATTTATTTATTTCTCAGGGGTTTGTGCAATTTCTTTCTTTAATTCCCTAAATCAATAAATTTCATTTTCCTTGCAGATTTTTCTCAGCCAAGCGTACACATCTGCCGTGTAAGAAGAGTGAATCTTTGCAAGAATGATGATGATATGTATACAAATAGCATATGTATGTACGTGTATGTATGTAGGTTTTTCAAAGTCCCATAATGAGCGGACCAATAATTGCGTAGTGACATTATTTATTTATTTACAAACATATATATTTACATGTTTATGTATGTAAGCAAATTTAGAAAATGTGTAAAATAATTAAACTATTGTATAGCATAGAAGATGAGTGCTTTGGCGAGGGCTAAGTATTATGAAAGTCTGCTCCAGCAGATTTGATATCGATGCCACCGACGTGACGGAGTTCGTGGGTACTCCTTGCTAAAGTTTAAAAAGTTTTTTTCATCCCACGTTAAGCAATTTCAACACCTTAGACCTCATTTCAGCATGGAATATAATAGCTTATCCTGCATTATAGGCGGCTTACAACTTTTAATCCATCCACTCGCAGGGAAAATATCGAGGCACACACCATACAACTGAAGAGAATGTCGGAGATATATAGAACTTTTGTATATTAATTAGTGCCCTACAAATTTCAGAACCGTGACACATTATAGGTGATGACAGTTTAACCTGGACCAAGCGCCAAATCTTGAAATGACCCGTGAAAAAAGGAAATCGCCGCAGCCTGAAAAAAAGCTGCCTCTATGCCGCTATTTCAGACAAGACCGGTGACTTCTTTCATCTATCGCTGGGAAAAATAGTACGAGTTACAGAGCTGAATAGAGAAGGTACAAGAGTGTACAGCTGCTGTCGTACGCCGATGATATTGCGCTGTTACCTAGTTCCGCTTTCTCCAGACTGGATAAGGAAGCAAAGCGTATGTGTTGAGTATTGCACGAGACCAAGACTCGGCTACCACGTCACTGTTAACAGTCATAACTTTGAAGTCGTAGATAACTTCGTATATCTTTTTAACCGTTAACACCATTAACAATGTCACATCCAACGCAGAATCACTCTTGTCAACAAATGCTACTTTGTACGTGCCGAGATATGGGCGATTAAAACATCTGATGGATCGACACTGGAAGTTTTGGAAAGAAAGCCTTTGCATATGGTCCTCTGCGCATTGGCAAAGGCGACTATGGCAGCCGATCGAACGATAAGTTGTATGGGATATATGTCATCATTTACATACTTCAGTGAATCAGTGCTACGCTGGTTAGATCGTGTGGCCTAGATAAGATTTCGGTGCAGTACACGCCGGTGGAAGCAGAGGAAGAGCAAGACCTCCATTCCGTTGAAAGGATCAGGTGGTGAAGGACCTGTTTAATTGGCGCCAAACAGTTTAGTAAAATTTTTGGCATCACTTAAACTACCTATTTTGTTATTTTAGGTATTCCCTTTTTCAATAATCCTTGATCGGCGGCGGCTTAGTATAAGCTATAGGTCCTTCCATTTGTTAAAGAAAACATCAGAACGCACACCACAAATTGGAGGAGGAGCATCACTTACATACATTTATTACACTTACATTAGTTTAAGAATTTATTTTTTAAGATTAAATAAAAAAAAATATTACTTTTTCCTTTCTAGTTTTTGCGCGTTTTTCTATATTCTTATGACAGCTTTCGTAAATCCCGTTAAATTAAACTGCCACAATAAATGTGCTTTCGTGTAGACATTAATAGTTGCAAACAAAGCCACATTCGGTAAGTAATCCGGGTAACTTGTACTAACATCAAAGAGATCCAACACATAAACATGGCGCTATAATAGATCGAACATTAGCAATTGGAAAATCATTAGAAAAAAAACTAAATTTTTTTAATTTTGCAAAGCTACTAAACTCACCGCTGGAACGGGACATTTTTGTCGAAGGCTTCTCGATTTCAAGAAACGTTTCATAATCGATCGCAGCACTTGATTATTCTTATATTCCCCATTGAGAAATTTACAAACATCAAATTTCATATCTATAAAGCGTGACCATACGTGTATATTGCGCAGTTGTTGTATTTGCACTTGAACTTCGGCCTCAAGTGCAGGCATATTCACTCTGTGTTTGAGAGTGCCATTTAATTTTTGAACACCTTTATGCGCTACCAAAGTTACGTCGAAACGTTCTATTAGTTTGTGATCTATTATGATTGTACTTGTTCCGGTCAAAGCTATTGGTGACTGTGAGGATAGAAAATATAATATAATATATTACATATTTGTAAGCTGGTGGCAATTAATATATGCATGTACATAAAATTTTGAAATACTTTTTTTATTTATTTATATAATTTGATTTGCCTTACCACAAAATTCGTGGCAATGATCTTGTAATAGCTTACGATCCTCAATAAAAATAAAATATTTTTAATTTTCATATTTTCAGCGAAATATTTTAAAAGGTATTTTGACAGTGACAAGAGCAATAAAACCTTGAATTTCCTTCGAATATGAGCGAATGCGGAAATAATATATTTTTTTTAGCCAAATAACATAATTACGCAATCGGAAACGTAAGATCATAATTGGTTAATGGTTTAATTGATTAGATTTTAATCCATAAAAACCAATGTATAATATACATATATATAATATGATACAATTTTCGACACGCAAGGTTCGGCCCGCGAGAATAGTTCAGTTCTTCTATTTTTTATTATTATTTTTATTTTTTTTGAAAGGTATGATAAAACTAAACTAGTAGTATCCACCTAATTTGTATGCCTTTCATGAACATGAAATTGTCTATTAACTTTAGGCTGAAGTAAGCAAGTACCAGAAGGAGAAGAGTTAGACCTATAAAAATATATATCAAACGGGTCAGTTTGACAAGTTAAATTGATTTAGCCAAGCTCACCTGTCGGTCAGTCTGTATATCCATACGTCTGCTTGTAAAATCTTGAGAACTTAAATTTTGTTCGAACATTTTCGAGCAGCTCAAGCATTTTGGCTACGAATACTCCCACACTCGTTCGTTGCTCATTGCCCAAAAATTTTCGACCACAATACCGAGCACTTCCATCTTTTTTCGAGAATTTCAAACAAAAATTTGAGCAGTTGAACAAGGAACACGTATAGAGCTGCTCGCATTGCTCGATACCCTAGTATCTAGAGCTCTAGTTTGTACGCAAGCTAGTTCTACAGTTTTTTGAGATATTTCATCCAAGCTTTGTGCACAGATATACTTCTACATTTAAAGCCATATTAGGCCGCTATATCATACATGCGACCGATTTTTTCAGATGAGAACTTTATTGACATAAATTCGTCCAAAAAGCATCTAAGGACATGAAATTGGTATTGTACATTTGTCTCTCAAAATAAACATTGTAACCGAAAATCATCGAAATCGGAGCACTATAACATATACATACATATGTATCTCCCATATAATCGATTTTTTCAGATATGAGGTTTTAGACCAAAAATCCATTAATAAAGGTATTCAAAGCTGGACATTTGGTGTTCTATCCACGTCACATATCCAAAGGCGCGCCCTAATACTGAGTGCGTTTGCTACCCTTCAGATATTGCTTCAGCAAGTATGTGTCATAAAACAAATCTAGTGGTTTCAACATCTAGAAAGGTGAGGCTATCTTTCCTAGACCTCTCATGGGTATTACAACGGGCAAACAAGCCAGGTACACACTATAGACAGGTACTTGTTCATAATGTTCAATGCGGCACTTTTTCTATTGTGTTCCCCACTCTCGTGTGCCATATGTAAGTATGGGTCTAACCACACTTGTGTAAAGCCAGTGCACCATGTGAAGTCGTAGGCCGCATTTTGGTGCATAGTTCTTCTGTAGGTATTCCAAATTCAGAGCACTTCACGGGCCCTGCTTTCAACATGCCCCCTCCAGCTGAGTTTCTTTTTTGTCAAGTATTACACCGAGATACCTAACAGAGTTGGAGGGTAATATAATATAATGTTACACCTTAGAGATGGTGGGTTGAATCGATGAACTTTCGTGTCTCTCATGAAGAGACAGAACTTTGATTTGTAAAAGTTTACTGAGAGTCCTTGTCTCTCAGCCCAAAGAGCGGCGATTTCAAGTGCCCTCTCTATTAACCATTATAATTGGTTGGAATGGGGACCAGAAGATAGTATGACAAGATCATCCACTGCGCTGTGAGCAGTAGGAGTAACCGGTTTATGGCGGACAAAAGCGGAGACGAGAGGCCGGATTTTGGAGTGTCACATGTGATTTTGTAAATGATTTTAACACCGTCCTATAATGGCGAAGAAACGACGAACCGAATGCATCAGCTTCTCTGCCAGATATGGTGGGAAGAGATTGGTATCTAAGTGGGATCTGAGGAAAACTCAATCATAATATTTGTAGTCACAATGATTCAATTCAACTCAGTTTGATATTTTCTATTTCAAAATGGTCTGTCCAAATCTGAGAGTGAGTCACATACTTATGTTCACTAAATCTTTATCGCTGAGGATATTAAATATTTTATCGTATTATAGAAACCACTAATCAAGCCAGCTGAATAAATATTAATGTATGTACGAGTATGTTCTTGAATCTTAGGGGGGCGCATCTAAAAATAGCATAATATGGGCGTCTCAAGTGAGGAGATAAAATTAATGCAGCGTGAGATTTAATTAAACACAACTCCTCCACCACCAAGAGATGCCTAGGCAAGCCAATCTCGCTTTTCACACGCACATGCACATAAATAAATATAAGCAACTCTGAGCATGTCAACACGGTGTTGATGATAAATTTCAGTCCATATATATATACCATATATATATATATATATATATATACATGTGTACAAGAAAATATTAATATTTGTGTTTGGGGCGAAACTTAGCTGAATTCGGAAGTAAAAATCACTTAGGAGTGGAGTACACAAGGCGACTGACTGACTGTGCTGTCTCCATAGCTGCACACACGCTCACACACACTCCGGATCGCGCTGTGCGTTGGTGTTGTTAGGTGTGGTTGAGACTGTTCAGACTTCCGGTTTTCAAGCGCGTGCTCCAATATGAAAATCTCGAGCTCACAAAAACAAAAAAAAAAAGAAAAACAATTTAAAGTTTCCTAATTACCGCCACAAAAAGAAACGCAAACAATAACAATAGGCGAGCCGCGAAAGAGTTGCAGGCTGCCACATCCTGCCTCCTCGTAAATTAAAACGAAATTTAATTACAACAACGCACTGACAATTATAACGGTCATAAATTTTACGAGTGCTCCAGTTTATGCCAAACAATGGTTCGATGATTCTAAGAAATTTATAGCGTAAAAGAAAACAAAGCCAACTAACCAACGACCTATTACGGCTGCAGGTTTACTCAACAAAACTTTGGTCCAGCCAACCCAACCCTCGAAGACACATAAATTCACTTTTCTTTGCTTCACATATCCTTTTGACTTGCACATCCACGCCACAAGCTTTGTTTGTCTATCCTTCATTAGCAGGTCAAGTAAGCGAATTACGCAGCATCAATTAGCAACGAAGTCTACCGTGGATGCGCAGAGAGCAGTGCACGGCCATATACTAAATCAAAAAAGAAAATAAAAATGTCCACAAATGTCCATACAAAGGACCAAAAGAAGTGAAAACAATTACGAAAAAACAAAAAGAAAGGATTTACAGCGATTTTACGAGGCCGTTGATGTGATCTTAAATGCAAATTTGCATTGTGTAAGCTTCACGTGAATGCACGTCCAAGCCATGTGCACTAGAAACCTCATCTAGGCACATGTATTGTCCTGCCGCAAAACATTGTACACGCACATTCGGCCATCGGACAAAAGCATCCTTTTGTTCTGCTGGGACAAAAACACACAGCCAACAGTTTCGAGGCGCGACGAGTCGCTGCCAAACAAAGGCGCAAGATATGCAAATACAAATCCTATTTTCTTGCCAAACAAAGTGTATACAAAGTATGAGATCATTAGCCTACGCTGCTGTAGTTTGTACACACATGCAGGTAAACAAGATTAACCAGGTGGACCAGCAGAACGACCGGTGGAAACAGCTTCTTACAGCAACACGCCGAATGACTGCTTGTCAGCTTTATTAAGCCAGTAAGCCTGTGTGGCCGTCAAGTGACCCGGCAACATCTTCAAACTGACTGTCCCTTAAGAGGACAGCGTACACGCGATGACGAGACATAACTCTAAATCCGTCAAATGGAAAATTAGCGGTATTACGATCGAAGAATGGCAGCAACAGTCCGATCTAATCTTACAACATCTTTTCCTAGTGCGCGTTTCGTGGTAGTAGCTGCCGGTTGAAGGGTTGAAGGGTTGTTGCTTGCACTCGCTGACCTTATGATTTTCTTCACAACATTTAATATTCTTTGGTCGCTACTTTATGTGTGTGTGTGTGTGTGTGTGTGTGTTTGCTTTTGTTTTTCCCGCTCCAGATCAGCAGCCACAGAATGCAGACAGTTTTGGTCCACACGCAGCATGTCAAATTCGCATCTCAAGCTGGCGTAATATGCTGTCAGCCGGCTATTGGGCGTTTTGGGCGGCGAACCCTTTGCGACGACAGTTCAAAATAAAGTGATTTTCCCGCAGGCATCAACAGAGAATGTGGAAAAATAAGAAGGCTGTCCGCGAAATAAATAAAAAATAAAGTGGCAAGAAATGGAAATTGCAGTGCCATCGCTCGCTCGCCTCAGCTTCAACCCAAATTCTATTTTTTTTTTGCTCCTTCATCTCCTGCAACGGACGTGGGAAAATGGAACGCGTCGCTATGTAAGAAAGCTGCGTTGGCAGCATGAACAGCATATCTTGAGGTATCTTCCCTACATTCTTGCTGTCCCCTTTTGGTGTTTGCTACAGTTGTCGTCCTGCATAAGTATTTCGAGATATTTTGACATGTGTCCTTTTGAGTTGTGGAGGTTCGTTGTTGTAGTTGTTGCTGGCAATGTCATCTTCATGACGTTCATGTGAACATAAAAAGTGGGATTTTACTAGTTATTGATTTTTTATCATTGTAGCTGCTCTCCGTCTGTCCTAGCTCTTGATTATCATTGCACATATCGCACAATTTGTGTCCTGTGATATTAGTCATATGGGGATTTTGATATGAGTATGTATGCGGATACCGGCAATTGATATGCTCGTATGTGTATGTGCTGCGTAAGGATTAAATCATTGATCAGCTAATATATGTTATGATTTTCTAATAATCGGACTGTTGTCATCTCGTTGTTTATACGTATGGAAGCTCAATATGTACACCAATGAATACACGTGACATTAGGGTAATATGTACTTCAAATGACAGACGCTGATTTTAGCAGAGTCTTTTAGTAGATGTGGGCACCAGATGGCAACATGCTATGGTAACCATTAAACGGTCCAGATTGGCTTTACTCAAGAGCTGCATCTTGCGCCCACATCAGAACCGAAGAACGGAGTGCCTGTAACCAGCTTGAGGAGACAATCCGAATATAAACATTTAGCTACGACACACCTTACTTCATCTTCTTCTTTATTGACACAGGCAAGGCTTTCGCGATTACAGCCGAACTAACAACAGCATGGCATTCTTTTCTTCACTTAGCCTCCTACTGATATTTCCAACAGAATGATGATCTTCCACTTACTTTGCTTCCACCGACAGGTCGAGAACTTTCAAAGCTGGAGTGTTGTCGTCTATACCGACGAAATGTCCTAGACATAGTAGCTGCTGGCTTTTACGAGTAACTCAATGGACTGCTCACCGTTGCATTGTCTACGGTATTCGCCGTTGCCAATACCCAAAGGTCCTAAAATCGTTCACTTCATCTTTCTCTCAAAAAACGTCTAGCGCTGATTGTTTCTTTGATAACTGGAGATATTTCGTATTGTCTATATCATGCAGCTTCAAAACCTACGTAGAGATGGTAAGTGCCGATCTTTTTCTTGCCATCTCGAGGAATTTCTAATCGTATATATAGTGTGAATTTGCGTAAAAAACAGCCCAGCATCATAACACTATGTTTTGGTTACCTCGAAAATGAGATATTAAAAGATGAAGTCTTATCAGATCTTCAGACACTGCTTTAGGAAGCAGAATATACATTGAATGAATTACGAGATCCTAAGTGGATGCTCAAAAGAACTTTCTAGATATGCGGATGGCACTCTTTCGAAGAAAAATCACTCCAACCAACTGAGACTGCGAATGATCCTCAGTGGGGATTAGAATTTTTAGGGAAGAAATTTGATATATGAATTTAAAGAGACAGAGACATCTCGCCGTTCTGGACCGAAGAACCGCATGATGTTAAACCAACGCTTGGGCGAGTTGGATGATGGTCGCGGGGTAAAATAGTAATTAAATGTTTTATAAACCTAACCTCAGACAAATTTATTAGATATAATAATATAATAAACGATTTTAAAATAAAATATTTTTAAACTTTTTGATTTCTTTTTTTTTTTTAATTTTTAATGATATTGAGTTGCTGATCAGAGTAGTCAACGCACTTAGGCGTATTTTAATATCACTGCGTTATGCCTTTTACTTTCTCAGATGTACGAACCATTTCGTGTGTCCTATGAACGATGTGATGCTGCCTATCCTAGGTATTTATGTCATATAATGCTTATGGCTAGATAGTGACAAAGATATTGCTCAACGGAGGCTCCGCCTTCTTCGTCTCTGCAGCTTCGACAAAAATCATTTGAAAATTTTTTTATTCTCCTAACGTGATGTCCCATTAAACAGTGCTCAGTTAGTAAACCAGTTGCTGTATTGATGGTTAACTGAACTACAAGGATTAGATTCCTTGATATTTTACCGTCCAACGCAGACCGAAGCGTCCAATACAGACCAAAGTTGTCTGGTTGCAAGTTCTTTCCGTGAGCCATCTGGTGTTGGCTGCTTTGGTGAAAAACCAGCTATAACCTGATTCGAATTTATTGCAGTTAGAGTGGTACCTTCTCATGTGCATTTGTCCGGGCACTCAAGTCACGGCTGTGTTGAATCTAGCCGAGAGATTGTTTAAAGTGTTTCTGCATTTTAACACCACTTTCGATTTGGTGTAAATACATTGAAGAGATCTGATACCTATGACACTCTGATCTGGGGCATTTGCATTTTACCACTCATTCCTGTCCGGCATTCTTGTGGAGAAGAGATTGTCAAAACAGTAAGTGGAGATGGTGTGATCTAACACTGCTGAAAATTGCCCAAACGAAGAAAATTTAGATGAGTTTCCTTGGCTTTTGATATACTATTCTAAGGTAGAACTTCTGTACAGTGACCCCGTGGAATAAGTCTGACTACCGCAGTATGAATCCAATGAACAATAAACGGTTTTAAGTCCCAACTTTTGCCAGAGGCCACTTGGCATGCGTAAAGTGTAGTGATAGCTTTCTACGATTTTCCGCTCCAGTTGAGCTCTATCTACGATTATTCCTAGATATACGTATGACTTCGTTAGAGAGGGTGGTTTCCATGGCTTTCGGTCTGGGGGGTTTAAAAGGAGTTGGTTTTCATCTTCTTGTAAAATAACATTTCGGTTTTCGCAGAATTGACATGCAGTCCACATACCATGCACCAGCTTCTACCTATGTGTGGTGCATTTTGGAGTAGATCGCTAGAGATTTGCTTTTGCTTTCCTGTCGCTGTTAGGCCAATATCGCCTGTATAAATAAATATTTAAAAAAATGAAATTTTGTTATTAAGAGCAAATAATTTCGAATACAACAAATTTTAATCTCATTAACTCCTATTAAAAGTGAAATGAAAAGTACGATATGAGTTAAAAAAAACTGATTAGCACAACAGTTCTTCAATTGATATCAGTTTGGTATTTTTCGGACTAGTACACGTTCAGTCAGGAAACTGTAATAATAACTTGATATTATACTGATGTAGACGATTGTCCATTCGAGCTTTACTGTGCGAAAACTTTATTTAGTATTTTATATTATAACGGTATCTAAGATATTTGTTTTCTTAATTAGTATACCATAATTGTGTTATGCAACATCTGTGCATAATTAAATTTAATATAATTTAGTCAAATAAATTGGGTTAGTTGTTGAATTTAGGACACGCTTACCCAATGCAATGCCAAATATTTATTTTATTAATATTAAACCGTAAACAATAAAATTGGGATTTGTATGTGAATATACTCATACATATATGTGTATGTGCATCCATGCATACGAATTAAGATCAGCTGGAGTGAATAAAATCTTTTTTTTTAGTGTATTTACCATCTCACAGCAAAATTGATTTTATTACTGAGTATCCAAAATGTTATGCGTACATACATACATATGTATGTATTATATTATATATTGCTGTGTATGTACATATACACATTTCTTTCTTGAAAACGGTTCAGTGATAAAATAATAAATGTCAATATCCTTCACTTAAGCCAGGTAATCACCTAGACATTGGCTGTGTACCACTAAAGCTTTTAATACCAATAAACAAATATTTCGTTTTGCATACATACATACAGACTTGTTAGTAAACTCGTAGGTTTTAAATTTAATTTTTCTTGTTTCCTTTTGAGCATAATGTTTGTGATCGGCATCATAAAAAGATTTACAAAACAAAAATTTCACAGCTCATCGATATGGATGCTCGCGCTCTGCTTGCTGTCTCGATGCTAGCCTCACAAGTTTTTGTGTGAATATTCTCAGTTCTAGAGAATTGTGACACGTTCGCGTTAGATGGACAAAAGCGTTGTCGTTTTGAAGAGCGCTCTAGCTTTGATCTGAGATTGAAAAATATACATATAAATAAAATAATAATAAAATATAAGCAACACTACAAGAACCAGAATTGGCCTGTCTTCAATTTATGTTTAGTCACAATTGTTATATGTAAAGGGTGTAATGAACAGACTTCCGCCAGAACAACGTTTGGAAATTATTCAAATTTATTACCAATATAATGGTTCTGTTCGTGCTACGCATCGTCTCATAGCATCGAAGAATACTCGAATGGATCCATCTGCCATCGCGCGCAACAATTGGAGCTGTGTCCATCCGCTTTACGGAAGATTTCGCGGAAAGATCTTGGTTTACCGGCTTACAAAATCTCACTGGTACAAGTATTGAAGCCCAATGACCATCAAGCGCCTCGCCTGTTCGGTGATTGGGTATGTTCGGAGGTGGCCATCCCGAATTTCCCAAGACAGTTTGGTTCAGCGATGAAGCTCACTTTTGTTTAAATGGGCACGTTAATAAAGAAAATTGTTGCATTTTTAGTGATGATATTTCACAAGTCAGTTACATCCTCAGGAACTCACTGTTTGGTAGGCTCGATAGGCGGAGGGAATCATTGGTTTCTTCAAAAATGAAGTCGGCCATAATGTTACAGTCAAAGGAGGACGCTAAAAATAGCCTTGATTTATGACTTTTTCGTGCCTGGATTGGAGGATGATCATTTGGACGATTTTTGATTCCAAACGACGGGTATACATGCCATAGAGCGAAGCAATCAATTTACGGAACTGAAATATATGGTGTGCACATTGCATCGCGTCGGGGGCCTATTTTTTTGTGGGGTCTAAGCAGTTAAGCCCGAGACGCTTGACCCTTTCATAAGAGAATACTCAGCGCTGCTGATATACAGCTCCAATTGCTACAAAAAGTGGTCGAAAATTGGACTTCTCAGCTGGAATTTGTTGGAGTCAGTAGCGGTCATTTATGGAAATGTGTTGTATTTCTTCTTAAAAACTACATGTCTAAAAAAACACCCTTTGCAATAAATGGCTTAATGAGTTTTAGAGCGTACATACCTACATACTTGTTTGTTTATGTTTCAAAAATAATATTTCTTTTGCGGCAACTCACGTGCGCAGCATTCATAATGTTTAATATTTTCAGGTAGAATCACAGAGTTAAATATTTATATTTGGTTGTCCGGCAGGAAATAGCTAAGACAACACAGCTGATCGACTCCGAGTACGAGCGGGAAGAGAAGTAAGTCATCTCTCGTTTTTTTTATTTGCAAACTACACGTTGTATGTATGTACGAGTATGTACGATACATATAATATATACAAATATTTGCATATTTATAGACAACAAGCAAATAATGAATTTATTATTAAGTTAATTAAGTTGCCATAAAATATTATTAATTATTTTGGTATAACAATTTCGAATAAATGATTGTCGTAGTGGATGCAAACATACATACATATGTACATATATGGAGCACCAGAAAAGTGATTGATTTTTTTGTTTTGTTATTTTTTCTTTCGGATGCTCTAAGTAAGATCGATCGTTCGTGTGATCGCGCTGAATAAATTCTTATGGTTTTACATATACAATTTTTTATTTATATACAATACCTATATGTATGTATGTATGTAATTGTTTGTATTTATATGCACTTCTGCTACCACAGCAGACCATACAAGTTTTCATATCTTGTTTACAATCTCACCAAAGGTCCTTGCACTTGTAACTATTTCTGCATTTACTTACATGAATACATACAAACATATAAACATACCTATACTATACCTATACCTATACTATATACGCCAACTCTAGTTGAAGATGCTACTACAACTGCTGGTTGTTCTGCAGCTCTCAGCTGCTTTGTTGTCATTATCTAGTAAACTGGTTGGTGAAACTAGTTGTACGGATTTCATTGCATGAGATTTCCCACTAAATCAAGTGGGCTCACCTGGTCGTAGGTAGCTGATAGTGTAATGTGTGGTTGGTTGTGTGTCTAGGCGCGTAGTAGAATGGAAAAGTTAAATGTAAAAAAAATACGCTAAATTGACACAAGATTTATTTGCTTTTGAAAAGCATTCAAGGATACTGATTTATAGGTTAATACACTTTTCTCGTCTTTAGCTCACATAAGATAAAACTTAGAAAATTATCAGAATTCTGCAACTTATGTAGGTATCTCCACCGAGGTCGCGGTAACCGCGTGATTAACATTGCGTACTGACATTCGGAAGGTTCGGGTTCAAATCCTGGTACCACCAAAGTTATGGAAAATTAATTTAAATAAAAATTAAGTTAAATTTTCTAATTGCGGTCGCCCCTCGAGAGGGAATGTCCACCCCTCCGAGTGTATTTCGGACATGAAATAGAGGCTTCTCATAAAAAACCTTCAGCAGTTTTACCGAGGAACTTTTACAATGTTTGAAAGTGATAAATGGAGTTTGTTAGGGGAGAGGCTACTTCTTAATTAAAGTGCTTGAAAGAATTAAGTAATCAGATCCATCAACATCCATTACATCATTCTCATTCTTGTAGAAAGCTCATCGTATCTATTGTTTTTCGCCGATAATGTTTTTCACAAATCTTACAACTCCCATTATAGCTCAGCTGGCTTACTGACGGTGTAAAAATTAACCTTATTGTCTCGAAAATAAGGCAGTTAGGAAGGCAATTCAGCGCTGATTTCACTATATCTTCCTGTAGAGAGCTCATAGCATAAGGATCCGCCAAGACTCCAGCCTTAGTGCAGGTGTTATTTTATTTTATTTTAATTTATTTTATTTTATTTTATTTAATTTAATTTAATTTTATTTTATTTTATTTTATTTTATTTTATTTTATTTTATTTAATTTTATTTTATTTTAATTTATTTTATTTTATTTTATTTTATTTTATTTTATTGGTATTTCACTTTATACCATTTAATTTAATTTAATTTAATTTAAGTTATTTTATTATTCTTATTTAATTTGATTTTTCTAATTTATTCTGTTTAATTTAATTATATTTTATTTTACTTTATGTAATTTTAATTAATTTAAATAATTAATTTTGAAATTTTACTTCTTTTTATATAATTTTATTTTAGTTTGTTACATTATATTTTATTTATTTTACTTTTTTATATTATTTTTTTATTTTTATATTTTGATTTTATTAAGCTATATCTTATTTTATTTATTTTAGTTTATTAATTTTTTGACCTTGTTTCATTTTATTTGATTTTATTTTGTTTATTTTTTTCATTTGACTTTATTTTATTTTGTTTATTTAATTTTTTTTATTATACTAAATTTTATTTTTACACTTTATTTTATTTTGTTTTATTTGAATTAGTTATTTTTTTTTTAATTTTATATTCTTTGAATTATTTAATTTTATATTCTTTATGTTTTTTTTGTTAATATATGCAATTTACTTTTTTTTGTTTAATTTTATTTAATTTGAATTATTTTATTTCTTTTATATTATTTTATTATATTTTATTTTATATTATAATATTTAATTTAATTAATTTTATTTTTAATTTTATTTTATTATATTTTATTTTATATTATAATATTTAATTTAATTTAATTCTATTTTAATTCTATTTTTATTATTTTTTTTAATTTTTTTTTTGTATTTCAGTTTATATTGTTTTATTTGATTTGATTAATTTTATATTTCTTTCTGATTTTATGTTTTCTATCCAATTTTTTTTTGGTTTTATTTTGCTATTTAATTCTTTGCTATAATCTACACATCGCATCAACCTTCAGGGTCTTAAATTCACTAACATGTACACATATTCTTTACATGGCATGTGTATGTGTACATACATACACGTATGTATGACTACTTGCAACATAATTATTTATTGGAAACGCGTAGGCCAATTTCAAAGAACTAGATATAAACTAAATTGCATTAAATTACAAATGCGATGCTTTGTTTCTTGCAACCGATGCAGCCACAAGCATAGACGCTTACTTGCACACATCCGTGCTTATACTTGCAATTACACATGGATGCTTTGTATATTAGTACGTGTGTATGTATGCATTAGCTTTCCGCACGACTTTTATGTAGTCTTTCCATTTGGGGGGCGAAATTGCAGCATTTGTGCCGATCTCATGTCACAATCTAAGGTTCAAGAAACTCTTGCAACGCTGTGGCACAACTCTCCACATAACAACAAACTTCTATGGAGACTTTCGCAAACTCAGCAGACAGACAGATCCAAGTGGCCTTTAGATGCTAGAGAAGAAACTCTAACTAAAGAGTGCAACAACCCAAACAATCCAGCCGAGGCGGCGGTTGCTTCCTATTTTATAACGAATCATGCGACGAGGCAACAAAGTATGGTATCGACAATGAAAGGAAGCCCTAGCTTCAGAGGAGGTAAAGGCGAGTATCAGATGGTTTGTTGTTGATGTGGTGCAGCATCCCCACTGGAGTAGCAGAGCAGAGCTAATTCGTAACGGACAAAACGACGAACAAAATGCAGAATCAAGTAAGGCCGCATTGTGGTGGAAGAATGTGTACAGCGGGGACGAAGGTGGCCATGCTTAGAGTTGAAATTGCATGTACTCGAAACGTTTCTATGTGTTTATACATACGAGCATACGTGTATGTATGTGTAAGAGGGAAAAAATAAAAGATTCGTAACGAGTGGCAACGAAGCCAGCAAGCTAAGAGGAATGCCGCAGAGGATGTTGTTTGTATTTTGAACCGGGAGATTGTAGGCGAGACAGAGCAGTCGGTGGATGAGTTCAGAAGATAATAGGCAGATATGTACGTACCATAAATATGTATATTAGATCGATATGTTGCAGCATAAAGCAGTTCTAAGAGCGTGAACAAGATCCTCAAGATTTGCATGCAAAAAGATCATGATCCGGAACCGGTAACAGCGTCAAACTGGAATACAATTAGCTCAACCTTACAGGAACTAATTTAAAACTGTATATATGCCTTAACCATTTGAGGCAGTTACGCCTAAAATTCGATTCCTTTTTGTAAAAGTCCCACTGCGCTTTCACGTCACTGTTGACAGTCATAATTTTAAAGTCGTAAAAAATCTCGTCTATCTTGGAACCAGCATTAACACCAACAGGAATATCAGCCTGTACGAGATCTATGGCGATATGGACATAGTTCATAGAACCAAGAAATAGTGGATACGCTGAGGCCATGATGGATAAGAGTACCGTTGGAAACACAGGAGGCGGAAGATTGTACTTGGTATTTCCAATTAGCGCCAAACAGCTAAAGGAAGGATTGAATGGTGCGTTGTTCTGAACGCGGCTATAATCATGTTAGACTAAGCCAGTAAAGATGAAGAAGGTGAAAAGTGCGATGTGTAGAACGGTAAGGACTGTTTGCTCTTTAACCGGTTCAGGCAGATGAACATAACCTATGTTTCGTAAAAATGTTTATGCAGAACGATCTTTGAGGACCTATGACTTTGTTTCCCAACACCGACTTCGACTCTGCCGGTAAATAACACATACACACAGAGATCTCGCTTTGGACAAAGCAAATTTAGAAGCTTCGATACCGATTTCGATTACCGCAGAAGAAAATCCTCAACATCACTATTATAAATAACTCCAGTTGAGCTAAATTGTTGCATGCCACAAGCTACATAGACGGTCAAATAAATTATGATATTTTTAACAAACCGAAATACGCACACAAATGCAAAGATAACACACACAAACAATGTTCAGAAACCCAGCAAAATGACAACAAAAGAAACTAATCGCTGGATTAAAGAATTCGCAATGCTTCAGCAACTGTCTACAGCCTCCAAGCGGACCACGTCCACTGGCTCTTTGGCTCAATTTCCATGCAGGGTGTGCCACGCAAAATGATATGTTGGTTTGACCCTTAGCAAAGGAATTCGTCCACACGCATGCGCCGTAATTTTGATCTTTCTGTTTCTTTTCTTTAATTATTTTTCTGTTCTAACTCCATCGACACCCCCAAAAAATGGCAATCAGCCAGCGTTCTGTATGAAATTAAAAATTTATGTGATTCCCACGCTAATGTGACGCGACGTGCCAATTGACCAATCGACGACGTTGGCTCTGATCAAAAAGAAAAAAATAAATAAATAAATGAAAAGCAAAAAAATGTGTCCGAAAAGACATTTCGAATGAGCTTTGGCAAATAATTTATAGGTAAAAAAAAGCAAAAGCTTCCACTGAGATACATACATATATACGTGTACATATAAAAATTCACAAATCTCTGGCGTGAATTTCAAATAACATTAGACAACATTAGCAATTTGATCTAAGTTGAAGTATGCACATACATACATACGTGTAGTCTGATGCAAATTGTAGCAAATATTCACATTATGGTTGTTGGTTATCTGGCTGTCTGTCTCAGTTGCGAAAGAAGAATTCTTCTTGTTGTTTGCCGCACTTTAGCAAATATTGTCAAACAGCTTCTCAAATCTTTATTTAATGCTCATTTGCAGTTTGAGTACGATTTTAGCGTTCGTAGAAGTGCAAACCAAAAAAAAAAAAAAATTGTTGACTCTATTATATGTTGCTCTCTCGGGGAATACCAATCAGGGTGTCATTTTATGAATGAATGAATAAATATTGAAGTTTGCATTCTTTTTTACAAATTAGAGCTTTAAATATTTTCTTAGAACTCTGTACTCTAAAAAAAATATTTTTAGAATGGTTAGGGCTGTAACCTTGCTTTGCTTCTCCCGTCATACTAACATGGTGGCGAAAAATCGTTCATTAAAACCAAGTGTCTACCCAAGCTGTCCTGACCCTGAAACCGATCACAGAATGGCGCTTGCTTCTTGAACAGAAGAGCTACAGACTTATAGATTCAAGAATATGGCTTTTTATTAAAATCATACGAAATCACTCTGATTAATCAATGAATGAAAGCCTTTTAGTTTGGCCGAATTGAATATTTTATTACAAAACAAAGAAATATGGTGGAAGTGACAGCTGTTTCGGAGATCACCACATCTCATCTCATCATACTTCTCCGAGTTGTGATCGAACCAACGGATCGTGACTTAAAAGGCGAGTGCTCTAGCACTGAGCCAACACCAGCCATATAATCTGTTGATGAAATATTCAATTTATTTACTGACCAACAACTATTTTCTTAAGAACTATAAATGTAAAGGATTTTCCAATAAAAATTATAATTATTATATAAATTATAATAACTAAAAACCACGGCAGTAATAAAAATGGAACGTTGCACACTTCAACAACGCACTGAAATAATTAAAATTCACTAAAAAAGAAATTGGTGAAAACCTGGTAGAGACGGTTCGTAAAACTAAAACATATTTCAGTCGTCGTGAAGCACCTTGTCGGACGGCAATACGGAAAAAGTGATGTGAAGAATAAGCCAGTCGCTCAAGAACAGCTGAAAATATTGCCGCTGTAGTCCAAGGTGTTTTAGAAAACTCCGGGTTGTTCACTCCTCGTCGGTCTTTGGCATTCCACAAACGTTATTATACCGTATTTTGCCTAAAGAATTACGAGCCGATTAATTTGTTAATTTTGATTTCTTTTCCTTTCGATATTATCAAGTTCAATGTATGTTTTCTTGACCTTAAAGTTATACCCAATAATGTTTGCTGATCAATTTTATTCTCAATTTGTATGAATATCCCTTACAGGCGGATGTGATTCGGTGGTGTACTCGTATCTTAACATAAGCACTTTGTGTCTTATCTAACCGATGTAAAATATTTCAGATACTCAAAATAATCAGTTAATCATGTGAAAAAATGTTTACTAGTGATTATGGAAAGTCATTAATAAATGATCGAAAGAACACACACACGCATGCGTACAACAGAAGTTTAGCACTGTAGGTTGATACCGTTGATCACTTGTCAATAGTGCAGTATTTTTTTTTTTATTAGCAACATTGTTGCAAAATTATGTAAACATGCATATCCTACGTACATACGTTTGTGGTACAATTTATTTTGGAAAACTTTGATTTCTGTCAATGAGAAGTTCTCCCTAACGAAAACCACAACAAAGATTCCGTTCATATGGAATTACTTACATATGTATGTATGTTCATATGTATGTATCTATGTATGTTGGACGTACATATGGCTTTAATGCAAGTGATCGCTATACATACATATACTCGTATGTATATATGCAGCTTTTTCGAAATTCCTTTATAAGTGGGGCGAGATGAAAGTTCGCTCAATGGATATTTTAAAAAACATTCGAAAAACTCAGAATTCTTAACTTTGTTAATTTATACACATATAGGTATGTGCATGTATATACGTCTAATAACTGCTAAGAAATATTTTTCTTTTACAAAAAATATTTAATTTATATATTAGATTATATAAATAATTTGCATTTTATAAACGTTGAAGCGATTTTCGGCCGAACTCCTCCTCCAATTTTTGGTTTTGCCTCTTAATATTTTTCCAACAAATGGAAGGACCTACAGTTAGTTCTAAGCCGCCTCCGAGCTATTTTTATTAACCGCAGAATAGCACGCACTGCTAAATACTCCGAAAAAGAAAGGGAAAGTCGTTATTTGGCAAATTGATAACTCATGCCAACTGATCACCTCGCAGCTGCAATCTGTCTCCCTTAAGGACAAGTGCTGCGCCAGCCCTAAAGCGATGACTTATGACTTCAAACACTAAATTGAAATCACCATTACAACCAATCACACATCGAAAATATGTTGAAAAATGGATCGACGGGCAGCACAGAATGAGCTACTCCAAGGTCCGAACCCGCGGCAGTCATATAAACGCTATGATACTCTATAATTAACCAGAATGTCGAGGCATTTCAAGACAAGGCGAATTAAATCACAAACATTTTTGCGCGATTATATTTAGCAGCAGTGTGTCGATGAGCTGAATAGAGCTTTTGGCGATGAAATCGCTCAAAAAGAACTCGATTGGTCGAGAAAAATGTTAAAAAACAAAGCAACAGCGATATTTCGAAACACGTCTATGACATCATAACACCTGACTTATCGTGGATTTATGCGTATCAACCCGAAAATAAACAGCAGTGTACTGTATGGGTGTTTAAAGATGAGCCTAATCCAACTAAAGTGGTTCGTGCGCGAACAATGCAGAACAGTTAATTCTGAATAGTACACAATGGTTTGACATTTAAGAAATCAGGAAATCCAACCTCTTCACCGCGGCAATTTAAAAAGCTGCATTTTTGAGAACTCAAAGCATCGATTTCATGAGTCATCCACCATATAGTTCTGACTTGGCACCGAATGACATCTTTTGATTCCCGTATGTAAAAAATTAAATGAGAGGTGAACGATTTTCGACACCTGAAGAAGCAGTTTTTGAGGAATTTTGCGCTAGTGACAGCCCTTAGCAAGATAGATACTATACTATACTAGAGTCGTTCCGGTATAAAGACTCGACTGCCGTACTAACTTTTGGATTTTAGCCACCTCTTTGTTTAGAATTTTGTTTGAAAACAATACATTTTTTTCTGTAGTTAAAGTGAAAGACTGATATTTGCTTACCACTGCGGTATGAAATATTGCATGGATTATTTTTTGAATGATAATGTCAGACAATAACAAAATATTTTCGCGGCTTCTATTATTATTGTATCTCTGCCACTTAAATGTTATACATATGCAGTTTAGCAGAATTGCTGGAAACTTTTTTTACTTACGGCTTACGCAGGTTCACTTCAACAAGTGCCTAGGTACACCGCTAACAATGCTAAGGTCACTGACCTCTATAGCCAAATATTTTATTTTTAAATAGAACGATCCGCTCACTTAAGTGAAAGTGTTTTCGCAAGAAAGTAGCTTTGTGTCAATTGCCCGACTTGTTGCATATCTTTTGTCCCTCAAACACAACGAGTAGCGAACAGCTGTCACTGCCCACCTCATGCAATCGTCGCACTTCAACGAGCGAAAAGAGTAATTTAGTGTCCATTGATGGTCGTCGGTCGCGGGCAACAATAACAACGTACATATGTACATAAGTATATATGAGTGTATGAAACCAAAATGTTAAAATGTAAAAAGTCACAAAAATCCATACGAAAATAAGAGGAGTAGTACCTGAAAAGGTTCATCAATGAATGCCGGCAAACGCACGAAAATATCTTAACGACATGCAAACAAATAAAAGACATAACAACATAACCAAAATGAAAACAAATAACAAAAACAACTATAACAACACAACGCGGCGATCATATGTCTACCGGCACTTTACGTCGCGATTCGCCGCCTCCACTTACGAAATATGCTGAACGCGCAGAAAAGTACGAGCAGAAAGTCAAAGAAGGAGTAGAAGAATGAGCTGAAACAAGCTAATAAAAAAGAAAAAAAAAATTCGATATGTGAGGATAAAAATAATCTCGCACCAGCGCAAATGTGTCGCCCACAGGTACTCATATATAGCAGATACTTATGTACATATTTATGTATGTACGAGTATGTGTGTATGTATGTTTGCATATGCATTACTGAGAAATATGCATTTCGAAGGCTTCTGCTCTTTAACCGCGTGCGTGGTTAGCGAGCTCTGGGAGTTGTTCACACACAATCATACACAATATCTACATATGAGTATAGGTATGTATAGAGACATAGTGGGCCCCGGACAGCCAAAATTTCAAACCGTTGGATACTACCTGCTGATCGTTGAGTACACATACATACATATGTATGTCTATGGTCAACAAGCGATAAACTGGGTGGCACACGGGTTGGTGGTGGTGGTATTGTTGTGTCTCCCGTCTACATGCCGACCCGCTTGACAACTCCGTACGAGTTGGTACATGCATTTCGACTGCTGCTTACGAGGGGCGTACCTAAAACTAGCCGGGGATGCATTGGCATGTAGTCTTCTCAGTGATTTTTCTAAGTGAATTTCAGTATATGGTGATACTGCTTTCTTGGTTATCTATTTAATATCCTTTCTTTCCTTTACTGTGTAGACACCGAATACGTGATTATACCTATATATATAAAATTGGCGCTTTGTAACCGCTAAGGCGATTTTCGGCCGAGCTCCTCCTCCAATTTGTGGTTTTGCGTCTTGATGTTTTTCAAATGGAGGGACCGACAGTTTATACTAAGCCGCCTCCGAACGGCTGATGGATTTTTTACGAGGAGCCTTCATTTTATGTCCGAATTACACTCGGAGGGGTGGATATTCCCTGCCGAGGGGTGACCACAATTATAAAATTTAACTTAATTTCTTATTTAATTTAATTTTCCTTAACTTTTGGATGATAGTGGCACCGGGATTTGAACCCGAGCCTTCCGAATGTCAGTACGCAATGCTAACCACTCGGCTACCGCGGCCGCTGAGTTAATAATAGCGCCACTTATAACTTCCTCTCGCTGTTTGACGCCAATTGGTAATACCAAGTACAATCAGGTCAATCTCGACCAGGTCTTTCGCCTTTTCCGCTTCTACCGACGGGTATTGCATCGAAAACTTTCAAAGGTGGAGTATTCTTATTCAAACGGACCACATGAAATAGCCAGTGTAGCCGCTGTATCTTGATTCACTGAAAGACATTGACATATACTTATTGTACAGCTGACTTGTAAAGTTTGGTCTTTGTTCGGCGAAAGCTCCCTTATATTCGACGAAAAGGTAGTGTGTGTCGATTATCTTTTCGCGGATATTTTTCTAGGTTTGGCGAATGGTGTATATAGGTCCGAAGTCACACTGATAAGGTGCAATCAGTTTGTAGACGATGAGCTTTGGCCTTTCACAAAATACGCTCGATAGGACCTCATATGGGATATTGAGAAGGCTTATCCTAAGGTGATTGGCGTAGACTATGGGGTCTCCCTGTTTGTGGATTGGATAGACCCTTAAGTTCCAATTGTCGGGCATGCTTTCGACCGACCTCATTTCATAAAGAAGCTGATGTTTTCTTTGGCACTTTATTTTCCTAGCGAACAATCGCTATTGCTAAAACTTCTTCATGCTCGGACAACAAAGCATCTGTTCCATTGTTATGGACCATGGAATCGGGCTAGTCACTAGATCTTCTCTCTGCGTTCTGCAACCTCGGACTCTAAGAAAAAGATATTAATAAACTTACCTGCCGAGAGCGACAATTAAAAATTATTTGAGAGTGTTAGGGTACTGCATGATCTCCAGTTACCCACCAGACTCAATGTGTGGAAATTACGTTATATATCCAGTAACAAAATCTACGCAAGTTTATATTCACACATCTCCAAAAATTGTTTAGATTCAGTTTGAAAAACAATTATTTTCTAAATGCTCCAACTTTCTTTATGAAGTATATTGTACGATACCTCGACAAGCAGTTTAGAACGAGGATCGTCTTCAATAAAAATCAGAGCTCATGTCATTCAAATATCATTGATGCGACAGGTCACTGTTTACCATATACACTTTACCAGGAGCTTTTAGGCCGCCCCTCGTAATATGCCTGCCTATAGAAAGATTGAAAAGGAACAACCGAGTTTCTTCTTTACATTCATTCGTCCTGCATTCGGTTATTGTCTGTGATTGCGAAATACTTGCCATACCATGCCATTATTCACCAGACGTGTTGTTTTTTCGTGGATATCCCATGGAATGCTGTTGTACAACTTTTTATGCCGAAAATTCTGTGAAAAGAATTATTATAAAATCTTGACGCTTAGAGACTTTGCGAAGAGCAAGTGGAAAGTTGATGGGAAATAACGAGGTGGGAATGCTCGCTATATGCTCGAGGTGGAGGATGGAGGCTTTAGTGAGAATGCGTTACTCTTTTTATCTAGCAAACGAAGATGACGAGGCTATAGAAAATATATTTTAAAAACACTTACATATATCAATATTAAAGAAATTAATAAATTAATTAAAGAAAAACTATATAAAAAAACCAAAACTCCTTACAATCAGCTGATCCACTGGCTCCTCAAGCATTTCATTAATATCAAAAAAGTTTTCAGAAAATATTACAACATATTTCTTATCTCTTTCATTGCTTTTTAACTTCTCATAAAATAAGAAGAAATCAAATAAACGCAACGAAATACATAAATATATTCGAACACACGAGTACACACATACATACTATATGTATGTACATAATTTCATGATAAATTTATATACAAGCCCACATAAAGGAGGAAAAAAACCAACTTCAATTCATTCAAAAATAAAAATACGATCGTCTCGCTGATATGCAATCAGCTGAAGATCATCTAAAGAAAAAAAGTAAATAAAAAATTTCGTTAAAGGGAAACGAAAACAAAATCAAACAAACATCAACGAAAGATTGGCTCGAGCCTCGTCTGGACTCTTCGCACACAACGCCAATACTCCACATGCAGAAACTCACTCAAGAGGCGAAAATCACAGCGCCATTCGATCGGCATTTGGACGACGGTGAGAAAGAGCGCCACGCATGCGCGAGCGAGTTAAAAAGTGGAGAAGAAAAAAAAAAGACAAAAAAAAAATAGTTGAACAAATTTACTGTCGAAAAAGCAATAAAGTTCCAAAAAAAAAACAAAAAAAAAAAAAAGAAATAAAAACGACTGGTTTGACGAGCAATGCATTTTGGCGCCAAAATTTCTGCATTTTCAGCAATGCACTGGTTTATGGTGTGACTGCGGATGAGGATGGAGAGTATGTACATACATGATACGTAAGCAGGCATGCATTTAGGAATATGTATTTTATGTATTCACATGCTATAGTTGTAAGGAAATCAGAAAAAATTAGATTGGATTTTTCGTCTTTATTTTCGATAAACTGGGATGCTCTTTTACGTTTCTCTTTATCAAACCATGAACTTCAGAGTATGAAATTTTAGAAGTTGTCACTAGCAAGAAATCACAATCATATTTGGCTATAAATTTAAAGGACCTGTATGATTGACCAGGTCGAACATTTGCCAGTCCGAGAATCGCGGACTATCCTGTCATGCTTTAACTTAAATATTAAAGTAGCCACAGCACTTTTGAAACAGTGCCTGAGTCTGCTTAACAGATTTATGGGAGCGGACTCCTAACCATGAGGTACTACATGGATGAGCAGAACTTTAGAAAATCGTGATGGTAGCGCCTTCTTTAAAAAATTCTCAATTACGAAAAGATACAGCATTCTAGATCACTGTTTCGACTATTTCCTGGCGAAGCAACTAACAATCTCGAAGCTCACTAATTCTGAACGTACGTGTATATATCGAAAGTGTTCAGAAATTTAGGATTTGAGTTGTTATCGTTGCAAGACAAAATCTCTGTGACTCTGTGACATTTCAAAAAAATCCGCTTAATCTTTCAGAGGTAAGCAGAGCAGAGCTTTTGTATTTTCTCTTCAATCAAGGGAACTAACTGAATGTGTTTCTCTCACGCCACCTGCCATTGGTCTTGTTGGTGAAGGCCTATATTGAAAGGAACTTCGCCGAGGAAAGAGGCTATCTCTCTCGTCGTGTACAAAATTTGCTGTGGTTAGAATGGTTTCCCTCATAGCACAGGTGCTTTACGTCTTATTGAGACTTAATGATGGCTTGGCTATCAGAGTATATTATGATAAGTTTTATTTCCTATTCAGAGTTGAGAAACCTCATGACGACAGTTAGTTCTGATTCTGGTCAGGAAGTCTCTTGCTCATATCGATTGCGATTGTCGCTGAGAGGACTTCGCAATTGGGCTTATATTATAGTCTAACCAGTCAAAAACATCACGACTGAGCTAATACAACCTATCCTCGTATCCATGTACCCATTCAGTGAGCCTCATCTCATGAAAATCAGTATCAATAGCCATCTCGTTTAGAGACCATTAACCGAACGTGCGACGCGCTTGATAGCCGTTCGGCCTCAATTCTTGCACGAACTCGATTTTGCAAGCTCACAAATCAAGATCCTACCCCGAAATCTTCCATAAAGTGGATGGACACAGCTAAAATTGTAATGCCAGTACGGAAGTACTTTGGAAGTACATAAAATGGCTAGTTCTACTATTAGTCAGATGGATAAAGTAATGAATTAACAATCCTTTGTCTCTCTCTATCTTCATCTCTCTTTCTCTCTCTCTCTCTTTCTCTATTTGTCCCTCTCTAACGCCGATTAATTGTACTTCATAATAAAGTCTGGGTTATGAAGAGCTTTTGTGAGCGGCTTAGTCCATTTGCGTTCTCATCTACATATGTTCATGGTGAGAAGTTCCACTTTTAAGTTGGAAGTTCTATTTGAACTAATGTGGAAATCAATACTCTCACTTACCGAGGAAGGTTTCACTGGCTATTAACGATCAAAAGTCTCTTGAACCGGTGGCATGATGGTACGCGTACTAACAGGAGATTCAATTTTGGTGATACCGTGATTGACACTTGGAGTGATAAAAAAAAGTTTAACATTTATTAAAAAAAAGAGAATTATAACATATGGTAGTTAAGATACTACAACCTAAAGAAATTACCGTAGAACAAAGGCTTTAAACTCCCTACCCCCCGCCTTATAAACGTAAAACAATTCGAACGTGTTTGCAACAAAGATCGGCAACATATTGATTAACTCGATTGTGTAACACATGAACTGATGAAACAAAGAGACCAAAGACTTTTCTACTTATAGCTCGTTTGCCTTCAGCATAAAGACAGTGAACAGTAAAAGCATACATGCGAACAAGAGAAGTATATAAGAGCATGCCACACAACAAGTGATCATGCCACAAGTGATTAACCAAGGCACCACATTGAACGCAAAAAAAAAAAACTCTCCTACGCAAAAGAAACGTGTCCATTGAAGGATAAAAAAGGGCGGAGATGCGAGAGTGAAAAAATATACCTATATACGTATATATATATAACAGTACATATATATATGGATCTCAACGAAATAATAACGAACAAATTTTAACAAAGAACACACACGTACAAGTGCAAATAATTGGAAATAAACAGCAAAGAAAATATGCGAAGAAAAAAACTAAATAATAAAGCAATAAGCAAGAGTATATACTTATGAAAGTAAGTAGTTGGATGAGGGGATAGTTGGATGATTATGGATATGGCTGTGGCTAGGGTGTGGATGTGGATGTGGCTTCGAATGGTTGGATGAGCAAAAAGGCCACACATACTCGCAACTCATAACCGTCACAATTCTCATACTTTGAGGTGGACAGGAGCATCTATACATACATACATACATATATACCTATAATATTGCTTACCGCCGTGGATCGGAAGTGCAGGATATGCTACACTTGATTGCGCACGAAAGCAAATCACAGTTGTTGGATTTATAACTGTCAATAATTGCACAAAGACGAAATGTAATAATAATATTTTCATTTGTACGCTTGTATGTATGTATGGATGTATGCACTAACAATATGCGGAAAAAGAAAATTACTTTATTGTTAATAATCCATAAGAAAGAAAGAAAAAACAACAACATGAAAAGGATACTGATAGTTAAAAAAAAAGAAAATGGAATTGTCTAAAATCTCGAGGGTGTAATCGACGACAGGTCAAAAGTGGATAAGCGAAATGACAGCTATAATGAGGAAGTCTTCCCATCAATAATTGGCAATAATTGTATTTAACGGTGCTACCGAGTATTATGCATTCGACCACACCGGGCGTTACGCCAATTTGTGGCTTGCTGAAATGAATAGAGATTTAGCTATGAATGTAGGTAACAACGGATATACCTTGGGCGTCCATTGTGGCTCGGAAGGATTAATTGAGTGCTTAAGAATTATGCTGAGAGTGCAATACGAGGAACGAAGAAAGGCACCTGCTTAGCAACCCAGAATTATTCGGTATAGTCAAAAGCAATCCATGTTTTTTTTTGCAGTAAATGGCTTTAGTGATCTATATCTAAATCCTAACAAAATTGGCCCATTTCTGAAGCGGATGCTCATTGGTAATGAAAAGTGAATCAATTACAGCAACGCCGAACTAAAACGGTCGTACTCAGCGGACAGTGAGCCAACACAAACGTTGCCCAAGCCAGATTTGGCAGCCAGGAAGGTTTTGTCGCGTGTTTGGTGGGATTAGCAAGGAATCATCTATCTATGAGCTGCTCCTCTAAGGCCAAGCTCGTAATTCGTCCCTTTACTGTCGGCCGTCTGAAGAAATAAATTGCGCGAAAGCCCAGCTTTGGCTAACAGGAGAGGAATTGTGTTTCAACTTGTGCATCCATCTTACAGTCTGAATATCGTACCAAATGATTACCAACTGTTCCTGTCTGTGCTGAATGATTTGGCCGATAAGGAAGTCTGTGGAAATTGATTATACAAATTTCTTGCCAATTAGGAGAAGGGTTTCTGGATTGGGTTACTTTTTACTAGACCTAATATTAAGTTCTTACAATACCGCATAAAGTGAGCGAGTACCTGAGGTATAAAATTCATCGGGCAGCACTTCTACGTTGCGAATATCACTCCAGGATTTTATTTTTTTCAATCAATGAACTGGTATTTAACTAGTGTGAAGTTGATACATAATTGGTTGGTTGCTTGAAAGGGGGTGTTGGGAATCTAAACGCAAGCGCCCGTGTCTAAGCCATTACGCTCCCGCACAACACATTTCTCTGATTTAATTTCCTTCAACTTCCACTGCTCACCTCCGTAAAGCTGGTACTGATGACATAGACCTCAGCTGGTTCAACTTTATCTAGCTTGTGGCATTGATATCTCGAATCAGAAGCCCCGTCAATGCAGTCACAATAATACTAAGTTCGCGTTTGCTTAAAGTTAGTAACAGTTTGGTTTTCGGTGCCTTCCAGGATCTTAAGTGTTCCTCCATGGTATACTGCTTTAGAGAACATTTGGAGGCGCTGAAAGGTCTGGGGCAGTAAATCGTGACAATCTCGTTTTTTCATTGCCTTCTGCAACCATGTGACGTGGGACCCAAGTGGTATTCACTTTCTTTTCCCGCATTGCATTAACCACATAGATTTTCCCATTAAAGCGATTGCCCATTTAGCACTTTCAGTGTGGGCAGTACTCTGCTGGGAGTTGTAGTTACCTTAGTTATAGGGATGACCACAGAAGTTCCCGGCCTACCTCACATTTAGACCCAGAAATATAGATACCTGATGTATAGTTGCCAAGTTGTTCAAATGATGGAAGATGAACTTATTACGATAAAGACACAAATTAATAGAATTCTAGTTATCAAATAGAATCGTTAACTTGCAATCCCTCGATGTTTACTTAGTTCTGAACTACCTAGAGACTTCGATTGCACATGCAAGGACTGGGATTCGAGGAAAAGTTTGTCTTCGTTACTTTCTAAATTTCTGCAGACCGCCAATAATATATTTTCAGGATAAACAATTTACATCGTCCGACATGCTTTAGATGAGTAGCTACCGACGTCGGCCTAACAGAACGAATGAAATCATTGCGTTGATCACCGTCCCGTAATACAAGCATTATGATTGGTACCAGGCAGTATGTAGTGAACACAATAGCCACCTTGGTAGGGCTCGAGGTCTATCTAAACTTCTGCCATCCTATGGGTCCGGTGCCCGGTTGCAACTCCACATTGAGCTGACACATAATCAACTCTACCCGCATTTGGGTTTAAACCACAAGCACCATGATACTCCCCAAAGGTCCTTGCCGCTTAAACATGTCGGGGCAAGTTCCGAGGTCTCCTGTTCCCCGTGTTATCAGATTTAGGTCTCCTGTCCAAGTTCGTAGCCGAAACTACTACCAGTTGAGCTTCCATATAGCTTCGGTGTGATGTTATAGCTTTTACATTATTGAGGGTTCTCTAAATAAGGCATGACAGCCGCAGTAGTCGAGTGGTCAGCATTGCGTACTCCCATACGGTGGATTAGGTTTCGAGTCCTGGACCGACCAACATCCAAAATTATAGAAAATTAATTTTTAAAATTTCGGTCACCTTTCTGGGGGGAATGTCAAGCCCTCCGTGTGTATTTCTTACTTGAAGGCCCCTCATAAAAATCTATCATCCGTTCGGAGGCGGCTTAGAAGAAACTGCTGTAATGGAGGGACCCATTTATTGGAAAAAAAAATCAATACGCATACCACATATTGGAGGAGCAGCTCGACCGAAAGTCGCCTTTGGTGCACTCCATGCCTTTCAGGGTATGAACGACTCTCACACTACAGTACCGAGTTCTTCACGACCAAATTTTTCAGTGGTAAAGTGCCGTCTTTAGAACGTTAAAGTCGTACGTCAATTCTATCATATGTATGTCTATATGTTTATCTATGCAAGGGAATGTAAATAAAATGTGCCGCAAATGACAGTTCGTCACCAAAGGCAATCGATTGTCATTGTTAGTAAGGCGAGAATCCTCATAAATGCAGGAAGCGGGGCTGCACAAATGAGTACCTGTCTTCAGACGTATATGTATACAATCATACATACTTACATGCGCAAATATGCAAAGAATTGTTGACATACATATATTGTATATATATTATATATTGTATATATAAACTTAGCTGTTTACAAAAGCTTACATAATACTTATGTACACATACATACATACATATATACATACACATGTAGAAATGCCGCACCAACGTCTACACACCAATGATTGTTGGAACTTGTCCTGTGGGAATATTTTTACGAATCAAAGTAATCGATGCGATTCTTGTGGGCTGAGCGCGTCAACGCCGATATGTTGCCGCTGCAATGGCATAACATCGTTCAATTTACTTTACCGCGCGCCTTACCTGCCCATTTTATTGGCTTCTTAACTCTTCTTTTATTACTATTTTTCACTTTATGCTCGCTTTCATTATCCTCAATCCTCGTTTCGCCTGCGACTGGCTGCTTGACTGCCTAACTGCCTGACTGCCTGACTGAGCCCTTGTTGTTTTTGTGAATGAAGTAATTTTGCGCCAGCAATGCACAGTGTCAGGTTTTCGAGGTTTGGTTCTTAAATGTCTAAACGAATTGTAGATGAAATTTTCAAAAATATAAAAAAATTGTTGATCAGACCTGGGCTTGAAACATGGCCTTACGAAAGGTAGTACATATTGCTAACCACTCAAGCTTAAACTCCAACGCCGCTCAGAGCTGGGCAAAATATAGGGGCTTAAGCCGGTATTCAATAAAATTACTTTTAGGCGCGAACTAAATAAAGCTCAACGGTCTCCAATTGTCCTTCTGACGGATCTCTGTCACTGACTTTCACAAACTCCTTATAACTTTCTGCCACTAGATTTGTAGGACAAACTTAAAGCGCGTAGGAACGTAATACAATTGTGCCAGTTTAGCATTGGATGAACTGCTCACGCCCAAATACCATCTTTCATACAAATCTCGAATGTTCTAGAGCAGAGACCCATATTAATTTTTACAAAGGGCTCAAAACTCCACAATGCAATTGGGTGTGGGATCTATTAATTGACACTCTCAATCGATATGAATATAAGATTACTTGTCCATTGTAAGGTCTTTCAGGTAGAACTTTCTGCCATCAAAGGAACCACCAAATGGCCGCGCGAATTTTTCAATCACAAACTAGAATATAATTCAGCAGCCGTTTGATATATTTCTTCATCATGTCAAAAGTAGCAATAAAATGTAGAAATCTCTGAACAGAATCACGAAGAAATACTGCCCGACTGATAAACATATTACCCAATATAGAGGTATTCCAGACTACTGTGTGGCTTATTCTTCAGAACTAGGAGTTCAAGTGGATGGGGTAAAGTTAAGTAGAGATGTAAAGTTATTGCTTCTAAATGAGAATAAGAAGTTGAAATCTTGGAACCAATATTGCTATTAACGCACTCCAAGGTTTTTATGGAATGAACCTCTCTATTTGCCTCAGGTTCACACTTTGTACGTATCGAGAATATAATAATAGTGGAAGAGATATTCTTAATGTGTATAAGAACTGGTATACTAATTGGGCAATGTTAAATGGCGAATCATGGAAAGGAATTGAGTTATTGCACCGGAATTTTTGTCACAGTAAGAGGGACGTAGTGTGGGATGAGTTTGTCGAGCCTTACTTCTTAGTGTCTAATACCCAGAATATACTGATTTAATGAAACGACAACAATTGTAATGGAGCAAATGTTTTATTGCGGACTATTAAGCGTTGGTGAGCAATGGATTGTCTGACAACCTAATTAAAAACGGCGGTGAAGTATTGATGAGAGGTTTGCTAGGTCATGTGCTCCGGATGGATAAGATTACTCCAGCTTTGAAAGTTTTCAATGCAGTACCCGCTGGTATAAACAAAAGGAAGACCTCCACTCCAGTGAAAAGACCAGGTAGAGAAGGATCTGGCTGTACTCGGTAATTCCAAGTTTTAATTGCGAGTTTTCTTTTATTCTACAAATAATACGAGGGGTAAAAAAAACTATATTGAAACCTTAGGGCGGCGCAGCTTGCGTGAAATGAAGACACTGTGCAGTCATTTTAGACTGGCTACGTGTGTACATAAATATATGTGTGAATGTAAGTATGTTTACAGCTCGTATTTTTGCCGTAAAAATTAGCTTTGAAATGTGGTTTCATAAGGTCCAGTTGATGATTACCTCTGCCTGAATGCAGTGTTTTGCAGTGATTTCCTTAAGCCTTCTACACACACACACACACACACACACACATGCAGACCGCTTTACATATGTATGTATGCACATACTTGCTGAATAACTTCTGCTGCCTCTTGCAGTTGCCTTCGTCATCGTGACATATTCTGCCATTTAAACTTAATGACCATTCATATTGATATATGCATACATACCTATATATATGTATGTACATAAGTTCAAAGATATGAATGTATGTATGTACGTCCAAGAGTGTGTTTTAAGTTAAAAGCTTTCAATAGCAATTCCTCTTTTGCGGCCTCTTTTAAGCGTGAAATTCACACCATAAGAAAACCAAATTATTACATCAATATGTACATATACATATATGTATGTATGTATATAAATACAAGCGATTACATAGTTATTTAGCACAATGAAATTAGGCAGTGATAAGTACATAAATACACACAGCCAATTGATATTCACCTAATTATATAATTAAAATTAATAAAAGAGTGGAATTTTTAATTTTATTTTTTTTATTATTATTCTTTTTCTGAAAACTATGTACTCGTATATGTACATAGGTATATGTTTAAGCAGTATATAGGTATTTTATTAAAAATTAAATTTTAACCTGTACCTGTATTCCACCATGGATCCGTCAACCTCTGCACTTGTCCACTGCTGCCTGAGGCTGGCTCTGCCCACGTCTGCTGTGTGTGTGCAGGTATTCGCACGAATCAGACATCTCGTTAAGCAGCCACAAACTGGTCCGCTCATTTGCGCCGGAGCACCCGCTGGTCAACGAGTGTCGCCCGAAAGGTTCTCAGCGTTTGTATTGCAGCATTTGTTTGGTAGAGAATTTATAGCAGGAACGTGATTAGAAAATAAAAAGCATTCATGCAATACATATAAATATCTGTGATATCTCAGAGAAGTTTGTTTTTTTTTTAATAAAAAATATATATTTTTATTGTTGTAGGTATGACTTGCAATGAAACAAAATGATTTCCACTTGAAGGTGTCCTCTCGCTGGCGGCAAAGTTCATTTGATTTTTGGGTTGCATGTCGAGTTGCCTCATTTATTTGTAATTGTTTGCTGTATTTATTCCTGGAATGATTTCAAGGTATTTTTATCAAATCAAATATAAAAAAATGTCAACATGAATATGAAGAGGAAAATATACATACATATATGTACATGTATGAGGAGACAAGCACTTACCATGGGTCTCAACTGGGCATGTATTCAGCGGAGTATGTTCTTAGACAAAATTCGGAAACACTAAATCTCAATTTTGAATACTAATAACGTGGAATCGTTTCATTGAAATGGGGGGAAAAAAGATCAGGATCCATTTATCAAATTGAAAACGAGAGTGTTGATTTTAAATTATTTATGTTTTTAAAACATGTAACTGACAAAAAATTAAAACAAAATCAGATAATCATACTGATATGTCTGCTTCGGTTTATAAACACTGTAAAATATAACAATATATACATATGGTTTTTGGAGAACCTTACTCACTACGTGACCTCAGGTGATCTTTTCTGCAATTTGAGCGAAACTAATTTCAACTGAAACAACAGTTTAAGTCATACTTATACGAGGGTTGCCTTATATATTATGGGATTTGGCAACACTAGTGTTGAAATCTGACAACTGGCAACTTTATCGCAAAGTTTGACATTTTTCATATTATATATACTCAGAGCTTTTTAACCTACGAGCACTCTTTGTGTCGTTTACAGTAACTTAAAATAATTATCTCGACCAAAAAATGTTATTAAATGGCTTATTTTTTACAACTTTCAACGTGGCTTATCTCAGCAACATTGCATGGTTGAACTTAATTCCATTTTTGACGATGAAGCTCCATCAAGTTCCAGTGTTAATCCATGATATGATGAATTCAATCGAGGTCGTAGATCACTCCCAGACGAATTTCGTGAAGGTCGTTCAATATCAGTTGTTGTTCCGGAAACCATTCCGGACATTGTAAGATCGTCATGTGATCTATCGTGAGATTGAGACCACTAAAGGCATTACTGTGACCAGCATACCTTCATTATAACATGCACATTTAACCGTAAAAGAAATTTGTTCACTTTGAATCCCAAACAATTTGTCAACTTTTTGAAAAGAGGCTTGTTTCGATAAAAAAAATACGAGAACGGTGCTTCGAAACACGACTATTTATGCGTGTGAACCCGAAATTAAATCGCAGTCGGCTGTATGGGAAAACGGATCAGTCTTCACCACGGCAAAACGAGCGAAACAATTGCATTTTTGAGCACTCAAATCTATTTGCTAAGTCATTCACCGTATAGTTCTGACTTGGCACAGGAGGACTTGTTTGTATTCCCGGAAGTGAAATTCAATTAAGAAGGCAACGTTTTTCGTCATCTGAAAAGACGATTGATGTGTTCAGAACTCATGTTTCGGAGATATCCCAATCAGAGTCACAAAAGTGCTTCTACTGTTGATTTATATGCAAGCAAAATTTATTTAATATTTGTTTTTGTTCTCTACTCCCGAAATATAAAACCCATCCCTCGTATGAATATAAATATATAAAAGTAAATTTATAACGTAAGTTTTGAATTTTAAATTATTCTATACAGCTCAGTCTGAAAGGATAGTTTTGGAATCCTTTAGATGATCTAGTAATCTATCGGCAGATCTAAAGGCAGGCTATTTTTTGCGGCAACATAAATTTACTATAAATCTTTTCGGTACATGCTCGTCTTTCGGAATTTTAAGTCAGCGAAGATATGTATATGAGAAAATAGTTGCTTAACGGTTATATGTATATAATTTAAATTGTGTGACATCTCAGCTCTGCGACAAATTTATGGAGAATATTTTCGTTTGTGCATATTAATTAACATTAAAATGTTAATAATTTAGAGGAGCTGTCAGCGGCTCGGTACAAATTAGACGCACATATCCGTTGACGTTTACAAGGATCCGATGAACTTCAGCTGATTTTTGCTTCCAATTAAAATAGATAACTAAATCTTCCCGCAAATTTTGTTTATTTAAGCCAAATGTGGACATTTACGAAGAGTCAAAAAACAATATTGTTATCAGTAATAGACACTGTTATTATGATCTTTGACCTTTTGCTTCTTAGAGATAGACGAGCGAAAGTTACAGGTCCAGTTAGTTCAGTTGAGATCATATTTCACGCAAGTTAAATACATAATAGTCTAAACATACGAACCAGTATATATGGTAGAGTATATGTACGTACATTTATAAAACCAAACATTATTTCGTGAAACTTCTTGCAAGGTATCCTTACTCTATTCGTTTTATACCGGAACTCAAAATATATATTATATTAGACGAGGGAAATAATTGCAGGAAGGAAATAGCGGAAGAATATAACATACAAATATGAAATTTTACTAATAAATCTTGGGATTGTGCACTGTCATCAAGGAAGTGCAAAGATCATCCGCTTGTCGTTTGCCCATTTGTTTGCCTTTGAGTTCCGTTTTTGTTTTTTATTTATGTATTTTCATTGACCATCCGTATGTGTGCAAATATTGAGAATTGATGTAAATATGAATCTATACGTGAGTACATTTTTTATACATTTCTATGTATGTACATTTGCATTTGATTTCAAAAAACAGTATAGCAGATTGTACACAACAAGCACATACATATGTATTCACGATAACAAACCAGATACGAAACCGGAAAAAGTCCGTTATGAGGGCGACACTGCCGTGATGTCGTCCAATTGAACATATGTACATTTGGCAGAAGAACTGTCTAGGGGTTTCAAAACTGATTCGTATACATTATACTTATCAGAATGATGAAAGTTTTACTATATTTTAGGATTAAAAACAACAAGACTGAACAAAAGAGTGTTTATTTAAACGTGTGGTTTTCAATAAAACAATCTTTCTTTCCGCAGTTGGTCTTTGTTTGAGACAACTGTAGCTCAGTTTAGTTTGCCATTTCATAATGAACAGACTCACCCCGGAACAACGTTTACAAATCGGTCAAATTTATTTTCGAAATAATGGTTCAGTTCGCTTGGCAGAGAGTACTCGGCGCGTTACTGTTGACGTACGGCTCAATCGCTGCAAAAAGTGGTCGAAAATTGGAGTTCTCTGTTATTTATCTTGTCAGCTGGGGCAATCAGTCCCTAAGTCGTTTTATCTCTATAATAAAACTAAATTCTGGATCATAAAATTATTTACGTTTTATTTCTTCTTGAAAACCTGTATAAAAAACATCTTATAAATATTCAAAAATGTAGCCGAAATTTAAAAAAAGGTATTCTGCATGAAGGCATTTCAACACATTCAGAATACCGTTTGTCTTATCAACAGCAATGAATGTTAGAAATAAGGGCTAAAACTTGGCTTGGTGGCTCCTAACTAGCTCCTTCACAAACCATGCAACCAAAGTGGCAATTCAGTTAGCAAGCCATAGACGACTCTAAATGCCAATTAGAAGTAGAAGTAGATGACGATCTAAGATCTCCTAACGCTGCACAAAATCCTTGTCGTATTAAAAGTACATGGAAAATGCAGAAAATCCAGTTGATTTGTTAGTTTTAGTGTACGTAGCAAAATGCTTCCTAAGATCGATATTTAACAGGCAAAGCAATTGGTAGGAGAAACCTACCTGCAATATAGAAGAAAACAAATTCTTCCCGACATGCACCTCCATTAGCATCACAACTGGCTAATAACCGGACAATGTCTGAAGGGGATGAACAACTTCTGTCGGTGACCAGACGACATCGCTTTTTAGAAAGAGTTACTTCGGTTGTCTTGCAACATTAGCTTTAGTAAGGGACCTTTTTCACAGATCTACATTGGTATCACAATAGACCTCATTCTCATTGATCGTAGACCATCACAACGATAATTTAACTAACCAACTAATCTAAAAATGCACGCTACTAGCTTTCTTATTACAGTAAAGTACAGTTTTAATACAATCTGTGTTCTCAAGATCAGTAAGCTTTTTGAAAACTCTGCCAAGAAAATTCAAAAACTGAAGATGAAGCAAGAGAAGAAGTTTGACTTTATAAAGTTTATAAAGTGCCGAAGTGATTCTCGGCGAGCTCCTCCTCTTATTTGTTGTGTGTGTCTTAATAATGTTTTTCTAACATATGGAAGGACTTACAATTTATTCTAAGTCGGATTTTTATGAGGAGGTCATCCGAATGTTAGCACACAATGGGAATCCGCTACAACGGTTGCCAAATTAGTTAGTTTTATTTTCTCAGAGACCACCATCATCTTCTGACCTTACTCTTTCTGTGGGAGTAGCCAACGTCTTAAACTTACGAAACTAACTTTTTTGGATTACCTATGATACCCTTTGATGATATTTTCCAAATCCTATCAGTAATATACCAACAGAAGTCTTATCCGCAGTGCTAAAAGTTTAAAGTTCGTCGTTTAAACAAGAAGGCTTCAAATGCTCAAATACGTTAAACAATCAGGTAACTTTCAGCTGTTAAGAGATCTTTTTTTCTAATTTTCTATGAGCTAAATAAAACATCGCGCATTTTTCGCATGGATACAACAACTTTTTCGTAAAAAAGCTACCAAGGCTCTTTAAAGTAAATGAATAAAGAAAAAAATTGCCTTAATGAAAAAGCTTTACAAAGTAATTGAAGAAAAAAAAAATGGCTCGCTTGCTCCATAACAATACCTGCTTCCGGTTTGATTTACTAATATGTGCTCTTTTTTTTTGCTTAAATAGTATATTTTAAAGTTATAGATGCAGACACTCAAAGGAAACAGGATAATCGCACTCAAAAAGCTGCGTTTTTTTTTTAAAGAAAAGTAATTATATACATACGTACATGCTCTTATGTATCTGCTGAGGTATCTACCAAGCTCATCGGCAACCGTTCAACAGCTGACTAAATTTGCATAACACTACACGCCGAAAAAGCAATGAAGTGGAATGCTGAGAAGTGCCTAAGGACAACTTAAAGAATTTGGCAGGAAAAAAAGAAGAAATATTGAATTCCGAATGACAACTAACTGACAACCGGCGGCTTCATTTAACCAGCCTTGCCTTAATGCATTGGGTAGTTATCAGCACAACGGTATTGGAAAACGATTTAAGGCAAAGTAGAAGTGGTGGCAGTGAGGAGATGCGCCGCTTCACGGGGCGAGTTCTTGTGCATAATCAATTGCTTTGTGGTTGTGGCCGCATAAGAATACACTTTATTATACGAGTAAATATATATGTAAGTATGACACACAAAATATTGGTTGCCTGTGCGGTTGGTGATCGCTTCTTACTTTCTCATGGCTCCACTTTGCGCAGCAGCGAGATTTTTGGCGCGCTTTTTCGTGCCCACAAAAACATCAAATTCGAAGAATTTTTTTATGTTTATTTAGCGGCCGCACGACGGGCGTCACCGAGGACGAAGTGGCGGATGACGAGCCTGCACAGTTTGCGTTGAGCACGTTGGCTGCTGAGCTGCTGCTGATCTTGTTGATCTTGCAGAGGAATGAGCAGAGCAGTAACAACAACGGTGGCAGTAAATTGGAGCTCGACGTCTGCTGAGACCAACTTATCACTTTGGGTATTTCTTTTTTTTTATCTGTCGTCCTCCTCAAGCAGTGGTTTTCGGGCTTCGGCTTTGTAAGAAGTGGCAAAGAAATGAGCCATTCATGGTTATTTGGTAGATTTTTGTAAATTTCTTGGAAATCCTTTCAAGTGCACACACGAGTACATACACTCTCTCTCCGGTGAGACTTTCCCATGGTTCATGCGATGCTTTAGAGATCGGTCGGTTGTTTAGTCGGTCCGTTGGCTGTCTTCTTGTTTGTGTGCCTTTCAAACGCGGAGGAAGAGCTGTACATATATAGAGGATAATAGGGAGCAAGGGCAGCAAGAATAATAACAACAATAGACAAGCAATATCAACACTTAGTTGAAAGAAAATCATTGTCTACTGTGGGTTTGAACGCTGCTTTGGTCGGTCGGTTGGTGAGAAGCGGCGCGGCGCGGGTGCTGCAAGGAGTAACAAGGAGTGGCAAGGAGTACAAGTGCAGCCACTGGTAGATACCACAGCATGCACACGTATGTACCTGTTGTCTCGGTGCGGTATTGTGCGTTACGCTGCCGACCGTCACAGATCCCGCCAATTTATGAATGAGTTTGATTAAATGCCACACATAAAAAGGAAAGGAAAAGAAATTGGGGGCAACAACAACCAGCGACGTCAGTCAATCTAATGGCGTACAAGTAGAAATCCTTTCAGGCTTATCTCTATGTGCGTTGTTTGTGTACATTTGTAAGGCATATTTGTTTTCCTCTATTTGGTATTTTCCTATCCAAATCCTCATATCCTTTAAATACGTTGGCAATCAAGCGCACACATACCAACTTACCAACATAAGCTATTTGATTTAATCGCCCTGCGGTTGATATCAAGGCTACTCCTTGACAGTCCTTTCTGCTGCCTTCGTGCGAGAAATCTAGCTAATCGTAAATCCGCTGATAAATATGTCACTTAATGTTTGGACGTTGGCGGGATTCCTGGAATCGTTATCCAATTGAGCTGCGTGTGTTTGTGTGTGTGCGGCTGTGTGGGATTTGGTGTGAATGGAATTTCTTCGTTGACATTATTAATGAATTCCAAGTGAAGTATTTTTGTACGTTTTGTACTTGAAAGATGAGGCAATGTAGCTGACTACCACTCCTGTGGACACAAGTGACGAGAAGACGCGTTGAGCAATCAAGTGCTAGTGACAAATACGTAAATATTTGCTCTTCTGAAATTAATTGTAAGTCATACAGGGTGAGATATCATATTTTTATCCGGTTTTATTTCTTATGAACTCGAGAATTCAAAATAGACACAAGAAATCTTGGCACTTTGAGCTCGTGTCTTTAATGGAGAAAATAGAAAAATCGAAAAAGTGTTATCGAAATCAAATCCAAATTCAAGAAATAAAGCATCTATTCAATGAGCCTCTCATGGACTTCATATTTATTGAGTTGAGTATTCAATCGGAAGAAAACTAAATAGATTTTTCTTCGGCCCCAGCAATGCAATTAACAATGACAATGAACGATTTCTTTGCATTTGATCATAAGAGAGGTTGCCATAAACGCTGCTGATCGTGCATCACTCTGAGCTAATATAAGATCAGTCTGTAACCGCTGAATCGGTTTTCGGCGGAACACCTCCTCTGATTTGTGGTGTGCATCGAGATAATTTATGAACCAAATGGAGAAACTACCAAAGGTAGTTTATACGTAGATTAATTACTCAAGCGCGGATATACTGCAGAACTTGAGTTACATTGGTATAATAACGTGGCAGTTTCTTCAATTCCTACTCCTGTGGCCTCATTGTGGGTGGGCAATAATAACAAAGTAAAATGAGTAACTCTTGTGGAAGAAATGGTAACAACCATATGCTTGAGCCTTGGGGAACCGTTTTAAAAGAGGGAGCTTCAATGAAATCACTACGATATATTTGCTGGAAGGGTCCACTCAAGCTTCACAGCATCGATTGTTCACAACAGGTGCGTTTATATGAACACCAGCCCTAAAGCAAGAGGCTTACTATATCGATATGAGGTTGTGCATTGAATTTAGGGCTCGGCTGCAAAAGAAAGGAAACAACAGCTTAAAAAAGAGTTGTGTGTGCTGCAAGAGTTTCATTGCTGTTTCCGAGTCCAAAATCTCGATGATAGTTCGGCCTCAACAACCGCGAAATTAGGTCTGTCATCGAAACAATGGTCGCTGCACGAGCGTCTGGGGGTCTTCGTCATGGTTGAGAGACAAATATGGAAGTAGTTCTGAATGTATCTATTTATGAAATAGGAGTGAAATATATTCTCTCATCTGATAAATTGCTATTAGGAATTTTCGAAATAGAGGCTTGGCGAAAAATGTATAGAGATTTACTAGTGATTAGTGAGAGCGAGTAGAGTAGTTGATGGAATAGATATATGGTTTAGGTGATACAGAGACAACAGCTAGGTCATGTCGTTCGAATGGACGGAAGTACATGTTGGTGGAATAAGAAAAAAGTGGAGGACCTCTTCTACGTTTGGAAGATCAGTCAGAGATGGTTTTGGGTCGCTTAGTGTAGGTTGTATATTTGGTGTGGCGCTCAGCGAGCATTAGATATACGGTCAACCTACCTCCAGAGGCGAACACTGCGCTCTTCTACTAGGCTTACTAATTTGGCTCATAACCACTTCCACATTCTACCATATTGCTTACCTCTCCACCTTCAATGAAATTTTTATTTTTGAGTAACCTCACTTGAGCTCAATGTGCTTTTTGGAGAGATCTGGGTAGGTTCCTTTTGGAGTTCCAACAGCTTTCTCAATATTCGTTTTCATATTGTATGTTTTGGTTACTTTTATTTTAAATTTTAAGGATAACCTTAAGAAATGATCTCATTAGAGAACCATTCAAACATGAAAGTGTCATTAATGATTTTAAAGTGCTATCCTTTGGGTCTTTTAGTTTTTAGTTTTTGAATCTAACAGACTTTGATGATAGAGTATGGCCAGGATTCGAGTCTTGGTTTTACCAACATCAATATTTATAGAAATTTAATTTAAATAAAGATATTAAGTTAATTTTCCTAATTATGTTCGCCCTCGGCTGGCAATGTTGAGACATCCGAGTCTACTCGTATTTCTGATATAAAATAAAGGCTCCTTATAAAAATCCCTTCGCCGTTACTATAAACTGTAGATCCCTCAATTTGGAAAAACATTAAAACGCATACCAGATATCGGAGGAACAGCTCGGCCGAAAGTCGCTTCAAAGGTTACATCAAGCCTGTGTGTAACTCATAATCGCGCCTTTCGGGTTGCCTTAGTGCCTTTTACAACTTTCAGAAAGCGATGCCATTTGAGTCTGATTAAAAATCTTCCACTGCAGAGGGGATAGGCGGCGAGATATGGTGTTTGAAAAACTGCTTCTAAATTCTCCATTTACTCGTATGTAGCCTCACTCTGTATTTATGTTTAATTCACGAAATGCATTAATTGAATGGAGTTCAATAAATCTAAAATATTCGTGAGTATTAGTTCCTGGAAAAATTTTCCGTTAATAAATATATACAAACATATATAAATAAACAAACAGGTGACTTCAACATGGGAAAGGCGAAAAGCCAATAAATAATAAAATAATCAAAATAATAAAGTCGAATAACAGCAAATGTGTGGGATAAAAACATAAGTGTCACATACATACGTGCATACATATGGATGTACGTGTATATACATACATATATATTTATATAGATTTCAATTGACAAATATTGGTCAAATAAAAAATATGGACATAACTGTGTGTGTGTAGGTAGGTGCTGTGCATAGGGAAAGTAGCCGGCGCGATTGACACACGATACTTTCAATGAAAAAAATAATATAAAATAAAATTTAAAAAAAATCAGGAAGACAGCAAAGTATGTACACGTATGTACGAGGAAATGCTCTCCATTGTAAATATGTATGTATATTTGGAGTTTTCCAAGTAAGCACTTGTAGTATAGTATAGCCTTGTAGTAGCGCTCCATGGCACTTTTTCCCACCAGCCCTCTGATTGCCAAATGCTTTCTCTATTTAACCACTCTCCTCGACTGGCGAGTGTCACACAGCCGAGCTGAGGGTTTCTTGAGTACCAGAAGTGCCAGAAGTAAAATGGTCAATTAATACTTTAAGTGGCTGCACCGTTGTAACAGTCCATAGCAAGCGAGTATCCTGTTGTGCACTTTACAGTTAGAGGTAGGGAAAAAATGCAAAAATTATAAAAATACTACACCGAAAAACAAAAAAAAAAAAAAAATTAAACTAAATATGCCCAAAAAAGTGGCTAAGCAAACGACAACAATCAGCTGTGCGGGAGGCGAAATTGTAAGAAAAGTCATCAAAGACTGGTTCTCATGCCAATTATTTATGCTATACTTATGCATATATATACATTTGTATGTACTCGTATGTCTGTAAGTGTTTGACTTGTACTTTGGCAGGTTGACATTTCAGTCTTTCGACAATTGGCCAACAACAACAAGCGCCAGTTGTGTGTTGTCCTGTTTTGCTGAGTTGAGTTAGTCAAAGAAGAACTCATATTTCCTTGCTGTATTTATGGTACACAGCCACAAGCATAAAATAGCAACAAAAACAGTTTTAAGTAGTTCAAAAAAAAAAAAAAAATTGGAACAATTCTAGCAATAAAGTCTCATCTTCTTCTGTTGACAGTGCGTAACTTCGAACGTTCGAAATCCTGGAGCAACACTAACAATTTCCATGAGTTTCAGGCTCTGGGAAAATTTTGGTGCAATCAGCTGTTTGAACCGACACACATAAATATATGGAAAATATTTTCTTTAAGACGTTCCTTTTTTATTTTTTTATTATTTATGAACGACCAGACAGTAGATAGTTGTGGGAAGTAAACACACACCACTACGATTGGCTTTGCAGGAGACCTGTCACTGCGTCAGTGTACTCAAAAAAGAAGCAGAGAGCAAAACAAAAAAATGTAAAAGAAATCATTGAAAATGTTATTGGAAACAAAAAACTCTAATAACGCAAGGACTTACATTAGAAAAGTCATCATCATCAAAATCATTCTCAGCTCATCCTCATACCGCTCATCAGCTGGTTTTAGAGTCATTGTCATTTACTCGGTTTACACTGATCACCGAAAGTCACACGGTCCGTACATCGTTGATGTTGATCTTCATGGGTAATCCTCAAGTGCTGAGGGGTGTAGCAATTCAATGGACATGGCAAACTATTATTGCACAATAGCGCGTACACCTGCAATCAGCTGATTGTGTGGATGCCAAAGATGGTTGCTTGATTCTCATAATTCTTCCATGAATTCGGTATTTGTTGGTAGACCTGTCGACCTACGTGTGCTGATCTTGCGCCCAAATCTTGGCTTGGTCTATTGTGTCATTTATTCATTTTTTTTTATTTTTGTTAGATTTAGTCGAATTTTGATAGCGAAAGGCGAGTAGAGAGGGAACGGCAAACAGCCATGTATTGGTGGTCTGTGAATAAAAAAAATTTAATAAAAATAAATAAAAAATTGTAAGAAATTAAAAAAAAATGTGAAAAATAATAAATAAAAAATAAACCAAAAAACAAATATCTAACGAAAAATCTGCAGAAATGTGTACACACTAACAACAACAGCAATAATACCGACTTCCCTGTTAATGATCATTTTTAAGGTTTGAAAGTCCGTGAAAGCAGCATCATTAGCAACTCCACAGTAAGGTCCTTTCATTTCATTTCATTCCACTTTGCTCTGCGATTATTATTTGCCACTTTTGAATTACTGAGCAGGAAATCAGCACAACAACAAAATGCGATCATAAAGGCAAAATTAGGAAAATCGGCTCAAGGATGTTGGAGAGAAAAATGCTTGTTCGTGGGAGTGGCGGCTTGCCATTGTCGAGATGTCAGCAAGCAACAAATTATCACAGTGGATTTGTGGAAGGACAAGGATTTTTATTATTTTTAGGAAAAATATGAGACAGCAAACAAAAAAAAAGCTGAAATAAATGTTGAAAAAGGGGGCAAAGGATGATTTTTGATTTTTATTTCATAATTTCAAAAGTAATATTTATATTATACCATTTGTGCAAAAAAGGCTTGCAATTAATTGTGAATTGTTGAGGTGCCGTTTGTAAGTAAACAAGTGTATAGTTACAATTATTTAAATATTTCTTGGAAAAATTAATACTTTTTGCTATGAATTTTACATTACATACCTTTTCTCATCAGAATTTTTAGTTAATGCCATAATTACTAACTAAATGGTGTTTTTTAAACAAGTGGCTTTCAAAAAGAAATAAAAATCATAGAACTGGTGCCGTGTGTCAGAATAACCGCACAAAAATAATCTAGCAGTGTTAAGTCGCCAGATCTTGTAGATCACACCACAGGCCCACGACCCGAGATAAGGCGCTCAACAAAAGATTTCTTCAATAAATTGATTGTCTATAACATTCATTTTTGAAAAAATATGGACCAATGACTCGGTCTGCTCCTACACCACATCAAATTGTGACTTCTTGAGGATTTAAAGGGGTCCAAACAATGTCTTCAAAATAACGTAAGCTTCATCGCTGTACAAAGTTTTCTTGTGAAAACGGAGATCGGTGGTCATTTCGTTCTGAGCTCGTTTACCGAACGTGCGAAGCTCTTAATTCTTACACCAGATGGATTTTTTAAGACCGCAGACCAAGATTCTTCAGCCAAATCTTCCATAAAGTAGATGGGCATATCTCCAATTGTTCCATGCGATGGCGTATAAACTTATTCGGATCTTCTTCGGTGCGCACTTTACGAAGTCTCTGCGAATGCGCATTATCTGCTAGAGTAAAAGTGGTGCGAACCCAATTCATTGTGGCTCGAATTACCGAATTTGCTGGGCGATTATATCGACCGAATATAGGACGCATCGCATGATGCGTCGGGCGATGATTAAAAAGAGATCGATTAAAATTAATTTCTACTTGAATCAATGCGATTACATATTCCCCCTGTAGGAGGAGGTTCTATAACCCACATCTAACTTCGGAGTTAGTTAACAGACTTAATGAAAGACTAGAAAGCAGGTATGTCTTCGGATACCCGAAATCTTTATATAGGTATATAGGTATAGTTGGTGTACCTGAACGGCCGTTGGATTTTTATGAAGGCTTTTAATTTCATGTCGAAAACACTTTCGGATGGCTTGACATTCCCTACCGAGGGGTAACCGCAATAAGAAAAAGTAATTTTCTAAAACTTTGTATGTTGGTCGGATCAGGACGCGACCCATGGCCTTAAGAATGGCAGTACGTAATGCTAACCACTCAGCTATTACGACCGAAGTCTTTATACCTTCAAATAAAATTTATTAACAAATCGGTTCTATGGGAGCAACTCGTCATTCTGATCGTATCGGTATAAATTTTACCATTTCCCCATAATAATTATCCAGTCTCGTTGTTGTCAACGATGAATCATATGGACTAAACAATGACCTAAGAGTGTATGATGAACTCATGATCAACTCATACACCGGCAGAAGTCCGAAGCAGAGCCACGTAAGCTATCGTAGTATTCAAAGAGACCAGCAACATATTGCACATCAGAACCTAGGCATCCATCCATTTTTGTACCACGTTCGGCATATCAAGGCAACATTAAATGTGATGTCAAAGGTAATCCATCTATTGATTTTTGTTTGACTCGCTAAAGCTCGGGAATTTCTGGACCGAATTATCTAATTTGGATCTAGAAATATGAATGGGGGTTCAGGGAAATTGTACCAGGGAGCTATAATTGAATATTCCGTTTTTTTAAACTTCCCTTTTTCCAGGAAGTTGAGCAGATAATTTTTTGGAAAAAAATTTTTATGGTTCGATTTGGTTGAATTTTTACACGAAGGTATCTTTTTTCAAAATAAACGTACAGAGTACTCTTATTTTCCGGAAAAGCTTCAGGATCGCAAATTCAAAAAATTTTGTGAAGTTTAAGAGAGTCTTGATATTTTTTTTGTGCTTTGATACTAGTCCTTTGAACCTCGACGCTCCTAGGCATATAAGATGAGTTTTAGATACACCTCATGTCATCGTTACTGATGCCCATTGGGCTACTGAAAAATCCATATATTCTACACCCATTTTGCTCATTTAACAAATATGTAAAGCGGTAATTAACAGACTTGATAAGGAAGCGAAGGATATATGTCTGGTGGTGAACGAGGGCAAGACGAAATATCTCCTGTGATTAAATAAACCCTCATCGCATTCGGGACTCAGCTCTCACGCCACTGTTTACAGTCATACAATAACTTTGAAGTCATAGATAACTTCGTCTATCTGGAACCAGTATTAACACCAATAATAATTGAAATCCAGCGTAGAATCACTCTTGCCGACAGGTGCTAGTTTGGACTGAGTAGGCAATTGAAAAATAAAGTCCTCTCTCGGCGAACAAAAACCAAACTCTACAAGTCACTTATCATTCTGTCCTACAATATGGTGGGGACGCATGGACTACGTCAACATTTGATGAGTCGGTGTTTGGAGTTTTCGAGAGATGTATGATCCCCTACGAGTTGGGTATGGCGAATACCGCAGCAAATGGAACGATGAGCTGTACGAGATATACGGCGACATTGACATATGTAGTTCAGCGAATCAAGAAACGGCGGCTACGCTAGCTAGGTCATGTGGTTCGGATGGATAAGAATACTCCGCCATTGAAAGTTTTCTATGCAGTACCCGCCGGTGAAAGCAGAGGAGATACCAGGTAGAATAGGGTCTGGCTGTATTTGGCGGATGTTCTAGTTGGCCCTGGCACATATGGCAAATCTCAGGCCTTTCAGCGCATTCATGTGTTGTCTACGCGGAATACTCCCGAACGCATTCGTCAGGAAAATTGGAAAGAACTTACTAGGCTTGTGTATTTGATACAAAAGATTCTTTATTTCCTGCATTTTAAGAAAATATTCCATGGTAATAAGCATGATATATGCGCCGGCATAACACAACCACACATACATACATACATACATACTTATGTAAAGGGTGGTTAAATTTTCAAGGGCCGATGTTGATTTTGAATAAAACACAAACTATTTAGGAAATTAATGAAATTTTATTTTATTATGATATATTGGTATTACTCAATTATGTATGCAACAAAATATCGGCCAAATGAGCGCCGTGACCTCGGCGGCACGCCTCCATACGATGGTCCAAATTTTCGATGACGCTGAGGCATAATGGAGTTTCTATGCCGTTAATGTGCGGAATTATCTTATCCTTTAGCTCTTGAATTGTTGCTGGCTTATCCACGTACACCTTTTCTTTCAAATAACCCCAGAGAAAAAAGTCCAACGGTGTCAAATCACATGATCTTGGGGGCCAATTGACATCGCCATTACGTGAGATAACACGGCCATTGAATTTGTTGCGCAAAAGAGCCATTGTTTCGTTAACTGTGTGGCAAGTGGCACCGTCCTGCTGAAACCACATATCGTCCACATCCATATCTTCCAATTGTGGCCATAAAAAATTCGTTATAATCTCACGATAGCGAACACCATTCACAGTAACTGCCTGACCGGCCTCATTTTGGAAAAAATACGGCCCGATGATGCCGCCAGCCCATAAACCGCACCAAACAGTCACTCTTTGTGGGTGCATTGGTTTTTCGACAATCACTCTTGGATTCTCATTCGCCCAAATGCGGCAATTCTGTTTATTAACGAATCCACTGAGGTGAAAATGTGCCTCATCACTGAAGGTGATTTTCTTCGAAAATTTTCATAATAAGTCTGGATAACTTTAACACGTTGTTGGATTGTGTATCTCTCCATGGTTCAAATTGAGTAAGTCTGAAATAGAGAAATGTCAAATTAAATTCGGAAAAAAACTTGGCGTTTAGGTGTGGTTCACATTCAACATCGGCCCTTACAATTTAACCACCCTTTATTTACAATACAAAATGAGAAAGTTCGTTATTTTTGCGATAAAATTGCCGCCAAAGTCAGTAAAGCATACACCCTTTCTACAAAAAAAAAAAAAAAAAAAAAAACAGAAAAACAACGTCGCGCTCTATCACCAAAATGCATACACTTACATATACATATGTATTGTACATACTAAAAATGTATTAACCGCCACCGCTATGAGGGCGCGGCACACAGGCGCTACACCAGCTGACGCGTTGGTGGGCAGCGGTGCTCAACATAAGAATAAACTGAACTGAGCATAGCTCAATGTGAGGAGAGCGCAAAATGAGGCGGCATAAATTTCTAACTCCCCTCAAAAACAAACCATTTATACAAAAGTAAGTATCTAGATATATGCGAGTAGATATCTTTACGTGTGTATGTGTGTCAAAAGCGCACGCTCATACTTTCGTGCACAAAACCCCACAGAAAACAAACCATTAAAACATAACACCAACAAATCGAACGTTAATAGCAACAATAATAACAACACTACAACAACAACAGTAGCAATTGTATGCCATGGCCATAGACTGTTGTGGCGCGCGCGAAACACACCAACACCAACATTGAGGCAAACAAAAAACCAGAACTTTTATGGCCTGTCAAAATGACGTGGCGCGCCTATGTATTGGTGTATCTCTGCGTGTCTGCCGCTTTGCGCTGCATGTTGAGTATGCGCGCGCACACTATGCGCCCAATATGCTCACTTATGCAGCGCAACGGCTCAATATTAATATACATTTGTAGTGGTGAATTTCGTAACGGACAAAATTTCTTAATGCATTTCTTCCCCGCCCGTTCTTGACGAGTACCGACTGCATACGTATGTACATATATTCTTGCTTGTTTCTGCTGCTAGTTGCCTGCCTCGCTGTCGCAATACTTGCTTTGCGCCTAACGTATGACAGCAACATAAATGTACATATGTATGTGTTAGGTTGGTGGTCGCAGAGTTCAGTAAAGCGCTGCAGCGCATTCTCAACCCACAGTTCTACGTCCCGGCGTGGCAGCGCGCGTAGGCAGAAGAGCTTGTTTGAGCACTGTTGAGAAATATAACGAGCCCATAGTAAGAGCATTGCGCGCTCGCCACCCGCCAAACCGAATGTCGCGCCCACCCATCCGCCTCTGCGCGCAGTCGGTGCAACACTAGTTTGTTGTTATTATTGCTGTCAGAATAGTTCATTTGGAGGCGCAACTTGTTTACACTGCTGCGCCACCAAAGCGCTGCTGCTTATGTTGAGCCGCGCTGCCGCTAATATTCGCTGTTTTGAGCCGCGCGAAGCGTTCACGTTCATTTGTGGAAGAAATTGTCTTTGCGTCTTTTTTTTTGTTAACGTATCTATGTACATATATTTACACACATAAAAAGTTAGCTTTTTGTGTTATTTTGATTGTTTTCTTTGCTGACAATTGGATTTGTAGTCGCTGCAGTTGCGCTCAAATATTAGATAGAGCGGGTGACTGCGCGCCCGCACAAACAAACACCCGATACCCTCATACGTGTATGCTATAACTGCCGCATGAGCTCGTCTGGGTGGGGAAGCAACTATTGTTGTTTTGTTGGTGTTTTCTTCTTTGCTGTTGTTATTGCTGTCGCAGTTGCTATAGCTGTCGACTGCGAGATACGAGATATATGTTCTGTGTTTGCCTAGTGTTGAGGCGAGAAATCACTGATATGTATATACATACAAATGTACATAAATATATGTGAGCGTATACATAGCTCATGTTTGTTGGCAGACTTTTTAACGGTCGTTTCGTCTACTCAGCTGGTATGGGTTGTTATGTTGTCCCTCACGTCGCTTAGCTCAATGTGTCAGCCACCCATTCGGAGAGCTCAATATGCGACAAGTTGTTATACGAAAATATTTGTTTGTGCCTCAAACATATGTTTCGTCTCTTGTGTGTTGGTGTGTATACACATGTGTTGCAGCAGTCGTTAAACGAAGCTATCATCGATTGGATACAGAGTGACCGGCAAATTTTCGCGCGCCAAAAACCAAAACCAGTACCGGTCTCTGAGAAATTGGGCGTTCCAACTACAAATGTGTGTGCGCTAGATGGTTGGACTTGATAAAACGACTGGCGATTCATTTTTCCATGTACTCCATACGTACGTATGTACAATGGTTCTTGAAAAAAAAAACACATAACTAACGCCCCATAATACATTTCCCTCAGATGGTTCTTATTTCTTAAAAGCATATAAACCGAACCGGGTAACTTCTCTACTACTATCATAGTTTGCAGGCCTTTCAAAAGCTCCTCCATGGCACTTTCGATTTGAAGTATAAACTGAATATGCTTAATGTTCTTGAGTCTTGAGAAAATTACATTCAGGAGCAAAGTAGAGAGAGTTCAACGGTCGGCTGGTATCCTAGTAACAGGGGCATTGCAATCAGCTCCTTCAAAAATACTGCTAACTCTCCACTTCTTCCTCTGGACCTACATATATATATGGGAAATTACAAGCGAGCTGCAACGCAATTAAATTGATGGCACTTAACCTTGGAAGAGCTGGACCTCACCACCACCATTATGTGCTTCGATAATCTGTTTTCGACATGAGTGGGAAACACCAACACTCTTGATATGGAACCCATAGCTATCTCTATAGACGGCTCAAAGCTCGATGGAAAAGTGGGCTGTGGAATTCACTCTCCGATGCTCTCAATAAGTATGAGCATGAGACCATTGCAGCGTCTTTCAAGCACAACTCTCTGTAATCATGGAAGCCGTCGAGTGGCTGCTCAAATCTTCCACAGCAGGGCAACCAGTTACGATATATTCCGACAGTCAAGCGGCCATTAGATTTCTACAATGTAACAGTACCACCTCAAAGGCGGCTAGAGAATGTAAAAGCAATCTGAACAAACTCTCGAGTAAAGGCAACACTGCATGGTCGAGGTACCTGGACATAGCTATATCCCGGATAACTGCATTGCAGACGAACTAGTGAGAGAAGGAATCATTATGTCCCCAATAAAACAATCACACGATACAGGTCCACGGCAAAGTATATGCCTAAACTGGCCTTTGTCAAAGAAGCAGACTCAAGATGGCTGAATGAGATCACGTGCAAAGTGACCAGACAGCTTTGACCAAAGTTGAACGTGAAAAAATCAAAACATCTTATCCTTCTAGAGCGGTTCTCCATTAACAGAAGGACGGTCATAGTACCAGAGCTACCACTCCAATGATGTTTGCCGAACTGTAGGGACGAAGAAGAGTAGGAGAAATCTATTGAGCAATACGTCAGGCATTGTCCAGCCTTGACATCCGCGCGACAAAAATTCGTCGCGAAACACTTCTTCTCTATGAAAATCTCGCATATTTGAGAATGTTGATGTTTGTGATTATAAAAGTAGTAAGCTAATGAACTCCCGATTACAAGTTTCTTTCACTCCAATTTGAGTTCGATGCCAGCTTAATGTGATCGAGAAGAAACTCAATAGAGCAATAGAGGGATCCAAGGTAGGTAGCATTAAAATTGATGAAGGTTTGCGAAAAGCAGCCAACTTTCTCACGAAAGAAGATAATTCAGTATTTTGTATTGAAACTTTTAGAAGAGAACTAAAGTCAAACAATCAGTTTGCAAAGTAGACGTACTGCAGAAATCACCACTTGTTCCTGTGCCCAACATGAAGAGATTTTCGGCCGAGCGCCTTCTTCAATTTGTATGTTTGTACTAAGCCGCCTTCGAACGGATGAGGAATCTTTTTGAAGAGCTTTTATTTCATGATTATCGTGAGCTAATTAAGACTGCTCTGGGGAATTTCATGAAGGTAGTGAGCACATACAAGACCGGATCGCTAAATCAACTAACTTAGAAGTAAATAATAAGAAGAACCTGCAAGGAGCATTCCAAATGCAGCAGATAGATAGATATAGACATGCTGTTTACTCAGTCCTACTCCATAGTTTAAATTCTAGTAGAATTTAGTAGATTGTTGAAGATTTGAGAACCAAATAACCATAGATTTTCCTTTGGTTTTATTATAATCTTGTTGATTCCTTCCAACCAACCATCCAACCATGATAGTCTGGATGCATTTTATTTGTGTTTGGAATGTGCCGCCGTCAGGTTTTAATTGCAAAATGGCAACTTTCCACAATACCATATGAATACTTGAGAACCAAAGATGGAAAAAATAATAAAAAACAAAGCAAAAAATCAACAGAAAGCCAACAAAATAAAATAAATACACTGAAGCAAACAACAAAGAAGGAGTGAAAAAATAGAAAGGAGATGAAGTACAAGTCGCCCAGAGATTTTCAAGTGTCCACTCATCTGGTTTCCACTGCATTTGCTGTTTGGCCTTCGATTGTTGAGCTGAGCCGTTGAGCCGTTGAGCTGATGTTGTTGCTCCTGCTGCAGCCAACCTCTGCTGGCATTGTTTGCTTTATGCGGCGCTCAATAAGTCTTTGTTTTCTGCTCTGCTCAATGAAAAACTTAAGAAACATTTTTTTTCGAACTAAAAAATACTGAAATATATAAAAATATACATATATTTGTATGTAGTGTACGAGTACGTATGCACACTCATACAAATGTAGGTATGTATGCTGCCAACCAACAGCGGTTCAAGAGATTTCCCAAACACCAGAAGGGGTCACTGCATGAACGGATTACTCAAGCTGTTAAAGAAAATAAAACCAATATCAGCAATAAAAAATGGAAATATACATACATATATTATACGCTCCGAAATATTCTGCTTAAAAAATTAAATTCAATATGCAGCATTCAAGAAATGCACTTCACGTGCGAGGTATATGAATATGAATATGTACGTGTATGTATGTATTGTATCCATAAATTTTGACAATACCACATTGTTTGAGTTGGAGTGATTTTCCTTTTATAACGATTTCGAGTCTTTTCGCTTTATGCTTCATGAATTGCCCTGTGTGAATTTATCCCGTTCACCAGTATGTGTGTGTGTGTTTCGTTCTCTTGTACATTAACCAAAGTCACTTGACCAACTCCAAATCATGCTGTACAAGTATTCAATGTTTGTATTGTATCCTTTCTTTAAAGAGGCGCAGATACCTGTGCCACCGTCACCGCCGTCGCAGCCGCCTTTTTTGCTTTCCGCCGCTGGGCCGTGAAAGAAAGGCGTGCCATTCATACCTTTCACAATGCGACACTAAAAAATTATGATTTGTCAGCATGTTGCCATAAGGAATTTCCAAAGCGTCTATTCAATCGCCGCCAACAACGGACGCAACGAACTTGACTTGCATCATTACGACTCGGTTGGAAGTGGTAGTACTTGCCACTTATTCATTCGGTTAACCAAGCATAATAGCGCCCAAATCTATGTAAAGTGTTTGAGCAGTGAGAAACTCGTCGAGACAAAGAAGTGGAAAATTAATGCTTGGAAAATATGATATGTGTCTATGCTTAGTGTGATCAAAAAAAAAATTGTAAGAATAGTAGCTTCTGTATCACCTCAGGTGTCAGCTGACTCAGTTTAGTAGTAAAAAAAAACTATCACTGGGAATCTTTTGTTCTTCGCTGGCATCTAAAGTGTTATAGAAAATCATTAACAAAAGTTCGATTAGTTGGTGACTTTAAGTTTTTTTTAATTTTCTTTAGAATAGGTCAGACAGGATTCCAACACCAACGCAAACAGAAATTCGCCATGTGGTTCTATTCAGTGAATGCAAATTGGCTTACGAAACTATTGCACCATCTCTAAAGACTATTTCTAAGTGGTTCCAAAGATTTCAGACCGGACATTTTTTCGTAGAAGGCGAGGCACGAGAAAAAGAGGCTCGGGTGCATTTTTCTCAATTTTTCCTAAAAAAATTTGAAAATGGTAAGTTCAGCAACTTTAGTAAAGTCCTTACTGGCGATGAATTTTGGTGCTATTAGTACGATTCAGAAACCAGCAGGAGCAAACCCAACGGTAAAATCAGCAGCAAAAGTAATGATGTCAGTTCACTTCACCCAATCTTAAATTGTAGCTGCTATTCCACTGGAAAAGGGTCAGACGGTAACTGCAAAATGGTACATCGATCATCAGAGTACTTACCAAAATTTTTTAAAAATTTGTTGGAAAACAGAAAGAAAGAGGATTTGCGGCGCTACTTTTTACATTATGACAACGCGCCATCCCACACTGCTGAAATAACGAGTAATTTTATTGCGATCTCTGGGATCGAAGAAACACGTCCAGCATTAATTTATTAATTAATTTAATATGATTTAATTTTTTGTATTATTTTATTTTCATTCATTTCACTTTACTTTATTTAATTTAATTTTGTTTTATAATATTATTTTTTTATTTTATTTTATATTATTTTAATTTTATTTTATTTTATTTTATTTTATTTTATTTTATTTTATTTTATTTTATTTTATTTTATTTTATTTTATTTTATTTTATTTTATTTTATTTTATTTTATTTTATTTTATTTTATTTTATTTTATTTTATTTTATTTTATTTTATTTTATTTTATTTTATTTTATTTTATTTTATTTTATTTTATTTTATTTTATTTTATTTTATTTTATTTTATTTTATTTTATTTCATTTTATTTTATTTTATTTTAATTTTATTTTATTTTATTTTCTTTTTTTTATATTATTTTAATTTTTTTTTATTTTATTTTATTTTATTTTATTTTATTTTATTTTATTTTATTTTTTTTTATTTTATTTTATTTTATTTTATTTTATTTTATTTTATTTTATTTTATTTTATTTTATTTTATTTTATTTTATTTTATTTTATTTTATTTTATTTTATTTTTTTTTATTTTATTTTATTTTATTTTATTTTATTTTATTTTATTTTATTTCATTTTATTTTATTTTATTTTATTTTATTTTATTTTATTTTATTTTATTTTATTTTATTTTATTTTATTTTATTTTATTTTATTTTATTTTATTTTATTTTATTTTATTTTATTTTATTTTATTTTATTTTATTTTATTTTATTTTATTTTATTTTATTTTATTTTATTTTATTTTATTTTATTTTATTTTATTTTATTTTATTTTATTTTATTTTATTTTATTTTATTTTATTTTATTTTATTTTATTTTATTTTATTTTATTTTATTTTGTTTTGTTTTATTTTATTTTATTTTATTTTATTTTGATATATTTATTATATATTAGTTTTCTATATTTGGTTTTATTTATTTTATTTTTTACATTTGTTAATTTTTGTAATTGTGCTTTTTTTAAGTTAATTAAATATACATACGTGTATGTTTGTCAGTAGCATATGCATACGTTACATATATACACGTATGTATAGGTATATACTTCTTTGGTATTTACATATATGTATGTTCATATGTACATATACATATATGTATGTTCATATGTACATATACATATATGTACTCGTTACACGAAAAATACGATTTGTCATCATTCAGTTGAAGATTGAGAAACACAATATCGATGTGTCGATGGCTCCACACTTTGGTGCGATATTTATTTGTTTCTGATATGTAATCTTCACTCATTTATGCTGTTTACGCAGAATTGTGTATTCAATGCCTTAAAGTACATACACACATACACTCATAAACTATGTATATATGAATATAAAAAATCCTTCGGTTACAACTCAGTTGGAGTGCGCTTCTTTGAAATTCAATCTTGCAAAGTCAATTAGCTTAATTATAATTAATTATGTTATAATATCATTAAGATGGTGTTGGTAAAGATTTGACATGCTCAAGTATGCTTGAATTGAGTTATTAAGAATTTAAAAACATTGAATTAATATTTCGTATTAATTTTTGTTCACACTTACTTCAGGAGGGGAAAAGAAAAATATGATATAATAATAAGTTGGATGATACTACTAAATATATGTATGTACATATGTGTGTATGTATATGTACAAATATTGGTCGTACGTCTATAAAATTAAATTAACTCAAAGGCATCATGTAGCGCACAAATATATGAAATATTTTCTTTAGCAACAAAGTGGCATTTCAGTATTAAATATATCAACAACAGAAAATAAATTATGCTTAAATACTTATAATCATGCATTACATATTTACATACATCATACGCACATTTATACGCATTTCACAGCTAAATATGATATGCAAATATGCTGAAAAAAATACGAAAAGGCGAAAAAAGCTAAAAAAAAAAGCTGCCAAAACGGCGCTTCGCAGGCCCCAAAGTGCGTGAGACCGCCAACAAGAATTCGAAACATATGTTTACATATCAACATGTGTATTGCTTGTACTTAAGTAAATATGAATATAAATATACATACATATGTATGTACAGGAATTCATATATTAATATACATACATACATACAATATATCCATAAAGCACTGGTTGAAGCGCCAATAAAAATTCGCTATGTCTGTTTTGCAAAGGAAGCCAAGCTTACATATTGACAGATGTATAAATATATGTATGTATGTATGTGTGTGTGTGTTGGCGCTTATAAGTGTTATTGAAATAATAACAAAGTAAAAAACTTTCAGACCAAAGTTGCTCATGAAAATATGTACATATGTATATGTATGTATTTATGTATGTACATATGTGTGTATATGGTAAAGAGGGGGTTATGAAAAAAATTCATTGATATTCGAGACAAAATCAAGCTGTCTTTTAAGACAAACACACACACACACACCCGGCGGAGGAGGCTCTCAGCAATTGCACAGCAACAAGTAACAAGGTTGATTGACGGACTGACTTGAGCGACATACATACATATGTACGTACATATGTCCATATGTATGTAGCTACGCGTAGCGAGATTGATGTCTGCCTTTTCTGGGCACATAATCTGCAAGCATATGGGCCTGTAAATTATAAACATAACTTTTTGAAATACATATACATATATGTACGTGCATATGTACATATGTACATACATTTACATACATTATTCAATATTTGCCTAACTATCTTTAGTGATATTTAAATATCCTCCAATTCGTGAGTGCCCGAGCTCTGATTTACATACATACATATGTATATGTGTACATATATTTTTAAAAATGTTTGTAGATATTTACATATATACACGCTGAGTAGGCTTAGATTATGAAGTGCCGAAAATATTTTTTTTTGTTTTTTTTTAAGATAAAAATATGAAAAAAAACTTTGTCATTAATGGCATTTTAAGTAGACAAATAAGTTTATCTCCTTTGTTGTAGATATATGTACATACTTACATACATGTATGCATAAGTATGTACATACTTAAATGCACAATGAATGGAGCTCATTTATTTTCATTCACCAAAAGGAGGCCTGTATTTCTCCTTGAGCATACAAAATTTACGGTACACCGTTATGAATATTAGTTTTAAGTTCACTAACCTCTCTCTCTCTTTAAGTGGCAAACGACAAGAAGTAATTTGAGAGACCAATTATCTTGTAACGATACTTGTAATGTTGTTGTAATCTTTAGCAAAAATATTAATTTTTAAAATATTGAAACTGAAGGTTAGTATATTTGCTTCTGCTCTCTATCCTCAGCTATTTCATCCAAATTTAAAAAGGTCGAGAATTGAATAAGTCGAAGTCGAAATTAGGTCGCCTCGGTTAGAGAATCAAAGAGCAAAGATTTTTTTTTTCTCACCATCAGTCATAAATAATACTTTTTTAAGTTTGGTTTTAGTCTTACCCCCAATTTTAAATTTTTTGATTTTAGTTCTGCATCATTTCATACCACCGTTCGGTATCAAAAGAGACTTCAAACAATGGCGCCGTTTGTTCGGTTTTCTTGATATCGGATAACAAGGACAAGATGAAATATCTGTGTTCACCTAATGTCTCCAATTGGCGCGCTAATGTCGACTAGGCTGTAATCACGTAAGATCTTCATATCCCAACCATTCAGTTCAACAGCTCATGTGACTTTTCATACTCTGTTTCTTGATTAGATCTTGAAACCATGTCGAGAAGGAGCGTTAGATGTAATTTTTTTCGAATTATATTATTCAATTCGATTTCGTAACAAAAAAAAAATTAAGCATTTCCCAAATCATTTAGATGATGACATAGAATTTAAGAGAAAGAGATATCAGGACCACTCTGGGCCAAGTAGAGAGTGATAAAGTGAGAGTAAAAAAGTGACTGATTTCTTTTTTTGAGGAATGTGAAAGATAACGCATGGACACTGTAATTTTTTAAAATGTATTGCACGGGATTATCGATCCGATCAAAGAATGTTCGCGCGCAGTCTCAATGTCTGTATTTATGGCTATCTTTGTTAATGTACCTAAAAGCTCCAACTTATGTTCCGCCTCATGAAAGTATATGCAAGTGCAGTCTATTTCACTAAGCTCCTTATTTTGCAGTATAAATCACATACTATATACTCGTGAAAAATGCACAGACGATCCCCAGGAGTTATTCTCACGTCGTATTACTTTGGAAAACTTCCGCTGGATGGTAATAGATAAAATGGCTGTAGGAAAGCAGCTGCTTATAACTGATCATTGTGGGAAATGTACTAAATAGTTGAAAATGTCAAAGGTGCCATCCGTTTGGCTACCGAGCCGGTACAGGAAATACGCAAGTCGCTAAAAATGTTACACAATAAAATTACTGAAAGAGCTGGAAAACGTAGCAGAGTGAGTTGCAATGGCAACGAAGAGAAAGACACCCAATTGCTGCTTACGCTGTCTCGAAAGAACTACAGGATGGATTTTGGCCTAACGAGTTATTAGCATCACACTCGAGCAGAATGGGCATTGGTAACAATGACCCGTACATGATGTAGAGGCAGGAGGACATGAGTAAGACGCTGAAGTACCCCTGCTTCTTTCCGATTTTATCGGGGCTTCAAAGTTAAAAGTTGTGGAGCTTCTTATTTATTATACCAATCGTGGTAATTATGACTTACAGCGTTCCGAAGAAAGATGAACCAGTGATTCCCTCTGCACACGCAAGAGTTACGCGCGATATCGGACACATTCGGGTCTTCTTCGATAATTTGCTCCACCGCAGTAATAACGTCTTCGGCACGCACTGTACAACATCTCCGATAGTGCGTAATATCCACTAAACTAAACGTGACACGAAACCGATCCATGGTTGCTCGAATAAACAATTCTGCTGGGCTGCTGATTGTGTCTACCGAATATTGGTCACAGCGCACGTTGCTCCGGACTAAGTCAAATCAAGAAACAGCTGCCAAATAGACCAACTCCAAAAGAAATATGTCTTTATTGAAAACCACACGTCTAAAATTAACATTGTCAACGAAATCCATCGAAATCGGATAATTATATAGCCCTCATACAACCAATTTTGGGCCAAAAACTCGTCAAAAAAAGATATACAAGTGCGAGATTTGATATTCTTTACTCGTTTACACAAAGTCAGCGAAATCAGTAGACAATATCATATAGCACTCTCCTACCAATTTTTTTCTTATATGAGAATTATTTTCAATCGTAAAAGGAAAACCATAAATTCATTTGGTTGTGAAAGGTATAAAGATTTCAGCATGACCGAAGACAGCTTTGGTTGACGATCACTTAAATCGCTACTGATCACTGATCCGTAGTTTTCACAACTGTGAACAGAAGTTGAACCTAGCTTTTGATTAATTTAATTTAATGTACAGAGACTCATTATTTTCATTGATCTCTACCTTTAGGTACCTTAGTTTTTATGCCACTGATAAATACATGTGTATGCATGTATGTATATCTGTATCCACCAGGAGCCGAACCGAGAAATATTTTTTATCTTATCAAAAAGGATATTAATATTTGTACTCGATTTAATAACCCAAAAATGACGGTAATATAATTTTGCTACATCACTTAAATATATACATATGTATGTACATATGTATATACTTACACCCTACTAACAAATAAACGAACGGTCCAGGAGCGGTCAAATTCAAACAGATTTCTAAACATAACATTCCTTCAAACAAACAAAAAAAAGCAATTCTTTTGGAAGAAAAAAGTCAAAAGTGATAAAAACGAATGGAGAAAAAGCAAAGAATTGATTAACTGATGCACAGGAAAACGAAATGTTTTTTTCTTGATTTGTTTACCTACAACATAAATGCATCGACAGCAGAAAAAAAACATGTATACGCACATACAAACCCGTACATATGTATGTATGTAGATATGTATGTGCATGCACTTGAGCAACTAACTACTCGAAGGCAAACATTTTCCGAAGCAATAAGGAAAATTTATAGCTACATATGTATATATGTATGTGAACGTCAACATTGCGCCAAAAGAGTCAAGAGTCGCCATATATCTCTGCTTATGTATATATGTATGTATGGTATGTATTTACGATTGTAAGTGGCAAATTTTCCAGGAACTCCAACCAAGACCTCATGTCCATCCATAAATACCACACCATTCTAAAAGGCATTACTTCTAACATAAAAAATATATGCATACACACACACACACACACACACATACGTTTGCTCGCAGGCTTTACGAGCAAGCGCGGATTTGTTGCTACGGAACTGCGAATGTGCGTACAATTATCGGTTCGCTTCGAATTTCAAAGAGCTGCAAAATGTTTATGCAACTCAGGCATCAACAACGACCGCTGAGTAACGACCCAGTAACACCGGAGTGTCCATGGCTGTGCATAAATGCTATAAGAGGCGAGCTCTACGGTTGACTTTGGTCACACGGACATCGAGACACTTGTAACGACATTTTTTTTTTTACATTTCTTCAAGAACATCAAAACATAGTTGCATACGAGTACATGCGACAAGTGCAGAATTCTAATTGCAAAGTAGCAAGCTGGAGATACATATGCACTTATAAGTTAGAAGATATTCGTATGTTTGCTTGTGTGTGTAGGCAAGAGGAAGTAAGTAACCACTGTAACTAAAGAAAAATTTATGATTCTGTGGGCGCGGCTGCAACATTGTGGTGAGGCGGGTTGGCTTTGGCTTCTCGGAATATGCACTTATTGCAAGAAGAGAGTATGCAAGACATGAGTAGAGCAAATATCAGCGATACAAACTGCATGACGCAATTATGTAAATGACTCAATAATTATCGATGCAACTGCATTAGCATACAAGTTTAAATATAAATATAAATACTTACGAGTACATATGTATCTATGTGTTTAAGTAAAATAAATCTTTCTAAGCATTTCTCCGAAGTCTTTATAAGTTTTAACGCATGTATATGTATTTACACATGTATGCGTGTAACTAAATCTTAGAGGAAGTGAGTCAAGTGCAGTGGTCCACTAACCCAACGCAACCCAAGCCGTTCAGTGCGACCGCAGACGACCGGAAGTTTGCTAATTGCACTCAAGAATGGGTTGAGAACAAATTTTTTGGCGCGCAAATATTTATGTACATACACAGTATGTGTAGCATATATGTACGAATGTATGCATGGTTAAGTACAATCATATGGCGATAAAAATAAATTGCAACAACAAATATTATATAACAGAATTTAAACGAACATATACATATGTACGCACAAACGTACATACTCACATATGTGCACATACATATTAGCACAAGCAATGTGCATTAGGGTGGTTCATATCCGATTTTGTGTTTGGTTTTTCCAACGATCGCCGTATACATCGTACAGCTCATCGTCCCATCGGCTCCGATATTCTACGCTTCCCACTCCCAAAGGACCATAAATCTTATGCAAAACCTTTCTCTCAAAAACTCCTAACGCCTCCTCAACAGATGTTGTCAGCGTCCATGCTTTCGCACCATATAGCAGGACGGGAACGATGAGCGACTTGTAGAGTTTGGTTTTCGTTCGCCGAGAGAGGACATCACTATTCAATTCTCTGCTAAGTCCAAAGTAGCACCTGTTGGCAGGAGTGATTCTGCGCTGGATTTCAAGGCTGAAATTATTATTGGTGTTGATGCTGGTTCCTAGATAGACGAAATTATCTACGACCTCGAAAGCGATGACTGTTTGTGTGATGAAAGGAGATATTTTGTCTTGCCCTCGTTCACTACCAGACCCAATCCTCTTTAAAATCGACGAAGAGGTGGTGAGTGTCGATCCTCTTTTCATGGGTCTTTTCCAAGGTCTGGCGCATGGTGAATATATGGTGAATGGTTGACTTACCAGCTCTAAAGCCACAAAGCCACACTGATAAGGTCCAATCAGCTTATTGACGGTGGACTTCAGTCTTTCACACAATACGCTCAACAGTACCTTAAATGCGTTATTGAGGAGACTTATCCCACGATAATTCGCGCATACTGTGGGATCCCTTTTTGTCAGCCCTTCGCCGCCATGTTTGAATAGTTCTGCGGCTCCAGCCGCTTTGTTGTGTTTTAAGCGAGCGATTGCTATTCGAACTTCTTCATGGTCTGGTAATGGAACGTATTTTCCATCGTCATCGATTGGGGTTTCGGGTTCACCATCTCCGAATACTCCATTTTTACTGCTATTCAGTAGGCTGGAGAAGTGTTCCCTCCATAAATTCAATATGCTCTGGGCACCGGTGACTAGATCACCTCTTTGTGTCCTACAGGAGTCTCCTCCGGTCTTGAAACCTTCCGTAAGTCGACGTATATTCTCATAGAATTTTCGAGCATTACCCTTGTCGGCCAGCTTCTCAAACTCTTCATACCCACGCATCTCGGCCTCTTTCTTTTTTTGTCTGCAGATGCGTCTTGCTTCCCTCTTCAGCTATCGGTATCTATCCCATCCCGCAGGTGTTGCGGTCAATCGCTACGTTGCGAGGTAGGGACGTCAAGAACACTGGAGACATGTCTTCCATCTATCACAACATAATCAATCTGGTTTTGTGTTTTTCGATCAGAAATCTAGTACTACAGACAACCATATTTCGGACCCTGGCGAGGTCGATCAGCCTCAACCCATTAAATGATTTTTCGTTACGAAGGCTGAATTTTCATACCAAAGATACCTTCTTTGCCCACCCTGGCATTAAAATCACCAAGAACGATTTTCACATCGTGTCGAGGGCAACGCCCGTAAGTGTGAAATAGAGTCAGTTATTTGAGAAATTATGGAGTGGTTTCACACCACGTTGACTCTAGTGGATAATACGCGATGTCATACAATGCGCACCTAAGGCGCTATTACTGTTGTGGCCGGAATAGTATTCTAAATGCATCAACTGTAAAGAGATTAATTGAAATATTCCGGGAAGCAGAATTTTTTGGAGACGTTAAATGCACTGGTCGTCCAAAATCAAGTCGACCAAATGACAATTTCAAGGAGCTCTCTACGGTGTAAACTCACTAAAAAGATTTGAGAGTTTATTGATTGTGTTATAGAGCATCAACAAAGGGATGGTGACTTTTCGAGTAAAATCATCCTAAGCAATGAAGCACATTTCCCCTTCATGGATTTGTTAATCACCAAAAGAGCTGTTTTTGGGGTTCTGAGAACCCATGTGTGGGTTGTCGAAAAACGTTTCACTGTTTTGTAGGTATTTTGGGCTGGAGTCATTATTGGTGGTCAAGCAGTGACTGTTACTGGTGCTCGACATCGAGACACGATAAACCAGGTATTTTTTTGCTGAAATCGGATGGTATTGATGTGGACAATATGTGGTTTCTACAAGACGATGCAACATGTCATACAGCCCGTGAAACACTGCAATTACTGCACGAGAAATTTCCAGGGCCTTCTAGAACGTGTGATATAACACCATCCGATTTATTTTTATATGGTTATTTAAAATCATAGGTCTATGGCAACAGGCTCACAACCAAGCGAGCTTTAAAGGAGGAGATTAAACGTTACATCAATGAAATTCCGCCACAATTATACAGAATTTTCAGGAAGAATTTCGACAAACGAGTGAGTATAAATATAATAGAACACACAAATTTACAATCTTGAATGCTAAGTGGTTCTACGAAAATTTTTACAAATTTATTTTTACGTTTACTTTTAGTTATTGTAAATAAAAAATAAAAAGTCTTGTAAGCACTACCCTAATATCCTCTGCTTTAGTTTCGAGGTGCACGAACCGACCACCAGACCACCATATGTGCCCAACGTACATACATATGTACATACTTACATACAAAGTTTCTTTCAAATCTGTTGAGTTGCAAATTCATTCAATGCAAAAACAAAACAAAAAATAAAATATGAATTTTTAATTTTAAAAATTCTTTTGTGTGAATGAAGTGGATGGTCGTGACAAGAGCTCTTGCATACTATATTTGCTTTATAAAGAAGAAGAAGAAGAAGAAGTGCTTGCCTAAGGATGCCATTTTTTTATTTATTGCACTCATACTTACATATGTACTGCGCGTTGTACGATGTACAAGTATTGGCGTTATATTGATATTTTAAGGCGCCAATACAGCAACTAAACATACCTATGTATAATGTACATAGATATTGTGATGGAAATGATGTAAATTGTTAAAAAAATGTAAATAATTAAAAAAAAATTAAAACAATTTTATAAACACACATTAAATGTAAGTGTATGGCATTTAATAATATTTTATTTACGTCAGATCAAGAGCCGATTAAAATTTATACATAAATTCTACGTAAGTTCATATTAAATTTAATCATATAAAGCTTCATATGTCTTTTCGGAGAGATCTCTGCAGAAAATGAAACCACATCCGTTTTGCGGTTAAAAAAAAACATTTAAATTATGACGAATTAACTTTATTATTTTATTCATGGAATACTTTAGCAAATTATATTAACTTTAACACAACCCTCTTAAAAGTAAATATACTTAAAATATCGCTTGGCGTCGGCGAAAAAAACAAAGATTAGTTATTAAAAAAAAACCTTATGAATTAAAATGTGCCCCTTTTTTAGGCACCTATTATTTGAAAGAAAACATTTATTTGTTTTAAATAGTTAGACTTCAATGCTTTTTGTACCAGTATTTAATTATTTTACTGCTAGCCTTGCATGCAACTTCGTCCGCATGATATTTTAAAATGGTTCTAATACGATTTTTTATTAGATTTTTTCATTGAGTCCATCTCTTCCGCCCCGCTTTCCAGAAATGTATTCACTATATAAAATTAGGCTCTCAGCTATATCTGTACCAAGTTTCATGTAAATGAAACGATAAATAAAAATTTTTCGAATTTACAGTCACTGGTCCACTTTCAGGAAGAAAAAGTGCTTCCTACGTCAATTCAGGTAAGGAACCAAATTGCATGAAAATCGATTGGTTTAAAACTAAATTCCATTTTTTTCGAATGAATAGGTTCTAGGTCCACTTTCCGAAAATTCCTAACCTAAAGGCCTAACCTTTTGAACAGATCTTGTCTATAGTATTAACGTCTTCATAGCTCCGCTCGAACTTAACATCGGCTCAGCAACTCTGCTGCAAAACAAAAAAGTCCATGAAGGTGATGGAGATCCGACTAAGCTATCAAAACCCAGAACACACTAAAAGCTAATGATGTATATACCAACTATAAATATTTCCTAATATATGAGGAAAATCCCGTTCAAATACTACTAAATAAAATCAAAAATAACATCAAAGTCTTAAACTCAATCCATTGTTAAACTGAAGCCATTCAAGAACAATTCTATAACATGTAGAACTTCAACAGTTCGCAGAATAAATTATTATCTCGAGTGAAGAAGAAAGTCGTCGTTCAAGACCATGTCATATTTATGGTATTTAATTTTAATATTAAATCTTAATTTTCATATCTGAACAAATCGGTCTTTTGGGGGCAAGATGTCACCCGAATTCGATAAGGTTCAGGGTCAATACTTATTTGAATTTATTTTGGACGGTATCAATAAATGATCATTTGAATGTACCAGTGCATCTGTGTACGAAGTTGAATTGGAAGATCTCTGAATATACTAGTTTGTGTAGAAACGAGCGAACAGGCGGACAAGCGGACGGACAGACAGAGCTAAATGGACTCTTTGATCACTGCTTTGGTGTCTCTTACATATCTGTATACATCATAACATCTTTCTTGGTAGAATGGCCAGAACTCATATATCATTCATATGAAAAATTTTGCGTTCATCTTGAGGATATTGCAAAATTGATCTCTAAGATCTTTTGTTCCCAGAATGAAATAAACCAACAAATTTTTTTCAAAAACTGTTAAAATCGATTTCCTTAATCGTCTTCTTGGATGAATCCTGGCACTTTGTAACCGCTGAAGCGATTTTCGGAAGTTTATTCTAAGCCGCCTCCGGATGGCTGTTGGATTTGAGAGCTTTCTATTCATGTAAGAAATACACTTCGAGGGTTTAAAATTCCCTAACGAGTGGCGATCGTACTTAGAAAATTAATTATGCTATAATTTTAGAACTAGCACTAGAACCCCCGCCATCCGAATATTAGTACGCAATGCTAACTACACTGTGGCCGTCAAACAAGAATTAATTTAAGAAATAAAAGACACAGTTTGTAAAATCCAGGATAGTTTAGAACCAAAGCAAAAATCCTCTGCCAGCATTTCAAAACTCTGTGAGATTCTAGGCAAGAGACACGAGTTCCCTTCAATATAAAAATTCTTTGCTTTTGTTTTATATGTAAGAGTTAACATAGCAAACCAAACATCGATGAACATACTGCATATAAGTTAATCAAGAAGGGTTAACGAAGGAATTTGCTCCCATTTCCGCAGATTCCATGAAAACTAATTTTAAATCAAGCCACACCAAGTGTTTCGTATCACCGTATAAGGCGTGCTTCTTCATCAGCCAAACTAATCCATATGTTAGAAATCACTAATGGCTGTGTTTGAGCTAAAACCGATGCTAACTAATGTGCTGTATTGGGGGGAAAGGGGCATGAAGGCGCGTTGGTTGGCATTTTACTTAAATTAATGTTTTCTTATTTCGATTGATGTTTGTGACTCTCTTAATTACCTACAAGCATGCGAACAACAATAATGTGGAGACACCGATTTTTGGGGTTGCGTGAGAAACACTTTGTTGGTTGTTGGAGCAGCATTTCGGTCAAGGGGCGACTGAACAAATTGATGTGCGCGAGCACAACTAAAAAAAAATGGAATGATTGAAATTTTGGGTTTAATTGCTTGTTTTCCCTTTGCTTTTGTTGTTGTCTGTGATTAGATGTCAATCTAAACGATTTCTACGAATAAAAAGAGATGTTTAAATGCAAGGGTTTGGTTTATGGAAATTTGAATAAAAAAAAATGTAAAACATATTTTTATTTGAAAAAAATTTAAAGCAAAAAATTACAAAAGACTCATATTATAAGAAAATTTCATATTTTTTGTTGAGTGCGCTCAAGACGATACCAAATGAGGCCTTAAGAGTCATTCTCGATATTTTGTTATTCGACTTAATGGGTTTTCAGACCGCGCTTCGCCTAAAGAAACTAGATCAGTGGAATACGCAACGATTCGGACACTCAACAATTCTAGTAAGATACATTTTGATAGCAAGTAACACAGGCCGCTCCTGGTCAACTTTTGCTAGCAAGAATTATATAACGCATACCCTTCAATGAGAGGAATAGCGCAATATTATCGATGCCCCAATCGACAATATTGAGATATATAATATAAAGAAGCATCGGTACTTCGCGGAAGTGTTGGAGGAGGTGTGCTCTCAAGAGAACCACCTTTTGAGCTCTCTTTCAGAGTGCCCGATCATTGCAGTGTATATCAAGCTGAACTTTAAGCCATTATGAAGGCAGCAAACAAACATTGCAACTGAGCTAATGAGCATGGATATCTTTATCTTTCAGCGAAAGTCAGGCAGCGATTAAGTCGCTTGGCTTGCTTACAACTATTTCAAAAATTGTGCTGGACTGTCACCGATCTCTTCAGTAGATGGCCAAACACAACTGATTATATCTCATTTGGGTTCTTGGACATACCGGCGTAAAGTGAAATTGTAAGGCAGACGAACTTGCCAAGCTGGACATAACTAAGCAGATTCTTTCCGACAAAGAACACATTGGTATGCCTTTTCTACTTGCAAACAGCTACTTTTGAGCAGACTGAATGAAGATGGAATCACACTGCTACTGGCAGAATTTCAAGACAAACGTAAAATGTTAATGCGACTCTCTTCAAAGGGAGAACATTTCTAAGGTTGTAGTAAACATAAAACGCTATCATGTTATATTATCAAATGAAATTTAAAGGGTTTTCCAATAAGAGATGTCACTTTTGAAGCTGTAATTTTTGGACTCTTGACAAGCAAAATTATTGGTGACGTAGATAAAAATTGAACGGTACATGCTTCAACAACGCATTGAAATTCTTAAAATTCACTATAAAAATGGTAAAGACCTCGCAGAGACGGCTCGTGAAACTAAAACATTTTTCGGTCATCGTGAAACACCTTGTAGGACCGTAATACATAAATTTGTGTAAAAAATGGAACTATTGGGACAAGGACAACTGAAAATATTGCTGCTGCAGCCGAAAGTGTTGAAGAAAATTCAGGTTTGTTCATTCCTCTTCGGTCTTTAGAATTGGGCATTCCACAAACGTCATTACACCGTAGTTTGCATAAAGACTTGGGATTTAAGGCTTATTAAGTTCAGTTAATACAAGAACTCATGCCGGCGGATCATCAACAACGTCGTGTCTTTGCTGATTGGGTGCTTGAATGAAAATGATCCGGAATTTCATCGAAAAACCATCTTGGCTAATGAGCCCATTTCCACCTCGATGGCTTTTCGAAGATGGATGGATTGCTCTATCGAGAGTTGATTAATGATTTTTTATGTCCAGAATTGGATGGTATTGATTTGGACAACATTTACTTTCAGCAAGACAGTGCTTCGAAACCCTCGATCTTTTAAGGGACAAGTTTCCGCACCCACAGAGTTCTTTTGATTTAACACCTTGTGTCTTCTTCCTTCAGGGTCACACCAACAGGCCAACGTCGATTCAAGACCTCAAAGATGAAATTCGTGAAGCTATTAAGGGCATACAGCCACTTTGCGATTTGGTAATGGAAAATTTCATAAAAAGGATAGGGTAAACGTAGCCATGGCGACCATTTGGATAAAATTGTTTTCCATTACCAATGACATGGAAGGGGTAGATAGTGTAGCTTCCCCATCGGATAAACAACTTTGGTAGCAAAATGGGCCTACACCAGCGTAAGTGGTTTGATGCTAACCCATCGATAACCACTTCAACCTAAACTAACCTAACTTTAAACTATGAATGAATGAATACATGATATTTGCATAGTTTTATATAGATTTTCTTATAATGGCGCTAAGCCTTCCCGGGCACTTAGCTCACAGTATGCGCACATACAAACAAGTCTTAAGTATGAATGCCATGCTTTCATATAAAAAGCAAAGCAGCTGCAATCAAGACACTAATATGCCATTATGTAAAAATAATTTTGAATTAATTCTACACATTATTACTTTTATTAGCGTAAATATTTATTTTAGCAATTTATGCAAATACATTTTTTATACGTAGTGTCTCCAGACAATTACAACAAATGCACAAACACAGAAAGAGTACATGCATGTATGTACCATATGTATGTATATTCACAAGTATGTGAACCTCTTGCTTATCGGGCGCGCAATATTGCAAAACCAGGCCTAAAAAGTCCACAGCACGCGTTACAGTACTGAGCAAATACCCAACCGCTTGGGCAGAGCAGCGCTGCTACGTATAGTGAGCATTTCCGACAATTCTCGATAAATGATAAGACGAGTGCGATATGAATGCAAAGAAGTATGTGTGTGTGTGTGCGTGTCCAAGTGTGTATGAGCAAACAGAAAGCAAATCAACTTGGTACCAAGGTCGCCACGAATCTGACTGATAAGCTCCAAAGGACTGGCAGGGGCTCATGGCGCAAAATAAAAAAAAATAAAATAAAAATGCACGAAAAATAAATAAACTGCATACATACATATTTACAAATCTATATACATATATGTATGTATTTACATATGTACTAAATGCAAATAAAAATGAAGTCAAAGGAAAAAAGCGAAAAGTGTTCATTCATAAATTGACTACGGTATTTAACGCACATACATACATACATTCATACATATTATATAAACATACCTACTGGCATTACATTTGTACATTTGTGTTTAATAGGGCGGTCCAAAATTTTCTTTTAATCTTACAATCAAAGTATATTTGTCTACATATGCATGTATATATGTGTATATATATATGTGTGTATATATATATATATAAATATAATTGGCGCCTTGTAACCGCTGAAGCGATTTTCGGCCTAGCTCCTCCTCCAATTTGTGGTTTTGCGTCTTGATGTTTTTTCCAACAAATGGAGGGACCTACAGTTTATAACTAAGCCGCCTCCGAACGGCTGATGGTTTTTTTATGAGGAGCTTTTATTTCATGTCCGAAATACCATCGGAGGGGTGGACATTCCCTGTCGAGGGGCGGCCGCATTAGAAAATTTAACTCAATTTTTTATTTAAATTAATTTTCCATAACTTTTGGATGTTGCTGGCACTGGGATATGAACCCGAGCCTTCCGAATGTCAGTACACAATGCTATGTGTGTATATGGCTCATCATAAAAATCCATCAGCCGGTTGATCCATCTATTCGTTGGAAATACCATATATCATATTTATTGTATAGAATAATGGTACTAGAAAGAGTTTATACGTGTATATAATATTAGGTTAAGTGAGGTTGGTTATTGTGCCATATATATGTAGATTGATTGGTCCCTTATAGCGCCAGATGGAAGAGATTTTCTTTAGTTAGAGGAAATAATTCGTTTCGTAAGACGTCAGAATGTTTTGTTTAATAGAGAATTTCCGTTTTCAAACTTACCTAGTTTTCAATTACCTGGATGTCTAAGACCGGTTCTAGATATGAAAAGAAAAAAAAAAACAGAGAACGTGCCTGTAAATAGATCCGCAACTCTTTTGCAGTCGTTTCGAGACCACGTGAGCCAAAATTAGGTGTGCTTTCTTTCGCTACTTTCGCAGATGATGTCGGTGGTTTTTCACGTCGTTTATGCCTTCCAAATCCCCTTAATCAGCTTCCAGCTCTCTCCAAAATTTCAATATACAAAGTTATTCTCATTTTTCGTCTTTCACATATATTTTCGGTCACCAGACGGATGGCACTTCAACTATTTCGTTTCCCACAATGACATTGCTACCTGAATCCCTGTAGATGATGTGTTGCTTTTCTGTAGACACCTTATCCCCGTCCCAAGGACATTTTCTGATGTAAAACCATGTGAGATTATTGGGCAATTCATTCATCCGTTCGTTCAAATGTTGTAAGTTTCGCTGGCGAATCTCAAGTTCCTGGGCTATTACTTCTAATATAATGTGGCTTGAAGCCTTTTTTCCCCAAATAAAGCATGGTGGTGCGTGGACTACATATTTTGTCCTCGATTCCATTACGTATTAAGCTATGCCCAAACATTCTAGCAGATAATTCATCTAGCTCGCCGTGTAGATTAGAAAAAAGTACAAATTTATTAAACAAAAATCACTCTTCGAACTTGGGCAACGTTTATCTTTCAAAAAGAGCTGGAGAAGAATTGATAGGCTCTTGTAGAAAGCTAAATTCTACGAAAACTTACATTTACCTCTTGAATAGTAGCCAAGGGCTTTAAAATTCTTTGAACGTCGTTAAATCTAGGTAATTAAAAATTTCGAATTTTTCATCTCTTCTTTTGGTTCACCCTAATGTATACACATGAGTTTACAGAAATATTTCAATGATATTATTCCCAGTCATAAGTTTGGATTTTTAGCTTGTTAGATAGGTTGCGGTGGTTACCGATCTATAGAGTCGGATTTACTTAGGCCTGTCTAAGACCCATTGTGATGCCATAAAAAAAACTTGACTATCAGGCCATTTTGATTATCTAATTAACCTCATTAGATCCACGACTTTGACGTTGACTATCTTCAATATACCATCCAGCAGTAGGGTCCTGAAATTCCGAATCCTAGCCATGCTCAAAGCAAGACAGTCTCATAAGAGATGGATGATAGTTTCTTCCTCCTCATCCCCTTGCAGCTTCTGCAACACCTTCTATAAGGAGCCCCTAGTCTTTCCGCGTGTCGTCCTATCAGACAGTTGCCTGTCGGAACTCCTATTATTTTGGTCATGTCCTCTCTTTTTAAGGAGTACATATGTATTTCGTGATCTCTTCTTATCCCATTTCAGTCAGGTATGTCTGTATTTGCAGCAGGTTGTAGTATCAATCCACCTTGTTGCGACTTGTTCATGTGATTTCCTTTAGAAGCAGCTTGCAAGTCGCAAAATGCATAGCAATGCGTTATCTGCTTGGTCACCCGCTTTACAGTTTCGATGTTCCATGTAAGAGACAGACTGTTTTCTTTGGCCATTTCCTGTAGAGTTCGGCGGCAGTCTAGCACTAATTTAGAATTTAGCGTTAGCGAGCCCAGCGCTTGTATTCCTGCCTGACTGTCGCTGACAATGCAGATATCCTTATCTTTAATGCTGGCTTCGGTTAGTTTAGCTTGCTAAATATGTAGTTGCATAAAAGCTTAGGCGCCCACTCATTCATACCTTCATATGTATCCTGCACTATACAAATCGGAATTAGGCTGCTTAAAGAGGAGAAGTAATTGAAGTAATGTCCTGGCACGAACTTAAAAGCTAGTTAGTTGGGAACTATTACCTCAATAAAATCAAAAAATAGCCCCTTTCTATGAATCTCGGTATGAAATGTGTAGCATTTCCTTAAATTCCTTAGTAGATTTAAAACTGCTAGATATCTCATTTAACGTCGCGCTTCGTCAATGCTCTTCTGCTGCCACAATTCTCACTACATGCTTTTAAATTCCGATAAATTTGTTTGTACAATACATATATACATACAAACGTACATATGCACGAGATGTGCACATGCATCTCATGCGACTACAATATTATGCAAACATTTCATTCATAATCATAATGAAGACACCAGTCATTAAAGCGTTTTTTAAGCAGCGGCAAGGAGCTTTCACACTGATTTGTGATATTTTTACTGCTTTCCTGCGGACACGCGACATTGTCGTTAAGCCCCATCGTTAGCGGGATATGCGAAATACATATCTGAAGAATGCATTATTGCATATTGATGACGTCATAAAAGCAAAGTATGGTGTGTATGTGATCTGGTTGTTGGTGTAAAACTATTGACATTCGCCATTAGCGGCAGCGCAACGGTTCAAGCATATCAGTCAAGCAGCTGTCAAACAAATATCAAAGAATTATTTTTTTATTTATGTACATATGTATGTATGTATGTACATACATTCTTATGTGTGGGCACTTCCTTCCACGAATTTTTGTTCTGAATGGAAATTTTTTTATTTTATATTTTTTTTCAGTTTGCTAAAATAAGCAAATCGAGCATTAATTTTCAATTTTTACTGCGAAAACATACATATGTATGTACATATTCACATACATAGGAGTATTTGTATTTATTTATGCTGCCTTTGGCAGTCTTATCTTAAATGTGATGGTTTTAGCGAAAACCACATACTCGTACCATTTCCGTTGTGTGTTTATTTGCATATTATTTATATAAATAAATAATAATATTTATAATAATATTTAAATCCAATTTAATTTGCATTGGACCTTCTTGACATTCTTGTTATCAATTAATGAACCTAAACCGCAAAAGAAGTTAAGAAACAGCTGATGAATGTGGGTGTTACCCGAGTGCGTTAGTTCAAAATATTTTTGGAAAATCTGTGTTTTGTGATTTCCTACCCTTTCTTATCACACATTCAAAATGTGAGGTATGTAGCAAATAAATAATTTACAAAAGATATTTATTATTATTATTTAAACATAATCTTTTTAAAATTTCGATTCAGTGGCTAACAGAGTTGCTTGGAAAAAGAAAATAAGGCATGCCATGACAGAATCTAGTACAAGACAGATTAGAAACTTATAATATTACATTTTTGTTATAAATTTTTTGGAAACTGGATGCTAAAAAATTTTACTGTAATCAGGATCAGTCCGGTATTTTCCTTTCTCTCAAAGACACACTTCGGATGTTGAAATCGTCCATGCTGCTGACGTTATATATAACAGGTGTGTTAATTGAAATTTGACGGTTTTTTGATAAAGAAAACACTTAATTTTTAGAGGATTCTCAAAATTTTTTTTATTAAAATTATTGTCCATTGGTTTCTACACATTTCGCCCATCTCTCAGGCAAATTATGGATACCATTCCAAAAAAACTTTTTCTCTTTCGAGGCAAACCATTCGACGAGCCATTTTTCGACTTCTTTAAAATTAGCGAAGCACTGCTCTGCAAGGGAGTGTCCCATCGCTGCGAAAAGGTGATAGCCGGACGGGGCGAGGTCTGGAGAGTACGGCGGTTGCGATAATATTTCCCAATTAAGTGCTTTTAATGTGTCTTTCACCAGTTTAGCGGTATGAGACGGCGCGTTGTCATGTTGCAAGATAACTTTGTCATGTCTTCGGGCCCATTCCGACCGTTTTTCAATCAACGCATGATTCAAATTGATCATTTGTTATCGGTAGCGATCCGTGTACACCGTTTCACCAGGTTTTAACAACTCGTAGTACACCACACCACACTGGTCCCACCAAACACAGAGCATTGTCTTACGGCGAAAGCGATTTGGCCTTGCAGTCGATGGGCCAGCTTCACCAGGGGAAAGTCATGATTTTTTTCGCTTCGGGTTCTCAAAATAAATCCATTTTTCGTCCCCCGTGACAATTCGATGCAGAAAAGATTTCCTTTCGAATCGTTGAAGCAGCATTTCACAAACGGTTTTTCGATTTTCCATTTGTCTAACGTTCAGCTGGTGTGGCACCCATTTTCCATACTTCTGGATCTTTCGCATGGCTTTTAAACGTTGGCAAATTGCTACTCGAGTCACATGTAGTGTTTTTGCCAATTTTTGTTGCGATTGGGTTGGATCAACATCCAAAAACGCCTGCAATTCCTCGTCTTCGAACTTTTTCGCTGCACCAGGATGTTCATTATCTGTCAAATCGAAATCTCCACTTTTAAATTGACGAAACCATGTCTCACATGTTCTAATCACAGGAGCATGTTCACCATAAGTTTCTACCAGCAACCGGTGAGCTTCACCTGCTTTTTTCTTTTGATGAAATAAAAAAAGTAACAAATACTTGGAACGAAACTCGATACATTCACTGAGGTAAACAAATGTGACGCTATTAGTTTGGCAGAATGTGACTTGCGTATTTTTGTAGGTTAATGTCAATAGAAAAAAATTAAATACGTTTACATGCCAAATCATAGAAATTTATACATATTGCTAGCGACATCTACTCGTAAAACCGGCAAACTTCAACAAACACACCTGGTAAAAGGCTTAAAAAATTCATGAGCTGTTCGGGCGCGGCTTAGCATAAACAGTAGGAGGGACCTATAACATATTATACTCTGAATATAATAAAATTAATTTCATATAAATTGTTTCTACGATAACATTTTAGGTTAGCCAAATCAAAAATGATTTTGGTCACTTAATTTTGAAGGAAAGTTTAAAATAGTTATAAATTTCCCATTGCGTTCATAATAAAGAACTTTCTACTTCAAAAAAAGGGAAGAGAATATAATATCTTACAAGTATCGCACACTTCATACATACTTCATTTGGAAAATCAGAATAATGGACACCTTTGAGGCAATAAAACAATTGCGCACTTCAAATGCAACTTCTAGATAAAAAAAAAATAAAATGGTATACATAAATAAATCGTTAAAAGTGATAAATGAATGGACACAAACAATTTGGCAACAATTTGTGTTAAATGTTCTATAATATAAAGATAACACCCAAACTATTTGTGTGAAAATTCGACTACATTATGTGGATAAAAAAACAAAACAAAGAAACAACATTGCACACGCACTTGAGCGAAGAATGCGGGAGAGAAAATTGACAATGCAAACTGCCAGTGAATGCAAGGAGACCAAGACGGCCACTAGACTCGAAGCTATTGTCTTATCAATTCGCTGAATGCAAGTGAAGAATTGCAATAAAATCCAACGAAAGAAAACTATATAGCATAGCATAAATGATGAATATATGTAAGTATGTAACCTATCCACAGACACTTGTAGGCGCTATTGTGGGAAGAAAAATAGTTTACTTGTTGGCTGACAATTAATTTTGGGCCGAGTTTTTTTTATACATAAACGAATGATCCTTCCAGAAAATCAACGTTTGCAACAATTAAATATATATTTTATCAAAAAGAAATATAGCAGTGTTTTTTTGCTTTTTTTGTTTTTATAGTGTGTATGTATGTATGTTAGCGCGTGTGCGCGCGTATGTTCATTGATATCATTTCAACGCTCCTTCATTTGTACGCTTGTCCAGGATGAGTTTTGATAAAAAAAGTGCTAAAACATTTCGTAACATTAAATAACAACAAATATTTTTTTATTTCATTTTTAAGACAATTTTTTACTTCTTCCTTTCTGCGTTGGTCATAAAGAATGAGCATGTTGTTTTGTAATAAAATTTACTTTATTTTATTTTATTTTATTTTTTTGCTACCCAATTTGCTCGTGTGGGAAAGGAAATCACGGACTGATACCATATTTAATGGCAGAAATTTTTGATCTCATACCACAATTGGATGCTTCTTCTCGTATTTATTGTGTCATATACTTACATACATGTTACTTATATATTTTTGCCATTAGTGAAATGTAATAAAAAGCGGCTGACCCTATTTTCCGAGCAGCCAAAAAGGGAGCGAAACAGTTGATTTCCCAGGCTGGAAACTCGACCGAGACACAATTTCATTATTATTACATCGTCTTTTATACAACATTTTCGATTTCAGCTGAAAGTCAATTGAAGTAGGGGCAGCGCTCAGCTGATCATGACGAGATTGGTAAGCGTAGATATTTGTTTGTAAGTCAGCTAGGTATGTATGTATGTATATATGTTCAATTTTTTCACTAACTGCGCGCTAATTGCGTTGTGTTCTGATTACCTATTTTCCTTTTGGTTTTTATTTCTTTAAATTTCAAAATTTTGTAGCTGTTGTTGTTGTAACTTGAAATTGGTTGTTATTTGTGAATTGGTTGCTTATGCTATATAAAAATGTATGTGTTTGTTTTTCTTTTTCCACTTTTTTAATAAACAACGACATACACACACACATACCCATTGAGGAAATGTTGTAAGGATCTCTGCTGTCCGCGTTAAAGGACTAGAAGATTTTACCAATACACTGATGGAAATTGTGTAATTTTGCAGTTTGTTTATAAGAGTGCCTCTATGATAAACCCATATATGTACATATGTACGAGTACATACACACGCCAACATCCTTTAATCTATAGTGTGAATTAAAGCAGAAAATGACAATGCAATCATCATTATTTATTAAGAATTAAAACAGTGATTGTATTCCTGCCCCTCGTTTTGAGCTGCATCCTTTCCAGATATACATTTGTCCATATGGAAGTATGTATGTATGTAAGTGCTCCGACCTTGTCGGCGCTGCTGAGTGATTTTTTGATTTCTGTGGGTTTACTTCTCACCGCTTCTTCTTGAGGGGTTCTATTTATTTTTCCAATTATTTATACGTTTTTTCTTTCTTCTTCTAAGGTTTTAGCCACTTTTCCTAATTTCTGTGATTTTTTTTGTTTGATGTGGAATACCGAGAATCAGCTGATTGTTATACCTGTTACTTTTTCTTGGTTTTTTAGTCACAAAAAGGCTCATAAATTGTAGTTTAATAAATATGTAGAAGGCACTTTCCTATTAATAACTTCTACATTTTCACTCTTGTTCTGATTTCCGAACCATTTTTTCATGAATTTTAAATCAAAAAAATTTGTGCATACATACGTGTATGTATGCATTTACAAGTAACTAATAACTCCTTAAATCGTTTTACTCAAAATAGAGGATATACATACATTTTCAACTTGAGCTCCCTACTTCGGAGTAAGAAAGCCTAATTTCCCTAAAAACAAGACGCTCGTTGGCGCCGAATTACGGCTAATTTTCTGAGAAACTCCACAGCAACAACTGCTGAGTTGGCGATCTTGTCACAAACCTGGCTGCTCTCCTAAACCACCTAGTATGCATCTACGTATAGGCGCATCTCATTTGCATTTCGCAAACTCTTAGATGTACCATATATACCCTCTGAACTGTCGATTCATGTTGTCATTTTTTCAACCAGTTCCAGAGTAGAAACTAATTGCACACACGAACTTTTTGGTGATCTTGGCTTAAATCTCTTTGAAAATGCTTTAATAATTTGTTGCAATCACACCCAATGATTTAGACGGAAACAAAGGAGCACGTAAATTATTGCTATTTTTATTTGACTCAAAGAAAAGATATTACAACTAAATCCAAACACATTAGTCAATATTCAAACTCGTCTTCGGCCAAAAACCCCATCTTGCATACTGCCCACCTGCCTGTGCCAAAAGCTCCAAATCGAACAGAAAGATAAGATTTTAGTGAGGAACTTATTGTAAGTCCGCACGATACGGTATCTCAAGAGAGGGACCCAAGTTTTAAACCTGTCAAATCCAAAATCACCGCACTTTTGGACAAACGTTTATTCAAAAGATTTTAGTACGTAATTTAAATCTATCTAAAAAAATTAAGTTGAACTATTAAGGTCTAGATTTAAAAATTAGAATTTCCTTTCCCCTAATACAAATGAAACAAATAATATATATAGTTGGCGCTTTGTAATCCCTGAAGCGATTTTCGGCCCAGCTGCTCCTCCTATTTGTGGTTTTCCTTCTTAATGTTTTTCCGACAAAATGGAGGGACCTACAGTTTATACTAAGCCGCCGGCTGATGGTTTTTTTTACTACATAACAGAAATACACTCGGAGGGGTTGATATTCCCTACCGGGGGGCGATCGCAATTCGAAAATTTAACTTATTTTTTTATTTAAATTAATATTCTATAAATTTTGGGATATTCAGAATCTATATCAATCGTCTCACAAGATCCTGAGAAAAAAATATTTCTTAATGTTGAGAATATTAAGAGTTTTCGAAAATGATAATGAGATCTTAAACTTGTAGTCTGGAAGTATTTTACTGGTACCAGCATACCCTGAAAAGATGTGCCCGGTACTTTTGGCTTTTGTTTTTAAAATTAAAATAAAAATATTGTTAAACAAGAAGGAAGAGCAATCCTCGATCATGCCGAAGTCTTGATAGCTCTCATGACCATATCAAGTTTGTCGTTTTAGGCTTAAATATTAATTTCAATATCTGAAAATTTGGCTGTACGGGGGATATTTGATGAAGTTTTCTAACTTCAATGATTTTCGGTGACAATATTTATTTTTCTATTATTATTATGTATACGAATACACTCAAATGATTTTGGGATGGAGTTTTAATCAAAATGTCATTTCTGAAATCGGTGTATTATGAAAGGGGAGCTTTATGCCAAAGTCTGATTTCAATAATTTTCAGCACCAGTGTGTAATTCATCATACACGTATATGGGCGGAATTTTATGATGTGTTTTGAAAAATATTTCACCCGAAATCTGAAATCTGAAAAATCGGGCGTATAAATGGTATAATAGTTCCAGTAGCGATTAATGATCGATTGAATGTATGAGTGCATTTGTGTACCAAGTTTGATTCAAAGATCTCAAAAACTGGGAAACTAGTTTGCGTACAAATAGGTGAAAAGATGGGCATGGCTAAATCTACTCAACTCGCCATTCTGACACGATCGGTATCTTTCCTCCTTCTGGTATTTATGTACGTATTTCGGACCAAAGTTGGTATATCATTTTATATACCTGAAATATATAAAAGTGTTATTGTTGTAACAAATAATGAATTTTTTGAATTCCTCTGATATTCACCATTTGGTTGTTTTAGTGCTTTTCATTACTTAAAATTTTCGTTAACTACCCTAATGTATGCATGAAAGCAATTAATAATTACCATTGTTACTAAAACTTTTGCAATTTTTCAAATTTTTCCATTTATTTTCTATTTTACCCTTTTTACTTCATGATCAATGCAACAAAGTTTTCATAATAAATGTGAAAACATAAATTTCCATCTTAATTACGCACATTTATATAACCCGTTCGCTAACTAAACTGCATTCAAGTGCAAAATTCAAATACACAAAGCTGAACTTTGACCCAACAACAAAGCAATACAACTTCAGCTTGGCAGTGACAACTTTCCCGTTAAAGGACATAAATATAAAGAAATGATAAATAAACCACCTTTCACTGCAAATGGAGAGAAAAGGAAAAACTCAAAAGACAAGCTATAATTTTTCATGTTTTACATGCACAAAAACCATTATTCACAATAATAAAAAATTGGAAAAGTAGAAGGAAAACACTTACGGGACACTGTGTGTATCTACACACAAACATACATACATGCATATATCACTTTGTAAGCCTTACAACACATTAACATATCAACGTCTTGGCGTTGAACTTGCGCATAAATACCCTAAAGGGTTGGGGTGGTGGCGTTATGTAAGTATATTTGCATCTGTATGTCCATAATAGAGTAGCGCCAGCACATGTCAAATTTGCGGCCTAAAAGCATTGTAACGCATTATTTGTGGTCATGTCCGTCGAACCGGACATCCAAGGCTGCCAACACACACACAGGAGCTGGGCAGGGAGTGAAAACCAACACTGACCACTAACAATCCGCAGTCTTATCTGTCCGTCAACTGACCAAAGACGCTGGCAATCCAAGTGATCGGCGGGGCGAGATTTGGTTTTTTTTTGCCTTGCAGAAGAATAACAAAAACAACAGAACGAACTTACATTTACAACTCACAAAAGAAAATTGTAACAAAGCGCAAAGGCTGAAGTATGGCAGTTTTTCTCTGAAAAAAAAAATTAATAAAAAATAAAAATAATAAAGCAAAATAAAATAAAAAGGGGAAGTCAATGAGTGACAAGAATTTTGCTATTTTGACACAAATATTTCATGTTTTCTGGCACAAAAGCGTCCGGCAGAGAATAAAGTTGGCGAAAGTAAAAGAAAAAAACATGTTCTTATTTTCAAAAGCAATTTAACTGACAGGCGAACCAAAGCTCAACAGCGCGTCATTGATGATATCCTTACAAGTAAATAGCAAGCATTTCACAGACAAAAAAAAACCGAAAAACTCCTCAACCTCGCACTAGCAACTAGAACAAACCCTCAAGAAAGGAAAAAATAAAAGTACAACGTCGCGGTTTGATTTTTCAATTTTTCATACATGCAATAACAACAATAACAACAATGAAAATTAAGGAAAAAATAATCAATATGCTACCAGAAATGTCTCAAAGCCGTAAAAGAATTACTTTTATTCTCACACAGGACAGCAATGCAGCGGCGGCACGGGCATGAGGATCAGTAGCAGCCGTGTTTTTTTTTTGTGCTCCTTACGCAACTATCCCATGTGAGTAAACCTTGAATTGCCGAAACAAGTTCAATTTGTCTCCCGGAAACTCATCTTCAGGTAATCCGTATGGCAAGGTAAAGCAGTTCTGCGCTTATCTACATACATGCATACATACGTGTATGTACACGCATTATGAACAGCTGACAAGGATTGATAGGCGCAGCGAAAAGGATACATGTGAGCCCCGTGAGTGAGTGGCAAGCAAGCAAGCAAGCGAAGGATATGAACATTTTACTTGCAATTAAATCACAATATTTGCATTAATAGGCAAACGGCAGGAAGTAAGGCAGCACAATTATGGTGACATTGTGCTGGAAGACGTGGAAATACACATACATATACACACACACATATGTGCATATATGCATACACAGAGATCTTAAATAAAATTTAGTTTGTCTTGACTATCCCGTGTGCGAATAGTGAAAATGATTTCTGTTCTTGCAACATTTTAGGCGCGTAGAAACTGGTAGTCGCTGTAGATCGGGCGCGATCAGCTGTCTTTATAGGCGAGTGTTCTTCTATTTCTTTATTTTTTTTTTTTAGGTGGAAATCATTTTTATATCATTAGGCGCCTATTCCAAGTCGGTACATGTGCAAATAGGCACAAGCTCTCTGCGAAACAGGTCAGTGGAGTTTTCAATGAATAGGTAGTGGTTCTAAATTAGCATAAAATTGGCAAGTTTCTTTTGTCAAATTTCTCACAGCATACAGGTATGGGATTTTGGTAATTTGCACTACTTTAAACAGCTGTTGTCAGGCTGAAAGGGAATAACTTTACTACTTATTATACACGTATATTAGACTGCGAAGTTAAGAGATGGTCTTATTGAGTTTTTGCCTTTCGTCCTTCATTTGTAGCTATATCAACGTTCGTACATAAATATCTATGTATTTATATTATGATTAAGGTTGCTGCAGAGAAATGTTTCTATCTGAAAAAGAAAGAGATTATAGTGTACGTTTGATTATGTGATTTTCTTCTAGGCCCCTGCTTCGACTTGTTCAGGGTGTCTAACTGCTTTTCGATTTAAGGGGACCCTCCCCTGATTTTGGAACAAAAAATCGATTTTTTTACGCAAAAAATGACAGCCAGATATTTGTAGAGTATGTGTTTAAAGGGATTTTGCAATACGTTGTATATTTTTCAAATGGTAGCTTTTCGAACACATCTGTCTCATGCATGCTGCGAGACTTTCAAAAAACTTTGAACGCATTTTTCTCGAAACTATGTTTTCCGATCTAACTTTGATCTATCTGTCCGATTTCTTTTATTTAAAATATCTAATTATTTATATTTTTTCAACGTAATTGAAGTCAGAAAAGTAGCAAAAAAACTTAACTTTATAATTGCAATGAGCATTATGCAATAATCTTATCGTTAAAATTGTTTCAATTGAGGTTCAGGACGTAGACAATTTCATGATCTTCAATTAGTGACAACGATTTTTTATTTCAGTCTACTAGAAGAGGCAGTAGGTTTGAAGTTGTTGGGCCATGGTTTTCACGCAGAGGACGACGGAAAGCGCTAGTTTGTAGCCGTCATTTTGAATTTCGGCTATTTTTTGTCGTCAAATAATTAACCAATTTAATAGTCTAAGCCGAAAGTTCGTACTTTGCCTGATTTTTGTCCAATATCAGGGGAGGGTCCCCTTAAGGAACTACGCATATTTCTAAGGTCCACCAAACTACTAATGAGTTTTGGGTTATGACAAGCTAAATATTACTTTCACGTATGAAATACACCAGTAAAAGGTATTGCTATTTAGAAAAATAAATATTTTAGGTTGTATGAAGAAAGTGTCATAGGGGCACCATTCGCAGAAATTTACAATATGCCTTGTACTTAACTCCATTTGCTTTGACTATGATTTACTACATGAGAACATGCTTTTGGAAAGATCTATTATTATAGAATTATGCCTCGCTACGAACTACTACCGAAATACATGCTTCATCTTCCTATGCTTTCAACGACGGCTGTATCAAAAATAGATGTTACTTTGAATAGCCTGCTATACCGGTTGATGCCATTTTTGGAACTGTGATTTTTTAACATTTGACAAGTCAAAACTGCGCCAGTAATAAAAATGGAACGATACACACTTCAACAACGCATTAAAAAAATCATCTTGAGAGATGACGCCCTTGATGGCTACGTCAATAGTCACACCTGGGGCTCGGAAAACCCAGAATTCACTGTTGAAAAACCTCTCAATCCTTATTTATTTATTTTATGGTCCGGCAGAGTCATAGGACCTGAATTTTCGAAAATAAACGAATTGTACTATCGAGAGATGATTAATGATTTTCATGTACGGAATGGGATGGCATTGATTTGGACAACGTTTACTTTCAAAAAGACAAGCAACAAAACCATCAATACTTTAAGACAAAAGTTTCTTTGAATATCTTTATTTGTTACCAGGAAATATTCAGTCCTCGTTCAACTCAAGTCCACAGAACTCAGAACCCAATTAATTTTTCTTTTATATATACCTATATATTGACTTTCTGACGGATACATTTTTCAGATCTTTTAATTAATTCATATTTCTCTCTTATTTAGAAAAAAAACGCCGAAACTACTTCCTTGGATTCATCATCGGTCAATTTTTTACCCCTCAACTCTTTTTACATTTTTGGAAACAGATAATAATCACTCGATGCTAGGACTGGGTGGTATGTATGGCGTTTTATTCAAAATATCGAAGTCCAACTTATGCAGGGCAGTCAACGCCAGGAATTTCTTGTGGACGGTTGCCCTGCGTTGAACTTAGTCATGCCTTGGTGGTATTGGATACTCCATCCAACAAAAGTCGCGGTACACCATTGCTTTTTAAGGAACTGCACGATTTTCGAATTTTCCATATTTCAAATTTTACTCCCAAATATGCTGCTTGGTAGACGATAACTCAATTACTAATTATCTATTACCAATGTAACTTTGTATTTATATTAATTATACACGGTACTACCCTAATGACCTACAATACTCCATACAATCCCCTGCAATACTCCCATTGATCTGTTGAGCTTTAACCCACTAGGCCGTAGATCGGGTTCGCTGCGGTACTAGCCGTAGCAAAACAAAGCTTTTGCCTTGAAAATCTTACGGCTGGCTACGTTACTAGTTCACATTCATTACCTTAGAGAGAGAAGCAAGGCTCTCCCATAAACGTATATACCGTTTACTTTATTTTTTTATATACACACAATTGTATTTAACCACAAATTCCAATACATTACGAGTAAAAGTCCATTATTAATAAATCGAACATAAAAAATAATAAAAAATTTCATAAAAAATCATACTCAATAACTGACAGACCTCACGAGTGCTCAATTTCATAATTAAAACACATCATTTTCCGCTTCATTAAAACGAAATTTTCTCACCAAAACAATTTTTCATTATCACACCCAACACATCTTCAATCAAGTTCCGGCTTCGAGGCACATTCCGCATGTTCCATAATATTTTCCCAACTCATAATACCAACGAATTATTACCAGGAAAATTCGCAAAATTTCTCTTCATCTCGCCGCAATATTCTCACATGCCAACGGAGGTAATTACATACATACATACGTACATATGTGAGTGGAACACCCAAATGGCATATCCGTTGGGCTAATCTTCAATAAACTACTATGTGCTTGTAAACGTATGTGTGTACAAAAGGACATGAGGTTTCATCCAATCGACCAACCGAACTCCCGCATGGAGCATCGAACGTCAACAAGAGGACGTGTGAGAAATACTAAGTATTGTATTTGCAAGCTCCTTCAAACGCCAATGAGATACCAATAAAATTTATTATATTGAATAGTTACACCAATAAAGGCATGAGAATCAATAACAATAACGCTGATGGTTGTTTGTTGTGATTTTAAGGAGCCATGCCCATTGTGGCGCGATACACTTGTGTCCATTGTTGCAAGACAATTGGAAAAATTCCACACACACATACACACACACACACAAACGCGCAATGGCAGAAGACATGCAAAAAAAACACAAGAGACTAAGAATAGGTGATGAGGATGAAATATCCTTAAAAAAAGGAAGAATAAAAAAAAATTGGCACCAAAGCGAATTTGCCGCAAATTTTCATTGGAAAAAATTCCTTTGGCTCGTATTACGAAGTGCGGAGTCGCTGAGTCAGTCGGTGTAGTGAGTAGGCGCACGAAGAAGCGGATGAGTGCGCCCCGAAGCATATCCTGTGAATGTAATGTAGGCATGTACATAGATATGTGCAAATATATGTGTGCTGGCGGAAACTACAACAACAACCAGTACTCGAGGAGATTTGATGAATGTTTGGGAAAATTCATTCATAAAAATACGTTGGCAAAATTTCGTTGGAATTGGAACAATAACTCAATTGAGTATCAAGCACAAAGAGCGAGAAACAAACAAAAACAAAAAAAAACAGTGATAATAATGAAAACACCGGATAATCGCGTAAAACGACCAATTCTATGCACATAACAACCTGTGAATTGGCAACGGTCAAAGTTTTGCCGACACAAACAACAAATGTGGGAGAGAAAAGAAGACGTGGCTGGTGAGAAGGATTTGTGCATAAAAAAAATTGAAATAGCACGAGAAGTTCAGGTGGTCCAACGGTTTATTCAATGTACTTAAATACATACAAGCACACATACAAACACACATACATACATATACATAGGGTATGTATGCCGAAACGTGACCTCAAATGCGGCTAAATGCTAGACATGGAGCGCGGCAAGGACAAAGCGCCAACGGAGACGAAGGACCTATATGAGTGCGTGTTAAAGAATGGCAAATCATGAACATTGAATGGGATGTAGTGAAGCTGAGTGTAGTTGAGAAAACCAGACAACTTCCGCAAGTGACGAGCAAAGGCAAGAATTTGGCGGGAATATAGTTCCATGAAGTCTTCATTGTGCCAAAATTAACCCTCCAACGGAGCACCTCACACATGTCAAATAAAACATTTCGATTTTTTTCTTGTTTTCTGTGGCAACGGGAATGCTGCCGCCCTGGCTGTTGCTCATGGGTTTGCCAACCACCAGCAGCGCTTGTATGCCGAGAAGATAATCCTGAATGATCCGAGTTGTAGGCACAGACAATTGGCAGTCTTCTCTCACTCTCGAAATGAAGTGCGAAAACAGCAATGAGCACTGAAAAAAGTGTTGAGAAATAAATATAATAATAAAATAAAATAAAATAAAGAACAAAAAAAAACAACAACAAGAGCTTAACAAAGACAACCAGTATTTGTTCTCTACTTTCTGGTTGCTCTGTTAAGTTGAGTCCGTAGAGGCGGCGGCACGTTAGTACAGGAATTCCACGAAGGTTATGTCGAAATTTGTTACATCATTTCAAACAATTAGACAAATTTGAATAAACATGTGGAAGTCACACGCACCACTGCAGAGAGATAGACAGAGCGCCTTGGACAGCACATGCCATTAGCATACACGGTTAACACATACATACCTACTAAAGGATAAAAATAAATATTTTGTAAACACTTCCCGAGGTTATTGGAATTTTTTATACTTTTTTCACCAAAATTGCCTTTAAAGCCACGTTTCTGTGGGTGTCACCACTACCATAATCCTTTCGTTGCTTGAGTTGCAGCAGTTAATCACACCACTTTAATGTGCGTGCGAAATTAAATGTTGCGCATTTACCCAGTTGTTCGTTAATTTACCGTAAAATGAGGCGCATAAACAGTACGAATTTTGGCAGCCAACGCACTGCCGTTCCGCTCGTAACTTGGAAAACCAAATAACGACGAACCTGCCGAGTCATTGAAAATGCGTAAAACTATTTGTTTATTCAAAATGAATTTCCAATACTGAATGATGCGTAAAAATGTCAATGAATCAATGAGTCAGTGCGACAGGTTAACAGCTGTTCAGTGTGTTGCCTCAAGGTGACATTCGAAAATGTTAAACAATTAAATCTGGCATGAATTTTCGCGCCAAAATATTTCCAATATTTTATTCATTACCCTTAGATATATATATTTTTTTTTCTTTGCAAAATATCTACAAAAGATACCTTTGGACTCGAATATGTTGGTATAAAAATTCCAAGAACTCAAATCTCTGGAGATTTTCATATTTAAAAAACTACAATCAATTTTTTGATAGATAAATCACAAAAATGCTTTTATTGGGTGCAAATTTTTACATAATGCAATATCTATATATGTGTATATTTTATAAATACATGTGTATAATTGGCAAGAAAATGATAGATTGCAAAAAAGTGCTAGTAATCTCACTGACACTTGGTAATTATTTGCCGTCTTTAAAAGACTGAAATGTATTTTTTATTTATTTATTTGTATGGAAAATAATTATGAATAATTACATTACATTAAAGGCAACTAGCAGCTGGGGCTATCGGCCTAAAAGACTGAAATTTATTTTCATCAGATAAAATGAAACTACACTTCCCGGAAGAAAAGTATTCATCATATTAATTGTGGTTCAAAGCTAACTCTGAAATAAATTTTATGTAAATCAAACGATATATAAAAATTTCCGAAAAGATCATCGCTGGTCCATTTCCCGAAAAAAAAGGTTTTCTCCAATTCAATTTAGTCATTATAAGAGCTTTCTTTGTACCAAATGTTATGAAAATCGAATTATTTAAAAATAAAATCAATTTTTTTTGAATAGATCGGTCCCAAGATCGCAACCCAGAAAATCTTTCTTATCGAATTAAGCATCATCTTAGACAAAATATCAAGATTTTTATATATTATTATTGATCTAACTAATTCTTTATATGTGTGGATCACTTCTTTCCTGCAGAAAGTCTTTCACGAAAATGTCAATACCCCGAAGCAAGTCAAACACACCATACAGATCTAGGCTCATTCACACTCAAGCTGGACGTATAAGAATTGCTTGCAGCCCGAACAAACCTACGCACGATATATGCTTCCAGCTCTATCGTCGCTTTCCAGGAAAAAAAATTATCCAAAAATTTTACGAAAACGAACCAAAAATATGTATATTTTTTTAGATAGGTCGATCCACTTCCCGAATAAAAAAAATTTCAAGTAAAAAAACATATAAAAACGATTTTTTCACAAAAAGGCCGAATTTCAAGTAAATCGAGCCCTAAATACAATATATACCCACCTTTGAGTAAATCGAACGATAAATAAAGGGTGTCCCAAAATTAACCCAAGATTTTAATTAAATAGAAAACACAGCTTTAGGAAATGATGCCTTCAATTAGTTTTCACCCACTTTCTTTCTCTCAAAACGAAGCCAAGAGATCAGCTTCTTAGTGATCGAGTAAGGCTCAGTAAGATGATTTTCATGTGGTGTTAAGTTAGTTAAAAATTATAACTCAACCGCATACAACTAGCTGTTAAAAGTTAATTTGTAGAGCAATATAAGTTGGTATATAATATAGAATCTTTTATCTATCGCAGCCTTGCAGACATCGTAGCTTTCTTTCCCCTTATTACCGTATTTTAGTTCCAGGTGAGTTTACTGTCTTATAATCATAGAGGGCTGTCTTATAATAGAAAGAGTGAACGCTCTGCATCAGTTGTTTACTATGTACTCGTATGAAAACAGAACTTGGAGTAGATCAGTTAGAATAAGGAGATGTCTTCCAATAAGGTATTACAATACAACTCGAAGCACCATGGTAACAGTGAGACCTAATTAAGGAGGCAAACAGAACTCTACCCTGTGGGGTGCCTCGGGTTGTAACTGATTCAATCGAATAATGGCTCGGCAGAGCTCATTGAGTCGCTAAGAAAGTACCGAATAAACTTCTTGTCAGTTGCCAGATTGCAACGCTAGAGTTGCCAAGTCCCGAAATGTAATCGGTAACCCTCGTATCTCTATAATAATGATTATCCTGCGAAGATCCTGTCAACTTTGCTATTAGAATTTCGTTCAAACTATTTTCTTAAAGTCCCTGTGCGTCCAGTCATTGCTCCTCCCTACTTATTTCATGTGTATTTCTTATATACGCAATTTTATTATTATTCTTCATTTTCTGTTTTTCTTTTCCTTTTACAACTTTAGCACTTAAATCTCTTAATGTTTACATTTCAACTTATAACACTTCTTGAACAATTGAAGATTCTTTTTTTACTTTGAAAAATACTTAACTTTTTTTCGAAAACATAAACGATTCGCATTATCTTCCTTACGCATTTATTGTTTATGTGACATTTTTGTCAAGTGATACGCGAAGATATCCTTCTACAGCCCCGAGCGTATACCATACATATCCCATCTACAAATGTGTGTATGAGTGTATGTATGTATGCAAGAGCCATTCAAATCACCACCGCCAAACTGCGCGGCAAATTCATCCTCCCCACATAACCCAACCTAAAACCTTAATTACAAAGCAATGTGCGGCGCGACAAAGTGTCTCTTTAAATGATGCGTCTTGCCTTGTTTTATGTGCGATTTGTGTTATAAAAATTTTTTGAAAAAAAAACTCCCAAACAAAGATGAGTAGGGCAGTCGCTAAGCAGGAAAGGAGCAGCAAAGGTTGCAGAGTTTCATTAAATGTCCTTACTGCTTTAGCAAAATGACTATGCAACGCGGCAATAAATGCTGAATGAAAATCATTATTGGTATACGTGTATGAATGTATTTATGCGTGTTGTTTTGATGAAAAAAAAAATTAGATGAAACATAAACTTTTTATTTAATTTCCCCTTTTTCTATTTACATTTATAGTTTTTCATTAATTTTGTTTGAGACATATTCTTTTTTTTTTTTTTGAATATTTATTGTCGCGCCCATATGCGCCGCAGACACTGAAATACACACTCATACATACCAGGATATTTAGTCCTTTGTTTTTCTCGTGAAAGTATCGTTTTGTAACGGATGTTGTTTTGGCCTTTCTGTTGATCCTTGCAAATGTACAACCCCTGCCATTTATATAATGTGATGTACACTTAATGATTAAAGTAATTAAGAAATCTCGTGTAATGATTTATGGACAATAAATGGTGTTCAAAAAGATTTCTAAATTTTTGTGTTGAATGTTTAAAAGGTTTATGAAAATTGCGCATTTTTTTTTTAGAAAAAATCAGTTAAATGCGACTGATATGATAAAAACTCATAGGAATATAAAGGATATGCTAGCGCGATGATGTGGACATGAGCACATGTCTAGCAATGCCCTGGTTAAATGGTCGGAAATTGGGTTCTTCTTCTTCTTTACTGGCGTAAACACCGCCGATTAAGCAACAGTGCGCTTTTCATTTCTTCTTATCGACGTTGACACCAACTGGAAATACCAAGTACAGACAGGTCTTTTTCCACTTGAACTTACCAACGGAGTGGAGCTCTCCCTTGTCCCTTCTTCCACCGCTGGTTACGGCCTACACAACGTAGCCGCTGTCCCTTGGTACGCTTAACTATCTCAATATCATCATATAGCTCGTACAGCTCATGGTTCCATCGTCTGCGATATTCGCCATTGCCAATGTGCAAAGAACCATAAATCTTACGCAAAACTTTTCTTTCGAAAACTCCTAACGCCGACTAATCAGATATTGTCATCATCCATGCTTCCGCACCATATAGAAGGTCGGGAACGATGAGGACTTGTAGAGTTTGGTTTTCGTTCGTCGGGAGAAGACTTTACTTTTCAATTGCCTACTCATTAATAAGTAGCACCTGTTGCAAGAGTGATTCTGCGCTGGATTTCCAGGCTGAAATTATTATTGGTGTTGATGCTGGTTCCTAGATAGACAAAATTATCTACGACCTCGAAGTTATGACTGTCAACAGTGACGTGGGATCCGATTCGTGATATTTGATGGTAGGAGATATTTCGTCTTGCCCTCGTTCACTACCAGACCCATATGCTTCGCTTCCTTATCCACTCAGGAAGACGCAAAACTCACAGCGCGTTATTGAGGCCAATGATATGAATATCGTGGGAGTATGCCAGCAGCTGTATACTCTTATAGAACATTGTGCGTTGTCTGTTCAGGTTTGCAGCTCGTATTATTTTCTCCAGCAATAAATTAAAGAAGACACGTTATAAAGAGTCATCTTTGTCGGAAATTTCGTTTGGTATCGAATGGCTCAGAGAAGGTAGCATCTTTTCCAAGATTTGGCGCATGGTAAATGTCTGGTAACGCGTGGATTTATCAAGCCTCCAGCCTTACTTATAAGGTAAGATAGGACTTAACGCCAAAGATTAGTGATACAAATATTGCCTACTTTTAGGCGCTTTAGAACAAATAGGTAACAGTAGTAGCAGGATGTTTCTCATCATTAAATATTTATGAGACCTTGAGAAACCATGAAATGGCCTATAAACTCTCCCTGGCATCAGTGAGGGTCTATTTCGTAGATACTAAGGGAATAGTCATATCCATGGAACTCATTCCTCGACAAAGTATCCGTTGAAAATAGCCCTCACCAGAAGGGCCAACAGCAGATGGTATAGTGAAACCACTTGCAATGTGATCAGACAAATCTGGCAATTGATCGATGTGCATAGAACTAAGTCCATGCTTTTTCTCCATAAGCATAACAACTAGCCCAATAACAGGACACTGTCTTATATGGACCCATATGGAATCGGTGAAACATAACCTCTACCACTGCCCTGCCATGAAAAATGCACATTACCCAAAATATGGTATAAAATAGTTTCTTGAAGCTAATACGCTACTTTAGCCGAGTCCTCAAATCATTTACCATGAACCGTCTCCTGTACCTCTATATCAGTGTGCGACGCAGTGAGCTCACATTGAGCCAGCTTAGAGAACCCCTGAGCCATATTGTATAGTAGCATTATGGTATGATGAAGGTAAAATAAAAGGTATGTCAACCCCTCCAAGTGCAGTTCTGACATGAAATAAAAAATCCTTATGAAAATCGGAGGCGGCTTAGAATAAACTGTAGGTCCCTCCATTTGTTGACAAATGGGAAGAGAAGCTCGGCTGATAATCGAGCTAATAGCGCTAAATAAGGTTGAAAGTTTTATTCTCGGATAATATTTCTCTATAAGAAATAATTCCGTTAAAACAGATTTTAATCATGGACGAACTGCGCGCTTAACGAGATGACAAGCCAAGAACTTCGATGTAAACATTATTCATTTGTGTATTATTGTACAATAAAAAGTGTTTTGTGGAAATACATTTTCTTGTAAACCCACACACACTGTTCCCGCCCTCCCGATGCTCACGTTTAGTCCTTCAAAGTACTCACTAAGCCACTTCTGCCACACATCCGGTGCGCTTGCCGCGCAAACTCAACAACGTCCATACTTTCAACGAAACTCCTCGACCACTGTGTTGCAAAACCAAAGGATATGCCGCAAAAATTCTTGGAGCTCAGTGGCGGAGGACATGTTGGAATGCAGCGGCGTAAGTGAGAGTAAAGCCACTGAAAACTCACAGCCACCATACAAGTGCACTTCGTCACGGCCAAATTGATAGCCCCAGTGTCCGTACGTCAGACCAATTACTTGGAAATTTCCATTGTAAAAGGTATCAATTTATGACCCATACGACAGTTGAGATTTTTGTCAATGGCGAGACCGTAAAAAGGAGCAACGGTTCTTTTAATTGGCATGATGGCACTAGCACAAAAACTCGACAAACTCAAACTCAACAAAAAATCTGAAAAAAATTGTATGAAAGCAACAAGTAGAGAGGGCGGTTGTTTACATTCTTTCATTTATCTACATTTATATGTAAGTACAATGAAAAGAAAAGCAACAAGTACTTATGTGCCTTCAATCTTATTGCACTGCAACAGCTGATGCATCAGCTGATAACATGTACTGCCGACTGCCGACTGACGGCGCTGCCACTAACGTTCTGCTGTCGGCCTAACCTCGGCAAGCCACTGCTGTGGACCACCAGTACGAAAATGCAAAAGTAATGTTATGGAATTGAGAAGAAATGAGCAGCAAGTAAACAGGATGTGCGCTAGGATTTTCAAGTGAAACTTTTAACTGTCGTTGCGGCACGGCTCATAAACGTCTGGTCTGGAATTTGGTAAACGGCTGGGAATCTGTGTTTCGGTCGAGCATTAAATGTAGTATTTCGTAGAATCCGATTATTGTCTAATTATTGTATTTTAGTTTGGGTAAACGAGTGAATGCGGCAATAAAATCGATTGATATGCTATAAAAATTGGATGAGCAGAAATAGTTATAAAACCAACATACATATGTGCATATAATATGATATGTACTCGTATGTATGTATGTATGTCTAAAGTCATGCAATAAACGTTTTAAAGTTATTAGTTAATGTAAGCACGTTTCATTTACCGCATAAATATTGAGTTTTGATATTAGGAAGTGATAAATATAAAGGGTGGTTAAATTGTAAGGGCCGATGTTGAATGTGAACCACACCTAAACGCCAAGTTCTTTTCCGAATTTAATTTGACATTTCTCTATTTCAGACTTACTCAATTTGAACCATGGAGAGATACACAATCCAACAACGTGTTAAAGTTATCCAGACTTATTATGAAAATTTTCGATGAAAATCATCTTCAGTGATGAGGCACATTTTCACCTCAGTGGATTCGTCAATAAACAGAATTGCCGCATTTGGGCGAATGAGAATCCAAGAGTGATTGTCGAAAAACCAATGCACCCACAAAGAGTGACTGTTTGGTGCGGTTTATGGGCTGGCGGCATCATCGGGCCGTATTTTTTCCAAAATGAGGCCGGTCAGGCAGTTACTGTGAATGATGTTCGCTATCGTGAGATGATAACGAATTTTTTATGGCCACAATTGGAAGATATGGATGTGGACGATATGTGGTTTCAGCAGGACGGTGCCACTTGCCACACAGCTAACGAAACAATGGCTCTTTTGCGCAACAAATTCAATGGCCGTGTTATCTCACGTAATGGCGATGTCAATTGGCCCCCAAGATCATGTGATTTGACACCGTTGGACTTTTTTCTCTGGGGTTATTTGAAAGAAAAGGTGTACGTCGATAAGCCAGCAACAATTCAAGAGCTAAAGGATGAGATAATTCGGCACATTAACGGCATAGAAACTCCATTATGCCTCAGCGTCATCGAAAATTTGGACCATCGTATGGAGGTGTGCCGCCGAGGTCGCGGCGCTCATTTGGCCGATATTTTGTTACATACATAATTGAATAATACCAATATATCATAATAAAATAAAATTTCAATAATTTCCTAAATAGTTTGTGTTTTATTCAAAATCAACATCGGCCCTTGAAAATTTAACCACCCTTTAGTCATTATGTATAGAAATGAAGAAATATACATTTAAAATAATAATAGAGGTCACCCGCGAGCTCGTCAACATGGAATTTGAAAATGCCTTTAATAAAGATTTTTAAGAAATTTATTTTATAGTAATTCATATATTAATTATTGTATGAAATTTTTTTGAATATTTATAGCCTTTAATATTTTTTTATACTGTAGGGATTTAATCCTTCGGTAAACATAAAAATAAAAAAAATGTATGATATTTTTTTATGAAAACGGAGTACTACACCTGTCGCAGTATTTCTTTGTAGGCAATGTCTTTAATTTTCCGTGGGGTGCTAGAATCACCAAGCTACTCTATGAGCTTACTCTGGAGCACACCACACACAACTTGCCACGGCAGAAGAAGCTTGCTCTTAAGTCTACTCTTGGTACCTTAAGAGTTGGACCTTGAGCTTTGTTTATGGTTATTGCGAAGCATATTTTGAAGGGAAACTACTCTCTCTTGGATTCGAAGGTGTAACTTAATGGTATGAATCTTAGGAACAAATATCGTTTGTTCTTGAATACAACGTGTTTGTATAATAGCTGCAATTACATTTCGATGCAATAGTTTGGCATGTAATCTGGTGGCATTGCACAATTTTTGTGGACGGGTTTATATTGATTTTCGAACCCTTCAAATAATTTTAAAAACATTTCATTTGTGACTAAGGTTGGCAAATTTTTTAGTGTTAAAATGGCATGCTCGCATTACCATTCTGGGGGCTCATAGTGAATATTATATGGTATATGTTTTAATAAATTTTAGCTATAAGCTCTTCTATAGCCGAAATAATTGTTCCTAAAATGCTGCAGGAAAAATTATATTGTTTTTCAGTTCCGAGAAATCACCATTTCCTATTTTAAACAACAGATCTGAGAATTGTCCTGCAGTAACATCTCCTTTCAAACGGACTACCAAATGTTTGATGAGGCTGAGCTTCTTCTCGGAAGGCCTCAAATGAGATCGCTTCAAGCATGCTTTAACTTCGTCTGCTCGCGTTCCCCTGAAATCTACTGGAAAAGTCTGCATTTTTTAGTTAAAGGAATTTTGTTAACAGGCTTTTTTTATTTCATTATTTTAAACAGAAAATTTCAAGCAAATCGTACTATAAATAGATCGGTTCCACTTTCAGGAAAAAAGGGGTTCCCAAACTCGATTTGTTTTCATTAGATAGGTTTTAGGCCCACTTCCCAGAGAACCCAATGGTATTATAGACCGGAAGCTACGTCTGTACCAAATTTCATGTAAATCAAACGATTTGGAAATAAGGACGATTTTTTTCGAATAGATCGGTCCCAGGTATAGGTATACGTCATTCGCAGAACACATCCTTCAAGTTGCAAGTCTCGACGACCAATGGCTTAGGCTGTGGGTTGAACCGTCTGTCGTTCAGGATAACGCCAGGCATGCTTTACTCCCAAAATCTTCTGCTAAGGATCTCATATGATCCTGGTAAACGCCAAAAACTGTCTCTTGATTAAACTCATCATTATCTCCTGAAGAAAAGGTCCTTTAGGTTCCTATTTGGCACGATTCTGTCGCTAAATCTTCGTATATAGCACTACTGCCTTTTCTTCTTTGTATCATAACTTTAATTTAACTTTCGATACCATTCTGGCACAACCTCGGTCACACAAGATAATCATGAAATTCTTTCAGTCCGAGCTTTTCATTTATTTTAGCCTCACCGAAATAAAATTCCTACTCCTTATTTATTTCGCTCAGTATGAAAATGAACTGCCTCTACTCTACTACACGTATGTCTGACTTTTTCCCCGTAAAACTCATACAACTATGCAAACTGTGCTAACACTAGAATCTCCGTCATTGGCCTTATTAACCGCACCGGATAACGAAGCAAGTCGACTGATTCTGGTAACAAACGACGTCAAGACGAGGTATGTCCTGTCATCAACACTCACCGCCTTCGTGTCTTGGCTCCCACGTCACTGCGTAGAGTTATAATTTTGATAGTGTAAATACTTTCGACTCTCTAGGAACCAGCATAAACATTAATAACTGTATCAGCTTGGAAATCCGACGCAGAATCGCTCTTACCAACAGGTGCTTCTTTGGACTTAGTCGACGAACAAGGACCAAACTCTACAAATCGCTCATCATTTCGGTCCTGCTATATGGTGCGTAGGCATGAACGATGACAACATCTGATGAGTCGGCGTTAGGAATCTTCGAGAGAAAGGTTTTGCGTAAAATTTATGGTCCTCTGCGGATTGGCAACGGCGAGTGCCGCTGTCGATGGAACGATGAGCTATATGCGATATACCTATATTGACATAGTTCAACGAATTAACAGACAGAGACTAAGTTGGCTAGGTCATGTCATTCGGATGGAAGAAAACACTCCAGATCTGATAGTATTCACTGCAGTACTCACCGGTAGCAGTAAAGAAACAGGAAGACCTCCACTCCGTTCGAAAGACCAGGGGAAAAATCTGACTTTATTTGGCATAACCAATTAGCGCCAAATAGCGAAAGCAAGGAATGAATGGCACACTGTTGCTAAATCAGCTCTAGTCGCGTAATTGGTGTCTACGCCAGTAAAGAAAAATAATAGAAACCTTTTGAGCCATCTGCAACAAGCTTTTATTCTACGCAAGAGGCCCTCGACGCGAGATAATGCGATTAAAATAAGTTTTCTTCAATAAATCGATTATTTCTATGGTTGATGGCTCATGTAGTGCCAACTTGTTGGAACCAAAGTTCATCCCCATAAAAATTCTTCACGAAAAAGTCAATAATCATGGCTTTATAGTGCTCCCGATTGATCGTATATTATTGCCGACTTCTTTTTTGAAGAAATGTGTTCCAGTGTTTCCCAAAGACATTTTTAGATTCTCATCACTCCAAATGACACAATTCTTGCACGAGTTGGATTTGCAAACCCGCAAAACAAGATCCACCCTCAAAACTTACATAAAGTCGGTGCACTCATTCTGATCTCTTTCGAATAAACGTGATGCGAAACCGATCCATGGTTCCTCGAACTACCGACTCCGCTGGGCGAACCATTACATTGGTAATAAAGTTGTTTCGGTGTGAGTCTGTTCATTATGAAATAGCAAGGCAAACTAAGTATAAAGTTACAGTTATCTAAAAGATCAACTTCGGAAAAAGTGGTGCCTTATTAAAACCACATGTCTAACAAAAGCACCCTTTACAAACAACATCTAAGCACCAATATTCTTTTTGCCATAATTATCTAGTAAACTAAGCTGTGCATCCGGTTGTCATTTATAATAGTCGACATTTGATGTCTTAATAATATTTTTATTTTGTTTTTCAGTGGAATACATATATTATACATATAAGTAATTTAATAATAACAATAATAATAATAATAACCATAATAATAATATTAATAAAAATAATAATACAATTAATAAATAAAATAATTTTTGCAACAAATAAAATTAATAACTGTTTCAAAAGCAATTGTAGGATTTCTAAAAACAGTCTCACAATATCTACACTTTTAATACATACTTACATACTAATATTAAAACATCGGTAAATCGCGTGACAACTAAAAAGTATTAATAATCGTCGCTTCTAGTCCATAGAGTATATATATGAATAATTGGTACTTTGTAACCGCTGAAACGATTTTTGGCCAAGCTACTTCTCCAATTTTTTGTACTAGTCTCGATGGTTTTCCAACAAATGGCGGGTCCTACAGTTTAATCCAAGCCGCCTCCGAATGGTCGATGGATTTTTATGACGAACTTGTATTTCTTGTCGGAAATACACTTGGAGGGCTCGAACCCTGCTCTTCAGAATGGCAGTTCGCACTGCTAACCATTCGGTCATTGCGGCCGAAATATTCACATAGAAGTCAAGCATAAATTTAATTGATTTCAAATAGCATAATGTAATACAATAGTTATCAAACAAATCGATATATGGTATATTTATATATAAATGGATTAAAATTACATAATTAAGATGTTTAATAACTACTGAGTACATGTATGAATGTATAAAATATTGTACATTTCCAAGGCACATCCGACTTACAATACAATTCGTACTTAGTGACATAACCTACAACAAGCGCAAACAACGCACTTTAAATATGCTAAACAATTGGAAATGGAAAAAATATTTTCTAGTTTTGTTAAAGATTTCGGTCTTTACAAAAATAGCGCTAAAACCAAGTGTAGTAAGTCTAATTTGGTTTCATCAAAATTTATCATTTACTTATTGTACAAACATATTTATTGTCTAGTCTTCTTTGGAAATAACTGAAGCGAAGGCGAAAATAGAAGACCATAAAACTATTGAACGCCTCGACTTACTTCTGGTCGACCACAATGGGCTTAAAAAACTTAATGTTACTGTTGGCTTTGCGGAGGAGTTGAAATCTATAGAAGCCGACTTATTGGTCAAATTTGAACGTGAACCCAACGAATGGAGAACTTTGGTACATAAAAAATTGGATGGGTGTAAATTTCTAAAGGGCGATTATTCCAACAATATTGTACTTAGGGCAGTATTACAAGCCATCAAACGCTTTCCGACGTTTTTGCAGAAATGCCCCATACCAGCGGTTAGTGGTTGCTCAGTGTCAATGTTTACCAATAATAATATCATAATATTAATGAATTCTTCTAGCACTACGTTTACAAGGCGGACTTAATGGATATTTATCTGATTTACCCTAGCTATCTGCCCAATGTGTCATTTATGGGCACCCTAGCTGTATCCTCCAAGGGACATTTAATGTACCAAATCGATCTGAAGGGATTTACTCAAAGTAAAAACAAAGCAAACGATTACTTTTTTTGAAAACTAATAAGTTTTGTAAGAAGAAATAAATATGTGACGAAAATATTGTGTTATTTTATTCTTTACTTAATATTTCTAACTGTGGTCGGCTGGTTTGAGAGCTCAGACGGCAGGGGTTAATGCTCAAAAGCTCTATGATAGATGCGGCGACATACCCGAGCGGAACAAACTTTTGTAGGACACAGTGAGGTGATCTAGCGCCTGATGCTAATGCTGAAACTATTCTCCACCCTGCTGAATGGCAATGAAAATGGAATGATTGCTCTCCTGAAAAACAACAAAGCGAATTGTCGCGATGCAGAATATGGTGGAATGAAAGCTTGCCGGACGATTGGAGCCAAAATGTGCTCTCGCCAATCCACACAAACGGGAAACCCCAGTCTGTGCCCCAGATATTGACATCATCAGCTTCAACAACCGCGATATTAGTTCTCCTTTCTAATGTCATTAAGTAAGCAATCAATCTTGGCTCCTTCGTCACTTTTGACGGGCATAACTTTGTTTTGTCACGGATAATTTCATTCATCCTAGAACCAGCAACAACCTGGAAATCCCATGTGGAATCACTCTTGTCAACAGGTGCTACTTCGAACAAGTCGCTCACCATTCAAGTTCTGCTACAATGAGCAAACGATGATAGAGTCTGATGAGTTGGCGATGGATTTTTTACGGAGAAAGGTTTTGCGAACGATTTATGCAGTTTAGCTCATTGGCTACGGCGAATAAGCTAAGCGACGAAACGATGAGCTGTACGGGTTATACAATGATATTTACATAGTTCAGTAAATTAAAAGACCGCTGCTACGCTATGTCAATTGCAAAAATATTCGATGTAATGCTCACCTCGAACCTAGAGAGCTTGAAAACCTCTTCTTCGATGGAATGATCGAGTGAAGAATCCTGATTTAAAGGAAGTTTCTCGCTTTTGGTTGAATAAGTACGTTAAAAATAGTAGCATTTAGAGTGAGAATAATCCACAAGCCATTGTTGAGAAGCCTTTACATCCTCAAAAAGTCACTGTTTTGTGTGATCTATGGGTAGGGGTAATCATTGGTCCATATTTGTTCTAAAAAGACGCCGGTCATAATGTTACAGTCAATGCGGAACACTATAAAGCTATGATTAATGTCTTTTTCATGATTGAATTGGAGGATGTTGATGTGGAAGAGCTTTGGTTCCAACAATACGGCGCTACATGTCATAGAGCTAACGAAATAATCAATTTATTGTTGGAAACTTTTGGTGAGCGCCTTATCGCGTCATGAGTGTGTGACGTGGCCTTAAAGATCATGCGATTTAGCACCGCTGGAAAGAATTTTTTATGGGTTATGTGAAGTCGCTTATCTACGCGGATAAACTCGAGACAATTGACGCCTTGGAAGAGAATATTTTACCTAGTTGGTGCGGATAGAAGCCTCTCGGCTGGAATTTATACGAGTCAACCACGGTTGCGGTCACTTACCCGAAAGGTTTTTTAAAACATAATTGGCCATAGTGATCGGCCGTTTCATTATTTTTTTAAAGCTTTTGTTTGCTTGGTTTTTTTGAAAATTTTTCCCGGAACTTTTCTCGTTTCCTCCCACTGCATTTGGTATGCAGATCTGTAACTTTTACTTCAAATATTGGTCAAGTAAAAAGTTATACATTGTTTTTACATGAAATTGATTGCTCAACAACTTTTTGCTCTTTTGAAGGTAGTGCCATTATGTCTCTTTTATAGAAACCCTTGATCCTATTGGCCATAAATTGGGACAATCGATTTTTACACGCTTGTCAAAAGATCAATCCTTCACCAACCAAATCATTCTCCATACAGGACTACCGGAACGAAATCAACGAAACCAAAATTGTGCAAGATTGCCTGTTACAGTATCAGGATCATACATAAACATCATTCACATTTTCAGTTGCCTGACTTGCGTTTTGGTTTTTATCGAGGGAAAATTGTGTAATATAGCGTATTTTCTCTTTGTCCATCTTTGACATCCACTCAAACAGTATAAAGTTAAGAGATCGGCAAAACATCATCTTTCTAACGCCATCTAGCGTAGTTCCATCGCACTTATAGAACGTGAGATACAACGTCACTAAAGTCATCTGCTGCAAAATCAATGGATTATTTTTACTATGATTTTCTAATATACGTGTATATTTTCTCTTTTGAATGTAACGATATTTGTTCTCAATCCGTTCCATTGCGCTTTAAAAATTTATTTAAGAGAAAAATTATTATTTTTTTTTTTAAATACTTTTCGAATATGCTCACACAAACATTTGTCAATTTTCAATTATGCAATATGTCAGCTTCTGAGATACTTCACATTGAACTCAATTCAACCGCTACTAGTTAATTACTTTAAGCTCATAATGTTGTCATATTACAAACGATTACATACCAGTCATACATAAGTATTTAATTGTTATAATCGTTATGCACAAATATACATAAGAACAATAATATTGAAAAATATAACATAAATAACGATAAAAACATATAAACAATTGGAAATACTTCACGAAACTCCACAGTCCAATTTGAACTGTAGAACTATGCAGAGGTTTTAGTAAACATTCTCATTTAATATAAACGTATTTAATTTATATATATATATATATATATATTCGCGTAAAAATGTGGAAAACTTTGCTGATTTTGATTATACTAAAAAGTTTACTAGAACCTTTGGCAGCCAATATAAACGAATCCAACAAAGTGCTTAAAAATAGTTTTAGTTTACAAAATATTTTGGAATACAACAACATATTATTCCCACTCACTACCGTTAGTAATGCACATCTAGTGCATGGGAAATGCGCTTCGCAAATGCAGCAGCTGCGACGCGGTATATTAAATGGTGAATTGTGGGCGCTTAAAGGTTTGTGGCAAAGAAACAATATATTCCTGCATGAGAAAATATTTAAATACAAATTCTTTGCAGTACTTGACTCATCTGGCACCAAACCACCGGCGTTTATGATTGGCAATAATTTATGGCTGGGTAGCAGTGAGCTGTGCGAAGCTGCGCACACCGGTTTACACTTACACATTTCCCGGTTGGTGGAGCACAAAATGAATTTGTCGCTATTGACGGAGAAATCACCATACGCTGTTGGCTACCGCATTTTTTACTTGGAACATAACTCAGCGTATCAAGTTGATGTGGTCTTTGCGCAGGTGCAACCTGTCATACATCTCGGTTTATGTGTTCCACTGGAATGTAGCTCGGAGGATTTGGCGCGACTGCTAAATGTCTATTTGAAGAGTGATTTATTTTTTAGTAATGATCTACATGGACTTAAACCACGTGTGCTGCACGTGAAAGAGTTGGGGTTTAAGGCTTTTGCCTACTACGATTTGCTACCCTTTAAGTTGTTGGCGATATTTGTCGTCTACACACTGTTAATGTCCTTCTGTGCTTATTGTCAGCGTTATAGACAACAAGGTTCAAATTCAGGAGGAACTTCAGTTGCTTCAAGAAACCAGCAAACCAATAAAGCACCTAACACAATTGTGCATACAAAATTAGTGGATTTTATACTTTGTTATGATCTACAATTAAATTGTTCCAAGCTTTTCACGTCGTCAGATACTTCGGCGAACACATTCGCATTTTTGAATGGTGGTCGTGTTGTAAGCGTTCTTATTGCAACATTTTTCCATACATTTATACTGTTAAGCGCGATTGTCAGCAATCCGGCGCAAGTTTTTATGTACGCCAGTAATATTGGAAATATGGATGTAGCAATGGATGTATTTTTTTTAATCAGGTTTGTTTTTTAACTTAACGTAACTCTAAGTTTTCCTTCTTATAACTCATTTTTGCTTCCAGTGGATTTCTACAAGTCTTTACTTTTCTACAAAATCGCACTCGAGTGGAAAACATACGAAAATCAAGCTTCATTCAAAGTGTCTTGGAAATCTTGAAAACACTTTTCCATCGTTATCTCAGGTAAGATTCTCTATACCTTGTACAATGTAAGATTTCTAAGAGACCAAAAATATTCAACAATTATTATTGTCCGAGGCACCACTAAATTAACTATATTAATTAACTATATATATATTGTTCATATATTAGGTAGGTCGGATTTTGAAGTCATGACTTCGGGCTCTTAGCTGCTGCTGCCTCCTACCTCCATCATTTAAGGCTTAAACTTACGACTGTTGAAATCAATAACAGCTCTACATTACAAGGCGGCGGAATACACGGCTTTAAAATCGATTGTATTTCGCTTGCCAGGAATGTGTTTTATCACATCATGCCAAAGACTCTTATTCCCTTAGAAAATCCTCATTTCTTACAAAGTCTGTAGATCCAAGCTTATGTAACGTGGCTCATTAATGGTTTGTGAATCATCATCACTTCAAATGCGACAATTTTGTTTATCCACGTACAAGCAAATTGATCTTCATTGCTGAATAAAATTTACGTTTTGGGTCCCTTCATCGAATGTGCGATGACCTTGATGGTCGCTCGGCTTCAATTCTTGCACCACCTAGATTTTATAAGCCCGCAAACCAAGATAGACTATTCGGGACTTTTTCAAAACTCTGCTCCACAGCAGCGTAAGCATTTTCGGTGCGCACTGCACGGCGTCTCTGAGGATGCGTATTATCCACTAGAGTAAACGTGGTGCGAAAGCGTTCTATTTTTGCTCGAATTACCAACCCTTCTGGCCGATTATGTCGACCAAATAGTGGATTGTCTCGGGAACCGAACAACTTTTACAGTAATAAATTTGGACGATTTGCAAACGTTATTCCAAAGTAAGCCTGTTTAATACTGGGTATAAATCATGTAACAGCTGTGAAAAAGATCGACTCCCCATTGAAAACCACTCTTTATTTTATTTTATTTTTTTTTTGCGATACTGTAAAATTTAGATAATAACTCTTATTTAAAAATTTAATTATAGCCAAATTTTATTTCAAAATGTTTATAGGTTAGCACCACTCTATTATTTTATGATCTGCGTATCCCATTTGACGCTCCGTTACTTGGATGACACAACAGTTTTCCACACAGCAGGTGCTTTGGCGGAGAATTGTGAGCAGAATTGGTGGCAAAATGTACTCTTCATACACAATTTCTTTCACTACAAAGACATTTGTCTGATATGGACCTGGTATTTATCCTGTGAAATGCAGTTTGCAGCAATTTTAACAACACTTTTGGTGATTTATGTCAAGTAAATGAAAATACGACGCAAAGACACTCCATTTTTTTACACTCTTGTCTTTCAGAAAGCCAAAATTCGCAAAAATGTTCCTCTTACTATTACTAACAAGTTCCCTGGCCTATCAAACCGTTGTGGCATTGCAACTGAACTACCAAATATCGCTGGAGACCACATTCACACACTTCACCCAACTTTATATGCATCCACTTGTGCGCATCTTTCCTTATCTCAGTGGCGCACTGACTTTTTGGCTTTATGTTGAGTATAAAAGGGAGCTACTGTCTCATAAAATATTAATTAATTTCTTCAGTCATCTAATACTTCTACTCTTCGCTATCTGTACGCAAGCCGCGCCACTGGGACGTGGTTATTCGGTGCGTGTGGAAAGTTTTATATTCGCACTGCAACGGTGTTGTTACACATGGAGTGGCTGTTGGACAATTTTGGCACTGGCCAACAGTCATCTTTCTTGGTATCGCAATTTATTGAGCCTTCAAGTTTTTCAGAAAGCGATTCATATGTCCTACGCCTTGTCTCTGCTGAATTCCCTGCTCATAGTTTGTGTTTTCAGTGTGGGCAGTAAAGTGGTATTCGTGGAACCGATCAGAATGGTGAGTTACTGTAGAAAGAACAATTACAAATAAGCTTTTGTTTTAATTTTAGATAATGTCTCACCTTACAATTCTTATTTTCAGATTTTGCTGTACATAGGTCTTGTGATCGTGCTTTATTTACTAAGCTTTCCACTAACTTTGCTGTTTGAAATGCCATACCGTAATATCTCGACTTTATTAAACAAACGAAAAGTAGAAAAAAGCCCATAAAAACAAATTTATGTTATTTCTTTTATTGTATACTAGAATTTGCACATAACCTAAGCCGTTAGAGAAAAAATGAGGCAAGTAGCTTTCTATGTTCCAAATTTCAAGCGAATCCAGGTAGCTATGTTTCTTTGAGTTAGATCCGTCCGGGAATACAAATTTCTCTACACTTTAAAATAGGCAAAGGGCCATCCATGTCAAGCAACTCGAACCACAAATACTATTTTTCAAATAGATTAGTCCCGTTCCCTCACTTTCAGAAAGGAAAGTTGTCCTCATATTAACTCTGACAAAAAGTCACTCACACACGAGTATATATGGTCCACATATTAAGCAAAACCGAGCCATCCAATCGATCCCAGACGTACTTCCCAGAAGAAAATAGATTACCCATTTTAATTTAGGCCCAAACTTTATGTAAATCAAACGATAAATTAAAATTTTTCGAATAGATCGGTGCCCGGTCCAGATCCACCGGTGTGTAGATCCGCCAGTCGTTCAGGTCAAAGTCTTTTATCTTGGAATAAAAAACAATGTTATATGTCTGCTTACAGTTCAGTAACCGTCTTCAGGATAAGTTGAATAACACGTCCTATCAGTGTGACGTGGAGTTTTGTAGAAGGTTGAAAGAGTAGCCGAATTATATCGGATTTAAACAAACTAATATTGTATTTTTATTGACCTCAAGCCGGGTCTCGCATTGACGATAATACGTCCACAGTATTGCCAGACACACTACATATGACCAAGCTGCACTGCTATGCTCCTCTTGTGTCTCTATTTTGAAAAATATTACTCTTTTTTTTGCAAATTGAAGTATGGTTTTGGCCGATTGGTCATTGCGGTTTGAAGATCTTTCGTTCACTTTAGAACCATCTGTAAAAATATGAAGAGCTTTGCCTACATTTTTCCAAGCTATGCTGTAGCCATTCGCCTCTAATGCAGCTGGCAACAGCTCCCTGAAAGTCCGGCAAGGGTTTACGCTATGCACGTAACTCCTGACTTTTGGCTACCAGGTTTGCTGAGTTTGCTGGTGGAATGCGCAAAATCCCATGTAGCAATGCGGTTGGTGTTGTTTTGAGTGTCCCAGTAATTCTGAACATTGAAAGTCTGCAAACGCTTTGCAGCACATCCAAATGTTGTCCATAGCCTTTCACCCTTTCACTATATTAAGGCACCACAGAAAAGTATTGGCTTAACAGTCGTATAAGGTTGCTGATGCCTTCTTTACTCACTCCTCTCCATTGCACCCCCACGTTTACTTTCAATCTAACACAATTCCCAGTTACTTAGTGTTATGTTTCAGCGGTAGAGTGGCCCCTCCTAGTTTTGGTTTAGTCCAAGCTGGAATATTGTATTTCCTTGGGAATTATTAACCGTAAGTCCTGTTGAAATAGTTTTTGATTCTAAAATCCTGATTTGCCAGAGAACCGAGGGTTGCCCAAATTAGTTCAACGCTGGAAACTTCAATTTTTGTTGGACCTAGAAAGGAACGGAATCCACGTTGTGGCTTACTCGTATGCAGACGATGTGGCTGTTTTAGTGAGAGAGAAATTCCCGGATACCCTTACTAATCTTATGTGGAGAATTCTTTATGATATAAATCGCTGGACCGAATTATGTGAATTAAGCTTAAACGTGAACAAAAAAAGCTTGTAAAAGAATGGGGTTTAACACAGTATATGTGGCCAATTATGACTAATTCTATATTGGTTTGGTGTCCAATCATAGAAAAGATATACGAGCTGAAGAGTAAGGAAAACATGCAAAGAACTGATGACATATATATTAGTGACGTTTTTAGAACAACACCCACTCAGACACTAAATATTATACCTTATTAGCTGCCCATAGACTTGTACTGCAAGCAGCTGACTGCAAAGTCGGCACTCAAGCTAAGCTATCTGTAATAAGGGCCATTCTAGCATTCTTAACACTTTTCTTCTCAGAATTCCTCTACCAATAAATTAAAATTCATCCTACAGTGTTGCCTTCCCATCTCGAGAAGAATGGAATAAAAGGTCACTGCCTTATTTTTCATACTGTAATTGCTGCAATTAAAGAGAGTCTGCTGGTTTTAACAAAGACGGTTCTTACTACAAAAAATATTTATATGTATATAGGTATACACAGACAGCCAGGCGACTCTGAAATCACTAAAGTAATTCAAAATTACATCAAAGGTAAAGAAAAAGTGTCTTGATTTGCTGACAGGGTTAGAATCGAAAAAGTTCAGGGGATTGCAGGCCATAGGAATATCCAAGGTAACTGTGAGGCAGATGAATTAGCTAGATTGAGCACCACTTTACAATTGGATCCAGGTTAAGTGGCAATATATGGTATACCTCTGGCTACTTGTAAATATTTCATTGGGTAACACGTCAAGGATTTTAATAGAAATAGAAATGGCGTAAGAACTCTAATAAGAGTGCTAGCGGCTCACTGTATTGTCGCTAGACACGACGGTAGACTAGGAACTTGTATGTGGCTATAAAGAATTGCACAGGAAAAAATGATTCGTAACTATTCCTGACGATATCTCAGAAGTTGCTTTTGTTAAATTGTTTAGCTTAATTAAGACCACAAGGTAATTCAAGGAGAACATGGTAGTGTGACAGATCTTCTGCCCAAGTGGTTTCACAATGGGCCTCCGAAGGGTCTACGTGCATAGCAAGCCATACACTCCACCTACTTATTTGCCTCATCTCAACCTCAGTTCATTAAAGAGGTAAGGCGCTAAAGAAAGTCTTTGTAGAGTTCTAATGTTTGAGAATGTTACTTCGAAGGAGAGAAAGATGATAATAAGTTTTAGCTGATTCCTCCAAGTTGAGGTTTAAATTATCAGCAAAAAAACTTTCCCGCTGCCATTTTTTATTATTTTTCTTTTTCAAAGGCGGGTTTTCTTATCAACAAGTACCTCCTAGTGGATAACTAAACTAGCCTTCTAAGCAGTCTTGTATTGTATTTCTGAGTCTGGTCAGAGTTTCTACAACTTTCTATTTCATCTACAGTGGAGGAAACAGCTTATTTGACGAAGCCCAATTTATATTTATACCATTCATGTACAAAGTCAAAAATTTTCATTTAGCGTGTTTAAAATAAATGTTTGCTCAGAAAATGTATTCGGAAAGAGCAATGTCGAAAATGTCTTCAAAACTAACACAGGAACTAAGAGATTGGTATACATATATACCTACATATTTATTTACTTACATACTCGTACAAATAAACTTGTGTATGTTTGTATGTATGTGTATGATGAAAAATGCATTCACATCTCTGTTTCAACACAACTGATTCACGGTAGAGATAAGCAAATATTTATTATGGTACAATAACAGTGTTTTTTATTACTTGCAGTTAGATACATAACTGACTTTGATGCTGCATATATAATATTATATTATATATGTATGTATACTCGTGTGTCTGTGTCTACTCATTTATAAGTGTAGTGTACGTAGCACCCAAAACTTTATGTTTACTTATAAAATTAAAAACACTGGCACTCCCACAAATTCCAACGTATGCGGATGTAAATATGTATATGTATATGAATGTATGTACAACATTTACATACCTATATTCACATTTACGTTACATTACCGCTGCATTGACGGAAAGAAATCCTAACGTAAACAACACCAACACAAGCCCATCTTAATATTTTCATACAAACACATGCACGTTCGAAAACCTGTGCGTGCGTGGGTAAGAGGTCACTGTCCTCACGCCTAGCCACAAGTTGTTAGTTACTATTGACCAAGAAAAAATTCCTTGACAGTCAAGACAGTGCAATGTAACCAACTATTAATAGTTGAATTCACATGCATTGTTGTTGTTTGAAATATTATTACGTTTCTGTGGTTGTGCATAGCACGAATCAGTGCAGGAGCGCAACAAAGGCAACAACCACGCAGACCGAGTTATAATCAAAGCGTTGCATTGCGGCTGAGGTGAGCACAAAACAAAAGTATTGGCCTTTTTGTTGTGTGGCAGCGATTGTGGTTAGAGACGTGCGGCTGCAACGTGGCAAGCGCAAGGAGTTGAGCGCATGCGTGCAGCTACCGGACAATTGAAAGGCTGCAAGTACGTTGTAATATTTCCTCATATATGCATACATACATCTATTGTATGTACATACAGTAAAGCGCACCGTCATGCACACAAATGCATTCCGACATATCTCGAAATATGTTAGCTTCGAAATCGATTCGACGTTAGGCGTAACAAATACGTAAATACTTATGTATATTCAACGGAATCAATTTGTGGCCATGGTTCAAACTCCTAATGTTAAATTTATTTTGCTAAATTTAATAAATTTATATAGTTAATTTTACGTTATTATTGTACTTAATTTAATTAAACTTTATTTTATTTTATGGTGGCTGATTTAATTTCAATTATTTAATTTAGATAAATTAGCTTAACTTTATTTTATTTTATGTTGTTTCATTTTATTTATTTTTTTAAGTTTGCTTTTTTTATGTTTTTTTTCTTCTTTTTTTATTTTATTTTACTTTTTTATTTAAAAAATAAATTTTTTTATTTTTCGTTTGTTTTATTTTCATTTTAGTTTATTTTATTTAATTTTACTTTTATCTTATTTTATTTTATTTTTCATTTTTTTAATTTATTTTTTTATGTTATTATATTATATTTTATTTTATTTCATTTTATTTTATTTCATTTTATTTTATTTTATTTTCTTTATTTTATTTTATTTTATTTTATTTTATTTTATTTTATTTTATTTTATTTTATTTTATTTTATTTTATTTTATTTTATTTTATTTTATTTTATTTTATTTTATTTTATTTTATTTTATTTTATTTTATTTTATTTTATTTTATTTTATTTTATTTTATTTTATTTTATTTTATTTTATTTTATTTTATTTTATTTTATTTTATTTTATTTTATTTTATTTTATTTTATTTTATTTTATTTTATTTTATTTTATTTTATTTTATTTTATTTTATTTTATTTTATTTTATTTTATTTTATTTTATTTTATTTTATTTTATTTTATTTTATTTTATTTTATTTTATTTTATTTTATTTTATTTTATTTTATTTTATTTTATTTTATTTTATTTTATTTTATTTTATTTTATTTTATTTTATTTTATTTTATTTTATTTTATTTTATTTTATTTTATTTTATTTTATTTTATTTTATTTTATTTTATTTTATTTTATTTTATTTTATTTTATTTTATTTTATTTTATTTTATTTTATTTTATTTTATTTTATTTTATTTTATTTTATTTTATTTTATTTTATTTTATTTTATTTTATTTTATTTTATTTTACTTTATTTTATTTTATTTTATTTTATTTTTTTTTATTTTATTTTATTTTATTTCATTTTATTTTATTTTATTTCAATTATTTTATTTTATTTTATTTTATTTTGTTTTATTTTATTTTATTTTATTTTATTTTATTTTATTTTATTTTATTTTATTTTATTTTATTTTATTTTATTTTATTTTATTTTATTTTATTTTTATTTTAGTTTATTTTAGTTTTTTTATTTTATTTCATTTTATTTCATATTTTTTTTTATTTTATTTAATTGTTTTTTATATTATTTTATTTTATTTAATTTTTATATTATTTTCATTTTAGTTTATTTTATTTTATTTTATTTTATTTTATTTTATTTTATTTTATTTTATTTTATTTTATTTTATTTTATTTTATTTTATTTTATTTTATTTTATTTTATTTTATTTTATTTTATTTTATTTTATTTTATTTTATTTTATTTTATTTTATTTTATTTTATTTTATTTTATTTTATTTTATTTTATTTTATTTTATTTTATTTTATTTTATTTTATTTTATTTTATTTTATTTTATTTTATTTTATTTCATTTTATTTTATTGTATTTTATTTATATTTATTTTATTTTATTTTATTTTATTTTATATTATTTTATTTTATTTTAGTTTATTTTATTTTATTTTATTTTATTTTATTTTATTTTCATTTATTTTACTTTTATTTTAGTTTATTTTAATTTTTTTATTTTATTTCATATTTTTTTTATTTTATTGAATTTTTTTTATATTATTTTATTTTATTTAATTTTATTTTATGTTACCTATTTAAATTTTTCACTACAACGTGAATGTGGTTTTTGCCACAAGCTAACCTTTTCAATAAAGCATGCCAGCCTCGCTACTAAGTTGCACATTTGATGGAACCACAAACCGCAGCGTTTAGTTTTTATTGCAGTATTTGTTTCAAAAAAACATCACATAAATTCTGTGGTAAATACAAAGCGTTTGACATTAAGCGGTTTACTAGTAAAAAGTAATTGATAATGGGATGTTAAAGTAAAAGTTTTTAACTGAAAAAGAGTTTAAGAGTTTAACTCATGTCTGCAGAACTACAAAATTTAAGACTGAGCTTAAACAGCTGGCAGACATTTGATGGGTTAAACAGGTGGTAGCACTTCTCTCGAAAATTTTTTACCTAGTCAAAATTGAAAAAAAATTTTCTGTTTCAGACGTTTTAAGTAATAAATAGTAATAATAGACGCAGCTCGTTAAACTTTGCCATAACAAAGCACCTGCTTACACATCTCGGTTAGTAGGCCTTCCTTAGCCATGGAACAAATGTGAGGCATTTCTTCTCAGGATTTGTAAGCTTATGGAAGGTCCTTTGAATTGAAGATTTTTAATGTTTTTTATAGAATTTTGGCCTATGTTTCTTAGTTCAGTGCTAAACTCACAGAATAATTTCCCTGTTGATAGTTTTGATGCGAAGTTACCCACGTTAAATTTTTACTTTCTTAATAAAATCCTTAAACTTAAAACGTAAACGATTCCGAAGTAATTAAAACTAAAATATTTTAAACCGAACCATTCAGTGCAATAAAAATATTTATATTGATCGTAAATGTGCGGTAAAATCAAAGGCCACAACAGATAAAACCAATTTCCTCATTATAATCCTCATAAAATCAACTAATAGCATTATTTTTTTTTTTGAATTCAAACAATTTGATCAGCTTCGATTAATTTTTAATTTATTTCCATGGGAAGTTTGTAGAATTAAAAAACCGTATGTATGTTTGTATACCCACCAATGTAGATACTAAGCACTAAAATGAACAGCTCCCTGCATGATGATGATGGGATTTATACAACCCTTTTGATTTTGCTGTACCTGCAGTTCCACTCCAGCATCCGCACAAGCGCTGTGCATGTGTATATACGTGTAAGCATGTATGTATGTATGTATGTATGCATGAAGGGAAAAACTACACGCCGGTGCGAGAAAAACTAGCGATTTAGTCATTTTATTATAAATTCTATTACAAAGGAAAAGTTCAACTCTACTCTATAACACTCTAATCGAGTTCTGTTGAGCAAAACCTGTTGTTTGTGGCCTGTTGTGCTCCAACATGGTACGGTATTGGTGGTGTTGTTGTACGAAACAACTTTTACTAAAAGACAAACGCTTCCTTATGAGAATTTTCAAATGTTTATTGCATTACATACTCTACTATATATACATATGTATATATATATGTGTACATATAGGTATATAAGCGCTCCACTGATTGCTGACTGTACTTTTAGAGTGGCACCAGGCATTGCATACATTTCTATTTCCACTGCATTTGGAGAGACTTAGTGGAGGCCATGAAACTTCGTTGCTCCACACAAAGGCCTACAGCCGCAAGCAGCACAGCAAGGAGGGGTAAAACTCTCCAAAGGCACGCCAAAGCGAATGAAAATGTTAATGACCAGGAATAGAATAGAAATGAGCCACGAAGGCATAACACCGCCACCAAACAGTGCCCTTGCCTTCCTCCCCAACCCAACAACTTTTTCATGCATTTGTTGAAAATTTCCTGATTGCTTTCCGTTTTGTGTTAGCAGGCGCAGTCATTGTTGTTCTTGTCGATGTTGTTGCTGCGCTGACAGCCGATAGTCGTTGGGGCCACGCGGCGCATAGAACATAAAGACTTTTATTATTATTATTATTATTCAATCCTTGCTTGAAATTGAAATGAAATGCAGGGGCACCGTGTCTTCTCGCATGTCTTCCGTCGTTAATGGCCTTTTCGTTTTGCCGTTTCATTTTCGTTACTTTTCGTTTGGTGTGTATGTTGATATTGCTAATGCTTCTACGTGGCATATGCATATACCTATATATATATATACATACATAGATGTTATGCTTGATGTGCGTCTGTCCTCCGCTTGGTGTCAATCACCTGAATGAAGTTCGCGTTGGCCTGTCTGTCTAACGTTTACTTTGAAGTAGAAAAATTGACTTCATGATTTCTCATTTTGTTAGACTTTAGTGATTCGTTCTCTCCTGTTTTCTTCATCCGCTTTTCGTATTTTAATGAACCTCCGCGAAACATGCTTACGATACGTATGGAAAAGGATTCAAGAAAAACTGAAATTTTCCATAAGATTAGCGTAACAAATGCTTTTTCTGATTTATCCTCTTCGTTATCGACTCAATTGACTTGAGCGTGCACGCCGCCAATCACCCCCTTCACGGTAGTACCTATATGCAGCAGCTATAAGGAAGCAATAGAAATAAACAAAGACGTTTGGGGAATTTATGGTAAATACCCCCGCCAGGTTCCTGGCCATTGGTACGCTGGCAGCACAGCGCGTAGGTCTGGTTTGATGGATGCTACACTAATGGAATGTTAATTTTTGTATAAAAATTTCTTTTACTTTGATTTTTTAATGCTTATATCAACATACACGTACATACATATACTCGTACATAGTTCTTGTGCATTAAAGCCACGTTGAATCACCACAATCAATAATCTCGATGCAGGAATTTAATTCATTTGTAATTCTAATGTTTATTACAAAAAGAAAAAACGAAAATAAATCCAGGTGTGAGTATTAAAAATGTTAATTTTTGTTCAGAAAGTGAAAATGTGTAGTGTTCCAGGAATTTCATATGAATTCTTAAATTTGTTCATATGTACCATATGTATGCACGTATATATATACCATATGTGAGCAAACAATGAAAAAAATGTTTATGTATACCAAAGGAAGGTGTCAAAACACGTTCACATTTTATTTAGCCAATCAATCAAATATTGCAATGCGACTTCAATATGCAAATTGCTTCAGATTTTTTTTTTCTTTTTTGAAATTCTCGATAAAATTTGTTCATAAATTTATGCTTAATTTGAGTTTGATTTATTTATCTGAAAAAACAGTCACATTTACTTACAAGCATGATATGTATGTACATACATATTTACAGGCATCGTTAAGGATTCAAGTGCTGGTCAACTTATGAAGTACAAAATAAGAAACAGGACAGGACTTTTCTGAGTAACGTGATTTTCAAAATTTTTTTAAATTTTTAGAAGTTTTTTTTTTTTGCTTAATTCTCTATAAAAATGAAAAAAGTTAAATTACGTCGATTTACCGAACTTCAGAACAAATATAGTTTGTAATTCAAAATATGCGGATTTTCGAAGGACAATTTTTAACTCCAGTTCGGGATACAAATATGTAATCACCGAAGTAATGATCTTTCGCATTCCGATGAAATTGCTTGACGATGTTGGGGCTGATAAAGTTGCGCACAGCTATTCATCTTTCCACACCGACTGGTGAGTGCGACGGTCATCAATGCTGACGGAGACATCATTTTTAGCTCAATATTTAAAATTACACTTTTTTGTGATAATTAATTTATTTTGAAACTTTTAACGTATGTATATTTGAAAAAAATGGCAATTGATAAAAAATAAAACTAAATTAAATGATAATTAAGACGCTACCAAAAAGAATAAGGTTGAAGAGAAATGGTAATCTCCGCAGAACGGTCGCTTTTATCATTTTTTCTGTTTGTTTTTTTTCCTTTTTTTGTTATATATTTTCTTTAAATAGTTTGATTTAATTTTGTTTGGAGGACAAATTGAATAAATTGGCAAGTAGAAGTCTTGTAAAAAGTGATCCATTATTTTTGCAATAGATGGCTTTGGTGATCTGTGTCTGACGTTCTATACCATAAGTGTGATTGGATTACGCTAGATGGCGTTAGAAGGATGATGTTTTGTACTAAATGGGAATAATGGAGAAGTGTTGATCAATTAATTCAGTAGTGTTTGAGCGCATGCCAAAAATGGGCACCAAAGAGAAAATTCGCTATATTCAGTACCAGTCAACTCTACACAATTTTATTCTCGTAGATTTCGATTCGGTAATTTTGATTCAAAAGATGATCCACGGTGTGGAAGGTCAATTGTCGAAAAGTCGATAAAATAATGGAAATCGTCGAGGGTGACCTTCATACGAGGACTATTTGTTTGTTGGATTGCCCAACCCACTTCTGATGCCGATGGTTGCTGATGATGAAAAGTGTCATACGAAAACGGTTGTGGTCAAAGCGCAGAGAGCCGGCATAAACGGTTTCCAAGCCAGAATTGACGACCAGAAAGGATTTGTTGTGTATTCGATGGAGTTAGCAAGGAATCATCCAATATGAGCCGCTCCCCTACGGTCAAACAACGCCAGACCACACACATTGATGCTGACTTGCCATAAGCTCCGAGAGTTTGGTTGTGAAGTTCTTATGCATCCACCATATAGTCCAGTCCACGCACCGAGTGATTACCATATGATCCTGTCTATGTCAACTAAATTGATTGGTGAAGAATTGGTCTCAAGATAAGCCTGTGAAAATCGACTGCACTTATTCTAGACTTCTATGAGAAAGGCATAATGACATTACCTTCAAAGGTGGAAAAAGGTGCCTATGTGACTTAAATCGGATTATTCTAATTATTTTAAATAAAGCCTGAACGCAAATAATGGATCACTTTTTACTAGACCTAATATTGCATCTTAATAAAGTTGTATGAAGGTATCCGCAGGTTTCGTTTTATCTTTCTATGTGTTTCAATGCAAATTAGTCTATTTTCTTAGTAGGTAATTTAATGAAATTTTGTATGTTTACACGATTATTCAATAATTCATTTGTTTTTTGAAGTGCTGCAAATTGTTTCGGTTTTAAAAATTTCGCTATGAGCCGTTTAAGTTGATTAAATCATTCCCAACATTTCTAAATTTAATCTAACCGCTAAATATACCAAAACCTAAAAAGCATATTTTCAAGAAAATTAAAAAATTTTCAACTATTTTTTATTTATTTGTAATAAAAATATCTCACATCTGCCGCCAACGTCTAAAACCCGTCCATAACTTTTGTATACCACGTCTACATAGAGATCTGCTTAAAGGATAACTCCTAAAAAAAAATTTAAAAAATTGTCAAGATGAATATCCAATAAGTGACAAGATCAAACAACAAATCGCCATTATCTTCTAAAGCCGTAAACATGATCATCTATGGCATATACGAGGGGATTAACGAAAGTTCGGTAAGTTGACCAGAAAAAAAAAATTAAATAAATTCTTTTTGTATTTACTCGTAATTTTTGTTGTTTTTTATCTTCTCTACATAATTTCTTAAGCCTATAGATCCACTTCTGAAAACAGTCTTCAAAATCTTGCCTTTTAAGCGTTCAGCATCAACCGCATTAATTATCTCCTCATTGCTATTAAAGACCTTTCTTTTTAAATCTTATTTAATTTTTGGAAATAACCAGAAATCACAAGGTTCTATATCCGGGGGATTTGTTGCTGGGCGTATTTCTGCGATCCCAGAGATCGGAATAAAATTACTCGTTATTTCAGCAGCGTGGAATGGGGCGTTATCATGATGACAAATTTTTGAAAACTTTTGTTAAGCACTCCTCGATGTACCATTCTGCAGTTACCGTCTGACCATTTTCCAGTGGCATATCAGCTACGATTTTAGAAGGAGAGGTAAACTGACATCTTACTTTTTGTTGCTGATTTTACGGATGGTTTTGCTCCTGTTAGGCTCCATACCATAGACAGCTGTTTGGTTTCTGGATCGTATTTATGGAACCAAGATTCGTCACCAGTAAGGACTTTACTAAAGTTGCTTCACTGACTATTTTCAAATTTGTTTATGAAAAATTGAGCAAAATGCACTCGAGTCTCTTTGACCTCATTTAAAACTCATGGTACCCATAGAGTAGATTGTTTCATGTATCTTAGATGATTACTTAATATTCGAACAATTCATTAACAATCATTTCTTATGTCAATCGTGGGTCTTCGTCAATTTTGGACTTCACCAGAGCTACAGTGACGTCATCAGTGGAAGACTTTGTTCGACCTTCTCGGGGCTGCCATTAAAACTTACCCGTCTTCAACGTTAACTAAATACTAACTTGTCTTAATCGATTGATCTGCATTTTACAATAATATTCCATATCCATTCAATGTTATCACTTCCTTCAGAGAAGTGCCTGCTTCGATAGAGGATTTATTTTCAAAGAAATCGCCCAAATTTCGCTCCAAAATACACCAGTAATACCTTACTTCCGCATATTTATTATCTCTTTAGCAACTGTACGTAATTATAATAACATCAATTCCATAATTCGAATAATTTAATACCAGTTTCTTTCATTTCATTTCATTTCATTTCTAAATCCAACAACTCATTATTCGCGCCTGCGCATTGTGTAACTGTTTTACAAAAGCAACAACATATGGTATTTCAAATAATCAGCTAACGAGCGTTGTTGTCGCATTTGTCAAACTATGGAAGAGTGTACTCACTGACCAACACCATCAACAAAAATATAATAAGTGCGGAGATCGCCATAATCATTGTCACCATCGTCATCATCATAATCACCATCAATATCCACACACTATCAGCAAATTCATTATGGCATTACGCACAATAAAATTATACATATTTGTGACATTCATAACTGTCCATGGTGATCCATCAAAACAGCACTAAGGACGTCATGGAAAGTTTGGCTGTGTTTTAGGGCTGACCGCGCTATACATCATGGCGTATATACTCATATTATATAATATATGTATGTACGTATCTGTACATGCGGGCTAGGTGGAAGATAACTGACCAATGCTGGTCAGTGTACACGTTATATTTGTTTTGGTAGCAACGCCTAGCCGTCGCGCAGACTGGTGTCAAAGGTTCATCAACAAGAAATTTTTTGCGTTCTTTTTGTTTACATTTCTAACGAATTACAAAATGATGACAACAAAGCATGAAAATCTGAAAATCAACAAGGAAGTGAGCCTGCGCTAGTCTAGCAGCCAACGCACCCCACCACAGTCAGTCGGCAGTGGAAATGAGAAAGTTGTTTGGTTGTAATGCAACACCGCCAGCGCAGGATTCAAATATCGAATCTACGAAGTAACGGTCTTGGCGCTGGTGGTGGTGGTGCTGGTGGTGTTGAGATGAAGCTGCTTTCAGCTTTTGCAGCTTTCCATACAGACAGAGTGTATTGGGTGTGATGTGGTGCTCGTCAGCGCTGGCGCAGGCGCAGCATTACGCCCCTCAAATAAATCAGATAACTTCATGGTACGTGCCCCTCACCGGTGCATACACATGCGCACACTGAGTGCCTGGCGCGATGTGAAAACCAGCTCTTCTATTAGTTGTTCTTGTGAGTTGTTGTTTTATTTTTTTTTTTTGGTTGTAAGTTGTAATGGTGTAACGTTATCGCCACATCTGCTGCTTTTTCAAAAATTCGACTTGTTTTTAATTATAATGAATTCACCTATGTTAGTGTTGTTGTTGTCGTTCTTCTTCTACTTTTCAAATGTTCGTATACGTATTTAGAGGTACATAGTGCGTATATAGGTATGCATGCATGTATGTAAGTTTGTTCTTATGCTTATGTTAAATGTGTGTAATATGCAAATCGAAAGGCACAAAATTATGCATTCATTCGTTAGGACACACACACTCTTACACACACACACAGAGTACTCTCTTACAGATGCCCCTTAGACACTCATATATCTACAATACATAAATACATGCACATATTAACATTAAAATTTACATTAACATTCACATACATACACTTATTAACCAAAAAGTTGCAGCCGTGCATTGGCTTGGATGGATGTATGGCCGTGCGTTTAAGCGCAAACCAGTTTACTAATTTTTCCAAACTTTAATATTTTGAAAATTTTCACAAAACTAGCTTGCACTCCAGATGACGACTGTCAACTAGCTGCCATAAGATATACGAACACACGCACATACCGTTGTAAATGCAAAATGACATTGCGACAGTCAACTTCCTCACTGACTGACCGAGTGACTGTTGTCAAAGTCAATGGGAAAATGCAAAGTGATAAATGGAAATTTTCATAATGTCATCAAGTTCTTGTTCTTCTTGTTGTTTCATTAAATGTTATACTAAAAATGGAATATTTTGTTTCCCAGCTTTGAAAAGTTGTCCTTTAGCTTTAGGGTTCTGCAATGCGGTTGATCTCGTCAAAAAACAAATGATGATGAATATAAATTCAAATAATTGACATATGCTCAGCCTTCTGATTTTGCTTAAATTTATAATTCGGAAGTGTTATGTACTTCATTATTTCATTTATGCGTTCATTTTAAACCAAATTTTTACTTTGTATTGAAGTTTCTAGTGATTCAGTCACTTTTTCGTTAGTCCTGATATGAGCAAAAAAAAAAATTTATGTCAAATAAAATTTTATTTTTTGTTTTTTTTTTATGACTCAAGCCTTTTAAAACACATTTTTACATTTTTTCACAATACCTATAACAGTTTTTAGTCTTTTATTTTTTTTTCATTTTTTTTTTTTTTCTTTATTTGGGATTTCAAAACCGTGGAGCGTAGACAAAACAAATATCGAATACAATTAGTTAATGAAAAAGATTTCAGTAACTCAGTTGTAGAACACTCACCTGTTAATTCAGGATCCTTTGATGCGATCCCAGTCAGAAGAAGTGTGATGAGGAGATCTCCGAAACAAAATTCAATTCTTACATACATAGGTATATGTCTTCTGCTCACTAATTTATAACAAAGGACTTCAGTTTTAGAGATTTTATTAAAAAATAATTTTTTTGGCATTTTAAAAATGTTGGTGAATAAGGTTAGTTCAGCACAATCCTATAGAATTGAAGAAATGCAAAGGAGATTTGTCTCGTTCCCACTTATAGGTAAGTATTGTTGATAGGCCACCATCTTGCGGACTCTGTAGCAATACCCGCTACTAGGCGATAGGTCTTGAGTTCTAATGCTGGTTGAACCAGGAAAGAAATAGATCTAAATTCAAGTTCCAACTCTAGAGGAATGTAAATAGTATTTCTGTTATGAAATAAATACCTCTGTATGCCATTGTGTTTTCAAAATGATTTCGGGTAAATGGCCGCCCTGACAGGCCCGAATATACCACTTTCTGCGTCAATCGCCTCGGACTTATCTACGTACGTAGACAAGCGACTTCACATAACTCCCCAAAAAATGGTCCAGCGGTGTTTAATTCCACGATCTTTGATTGAACTCCACAGGTCCACGAGGCGAGATAATGTGCTCAGGAAAGTTTTCTTCAATAAATTGATTGTTTCGTTGGCTACATGCCAGCGGTGCCTTAACGGAACCAAAGGTCGTCCACACCAATATCCTCCAGTTCAAGCACGAAAAAGTTATTAATCATGGCTCTAAAGCATTCTCCATTAACTATTACATTATGGCCGGCTTCATTTTTGAAGAAATACTTGCCAATAATTCCTTCTTCTCATAGGGTTCAACAAACAGTGACTTTTTGAGAATGTAACGGCGTCTCAACAATGGCTTGTGGATTATCATCACTTCAAAGGCGACAATTCCAATTTTTGTATTCCAGCAAACTAAGAATCTTCCATAAAGTGGATGGACACAGATATAATTGTTGGACGCAATGGCGGATGTGCTCATTCAGGTCTTGTTCGATACCTTGCTCTACAGCAGTAATAGCGTTAGAGGAAATGTAGTGCGAAAGCGATCCATGGTTGCTCGAACTACCGACTCTGCTGGGCGGTTATATCGACCGAATATTAGACGCAACGCGCAAAGAACGTTGGTCAGGAATAAATCTTATTCAGGGCTGTGCGCTCAAAAGCAAAACTCACACTCGAAACCTACATCCAGATACATCAAATGGTGTGCCGATTTCTGTTGGTACAATTTTGTGCCCCATTACCTTCTGTGTATTTTATAGAAGACCAATGCTTCCAGTCGAATGTTCTGTTTTGGTTTTAAGGAGGCGTTGTATTTTCTTCTTTCTTTTAGCTAGAAATATACGAGTATTGGCCCTTAAGAAGTTCTGACCCTTCCAAAACCCCCGTCACCGGAATTTAGAAAGAATAATCTTCGCAAGTACACTATCCATTCTAGAATTGAGTCTCCCTTTCCCTCATAATACTCGTAGTCCGTGAGAAATGTTATAATAACAATAAATTTCTGTGTTCAGCTCAAAATGTTATTTATTTAGAGCTATTAGCAAGTAACCAAAATAATGAAACCGATGGAGTAGAAACGAGGAGTAAATAGTATAGCGCAAGCTGGTGCAGAATGAGCAGCAAACTGATGGTCGCACTGTTAAAGATGAATTCATGAACCAAAACAACATAATTTAAGGTAATCAGAGCAAAGTCCCTCACTCAGAAATCATCATTAATTTGCCGCCAGTACCATTTTCAAATGGTAAAAGTAAATACCCTCCTAAAAGTTGTCCTATTATATGAAGGTAACTAACAAACTACAATCAGATCAAAGATTATTCATCAGTATTACAGCACTCTCGAGAAGCTCGGCCGAAAATCGCTTCAGCGGTTAAAAAGTGCCAATTATATAAATATATTATAGCACTCTGTAACACTGTGAAAGCGGTTCGAAACCAATGGAGATCAGCTAAACTTGGGTAGATCATTTATAAGACGTTTTGGAAAACTTTCAACGAAATTGTGTTGTTCACATACCATGAACGAAAACGAAAGAAATATTTGTTCCAGAAATTCAGTAAAAATACGTACGATACAAAGTTGCTAATACCTAAATGAAGTTAAGTTTTGAACAACCCCTTTTGGGCAAAGAGTAACACGATGAAAGTGGTTTACCTGAAAGGGTTTTAAGCATTTTATTATAGAGTGTTTGATAAAAAGCATTACGAAGATACTCCCAAATAAAAAAATACGAAGAAATAGTAATCAATAATGGATTCTAATTCGAGATTAAATTAATTTCTAAAAACAAAAAAAAAAACACTTAAATATAACGGAATTTCCAATGTTAAGTACCTTATGACACATATAAAACAATGTTAAATATATGTAATTTCCAAATAGTACCCAACTGACACAATGGGATCCACCCGCAATAATCTATCTATTGTTACAACTAAATAAAAAACAACAAACTATTCAACTGTTTCGAAAACAATGGTGGAAACTAAAAAAAGAACAATGTCAATTCATCATTTTCCTTTCATATATTTCGTGGAAAGGTGATTTTTTCATTTTATGTTTTCATACCTTTGAAGGACATGCAAATCATTGCCATTACTGCGTGTGGCGCGCTCAAAAAGAAAACAACAAGAAATCCTAAAAAATGCAAGAAAAAAACGTAGTCAACAATAACAATGAAAATTACCTGCCAATTAACACTTGACTAAGAAGATCATACAAAGGATAAAAAAGGATATGACAACTCAATAGCCGCCACTTCAAAGGAAGACTCTTGCAGTTGCGGTTGCAATTATGAGTGATGCCAAATGATTTGTTTGCTTTTCACAGTTGTGATGAGTATTGAATATATTTGTATTGTGTGGTCTATAACTAAAAAGTCATCAGAATTCAAGCAAATCTTTATGCATATATTCCAGAAAATTGCTGACAGCTTTTGGACAAAAAACTCTAGGTGATGACTTCTTCTATTGTGGAAAACAATCAATCAAATTGATGGAAAATTGCATGGATTAACATACTGCAAATAATTTGTATGATTTTAGTTGTAGGCGTAAATTCTCGCATATGCTAGATGGGTTAATACGTTATATGCACGTCTAATATTTATGCGGAAAGTAAACAAAGGAGTAATGATTTTTAAACTAAGAATTAAAGAATAAAAGAAACTGGTATTTTCAAAATATGTTGTTTTAAGTGTTGCTGTTAGTACTAGATTATGTCAATTAGACTATCAGAGAAGATAAAAGCAGAGAGAAGGTGGAATTTTTAAATCAATTTCTCAGCAAATCAAACATTCTTCATTTAAAGGTAGTAATGAAAGTCTTACCGCTATCCCATAGTAGTTCTGCTCAAAGTTATCTTTGTTTTCATTAGGTCTAAGATTAGCTACTAGTCTAAGTTCTCACCTATATTTTATGATGTGCTCACTTTACAATAAATCACTTCACCAAAACTACGGTATTCGTTGCTACCTATCTTCAAATATTGTACAAAACCTCTCTTTCAAAATGTCATCGGACGACGGGAGTGATAAACAACTTACAGCGCTTTGTTTTTGTTCATCGAGAGAGAATTTACTTTTCAATTACTCACTCAATCGAAAATAGTCTTGTTAGCTAGAGTGACCATTTTTGACCGAGTGAGTAATTGAAAAGTAAATTCTCTCTCGATGAACAAAAACAAGCGCTGTAAGTTGTTTACCACTCTCGTCGTCTTATGGCCAAGATTGACGATAAATATTTCATCTTGTCCTCGTTTACTACCAGACCCTCGTTTTTAATCTAATTTGAAGAGAGCAGAGCCAACGTGGCTGTTACTAAAGCCAATGATGTCGATGTCGTCGACATTCACAACCAATTGTAGACTTGTAGAAGCTCTATAGCTAGTTCTTCTCCAGCAGTCATCCTGTCCGAAATCTAGTTTCGTACCGAATGGCTCGGAGACGGCTTTTCTAATTCTTACTGCGCTTTTGGTATAGTCCGGTCTAAAACGTTTTGCAGGAATACCAATACATTTACGAGGAAGTCATTTTATGTTCGTGGAAAAGGGGGTATAGGGTGGAAATAAAATTTTTTTTTCCTTTTCAATATATTCACCTAACAGATCTTTCAATTAATTCATTTATACCCTCATTATAAAGGTTTTATCTTTGTCCTTAAAATACGCCGTAGCTGCCTCCTTGGCTTCATCATCGGTGAGAAATCTTTTACCCTCAGCTATTCTTTCATTTTAGGAAACAGCTGATAACCACTCGGGGCCAGGCCTGAGCTGTAGGATACGGGATTTAAAATACCAAAGCGCACCTTATGCGGGTCGTTATTTCTTCTTTAGTCGACCACCGTCGAGAACAAGTTTTTTAGCTTTTCACTTCCGATTGCTGTTGCTTGGTTAACGATAGTACAAATACTAATTTTCTGATAACAATGAAACCTCGTATTTATACTAATTATAAGCCTAATCACCCCATAAAACCGTTTATTCCGCGAACTTAAAAATGCTCCCTCATATTATACAGATCAGTCGTTCTTAAAACTTGGGAAATCTTTTCAAAAATAACAAATATACTCATAATAGAACAAATGTCCCACGAGACTAAGTTTGAATATTATAAATTTTCGAATTTGCATTGGCACTTTAATAATTTTTGCTTACTTTATTTAGCTCTCTAAATATTTATTTTTTTTTTTTTTGTTCTACAAAAGCTAAGCAATGGCTTCCTAAGAGAAATTGCACTAACAAGGCTTTACATTTCAATTGCTCGATTTATTACTGTAATATGAAAATTTACAGATACGCCTAATTTTAAGCTAGGTTTTGTATATGTATGACACAAAGAAACGTAGCCTACATTTGGGGTTATGAAAACTAATTAATTCTTATTAAAATTAAAAAATTAAACAAGTGTTTCAAATTATATTTCATAAAAAAAAATATAAATAAATATGTATACAAAATATACATATATAGTTTCAATTAAAAAAAATTTTTTGAGTAAAAGAAAAAAAAAAATTTTCCCAAACAATGATCAAAGACACTGCAAAAAAATTCAACACATCTCAGCCAGGTGTTCTCCGTTTGCAGTGAAAGCAATTTATACAAACAATGAACCTGCTGACTCTAAAGCAGGACCCATCGATGACACAACTAAAAATGTCTAAGCAAGCAATTCATATTAAATCCTTTTGAAAGGATCCGAAAACGTAGTTCATTTCCTGCCTAAAGATTTTTGCTTAAATGAACGTAAGTTTCAGAGCCAAAGAACAAAAATACTTTTCTGTTGCACTAAATTTGCATAATTTTAATGAAAAAACGAAGTGAATGAGAGCACACATAAGTCTTCAAGGACCCTATACAAATTTTTATGGAAATAAAGAAAAATAGTTAACTAACATTATAGTGTACGGAGACAATATATAGCTAATCCTAGCTTTCATTGCAGATTTTCGCACATTTGACAATTTAACAGAAAAAACAGTTTCAGCCCCAGCATCTTTACATACATATAACATACACGTATATGTACATACATACACTGTAAATTGAAAATATGCTAGACAAAAACAAACTAAATTTAGTTAAAAAGATAAAATCTGGAAGAGCGGCAAATATGAATCCTGCACATCCTGGGCAGTGGTGAATTGTATATATGTATATACCTCCAGCTAGCTAAACCGGCTTTAACTTGAACTCTAACCAAACACAGAGGAGTTCTTTCTTCAAATAATGCGCATTTTCTTTGGCTATACAGTTAAATGCTTTATTATTTACCTAGTTAATGAAGATAAAGATTTCTGCTAAGGATAACGTGTCAGCACAAACCAAAGAAGCTGGCAGAGAATAGGAAGGAATATTTATATGTAGGTATATGAATTCATACATTTATATTTACAAATCATTGAAAATTACATTCTTGGAATGCATATGCAGTATTATTATTTTTTTTTTTAATATACATATACATTCTCATAGAGCTACATATACTCGTATATGCATCCATTTACAATTGGCTTATGTATTCCGCTTTGTAGATTTAATCCTGCTTAGCATGCGTTCTGCAACCAACACAGCACAACCCAAACAGTACAGCCCGGACTTGTCGTCCTACCGATCTATCGACAGCACTCAGCTGCAAAGATTTTGCCCATAGATATTGACTATCTACATAAATATATAGAGAAAACTATTTATTTTTTCGTCTGCACACCAAACAATTTCAAACTGTAAATGAACAACAAGTGACCAAATGCACCATTGCACAACTGACGACTAATCCTTTTTCCTATGAATGGCAAACAAACTGAAAAAATATTTTATTTTTGCAGTTGAAAGAACAAAGTTACTCCTACTCATAGCAAAACAACACAAGAACTAACAAACCTATATAGACATCCCTATGTATGAAGGGACACACGAGATATTGGCGCAAAAAAGCGCGCCAAAAATATACTAATTTTCATTAGACGAGCAAAAAGAGCATGATAATGAACCACAAAAGAAGGCGGCGAGAGATGTAATCATTCGTTACCGGATAGCCAGCGCTGAACTCGCATGAGTGGGCGACCACTGGGAAATATGAGAAGTTTAGAGCTTGGAGTTTCTTACAATTTTCAGATTATTTTTTACAACCATTTTTTTTTGTTTTGTGTTTTTTTTTTAGGTTATTTTGTGGCATACCAGATGATTGTATCTTATCAATCGGTGTATATGGGTATTTAATAAGGTAAATCTGTGTGAATAATACAAGAGGTTTCGAAAACAAAATTAAAACATGCAAATTGGCCAGTCATTCTTCTGAAGACATTTGAGAATTTCTTATCTTATATTAAATTTATACTCCATTATCGTTATTAGGATCATCGGGAGCTATAAATTTCATTAGGAATCCATTTCATGAGAGTAAAAAAGACAGCACTAGTGAGTGTGTTCTTCTAGTTTTTTTTTTTTAATTCTGATTCTGCCGGCAGAATAGATGCAACAAGAGTTAGCTTAGGACCTAAGTCTTCGCATCAAATATATATAAATTATATATAATATATGTAATTGGCGCTTTGTAACCGCTGAAACGATTTTCGGCCGAGCTCCTCTCCAATTTGTGATATGAGTCTTAATCTTTTTCCAACAAATTAGGGACCTACAGTTTATACTAAGCCACCTCCGAACGGCTGATGGTTCTTTTTACGAGGAGCCTTTTATTTCATGACAGAAATACACTCGGAGGGGTGGACATTCCCTGCCGAGGGGCGACCGCAATTAGAAAATTTAGCTTTAATTTTTAGTTTAAATTAATGTTCTATAACTTTTTGGATGTTAGTACGACACCAGAATCATTTAGAGCAAAAATGTTCTGTTATTCTGGACTTCGGTATATGGAAAAATTAATAATAATTTTTTTTTTTTTAATGTTCAACATACCCCAAAGGTCCTTTACTTGGTATAATTATTTTTTTTTTTTACAAAACAGTTTCTTTTAAACGATTTCATATTTATAAATACATATACACGGTGTATCCCAAAAATAACCGAACTTTTTGGATATAAAATAGTAAAATACACATTATATTATCTTTGAAAGTTATTATTTATTCAAAATAGGTTCCATTTGACTCAACACAACGTTTGGAACGATCAACCAGCGCATGCATAGATTTTTTTATGTCATTTATAGAAATGTTCTTCAGTACCTCGGTTACGGCTGCTTCATTTTTTTCAATTTTTTTTTAATTGTTTAAACTTCAATTTCAATTTTTTTTCAAGTTTGACACAAAATTTTATATTTGCTCTTTGTTCCATTTTTTTTTTGGAACCATTAGCACACTTTTGGTTTTATTGAAATGGCTGTCACTTTTACATCTGTCATCCGACTTACATGAAGTTAGGTGCGTTTGAAAGAGGATGAATGTATCTTTTTAATGTTGCAAATTTTCAATAGATGGCGCTGTATGTTGTATGATTTAAATATAAAGTTCGGTTATTTTTGGGACACACCGTGTATACTATACAGGAATTTGTGACCTAACATTAATAACAATTTTTCACATTATCATCATATCATCATCCATCTTACTGAATATCTGGTCTATGTTGAATGTACCGTTATGTTGTTATTTGCCTAATTTGTATGCAAAGGCATCGGTGTTTGAAACAAAAATTTTATAATCATAAAAAGAGCCTAACTAATTTCTGCCGATATCTCAGCATACATACAAACGTACAAATCCATACATATGTGTACATGGATAAACGGCTTAAGTCATTGGCGGCATGTTAATTGATTACACGAATGAATTGACTTCAAGTATTGTAGCAGCAGGAATAGCAGCCGAGAGGACAATATGTACATATGTATATACCATACATATGTATATGACACACTTGGCGGCATCAAATGAGATGATCCTATGTTATATGGGATGTGTGTGTGTATATTTATAACTTTTGTCGGCAACCGGTCAAATATTGTAATAACGTATGTATGTATGTGTGCTGTGATACAAGTAGCCGCCAAAAAAAAAGGACACGGATACATTCAAGTGTGCGTGTTTGAGGAGTTGGGTCTCCAAATAAATACATATTTACTCAATTATATATTTAAATAGTCGTAGTTAGACCTATGATAAATGCAGTGCCATTAATTATATTATGTCGTCGGTAATGTTTTTGGTTGTAGGCACTGAATCATCTAATTGTTTTCACAGGCTCCTTGATTTGCTTTTTGACTGGGCAATGAAAATACAAATTAACTGACCCGAACCCTACAGACGGTCACTAAGACGGCCAAAAATTTGTTCAATTTAGTGGTGAATAGTGCATAGCGCACAAAATCTCAGAAACATTTTTTTAAAAACGATTTACCATAAATGTAATTTTTCTTTTAGATATCCTTTGATGAGGTCGCGAGCGCGGAGCTACACAGTTGGAGATTCCAGTATTCAAAGTTGTTTTGAAACTGTTGCGCTGATTGAAGGCACTTGGATATATCGTTAATATAAAGAATGGTTTTTAGACAATATGTTTTCAAGAAGAAATACAAAATTTAATATTATGGCCAAGAATTTAGATTTTTCTATAAATTTAATAGAAAAAATTCCAGCCGAGAGGCTCACTTTTTTTCGGGATTATCTGCATAGACAAGCGATTTCACATAACCCCAAAAAAAAATGCAGTACGATCTTGTAGGCCACGCCACAGGCCCATGACACGAGATAATGCGCTCACGAAAAGTTTCCTTCAATAAATTGATTGTTTTGTTGGCTTTATGGCATGTAGCGCCGTCTTGTTGGAAGCAAAGTTCGTCCACATCAACGTCATCCAATTCAGGCATGAAAATTGATAAATAATGGCTCTATAGCTTTCCCCATTGATTGTGACATTATGGCCGACCTAATTTTTAAACAAATATGAACAAATGATTCTCTCTGCCCATAGGGCATTCCAGACGGTGACTTTTGAGGACGTAATGGCGCCTCAAGACTGGCTTGTGGATTATCATCACTCCAAATGGGACAATTAGGAAAATCAGAATCGGTGACCATCTCGTTTTGAGCACATTTGTCGAACTTGCTGATGGTCTTGATGGTCGTTCGGCTTCATTTCTTTCACGTGTTGGATTTTGTAAGCTCGCAAACTAAAAACATAAAGCGGAAAGGGACAGCTCTTCGATACTCTGCTCCATAGGAGCATTGTACAGTGACTCTGGGGATGTATATTATCCACTGGATGGGTATTATTCACTAGAGAAACCGATTCATGGTTATTGGAATCGCTGGGCGATTATGTCCACCGAATATTGGACGTAGGGCGCTATAAGGTTCTGTTAGGTCGAGTACTCATTTCCGGATGTGCTGAGGTGGTGGTATATTGTTATCCCGGCAGGTATTACTTGTACAGCATATCTTTATGCTCCTACAATGGGTAAGTGATATCAGGCAACATCAGTAGTGCTCACAGCGGTGGTTTGGCAGGCTGGAAGCTTCTTCAACCACGTCTCGCTAGGCTCCGGAACTAGAACTATCCTGAGCATACACCTATATCGAGCATATGACTTTAGGGAATCTCTCTCTGATGGTGAAGGAAGTTTCGAAGTATAAAAATTAAACAATAACCTGGTAGAGGTAACCTACTTGCCGAACCCCTTGCTTAATATTTCGTCACTACCCTTAATAACTCCCTTCCCGTTGATCCCTATCTGTCCAAACAGCTCGTTTCCTGGACCTCTTGTTAGATAACCCCGATGGAACGGACTGATTGAGCAACAACAACAACAACGAAGAAGAATGTTGGCTGAGTGGAATTTCATCTTATACGGCTATAACCGTTTAAATTTGGAAGGATCAATCATGCTTAACCAAAGGTCTCAGTAACCCAGCAATCGCCCCTCATCAGGGAATGTCAGCTCCATGGCATGAAATAGAATCTATCTTATAAAAATTCATCAGACATATGGAGGCGGGTTGGAATATATTACAAGACTCTCCGTCCAAATCACAAATTGGAGTGTCAATTATATTTGTATATTGTATAAATTTGATACATAAAAAAAGAATAACTAATTTTACCCTCTGCAATGGATAAACAGCCAGAAATATTGGTGGTGTTAAAGCCACGAGTTACATCTTCCTTACCCAAACTCTCATCTACTATCCCAGGGTAAGAACAAAACTTGATGTAGAAGTTTCCGATTGCTCATGGAAATTTCATTTCCGCTTCAGGTAAACCTTCCTTCCGAACATTCTACCCACAGTTCCTTCCGTTTCTAAGAAGTGCAACCATCTTTTCCGAAATATTTCCCACTGGTCACGCCCGGAACATAGCCGAAACTGCCGTTGCAACATATCAGATTTCTCAAAACAACATTATTAGTTGCCACCATCTGGTCAGTAGACAACAAAATATCAACACCAACAACTTCAACCACTTGAACAATACCGTTATTGCAACATCTGAGCAAACGTAAAACAAGTCGCACAGCAGCAACAACAAAAGCATCCACCTACAAAAATCAACAAGCACTTGCCGCAATCTGCCATCCCGGCCGCCAACGCCGACACGCCAAATCGGCAGTTACTCATGCCACCAGCACCGACATCCTTAGAACGTCGTCGACGGACCTGCAGCAATTGATTTGTTTACATAGCTGGCCACATGTAAGCCGATACGATGTTTGCGCGCCAATACCTAACTTTGCAGAATAGCGGTGCACATGTTGCGAGTCTCCTCGAAGGGACAGTAAATTAAAAAATAAATAAAATAAAATCACTGCTCTGGTCAATTTGGTTTGCTTATGCTCGTAGTATATGTGACATATGTACATAGTAGCAAGCGCAGATAGTGGTTGTATTGGATGAGTGCATAAGTTCGTGCCCAATCCCGCTGGATGCCGTACGAATCGTTTGAGAGTGGCGCTCGTGAAAGAAATATATACATATTATATATCGTTGGAAAGGTGACAGTCCGAACTGTAAATCAAGCATAAAATAACTTCATTTTGATTTGAGTTGCTTAGTGAAAAGACGCATGGAAGATGAATAACGAAAAAGATCATATGCGTCATATTATGTTATACGAATTCCGCAAAGGAAAAACAGTGGGCGCTGCAACTAAAGATATTCGCGAAGTTTATTTGGACCGTGCTCCAGCACTCCGCACAGTAAAGAAATGGTTCGCGAAATTTCGTTCTGGAGATTTTAACCTCGAAGATCAACCTCGCAGTGGACGGCCTTCTGAGCTTGATGACGATGTTCTAAGGACTTTAGTTGCGAATAACTCACGTATTTCGACGGAAGAGGTTGCCAGTGAATTGAACGTCAACAAATCAACTGCGTTTCGTCGTTTAAAAAAGGTTGGGTACACTTTGAAGCTCGATACATGGGTGCCACATCAGTTGAGTGAAAAGAACAAAGTGGACCGTATGTCAACAGCAATTTCTTTGCTTAGACGGATCAAAAACGAACCTTTTTTGGATCGGCTCGTGACTGGTGGTGAAAAATGGGTCCTGTACAACAATGTTCAACGCAAAAGAACATGGAAACAGGCACACGAAGGGGCGGAACCGATGTCGAAAGGTGGATTGCTTCCGATGAAGGTACTGCTATGCATTTGGTGAGATATCCGAGGCGTGATCTATTTTGAGCTCTTGCCAGCTGGAGAAACGATCACTGCCAACAAGTATTGTCAGCAATTGGTCAAATTGAAGAAAGCAATTGATGAAAAACGTCCGATTTTGGCCAATCGCAAAGGAGTTCTTTTCCATCATGACAACGCCAGGCCACATGTTGCAAAACCGACCCTGGCCAAACTGAAGGAGATGAATTGGGAAATCATGCCGCATCCCCCATATTCACCCGACATTGCACCTTCTGATTATCATTTGTTTCGATCGCTGCAGAACAATTTGAATGGAAAAAAGTTTAAAAATGTGGAAGACGTCAAAAACCACCTTGACACCTTTTTCAACGAGAAACCGCGCGATTTCTATGAATCGGGCATCCGTAAATTGGTTGAACGTTGGGAGTGAATTGCCGAACATGATGGCGAATACATAATTGATTAATAAAAGCGCTTTCTTCAAAAAATTTCAATTTTAGTTTGCACTTGAAATCGGGCACGAACTTATGCACTCATCAATACATCATCATGCAGCTCATATTACATATGCAAACACAAATTTACATTTTTCCTTTAATTTTATTATTCAATCAACAGCTATGAACAAAAACACTGACGCCAAATTGAGGCGATGCTCAACAGAAACGGCTTTTATATGTGCGAAGGATATGTTGGAACAGCATAGGTTCGCTTTTAACTTGAAATATATACATAGATACATACATACATTCATATAAAAAAACATAAAATATTTAAATTTCTGGCTCCAAAATTTACCAAGTCAAGTGTTAATAGTTAATTTTGGACGTTTTCCAATGTCAGTCCATGGCATTTGTTTAGATTAGAAGCCATTAACACGTCTCTCTTCCACCGAATTCTCTTCGATATGGTAATCCTATACGTGGAATGTGTCCTTGAAAGGATGCTGAACATAAATTTGTTGCATTTTTGTTTATTTTATTAAAACAAAGGCAGTGAAACATGTACTCGGGGTAGTTAGTCTACAAATCTCGTATATGTAGGTATGTTATAACGATAAATAAATACATTTTAATGTGATACTTGAAAAGAAATCTGAATCAATAATGTCCAAATTAGCACAAAATTCAATACTAGCACGTTATAGTCAAGTAAAGGGTAATCCATTGTTTTTGCAATAGATGACTCTAGTGATCTGTATCAGAACGTATGATAGGATAAGTGCGATTGGATTACGCTAGATGGCGTTGGAATAATATTATCCATTTTAATCGATAATAGCTGAGTCTATCATAACACTCGAGTTAACATTTTTGCTATTTGAAGCTGTGAAAATTAGACATATCAAAACAAGTCAATTCGTGTTCATTTCCGTAGAGATCTACTCCAACTTCCACCAGCGAGTACTGTATCAAAATGTTTCAAAAATTTTTCTTCTAATGACTTGATCTAGCCAACTAAAGGGTGATTTTTTAGACCTGTAATTTTCAATGACACAACACTTTGGCAGCTGTTACTTGATTTATACCCAGTTTGGATTGACTTTTCATAATGACAGACTTATTACCGTAAAACGTTTGCAAATCGTTCAAATTTATTACCAAAATAATAATTCGTTTCGACATAATCGCGCAGTAGAGTTGGTAATTCGAGCAACCATGGATCGGTTTCGCACCACTTTTACTCTAGTGGATAATGCGCATCCTCCAAGATGCCACGCAGTCCGCACCGAAAACACTGCTGTTGCTGTAGAGCAGAGTATCGAAGAAGATCCGAATGGGTTCATCCGCCGCAAAAATTGGGGCTGTGTTCATCCACCTTATGGAAGATTTTGTGGAAGAATCTTCATTTGCGGGCTTGCAATATCTAACTTGTGCAGACATTGAAGTCGAACGAACATCAAGCACGTCGAACGTTCGGTAAATGAGTCCAAAACGAGATGTCTGTCGATCCCGATTATCACAAGAATGTTTATTTCTGCGATGAAGCTCACTTTTAGTTTAATCGAAACGTTATTCAACAAAATTGTTGCTTTCGGATTGCTGATAATAGAAAAGTTATTGTTGAGACGCCGTTACATTCTCAAGAAATCACTGTTTGGTGTGTTCTATGGGCAGAGGGAATCATTAGTTAATATTTCATTAAACATAAATCCGGCTGGTATTTATGCCAGCCAGCCGCGTCGGTTCCTTGCCCGAAATCATTAAAACGTAATGACAAACCCTTATATTTATATTAAAGCTGAATTCTTGACTGTAACATTAAATTATATAAATTTTAAATTTCTTCCATATGTTTAAACAAAAACACCCTTTAAGATCTTCTCATCGACTCCGCTCATCGTTACGACGTCCGCGGTGTTAACTGTTCAACAGATTTTCTATTTATTATTTCTATTTATTTCTCTAGAATAGCTTTGGACATCTTATTGGAAGTTATCTGATGCCAGTAATATCAATATCAGCTTCTTACCCTAGCGATTGTACTCTCCTCTGAACTTCCGTCTCAGTTCTTATGGATTTAAAGCTAAGGAAGAGATGTTATGACCGGGAATAGATCTAGTCTCGGCCTTAACAACAAATAAAACCGATGTAGATGTATGGAATCCAGTCATGTGTCGCAGACTGCAACTCGCAGCTTGTACGACGAACGTTAATCCAAAATCTTAAGATTAATAAGAGTATATCATGGTACATGAGTAATATTCATAACCTTAACCTAAGGCTAGATAGAAGATAGATATATTAACATAAAAAGCGTTACAAAACTGTGCAATGATCTGAACTCTTTTGCTAACACCTTAGTCTCCGCAGCTATCCGAATCCGCCGAAAGTTAGAGATTTACTAGCTTTGTAAAGAGCGATACTAAGCAAGATTCCAATCAAAATACCTATTTTTGATAGTAACATACTAGTTATTTTCAGAAAGTAAGTGCACTGAGAAGTCTGCCTACACTATTGGTCCCCAAAATCGCGAAAATGAAATTCCTCCGCCTCAGTACTTTTACTTTCTTCAATTCTTTATCAGTACCATTTTTTAATTGATTCCACGTTAGCCCATCAGCTTTCGCTACTATGGTGCTGAGTCATACTTAGTATGTTATTAAGGCCGTCAAATGTTTAAGAATTGTTCCACAGATCACCTTAATTTTGTTTGAACATCGGTCGCCTCTTTATTGCGAGTACGGGCCTTGGAGATGGCGTATGTACCTGAAGAATTTTGAATTTTTTTTTCTGTCAACCCTATTCCTATTCGACTCAAGATAAAGTTCCCGCAATGAACTTGCCTCATCTCATCTAGCTCTCATCAAGAATGTTATATTCACCATACCATGCAACCATTCCATTCCAATTTTGATTCTTTTCTTAGCGGTAATTCGCAGTGAGCTTGAGCCATAATAAAACATTTAGTTTTATGTTCTTTAACTAATTTCCTTTTGTGTCTTGTTTCTACAGATCCCTAATACTTAGATTACAGTCGTACATATGTGTGAAAAATTGCGAAGGCGATACAGAGGTAATTAAAATTTTTTCTGCCAACATACATTTTTTTCAATTTCATGTTACAACTCTCCTGAACAAAGCGAAATTCCGAAAATCTCATTTTCACTCTCCAACTCCAAATGCAATATTTTAAGAGCATTTTTTACCGCTTGACGGTTTTTACAGAACAGTTTTTTAACACTGAAAAATGAGACTGTCATTGCATTTGGAATTTTATCACTTGCCGCCTTCAAAGTACTACTGTTAAAACAAAAACAAAAACAACACCAAATGATTGAAAGTGAACCTACAATTATGGGCTAGATTGTGGAGCAACGATTGAAAGACCGCCAAAAATTAGACTGACTGACGGACTAAACATCTTATTGTTATTGACTTTCAACGGTGAAGTAAAGAATGACAAAAACAATAATTATAGTAACAATAACAACAATAAAATACTGAATTATTTCGCAAAACACTTCAAAGTCCTTTTGTGTCTTGCCATTCTGCCATCAGTGATTCTTGACTAAGGCCAAGCATTGCCGAAGATCCATGACGAGATAACAACCACAGCAGGTCGCACTTGTGGACGAAGAACTGACAGATCAACACAGATCACATACACACTGTGCACTTGTATGGGTAATAGAAAGCAGTTTGAGGATAACAAGCAGCCACCGCATTGCATTCAACAGGTGAAAGATTCATTAGGCAATAAGAAATGCGAGGATTTTAGGTTTCCAATTTGTTGTTTATTTCTAATTACGGCAGGCATTGTTCGAGTGCCCCTCAGTGGTGTGATGTGGTGTGCAAGGAAATGCAATGGAAAAAGCAAGGACCTGTGCACATCTTAGAAACCCATAAGCAATTGGCATAAAAGGAGATTTCAATTGCTGAATTTCTAAGGTGTGCATAGATAACTGACCTTTAATTTTGGCGCGCACTTTTTGTATAGATTTTTGGGTTCTTTGGAAATACAAAAAATCAAATCGCAACAAGTATATATTTATAGTACGTTGGGTTTTTGCTATATATCCATTTTTTCTATTTTCACACATAAATTATAAATCTGTCATGGCTATTGTCCTGTGTATTTAATGATCTGCCACTTGAGTCTAGCTCATCGATTTTTATGTACTCTGATGATGGCACATAAATATCTAACGAATTGTCTTATTTTTTTCATTGTTTAATATATATTTTTTATTTCTTTAAAATTATTATAGATTTTTCTGTTTATTTTAGCGCACTCTGATCCTTTAAGAACTCCGACAGTTTTTATTTTGATTGGTAACTATCGATTTATTGCAAAGAGGAGTGGTTTGCACGTTCATCCAACATATGGTGGTGGTCCTTGACGTTAGCCGCGTAACGTGGTTGCCTTTTATGACCGTTAGCGTGCGTGTTTTAACGGTATGATATGCAATAAAATAGTGTTATTTTATTATTGTAGGCGTTTATGGCATTTGTTGCAGTTGCTACACCCACATCAAGAGCACACAGAACACCAACGTTGCGAATTTCTGTTTGTTTTCTTCCATTGTTCCTACTTTATTGCCTTCACTTTAGTGTTAACTACTTAACAACAACAAGAGTATACTTATGCTAGACTTTCTTGCACCTTGCTTCTTTGCTTGGTTAGTAATTAAGATTAGTTAAGCGTGTAAACCACGGTGTCTAACTATCGAGAGTCCGTTTGTTGTGTGACTTAAAGAATTTCGCATATGCAAAGAGACTCTGACCAGGACCTCAACCTGTCACACAACGGGATAGGCGCCAACTCCAGCAGCCAACGACATTACAGCAGGTTGCACGCAGTCAGATTGTAGCCAGCCCAGTTAGCGTACTAGTGCTCACAATCCATCTTATGCATGGTGCAAAAATTGTCAGCATGACTGTGCATTGATCTGCAAATACATTAACCTTTTCCTTTCCTTCTTTCTTTCTTTCTCTCTCTCTCTTTATCTCTGCTATTTTGATAAATCGTCAATGCAATTCAGCATAAATTGTTTGAAAGAATAGAATGTCACGCAGTGTGTCTGATCTCATCTCCTGTAGCTTACTCTTACGTACACTATTTATAGATATCCTTTCTGGCTGACAGGTTGTTTTCAACTCTGACTGTATACTCATTATCTACCAGCTGACTTTCAGTCTAACGCCGTGGCAAGGAACTATGCTTTCCGCTATTTATCCATAACGACTTTGACTCCTTTTAGTTATGTTTTAAGCATGAAGATTAGAATATAAGGACGCACGTGTCTTTTCATGGGATTTATACTTTCTTCAAAGTGAAAATCACAATTAGTTATGCCACAAATGAATATTAGTTATTATTTTCTATTGTAGTTAAAGTAACCAAACAAATGAAGATTTCTTTCGGTTTATTATAAATATTAAATGAGATTTAAATAGTTTGGAAAGTATAAGTATTATTTAAAAAAAAATAGATGAAGATTTTAGATTTTTCTGACTTCATTAATTCAGATATTTTATTCGTAGAAAAAATCGATATGAAAATACATATGAAAACATCGAAGAAAAGCACAATTTTCTGACATGAAAATGACGTTTGTAAGACATTAGACAAAAAAGCGAAAAATACAAGAAAATATGTGTTACAAAACTCTTGACTAACAGAACTTTGAAACGAAACACATGACTGCTTGCAACCTGCAGCAATATTCAGAAAACAGTAAATTTGAGAATGTGGCCGAGAGGTCTGTTGCTCGAAACTTCTACGAAAAACTGGTATGGTGTATAGAGATATTCGACACCAAAATTATACCGAACCAGAGACCGCAAAATAAGTCTGACCTACTGATCCTACTTTAAGCTGATCATCGTCCTGTTATATGGTGAAAAGGTTTGGACAATAATAAAATCCGTAAGTCGGCATTGGGAGTATTCGAATTATTTCGAGAAAGATTTATGGTTCTTTGGACTTGGGTCATGGCGAACACCACAGATGATGGAATGAAGACCTGACCGAGATATATGGCGAAATATATATATATATGTAGCTTCATTCCAGCTTTTAAAGGATTCCAAGCAGTATCCTCTCACGGAAGCAGAGGAAGTCCATTGGAAAGATCAGGTGAAGAGCGACCGGGTAATGCCGACAAATAAACTTGGTCCTTCAATCCAGAAGGGATCAAAGGATACTATAAAATCTTTCCAAACGCACTATTTGACTACAAATCTTCATAAATTTATACGTTTTTCTTCAAGAATCACATTTCTCATTCTCTGAAAAAAAAACAGCATGGTACTCCATACTCCATACTGATGACGACTTTCACCCGAGCTTCTCCTCCAATTTCGTACGTTCGTTCTTGGAAAACAAATTGGGATATCACCAGGTTTTGCTAAGCCTTCTCCGAGCGAACATTGACATGCTCTACCGAAGGGCGACCGCAATTAGCAAAATATATAATTTTGGATGTTTATCTGTCCGGATTTGAGCCTCGAGTACTTTGATCCAATTCCTTTCGCTTGAAAATATGTGTGGTGTGTGAAGAAATAAAGAACACACTACAAAGCAGTTCTCCCTGATTTTTAGATCCAACCTTAAAATGTCAACAGCAGGCACCTTCCATAAGAAGTTAGAGATGGAAGTGCTTAGTACGAAAAAGTAGTTATGTATATTTGTAATTAAGGAAGAAATCGATACTTGGGCCTACTTGATAGTGCTTAGTAGGACAAGTGGTCGAACTAGATTTCGAACTGGACATTGATTTTTCACTCACTCCAACTGTTTCCATCACTATATTACTGTAACTGATACCCAATAAAACGGTGAAACTCTACACTCATCTACAACATCCTGATAATGTTCAGTGAAGTTGAAGATGAAGAAGAATAGTCCGTTAATAAAATAAAATGCAGAGAAAGGAAGCACTGACCACAACGCATTTGTGTCAATTTAAGGACCACAAATCTGAACACAAATTTAAGGTGAGCATATACCATATAATACAAACACACATACTCGTACATAGAAAATATTGTAAGGATAGAATGAAATAGCCAATTATCGTATTACACACATATTGGTAGTCGCGCAGAATAAGATATGTATGTATGTACAAATAATAACAAAATTATATTGAAATGAGACAATTGCTTGAAATCAGTGCATGTGCGCAGGCGAGCTTAATTCCGGTAGCACAAAGTATTCACACAGATATGAGCACAAAGTTGTTGACAGCAGTCTTCACGGATTCTATGGAATTCTTTGGAAGTAAGCGAGAAGTTTGACAGGAAATATATTGTATTTTGAATGGAAGTAGTTTCGAAAACTCCCTAACATACTCTAATATATAATATTTTTATTATTTCTTTGTTATTTTTTTGGCGCATTCAGGCTACGCGGTCAGCGCTTCTAAATCGCTGGCATTTTGCCGCGCAAAGTGCTGGAAATTCCGTTGAATGTTGCTTAGTTGCATGCTTCACGGCTTTTCAGTTATAGTCACACCTGATGACAATAAAAAAAAAAGTGGAATAGAAGAAAGGGCAAGAGCCCCGAATATAAGACACATATTTGCTGTTGTAGTAAGAAAATTTGAATTGTTAATTCATGCACTGCAATTTGACTTCGTCAGCGGCAGGTCAAATAAGCCACCCCGATATGTATGTGGTGGCGTACAAATAGTTTTGCTCTAATGCGCACGTGCGACAGGGTCATAACCGCCACAACATTAACCAACGAAAAGTGTATAGCGCGCGAGACAACTTCCTTCCGACCGCGCCTCCTTACTAGGTTTCCTTCTTTTTGTTGAATTTTTTGTATTTGTCTCTTATTTTCCCCTCAAACATCAAGCGACTGATAAAACTACAATTCTTAAATACTCGCAAACCAGGAAAAACGGAAAAACTTACTGCCCCACGCGGGTAGAGTTATCTCGAGGGCCAAGAGTGTTGTTGTTGATATAATTAAGGTGAAATTATCGAAATTCTTATTGTTAATAATGTATATACATATGCATATATCAACATTACTTGAACTGCACTTTGCATGTTTCATCGTCGCGGTTACTTTTTACCCCCTCACATGCACCTGACTCACTAAAGTCATTATACGCGCTCATTCTACAACGAATTCGTCTCGTACAATTGAGTAGCAGTGACGGCCTAATGCACAGTGTCGCGGTTCGATATTTGTGGCAAAAAGTAAAAAGTTAATACCACATCTTGATATTGAAGGAAATAAGCAGTATGATACCTGAAGCATACTGTAATTCTAAAAACAAAATGTTTTTTCAGGTCATTGTTTTGTTAAATTGTTGTTGGATTTTTAGTTTTATGGAAGTGTTTCAGACCATATATTTTTTGGAAATAGTGAAAAAACTACTCCAACAGTTTTGGACGGTAGAAGAATAGTAGCTCTATTTACTAAGACTTCTTTTCCAGACACCTTTGTTCGAATTGGATTCGATCTTGGGATAGCAGTTATAACTCCTACCGTTCAAAACTGTTGTTGTAATTTTTTCACTATTTCCAAAAAATAAATGGTCTGAGATAGTTCCATAAAACTAAAAACGTAAGAAAATAAATTCCTTTTGCTCTACTTTAGTTTATTTCATTTGAATTTACTGTACTTTTTCATTTTTTTTTTTTTATTTTATTTTATTTTAATTTATTTTATTTTATTTTATTTGATATTATTTTATTTTATTTTATTTTATTTTATTTTACTTAATTTTATTTCATTTTATTTTATTTTATTTTATTATTTTTTATTTTATTTTATTTTATTTTATTTTTTTTTTTATTTTATTTAATTTTTTTTTATTTTATCTTACTTTATTTTATTTTGATTAACTATTTTATTATATTTTATTTTATTTTATTTCCTTTTTTATTCTTTTTATTTTATTTTATTTAATTTAATTTAATTTTATATATTTTTATTTGATTTTATATTTTTTTTATTTTATATTTTTTTACTTTATTTTATTTTAATTTAATTTATATTATTTTATTTTATTTTATTTTATTCTTTTTTTACTAATTTTTTTCTTTATTTTATTTTATTTTTTTTTTAATTTTAAATAATTAAAGATCTAGTTTGCTTTATTTATTTTATCTCATTGTGTTTTATTTTATTTTATTTTTTTATTTTATATTATTTCATTTAATTTATATTATTTTAGTTTTTATTTAATTTAATTTTTTTATTTTATTGTATTTAATTGTTTTTAATTAACTAAAGACCTAGTTTGCTTTATTTGTTTTATCTTACTAGATTTATTTTTATATTTCTCATTATTGTTAAATTTTGCCTTGCATTTAAAAATCGCGCAACACTGTGCGAAGTGGCTCACCAAAAAGCTAATAAAAAAATAAAAATTAATAAAATTTAGAGAAAAAACTCAGTAAAGAATAAAGTAGAAAACATCGTATTAGAAAACACTTGTTCCTACCAAAATGAAGCGTAGCGCGTGCTACGGCAACTAGCCAGTAACCACCACCAGCGCCGCCAACGCTTATAATGTATATAATGTTGATACAATTTAGTACAACGAGTTATTACCGCTAGTAAGCCAATATAAGCCAACAACGCGCGTCTTGCTGCGGTTAGAGACTAGCGCAGGCGCAGCGGTATAATTTCGATACGCACGACTGCTTGCGCTCCTGCTCGAACGTGGAGGGACAAAACTTGGGATGTAAAAGGATTGTTGTGGCACCCTCACCATTGCAGAGTATTAAAGTTGTTGATGGTGGAATTTTTCTTTGACTTTTCGACTGTCGGTAGGAAAACATTTTCCTCCACTACTTAAGTAGTTTGATGAATTTCGTAAACATAGAACGCTAAATTTCATAACTACGCAAATAAGCATAATAAGGATACTGAAACACGCGATCATAAAGGAATGGAAAATTTGCCTCTGCGGAATACGAAGTGGAAGTGGAAAAGGCGTCACAATTTCTTAAGAATGGTTAGCGTGTATAATGAAAAAGTGAAAACCCAGCAGACATACCTACAGAAAGATAGACTTAGATTTCTCCCTATGAATAAGTATCCCTATAGTAGCTCTCTGTAAATTAGATTATGTTGTTGTTAAATTGCTCTTTTAAAAAAGAGGTCCTGGTTACCTCGTGCTCCAGCCTACATTCCTGAAAGTAGTTGGCCAGTCTACTAATCTGATGTAGATTTATATATATAATTGGCGCTTTGTAACCGTTGAAGCGATTTTCGGCCGAGTCCTCCTCTAATTTTTGGTTTTGCGTCTTGATGTATTTCCAACAAATGGAGGGACCTACAGTTTATACTAAGCCGCCTCCGAACGGCTGATCGTTTTTTTACGACGAGCCTTTATTTCATATCCGAAATATACTCGGAGGGGTGACATTCCCTGTCGAGGGGCGACCGCTATATAAGAGAATTTAACTTAATTTTTTTATTTAAATTAATTTTCCATAGCTTTCGGATGTTGGTGGCACCGGGATTTGAGGTAGATTTAATCACCCTATTATGTTGGATATTTTAGTAATGTTTGAGAGAGTTTTGTTAGAAGAGGTGTTAGTTAGTTCAGGAGTTAATTTCAGATCCTTGAATTCTTTCGGTCAACTTTCTCACAACACTAAACATTTCTTTAGCCAGACTCCGATTACCAAGAAATGAAAAGAAATTCTTCCCACGCAAACCATATTGTATGATATCCAGACCTTAATTTTGCGATTAGCAGTCTACGGCTTTGGTTTGTTGTCGCGTACTCCCTTCCTGATATTATTGCTCGACCTCACGAAGATGTCTGACACCGATTTTCGACCGCAGTCAATTTTAAACTCAATCTCAACAAAATTCTTTTGTTGGAAGACTCTTTCCATTCTCTCTCCTCTCTCCATTTCCCTCTCTTCCTCTTTTCCCCTCTCTCTCTCCATCCTCGCTCTTACTCTATCTTTCTCTCTTTCTCCCTCTGTCACATTTATTATAGCTATCCATTTTTCTGAGTCTCACTCTTAGTAGTATACCTTCAGAGCTTCTTTTCTCTGCCCAACCATTATTGTCATTTGGGTTAATTCAGCATTCTGGTACGTAATAGTTCCGTAGCTGAAGTGTTCATACGAGTACAGGCATGCATCATGGCACGAAGACACCATATGTGCGCAGGGGCGTTTTGTCGAGGGTGCTAGTAGCGCTACTGTTTTTATCCTTGCAACAACTTCAAGCACTTTCAACCACCACCGCCACCACCGCACATTTGCAGGCGCAGGACTCGCTTATTCTATGACCGCACTATTTTTAATGACGCGACTTTCTATGTGTATGTACGTGTATGTATGTGTGCACGAGTTTCGTTTGTTATCGCTGCTGTAATACTCGTCGACGCGCATAGCTCGTGCCATCAATTTAATCATCTCAACATTTGACGTGGGCTGATGGCGCAACAAAACGCGACAACAACAACAACAACAACAACTGCGAGCAACGAGGGTGTGAGCTATGTTGTTTTGACTTAACGCAAACGCATTTGCAATCCACAAACATACATATATATATATATTGTATATGTTTGTTTATTTATTCGCCTTTGTTGTTACTGTATCATTGCAGTAAAGGCGCGCAACAAAAGGAATTAAAAAGAAACCGTTGCAATTCTGTTGGCAAGGTGAATAAACTCGCGCGCAAAGCAGCATTAGAGGTTGAAAACGCTCGCTAACGCTTAGAAAACAAACATGCCGGCGACACATACACACAAACCCACATATGTGTACATTCACATTTTGGGAAGTGTCATAAGAAAATTAGAAGGTAAATTCTTTTCAAGAAAGCATACCATATTTGTTTAGAAATTTGTAGTAAGTGTGGCTTTCTTTCTATTTTTTCTTTGGGGCGTACGCCGTCGCATGGGGTTGTTGACTGATAGCACATACTTATATAAATACAATACTTAAAACAAAAAAATAAAACCTAATGCCAGATAACAAAAAAACACAAAAAACACGCATTAGTTGGAGCGTCCCTTGCAAAAGGCGCGTGCGCATGCGCCGCTGTTGGATTTTTTTTTATTTTTTTTTTGTATATTTAATTGTCAACCGAAAATAAAAAGCGCGGGTGCCAAAGCAAGCATATGCGCCTCTGGAGGGCGCACCTTGAGCTGAGCTTGTACCAGATGGGTATTTTAAATACGATACATACATACATATGTACATATGTTTGACAGATAAGGCGTACTAAAATAAAAGCACTCATTTAAAGCATTTGAGAGCATATTATATACTTGCATATACCTATATAATATGTATGTAAATACGGAGAGTAAATGTGTGTATAAACAAAAAATTGCGTTTACATATGTACATATTTATATTGTATGTATATGTATGTATGTATGCATGTGTATTATGATGCTTTTATTTATAAGTTTGCACACTGTTCGTATTGATTGATAAGCGTATTGACCACATGTTCACTAAATTTTTTCCTTGACCCAAATTTGCAAATACTTATAAACAGTTTTACATATTTTTGTTGCATAAATTGCTTTAGCTACATTTAAACTCGGCGCGGCTCCAGACGGCACACTTTTCAACGTCAAATCGCCAACTAATGTCAAGAAGTTCAAATTTGTCACAGTAATGATTTTTGTTATGTTATCGCCGCTTAGAAGAATTTAGGACAAGTGGTCTTGGAAGGCGAAAGGCGAAAAACAAAGTTTCTCTTAAAATGAGGTAAGTCTGTCTATTAAAATGAAAAGCTAGCGAATTCATGTCGCAAGCGTGCATCAAATTTTTTTATTTAATTCTTCCCTTTTACACTAGCCAAAAATGTTTCATGGCCTTCATTCCTTTGGTAACTAAGCTAAAAAGGCTCAAAGACTATTACAAATAGAAAGAAGAGCTGTCTTCGGTCATGCAAAATTTATGGTATTTAATTCTAGGATTTAATTCTGATATCTGAAATATTAGTTGTATTCATAAAGTCTTCAGAATTCAATGATTTCTGGTGGCAATGATTATTTGTACATACGAGTGTAGAATGACAAATCTAACTCTTGTAGATTTTGTTTGACGGAGTATTGACCGAAAACCTCACATTTGAACAAATCGGTCGTTTATATACTCGTATGGCTGAGTGGTTAGCATTGCGTACTGACATTCGGAAGGCTCGGGTTCATATCCCAGTGCCAGCAACATCCAAAAGTTATGGAAAATTAATTTAATTAAAAAATTAAGTTAAATTTTATAATTGAGCCCCCCCCCCCCGGCAGGGAATGTCCACCCCTCCGAATGTATTTCGGACATGAAATTAAGCTCCTCGTAAAAAAAACATCAGCCGTTCGGAGGCGGCTTAGTATAAACTGTAGGTCCCTCCATTTGTTAGAAAAACATCAAGACGCAAAACCACAAATTGGAGGAGCAGCTCGGCCGAAAATCGCTTCAACGGTTACTAAGTGCCAATTATATATATATATATATATATATATACATATATATACTCTACATACATCTGTGTAACAAGTTTGGTTAAAATATCTCAAAATGTACGGGACTCAACTCAACTCGTCATTATGATGGGTACATGTCCTCTCTCTCTGGTACTTATATACGCCGGACCATAGTTAGTGTTTGGAATTAGCTCACTGAAACCACGTAATGGTACCTTCGTGAAACCACTGAAAATCCCTAGAGCTCGCAAGGTGGGAATTTTTGGCGAAATTGAGCAATGAAAGCATCTTTCCCCCGCTATTTCACTAAAGTCTCTAAAAATTGTTCCCCTAAGTTAGGAGCATTCACAAAGGAAAGGAAGCCTTAAAGTAAAGTTCACTCTTTTCTTTTCCACTCCGGCAAAGTCCCTCTATGGTACAACCACCATCTGTTTATGCCTGTTTAATAGAAGACTATTCTCTAGCAAGACTCATAAAAGATGAAATCTAAAGTTGAGGTCTTTATCCCATGTCGACTGGCCACATTGAAAAAAATCAGACTCTCTTATAGTTAACTTATTAGCTTGGAAGTTAACTATAAGAGAGTCTAATTTTTTTCAATGTGGCCAGTAACGGTATTAACAAACACGTAAAAGATCATTCCACTTTATTATCCGCTATGTTGCTATGTTCAACTAGCCATAAAATTTTGAGCCAAAACTGCTTAGCTATTCCGGTGGTAAGAAAAGTTGTCAAATACTATTTTTGATCGTTATAATGATGATAAGCTTGGACGACGAACAGCAAGGCTGTGATGACCACATGCCCGACACTGCAGGTCAGTTTTTGCCCATCAAAAGAATTAAATGTACCACTTTCCGCTTACAAGGGACTCCATTATGCTTGGAATGTAATGTCCTTAATCGTTGTAAAAGAGTAATGTATAAATCCTCAAATGTGTAAGTTGTTAAAAGACTGTCTAAATGGAATAAGCCTATCCGATCCTAACGAAGAACAAAGATTAAGCTCTGAAGGTTGCTTATCATTCCTCCCTGCTCTATGTCATAAAATCTCCCTGTTTTTGACACATCCTATCGAGATGCTCAGAGTAGCGCAAGAGTCAACGTTTTTTTGCGAAGTGAAAGCATCTTACTGATGCCCGCCTCCCTACACTTCCGGCAAATGTATATGTCACTACGACACTTATGATGCTTGTTGGTTGCCCGTGGCCTGCAGCTGTCTTGAAGTCCTTTCAAGACCGTGTAGGCAAAAAATAAATCTGTTTTATATTGCACATGATCTTAGGGATCTCTCATATCGTGCATTCTATCTCATCCTGGTAAGTTTTCCAGCTCTCTTAGAAATTTTTTATTTCATAACTTAACGGTTGGTTGCAGCTCTTTAACTATATCATCCAATTATTTCGTTCCCCATAACGCCCTTGTGACAAGGAATCCAGTCGATATGCAATTGCTTCCCTGCTGCCACCTTATTATCTGCTTCTAAGAACTTTTTCTGACGTAATATGCTGAGAGATTATCTTCGCTTTCTGTGGCTTGAACTAGCTAAATGTCCGTCCATATAGCAGAGACACCGCCTGGTAAAAAACTGCTTGAACTTCCTGAGATCTGGCTGAGCGCAAGAGATTCTGTCGTGTTTGTGTTGCAAGTCCCGCTGGTGGATCGCAGGTTTCTACACCATTTACCCTCCTACTATCTGGTTTGAAACTTTATTTCCCAGATAATACAGTAATATAAAGTTTCAGAAAACTGGAAATATATTTCAACTTACATACATTATTTTCACATGCTAAGGCACTTCTTAGTTCTGGTTAAAAGGAACTCCATGTACAATCGGGTGTAGTAAAATCAAACCTTAAAATTCATTACGCTCCTTCCGCAAATTGGCGCGAATTTTAGGCAGCTCGTAAAAAAATTAAAAAAAGCCGCACTAACTCCACATGCACGCCAAACAAACTTGCATACTTTGCTTCACACTTAAGCAGATCCTCTCTACAAATGACTACATGGCTCATATGCAGTCCATATGCCGAAGGCATGTGCTGAGAAAAATCACCATCGGTAAGATACATGAGAGACACGAAGATTTTTTTCTTGTTTCACATATTTTTTCGACAACTTCCAGACAATTTATGCTATATCTATGCCTGCATATATGTACGAGTATCTATGTATTGTAGGTATGTGCTTAGCTAGTGAATTGACAAATTGGTTTGTGCAAAAACAAAAACGCCAATAATATAATATATATATAAATATATATATATATATAAATAGGTATCCTTCCTTTATTTGATATCGAAATGCATTAAACACCCAATGAGTTCACAGCGGTAGCCAGTCGTCCTTTAAAACAGGACGTTGGCATTCGAAATGGACCGAAGGCACACAGAAGATATTTCAAGTGCCCAAATAAGCGTACAAATGTGTGCATATTTTAATATAAGTAAAAATGTATTAAATATACATTAATTTCCTGCCGAAAGTTTTTTTTTTTTTTAATTATATATGTATATATTGAGAGCATATTATGAAATATGTTATCAATGAAATCTGGTCAATTAAATTTATATATTTTTAAACATTTTTAGAAAGGGATTGGCGCTTTATAACCGCTGAAGAGGTTTTCGGCCGAACTCCTTCTTCAATTTATTGTGTGTGTCTTACTATTTTCTCAGCACATGAAGGGTCCTACAGTTTGTTCTAAGCCGCCTTCAAGTGACCGCTGGATTTTTATGAGAACTTTTGATTTTCTTGTCGAAAATTCACTGTTCTTCTTCTTCATTGGCGTGGGCACTGCTTTCGCAGTTATAGACGAATCAGCAAAAGCGCATCATTCACTATTTCTCTTCGCTGTTTGACGCCAGTTGGAAGTGACAAGTGTTACCAGGTCACTATCCACCTGACCCCTAAAACGGACTGGAGGTATTTCTATACCTCTGCTTCCACCGGCGGGTACTGCTTCGAACACTTTTAAAGATGGGGAGATTTTATCCATTCGGACGACATAGCCTGGCCAGCATAGCGGCTGTCTCTTCATTCGAGTTAGTTCTGCATCATATAGGGAACTATAAAACGTTCTCAAAACCTTTTTCTCATAGACTGCCAGGGCTGACTCATCGGATGTTGCTACCACGCTTCTGCGCCATATAGCAGAGTGGAGACGGTGAGTGACTTGGAGAGTTTGGTTTTGGTTCGTCGAGAGAGGATTGACTTTAGTTTTCAGTTGCTTTCTCAGTCAAAAGTAGCGCCTGTTGGTAAGAGTGAATCTGCGTGGTATTTGGAGGTGTTAATGATGGTCCCTAGGTAGACGAAATTACCTACGACCTCGAATGTATGACTGTCAAGAGTGACGTGGAAGTCGAGGAGAGAATGGGCCGACTGTTTATGTGATGACAGGAGATATTTTGTCGTGTACTCGTTCACTGCCGGAGCCTGGAGAGGGCAGAACGAACGGCGCGATTCTTAAGGCCTATGATAGCAATCTCGTACTTCCCTATTTTGACTGCGCTTCTGGTGTTATCCAGCGTCAGTTTGCACAACCGTATAAGTTTTGCTGCTATAAAATCGATAAAGAGGTGATGTATGCCGATTCCCATTTCACGAGTATTTTCCAAGAATTGGCGCATGATGAATATTTGGTCTATGGTGGATTTACCAGATCTAAAGCCACACTGTAAGTTCCAATCATTTTGTTGACGGTGGACTTTAGTCTTTCCCACACATTCTGGATCGATAGTACTGCACTCAGAGGATATAAAATTCCCTGCGTAGAGGCAACCGCAATTAGAAAATATTTAATATTTAGTTTTATAATTTTTGGATCAGATCAGAACTCGACCCGTGTTATGTCGAATTGTCAATAATGCATTGCTTTTGCGATTTTCTCCTCCAGCTGTATAGATTTCTGGGGTGTGTTCCATGCTGAAGGCGCCAAAAATTCTTCCAAATTCTTCTTCATGATTAAAGTCTTACAGCCAATTATTACTCCTTGTGTCGCATTGCAGGGGTGTGTACAACTCGCCAGTCGAAATCGATACATAGCATACATATGTACATACATACTCGTAAGTCAACATGTAAAGAAAATAATAGCAAATAATTGCAGTTGAATGAAAGTACGTAGGTTGATTACAATAAACCCAAAGTCATATTATTATATATATACATAAATACATATGTTTATCAAAGAGTATAACAATATTTTGGCGCACCTCAACGTTGTGACGAATGTCAAGCATACTGAAATAGAGTTTAAGGTGGGTTCAAAATTACGAAAATGAACCTATAATTACTTTAATAGCTATACAGTACCGTTATGAGAAATCTTAAATGAAGTAATTAAAATTACAAGCGAAATGCTTAAACTCAAATATTATTAAATAAGAAACTTAAATTTAGGACTCGCATTTCCCAACACTAAATTTGGTGTTCGCCGCTCTTAATGTGTTTTTTTTTTTTGTTTTTGAGAAAATATTTGTATATTGTACCTTCGTACATATGTACGGGTATATACTTTTTTACCTCCCAAAAATATATGCGTAAGTATGGTATATAGACTGCTTAAGAAAAAAAATAATTTACCGCCATTCAATCAAATCCCAAGACAATGTAAGTTGTTTTTTTTTATATTCAAATTTTGCAATCATCGATTTGATTTCGATTTTTTTCCTACTTGAATTTCGCATGCATTTCGTAATTTGAGAATCGAATCACTTTGCTTACCTTCATTTCCATCACCAAATAATGCATTGCTTTTTTGTTGACTTTTTTTAGTTTAATAAATATCAACCACCGCTCCACGGCGAGTTCATTCTTCACTGCGTCTCACTTGAATCAATTTGCCATTGCAAATTCGTCTGCAAATCTTGTTGCATTCGATTTGAAATCCCTATTTTTTTGGTTTGTATGATTTATTTCTGAATTTCATGAGAATTCGAGCAAAGCACGTACGTAATTGAATTTTCCCCCGTCTCTTATGCGAGATTAATTTTTTCATGTTTTTGTTATTACGAATATGTATTTTTTTTCTTTTTGGAAATTTGCATTGAACTTTGGTATTAACGTTCTCTTGAGTTCATGGTTTCCATTAAATGCGTTTTTCTTTAGTGCGAGTATACATACATATATCATTTCATGATCAAGTAAAATAAAAATATATGTACGAAAGAAATTGAAATATACTAGAAACCTCTACCTCTCACTTTGATATACAAAAAAAAATACTTCTTATGGAACAATAACTGAAGATATATTAGAGTAGAAGATAATATTCAAGAGCAGACATCGCAGCGCCACATTTTGAAAAACCGTTTACCGATGTCTTCACACTGAAATGTAAAAGTTTAAAATATCACTTAGTTAATTTCCTGATTAAAAGATCTGAATATTTTATATTATTATTATTTTTTACTTGATCAGAAAAGAAAGCCATTTAATTTTTGAAACTATACATTAAAACAGAGAATCTTAATCTGTCGACAGATTATTAAGCTTAAATCCGCATCGTTATGGTTTGAGTAGCTACATAATATATTGGTCTAGTAAAAAGTCATCTATTGTTTTTGCATGGGTTTTATTTACCATAGTTAAAATTATCCTATTTATGTCAAATATCCACCATTTTTCTCGATAGCTTTTTACCATTTTGATGTTGTTGCCATTATGACTCCGTCTTAGAAACCCCTGTCTCTATTGGCACAAAAATTTGGACAATCAATTTTCACAGGCTTCTCTTGAGGTCAATTCTTCATCAGCCAAATCATTCACCATAGCCAGGAACAAACGTTATCACTTGGTGCGAGGTCCAAGCTAAGTTCTCGGAGCTTCTAGTGAGTCACTATCGATTTGTGTGTAATGGTGTTTTCCTGATGAAACATAATTCCCCTGCTGTTGGCCAAAGCTGAGCGCTGACGTTGCTGTAAGTGATGTACTTTTCATCACCAGTCACTATCCGCTTCAATGGGTCGCTTTTATTATGATTCAACGGCGATCGAAACTGTGCTCACGTGATGAACAGACCCAACCATTCGCACTATTTTATCAACATTTTTGATAAATGGTCTTCGACGATGCCAAAATCATGTATGATAGACTTTTACAGTATGAGGATCATAAACACAAAGCACACTTTCAGCTTCCTTAATTGCGTTTTCACCTTTATCGAAGAAAAATTGTGGAATATAGTGTAGTTTCTCTTGGCTGATGTCCATCTTCATTTAGTACAAAAAAAATCTTTCTGACACCATTTAGCATAATCCCATCGCACTTATAGAACACAATATAGAGGTCACTAAACCCATCTATTGCAAAAAGAATGGATTACTTTTAGCTAGGCCTAATATTAAAATAATAATTAAAATAAATTTAATATAAAAATATGTGTTTCATCTGAAGAAAAGTACTTAGCTATGTTCTCAGCTCTTCCTCCCGGTTAGCATTTAAACCAACATTTTCTGCATTCCCACCTCGGGGTTTTCCTCGAAAACTCAGACGAAAAGAGCAACGAATAAAGCGAACTGCTACAACAAGATCTAATCAATATCAAATATGATACCAAAGAGTTTGTTTAATTTCTGATTTGTTGCTAAGCAATACAAAAGATTCAGTTCCAACTCTCTTAATTTCTGATTTGTTACTTTATGTTGATAAAATGACCATTAATTGTCAAGAAACTAACTTAATGACTATATCAAGACTAGCGTCATAAATGATCATAAAAATAACAACTTTTGGTTGGCTAGGTACAAAACCGTGTATACTTGTGTTAGTTTCGAATTAGTTCCGAAAAAATTATTAAAAATAATTATGAAAAACTTTCTCAATATCCTTTGTTACCAAGTATTTATTGGTATAGTTGACACTTTGTAAACGGTGAAGTGATTTTCGTTGGAGCTCCTCCTCCAATTTGTGGTATGCATTTGGATGTTTTTCAAACAAATGGAGAAATCTACAGTTTATACTAAGCCGCCTCCAAATAGCTGATGGATTTTTATGAGGAGCTTTTATTACAGATCAGAAATACACTCGGAGGGCTTGAAATTCCTTGCAGAGAGGCGATCGCAGTTAGAAAAATTAATTTTCTATATTTTTGGATCTTGGACGAACCAAAACTCGAATCCTGGCCTCCTTTGCGAAACAAAAGATATATATAACTATCGATGTTTAACTGTTATTTTCTCCGCATTCACAAAAGAGCGCAATTTTGAAAATTTCAAACAAAAATAATTGTAATTAAGCATTTATATTTCCAAACCCAATCCCATGGCACATGCCACTAAAATCGCTAGTCATTCGTTGTGTCCTTTACAACAGCATCTAAACATATTTCTACTACTTAAACAGATATATTGTATGTGCACACATATGTACATACATACAAATGTTTGTAGGCACAACTTCAATCTGCTTAGAAAGCAACTAACGCTTGATGTTGGCGTTTTGGCGGCTGCAATGTGCGCATCTGTGTGCTGAGGTGACAATCAGTGGTGTATTCAGAGAGACTCCTTACATTTTTCTAATCTTTTGTTAAAATTATTTGCGCATGGCACGTGTCCTTAATAAATTCAAACAAACACACACAAACCATTTATTACACATTTGTATTCATGTGTGTATGTATGTATGTATGAATAGAGTGTTTGATATGCGCAGAAACTACTATGTATTTCTTTTTCTTGTTCTTGAGACTATCTTTTGTTTTGGCGTTGTTTCCTTCCGCAGTCTTGGCTAATTGTCTACCATTGATTTCCTTCCCCCTCAAATGCAACTATTTTTGTATGTACATATGTACATATGTATGTGCGAGTATGTGACTAATAAGTATTGCTTGGCAGGGAGCGGGTGAGTGAGTAAGTGTGTGAGTGTATGGTAGCGGCGGCAGCAGCAACTGAAAGTAATAAATTTTCTTTATAAGCGCCGGGTGTGATTGCAACACCTGGTTGCTGGCCTCAAAGACTAATTTGGTGTTGTTGGCATGCACCAAATTTTGTTGCTAAGACTGCTCGATAATTATACTTATTTCAATGTAATTTTTTTTTTGGGGGGGCGTAATGTCACACCCAAGAAAAGAAAGTATTTTGTATTGGAGAAATTTCTTCTCAACTTCTTTTCGAAGGCAAAGAGGGTTATCAAAATGTATTGCATATTAATAAAATTGAAATATTATCGAGGTAAAATAAAAAAGTTACATAAATTTTAATCCAAAATATATGGGCATATATATGTGTGTAGGTATGTATGTTAGATAAGTATGTACCGTAGGTGACAAGTAATTCCATAACTCATTTACCACTCAGCGCGTTAAAAAGTAACCTGTTTCTTCAAAATATATGTACATAGTTGGAACTTGAACACGAAATACGGAATTAAACAATAGAAAAAAACACGTATCTATTAATATATCATTTTCTATTATTATAACCAAGTACATTTTTATATACATACAATATTTATTCTTGTCTCCTTTTACTAATTGTTTTTAGTTCAATTATACACACACGCTCATACATACAGTTGTACATACGAATGCAACCTCCTGCCTGCTCCCGCCTGTTCCTCAGCATCCAACTGGAACTGCCAACTTTTAGGCGGCAAAATCACTACCCTCCAAACAAAGGACATCCACATTGTCCATCCGATCATATCTCCATGTCAGCGAGGGTCAACTTGTTTGTAGTTGCAATTTTTTTTCTTCTTCCCTTCCTTTCTTAACCTTATTATAATTTCTTATTTGTTGCTATTTTTGGTTTGGTCATGGTTATTCGCCAGAGAGAAAACATTTAAGTAAGTGAAAAAAAAAATTTTAGCGCGCGCGCGCTTTTGGAATGCGAATCCTTTGCCGTATGCTAATTAGGCTGCGAGCGGGAGATCCTTTTTGCCTGCAGCCAAGTACTGGTTTGGCTTTTTTTTTTATCAATCTTCATTTCATTTCACAGCTTCTTTTCACTCATACTTACATCTACACATATATATACGTACGTAATATTGCGCGCCTTCATCAGCTGATTTTCTTGCTGTTTGCATGACTTCAAGGCTGTCGTTTGTTAATGGAGTTTCTTTTTCATATTCTTTTTCATATGCAAACATATTCTTTTTTGAATTTAAAAAAATATATCTTGAATCCCTAAAATGCATTCAAATATATACTATTATATTTTTGCTTTGTTGTTGTAGTGAAGTTTAAAAAAACTGCAAATGCAGATACTTCACTTTTCTCTTCTTCGTCAAAATGTTCCTAAAATTTGTGTCGAGCCCACAATACAGAGACATCCGTCCTTTCGTGCTTGCTAAATTCGGCGCCAACTAAAAATGCCAAGTTAAGCATAAGAGCACTTACTATTCTCTTTCAGAGTTTTCAGTTGTTGCAGAATTTTGCAAAGTAACCTGAACTTTAATTTTTTTTTGTGTAGCTCTTATCTCTGTGAAACAAAACGGGCACTAAGAGACAATAGTTTATGTTGACAAGAAGGTTCTTTGTTGAATTTCTGGGTTGAAAGTTTACACAGTAAAAAACAGCGATGATATTTTCTACTTTCTGCCCAATCCACAAAAAGGGAGGCCCACAGTATTCAGCTACACGTACAATGCGACCGACAAATGGAAAGTGAGCTGGAGATATAGTCGGAAGGCAAGGCTATTGGTAATACAGAAGATATTTATACTGGTTGGCAGGAGCAAGATTCTTCTATGACTTTCCGAAGTACGAAGATGACTTCAAACTTAATGACTCGACTTTAACTTCAAGGAAATCTATCAAGTTTCTTTTAGGTAGCCAAGTGCAAGGAGGCAACTAGCAGACTGCCACTGGAAAACACAGTGAAAATTACTTGGATCTCAGCAGAACTCTAGTGTTCTTGTAAATGAATTGAAGAGGCATCTGCCCCTGTGATATCGTTTCTAAATACGTGTATAGGTTAGCTGAAATCGGCCGAGGACGAAACGCTATAACACTACCTTTAGCATATTGAGTAGTCATACGATGCTCTCAGTTCCACCCTTAAGCAAGTAGGAGGGAAAAGTTAAGCTCGTTCTTGAAATCGAACTATTCAAAACTATGGTTAAGAGACACAACGGAGCACAGTGAGCCTATTCAATGGCTGCACATTTCAACTAACTAAAGAATAAAAAAATAGAATCAATCTTTCGAAACGAGAATTCGAAGAGATGGTATCTGACTTTCAAGCAAACGTGGTCGACATGACAGGCACCATCCCACGGTCAAAGATATGCATCTTCAGGAGCTTGAGAACACCTTCATCATGAACAAGTTATGGCTTGGAGTTTCCCCACAGCACCGGAAGATTCTCCACCATGAAGCGGATGGCTGCGATGTTATAGATGGAGTCAATGGCCAGTCTAAAATCACCTCGATCAAAGCGAGTCTATCTGAAAACCACACCTGTTTGGTGACGACGCCAAGATGGTGTCCATAAGACCATCACTGAACGTCGCCTCCAGCAAGACCGGCCGCTCAGAAGGCATGCTTCCTCCTGGTCTTACAGCGCCGATAAAGGCATACTTAAAGGCACGGGTCACTTCCGAGTAGATCTTACCGTTTTCTGCTTCTGCAAGCCATACCAAGCCATTATCAGATGTTCTCCTGTCTCTGAGGGCTTTGCATCCATTTTGGGGTTAGCTCCCCTAGTACAATAGTTTGACTGGATCCGGCTGTCAGTGCTCGCTGTGTGACAGAAAATATAGCATTGACAAAATATTTGTATATACCTATAATATATTACTTTTGTTTATTACTTTCTATCCAACTACTCTTGAAAAAGCACCACCGTGGCACTTCTTTTTGACATAAATCCAACTGTATACATTTAAAATCGTATATTCCGTCAGGTGAGCGCCAAAATTTTTTCAAAATGCACTTTTTTCCTTTGCCACAACAACACATTGCACGTACTCAGAAGCAAATATGAGCCCCTCGAAAGGATCAAGGAAAAGCTTCGCCAAAACACAGACACCTAAACAATCAGGCATAAGTGACATTTTAAAGTTTTGCATTTTATACACGAGTATGATGCGTTTTCGAAACAAAAACAATAATAACAAATTACCAAATTGAACAGGATTCCTGCACAATAACCTCCGGCCAGTTTTGCAGGTCGCACATCCAGCTGGTTAGCGAGTAGTGCGCGCCCGGCTCGTTTCTATATTTGACTTAAAAAAAAAGCTCAGTTGTGGTTTTTGCTTTCGTTGTATTACATATACACATACATACGAGTATATTTTCTTTTTCTTTTCTTAATTTATTTTATTTGTGCTCAACATTTCTTACTTTTTGATTTGCTGCATTCATGCTTGATGCTTTTTCGTCTGCCTTTTCGTTTATTGTTTTTCTTCGTTGGGTGCAATACCACCGCACAGAAGCACACAGTAGTGGCAGCAACGGCAGTAGCTTCAACTGAAGGTAACTTCTCCGCTGATAATAATAACAACAACAATGGCAGCCAACGCAACCATAGTCGATGTTGATGATGGGGTGTTGTTGTTGGTGTTGGTCTTATCGTTCGTTCGTCTTGTGCATAAAACGCATGCGCGCGCTCATATATGGTATGTACCGTTAGCGCGGAGTACAAACATACTCGTACAAACAAACATTTGTGTGCATGCTACTCACGGAGGGGGGAAGGACATACGTGGTGTGTAATGAAATCAAATCAAGCATCAGTCAAGGCAGTCAGCAGATGCGAAAAAGTGCGCCCAAAATATTTTTAGGGGAGAATATATCTATGTATGTATGTGTATGTGTTTGTACATATGTATGTATGAATTATTGATTTCTTCAGGATGCGTACTTATGTATGTATATTGGTGTGCATTACTTGATTTCTCATCTAAAGTTTTTATAATTTCATTTGTTGCTGCAACCGAAACTGCAAGGATATGCAAAAGGACATTAGTGCACTCAGAGTTCGGAATTGAAATTCGAGAGATTTAAATTAAATGTATGAAAAACTTTTTATGCAAATTCAAGCATGAACAAAAAACCAGCTTTTCACTCTGCAAAGTAAAAAAATTTAAACTTAAAACGAACGAGTAAGGAGAATCTGAAGTATAGTTGGAGCTATACTATACTATACTTTGAATCTTGATTATCCTCTCCGGGTTAACCTTCATTATGTGTAGTTGGGTAAGGCTGATTACAACTTCTTTCGCTTTCTGTAAGTCCACCAGATATGATATGGCTTCCAATTGGCTTTTAAAACATTCAGAAGAGCTTTTACGTACGAGTCGAGCTAAAGCCCCAACACTTACCAATGGCGCCGTAAGACTAATGCTTGTGGTTAGCTCTCACCAAAGAACTCTCCCAATGCTACATAATGTTATACGTGTACAAGCTGAACCATCCACAATCAAAGACGTAGAATGCTATATACATAGGAGAACTTGTTGTAGTGGTAGCGTTGCACCAATCCCACTTAGAAACATTCAAGACTAGTGTAAGTCACCAAGGTCATCCAACGAGAGGTCCAGGGCTGTTTTGACGGCTTCGGACCAGAGGGAGGGGGGCTAGGTAAATTGGTTCTAGTGGGCATGCGGGTTTTAGTCAGTCTCTCGAGGCAGTTCATCCACTTGGTGGGGCTTGGATTCCGAGTTCATGAAGGTCTTGGCTTTTAGAGTATATCGGTAAATCGTCCTTTCTAGCGGTTTTTTCTATGGTTCTGAGTGGAGTCGGTTTACTCTAGTAGTGCTTTCCTGATGTGCCTGAGTAAGGGTTCAGACTCAAGAAATTGTCGGTATCGTATCTAAGGGCGGTGTTCTAAAACGCTTGTAACTTGCTCATTTCATTCATATATATATAATTGGCGCTTTGTAACCACTAATGCGATTTTCGGCCGAGCTCCTCTTCTAATTTTTAATTTTGCGTCTTGCTGTTTTTCCAACAAATGGAGGGACCTACAGTTTATACTAAGCCTCCTCCGAACGGCTGATGGTTTTTTATGAGGGTCTTTTATTTCATGCTAGAAATACACTCAGAGGGATGGACATTCCCTGCCGAAGGGCGAGCGCAATTCGAAAATTTAGCTTAATTTTTTTATATAAATTAATTTTCTATAGCTTTTGGATGTCGGGCGATCCAGGATTCAAACCCTGGTCTTTCGAATGGCAATATGCAATGCTAATCACTCGGCTACCGCGGACGGCTCATCCCAGTTGGAACAGCACAATTTACGACCAGCTGGCCAATGGCTTTGTATGATGATTTTGTTGCATCTCTGTACTTTAGTGGTAATAACAATCGTATTCGGAGTGAAGAAGTGCAGGCTGTTAAATGTGAATCCCAGTAACTTGGGGTTATTTACTGTAGAAATTTTCACATCACCGACTACGAGCCGGTACTCTTACATTCAGCTGGTGAAAGTTTACTTTCGAATAAGCTATCAATATCTTGGCCAGATGCTAGAAAGAACATCTTCAAATACAAGAAAGTTGTCCACAAACTTTAAAATTTTACTTGAATGTCGCCGAATCGAGAAAGGATTATTTCTCATTTTGGCTCCGTTTCGGGAAAACTAAATATTAGTTGAACTTTTTTATGCAGGACTGATTATGGCTGAAACCTTAGTTAAATAGAAAAAGATTGAGGAGGATTGATTTTTAAAATGAGACGATAGTTCTAAGGTAGGGCAAGGTAGTGCTCGAATCCTGCTCAGATCAACATCCAAAATTATATAACAAATTTTTTCTAAATGCAGTCACCTCTCAATACTCCCTCCGAGTGAGTATATGGGATAGAAAAATAAAAAGCCCATTGTAAAAATCAATCAGACGTTCGGAGAGGACTTTTAACAAACTGAAGGACCCTCTATTTTTTGGAAAAGCACACTACAATCACTTGGTGCGAGATCCGGACTATAAGGTTGAAGCTCTCGAAGCTTCTAGTAAAAATATGGATTACTTTTTACTATACCTCAAATAACGCTATACACACGTGAACTGGGTATAAAGATATTTTTGCAAAAAAAAAACAAAAAATAAAAAAAATTCAAATAAAATCGTAATTCGAGTTCAATTGAAACGCTGGTAGCAGTCATAAAATCGTAAAATATTGACAAGTATTTTGGATATTAAATATCAAAGCATTAAATATGCATACAAAAAAGTATATATGTATTGCGCCATTATTTATGTATTGTACGTTGATGAGAAAACAAAGCCGAAGAAAAGTTTCACTTCATTTATTTTTATTACTTTCTCCAGATGCGCTGAATTAAATTGATGCAACCAGCGATGATTTGATGGAAAAGCGCCGGCGAAGTCTCAGGCGCAACCCCTGCTCGAACTGACATCTGATGTGCAGCTACACACACACGTTAGCTCATAGATTCCCTCTATCTCTCAAACTCTCACAACCGAAGACGATCGAAATATGCGCAGGATCAACTGACTCAACTGTCACTTCGCGTGAACTACTGCTACTCACTCGGCAATCCACTGATGCTAATAAAAGTTTTTTGAGAAAATCCCAAGACGCGCATAGAAGGCAATACGCTACATTTACTGTCAAAGGTAAATGAATTGATGAAAAAAATAATAATTGAGACAAATTTGCAATCAATTTTTATGTGAAAAATGCCACGAAGAAATGGAAAATGTCTACTTTATTACAACGAAAGGGGGGCAAGGGCTGAGAGTTGTGATGCAATGTCGAAAAATACTCACAGCTGCTGCTATTTTCCCAGCTTAGGCATTCGCTTACACTTTTACAATATACCGTTGCAAGGAGGTGAGTCAAGGAGACAACAATGACGTAAGACTCACCGTTTCGATGTGAATAATGCAAGGCTTTGAGGAATATATTCTGAGAATAGCCATTTAATGTATCAATATGCAGAGCTACGTGTGAACATATGTACATATTTGCGTACATTACGTTTGCAATTATCCCATTAGAGCATTACTTTATGGGCAAAAAAAAGTACATATAATATATATTTATGTATCTTATATAATATGGATATCTCAGCGTGTGAAAATTGATTTGTATTCGCCAAGCAATTGTCATGGATAATGAGCTCATAATGAAAATGGCTGCATGAAAATGCTAAATTTCTTGAATCGCGCTCAGAAATTATGTCCTGCTACCGATTCCCCAAAAAATAAACCTAATATATTAGGTCAAGTAAAAGGTAATCCATTATTTTTGCATTAGATGGCCTTAGTGATCTGCATCTCGCGTTCTATAAGTGCGATTGGATAATGCCAGATGGCCTTAGAAAAATTATATTTTGTTCAAAAGGCAAAAGGAAAAGTGTTGATCACTGAGCTCAGTAGTGCTTAAGTGAATGTCAAAGATGGACCGAATTTCCATCTGCGAACCGGCGCTGAATCGTAAGAAAATCGACCTGGTTTTAAAGTGGATGGTAACCGCTGATGAAAAATGGATCACTTATAGCAACATCAAATGAAATCGGTCGTGGTCGAAGGACAGTGAGCCGGTAAAAATGGTCTTCAAGGCAGGATTGAAGGCCAGGACCGCATAACACGATACAATTGTTAAAACTTACAACAAAAATGGTGACTCAAAAGTGGCCACGTTTCGTGCATTAAGAGGAAATGATCATGCACATGACCATCCAACAACTCAAGCAATTGCTAAACTTTTAAAAGAAATTTGAACAGACAGGATCGTTTACAGATAATGTTAGCAAAGATGGCTAGATACGAAACTTACTCAAATTCACTAATATTGCAGCAGAGCGTTCCCCCATCTCACATTCTAATGTTGGCAGCAGTGTCAGATCAGGGAACATTCAATAGCTGAACGATCCGGTACCACTATATCCATAAAAAAAAATCCATTGTTTTTGTTTCAAAAGAAATTTGCTACAAAGCAGTAATTTTCTACAAAGTGGCACTGCTCAGAACTATTATAAAAAATGCGGATTTTTGAGCGCTCTCACGAAATAATGAGTTTTGTATCTAGTCATCTTTGTTGTAAGGCCTGTGATCGTTCCACCTCAAATGTCGCTACTGTAAGTGAAAGTGTAACCTAAGGCCCGAATGTCTCTATTTCCCGACGATCTCAAAAGCTGGGTCTTTTCTTTTTCATTTGCAGATAAACCTTCAAATCTTGAGCACTTGAAAACCAACATTAGGGAAGTTGTGGTTGAGGTACCACTCAATATGTGACAAAAAGTTATCTCAAACTGATCGAAGTTTGCACAAATTCGCGAAACGGTCATTTGAATGATGTTTCACATAAAATTCCATAGGTCAAACTTTATAATAAAAAGAAATTTCATGAGAAATTCACTTTAAATGCATTTTATTTACGTTTATTTTCGAAACCGCAAAATGGCTAACTCTGTACATAGTGCATATGGTGGCAAAAAACTGAATACAGAATTTTTAATTAATTTTAACTCATGTTTACTGTATATTTATTAAATTCTCTTATGATCCTTAATATTTTCGCCAATATTGGCTTTGAATGCCGATTGTGGGAAATCATTATATTGACTTCTTAATCGTTTTCAGATTAAGTTATAATAAAAAATCCACTCCACTTTTCATCACCTGTTATGATTTTTTTTTTTAGAATTATGTAGGTAAATTTGATCAAGATTCTACAGAAAAAGGACCTTTAACAAATAATCAAAAACTTCCTATAGAGCGCTTCTAAAAGTTATTTCCTTATCTGCCCAATTGTTGTCTAAGCTAAATTTATTTGCATTAAAATTGTGCTGGACATTTCACAGATAGTTGGATGCCTATTTATGTATATACGAGGTGACCAGAAAAAAAATCATTTATGTATTTACTCATAATTTTTGTCCTTTTTTATTTTCTCTACATAATCGCCATTGATTTCAATGCATTTTTTAAGCCTATAGATCCACTTCTGAAAACAGTCTTCAAAATCTTGCTTTTTAAGCTTACCAAGTTCAGCATTAAGATCAGCATTCAAGACATATTTCCTTTTAATTTTTTTTTTAATTTTTAGAAATAACCAGAAATCACAAGGTGCTATATCGGGCGAATATGGAGCTGGACGTATTTCTTCGATCACAGAGATCGCAATAAAATTACTCGTTAGTACCGTTAGTACCGCAAATCCTCTTTCTTCCTGTTTTCCAACAAATTTTTGAAAACTTTTGGTAAGCACTCTGCGGTGTACCATTTTGCAGTTACCATCTGACCCTTTTCCAAGCCATTTCATTAGCAATCATTTCTGGTGTCAATCGTGGGTTTTCGCCAATTTTGGACTTCACCAGAGCTACAGTGACGTCATTAAAGAGAAATTTTGGTCGACCTTCTCAGGGTTCGTCCTCTACGAAAAAATGTCCGGCCTGGAATCTTAGGAAACACCTAGAAATAGTCTTTAAAGACGATGCAATCGATCCATATGCAATTTGACATTCACTGAATATTTGTAATGGCTGTAAATTACGCCGAAACCCGAAGAGAATCACATGACGAATTTCTGCGTTGCATTGGTGGTGGAATTTCGTCTGTCCAATCCTCAGATATCTTGCGTTTTCTTGTCGCCATTTTAGCTAATCGTTCTAAAATTTTTAAGGAAGACTAATAAAGTAATTACAAAGGATTTGGTATTTTTAGATTTAACAAAAACAAATTGAAAGTCATTAACTGACCGAACTTTTGGTAATCCCCTCGTATGTATGTAATCCAAAATGTAAACAGTAACCTGTTGAATTCTACTGCCAAGTCCTGTTCGTGAGAACTTTTAATAAAACAAAAATAAATATAAAAGAAAATTGCGCAAAACTAACATTTGAATTTTTATTGCGCTCTTTACTTAACTATGTATGTATGGTATGTATCATACTTGTATGTATGCCTAAAAGGATTATGAACTAGAAATGGAAAGCGGCAGAGCCAATGTCTATTTGCCTTTTAAAAATATATAATCAATGCCAATGTTGACTGTTGGTCAACCAGAACAAATAGGATTTAAGTAGATACATATTTAATAAGTAAGCAAACCGGCGATTCTAACTCGCACACAACAATAGCAATATAGATATACACACATACATACACGTATGTAAAAGTAAAGAAAGTAAAGCGCTAAGCAATCAAGTCCTTAACCTTTTCTCAGTTTTATTGTGTTTAAATTGAATGTAATCATGAACCGAATTGAGAGTCATGGCTCTACATAGCAGTGGAGGAGATAAGGTTAAGACTGACTGTAAAATAATTAAATCGAAGGAAAAACGACGCACAATAGAGAAGAGGTTACAAAAATAGCAATAAAATGCAATCGACGACGTAGGTACAAACACCCAAACTTACCTACATATATACATACATACATAGTTACATACTCAAATAATGTACATTTACATACCTGATGTCGTTCCAACGACGCATGCGTACATAAGTATGTACCATAAGCGTCTAGATGCGCTGGTCAGCGCAGTTTGAGATTAAGACGATCACACCATAAACAAGTCAAACCAGGATCAGGTTCAAGTCCCCTCAAATCAACTTGGCAATCGAATTCAACCTTATGCATTACAACAACTTTAATGTAGCGGCTTCTTTCATGCAGAAAGGATTTTCCATTCATCGTATGTACATATGTATGTATGTATGTATTCAGTTCGGCAATATTTGTTTAGTAATCAAATGCGACACCGAGCGATTAAATCGCGCATAGCAAGGCTGCAAAGCTGGAAAAGGTCAGCAGAACTGGACTTCATCAAATGAAAAGTGCGCGTGCACTCACGCACAACCACATACATACATACGTGTGCTGTGCAAATAAACTTACTTGATCCTTTTTTTATGCATAAGACGAGCGTTGGCAAGGATATGCTATCGCATGCAAACTATTTGGTATTGTCTTTTGTTCAACGGGTGGCGGAAAAGGGCAAGATTACAATTTTTCGTTGCATGACCAGTGGTCAGTTGTAACGGCGTTTATTGTTCCCCCATACTTGTATACAAACATACGTATGTACGTATGTATATATTTAGTATGTCATGCTTGCGTTGCTCAGTTGTGAAATTGGTAAACTTAATCGCCGAGTAAATATTGTAAGCACCAGTAATTGAAAACAATGCAAAGTAATTAACTGTAAGCAGCTACAAATATATACATATATACCTTAACAAACAGAAGCCGATCCACATGCATATTTAAATATTTCATGGTAAGGTCATCTTACACATAAATACATTATACCATATGTATACGTTTATGTACTTCAAAAGCGTAAAGGATACTTTTGTTGGTTAACCGTTATCTGTCGAAAGGGCCATATCCTGCAGCTAATGCACTCATTCAAGCATTTTCCTTTGTTAATTTTATAGCTGCGTGTGCTTTATGTGCGTCATAATAAGGATGAATTAGTTGCATATAGTCAAACTTGCACACATAAATAAACGATATTTAATTTGAAAATTTTATTTATTGAAATAAAAAAAACCTTCCCTACTCTTTAGTTACACGCTATTTTGGTTGCAAACACATAAAATAACGTTGAGTTAGACCCATTCATGGGCTTCTGTACAACATTGGTCGACATCTCATATACGAGTATGTATAGGTATATGTATTTTCATGTTTCTCCTACTTTTTTGCTTAAAATTAGCAAAATAATTCAAGCGCTGTGCAATTCTTGTTTTCCATTTAACTCTTTAAAATGCAACATCCGCAATGCAACGGATTTTATGCAACGTCACTGTCGGCCTGTCAAATTAAATCAAATCACAGGTTTGCATTTTAATGACCTAAAACATTGCATTTAAGGCAATAAATATGTGGCAATTGTATTTGTTCAAGGAGGCGTTAACCTATAGTGTCGATGAGCAATTATTGCATTATTTCAGATAAAAAAAATAAGAAACGTTTAAGACAATGAAAGTGAAATGGAAGTACACTCAAGGAAATCAGAGTTAATTTACATAATTGAGTATCAGTTTATATTTAAGCTTTTATACATTACTATAACAATTACCTTTTTGATTTTTACTTGTTTACATACTTATTAATTATTTTTTTTTTTTTGTGTTTTTATGTAAAGCTGATTATATTTGATTTAATTGCCGGTAATTTCCATAAAATCTTAACCACCAGCAGATAATTTACAATAAGATGCCAAAAAATTCCTTGCTCCAATATTTTAGTTCGACCAGAGAAACTATTATTATTATTATAGTTTCTCTGTGCATGTGTGGATTTGTATTTTTGGTTTTTATTGCTTCTCTGCTCGACAGTTTTTATAATTTATCGAAGACATGTTCCTCTCAATCTGACACAAATGAACTTTCGCGGTTAGATGTCGCCAAATGCAAATTGAACGAAACTCCCCAACTGCCCAGAGCAGAGAACAGCAAAAAGTCTATGATAATAATATTATGTTCTCTGGAACAGTGCAATTCATTATAGGTAAGTTAAAATTTTTATATTTGTTTTGGACGAAAATTGTTTAAATTAATTTATTTTCTGGTATGTGACAAAACATAAATTTATGCCTTTGAATACAACTCTACCGGTGGACAAGGCAAAGCCAATGTGATAAAAATTATTTATTCAAAAGTGAAATGGCTTTCTGCACAGTTACAAGGTTAATTCTTACAGTTAAATTTAATTAAAAATTTCTCCACTAACATTATTAAAATAAATTCAACACTGAAAGAATTCGACAGGGTATACCAAAATTTAACATTTGTTAAATGTATATTTCAATATCAATCAACTCTTTTAAATTGAATAACTTTTTAAATAAAATTTATTCAACAACAGCGTCTATGAAAAATTAAAATATTTGGAGTCGAAAAATAAAGTACCATAAAAACAATTTCCAACAAGTTGAAAATAACAAGTTACAATATGTAAAGGTAGATTCCTACACCTATCTATGTATGTACATATGTATGTACATACATGAATTTCAAACTATTTACGAGTTTATAAGAATCTAAGATGTAATTACATACGCACATAAATATATGTATGTACATTTAACAAAATAAGCATATTTATTCATAAAATGCAATGGGAATGTCCATGTGCTCAACAATCTAACCATTTATCCGTATGTGCGAATGTACATACTGGTCGGTGCAGTTGGAATTTGAAGAAGAAACAAGTTTTCCTTGTCAAACGCAAAATTTTTTACAACGTTTGGTTCATTGACTGGACATTTGTGTGCATCAAGTGGTCAAACCTGGTCAAACGGTGAAAAGCAGCCAAGGAGTATAGTTGACTGGTGTACAGCGGACTTGTATAGATTTCGTTGGTGAGCAAAATTATTTTGTTTAATGTTTAATTAAGGGAATTTAGTGTATTAAACAGTGGAAAAAACCTGCGTTAATGGAATTGATATTATAATTTTCAAAAGTTTACGGATACATACATACATATATTATCCAGTTCAAAATGGCAAATATCTAATGTCACTTAATATTTACCAAATTTGTTTTACAAATCCAAATATACATTTTGCGTCATCTGTCGGGGAATAGTGCTGAATTTAGCGTTGTTTAATTATAAGTATATTTATATATATTGAATCCCTCTAACTGTAGTTGAAGTTATAATATTAAACAAATTCCATTAACTACAATAAAATATAATTTGTTTACAACTTTTTTAAATAATCCTAGCTCAAAACTTTATGTTTCTCAGCACTAATATTACATTTTGAGAACGAAACAGCCGTCAGGGAAACGACTGAAAATGAAAAGTACTGCCATTCGTAAATTACATGTCAACGGGTCGACATCTTTGCCTAAGGAAAATCCGCCGTTGGAAGAATTCTACAAGCAATTACCAGAGGATCAACATTTTGTACAATCCCAGAAGCAACTTTCTCAACAGGATCCAATTACCCAAAATTCAACGACAAGCCAAGATTTAGAAGGTCAGTAGAATAATATTATATATATTTTTTAATGGTTTGGACATTGTGTTAATCGCCGAATGAAAATCCAATTGCAAACCTTGGGTGAAAGGAATGCTGATGCAATAACCTTGACGATTTCATTCAATATACATAATTTGTTATACATACACCGCACGAAAATTGGTTGAGAAGATAGATTACTAAGAAATGACTGTAGTCGATTATGTCCATTACATATACATACAAATAAAATTGGAACTTACAAACGCATGAAATGAATGCATGCTAATAACTCGATAAGCACTTTCATATATTTATAAGAAATCAAAAACAAAATGCACTAATGCTATGATAAGTGAAGAGCAATGTGGAGACGTTTTTCTTCGCGTCTTATCTTACGCAGTGCGAGTTTCATGTTGAAAGTAACATTCAGCTATTTTTAGCTTGGCATAATACAAATAATATTATATTGATAATAATAACTGTTATAGTTTATGTATCCTTTCGATCCTTACTATTTATGCAGAGATATCAAATGATCTATTCTAAAATCTTTAAATAAAAAGTCACGTTATGACGGGCAAACCCTAGAATTATGTACATATGCACATATGTTATGTACATATATAAGTAGGTATTCCCCCCTTCTGAATTGTTTAATATACACATAAGTGCGTTTTCATTTGAAACTCATCTTAAGCTGCAAACAATGATTAATTTTCGCATTAATGTAAAATTTCTGATGAAAATCGTGACCACACCCGATATTGTGTGCCTACATATTAAATTGAAGATTTTTCATTTACAAATATATACATACGTACTATATACATATGTATGTAGGTAAAACTATTCATGTGCACATTCTAAATCAACGAGCATACTCAAATTATTTAATTGACACGTACATTCAAATGGACAAAGAAATTTGTTGCCATTCTCGTGATACAGTTTATAAATGTAGCTCGTAAATTCAGTCTAATAAATTCAATTCTAACAAACTGAATTTTAGTGATCATTTGTCCAAGAGAAGTAGGAGATTCATGAGTTCATTTGAGCTTGTCTACGAAACCCAGAGAAATTCATAGTTAACCATGCTAAATATAAGCCGTAAGCTCGATTTGAAATTTACTTCTCATTTTCACTATATATTTAAGAACAAGCTGAGTTTATATTATCTACATACTTTATTTGAAAAATATTTAAAAGGTAAATGTATATTTCTTATCATTAAACAGAAAATAAATCGGAGCCAAACAAATTAGATACCGCAGTTGTCGCTAATAAAGAAAAAGAAACAATGGTGGCTGAACAAAACGGTTTGAACGATGGCGCCGACGAGCAAATGTTAAGTGGTGTAGAAGATAACGATAAATTAGCCGAAAAGCGTGAAGAAGTCAAATTTATTAAAGGAGGTGACCATCAAAATGGCGATGCCAAGATTGACATTGGTGGTGTCAATGGAAAGGTAAATAATAATATATTCATGTAGACATGTACAAATACATATATTTCTTTATTTTTGTTATTATATTTTGTATCTATTTGCGTGTGTATAAATTTTATGCATCGCAGGATAAGGAAATGGTAAGCCTAAAGAGTAACTTTAAATTCTTTTGTGTATGTATGTTTGTTAATTTCAAACTGTGTAATTATGTTTGAAATATTTTAGGCTTTCACTGGCATGACGAAGGAAGAATTAATGAAATATGCAAATGATCCATTTTGGGTGCGTTTACGTTGGATTTTCTTTGTTGGCTTCTGGGCAATTTGGGCCGCAATGTTAATTTCTGCTATACTTATCATTGTGCATGCCCAAAAATGTGCCGCACCAGAACCTCTACCATGGTATAAACGAGGAATACTAGCTAAATTCGATGCACTCGAAGCAAGCGGTAGTGATATCGAAAGTGTTAAACATGTCGAAGCTTCTGGAGTCATATATGAACTGCCACCTGCTCTAACGTATTTGGTGCATGAACCAGCTGTTGAACAAAAAATCAAGGACATTGTAGCAAACTATAAGAAGTTAGATGTTAACGTTATACTTGATATAACTCCGAATTATGTACCAAGTAATTCTACTCTGTTTAATGATGCTAAAAATGACAAAAGCAAACGTTCTGCTTTTCTATGGAAAGAAGATTCCAAGGTTCCCAGCAATTGGCGTTCACTTCAGAATGATTCAGCGTGGGCACAAATCGATGCAGGCAATTATGTACTTTCACAGTTTGGTGCTGGATTATATGATTTGAAAATGAATGACAGCATCGTTAAAAATGAATTCGAAGGTGTTTTGAAGAATTTACTCTCGCTGGGAGTTAAAGGTTTCCGTTTGAGGAATACTAAATTCTTTATACTATCCGACAACACTCCCGATGAGGTTGTTGCTTCAGAAGGCAATTTTGGTCATCTAGAATATGGATTTTGGACCCATACACATAGTACCTTCCAAGAAGGCCTTGGTGACCTTTTGTATGAGTTTAAAATATTCGTTAAGAACATTTCTGCCGATGCCTTTTTATCGGTCGCAGATGATATTCTACGACCAGAAAGTTATGCCAAGAACGGTGAATGGGGCGTGGATTTACCCATTTATGGACCGCTGGTGCATTCATTAAGCACAGGTTTAAACGGGCTGAAACTTAAAAATGAATTCGAAAGCACTAGAAATGCAGTTGGTAATGATACATGGCTGCAATGGAACTTCGCAGAGGTTGCAGCCGTTCCAAATAATAACAGCGATTCTTCGGCAATTGCTCTGTTCGTATCTTTGTTGCCGGGAGTACCTGTCGTAGCAGTGACTAATGCATCGCTCTTTAAAAATGTGCGTCAAGAAGTATTTGCTGAAATAAAGCAATTACGGTTGTCCCCTTCGTATATGCATGGAGACTTCAATGTTTATTCGTCCGAGGAGATATTCGCTTATTCTAGGTACGTTCTATTTTAACATTCTATTAACAGTAAGTAATTTTTATGAATTCATATTAAATTATTGTTAATTTTTATTTAAATGCATACTAATTACAGACAAAGGTGAGAAACTAATATCATACATGTATATAGTACATACACGTATATGTATATTGTAGTTGCAATTATCGAATTTAAATACTAATCATTCAATAATGGCAATATTTTAATATTCCTCTCTTATTTCGTAGAATAAAATCTGGAAATCCTGGCTACTTTGTAGCTTTTAATCCATCGAATGGCGTTGTAAAAGGCGAATTTGTCGATGCGGCATTACCAGATAAAATGACGGTTTATGCACTAAGTGACAATTACAACATTTCCGGTGTTACAGTCAAGTAAGTTTTCTAAATCATATATTGCGATGCCAAAAATATACAATGTTTCGAATTTTTACAGATCCAAAGTGCAAACTAACTCACTGGAGGTATCACCAGGAGCTACAATTATACTCACATATGTGCCTGTCAAATCGGGTTAAATTCACTCAAATACGTATACACAAAAACGTATAATTTCACACGTGTGACAATATTACTTATATACAATAACTGTTACATACATACATGTATTAAAAATATTAAAAAGTTATTCAGCTTCATGCTTATATTCAAATTAAAGCTTTTACAAACATGAAAAATGGATTTCAAAGTTGAAAAAATATAGATATGTATCAAGAGCATTACAAAAATAACACGTATTTATTTCATTTCATAGGGAGGAAATTTTAAGATTTCATTGTAGCAAAGAGGTTCCGTACTAGTTCCCGTTTTATTTTTTTCGGAATTTGAAAGATTTGGTGTAGTCATATACACGGTCAAATTTAGAGTATTATTTACAAAACTTATTTTTAAAGTTCTAAAATCTAATCATAAACACAAATCTTCAAATTCAATACATAAAGTTTATTTAATAAAAAATACACAGTTTGTTTTTAAACAAGATTAATTACTCGCTTTTGACAAAACTTCATTGATTTGGTCGCGTTGCTCTTGGACAGCGTTCTCCAGCAATTGGGCTTCTGTTTCTAACTCGATTTTTTTTGATTCCAATTTAAGTTCGTAACTTTTGATTTCACTGCTAAGCATTATTAAACTTTTTTGATCCGCAACGGCTTGCTCGAAGCGTGTCCACCAATCCTGATGCTGTGCATCACTACCTGGAGATTGGCGACTAATATTCTCCGTATTTAACTCCACATGAAATGTTTCAATATCCTTAAGAATTTCCTCCACATTGGGTGGAACTGGTGGTATTGGATATTTGGAATTCTTAGACTTTTTCAACATTTTATAAAAGTAAACAAAATTATGAGATGTAAAATATACACATCAACATTTAACTTGTACGGTGGCAACTGTTTTAACAGCTGTTTAACAACTTTATCGATTAATTCTAATCGTAATATTTTATTTAAGTTCAATCGATACTAAGTTGAAATTATTAATAAACAAAGATAGAGTTTAATTTTATATGTGGTTATGATTAAAGATAATTAAACTTTATTTCTCATGTAGAACTGATTTGGTATTTAGTATCTAGCTTAAAGTAAATTTAAATTAAATTCAACATTTTAATATTATTTTAGGAGAGTTGACAGCACTGTTTGGATATTGACCGTCAGAGCAACATTTGACATTTTAATATAAGTAATTATACTTTTTTAGCTGATAGAGTTGTTAAATTATATTGGAAATTCATTCATAATTTTTCAAAGGGGCTAGATGACTATTTCTTCTTTATGACGGCAATGGACAGCATAAAAGCATTAATGATCAACTTCTACAAACTTCAGTAAGATAAACAAATTTTAAACAAAACACTATTGCACCTGAAAAATTCTAAATGCAGAAGTGATAAAAGTTGACACAAGTCACTAACGAAACTAATTAACGCGCCGAGCAACGTTAAGATCTGTAGATATTCAATATAAGGATCGCAAAGTGGTCGGTGAAAACGTTACATATTAGTATGTAACAACTATTTTATATTTGTTGGTACATTAATTGGAGCAAAATTATTTAGGTATAGTAATTTGAGTAGATTTATGGAAATGTCTCCGCCTAAAAGCTGTGCTGTTTGTGGCGACAAGGCACTGGGTTACAATTTTAATGCTGTTACTTGTGAGAGTTGCAAGGCTTTCTTTCGAAGAAATGCCCTAGCAAAAAAGCAGTTTACCTGTCCTTTTAGTCAAAATTGTGAGATCACAGTGGTTACTCGAAGATTTTGCCAAAGATGCCGCCTTAAAAAGTGCTTGGACATAGGAATGAAAAGTGAAAACATTATGTCTGAAGAAGATAAATTAATAAAGCGACGCAAAATTGAAAATAACCGTGCGAAACGTCGTCTCAACGACAATAAAAAAGGTTCAGCAGCAGAGAGCGCCACCTTCGATACGATTTCACATGATTCCCAAAGTTCTTTTGATAGTGGCAAAGATACTGCTAATAGTGGCTCAGCAACTATAGTGAATCATTCTTCACCGACGGCTTCTAATGTACCGATAAGATCACCAACTCTATTAGAGTCAGACAGCGAAGCTAAACCGGAACTAATGACCAGTGAAGAAATTGTCGAATTTATTGTTTGTGATCCGGACCGTGCATCACAGGCTATAAGCAAGTTGATGCGTACAAAAGATGAAGCGATTGCTATTGTAGAGAAGATATTAACATCCCAAAAAGATGCGTTGCGCCTGGTATCACATCTGATTGCATTTCCAGGTAAGTCCATACAACAAAAAAAATTTCATTAATTTATAAATTAATTTCTCATTACCTTTGATATTAGGTGATGCCTTGAAAATTATAAGTAAAATAATGAATTCACCATTTGATGCGCTCACAGTATTTACAAAATTTATGAGTTCGCCCACTGACGCCTTAGAAATTATATCCAAAATTGTTAGCTCTCCTCAAGATGTTGTGCAATTTATACGTAATCTAATGGAATGTCCGGAAGACGCCCTCGATATAATGAATAAATTCATGAACACACCTGCAGAAGCATTGCGTATAATAAATAAAATTTTTAATACGATAAATCCGCCAACACGCAGTGATGAATTACATAAACTACTCTTGGATGCCACTAAAGAAAAGGACACACCATTCCAAACTGCGCAAGTGTCGCCAGTGTCAAAGGAATCAGAAAATAGAAATTATTTGATACAATCCATGCTTGACAATAGTCCGGCTATGTCACAAGAAATTTCAAATGGCTTTTCGCCTCATGATCAGCATGTTATGTCGGTTAACTCAGATGTAATGGTAGAATCACCCATAAATATACAGGGCATGTCAATAAGAACGGATACGCCAGATCACACGATTCCATCTATTCAAAGCCAATCATTGCAGCTGGGTTCTTCAACAAGCATACCTTCTGTCGCAAAATGTTTAGAAACATCACGATCATCCATGTCTGTGGCTTCTAGAGATTGTCCAATTACCAACCACACTTTACACTGCAACACATCTACAAGCGAACATGACGTCATTGAACTGCCAGGTACATCAGCCGGTCTCACAAACCCAAGCTCGCCCACAGATATTACGTCTGATACAACAGATTTCACAAGTGAACATTTTGATATAAAATCATTTATACAAAGTTCATTTCCTGACAATGCAAGTGGCGGAGGAGACAGCTTAAACTCATTGGAGTCCGTATTATCAGAGGTGATAAGAATCGAATTTCAGGCATTTAATAATCTACCGCCAGAGCCGCGGGTCAAACAAGAACAATTGCAATATCAAGCAAATAATCTTGCAATGCATAATTCAGAACACCAACATGAACAACAGCATCAACAAAGCGGTTATAGCGTTGGCAATACACAAGCACCGCAACCACCTATGTGCTTGCCACCTAATGTGAGTATGGGACGGGGTCTTAATGAAGCAGAGCAGATGAAATTACGTGAATTGAAATTGGCAAGTGAAGCTCTATATTATCCAATGGACAATGATATATCTCAATTAATGATGGGCGAGGATAGAGTTAAGGTAAGTTTGAGTATTTTCTTCATTTAATTTTTTTTTCTCATCGACTAAGAAATATTTTGTATCATACTTCTTCCTCTAGAATATTAATAATTATACAAAACTCTAATTACAATTAATACTAATACTGATAACTTGAGCATATGTTTATGTACACGTATATACATATGTATGTATCATTGGCGCTTTATAACCACTGAAACGATTTTGACTGCGTGTATACATTTGTACATACAATGTGCATATAGTACGTACGCATGAACATATTGAAGGATTTTTGTACTTTTTATGATGTAAAGCAAAAAAAAGTACCTATAATTAGGGGACTACTAAACTCGGCAGACACCACTAAATTAGTCATATTTATGTATTCGTCAACAATTTTCGTAAGTTTTTCGTTCTTTTTTTAATTTGAACCAACCACCTGTTCACAATTTGATTTTATCATTTATTATCAAAATAAGTAACTAGGTGCACATGAACAAAAGTAAGTGTTGTTGTACTTTGCTCGAAACTAGAAATTTCCACTGTTTGCTTTGTTCTTCGAAATTTGGTTTTATCTGCGAGTGTATATGCATGTATGTACATATGTATGCAGTAAATAGTATAAATTTATTTACATTGAATGTTTTTTTTTTTTTGGGAGAACAAAATATTGGAAAATTCATTTTCTTGTTTTATGATCTTGATCTTATATTAATTTAAAATAATTACTTAAAATTGCGTTAGTTTGACAAAAAAATTTTTTTTTTTTTTGTATTCAAAAAATCTTTGGAATCCCACAATCCCACAGTGTCATTTCCGTAACGATATGTCATTAATTTTTCTAGCTCTATAGCTATTTGTTGTCTTTGGGTATATTTATGAATATTATATAAATATTTATGTTTTATCAATAGTTTGATAAGGAAATTGGTGGCTGAACGAAATGTTGGGCACTCGTAAATAAAATTATTCTATGACTCACATGCATTATAAATCTGTTGTACTTTTTCTTTTAGCCCGAGGAAGCGCAACAGGATCCAAAACTTTTACAAGTTATCAATTTAACAGCAGTTGCCATAAAACGTTTAATAAAAATGGCTAAAAAGATTGGTGTGTTCCGGGATATGTGCCAAGAAGATCAGGTGGCTCTACTGAAAGGTGGTTGTACCGAAATGATGATTATGCGTTCAGTATTGACATATGATAATAACCGTAATACGTGGAAGGTGAATTACAGAAGATTATTATTAAGATTTTAGCTTAAAAACTTATATATTAATTTCTTTTACATTTTTACATGCATATGTAATATATACTAATGAATGTACATTTGCGTTACTTGAAGTTACCTCACATATCTAATAGTGCACATATACGGGCCGAGATTCTAAAGGAAGCCAAAGGAAATATTTACGAGGAAATTTTGAAATTTGTTGGAACATTCGATGAAAGGTGGCGTATGGACGAAAATATCATATTGATAATGTGCGCAATTGTGCTATTTACGCCTACGCGTGCGCGCATAATACACTCAGATGTAATTCGTTTAGAACAGGTACTTACTTGTAAATATATACATAAATAATCATGCGAAATGTTACTATTATAATTTTAAATTTTCCAGAACTCTTACTACTACCTTCTACGAAGGTATCTGGAGAGCGTCTATCCAGGCTGCGAAGCAAAATCAGCTTTTATTAAGTTAATACAGAAAATTTCGGACGTTGAACGGCTGAATCAATTTGTGATTGGTGTTTATTTAAATGTGAATCCCTCTCAGGTGGAACCATTATTGAGAGAAATATTTGATTTAAAAAATCATTAGGTAAATAATAGGCAGACCAACTAGGGCGCCTATGTACAATAGGCAATAAATATGTGTTTAGTTCCTTTCCTTAAGCGCCAGTTAAATATTTAAGGGTAAAATAGTGTCAATTTTATTGCAAACAAATATTTTGTAACTTATCACAATGCATCACTGCGATCACACTTTTAGGAGGTCAGCCTTTTTGTTATAAATAGTAGTTTTTTTTTATAAAAAATAAATTGTTGAATGTAACGCGAAAGCAACTATAGCACATACACTACAAAGTATAACACATAGAATTTGTCTCGTCAAATCGGGTACATGTGATAAATGTACAACACTAACTAGCTTTTACAAAAACAAAAAGATATGATATTTTTAATATTAAAGAATGATAATAGATCATTGTTAAATTCAAATACGTACGTAGTTTAAATATATATAATTTTAAATTGAAAAACTTTAATATATCACCTATTCACTGTTAGAAGCAACACATATGTTGATAGTTTGAATTGTGCAATTTATATGACATACATAGATTCTATCTATATGTTTAAATAAAACAGAGTCTATTTTGTGTAACAATGGAATATTTTTTATTTTTTATGTCGCTAAATTTGATTGAATTGTGAGTTTAATGATTAAAATAGTGTCTCGTGAATATAGTATATGTATAAAAGAATATGAATTTTGTTTTTCAATTCGTCACTATTTTAATGTTAATGCAAAATATTAATTACTTGTTAAAAGTCTATTCCAATTCAAAGGAAATAAAACTAAACATTAGTGAATTAATTATTATTAACCATTTGATTTTCAAAATGAATGCATTGAAAACTGAGTATACATTAAATTTGAATAAATTAATGTATTCAGTTTTTAACTTCATCAGCAGTGCATTGAAGATGTAAAACATATTTTATCTCTCTCAACTTAATTTTTTTTTACTATGTATATGAGCATATCTATTTGGTTATCAATACTAATTTTTAAATACAATATCTCTTCAAATCCAATTACGCCCAACACTGCCAGAGCGTCGTTTGCTTGCTTTGTCAGCATTTCCACTACCGCCAATATCTTTGCGACCACCGGTGTCTGGAGATCCGCCTGATCCTATGTTACGTATTAACATACGCAAACCGCGTGCTTGTGCATCACTTGCCTGAGACACATTATTAACCTCAGATGAAATTACTGAAAAGTCATCTACTACATGGCCGGGGGGACTAACATCAAATGGCAAAATATCGTTGAGACTTTGTTGTGGTCTATATGACGTACGACGACGAGTGCCACTCGAATCACTGCCTGCAGTGTTAAGATTTTGATTACTGCCAGAAGTCGTTATTTGTTGTTGCATTTGCTGTAAACGTGTTTTCAGCAAAGCATTTTCTTCTTGCAGCCGTCTTATGTGAGCGGCTTCATATTCAGCGCGCACAAAGGTTGGTTGTGGTAGACATTGGTATATCGTTGTAAGAAAATTGCGTAAGGACAATTGCAGAGTATCTTGCCATTGTTTCGAAAAGTATAGAGCGAAGGTGGGTGACTCCTCAGCATTTTTACAAAATGGGAAATCTAAAAATATTTAAAAAGTATGAAAATCGACAACTAACCTTATAATTGAAAATATACATACAAAACCAGTCCTTCCATTCGCTTTGCTGTTGTAATTCCACCGCCAGTTTCGCAAAGAATTCAGTGATTTTATCTGATCGATTATTTGAGTATGCAGTCACCAAGTAAAGTTTTAACAGGCTATTTTCGAGCTTTTTCACAGCTGTTAAATTTTGGTAAAGCACTATATAACCCTGAACGACTTGAATTTAAGAAACAATAATTACCTGCGGCATAAGTGTGCTCCAATTTGCTAAACAAATTACTATCCAGATGTGTCCAGAGAGCGCGTAATGCAGTCAAATCATGGTTTTGTATAGACTGATTGAAATTTTCAAGCAATTTCTCAGCACGAAAACTTTGATCTTTCTCGTTTCTTTGTTCTTGGTCAAGAGTTTTTATGGTAGAAGAAAACCCTCTAAATACCAAATACTCCTTCAGAAGATTATCTAAAAAAGATACTTGCGCCATATTGATATACAACAAAATCTGTTTACTTTGTTTGGAAAATATCACAAAAGAACTTGGAGAAAACAGCTGTAACTGAAAGTAGCGAAAAGTTTACTAGTTTTTTTCGCTTTGAATTAGCTCTGTTCGGTGACCTGATGGGCGTAACAATTGATACTAAATTTTTCTGAACTGCGTTCGGGGAGACGAAAAACCAGTACCAAATTTCAAATTCCTACAAAATTTTTCTAAATTTGATAAATGCACAATTCGCATCGACACTTTCTTCAAGCAATTCTTTTACATTTGTTTCTTCTTTATTTTTTTTCTCTATTCCGCTTTATTTTACACTCGCATTTTTTCGTTTGCTTCGCGCTTTCTAATATTTCTAAAATAAAAACACTATGTTTGTGTAAAGGAAGACACACCTTTTATTTATCTATTTCTTTTATATATTTTTACATTCAATTAAACATCAACTCTTCCCTTTCCAAAGTGTATTCTAATTAAATATCTCATCCTTTTCACTATCATCAGGGGCAAAAAACGTATATTCATATATTCATATACGTTCTTTGCCGCTTCTTATTCATATACGTTCTTTGGTTTCGTCGGCAAAAAGTATGCCCGTGTAAACTCAGACCTATTCATCAACCTATCGGATTTCAGGGTTATCGATTGTTCTTCGAGTTTTCAATCGTTGTAGTTGTCATATCCATTGTATTCATTTGACATTTTATTATGTGTGCATACATTCATTGCCAATTTCAGTTTTTCTGTGAACGCGTGGAATTGCTTCGTGAAAAATTCGTTTTTCCGTATCTAAATTGCGCGCAAATAAAACCAAAATAAATGCAGTGGTTGGTGGAAAGTTTGAAATTAAAATATGAATCAAAAGGGAGCGCGAGAACAAAATGATACATCGATAATAAGGAATCTGCCAAAGCGACTGCAAAAGAGGATCGTTGAAGATGTTGGCGAAAACACATTGGTGACTGTTGTTGAAGACAAGAGGCATAATTGTAGCGGACAACCTTCGACATCCAATGGAGGCGTTAACGTTTATGTGAACAAATATGATGGATATGATAAGGTGCCTACGCGATTACTGCAAAAGGAAGATGTGTCGAGAAGGGCCAACCAAAAAGGTGAAATTCTTGCAATATGTACACACATACAAATTTATTCATATAAAGTTTACATTTATGTGCAAATATTTATTTCATTTAGAGAATGGAGCAGCAGATATTACGCGCATTAATTTTTTCTTGAAGAAAGCATGTAATGACAGTGCTCTAAATAAAAACAACACCAAAAAAGTAACTGAACCCGTTTTGGAAACCAGCGGAAAGTCAGTTGTTAATAATGGCGTTAGTATGAAAGGTGGACACAGTGTGAGTAATGGTTCGATACCAGGAATTTTACGTTTAAATGACTCAAAGCAAGTAGTTGAAATAGAAAAAAACAGTTTAGACGAGAAACATTTAATGAAAAATAATGGCAGAAGGCCAGCAGCACGTAATAAGCGAGTCACTCAAGATAACCTTTCAACGAAATCACCCTCGCGTCAGCTACAACGACAATCCAAACAACCACTTTGGTTTGAAATGCTTGCTGATATACCATATGCAGAATCACTATCAAAATATTATGAAAAAATTACGTCAATGATGCATTACGATGTTGTAGTAGAGGTATGATAGTTGAATAAAATAAAAATGAAGAATGTATTAAAGCTTTCTTTTTATATTTATATTTTTATATTTCTAGCAATGGTCTGAGTTTGGCGAAGTGCGTCATGAACTTCAAACTATATTTGCAAAACTATTGCTGCAACAACTTAAATTATGCTGTGAGCAAAAAATTGATACTTTCTTTTGGAAGCTACTTTATTACAATGTACGAGAATACTTTACAAAACATAGCAATAGCAAATCAAATACTGATGAAATACACAATAAATTGCTTATAATAATTGATGAAGGTCTAGAATACTATACCGACTTGCACACAAAGCTTACTGCGAAATATATAAACCCCTGTCAACAACCTTTAAACAATAGCTCATCTGAAAAATTACCAGCACCACGTTCAACGCACAAATTTGAATTTATTGCTAAAGTAGCTGCTCAAAAGTTACTTATTTGCTTGGGTGATCTCTGTCGCTACAAAACCAAAGAACTCCAATCAAATGATTACACCGATGCAGCCAAGTATTACCAGCAAGCACAAGCACTGATACCCACAAATGGTATACCCTACAATCAATTAGCTATCGTATCCATACATGCGGTAGGTATAACAATTAAATATCAAAAACAGAAATACATATATTTTTTCAACTTGTAGCGTAAGAAATTCGACGCCGTTTATTATCATATGCGCAGCTTAATGTCTTCCAACGCTATATATTCAGCACGTGAGAGCCTCTTAGTGTTATTCGACGAAATACGTAAGAAGGTTAGTAGCGTAGTGTAGTTAGTGTTTACCGCATTTCTAAAAAAAATATTTTATGCGTACATACTCGTATATGTTTAGTATGAAGAGACTGAGCTGAAAGCTTCACCTCTGCATCAGAGCAGTCCAAGATGTAATAATGCTAGATCTTCCAAATCAATGCGTAAAGAAGTATGGATACATGTAGATGGTGTACGAAGATTGCATCGCACCTCCGAATCCGACAGTGGTCGTAGCAAAAGGGTTATATTAAAAGAAGAACAAGGTTTTAAACAGCTGAACGATGAAGAGGCAAGTGAAGTATAAATTTGTTTTTAAAACTATACATATTTTTAATTCTTTCATAATATTGGTAAATTTTTTATTCTGCAGCTGATTCGCCGCTTCACATCGCTCTATTTGTATATTATTGGAAAGTTATATACTGGCATAGGGTAAGTTTCTATATATGTATGTAGATAAATATAACAATTCATTTCTTATGCTTACCTCTAAATAATATATACTTCTTATTTAAGTAAAAAAAACATATTTATGTTTTATTGTTTTATTATTCTTAATTATTTTTTTATATTTATCTTGTTTGTATAAAAAACTAAAAAATTTATTTGTTGATATTTAATGTTAGTATGGAGTCTGTAATTGCGCACCAACGTAAACTTTTGGCGGAGCTAAGTGCTCTGCTCAGCCGCAGCCCATTTCCAATTAAACGATCTCGCCTACTGAAAATAGTGGCTTTAAACATTTTTATACTTGAGCATAATATGCATAAGGGTAAGTAGAAGGTTATAAATTAATTATCAATAAAAACTTATTTTGTTTATTTATTTCTTTTTTTTTTCAAATAATTCATGAAGAATCACGACGTGAAATTCGTTACTATGCATTTAATTTTTGTAACCAAATATTTGGTTTGCTGCTACGCAAGTGTAATCAATTATTCGAAACGTTTGAGGATAAATTATTGGACCACGAAAGTCTAAGGTAAGCGTCACTTTCTTCATTATATTTATTATTATTTTTTTGTTGTAATGAAAATATAATTTTCTATAGTTATATTGAACTCAACACCTTGCTACAGTACATAAATATCTATACGGAATGGTTGACGCGCAACGTCGATATTTGGGAGTCAGTGCGCAATGAAGAGTTAGTTTTTTTCTCAGGCATATATTTACTTTCAAATTGTTGTATTAAATTATTTTTTCAATACATAGACATATCATTATGAATAGCTGGGCGGAATGGGAAAGCTTTTATCAAGTGCTCAAACGCTTAATCGATGATAAATCAAAAAATAACGTGCCAATCAATTCGCTCGATGAAGAGGTCTATTTAACAGGCTTTACACCATTAATGTCCACTATTAACAACAGCAATGCGTGCAAATATTTGGCCGTGGAATCTCTTTGTAGTGAAAGAGAGCAATTTTTTGCACGTTTACAGAAAATTCAAAGCTTCCAAGAGAATTATGAAAGTAATCAAGCCAACCTGCATACGCATGAAGACTCATTTACAATAGAAGAGCTAAACGGCGCTATGGAGAATGTGCTCAGCAGTTTGCAAAGTCACGAAGATGATAATAGTGAAAATATTGTTGTGAATGGCGCAAACTCGGAAAGATTCATAAAAGATGCGAATGCAACTGACGGTGTTGAGGATGCACAAATTTCACAATTGTCAAAACGCAGAAAGGAGTTGGAGGCGAGAACGAACGTAAAGAAAATGTATAACGCAAAATTAGAGGTAAGTTTGCAAGAGATTGCGATTGCATTAGGAAAATGTGAAGGTGTACAATTCTGTATAACGTCAATCATTTATATTTTATCATTTCAGGAAATACTCAAATTTCTAGATACAAAAGTCTATATAGAAGTGCGACCCAAATATCTTATGCCCGATACAAACTGCTTTATTGACTGTTTGGACGATTTTGTCAATCTTATTAACGAGCACAAGCGTTACATACTCGTTATACCACTGACTGGTAGATTTATGAGCATAAAAACAAAAATCGTGTTCAATAACTATCCCATATTTTCATTATATTTTTAGTTGTGAAAGAGCTGGATGGGCTCTATAAAGGCGTAAAAGTGGAGTCTTATCAGGATTCTACACAAAAGAATCGCATACATCACTATGACGATGTTTCCACATGCGCTAAACGTTCACTGGATTTCATAATGAGCGCAAAAAATAATGTCAAGTACGTTAATTATATTTTATTGTTAATTTTTAATAAAAAAAAAAAACGAGTTGCATAATCTTAACGTTCTCCACGCAGGTGTGCCACTACGAAAGGTTCATTTATAAATGCATCATTATTTGCTTTGGCTGAAGAGGAGTTTATGTCAAATGATGATAAAATTTTATCAACTGCATTATCACTTTCGAAAACAATGAGCACTGAAACTAATAGTGGTAAATATAGTAGTTATCATAGAATTAACTGGAAAAACTGTTATAAATTAATTTTCGTCATTTTCGCAGACGGCAAATATTTCATACAAACCGAATTGGTACTAATCACAACGGATCGTAATTTGCGTGTCAAAGCTTTGGCGCGTAACTTGGCTGTTAGTGAAATGGCTGAATTTCTAGAGTGGGTCAAGGACTGTAATACTTAACATTATGTAATAAAAATAACTACGGGTTTTATTTACATCACACTCATATATGCATACTGTATGCGCGCAGGGAGAGTGTGTCAGATTGTGAGCCGGACCTAATTACAGGTGTGCTTGTAGGTATTGTTGAAATATGCATATAGTTAAATCAACATAATAAAAAATCGACGCACGTCGACGCATATAACAGCTGATTTAACATTGTATGCTTACACACTTACCATATATGTATATAAAAAAAAGGTTTTAGTACATACGTATACATATATACATATGTATGTATTTGTACAACGCAATGCTGTTATACATATACTTATACTTATATCTGGAATATCTATTTGTAAATTTGTAATAAAATCTTATACATTCTTTTCTTATTGGAATAATCTGATTGGTTATATACATACATATATATTTACTTCTATTTTTCATTAATGAGTGTACAACCATTGGGGTTTGGGTAAACTTTTATACAACATTTCTGTGTGAATTTTTTTTATTATACTTCCAATAAATGCGATTTTGCTAAAAGAAAAAGAAATGTGTTTCCATTTTAAATTGAAAAAAAAAACAATAAATTAGCGAAAATATGTGATAACTGAAAACGTTAGTAAAAGAACAAGTTTTAATTAGCTATAAATAAAACACAATTTTTCTTTCGATAATATTTTATGTATTTGTATATTTGCTTAATATTCCATTTTTTTTAATGCATTGCTTTATTCGGTTTTTGTAGGTATTTATTATATACTTTGTTGCTCTTTACAAATTATTAGCTAAAATTTGAAACCATTTTATTAACTTAGAAAAAAAAATACATACATATATGCATATTGCATAAATAGCAATAAATTATTATTGTTTGTCAATTTACTTAAAACTTAGGAAACTAAAGTTCTACAATTATATATATATATATATATATGTAAGCATCTATGTAGTATTATTTTATAATCGTACTAGTTAGCACTAGAGAATATGAGTTATTTTTACTTTAAATATTATAGCCGAAATTAAGTTGTAAATCACTTATTATTTTGAAATATTTATTTATTTTATTAATTAATGTTAAATGAAGAGTAGAAAAGGCAATCGTTTCAGCTTTTAGGAATTGAAAGTATTTTTGTTTTGCATTAATTTGTAAATTTTCTCATTACTGTTCACACATCCATACATATACATATGTATGTATGTAAATATGCATACGTACAATATAAATATGTCTGTGTTATATGTATGTAAATTAGATGGTCGGCCAGCGATGCAAGGGCATTAATGGCCAATAGGTTTGTGTGTGTTGGAAATATTTTTTTTATTTATTGTTGTATTTTTTTTTTTATATATTTTATGTTCAGCCGGCTTTTGTATGCACTTCAAAAATCGAAGCATAAGTTTTTCATAGAAAGTTAAGTTAGTTGGTGTTTTTATATGAAATATATATTTGTGTGAATTGGTTTTTTTTATTATTTATATTTTTTTTTTATTAGAAAATTCCGTGCATTTTGGCGCAACAATTGCTTTAAATATTTGTATCAATATAGTATGTATATATCAATATATGTATTGTATGTACGAATGTATGTTGTTGTACAACATGTAAAAGTGTGTGTGCTTAATGAGTTTTAACTGCTTGATTGATTGGCTGACGTTAACTAAGCTTTAGCGCCTAAATGTATGCTTTGTGCATTATTGTATATTTGTTATTTAAAAATGTATGTTTGTATGTATGTGATTAAATAGATTTACGTATTTTAGGGAGTGCACAGTGATTTCGATATATGTGTGTATGTATGTATGCGTGTATATCATTTCATAAATATCTATATATGTATATATGTATATATTTACTTTCTTCTTTTTTGTTTCTTTAAATAAATGCACAACTCACTAAAACTAAAAAAATTCGGATAATTGTTGTTGTTGCAATGTAAATTTTCAATTGATTTACTAAATACTATTTGTTTTTCATTTTCATTTTCGTTTTTATTTTTATTTTTATTTTTTAGCTGAAGCATTTTCTTTTGAACGCGTTTAGCTTGGCCTTCTTTTGCGAATTGTCCGAATATATGAATGTATGTTATGTACGAGTATATCTATACATGTAGGTATATCAATATGTGTGCATACTATTACGTATAATATGCATATATATATATGTAATTCGAAAATTGGCAATAAGCGTCATGCGTCCTCATCTTATTATTAATACACCCCTTTACTCTCCACGCCTCCTCGACTACGTATGCATATGCCTTAGACGTCGGCGTCGTTTAAACGTTGAACGTTCGTTAATTGTTTTCGAAATTGCTTTCCGTTCGTTTCGCCACAGCGTTGCGCATTGAATATCAGCGTAGAGCATTCACAACAATAACAACCACTAAGTCGTAGACGTCTTTGACGCTTAGAGCGCTGTCTCCAAAGCCGGCATAGGTGTTACAGTCGCTGTGGTCGCTGAGCTAAGTGTCGCCACCGTCGTGGGTGACTGTGTTACATACGGACGATTGGCATCGGTGTGCATGCTCGAGGGTAGACGCAAGGGACTGCTGTTGTATGCACCCACCGACTGCCCACTGACATATTTACCACCGACCAGAGATGTACCAGCTGTTGCTGTGAGCACTGGTGATGCAGCCGTTTGGTTTCTTGCGTACGCGTTCTTCATTTCGCCACGCATGAAATTATTCTCTTCCGTTTGTAAGAAGAAATTTCGCTTCAAATCATATGACCGGCTGCTGATGCTGTCGGGTGCATGCGTTGTTGGTGTTCTCATTGCCGCGTTCATCGACGCTATTGACTTTGACTCGTTGCCATCTCGCGAACTGTTCGTACTCGATGCGTTGCTGGAATGATCTTCTTCGCTATTGACCTCTGGTATTGTGGTGGACATGATGTTGGTGCGCTGGACTGTGCTTGCAAGGCCACTGCCACCCGGAACATTCTTCATTTTGGGCGCGAAACTCTTCGAAGGCGAGCCGAACTGTCCCTGTCGCAACATGCGGCGATTGGCAAAAGTTTTTGGCGAACCACTCAAGTCCAGCAATTTCATGCTGCTGTTCAGGGCCGGTGTGGCACCATTCGTGGCGCCAGCCTTAATAGTTGCCGACGCGTCTGCCACCGACATATTAACTGGATTGGTTTTCTTCAACAACTCGACAGCGGAAAGTTTCCTTTGTACCGGACTCGTTTTAGCCGATTTTGCCAGCAGCAACTTTTTAAAGTCCAACAGACTCGTCTTACTGTGACCGATACGATCAGAGCAAGTGTTGTAGCGTTCTGGGGAATTATCATCAGCCCAATTTGGATTGCGGCTAAGCGGTTGTCTACAGGGCGAATTATTGAGTGCGGCCAGTGCGCCGGCGTCATCGCCTCGTGAAGGTGTGGACGTTTGGAATCCATTACGATTACGTGGCACAATTGGCGATAGGTTACTTGCACCATTCAGCCCATTCACGTTATTTTGCGTTGCACTCGTCGCTGCTGCTGCTGCTGCTGCGCGTGCCACACGTTCGGAACGTTTTATAGGCGTGGCATACAGATCGTCACGACAAGTGACATTACTTGGCGGCGGCTTTTGGTGCTTGCGATTCTGTAACGTCCAGTAGATGGGTGTGTTACGTTGGAAGGGCGTTGGGGCCTCCGCGACCACCACCGGTGACTGGGATTCCGTATCAACTGGCGGTTGTGGCAGTGGTTGTTGTTGATCTCTCGTTCTAAAGAAACGTTGATAGCCTGCGAAGAGAAGTGAAAATATTTACATGAATTAAATTTACATTAAAAAATAACAAATGTAGAATTTAGCAATGAATAACCGGTGTAGAGGGTATATAATAGTAAAAAAAGAGCTTAGCAAGTAACCCAGATTTAAATTTGTTCTTAACGAAAATATTAGTAAAACGAAAATTAAAAACTTTATGTATATGTGTGAATTAAAAAGCAAAACGGTTTAAGGTTATGAAGGGTTAATATTATTATTACAACAAAAAGAGAATACAAATAAAAATTGTTAACTGTACTTACCGAAGCTTGATTAAGGAAATTTGTGCTTAAAATGGTGCATGGTGATGGAATTTGCCTAACTAATTCAGTGTTTTTTGTTCTTATTTTTATTATTTACATTCAAAGTGTGAACCGGGTGGAAGTTTGAGTGGGGAAAAACCAAAGCAGAACAAGCCGAAACCGATTTCGAAAATCGGTTGCCAATATACGAGTATATATGAACACTCTTCATGGTCAGTTGAGGAGTAAAGGAAGTATCTTTGTTTCTGAATCACATTTTTTTCTCTGTCGGTTTCGCACTTAATGGAACCACAATAATTCAGAGCAGAGAAAGGAATTCATTAATAAATAACTAAGACAACTGCCACGACAAAATTGAATTTCCAGATGAAATAGACTATTATTGCAACAAATCGGTGCTGAAACCGTCACGATAATATCAGAGATGTACCTTGTGTTGATCGAACAGTTACTTAAATAGCCGATAAAATTCTGCAACTAGTAGAGCAAGAACAGTAAAAAAGTTGTAAGGTGTTATCGGAGGTAATAGGCTCCACTCATGTGAGAGTTTGGAACTATTTAGAAAATGCTGGCTAACTCAAAGAAGCTCAATGTTTTTCCAACAAATGGAGGGACCTACAGTTTATACTAAGCCGTTTCCGAACAGCTAACGGTTTTTTTACGAGGAGCCTTTATTTCAAGTCCGAAATGCACTCGAGAGGCGACCGCAATTAGAAAATTAAACTTATTTTTTTATTTAAATTAATTTTCCATAACTTTCGGCTGTTGGTGGCATCGGGATTTGAACCCGAGCCTTCCGAATGTCGGTACGCAATGCTAACTACTCGGATACCGTGGCCACCAAACCTTGCAAGTATAGTGATGCTAAGTGTATGTATCAATAAATTGATAATTTCGTTGGTTTGTGTGTCAAAAGTGCCGTCTTGTTGAAACCAAAGGTCGTCCACATCAACATTATCCACTACAATCCCGAAAAGGACATTAATCATGGCTCCACCCCATTGATTGAAAAAATGATTTCCTCTACCTATAGGATGTACAGATGTCTCCGCAATGGCCTGTGGTTTATCATCACTCAAAATGCGACAATTTTGTTTGTTAACGTACTCATTCAACCAAAAGTGAGCTTCATCACTGAACACAATTTTCTTGTGAAAATCGGGGTCGGTGCTCTAACCGCCGCACGTGCGACGCGTTTGGTCGTTCGGTTTCAATTCTTACACTAGTTGGATTTTGCAAGCCCGCAAACCCATATCCTTCCGTAAAACCGTCCAGGCTCCACAGCAGATACAGCATTTTCGGTGTGTAATGTAAAGCGTCTCTAAGGATGTGTATTTTCCACAAGGGTAAACGTAGTGCTAAACCGATCAATGGTTGCTCGAAATCTCGCCGATTACGTCGACCGAACATACGTGTAGTTCGCAGCTTACGTTGTTCCGGAGAATGTATGTTCATTATGAAAACCAAACTGAGTATGTCCAAGTAACAGCTATCAAAGGGACTAGCTCCGAAAAAAACATTGCCTTAGTGAAAACTACACGTCTTTGTCATATAAGCTATGTTGTGCTAGGGGACTAGGCTTGAAACTATACATATGTACATCGGTATTAAAAAATTTACATTTGAAATTTAAAAGTTTTCGGTGGGAATTTCCGAATCTTTATCAATTGTATATCGATAATTTGCAATATATGTCCCTCTTATGTGCATGACAAACACCTTGAACCCTCTTTGAATGGATAATGAGAATTGTACCAATCCCAAAGTCTATGAACCAGTGAAATAGGTAATATTTACAGTATAAATAACACGTCCCAATAATTATTAAATATGAAATGATTTTGTGGATTTCTTTTATTGAAAACATTGGCAAGTGAAACAGCATAAATGAAATTGAACAAACAATTATTAAAATATACATACTTACGTATTTAAACCATTTTCTTAAGCATAATATTTATTAACGGTAAGTCTCTACAGGCGTTAGCCAATGAAGGCTTACCATTCGGACTTTAAACTTAAAACTAGTGAACAAAAAAAAAATAAAATATATTTATTAATAAAATACTAACACACACACGCACATGCATAATGTGTGAAACAAATTCAGAATTACAACAATAGGCATATCAATTAATTGCATAACAGAACAAACACAAAAGGTGATAATTAAATTGCTGGACTAAGCTAAGCTAGGCAGGATGATAGGCACTAATTCTTCAAGCTACCAAAATCTGTGTTAGCACAAAAATTCAATTCAACGAAAACTGCAGGAAATTAGTAGACAAAAATAGGCTAAATAATGGTAAATACGGCATGAAATTATGTATGTATGTATGTATGTATTTATTTACAAGTGTGGTTGGCAAGGTGAGTGGGAATAGCAAAAAACCAACTACTACTACACATACACTTTGTGGCATAAATGAAGTAATAGAAGCCTTTTGCACGATTTATTTATTATGGCATTAGCAGTGTAATCAATCAAAAACACGTATGTGTGTATGTATATATGTACATACGCATATGCACAAAAGCAGTTTAGGTATATACGTGTACATATTCGACTGTGAGGAATTTAGAGTATTAGCACTTGAAAAATTAGTGCCCCTATAAACCTTTCTTACAATTAATTTTTATCTTTAATTATTTTTTAAATTTTTGTTTTTGTTACAAAATGAATTTTCAGAAATGCTTAATTTTCATAAAAAATATTTAGTGCAAAAAACTCTATATAAAAAATATAATAACAATAACGTGAAAAATGTATGTATGTAAGAATTATTATTTTTTTTTGTTTTGTGTTATTTTTTTTAGTGAAGTTATTGAAAATAATTGTTGGTTGCATTCTTAAACACTTAACAATTATTATATTATATTTGACATATTAGTTACACATTGCTGTTATTAACACATGTATGGTACTTATATACATAATATAATTATTAATAGATACATATATATATAGTGTGCAATTAACCTAAACATTTAGTACGTACATATGTATATACATATGTATATATATAGAACATTGATAAAAACACATAAATAAAGGTGGGTTACAACAACAGGCCTTAAGCGTTAAATGTAAACTTTAAATGCAAAATAAAATACTGTAAAACAAAATACACATACATATAAGAGTGCACAAAATTCATACTGTCCCAGAGTAAGAGTAAATTTTGCTGGCTTTTTTTTTGTAGGTCTTTCAGTCATTTGTCCACAGTAGGAAAATAGGTGAGTTTTTTTTTAAATTAATTTTTATTAATATTTTTATTTGAATTTTTTTAATTTTTTTTTATTTATTTATATACATTTATACATATATACTAAATATTTATTTCATTTATATTTCTTTTATATTATAAATATTTAAGTAATTATTGAATATGAACAAAACTCTGTCATTTGCTGAGAAAGCTTCGTAGGTTTCATGCGGTGCGTACCTGCCTACCTACCAGGGCTCGAGCCCTGGGTTTCACCAAAAAAAAGTCAGTGTTTGTGGAATGCTATAGGAACATGATTGAAGACTTTTTCGAGCCTGAACTGTACGATGTTGATGTGGACAATTTTTGGTTCTAACAAGGACAGTTTGTTCTAAGCCGTCTGCGACCGTCTGATGGTACGCAAGGCTAACCACTCGGCTACCGCGGCCGCCAATTTCTATTTACAGACAATTATTTTATATGCCATTTTGTTTGCCTGCTGCAGTTATGAGTGTGAAAGCAAAAAATACAATAAAGAGACTTGGATGTTAATATAATTTCAAAATCCTTCTGCTAAGCGCAAATAATTGCATGAACATAGGTATATATAGCTTGAGTGTATGTTTGTATATGTGTATTTATTTATTTAACTTCCGCTGTAATGTTTGCATGATGCAAAAAGATCAATGACAGCATTTTGCTTTTAAAACTTATGACACCACACACATACATACAAGAATATGTAAGTATTGTACATATAAAAAATGCAAACAAATTAATCACCTTCTTTACCGCCTTCAGCAGTTGCTCCATGCCAATGAACATGCAACGACCGACAGAAGGCCTTTACTTGTGTTTTTTTTTCGTTGATAAAGCCTGCCTCCTATGCTGCAGAGAGTTTATTATGCCTTCACTATTTATGTATGTTTGTATGAATGTCGGTATTCCTACTTTATGTACTTTATGCAGTGACTGATGAATTTCTCATAACCACAACCGCATAACCTTTTCATCATTTTCCATACAAATTTGTCACTGTATGAGTGTGTGTGTGTGCATGGGTTTTGCGCAAGAAGCTTTATGCTGTTTTAGTGTTAAGAAAACACTTTAGTCTTTACTTAACTTATACACATGCATGCATACATATGTATGTATGTAGTACATACAGTTTATAATAAACTTACCTATAAGTAAACGCTTTCAGGGATATAATGCAGTATGTTTGTAGGTATGTGCATAAGTCAAAAAGTAAACACGAAGGCATCATAAAATGCTTCAGTAGAAGCAAAAACATTAAAAAACGAAATAATAATGAAGAAGTGTTTGACATACGGTGTACCCGGAATGTACCTATATATGTACATATACTTTTGTATATGAGATAATAATAAAGGAGTCCACTTAACAGCGTCGACTTCACTAGTCAATCTACTGTCTGGGCATCACAAGTGACAATGGAAAGTGTTATGACCGCGCGCCGGTTAGGAAATGCAAGTAATGCCAAGAGTAAAGTATTTTCTTTAGAAATGTTTTAAAAAGTCCTTAGGGCAAACAAATTTTTGTCTACATAAATATTTATAAAATCTTTTGAATTTAATATTATAAGAAAATAAGATAATACATTGCGGAAAATAGTTTCGAAAGAAATTTTACATTTCTGTGCATTATTTCATAACATTCTACAGATTGGAAATATTTTAATTAATATCTGTAGAAAAAAATCGAACATAATTGAAATTTCAAACTCGATTCCGAAAATCAAATTTTAAGCAATTTTCTTTGCCCAAATGAACACTTATGCGCCAAAATGTAGGCAACGTTTTTAAAGTAAAACCTATTTATAGACACAGCATTTCAATAATGAGCTAGTCGAGTCGAGTTATTTTGAAGCAAAATAATTAAAAATATTATTTTATTATAAGCCAGCCTTAACTATTTGAACTGAGCATTGATACTTAAGGTATTAAAGCAGGAAAAGTTAAAAGTGTACAGAAATATTAATTTGGACCGACCTTGGAAGCGTTTACCTATTTCTATGGACAATAACATTGTTTTTTGCATCTTCGAAAATGTGCGGATTTATTTTAAAGAAATAAAATTTTCGTGAAGTTTTGTATTTTTATTTTAATTTCAAGAAAAGTGCAGCTGAAGCCCTTTGCATGCTTTTGAAGATTTAGAGTGAATCTGCGCGGACCGATAAGTGTTAATTTTAACGGCGCAGACACAGAGGGTATTGGTGGGATCAAAAGACAGTGGTATACTATGAGCTGCTAAAATCGGTCGAAACATTATCGACCAAAACTAATATGTTTGAGCCGTGTATTGCATGGAAAATGGCCAAAAATGACTGAAAGACATGACAAGGTGATTTTGCAACATGAAAACATTCGGCCTCAAATGGTTGCAACGGCCAAACACCACCTAGAAACGCTGAAATGGTAGGCCCTGCCCCACCCGCTGCATTCTCCAGACCTAGCTTCTTCCGGTTATTAGGTTATGTGATGGATGCCATGAGTCTTCATATTTTTTTTAGAGTTGGTATTTGAAAATCACGAGAATTTAGTTGTTTCCGACGGGCAATACTTTGAAGTGTAAAAAGAAATAAACTTTTTTCAATAAATCAATAAAAAAAAAACTTTTTTGCTCCCACAAAAAACGAGCCGAATTAATTGTACTCACAATAATTAAGAAAATTTTGTTTAGTTTAGTAATTTTGAGATGCTAATTCACATTTCTGCTATTTTAATGCTCACAAAATTACTCAGTTCTACCGAACATTTATCGCTTTTCGATATGAAAGGGTGGGTGGATACAGCGTTTATTTTAGTTCCAAACACAAATATCTAAAATAGGTTTGCCATTCAGAAACTGATTTATCAAATGTTTATAGTTTCTGGATTGCATGGAAATATAGGAATGACTGCATCTTATAGAAACCATTTTATATGTATTAATTTTTTTTTCTCGGTGTGAAAAATGGTTCCTATAAACTGTTCTAAGATACTGATACCATATTGTAATGCTCAATCGAAAGCCCACTTAATACCATTGTTAATTGAAAGTAAGAAAAAAGGCAATCAATAAAAGTGAATGATCGAGATAAAAGAATTACGAAAGAAAAGACATTTCATACATACATATGTACCTATATGTCTACAGCAGTTTCAACAAAAATTGTTGGTGCGACTGTTGTGGCAGTGACAAAAAGGTCAAGTTTAGAATTGCACTTGAAAGTCGCACGATAAGCGATTATGCTAGACGAAATAAGAAAGAAAAATAAAAGAACAAGAACAACTGAAGGGAGACAACTCTTGTAAGTTTGTTAATTACAACAGCGGCAAGCAGCAAGTGTCACAGTGTGTGCACTATTATGCAGAACACATCGGATTTCTTGTCTTAGCCTTGCCTTGCCTTGTCTTTTGTCTTGTCCTGTCTTGCGCCCAGTTTAAGAGTGCTAACGTAAAAAAATATTTGCATTAAGTGCTAACGCCTATTGTGGGCGGTCACGTACGTGGGCACACTTGAGGGTATTTTAAACTAAGAAACGAGTGTGTATGGAAATGTGTGTGACTTTTCCGGTTTTGACAAGTTCATAATGCACACAAGTAAGGCAATTAAAAGTGTCTAACCTCGAAGGAACTATTGTCCATACATATATACATACACATATGTATGTATATATAAATTCATAAGTACATTTATATACACAGAGAACATTAAGTTAAACTATTTTTGTATAGGTTTGAGGGATTACAAATACATTGGTAAGCGTTTATACAAAGGGTGCCTAGAAGTGGTGAGCACAGTTAGGGTTTTAATTTAAAATATTTTTTCCTTTTATAATATTTAATTCGAAACAATCCATTCAGATGGGCAACTAATTGCCAATTAAACCTTTTCGATAACTTAAGTCTTCGTTTAATCGCATTAATCAATGATTGTGTTCTTGAACTAAGAAATGAGCTGTTAAATAATCTTCAAATCAGCTATATGTAATATAGACTTTAATTTTACATCACCATTGACACCTAACACTATGCGGATAGTTTAGTTAGCTGATAGCAATAAAGTAGGTGCTGTCTTCAGCCAAGCCGAAGTCTTTATACCTTTCAAGTACTTATTAATTTTATAGCAAAACGCTAAATTCCATTTCAATTACTTTCAAAGTCAATAAGTGATTTCCAATAAGAGGTGTTATATTTATATTCAGAGAAAAGTGGAATTTTTTTAGATAAATGATAAATAAATCAAATTCCGGTCATAAAAATCATTAATCCTCTCTCGATAGCGCAATCTATATATTTTCGAAAAAGTAAGGTTCAATGACCCCGCCGGACCATAAGCCGCACCAAACAGTTACACGCTGAGAATGGAGAAGCTTTTCAACAATCAATCCTGGGTTTTTGAGCCCCAGATGTGACAGTTTTGCTTAATGACGGAGCCTTCGAGGTGAAAATAGACTTCATCAGTTAAGATGATTTTATAGTGAATTTAAATCATTTCAGTGGGTTGCTGAAGCGTGCATCGCTCCATTTTTATTACTGGCGTAGTTTTTCCTCGTCAAATGTCAAAAAATTACAAGTTCAAAAGGGGAATCTACAAAAAAAGTAGACTATTCAAAATAACACCTCTTTTTAAAAAACCCTTTATTTAACAGACGGATACACGGGGTCTAAGAGCTGACAAGAGGCATGTATCAACTACTTTGTAGATTATGATCGGATGAAAGCATGTTCGACGCTTGGAATCTAAATGTGATCTGCCCAATTAGCATGGGATTCGCCACCTAAATATCGTATACAAAGCCCAATCGAGCGTATTGTGTGAAAAAGTAAAGCTCACGTTAACAAACTGATTGGACATTATCAGTGTAGTTTTAGACCTGGTAAATCCACCATTGACCAGATATTCATCGACTTTAAGGCTTCGATAACACAGTAAGGGCCTGCATCTGCTCCGCTATATCTGAATTTGGTATTCCACATCACTGTTCGTAGTCATAACTTGTATATTGAGATAACTCCGTCTAACTAGGGACCAACATTAAAACCAATAATAACGTCAGCCTTGAGTGGCAATGGAAAAGTGAAGTCCTCCCTCGATGAACTAAGACCAAACTCTACAAGTCGCTCATCGTTACCGCCATGATATATGATGCGGAAGCATGACGTTATGAGTTTTTGAGTGAAAAGTTTTGCAAACGATTTATAGGTATTCCTTTGCGGGTTGGCAGCTGTGAATGCCGCAGACGATGGCGGGCTTTGTTGATTCGTCTATAATCGCTTAAGCGGAGCCTACGCCAACGAAAGAGAAGCTAAATTTAATGTATATAATTTCTGAAGTGGACCGCTATACAAAGTATTTTTATAAATTTAGTTAATTTGCTTAAAAATAAAAAATATAGTAATTTATGATTTAATAAAAATATATGTATTTAAAATGTTTTGGAGCAACGAGAATAATGGCCGATTCATACATAACATTAATTGAGTTTTGTTTTGACAGATGATGTCGATTTAGGCGAAAAAGCGTAAAATAGGCAAAGTAAAGTAAAACATTACTAAAATATGTCAAATTTAAATAATTTTATTTTCGCTTCGCCAATCGATTAACTTAAATTTTTTATTTTAATAAAAAATTGAGCTTATAAAACTAATAGAATATGTCAGAAACTTGCACAGAAAGCGAAATAGTTGAATGCAGCACACTTTTTCCTACATTTTTTCTTGTTCTATATTCGACTATCACGAATTCTTGTCTTTTTATGTAAATTTAATTTTTCAGATAAAATATCATTCAAATAATCATATTCTTCCTTAATTTAAAAATGCTAAGATTCTTCTACCCTTTTCTACCAAATTTCGGTAACCTCAAATTTCTGCAAAATTCGTCGTCTTCTCACATCATTCTCATCGGTGGGTCGCACCACTTTGAATGGTTTGAGCAAAACACTCTCAATAAAAGACTTGTGGAACTTGGTGTGGGAGGGTGGAGGCGATAACTCCAGCTCAGGCTCGCTATCTGAGTCTTCCACCTCCGACTGCGCCATTTTATGCTCACCAATATTATTATTTAAAATCGATGGTGAATCATCGAAATTCTCCAAAGATTTATTGCGCAAATATGAAGAATCAATGGAGGTGGTGGACAATGAAAACTCATCCACTAAACGTTCAAAAGACTTTGTCATTTTTCGTTGGCCATTGCCCTTCTCGCCATTGTCCGCTATGCTTTTGACATGCAAATTGTTGTTGGCATTTTTCAATTTCATGGCACCTGATGCATGCGGCAATGTATGAGAATTACACTGACTATTGTTATTATCTTGGTTTTGTTGTTGGCTTTTGCTTTTGGCACTCTGTGTGGAGGGAAGAAAAGTAGCTTTTGTTATTGTTAGGGAACTATTGTCTTCCGCATAGATCTGTAGAAGGTTCTCTTTGTTCATTTCCAACTTTACCTCATCGTTGGCAAGACGGTAGCTGTTATTGCGCTTTAGCACCGGACGCCGCTGTGTAGGCGTAGAAGTTAATGGCGGTGTTGGAGATGGTGCCGGTGATGACGACGTTGATAATGCAGGCATCGTAATATGTATGCCGTGTTGAGACGTAGTTGATGTTTCTACGTTTGCATCGGTCGAAATGGAAAATTGCTGAGTTGCAGCAATTGGGTCAACAGTTGCAGAAATCGATATTCGTTTACTACAATGCGTAGTTGGGAATTGGTCGACGCCAAAAACAACATCATCGTCGCCCACGCGGGATGTAGTACTAGTGTCGTTGGCGGTTGGGGTTGTGTGCGGCGGCGGTGGCCGTGGGGTTGGAGGCGTGTGGTTGGCATATGCTTGCGACGTCATGGCGACAGACGGAAATGCACTACGAGCATCTGCTACGCCATTTATTGGTTGTGCTCTCCCCCTCGGTGGTAACGGTGGTGGTGGGGGCAGCATGGTATTAGACGACATGCGAATGGCGCACATTGATTCGTGATTTCCCACCACCGCTTTGGGCACATCGTAATGTGGCGCTTGTGTTAAGGGTTGACTGTGGCGTTCACTTTCTGACATTAAATGTAAAACGTTTGATTCAGACTTTTCCCCAGCAGGTACACTGGCAACACAAGAGCTGCTACTGCCGATTGTCGTATCTTTGTTTGTAGAATTTTCAAAACTTTCACCTATTTCCCTAGCATTTTCTGTAGTGTCTGTTAAAGCGTTGTCAATGTGTTCTTGTTGTAAGCGTACGATATTATTTACATCACTAACTGTGGGTTGTTGTTGTTGGGTAGTATTTTTTGGTGCAAAAGTAGTATGGGTTATTAAAGTAGTATTTTTACAATTATTATGCATTTGGGGTTTGCTGGCTGTAGTGGTAGTAGTAGTAGTAGTGGCCAAAATTTGCTTACCTTCTTCCTTGGTGGTGGAGGACGTACTCGATGCGCCACTACTGGTGTTCGTTGATGCGCTCGATGATATGGTGGAGCCCGTGGACGAAGTGGACTTGGTCGATGGCGAGGGCATCATCATCAGTGCGGTCGTCGGTGCGGCGGCTGTTATAATATTCGGCTGGAAGAATGGATTTGTATTGTTGGCCAGCATGTTCTTGTTGTCCTGGTAACTGCTGCTATACGCTAATGCGGCATGTGGTTCCTCATAGAGACCAGACGACAATGACATATTTGCCTGATTATTGGCCGACTGCCCGGTGTATTGTGACTGATGTGTCGGCGTCTGCTGCTGTTGTTGTGGTGAGGATGTTTGCTGTTGTCTGGCAAGTGTTAATGGTGACTTTGCAACAATCGGACGCACATTGGCGATTTTTCTGGTCGCCACTACACCACCATTTAGTAAAAGTAATTTGGCTGCTGTGGTTTTTGCCGACACGGAAATATTCGCTTTCGCTGCGTTTGCACTTTCACTGCCCAACAGAGACTGCGGCGTTTTGGCTGGCAGCAACTGTTGTGCCTGCTGCACTGTGCCGACGGGCTGTGTGTGTGCCTGTGCGTTGATATTTGTGATTTCGGGTAACGCACTTTCAGTTTCCTTTACATACGGTCCAGGTGCGAATGTTGTGTGTGCACCCTTGCGCCGCTTCAAACTATCCGAATCGTAAATAATTTTACCCTGCGAATTTAAGCGCACGCGAGCACCCTTGTGTTGGGTTAGCGGAGAGACTGTAGACTGCTCTCGTACTTCGCTGATTTCAGCATACATGGGCACGGCAGCAGACTCAACAACTGTTTTCCTTTGTTGTGTGGATTCTGCGCAATGCACAGCTGCTGCTGGTGGCTGCCTTGTTTGTGTTGCTTCCTTAGTCTTGTCCTGTTGTTGTTGTTGCTGATGCGCTGCATTACTATCATGTGCTTCAGCACTTTCATTGCTGGCTGTTGCACTCAATGCAGCGCTGCTGCTGTACGCGCTGCTGCCAACTTTACGCAAATGCTGTGGTAGCTCATTCAATGAAACATATTCAGTCTCGCGCCTTCTGGCCTCCACACTCATTGCAGCGGGCTCGCTGGCCTTCGTAGCTGCAACGGCGGAAGCGTTGGCGGAGGCAATGTCGAGCTTGCGTCGAACTATGTCATTGGAATAGTAGATTCCAAGACTGCTGGCACCCACTGCCTTCGGCACTGGCAATTGATTGTGCCGATTGTTGTTGCTAATATCTGCAATTGTCACATACTCGCCGGCTGTGTCGTATAGTTCATCATCGTCGACGACACTTTCGGGCTGTGAGCTTTTGCTTGGCGAACGTTTAATACTTGGCAAGACGACTTTCAATTTTTCGAACATATTGAATGCATAATTTGAATTTCGTTTCAATACATTGAGATTGTGGTCTTTGTCACCCTTTGTGGGTGTAAGTGGCGATTCAGTTATTTTATTTGCTGCTTGCTCACCATCCACAGTGCAATAGCCGGTAACTTCGTTTATTTCCACTTTAAGGGTAGTTTCTGGCTCCGCCGCTGCTTTCGAACGTGGCGAGCTTTGTGGTGTTAGCGTACGGTCTGGATCGTAAGTGTCGTCGTCATCATAGTCATCGCCACCATCTTTGCTTTGGTTCTCGTCATCGCTAGTGGTTGGTGTTATGATACACATGGAGGGTATGCGCTTTGCATTAATGGCCGTCTTCTGTTTGATACGTTCAATACGTTCCACACCCTCCAAGTCAGAGCTTTCGGAGCATTCTACCTCAGAGAGCGCGGCCACGGCGGGCAATGGTTGCGCGGAACGTCGCCGTATACGTTTCTCAAAGTCAAATTCATCCTCTTGCGACTCTGGCGTTTCGAAACTACCTTTAAGACCGTCAATGTCTTCCACATCGGCGGTGGTATTTAGTTTGAGTCCGGCATTAACGTTCCGTTTTATAGTACCAGTGCGTTCTAAGGTGCTACCTATGGTGCTACTGGAGTAGCTGCGTTCAAGCGTGCTGGTGCTTGCGCTATTGCTGTGATTATTTTTGTTCAACTTACCCAAAGAGCTAATACGTTCGGGCACATCGGGACCCAGACTATTCAGACTGCTCTGCTCACCGCCGACCTGGAGGGTTGTGCAAACAGTGCCCGCCGAGCTGGTTGTGGTGGATGTGGAGCCTTTACCGAAAAGTTCATATTCGTTTTCGGCCGTCAGTACGGTCTGGTTGGATTGACTGCCGAAGGAATAATTGCTCGTGTGCAGCATTTGATTGTGCTGCAGTGGCGTCATCGGCGGATCTTCTTCTTTTAGTGTGCGCAAACCACTATCCATATGGAATGAAGTGTAATAACCTTCGGTATCGCATGAATAAGCCGAGCTTGTTTCATCATCTAAATGATTGGGATAAGAGCCATCGGCCACTTGCAGATCAGGCGTGGCGGTACCCTCGCTCGTTACACTACTTGAGGCAGAGGTATTCAAGAAACGACGACGACTCATCATTGACGACGGCGGTCCACTGCCCGGATGAAAGCTAGACACATTAAGCGAAGTATTTGAAGCACTCGATTTGGGCTGTATTGTGATTTCACTACCTATGGAAGCACGCCCCGATTCAGAGCTAGCACTCCAATTACCACTAGATGAATGCGGTTGATCGTCTTTGCCGCCCAACGCACCATTGTTATTGATACCGAGTCGCCGTTGACGATTCAACGAAGAAGTATCACGCAACTTCACATTACCACAGGTGGCCAGATGCAGTTTACCTTTAAGGTGTCCACTGCTACTAACACTCATGCTCTTCTCCGACGACGAATATGAAGGTTTTCGTTCATGCGAAAACCGACCTTCGCTCTTCTGGCTCACCAATTCATGCACAACGCATTCATCATCGATATCGCCCGTGGCGGTACGCGTTGATTGACTTGCTTTATGAGTTGCATTGGTTGCGTTATTATTATTACTAGCGCTTGTGTCTGCCTTCTCCGGCGTTGTTGGCTGGTATTGTTGTTGTGAACTGTTGTTGCTGCTACTCGCCGATACATCATGGGCGCCACTATCGCTGCCTGATTGTACGTTTGTCTCTGCACGTTGCATAAATTTAAAACGATTACGACCCCATTGTTTAAGGGAATTTAGGCGTGTCAAAGTGCTCTTCCCCTTATCGTAGGGCAAGGCAACAGCATCTTTTTTTAAGATATCGCTGGATTTGCTGCGCCCGAACTTTTTCGATTTATCGCCACGACGCACATCTTCGTCATTGCCGTCTGCAGTTGCGGCGGCTCCTACGGGAACGTTTGTACTCGTATTGTCTTGGCCGGCGGCAGCGGCGGCATTTAATGTGTTTTTAATCTCATTGCTTGTTGTTGCCGAGTCACTATATTTTGAAAATTTTAGATTTTTTCGATCGACGAACGAAAAACGAACCAAAAAGTGTGTGGAAAAAGAAAAATAATGTTTGGTTTTTGTTAGTTTTTTGTTTGTAAAAAATGCGCTCAGCATGAAGATGATGAGGATGATGATGTAAATGGTGATGAAAGATTTCAGTATTACAGTATGGGAATAAACTATGTATGTACTATGTATCTTAACAATACCCTACACTCAGCATAAAAGGTATAGTCGATGATTAATCTTCAGACTTGAACGTACCCCAGTTTTGCCGTATGCCTTAAAATATTGTATAATAATGAAAAGTAGCTCTTGAGAGGAAATCAAACGGTTTCAGGTAGAGCTTTTTCGAATAGGGTGTATATAAATATATAGATTTTTGATTAGAAAGCAATATGATATTTACGCCTTTCAGAATGTGATTTTGTAGTTTACTTAGACTCATTATGCAAGAAAAATTCTTCTCAGTGTTTTACAATCTTAGTCCTCTCTCATCATATCTCATTGTCATTTGCGCAAATTCTATCTAAAATGAGTCACTAACTTCAAAACTCATGAAATTTTCTCTGTTGGTTGTATTCTTGAAAGTGGAATTGTCAAAAATAGATAACAAAAATCGTTCTCCTACATTTTACGGTCGTCCGGATTCGATAATTTTCAGCCCCAATAGGTATGTAATTCTTATGAATTTCACGCTCTTGACAACTTGACAACTTTATGATCCAAAATCTCTAATCTGGAAAATTGGTCCGATTGGCCGATTTCGACAAATGATCGATTAAATCTACCAGTACATCTGTGTACTAAGTTTGGCTGAAATATCTTCACTGAGAGACTATGCTAAATCAACTCAACTCGTCACTCTGATCCGATCGGTATAAATTGTGTTGGGCTGGGCTATCTCTCACTCTCTCTTATACTTAGATACTCGTACTTCGGACCGAAGTTAATATACCATTTCATGTACATTAAAGGCATAAAGATATATCGTTTGAAAATCGAGGCGATAGGTGGCGCTAAAATCAGTCGAATCGATTTTGCTAGTTTTAATGTAAAATTATTACCAATCGAAAGTAGACTCATGGCGGTTTATGTAAATTAGAAGTTCTCGGATTTTTTCCACAAATTATTCTTAGGAAGTTTTTTGAAAAAAGCTACTTAATGCCTCGTGGGCAGATATTGCATAATTTTAAATTTCTAAAATAATTTAAGATAAATTTATAACGGGTTAACTTTTAAAATACCTTTTCAACTGAGTGTAGGGCGCCTAAAAATATTTGTATTTGTAGAAATAAAAAAGTATAAAAAACTTATCTTAACTAATCTTGTTTCGTGTTTCACAAAACAATTAATCGATGAAATTATTGTGATCTTAATGCATGTTTGTTTGTCGTATGCATGTACATATGTATGTTTGCTTCCTATTTGACTGTTTTACGTTTTGGAACTTTGGCGTTTTTATTTCACTTCATTTCAGATGATGTTGTCTATAGTGCTATAGTTTATTATTTAATACTTTTCAACAGCGCATATACACGTATACATATATATATATGTATGCATGTATGTGTATATGTAACTTTGCTTATCAAAAAATTTGTCTACGACTGCAGCTGACAATTGTGTTGTAGCAAGAAGAACACTTGAATGGCAACGCGGCAGAAAAGACTATTGAAAATATATAGAAATAAACTAGGAGATTCGAGTAGCACACACACACATACACACACACACACAAACAAGTCACCGCATCATCAGCGTTCACAATAATAATAGCAACAAGTACGAGACAGTAATAAATGCATTTTGAAAAGAAAAAAAATATTTTTAAGAGAACAATCGACAAAGCTTACGAACACTTACAGACGACAAACATATTCGTTAATATTATGTTTTTTCTTTTTATTTTCGAAATTGATTAACAACAAAGTTCACAGATTAATTTCGAGGATTAAAAACATTTACCATTTCGTTGCATTTGCATTTCTTTTTTTTTTGCTTTTTGTTTGCAGCTGCACATCGCAGTGTTTGCTCTCAGTTTTATGCTTCATTTATTCACTTATAAAGGGTGTTTTTTTGAGATGTGTGGTTTTCATTGAGGCAATACTGTTTTCGGAATTGGTCTTTTTGACAGCTGTTACTTGATTTATGCTTAATTTGGTTTCCCATTTCGTAGTGAACAGACTTACTCCGCAACAGGGTATGCTGCGAGCAATATTCGGTCGACGTAATTGCCGATATTTCGAGAAACCATGAATCGGTTGCGCACCACTTTTATACGAGTATATATACCATATAATTGGCGCTTTGTACAATATCAGCTGAAGCAATTTTCGGCCGATTTTCCGTGTTGCGTCTTGGTGTTTTTCCAACATGGAGGGACCTACAGTTTATACTAAACCGCCTCCGAACGGCTGATGGCTTTTTTTTAGGAGGCGCTTTATTTTCTGTCAGAAATACACTCGGAGGGGTTGGCATTCCCTGCCAACCGCATTTAGAAAATTTAGTTTAATTTTTTATTTAAATTAATTTTCTATAACTTTTTGGATGTTAGTACGACACCAGAATTTGAACCCGAGTCTTCCGAATGGCAGTACGCAATGCTAACCACTCGGCTACCGCGGCCACCACCACGTTTACTCAACCATCAAGCGTGTCGAACGTATGATGTGAATGGTCCATATTTCTTCAAAAATAATGTGGCAGTGAGTAGGAAAAGCGATACGACCATGACTAATGACTTTTGTGTGCCTGAATTAGATGATGTTGATATGGACGACGGAAAAGTGGTCGAAAATGGGCTTCTCGACCAGCCGCGACGGTCACTTGTCTGAAATGATTTTTAAAACAAAATGGCAAAACCCTTATCTTTGTAAGACAGCTAAATTTTTTGGCATAACATTAAAATATATGCGTTTTATTTCTTTTTGAAAACCACATGTCTGAAAAACACCCTATGTCTTTATAAGATTCGAACTCGTGCGCTTTATGCATACAGATATTTTAATAGAGTAACACATATCTATAACATAGTTTTAAACGGATCGCAACGTTGTTGTTCATTGATTTTTCAAGGGGCGCTAACTACAGGCGCTGCTCAACTCAAACTTCCTGTCCCTCCACTTCAGTTCTTCTTCTACGAATTTGCTACAATACAATTGTTTAAGTTTGTTATTGTTTTCAAAACAAAAGTGCGACATCACTTGGGAAAAATTATTGAACTTTTTGATTTGATTTGAAATAATGAGGCTTTTATGTCTAATTCTCTTTTTCCACTCGCTGATAAGGCGAGCGCACTTACGTAAATTAAAAAGGGTGTAAGCAAGTCATTTGTTCATTTGTTATGCATGTACACGTAAGTACGAGTATGTAAATATATGGTACGAGTATATACAGAGATCATAAAATTGTCTGATTCGGACAAATATGACAGTTTGAAATGAATGTAAAGTTGAAATTGCCTAAGGTCAAGGTGCTCGTTATATTTGTGGTTTGTTGTAAATTAGTGTTTATGATAGTTTATGTACGTGTATTTATGTACATACATACATACTTACATACATACATATATATGTATGCAAATTATACATGTCCAAAACATGAAAACAAATGATTTTTTTTTGTTATATAAAACATATTTTACAAATCAATATTGATAAAAACGGAGACTCCGTTTGTAAATATTTATGATTAAGTAAGAGATGGGAATTGGACCAGAAAGTTGTACCAGAAAGTAGCATACATGTATGTATATGTAAATTTGGGCAAACTTGGGTAAAGCTCTTAACAGTCTAAAATATATATTATACTTCGACATTTTTTGTTTTTTTTTTAAATTTCGTTATTGTTTGCAATTAATTGGATTTACATATTATATTTAATTAATACACTGCGCTGCAGCGATTTTCGGCCGCGCTTCTCGTCCGATTTGTGATATGCGTCTTGATGTAGACTAACAAATGTAGGGATCTACAATTTATTTTAAGCCGCCCCTGAACGGCTGATGGATTTTATGAGGAGCTTTATTTTATATTTTTATTTTATGTTACAAATACATTCGGAGGGCTTGGTATTCCCTGCCGAGGGGCGACCGCAATTAGAAAAAAAATTTTTTTTATAATTTTGGATGATGATCGAGCAAACCACTGGACTAATGCGGCCGCCTGGCTTTTCTTTCTCTACAACAAAAAAGGTTCTCTGAACGGGAATAGTTGAACAAACCATATCGCTTAAAAACGACGGATTGCCAGTCAAAATTTGCCTAGTTTGAGTACTACTGAAGTAGCTTCAAGTCAGTAATATTGATTTAAACCCGATAGTTCCATATCCTCAAACAAAAAATCAGCACATTCGCGTCTTGGTACTCTCATGACTTCTGGCAGCCATAACCTCGAAGTCGTAGATAATTTTGTCTACCTTGAAAACGCAATTGAAAAGTAAAGTCCTCCCTAGACGAACAAAAACCAAACTCTACAAGTCGCTCCTTATTCCTATCGTACTTTATGTGGTAAAAGCGTTGCCGTTAACAACAACAGATGAGTCGGTTTAAGGGGTGGTGTGACTAAATACGTTCTATTTTCAACATTTATTTTTATATAAAAATTAGAAAAAGAAAAATATTCATAATTACGCCATTGTGACGTCATTACCGGTGACCTTCGGAAAAAAGTGCGTCTTCGTTGGCAGTAAAACTCTTGACAGTGAAGTGAAAAGAAGAATACTTCATCCAATTCCACGTGAATTGTATCTCAATGCTGTATCTCAGAAACTTTTACTCGGATCGACTTGAAAAACAAATTCGATTTTTTTAAGCTGTGAAAGCCAATAACCTCTTAAGGAACTTAAAAAATAAGTATTTGATGAAGATTTGTTGGCAGTTGCGTACGAGTCTATGTGACGGTGAATACCGCAGACGATAGAAGGATGATAAAAGCACGTTTATGAAAAATTAAAGAAAAAACACATACAGCTTTTCGAAGGAATTAGGTTGGTTAGGATTGAATGGTCTCCAGAAAATAAGATTGGTCTATCTTCCAGAATCACTGAATTCTAAGAAAGATAAGAACACGAAAAATATAGAGGAGGCTATGTTAGTGAAGTTGTATAAGTGTCATATTTTTAGAACACCCTAGTCAAATTTTGACTGTGGCTTAATAAAAATTGAGGGAGCTACAACTTCTAGATAGTGGGCATATATATTTTATACATATATATGTATATGTGATTGGCACTTTGAAACCGCTGAATTGATTTTCGACCGAGCTCCGGGCGCCTACAGCTTATTCTGCCGTCTACGAACGGCCGATGAATTTTAATGAAGGACTTTTATTTCATGTCAGAAATACACTCGGAGGCCGAACTTTTCCTCCCGGGGGGAGTACGCAATTAGAAAAATTTTCTATAAGTTTGGATGTTGGTTGGCTTTCCAAACGGTAGTGCGCATTGCTAACCAATCTGCTATTACTGTCGCCGATATGTATACAAAGATATACGTATTGCCAACGGTGCGCTTATAACTAAATCCACTCAGAATTTCATAATGATATTTTTAAAATTAAATTTTTTATTTTTAGATATTTGAGACCAGCAATAAAAAAATGATTGCCGAAGTCCGAAGTATTGCAATACCAAAAACATATTCAGAATATAGAAGAGCGAAAAATAAACAAGACGTTAACTTTTGCTTTCAACGTGCGCAGAGGTATCAAATTGCAAGAAATAAACTAAAAGAAAAGGGAGTAAAATCTCAGCTAAGCCACACACCGCTCTGCTGTCCACTGCAAAGCAGCTATCCAAAGGGAGATTGTGTGAATACATAAAATGCAGTGAAGGCAATGCAATGAATTGGAATAACTTCATTGGGCAGATTGGGTACACTAAACCACTACACACTTGTACATACCTATAGAAGGTAGTCGGTGCTGAAAAAAGGGCATGGTGTGGACAGATTTACGGAATTTTTGCGTGAAGTGGGAGCACAGATATCGCCCTAATGTGTAGGAATGTGTAGCATGAATGTGAGTTATGGAGATGTAGTGGAGTGTGAGAGTGTTTATAAAAATATTTTGCGTATAAAACATGCGCGATTGTGGTTTGAGTGTATCTATGTACATGTGGTACTTCTGGTTTTTATTTTGTTTCACTCTGTTTCGTATGGAGTTTAAGTGTCACTGTAATACTGAAATCCTTTCGTTGATTTATGATTTTGTTATGCATTATTTGCTATTGTTATTTTTGCAAACTTTTCATCTTTTTATTTTTTTTAATGTTCCTTTTTGTAATGTATAACATTATATATTGTCCTTTATTTGTTGTATGTTGTTGCAGTTTGAGTATGCATATTGCATATACATAAGTGTATGTATGTATGTATGTATGTATGATTATTTTGATGATAAAAATGATGTAACAATGCAGTTGAATATTTGAATTTCTGGCGGCCGGAAGCTATGAAGCAGGCACAAGTGGCGCAAAACCGTTAAAAAGTGATGTATGGTTGTATGTAAATATAAATATGTAAAATGTCATGTTGATTGTGGCATTTGTGGGTAGCAAATGTTTGTTGCAGTATTTTTGTTTCTTCTCTTGTGTGTATGTACCAAGCGTCGCATTAATTTTAGTTTAAACCAATCGGCGCAGCAATGCATTCGGCGTTTATTTTTGATTTTAATTCAATTTTGTTAAGCTGTTATTTTTGGTTGCATGATTGTCGGGGTTTAGTAACAGTTATTTTTAACACATAGGCAATTTTTGGCTAATTTGTTTTTCTATCTCATAAAAAATATACTGTACAATGATTCAATTATAGCAAAGCAACAGCTAAAGTGTTAAATTAAGTTTGGTTTTGAAAAAAATCACACCGAAATAACGTAAAGAGTGTGTTTGTATGTATTTTGTATTTACATTTAAGCATGCTGTGAATTATTTAGGCAACTAAAGAACACTTATGTATTTTTGTTTGGCAGTCAATATTCAACACAACATCAAATATTATTTTTTTGTAATCAATTTCGAAAAAAAATATACATACATTACGTAAAATAACTAAGTATTTAGTTGTATTAATATTTTTCAGAAAAAATCATTCAAAATAAATTATAAATTAAAGCAAACATAACAAATAATTAAAATCACAATAATTTCAACTAGGTGTAAATATGAATGTCTGTATGAAAGTATAAATATGGCGCATGTGTTTAAATGCATTTATGATATTTACTATATTTATGTATGCCTAAAATGGTATGGTATGCATATATATGCCTAAGTTTATTTTTTAATAAAATATTATTTACATTGGGCAAAATGCAATCGGGATTACAAATAAATACAAATACAAGTGAATGTATGTAGATGCATGAGATATTTACAATTAAATAAAAATGCTTTCATTTTGAGCATAAAAACTTTGGTTTGTTTTTCTTTTTCAAGTAATTTTATTGTATTTTCATTAATACATTATGTTGCAATATAATTTATATAAATGTATGCATGTTTGTATGTAAAATAAATAATTTCAGATTGCAATTGTTCACATTTTCGTTTAGGATTATATATGCATTACATAGTCGTACTTATATTGTATGTTTAATTAAAATTTACATTTCTATTTATTTATTTATTGGTGACTAAGCTGCAAATGTGGATGGTACATTTCATTTAAAAAATCTTCAACGGCAATTTCCGTTTTTAATTTGTATAAGTGAAATATTTTAATATTTAATTCAATTCATTTTTTTTTGTATTTAATTTTCATTTCAATTTATTTCAATTCCCTTCATTTTTTTACGTTACTTTATTTAATATAATTTCCTTTGGTTCATTTATTTTATTCTATTTTATTTTATTTTATTTTATTTTATTTTATTTTACTTTATTTCATTTTATTTTATTTTATTTTATTTTAATCCATTTTATTTTATTCTATTTTTTTTTTTTATATTCTATTTTATTTCATTTGATTTTATTTTTTTTTTTTTTTCATTTTATTTTATTTTTCTTAAAATTCCTTCACAGTTTTGCAAATCACTGTAAGGCACAATATAATGGCCAATGTATTGTGTTTGTGACCCCATCAAAATGCAGAATAGCCACCAATGTCGTCGATAAACTTAAAAACAGGAAAACCTAAAGCAGCGAAACCATGATAAGACAACAACAACATACCCATTTGCTGCATCTTGAATTTCCTTCTGATCGGTGCCGGCGATTGTATTACGTCGCTTGCCTCTTACTCGTCTCGAACGTGAACGTCGGCTCACCGTTTGAACGTCATCGTTCAAATTGTTTGTCTCGGCCATATTGCTGGTGTAGCAACCGGTTGTGGATTTGCGCGCAGCACACATACGCTGGAAACGTTTGCCCGATGTGTCCACCGAGATCACTTCAGCTGGATACCTGTTGATGGAGAATAATAAAAGAATGAAGAAGAAAAAGAAGGAAAAAAATATTATAAGTAAATTGTTGGCATAGACGATCCTACAGCGAATATTCTGTGGTAAATGGTGGGTAACTAAAATTGGATAAACAATAAAATTGCTTTGTAAATAGTCGATCAAAGGGGCGGCGGTTCAGAAGCGGTAGCCCGTTCTACTAATAGCGAATGAATAGAATTGTTTTAATGGTTGGATTTTTGTGGGGTTTGCTTCTACAAGTTGTGTTTGTTACTGCTGTTATTGATTTTGCTTTGCGGATTGGAATGGATAATTTAGAGGTTAATTGCATTCACTGCTATTACAAGAGATCACGAAGTTATCTTATTAATTTTCATTGAGTATTTGGTAATTTTCTCTAGAGTGGTACATGCATATACATACAATATTTACCTTAGTCAAATACATATATTTACTTAGGTAGTTGGATCCGGAAGCAAAGTGGGGCATGAGTTTCTTGATGATTAGCCATTCAAAGGTCATAAAGTATTCAGGGCCATAAATTATTCTGAGGTCAGGTTTTATGCTCAGATCATAATGTTAGTTGGTTGACGCTCAAACAACTTATGAGTTCAATTGTGATTGAAGCGATTTCGGAAGCGCTGGATATGCCAAATGGCGATCGTCGAGACCAGTGAGTATCATCAAGCAGGTTAAATGATATAGTTAAACACTGGAGAATTAATTTGTAAATTACTAAACCAAATTCGACCAAAGAAAAATATTTCTGAAGATAGAAACCGGACCGCGTAGCTAATGAATGGGTCGGACAGCAGTTAAAAAGTCCGTGAATATTTAAGACATTTGGTAGTAAAATGCAATCAAATCAACGTATTCTTAGGAGGGATATAATTTATACCTGAAAAAACTGATAAAATGACTGACAAAATAATTTTGGTACTAAATAGTACGAAAAAATGCAACTATAATTACAATTATTGTAGTAGATTTGTTTGGCTTCCTTCTGGATGATTCCAATACAAACTTCTGAATTCAATTTATCTCAAATAAAATTTTTTTGCGGCATATATATACATATGTAGAAAATACTTTTTAACAAAAATAACGTCAGAAGTGAACTTTCAGCACTTTAACATAACTTCCCAAACATGCTAACAAATAATCATCTGGGGCCCTGTAACGAATTAAAAACAGTAATTGAGGACGTTTTATGGAAGAAGCGAGTACAAGCAGATGAGATAAAGAGAAGAGTTGATACTGTATCGTATTTCTTCGAAAAAGTCGATGCATCTGTGACATTGAAATTACATTCTCTTCATTATCATCTTGATTCGCCAAGAATCGGACAAACAAGGTGAATGATTTCAATAAATCACCATGCCAATGGAAATACGATTCAAGAAAAAAAAACAACTGGAAGCACTGCTCCCAGGTGATGAAGTAAATTAAGCGGTTATGAAGATGAAGAAACTGATGACTCAGACGATACCACTAGACATAAAGGACACACTGAAAAACGATATTCCATTAAATCTTTTATCTAGCTGAGATGATGCAGATTATCATGATTTACAACCATTCATGAAGATATTGAGATTATCAGAACCACAGGCATCAACTTCAAAAAATTTCAAAAATTAACATATTTTTATCTCTATTAGCGATTTTGAGGCACTTCTCACTTTCTCTCAATCAACATCTACAAATTTGCTGAATATACTAAATAATATTCCAATAATAATATTCCTTCCGCTAAACGAAAATGTAGCTGGGTGAATATATTGAAAAAGTCTTCAATATAGACTTTGAGTTAAAAAATTCGAACGGCAGCTAAGCTGGCAAAAGTAATAATGCAGATACTCTTGCTTTTGGTAAGAAATAATCGCCAAATCCTATGCCCGAAACGATGATCTGATAATGTTGCACTGTATTTCTTTCCAAAAGTTCTATGGGGCCCTTGTTTTCCAAATTTCTGTGGGACCAACTTCAACCTTTACTCTTACCAGTAAAAGAATAACTATCAAAATGGGATTACTCTGGCCACAGTTCTTTTTAAAAACTAGGTCATACACAAAGTGAGCATTATTATTCATTATTCGTTCGTTCGATTATCAAATTAACTTTGCTTCAAATGAGTCCTAATTACTTATTTGAACAACGTAGTTAACCACTACATAAAAGGTGGTAATTAATTACTGTAGTAATTAGAATTTAATTTGAAATTTAACTTTATGTAAAAACACATCTACACGCAAATAAGTATGCCGCCAAATTCTTAAAGCGCTGCCAAAGTTTTAGCCTATAATATTTATTTTCCCACGCTTTTTTTCAAACCAAGACAAATCCAATCATCTTAATGGTTCTTCTCGTTCGCTAATGACTCATTTACGTGCACATAGAAAACTTACAATTGAGCAAGTGTCAGTGTGGGTAATTGTCAAAAATTTGTTTAATTCACTTCAACGTCACTTTTTAGTGTGCTCTACGGGTGGAGGGTGACCCTTGGTCCCAAGACTGTGCTACATGCCACACACCCAACGAAAGGAAACAATTAATTTATTGAAGAAAACTTTTGGTGAACGCATTATCTTGCGCCCTGAAAAATTGGGTCTCTCGGCTGGCATTTATTCGAGCAAGCCGCTGCGGTCCCTTGCCCGAAATAATTTTTAAAACAAAATACCGAACTATTAACTTTAAAATGAAGCTAAATTCTTGGCCATAACATATGCGTTTAATTTCTTCTTGAAAGTCACATAAATAAATAAATCAATAAATAATGTTGTGTATTAAGCACTTTATGCTCGAGTCTTCTAAGTGTGCACAATTGAATCTTAATTCGAGCAAGCAAACACTTTGCATTTAATCAACAAATTTAAGTAATTTGTGATGTAAGTATTTTATTTTGGACTTGTCAAAAGAAAAACTTGAGAATGCCAAGAATTTTGTATTAATAAATAAATATATATATAAGTATATGAATATTTCTTAAGTGTACTCACCTTAAAGCTATTATTTTACATTGTTCCTCGGGTGAAGGCAGTCGATGATTCAAAGGCACATCTTTATTTATATCATTAGGCAGTTGCGTATTATCGCCAATTTGGCTAACATTTATAGCGTAAAGTGCGTCGACTGCATCGGCCGACAACACGGACGGAGATAGGGCGGGTGTCAATACCCCATTATCGCCAATCACCATCGAGGTGCTAATGGACGTGTCAACATGATGCATACAATCGGGTGTGACTGTCATGTCGCCTAACGCTTCGCTGGATGTCCACTTGCGGAGATCTTCAATGGCGGCGGGCTGCAAGTAAAATAAAAAAATAATAATAAAGAAAATAAATACAAGTAAATAATGAAGTTTATTCAAAGAATACAAAAATTAATTGAACTTAATCACAAAATCGTGTAATTACATTAAAACCATTCATTTTGAATTATCAAAGGAATATGGACTACAGTGGTGGGATTCATTATTACATTTTAAAGATTTTGAGATCGTTAAAATAACTTTTGCTATCGCTTGATCAGTGTTGTCGTTAACTACTTGACGAATCGCCAACGAAACGACGATTTTTTTGATTATTTGTTGGCCCCATCAACAAATGTATACGTATGATATTTTATTAAGGTTAAAATAAAGTAAAGTAGATCGGGAAATTACCTAATCAATCGCTTCTGAGAATTTGGCATACGTTTTTATACAAAGACGAGGAGATATTGTACTTTTCTTAAATTGGGTAGAAGTTTGGTTTGAGAAGTGGAAGACTCTTTTCCCTTCAATGCAACTGAGCTTCGGAATATACATAGATTAATCCCAGATTAAGTTGATGAAATCGTTTCTCAACTTGATAGCCAACTAAAGGGTTATAGGTAAATAGTTAAAATAGTTTTACAATGGAGAATATATATGAGCTAGTTATCTGCAAGCCGTTCTATCCATCGCGTAACAGAGGCAATCAGCCGCTCGTTGTTTTTTGTGTAAACAACGAGAGATTACATGGCCGGGAAATTTCTCTCGCAATAAAACGTTGAAATGGAACGAGCAAAAAGGATAATGCGCAGGCCTTACAATATCTAAGCGATCCTGTCTGTTCAAATTTTTTTTTAAATTTTACCAAATGCTTGAGTAGTTGGACGGATATGTACACCATAATCTCCGCCTAAAGTATCAAACGTGGGCACGTTTGGATCACCATTCTTGTAGTAGTTTAACAGTTAAATTTGACAGACATCAAAATGCAGCCCTGTACTCTTGAAATCATGAAATGGTTAACCATATATTTGTATGCGGCATGATACATTTATTTAGAGCTGCTTTAGGGTGCGAAGTGTTATGCGCTCTAGTTTGAAATGTGGAACCCGTAACATGCTGTTGGCTGATGAACATTGTAATCTATTCCAACTAGTTTAATAAATATAATTGCTAACACGTATTTATTGGTTTTTTGTCATTAATTTTTGTGTTTTTTTTTTTTTTTTTGTATATTTTGACTTTCTGTTCAGCTGTAATACCACCTTTCTTCCATTTTAATAAAAAGGAAACGTCAAATGATGTCATAAATTATATTATATAAGAGTGAAGAAGTTTACAAATGAGCATAACGAACATGGAAGGGGTTGAGATCTTGAAAGTTATCATTAATAACTAATTTATTAATGTAATGAATAAGAAATTTGAAATCCACCCAGCTGTAGTCCTTAGCAAAACAAGAGTCTCTCTCCTACGCCTATTTACATGCATAACGGTCAAAATGAATTAACATAAAGGAAGACATTTGCAAACACATTGAACATATATAAATTAATTTAATTAGAATAAAACCAGCCAACGATAACCAGCAAGCACAGAGTCGAGGTCAGTTTGGCATAATGCCTTCTCTTTCAACCCGTTTTAGGCATAATAAAATATTTATTAGCAAATACACCTGAAAATACTGTAAATATTTATATGTACATATGTATGTAGAGCGAAATTTCAAAAAATATGTTGTATGAACTTCAACGCGACACGCAGCGGGTGCAAAATGCGACTCTGTCACGCGATGTGCAAAAGCCCATAAGTAAACGTGTGACGCCATTTATGATAAAACAGTTATTTAAACAACATTATTTGAAAGAAAAAATGAATGAAGTCATAGTGAAATAATGATAAAAAGAAATAGTGAAATTAAAAAAAATATAAGAAAAAGTAAGAAAAAAATTATTAAATTCAATATGTATTGTATGTATGTAAAAATAGTGAAATAAGAAAAAATATATGAAAAAGTAAGAAAAAATTTATTAAATTCAAAATGTACGTATACAAATATATTTTCCTTCGATTGCGCATAAAAATTCAATCAACCAAATTAAAACAAGAACATTCTTTTGGCAGCGCAAAGCTTACGCTAAATTGAATTAAAAACCACTGAAAACTCAGATGAACAAAAAAAGAAAAAAGAAAAACAAAAAATAGAATAAGACAAATAGAAAAAATATAGTAATAAATTGAAGTCGAGAGAAAGTCGAGTAGATAATCAAATAAAATAAATTTGTGCAGGTATGTAAGTATGTAAGCAAAGTAAAAGCAATATTGTGATAGTTGCTGAGGGCAAATACCAACTTAAGGAAAGACATTTTCCACTCAACGTCGCTTAAATGAAAGAGGATTTACCCTGAAAAATCCTGCGCTTACCACATGAATGAATTGACAATCACACCATACATACATGCTACTTACATATACCGAAATTTTTCTCGCATACTAATTTATTCATTGCTTTTCGCGAGGCAACATACGAAATGAAGAGAAAAATACAATGATAGCGAAAAAATGGAAATTGCTTGTGAAGCTGAAGAAAGACTGGACAACGTGTGGATTATGCCGGCCATGTAGGGAAAATTTTTACTTGTCCATGTGAAGTTATTGTAAGATTTGCTATGGCATATTGGTTCAGAGATATATTGGGTCATTAATATTATATATTCCTGAGTTAGTGGACACTTTAGTCACAGTGAGTCTAGAGAGATAAAGTAATCTAGCAAAAGTCTAGTTTATGCAATTTTCTATTACTTTTCCAAAATCTTTTACTATCAAGAATAATTTCAGCATTGAGATCCAACGCAGAACCACTCTTGCCAAGAAGTACTACTTTTTTCGAAAGAAAAGTTTTGTTTAACGATTTATGGTCCTTTGCGCATTGACAACAGCGAATACCGCAGGTGATAGAATGATGAGCTGTATGAGTTATACGGTTTGGCGTGCTATTGTTTAATGTTAAGGAAGAAGAATAATCCCAGGTCTCACACTGTATTGATTCTTTGTGAGTTTTCGTCAAATCAACTTACAGATGTTGTTCCACAACCACCGCATTCACCTGATTTGGCTCGGTGTGACTATTCAAAAAGCTCAAAAAAAAACGCTCTGGGGAATTCCTCTTGCAGGCCATTCCGACCGATTACTCTAACATTTTTTCGAGAATTGGAAGAAAACGTTAGCACCTGAGCATTGGATCGGGTGCGATTACTTTGAAGGGATGAAATAGATTTGGAAGAAAAAGTGTATATTTTGGAGATCATGAGAGAACGTTTTTATGTTCGGAGAATGTGATGGGTTGTAGGAGATTAAGCTAAAGAGGATCGTAATGCGTTCAGTGACTAATAATTAGTATATATACGAGGCTTCATTGTTATTAGACAATTAGTTTTCGGGCTATCGTTAACTAAGCAAAAGTGAAATATGGAAGAAATCGAATATCATGCCGTTAAAAACCACGATATAACCATTTTTAAAATCCTGCACGATCATCTTAGCAAGCCTAAGTGCAGCGCAAGATGGGGGCCGTCCACAAGAGCAACGTTGCGTTGGCTGTCCTACAAAAGGTGGGCTTCAATATTTTGAATTACATACCCTGTAGCTCAGAACTAGCACCGAGTCATTATTATCTGTTTCTAAAACTGAGTTGAGGTGTAACAAATTGATCATCAATGATGAAGTGCATTTTGAAGATAAAGAGAAAACATTTTTTTTGGAAGGCTGAAAATCGCTTCATCAGCTCTGGAAAATGTATACGTCTTTCAGGTGAAGACGGAAACATATTTTTTTTTATATACACCCTTTATCCCCTCATTCCGCGAATATGAAAACGCTCTTTCGTACATCAGACAACATGCGGGAAAAATCTTGACAAAACTATGCTCCATTATTTTCATGATTTTCATATTTTTTTACATCGTTTTCGACTGTTATTTATTTATTAAATATTCAGTGAAAACTTTTCCTCATTTTAAAATAACATTTTTTATTGAAACAGGTGACAACTTTACTAAAATTATACATTTCTCTAATAATACTTTTTATGCCCATTCAAAATTATTTATTTTATTTTAAAATATTAATAGAATATCTAAATATTTTAATCTACCTATTTCATATAAAAATTTTTTTTTTAATTTTAGGTTTTTCTTTTTTTTACTTAAAAGTTTTTCAAAAACAAAAACAGTTAATACTCGTACATTAAAGAATCAATAAAAGAAATCGATGCGATGCATTCAATAAAAACACACTCTGTAGACCTCAATCTTTAAGAAATTCGGGTGTATAGCACCACACCGTTAAACTGTCAACTCTGCAAAATTTACTTATCAAAAAATTAAATATAACTCAAAGCAGTAATAAAAAACAAATCAATTATTGGGGATCGAATATAATTAAAGGGAATGGGTAGGAACTCAAATGTCATTTTACAAAAATTCCTTAGCGGGAAAGCCAAGACACATCCAGTAGTACTTCCAACTTAATACAAAATTATTCATATGAGTATCTGCTATGAGTGTGGGCTCTTTTACTCCTCTATAGGTATGTATGTATATGTGTTTGAAGATATTTGCCTCGTTGTCTCTAATCTGTGGTCATAAATAATACGCTTAATATCTCTGCAACTTTCATAGGAACTGTACGTTGTGTGGTCGAGCAGCATCTGCAACATCAGCAACAACATTATAGAGCAGCAACATCAACAGTAACAAACATATATACTTGCACATACAAATATGTATGTACATACATATATAACAATAACAAGCATACAAACAAATGGTTAAAGACGTAACAACAACTATGGCAATTGTCGTTGTTGTGAAGCTGCTGATGTTGATTTCCTCTTCATGTAAAATAATGACGATGTTGTTATTGCGAATAGTAGTAGTTGTTGTTGTTGTTGTAGTGGTTGGCATTGAAGATTGTTATGGAGCCACAGCACGACTCTTTCGAACAGACACAGAGCAGACAGACAGCTTTGGTCAGAAATTATGTGGTTATGTGTTTGTACAAATTTACGTTTAAGAAGTTACAATAACGAGGGCTTTACAGTAGTGGCAGACAACAGAACTGAAGCCGGTAGGAAATGATGGTGTTAATTTAATGACCTTGAAAAGTTTTATTTCAGGCAATATGGTGAAGTAGTTTGAAAAATATTTAAATATCATTAAAGGAAATTTTTTTTAATATTTTTAATTTAATAATAATTAGTTATATTAACGCAAATACAATATAAATTTAAAAGAATTTTTTTTTAAAGAGATGCTCAACGAACGAAATGATGCCATTTCATTTTGTTAGTATTAAAAAAAAATTTAAAAAAAGTGTATTACTTTATTGTTAATTTTGAAACCGCATAAACTCTGCGTTAACGTTAATTTTAAAATTAACTTAATTGCTATGATATTAACAGCAATATTCAATTTAAACTTTTAACATTATCTGTTAACGATTTAACATCAACAAGAGCATTAACAACTGCTTTAATGATAACATTTCCAAGTGTTTCAAATCAAATTTTTCGATTAACATGAAAGATCGTTGCAATGCAGCCTAGATATTTATTTTTAATTTTTCTAGTTTTTTTTTAATTTTTTATGGTAGTGCCATCTGTTATATTGTGCTTTCTGTCGACAAAACTTTTCTTTACTTTAACATAATCTTTGAAAAAGGTCTATAAATAACATCAAGTCTTTAATTTTTACCAAAATAAATATATAAAATAAATAAAGTAATCAAAATTTCAAATTGAAACTCAGCCTAAAACAAAATATAAATATTTCTTTCATATTTACCACAGGGCATCCCTTCGAGATAGAAGTACACAAATCATTTACGTACATTTGATATTCACGCATATTTGGCTTTCCTGCTCCCTAATATGCCCATAAGCGTTTGTGTAATTTTATCGCTTTCCTTTGCTATCAACAGCATGAGTTTCTGCGGATTTAGTTGTAGTACACAGAATGATACTTGCGCTGCTTTGAAGAGCTATAGGCTCAGCTGTTCTAAAGTTCTGCCGCCTAATTGTGGTTTAACTAAGGAGTAATTCTATTGTATATCTACAGTCTTAAAAAAGTTAAAGAATCATTCACAACTGTGGCATACATAGTATCTTTGGAGCTTTAAGCTAATGATTAAGTTGTGGCAAATGTGTGAAAAGAAATTTTATGACAAGATTGTATTCCTGTGGGGAATCAGTTTTCAAATATATGCATTGAAGAATTCAGAGCAGTATGTAGGGCTAATACGCCAAAATAGGGCCTGCGACCCCAAGTCATTCATAGTGTCATAGACTCATATAAACGGATGGTCCCTAGTATGGTGGCCGACACTAAAGAATAAATGCGGCATTAAACCTCTAGAACGTACCTCTATAGGTACAACGTACATGTTGCAGGCGCGGAGAAAATTACCTCAATAAAAGCTCTAGAAGTCTTCTTTGACATCAGTCCAATTAGCATACAAGTTAATTATGAAATAGTACCAACAGCTAAATATCCTAGATACCATAGTTGGATCTAGTCTCCCAACTGTGCAGGACATGGCGGCATACAAAAAGTTATAAAAGAATTCGGGTTAAACATGAAGAGCGACCTAGGTGTATGCCACGTAAACTTCTTCATTGGGAAGAATAGGCTAAAGGCAAAGCCTTCGGTAATATGGAAGATATCCTCATCTATACTCATGGATCCAAATGCGATGCAGGCACAGGAGTCAGGTTCTTCTGTGACCGCCCTAAAAGGTAATGTAATTTCAAGTTAAATGACTACGACTCTGCTTTCCAAGAAGTGATTTTGGGCGTTCCTGAAGACGCCAAATAGGCAATCACTTTCTTGTAAACAGTCAGGTGGCAATCAAGGCAATTATGGTACTTGATTCAACACAAAGTTTAAGTGCGTAAGAACAGGCAAAGAGACAATAAACAGACTATCATGGAATAACACAGTTAATCTTACTTAGGCACCAGGTTACCAGAATATAAAAGGTATCGAAAAGATGGATAGCTCGCGCTGGCAATGTTGTGACCATCGACTGCCTTAGACCTTTCAGCCTCTTCAACTATGGTTTAAAGCATTGTAGCCTACCCCCCGAGAAACATGTGTTGCGCAGATGTCAAGGCTGAACAATGAGAGGTGGTATTACAACTGTCATTAAGGTTATTGAGAGAGAGAGAGCCGGTCTAGAAGAATTTGATTTTTACGCATCCGTTTTTGGCCATAACTGTCTGGTCTCGTTGCACCAGTCATACGCTCTATCGTAGAAAAGATTACTTTTGCATCGTATGCATGGTTTATTGTGTATAGAAGGGCTCCATCGCTCGTTAGTTCGTCTGCCGTACTATGGCCAGGGATGTCTCTGTGTCCGAGCACTCGGTAGTCTCATGCTCATATTTATTAAGAGCATCGGATAGTGAGTTCCACAGCCCACTTTTCCATCAAGCCTTAAGCCTTCCGTAAATATGGCTATGGCTTTCTGATCGAGAGCATTTATGTTTTTCCATTGATCCTATGTGGGATTCTTAAGGAAAAGATATTGACGAAGCACATACAGAAGGAGGTGTAATCCTGGTCCTTCGGCACTTCAGCACAAAAGATAATATTTTAGCATATCCTATACTATAATTCTTTCCTGATTGAGTTGCATTCAATCTGATTGTGTTGCAGTTCGCTTGTGGATTGCTGCATAGGTCGAGAGAAAGGAAGTTGTTAGAGCTAGTAGTGCTTTTAAGGGAGCCGATGTCAGTGCTTCTGTTACAAGGATAGCTGTCGACCGTTGAAAATATGTCACTCAGTGTAAAAAAACACCTAAACAAATAAAAAAAAAAAGTTCTCCGAAACTTTTATTAAGAAAAAATTTTACAAATTATTTATAATATTTCAAAAACATTTTTTAATAGTGTCCGCTCGCTTCAACAACACACTGTTACTGAATATCGTATGTATGTAAATTCAGAGAACAGTTTGTATGTGAGTCAATCCGTTTTACCACATAGTAATAACATAGTTTGCGTAAGTGTGTGTAGTTTTTCCAAATACAGCAAAAAATATTCAAATTTTAGCAACATAGCTGGTGGCCAATTTGCTGAAACTAAAGTCAAAATGTCTGATTACTTGCCTAAGTGACTATAAGGCAGATGCAGTGGTTGGTGGGTTGTATGATTGGTGCTTTGGTGCTTTGGCTGGATGGGATAGAGCTGCGGTTACCTCTACTAAGTAAGCCAACGACTTGTTCCGGTTGCTATTTAGCTTAAGGCGAAGAGTCTTCACTTGAATGTGGGAATGAACATACATACGTGTATATATTTACATATATGAGTATGTCGATATGTATGAATTTACATAAACGTGCATATGTATGTACATATTTACATATCTTTTAATCCACTTGTTTGTGTTTATGTGCTGCCACAATTCAATTCCAACACTTGTCTCGTATTTACTTAATACTTTTTTCCCCTTTCTTGTTTACCTAACACCAAAACTCCATTGGGGTATTTGATGAGTAAACAAATTAGAAGTCAACGCAAATGAAATTTCGGAAAATCAATATGTGAAAGTATGCTTGAATGTGCGTTGTATGTGGGTTGCCACAAAGCCACCTTTTGTGGAGTCTGCAAACTCGAAATACGAACGAATTGGTGACTTGCACAAATCTTTCGTGTGTGTATTTTCAAAGCTTTTAATTTCTGCCACATTTCCACTGTTGTGATAGCAACTTGCTGGCCTCTAACCCTTTCACTTCTTCCAATGGCATTATTTTCATATGAATGTTTTCTTTTCCTAACAATTTTCCATACAAATGTGTCCATCATCGTGGCCATTAGCGGGCAGCACAGTGTGTCGCCAACATCCTCATCTCCATCGGCGTCATCGTCGTCGTTGTCGTCGTCGTTCGCCTACTATCTAGATGATGGTATGACTTTTAATCCTTTTCACATTTACGCATCATGTTAGTTAAAAGCCTTTCAATGAGCCTCTCGCGGCTAATGACCAGCGCAGGTAAGGCGCAAATCAGCAGGAGTTCTTTCCACACATATTCACATTCACATTTACCATAATCTCATAACTTTCGTGCGAATATCAGGTTGTTTGGCATGAATGTGAATGCCTATAAGCGTGTGTGTGTGTGCACGTATCTAGTTTACGACCGCTACAAATTAAAAGCATTACTTAGCCGACTAGCCTCCTTTGAGTAGCATGAAGCGCTTGGTTACGGTCGCCATACATACTTGTATGTATACATCTTATATGTATCAAGTAGGCAAGCATGCGCTACAGGAAGCTATACCGTTGAGTGCTGTGCGTATGTTTTTTGAATTGTTACCTCTTAAATTACATTATTACGCTTTTGGCGACATTTATATATGTGCAAATGCTTTATTGCGTTGAGCTTTCTTTGCACACAGCCTAATAGTAAAAGTTGTGGTCGAGCATATATGTACATGTATAAGTTTCTAAGCAAACATAAACATAATAAAAAATATGTGTAAGACCCACTCATGGCAAAATACTTGAAGATTAAGAATTCGTTCAATGCACAGTTATGATTGTTGTGGGAATTAAGTTTGTGTTTTTTTCTTTCTTTCAAGTTTTGTTTTACATATTTACGAACATAAAAGATGTCAAAGTACTAATGGCGCACAGGATTAAAACTATTATATTCTTGGCCATAAATAGCGGTCATAGTAATAGAAGAACTTAAGTGTTGTTATGATTAAGGATAAACTTGCTTATTGGCTTAAGTATAATGATATATACATATATTATTATGGTAGATAAAAGTAAAAGTATATACACACTGTACTACCATAATATTACCATATATAATATATTATACTTTAATTTTCTAGCAACTTAATTTAAAGACTGGCGAGTAAATAAAACTGAACAACTGGAATTTTCCCCACCAGAAAGTAAAGGCAGCATTATTCCCAACAGTAGAGATATATTCTTATACCCTGAAATGTGCATACTCTCAAACTTGGTTGAAATATCAGACCTGAATGTTGATTGACTTGTATGTCTTGTACCAAGTTCGGTGAGCAATTTCAAGCGGAAGTACTAAGCATAGCATAGGCCTGTAAAGCTCTAATGAATAACTATAGAAATATATAGAAAGTAATCATACACTCGGACAGTCAAGAGGCATTGCCGGTTGCGGCCATGTCTGGAGCCTCTTTTTACGAATCCAAAGCGGAAGTAAGAAGAGCTGTCTTCAGCTATGCCAAGGCTTTCATAAGAATTTAGGGTATTTCATTTTAGGATTAAATATTAAAAAAATTGGTTGGCCGAACTAAATGATAAATTTTTCTGATTTTCGATGTCTATTTGTGTATACGTGTGCAGACTGCAAATTTCTTGCTGTGATTTTTGGACGAATTTTTAACCTAAAACCTCATATCTGAACAAGTCGTGTTGCATGAGGGCTATGTTATATGGTTCTCAAATTTCGATGTTTTCGTTGACATTGTGTATTTGTAGACACAAATGTAAATTTCCAAATTTCATGCTCTTACTCGTAGATGTCTTTTTGAAGAACCAGCGTCTCTTCCTGAACAAATCAGTATATAGGAGCTTTAAGTTATAGACTTCCGATTTTCAAAATTTCAATACCAAATTTTATGATCCCTGACTGAGTACTCAATCGTACATATACGAGGAGTTTAACATAAAAATACCAAAGCCTTTGCAATTACTTTATTAGTCTTCCTTTCAAACTGTAGAATGATTGGCTAAAATAGAGACGAGAAAATTGAAGACAGCTGAGGATAGATCAAACGAAATTCCACCACCAACGCAAACAGAAATTCGTCTTGTGATTCTATTCAGTGATTGCCAAATTGCATATGGAACGATTGCACCATCTAAGTGGTTCCGAATATTCCAGACCGGACATTTTTCCCTAGAGAACGAGCCCCAAGAAGATCGACCAAAGCGCCCCACGCTTTTCTCTTAATTATACAAGTATTTTTTATATACTATTGTCTTAAGTTTATTTTCAAAATTATTTTCAACTTTTTAGTACAATATTCTTTAAAAGCTTGTTTTTTTAGTTTTTTTAAACTATATTTATTGATGTCTTAGATTAAATCGAATACTTATTTGGCATATTAATTAAAAAATAATAATTATGAGACTTTAACAATGTATTCAATTATTGTAAAAAAATTCACCTAAGGATCAGTAGAGGGCAAATTTATGTTTTAAAAGCAGTTTGAATCCTATCATCAGGTGCTACTTTTCACCATTAATGCTTTTGTGTTTTTCCATTTATACTTTAAGCAAAATGTTAACAAAACAAACACGATCGGGAGTGAAAAGGGAAAAATGGAGAAAATCGAATATCGTGTCTTTATAAAGTTCCTTATCAACCAAGAAAAATCTGATACGATCATAATGAATGAAATTTCATTTCAAAAATCATGATGTACAAGTGGCACAGTTTATTTAAGCAAGAAAAGAAACCTCTTGTAGACGTGCCGAAGCCGGGCAGGAGCATCGAAGTGAGCACGCCAAAAAACATTGAAAAAATTGTTATCGATGGGTGCTCAACTAAAGAAGAAATAACTCGCAGAAAAGTCAGCACAAGATGCGTGTCGAGAATGCTCATGTCTCTTTGAAACTTGCATAAGGGGACCCACCCTACATCACAGAACTGACCCCAAGTAGTTATTACTTACATATTTCCAAAAATTAAAAAAGAGTTGGGGGTTAAAAAATTGATCACCGATAGTGAAGTCAAGGACGTAGTTTTGGCGTATTTTGTAGATAAAGAGAAAATATTTTTTATGAGGGATAAAGAAATTACATGAAAAAATAATAAGTATATATTGTATTAAACATAAAAACGTTCTCTCGTAGCTGTAAGTCTGTAAGTTAAATCTTTAAGAACATTTCCAACCAGGCCTCCCCACTTACAGGTGTTTGTGTAACCCAATCAGGATTACGAAGAAAAAGTAGTAACTTTTTGTAAACTCATTATGCCAATTTATAAAACGAATTTGTATATACATTTGCTTTCCTTCTCAAAGATAAGCAGTGGCAAAGCATAAACTTCTCTGTGAAAAAATAACTTCACATACAACTTCTTCATGAATTTACTTCTAATAAATGATGGACATTTATTTGTAATGTGAAAAACTAATATCTTTATCGTACGGCAGTTTTTCACCTATGATTCAGCTAGCACACAGTGAACAGCGACACACATACACGTATGTATTTACTGTATGTGTATGTATATGAATGTACATTGTACAAGCAGTTAAGATTGACTTACAAACTTTTCAATCAAGTTAAGAACATGACCATTTCGAATACAAAAACTCCACAGAGATTACAACATACGAATTACAAAGTGCTTGTACGACCGACATGACAGCCGATTTAGAAGACAACGACAGGCATTTATACTATACATATGCACACATACACATGTACCTATGTCTCAATGTACGTATAGGTATATGTGTATATAGTATATAGCAAGAGCTGGCAAATACCGTTGTATCAGCCAAGTTGCAATATTTGTATGTTGCAACAACCAATCAGGCTGCCAAATATGTACATATGTATAGTATGTATGAAATGTGCGTATGTACGTGTATTTCTAAGAGGTGGCAACTTCTTAGAAGTAGCAAACCGTTAATAGTCAAAACAACTTTTGGCCGGGAGCGAGTAACAACGCATATGAAAATGAGTAGAGGTACGTTGTAAAATGGCATTTAGGTTGTTGCAACATTCACTTACAACTATGTATAAATAGATTCTTTATACGTATATACCATATACTAGTATTTCTGCAAATGTCTTCTATTCCAACTTACCAATCTTATTTCAATTTCAGCATCAATTCTGGTGCGCATCTTACGATTGGTTTTACCAAAGACGGGCGTACAAACCAGTTCATCGCAATCGCCAGCATCCAGCAGTGCAACACATTCCGTGTTGGCGGCTCCATCTGTCGTGCCATCGGGCGATGTAAATGAGCGTGGCGAATGCGGTGAGTGGTAGGCGAGTGCGGCAGGTGTTGGCCTAACTCTGGCCGCCTCCTCATAAAGTACGCGCACACTGGGCGGACGTGTGGTGGTGGTGAAGAGCTCCTTGCGTATCGACTGGTCGCATTCGAAATGCGTTTTACGTTGCGCGAATGTTAAGAGGTCGCTCTCAGCTGGAAAGAGAAGATTTAACGAAAAATTAGGTTAACTTTATTGTTGGAATTCGGAATTGGTGAAATTGTATATCTTAAAATATTTTTTATTATATTATACACAAAATGGATATATATACATATATATAATTGGTGCTTTGTAACCGCGGAAGCGATTTTCGGCCGACATGTTTTCCAACAAATGGAGGGACCTACAATTTATAGTAAGCCGCCTCCGAACGGCTGATGGTTTTTTATAAGGAGCGCAAAATGAATACATTGGTGAAATAAGTCGAGTTCTAGAGTTTTTATTCAAGCAGTGCGAACCGAGTTTTGATGGTTGTGCGAAAGGAGAGTAGAACTACTTTCAAAGTTATACGAAAATAATTTAAAAAAATGTATCTAATTCCCCTCGGCAGGGAATGCTAATCCCTTCGAATGTATTTCTGACACAAAATAAACAAGGCCCAACTGTCGACAACTTTTTGCAGCAATTGGGGCCGTATGCCAGCAATAATGCGCCGAATATTCTCTTCCAATTAATTGTCTCGAGTTTATCTCGACAAGCGAATTTACATAACCACACAAAAAACAGTGCAGCGGTTATAAATCGGTTATAAATCATGGGAGGCCACGCCACAAGTCCACAAGATAATGCGCTCACCAAAAGTTTCCTTTAATAAATTGATTATTTCGTTGGTTTTATGGCTTGTAACGTCTTGTGGGAACCAAACGTCGTCCACATCAATATCCTTCAGACTCGAAAAATTCGTTAATCATGGCTCTATAGTGTTCCCCTGCAATATTATGGTCAGCTTCATTTTTGAAGAAATATTGACCAATGAATTACTCTGGATTTTGTAAGCACGGAAGCTAAGTTTCTTTTGCAAAATCTTTCATAAGTTAGATGGGCACAGCTCTAATTGTGACGATGGCGAATTGACACATTTGGGTCTTCTTCAATACTCTTCCCCACAGCCGCTATTCCTTCTTCGGTGCGCACTGTACTGCGTCCCGGAGGAGGCGCATTATCCCCCACAGTATGCATTGTATGAAACCGATCAATGGTAGCTCGAATTACCGACTCTGCTGGACGATTATGGTGATTGGTTTCAGCGCGCGAACCGAACCTCACTGAAAACTACACGTCTAAAAAAATACCCTTTACATATATATAACCGATTATTTTATTTTGCCTCCTGTATAACATTTAGACCAAGATAAGGTATAAAAATAAAGATTTCATAATACATCAAAAGAATCATCACTTAGTATAATTAAGTACAAATTAGTTACGTATACGCAGTGTTGAACTTGAAAATAGCAAAATTACTTAAAAATTTTAGATCTTTTCTTTAAGACACTCCTCCCTTTACTTGTTTAATGACGTCATGCTTTATATATGGCTATTAAAGTTAAAAAAATGAGGAAGAATGTCGAAATCAATAAATCGGTTAGCTTAAAATCATCGTTTTCAAATACAATAATTTCAAATTAAGTTTTGGATAAATAATTTTAAATTTACTCTGAAGCAAAAAATGGACAAAATATTGTAGAATTTTGAATTTATTTTCCCTTTGTATATCCATCCATATATATTTAGAAATACCCGTCTTGACACTTAGACCTGAGCTTCGCACTCATAATGCCTTCAGTAATGAAAAATCAATATCGCTACTTGAGATCAAAAATATTTCTTCAGAACGCTTTTTGCTTTTAAATACGCATATTACAAAAAGAAAAAACTGCGTAGAGTTAAATAATAAAAACGTGTAGGCATACAACACACATGTCTTCATAGAAACCGATCATATCTGCTCATGATCAGCGAGAAGCCAGATGTTCGATTTCATTCAAAATACACAATTTTGTACTTTTACAGAATGCGGAAAAAATACAAAAAAAAATGGAAAGATAATTCTTTTTTTTTATAAACACACTACTTATAAATTTTAAAAGGCACAGCAACAGCTGTTGGTATTGTGCAAAGAAAATGGTCATTACTCGGACATAATGAATTTATATATATATATTTACTGCCCTTTTATGTATATCATTTAAAAAATGTATCAAAAAAATTACTTTTTTTATACAGAAAACTCCAACACAAGCAGTCTTAGCAATTCTTTTTAAATTTTTTTTCACATCGAACAAAGGACGATTTATGATGAGGCAATAAAAATCACTGTTTAACATCAATTTTCATAAACATACACACTTTTATAAGTATAAGCGTCCATAAACAAATACATAAATAGGCCTTCTGGCTATTAACATTAATTTTTTTTACGAAACATTTGTTCGCTTACATTACAAACACATAAATATAAACAAACACACATACATACATATATGTAATGAATTATTGCTGCACATTTAATTGACTGAGAAACGATTGTGAAAATGACTTTTGAATTGTAAAGTATATTTGCATTTTTGCACACTTAATATGGGAACTTCAGCAGCTCAATTACAAGTGCTCCGCCCGCCCGCCATGGCATTTATGGTCCTTATTTTGTTTGGTCACAGCGTGGCAAAGTTTATTATTGTCAAGTGCATTATTTACGCTTTCAATAAAAAATCTACAGCGATGTTTGAAAAAATAGAAATAATAAAATACTTACATCGGGATTAATTTTTTTTTGTTTAGTTATTTTGGGCAACAAACTTATGTGGAAGCTAAATGTAAAGGAAAGCGTGACCTTTACTCACGTAGAAAGATGCTGGGTACCTATTCCCTGGCCTTGGGGATTGTCATTATACAGCGGTGGCTAAGTCAGTATTACTATATGACGCTGTGGTATGGAGACCGATCAACAAAATCTCGGCTTGCTACATTGTGCATAACAGGAGAGCTAAGGACCACTCCACCACTTTCTTGTGCAGCTTTACTTAGACTTATCCCCAATCGACATCGCAAAGGAGAGCACTGTAGCAAAGTCTGCCATAATATTGATTGCCTTAGAACCTTCTGGCACAAAATAGGCCGCATACACCCCTACGCTTTATATGGGAAGAAAGGTTTCAAGCTACCTTTTAGTAAAGCGGATGCCGCAGCAACATGCGACCTGCCTGCGGTACACATAACATCTACATCGATGGATCGAAAATAGCTGATGAAGTGGGTGCCCGAATCTATTGCATTGAAGTAGAACTCAGGCAACCCTTTAAGCTGCCAAAGTATTTTCAGGTGTAGGTCTTCGCTAAGGGGAAAGCTGCCAGAAAATGTCTTTAGAAGCAGGGAAGTAGTAGCCAGAGCGGCTGGGCTACAAGTTCATTATAACGAAATAGCTGATGGGACACACAAAAGGTTCATCCATTTGAGTATTTAACCAGTATAGGATATACATATGTACAAAAGTCGCTAAAAACGGTGCATAATGAAATTTCTGAAAGAGCTGGGTGCCGCATCAGTGTGAGAGGGAAAGTATTAGCGCGAATGTACCCATTTCTTGTTTACAAGTTCACGTAAGGGCTTCATGACAAGTTCACGTAAGGGCTTCATGACAGTTGTTAGCTTAATGAGAAGTCACAACCTACTGGTATCCCAATTAAACAGAATTAACATTGATAGCACTGGCACATGTAGGCAGCTGAGGGTGGAAGGCATGAGTGAGGTGTTGGGACACCTCCTCTGTTTCTGTCCGGCCTTAGCCAGAACTCGATATCGCGGGGCTTCGCAGTTCAAAGGGCTAAAGAAGACATCAAAATTGGATATTAAAACTAACTGGAACTGCGTGAGAGGCGTTGACTCTCTAAACGACAACTACTTTGGATCGCAATAAAACGGATCTTCGTCTGACACTACAAACAACTAATCGACAGAACGACAGACGTGAGACAATTTTGTGAAGAAGAATAAAAAAGTCATAGTTTGGAGCTTAGAGTGCAGACATCAGTCAAAAGGCGAAAATTCGCAGTTTCCATTCTGTAGCAATGTACATCCCATACACCAATTGGTGGAGCAATCGGTTAGTCACAACTAAGTATTCAACCAATTTTGCACCTACCAACTACCGAGCTGCGGCATGAAATGAAATACTCTTAGTTGGAGAACACAACGCTCATATGATTAGCCAACCAGCCAGGCTTTTCGAGTTGCGACATTTTGTCGGAGATGTTGCACTGACTGTCTGCTGCCGTTGGCGGAATATAATGGCGCTATTACAACTGGCAGTTGCTTCATGTGCCACCGAAACACCCAAACAAATATTTACTTGAAAGTGTTCACATTTTAGAAGCATACGAGTATATCGTATGTATGTAAATATGTAAATATGTATTAGATGTAGTAGTCCCATTAATAACGCGCCACTGTGCTCAATTTTGTTGCGGTCACCCGTTCCATCAGCAGTGTTGAATGTAACAGCATCATCGTTATCGTCATCATCATCACCATTTCGTCGCGCACTTAATATAATTTCAATTTTCAATTTCAAGTTCGCCATGTCGGAGACGTACATATGCATGTATGTATGTATGTATATATGGTATGTACATACACCTAGTCATATGTGAACACATATGTATTTATGTATGCAAATATATGTATGTATGTATGTACATAGAATTGTTTCCATGCAAATATCCAAGTGAATTTTATAGAGCAAGAGAATTGGGTGTGGTGTATTGGGTCATCAAAAGTTTGCAGGCTTTGAGTCGCGCATATAAGTCGATAGGTGTCACCCAAAGCCACACACAAAGAACACAATGTATTCGCTCTGCATAGATTTGTCGAGACCATATTTCACGATAACAGTGCGAATTTGTTGGCGACTATAGTCCTATTAATATTGCTATTAATGATTCTCGATATAGTCAAAACTTTATGAACTGCTTAAAAAAATATTTTAAATAAATGCTTTTCATAAATGCTAAAATATTTTATATGTGTGTACGAGTATATATAAATGTTTGTTATACTTTTCTTGGAAACAAAATGATAAATTAACTTAGGTACGCAGTATGTAAGTGGCAGATGGAGAAAAGATGGACCCATCCAAAATCCCCGGCGTGATAGGAATTCAAGAATTTTCTCGTCGTAAGGCATGACTGTCGTAAGAGACGATTAAAATCCAAAAGTTCTCGGGGCAGTCGGATCTTTGTACCGGAACAGCTCAGATTGTTATCCGGCAAAGAACTGTCGCCCCCGCAACATTCCCCAAAATCAACTTTGTAGTAAATTTTTACGGCTACAACAACAACATGGGTCGATCAGAATGACGATTTGAGTTGATTTATCTATGTCCACCGTTTTGTACTCAAGCTAGTCTCTCAGTTTTTGAGATATTTCAACCAAACTTGCTAGACGGGAGCACTGGTACATTTAAACGATGAATGTTCGGGACCAGATCAGACATACATATATACGACCGATTTATTAGATTTGATATTTTGGGTCATACCCAAATAAGAGAGCATCAAAGAGCGTGAAATTCGGTATTCTGCACACGTTTTATTCAGATAAGAGGCTTTAGTCGAAACTTTTACACACAAAAGCAATAAACATTATGAGTACTATACATTCGTATCTACAAATAAACATTATCGAAATCGGTCGTCTATGCCATGCATACATCATCGAAATTGGAAAATTTCATCGTAGAATGGACTTCGAAACTATGGAAACCGTTTGTTCAAATTTTCAGAATAGCTTTATTGAAACCCCGAGAGTGTTTTTATGATGTTTGGATATTTTTGAAGGAGTTGTCACCTGTCCGAAAAATAAACTTCTTAAATATCTTATTTATTGTTTGATTTATTCAAATTTTGGCCATGTAGGCACCTTTTTGTCTCAGTTAAAATAAAGACCGATTTTTCTTCCTGGAAAAGGATCTGAAACCAATCTATTCCAAAAAAATATTTGTGCTTTGATTTGCTTTAAATTTAATATCAGGTAGTCTTTTTACTTGAAACACCACGAAGTGGAGCAGAAGCCGATTCAAGCAAATTAAATTTGCTCACAATTTTATACGCTAGTAAGTTTTTGTCTAGATTAACATACACTAGAATCAAAGTAATCTTATTTGGTTAATTTAGGGGAAGGTTATGAGTAAAGTCTTGATAGCGTAAAGGTAGATCAGAGTAGCGGCGTCCAGCCAACTTCGAGGCATTTGTATTCTCTTTGTCATGGAAGACTTTGAGCTTCGAAAAGTTATTAATTCCTTAATAGGTAAACAATAACTCGGTAATAATTAATCCCCAAATAATGGTCAGATCGAGATTTTAATTTCGGTCAAGAAAAGTTAATTATTTTGAACGTAAGTTCTTTATTATTTACATGAAGAAGTGTTTTTATTAGAAAATCGCCCTAAGCATTAACTTTGATTGTTTTTTTCAATCAGTGAAATTTTTTTTTAATAAAAAAAAAACAATAAATACGTGTCTGAATTTTTTTCTTTTTCTATTAAAAAAACTTACTTTCTTTGAAATTAAATTTGCTATCAATTTTTTTAACAAAATTGCCAATTATATTAGAGTTTCAAGTTCATAATTTTCAAATCGAAATACCACACCCTAATACTTAGGAAATAGAATTTTATAGAGCAAATTCTTATGGACTATTTGCGTTCGCCTATTATGCCTATGTTATTTTTAGACTTTTCGAAATTGTATTTTATGTGCTTTTCCATTAAATTCATTGTGTGTTTATGTGGTATTAATTTATTGCAATTTTTATGACTCAAACACTTCTCTTTGAAAATTTTTGCATGAAATATATTTTCAAGTCGTTTCAGCGGACGAAAAGCACTGACGAGAATAATAAATTTCGAAGAGGTGAAGATAGAGAACATCATACCAACATATGATGCTTCGAAAAGTTACAAAACCAACGATGCAACAAATGACTAAATATCTTTATATTCTATAATTTTAATATATTAAAATGCAAAGTATATATTGTATAATTTATAGTAATTATATTACAATGTCTACGTACATACATACATTTTTTACCTTTCATATATGAAGTTTGTACCTAAATCTATAATTTTTGTATATACGCCTCGCTGAAATTATGGTCAAAATTACTATTTAGTAAGCTATTAACTTTATAAGGTGAAAATGTATGTACATACACGTATGTATACAAAAAAATTTAAATGCCAAAACGTACTGAGCACAACTTTGCCACTTTTTGCAGTTAAGCGCCGTCACGCAGTTTGAACGTTAAAAGTTTTCCAAATTAAATTGCGCTGCCTCGGCAAGTGCGCAAAGCACATGAAAATAAATAGGAAAATGTGGAAATATGTATGTACATACATACATATATACTTAGAAATGAGCGCAACAAATATTGTCTTTTGCTTTGTTTATTTTTTGTTTTATTTTTTATATGCTTTTACCATATAACCATATTTACCGCTGACACTTGTTGCCTGCCTGCCTGTTGCTGACACAGCGTCGCAATATCGCCAACTCATTGGCAATAATTTACCGCTGCGCGCAATTATCAATTGCAAATACCGCTGCGTCGTCACAGTTATAAGCCGGCACAAAAAAAAATTAAATAAAAAATAAAAAATATTATAAAGAAAACAAAAGCAAGCAAACAATTGTAGAATGTGTTGTGTATGTCAAACAGAAATACATGTGCATGTGCCTCACATAGCACACAGTGCAGTTGGAGTCAAGGCTATTGTTGTTGTTACAGCAGTTTTATTGTTTTATTGCTATTTATTTTTAATTTTTATTCTTGCTCTTATTGTTTTTGGTGCTGTCACCCGAGTTTACTGTTGCGCATGCAAAATAGTCACGGGCAGCGTGCATGTGGACGCGTTGGCTGCCGGTAAATCTCAGTCACAGTTTTGGTTAGCACGCAAAAAACTGGCACCTAAAAAAGATTTTGATACCGAAAATCTAAAAAAAATAAATAAATGTAATTTCGCAATGATGGTTGAGTGCGCAAAAATATAACCAGAAATATTATATGAAGTGCGAAAATCCGAGTTTAACAACCTCGAAGTGTTGGCAGCCCATTGTAGCGCGCTGCCGATTTATGATTCAATATTTTATTTCTGTTTTTTTCTGAATTAAGTTTACATAAAATAAAATTAATCCAAGGAAAACAAAATAAAGCAATATATACTAAAATAAAATAAAATAATGGTAATAATAATAATAAAATAAAGCAAACTAAAATATGTGGAATAAAATACACGGTGTGTCCCAAAAATAACCGAACTTTATATTTAAATCATACAACATACAGCGCCATCTATTGAAAATTTGCAACATTAAAAAGATACATTCATCCTCTTTCAAACGCACCTAACTTCATGTAAGTCGGATGACAGATGTAAAAGTGACAGCCATTTCAATAAAACCAAAAGTGTGCTAATGGTTCAAAAAAAAAATGGATCAAAGAGCAAATATAAAATTGTGTGTCACACTGGAAGAAAAATTTAAATTGAAGTTTAAAAAATTAAAAAAAAAATTAAATAAATATAGTTTAAAAAACTAAAAAAACACGCTTTTAAAGAATATTGTACTAAAAAGTTGAAAATAATTTTGAAAATAAACTTCAGACAATAGTATATAAAAAATACTTGTATAATTAAGAGAAAAGCGGGGAGCGCTCGATATATGCAAATTATGGTACAAAGCGCCCCACGCTTTTGTCTTAATTATACAAGTATTTTTTATATACTATTGTCTTAAGTTTATTTTCAAAATTATTTTCAACTTTTTAGTACAATATTCTTTAAAAGCGTGTTTTTTTAGTTTTTTAAACTATATTTATTTTTAACTTTTTAGTTTAATATTCTTTAAAAGCGTGTTTTTTTTAGTTTTTTTTTAAACTATATTTATTTCATTTAATTTTTAGCCAAGACAATTACGTATCGCGCAGTTTGACAGCCAACATAAGGTGAAAAGTATAAATCAAACTGTTTAGGCTGAAAATAAGTCAAACTAAGATTTTATGGTAAAATTATAGTACGCTACGATGTATGCAACGATTCGCATTTCAAATATTTCATATTGGGATCGCGTCACCGCTAAAAAGTTACAAACTGACAGACTGACAGACAGACATACTGACATACTGACAGACAAGTGAAGCTAATATAAAGCGTGTAAAAAATGAAGCAGCCGTAACCGAGGTACTGAAGAACATTTTTATAAATGACATAAAAAAATCTATGCATGCGCTGGTTGATCGTTCCAAACGTTGTGTTGAGTCAAATGGAACCTATTTTGAATAAATAATAACTTTCAAAGATAATATAATGTGTATTTTACTATTTTATATCCAAAAAGTTCGGTTATTTTTGGGACGCACCGTGTAAGATAAAACAAATTTAAAAAATATAATAAAACAATATATTAAATAAAATTAAATTAAATTTAATAAAGTAAATAAAATAAAATGAATAAAATAAGCTAGATAAAATAAACTAAAATAAACTAAAATAAACCAAAATAAAACAAAACAAAACAAAATAAAAAAAAATTATATTAACTTAAATTAAATTAAAATATAATTAAAGTAAAGTAAATCAAATTAAATAAAACTTAATAAGATAATGTAAATTAAATAAAGAAAAAAAAATAAAATAAAAAGAAATACAATTAAATAATAAAATAAAATTACTTGATTAAAAGAAAAAAATGAAATAAAAAATTAGTTAAATTTATTTAATAAAATTAAATATTGCGCCATTCCAGACAATTTACCAACGCAGCTGCATGTCAAAACAAATTTAAAAACATTAAAACCATAATATTTCACTCTAAGCCAAAATATTTCATTTCATAAAATATGCTTAAATGGATATGAGAGCTTATGTACATGCATATATAAATATGTACGTATGTACGTTATTCCACATTTGTTTGTCCAACAATTGCTACTCGCCGCTAACTGTTGACGGCAATGGCACTGAAATTGATGGCGCATAGCGCTGGCGACTGAGCCGATGACAGTCCATGTTGCTAACATCGACGCCACATTTTCGGTGCATGAAAAAAAAAACAATAAATGCTGTGAAATAAGCTACATGTATAAATTCAAGCTGCTTCATAGCATTCAAGACATATTTGCAACATTAAGAGCTTACCATACTCATATATACATAGGTACTTGCACATGAGTGCGAGTATACACATGCAAAATAACGGCCACAAGTTGCCAACAGGCTAAGCCATATCAATATTTCAAAAGTAGCGCTCTAGCTCTATGTGTCTAATGTAAAATACAAAATTTATTTTGCCAGATTTTCAAATTTTCAACCAAATACAGCTTCTCACTCACTTACATACATACATATGTACGTATGCATTGCTGTATGTGTCACTAGTCTGTAAATAATGACACTTATATCAAGTGGCCTGCCAGCCAATCGCCATAACATTTAAGCTACATAGTTGCATGGACATTTCTTTTCCTCATCCTTCGTTAGTCATTGGTTACTTGCCTTTCTTAGTTAGTTGCCTCAACATCAGATATTGCTTAAAACTACTACCAATTGGATTCAGCGAGCATACATACATACTTATGGGAGAGAAATAAATATCTTACCACTAAAGGCGAGGCAGTACGAGTATACATATTTAGTGGGAAGTCGAAAGAAATATTGGAATCAGGTGAGACATTTGTCACATGCCATAGTGTTTTTAAAAGATTAAGCTAAGGAAAGAAATAACTCCAACTGAAAATTATCACAACAAATGAATTATATTTTTTTAAATAAAGTAAAATAAAATATAGTAATAAAAAAAACAAAAAAAAATAAAATAAAATAAAAAAATAAATTAAACAAAACAAAATAAAATATAACCCAAAAAAAAAAAATATTACAAAAAAAAAAAAACAAACATAAATAAATAAAATAAAATTATATTAAATCAAATGAAATAATAATAATAATAAATTAAAATTTAATTGTAAGATTAAAAAAAAAAATATTAAATTAAATTAAGTAAAATTAAATAAAATTAAACAAAACAAAATAAAATAAAATAAAAATAATAAAATAAAATATATTAAACCAAAATAAAATAAAATAAAGTAATATAAAATAAAATTTAAAAAAATAAATGAAATTTCCAATAATAAAAAAGGCGTTGCTTTAAAATATTTGTTGGTAATTTCTTCGCAAAAACAACTACATCGCGCCAAGTTTTACAGCTACAGAATATCTGAACACTTGATCGTGGTATATAGGTAAAAAGGGGGAAAAATTGAAGAAAAAATAAATAAAATACAATAAAATGCAAAAAAAAAACATTCCACATCTGAATAATAAGTTTGAAATGCGTAAAGGTAAAAATAGACCTACTCTTGAAACGAATGGAATAAAGAGATTGGGTCAAATTGACATATTTATATTTGGCCGGAGAGGAATTCGAAAATAAAATATGATTCTCGTTGGAAAATTATTACACTGAGGCCTTCATCTATCTTTCACAATGTTAGGCTAGAGTTAAAAATACAACTGACCAAATAACTATACCTCTTCTCAATGTTATTTCACCAAATCAGTTTTGATTATTTGCATTAAATTTTAATTAAAAACGCCATATTATTGCTTGTAAAATTCACGAATAATACATAGTCATTTATACATACATATTAATACATCAATAATAGAAGTGCCAATAAGTGTGTGTATGTCTGCATGTACACAAAACATCACCAGCATACTAACCGTAGAACACATTACCAACCCAGTTACTATTGTCATTGTGGCCACAGGCATAATTCAGAACAAATATAATGCTTGGACAAAGAGTGGATGACAGAACAGCAATTGACTTGGATGCTTCAATGTTGGCACTCAAAGTCATCGAAGTCAACGTCAGCAACATTCATAGCACGACATCGGCTGGCTGTCTGTTGTTGCTGTTGCTGTTGCTGTTGCAACCATTGCCATTGCGGTTTTAGCATTGACGATGCCAATAACGTTGCAGAATGATGATGGTACTGCTGTTGGTTAAGCTAACGGTGGCTGCTTTAGATGATGCTGCTGATGATGAGAAGCACGGACAACGGGCTAACCACAACAGCCGCAGGTCACAACAATGCCAATTTTACTTACTAACACACACGCACACACACATATGTATATATATACTCGTATATATATATATATTATCCATATTATGTATGGCCAGTTGCATTGGTGCGAATGAAATGTTGGCAAGTAGATACAAAAAACCTCAGTGACAACCAATACAACTACAACAACAATTACAAAGGCAGTTTATAATGTCTGACAATCATGCAATTTACTGCATACATGCATTTTGTATTATGCGTACATGTACATATGTTTATGAATGCATATGTTTGCATAGATGTTGCAGTGGCATGATGAGTTAGTATGCGGCAGAAGCTGATGATGCAGCAACATTGACAGCAATTACAAGAATAACAACAACAACAACAAGTTGTGACCATATATTGCATGCATGACACATTTGGAATAAGAATATCATACCTATATGTACGTATATATGTATATGTGCGTAGGCATGTCTGTTGCATGCAAGGCATTTGTCGTTGCAATGGAAAAAAAGCAAAACAAAAATTATAGAAAAGTCTGCTTAAATCATTTGCTGCCGCAAAAGATGGAAGATCAGCTTTCGAGTGGTTGCGTGAGCATTTAGCTAACACGAGTATGGTAAGCCAGTAGAGAAAATGTAGTTATTTTCAAATCTCACTACGGAATCCACTACTGCAGCATCACAATTGACAAAGCAAATGCTTACTAGTTTTATGCCATTAGTTAAAAACAGATTTTAAAAGCGAAATATACTTAAAAGCTCAATTTCAAAAGCTGGTAAACAGCTTAAAAGCTTGACTTTGAGATTTAATCAAAACAAGTATGGCTTAAAGGGTTAATCAAACAGTAAAATATATAATTAAGCGCTCATCCTCAAAATCTAAGCTGAGCAATTTAGAAGTTTAGCCGGAGAAGATTTGTAAAATACTTACAATCCTAGCCTTAAAGCTAATAAAATCGTTTGATAATTAAGCTTCACGCGAAAGAAACAGCTCAGCTTTAAAAACTTATTAATAAAAATGTATATTAAAAACTGGATTGCAGATCAAAGTTAGCTCGAAAGCTAAGTAGAAAGCTCCACCTTCAAACAACAACTCAACAGAATTTAAAAGCTCGGCCTCAAAATCTTAGCAAAAAGCTCGAATTACAAAAAGCTAAGGTAAAGATCTTAAAATTTTAAAGCAGTTGAAAACAGTTTAGAGCAGAGTATGAAGAGCTTTGGGAAGCTCATTGGAAAACACTTAAAGACTCAACCACATAAGCTAAGAAGTTCTAGACATCGTAACGCATAATAAAAACTCTGGTAAGCCACTTTAAGAGACAAGTTACACCAGTGTCTTCAAAAGCACTTTTCACGCCTTTATAGGTTATGTTCAATACTTATATGAAAGTTTAGTGCGGAGCAGATGACCGTTTTACTGCAATGAAAATGCCATAAATTGCAGTTAAGTTGAGCGAAATGTATTGAACACATTGTTTGCTGCTGTCACATATTTCCCCATGCCTCATAGATAAATCCATCTACGTACGTGTACATATACACTTGTTTGTATATATGTGTATGTATTGCAAAAAGTGCATGCATGAATGCAAGTAAGTAGAAGAAATCTTGCTGCAACCAATAAGCCTTTACGCCTGCCTGTCTGTCTGCCATAAGTTGAATACATTGAATGACAACTGAATTGTGCAAGCTGAAGTGTATAAGTGGGTAGTTATTGTTTTTGTTGGATTTTGACTCGAGCTGAACTGTGCTGAGCTAATGATTTCCAGACAAACGCTTTTGTAAATAAAGTAAGCAAGAATTGCTTAACCATAAGACTAAAGAAGCGATCAGCTGGAGCACCAGGAACTGAAGCAGCAGCAGCAGCTGAAGAGGTAGACAACAACAACTAGATTAGGCCATAGAGAAGAAAGAAGAAGCAGTGACAAATGTATATATACATATATACTCGTACATATATGTATGTATATGTACTTATAATGGCGAATAAAAATTGAAATTATATGAGTTTGCAGGAAAAATACAATTTACAGTTTAATTAGTTGGATTTTCCAATTATGGACAGTTCATTGCACCTTAAAACATTCTATCCGGTTGCAAGCACGTAACCTTTTCCCCCCTCCCCAACTTCATTTCTGTTTAAACAATAACATGAACATATGCTTGTATGTGTATCTTTAGATATATGTTGGTATGTACATATGTATGTATAAATATTAGCTACTTAAGTTGAATAAAATTTTGTTTAACAAGAAAAAGTACGACGTTGTTGTCGTTGCCGTTGCATGACGGCGGTGATGTAAAAGGAAATGCAATTGTGGACGGATGTTGAAAATAAAGACGAAGAAGAAGAAAAAGTATAAAAAGCAGTTAATGCAGAAAAAGAAAGAGGATAAAGATAATAATAAGTTGATTCGGCAATCATAAATTGTTCAATAATACATAATAAAAAAAATTGTCGGAAATGAGCAAAACATTGTTAAAAAAAATATTAAACTAAAATTAAAAGACTTTAAAAAGAAATTTCAAAAGAGAGAAACAATTAATTACAAAAAATATACATTAAGCATTTTTATATCATTTTATACAGATAATTTAATTTAATTTAATTTAATTTATTTTAATTTTATTTTATTTTATTTTATTTTATTTTATTTTATTTTATTTTATTTTATTTTATTTTATTTTATTTTATTTTATTTTATTTTATTTTATTTTATTTTATTTTATTTTATTTTATTTTATTTTATTTTATTTTATTTTATTTTATTTTATTTTATTTTATTTTATTTTATTTTATTTTATTTTATTTTATTTTATTTTATTTTATTTTATTTTATTTTATTTTATTTTATTTTATTTTATTTTATTTTATTTTATTTTATTTTATTTTATTTTATTTTATTTTATTTTATTTTATTTTTTTTATTTTATTTTATTTTATTTTATTTTATTTTATTTTATTTTATTTTATTTTATTTTATTTTATTTTATTTTATTTTATTTTATTTTATTTTATTTTATTTTATTTTATTTTATTTTATTTTATTTTATTTTATTTTATTTTATTTTATTTTACTTTTTTTAAATAATTTAATTTGGTTTAATATTTATTATTAATACCTAATGTAATTAGTTTTTTTAATTGAATTTTCTTCTTCTTTTTTTGTTTCGGAAATATTTCTAATTATAAATTTTTAATTTCAATTTTTATAAATCTAGTAATAAAAATGTCTGAAACATTAGCTTATTTTCATTTTATCTTTATTCTCGTAAGTAGAAGAATTAGAGATTTTCCTTGTAATATCATATAAAAGTTTATTCCTTCAATCTTATCATGATTCATATCTTTTCACAGACATTTCATTTTAAAAAATCCTCCCTGTCCTCCAAATCATCCTCCCTCTTGCACAAAAACCACTTTCCTTGAAACTTTTAATTGCTTGAAGTATTTTTGTTTATCAAAAAAATTTCATTCGTTGCTAATTTAAAATTGCAACCAGCCAAGCAGCGAAGCAGCTAACAGCGCACATTGCATTTGCTGGACAATTGGATACGACACATGCCACATGCCACAAGCCATATAAAAATAAACAAGAAAAAACAGCAAGACATGCCATATTTAAGTCAAGTAGTTGAATATTCAGAAGACTGCGAAAATTTAGGCTACGCGGACGTACATTTGCATATTTAAAAGAAAATAAATATTTACAATTTTATGTGCATACATGTATTTTGTTGGCCTCAACGGGTGGTAAGTCAACCCAATTGTTTGGGGTAATGACCATGCTCCATACTCGCTGTGCATAAATTGGCCACCAGCCAACATGTCTGAGTCTGAGGGTCTCGTTCATCAGTCAAAAAAAAAAAAGAAGGGAATGCAGCATAAGCTATCTATGCATGTACATATTTGTATGTGTGTGTGTGTGTGAAAGCTACACATGAAATGCAATACGTGACTTTTCAAAACTCCAATGCGCTAGATGAGTGTGTGAGTCGCTGCAGATCTGAATTACGCAAATACAGAGATATACATATATATGTACATGTATGTATGTGCGTTTTGTGTCCTGCTGTGAAAGTGTCATAATTGCAATTTACGCAATTAAGGTTTAATTTTGGCAAATACCAAGTCAACTTGCCACGAGCGCGCTGCTGCAACTCCGCCCAAAGTTTGGCTCGCGCTACATGCAGTTGTGGCTGCACTTCGCAGCGCAAGAGTGAAAGTTAATTAGTGCAACGCAACATAAATGAAAATAAATGAAATAATATTACGTTTTGATGGAAACATGCGTCATCAACATATTACCCAGACGTCGCTTGGATATTTAATTTTTATTACTTTCTTTGTGCATTGCACATTTCACTTTTATGTAATTGATATTTATACTCCTCTTTTTATCAAACTCACTGTTACTGCTTTTTTCTGTACTTAATTTTGCAGTGTCGTAAAAGGTTAACGTTTTAATTATTGCTTAATAATCGATTAACAATCATTGATGTTACTGGTGGCTTGAATAAAAGGGTGTGCTGAGTTATAGATATCATTGCGTACAATTGTTCATGAATGGGGTGGTAATCTTATTTATTACAAGAGTTAAAAGGATATATTGGGTTCTTGTACAGAAAAAATTAATATTTTTAATAAAAACAATTATACCTTCATGTTTAAATATTAGGTCAAGTAATTGGTTCGTTCGGTTTTTATCTAAGAGATGGCGTTATTGTCCATATTACTAGTGTTGCGTGTCGCATCATGTCATACTACACGGCGCTGAAAACGTGTTTATTCGCGCTAAAAGTTTGTCTTTGACAGTTTTTCGATTGATTGGCTCAGTACGTTGTGAGCGCTCGTCAAAGATGGACACCAGCAAAGAGAAAATTCGCTATATTTTACAATTTTTCTTCGATCAAGGCGAAATTGCAGCCAAAGCGGCTGAAAAAATTAATTTAGTTTATGGGCCGGATACTGTAAACGAACGTGTAGCACAAAAGTGGTTTGCTGGGTTCCGTTCCGGTAATTTCGATGTCAAAGATGCACCACGCGTCGGAAGGCCTGTCGTCGAAATAGTGAAATAGTGGAAGCAGACCGTTACGTGAACACTTATTTAATTGTAGAGGAACTAAAGATAAGCCAGAAAACCGTTTGGAACCATTTGCATAACTTTGGATTCAAAAAGTAGCTCGATGCCACACGAGCTAACGCAAAAAAGCATGATGGACCGAATTTCCATCTTCGAATCGCTGCTGAATCGCAACAAAATCGACTTATTTCTGAAGCGTTTGGTAACTGGCGATAAAAAGTGGATCACTTGCGACAACGTCAAGCGAAAACGGTAGTGGTCGAAAGGCGGTGAGCCGGCGGAAACGGTGGCCAAGCTAGGATTGACAGCCAGGAAGGTCTTTCTGTGTGTTTGGTGGGATTAGCAAGGAATCATCTACTACTAGCTGCTCCCCTATCGCCAAACGCTCAATTCGGTCCTCTACTGCAAACAACTGGACCGCTTGAAGGCAGCACTCTTTCAGAAGAGGCTATCTTTGATCTACAGAGGCCGAATTGTGTACCATCAAGGCAACGCCAGGCCACATACGTCTTTGGTTACGCGCCAGAAGCTCCAGGAGCTCGGATGGGAGGTCCTAATGCACCCACCTTATAGTCCGGACCTGGCACCAAGTGATTGGCATCTTTTCCTGTCCATGGCGAACGCGCTTAATGGTGAGAAGTTGGCGTCAAGAGAGGCCTGTGAAAATTGGCCCTCCGTGTTTTTTGTCAATAGGGTCGCAGCCTTCTACGGCATCTCGTTGGCAACAAGTTTACGAACAAAACGGCGCATATTTGACTTAAATCGGACAAATGTACACAAAGTTATCATATTTTGAAAAATCAATAAAAAAACCGAACGAACCAATTACTTGACCTAATATATAATATGTACTCGTATGTGTATGTTTGCGGCTTATAGCAACTTTTTTTTAATGGCGTTAATAATAACCCATTAATATTCGATGAGGGTCGTTTATCATTTGCAGAAATTTGCAGTTTTTTTTATATCTCTTTGACTTATGTATAAATGAACATAAGTTTATTTATAATTTATATGTACTCGTACATATGTAAATACATCTGGGTAATGATAACAATTTGCACCACTTATGAAACAACTTTTTTTTATTGAATTTTTTACAAATTATTTTCGCGCGTCTGAGAAATAATGACCAACGACGAAGATTATCAGAAAAGCTTTATTTTCGTGCAAATGACTGATGATTTATGCTGCTCATGCAGTAATGTGGGGCACACACAAATATTACAAAATAAAACAGCATACATACATTTGTAAATATGTATGTACACGTATACAAGTGTCTGTTTTCAAGGAGGGCTAGCTGCAAGTTCCTATAAAATAAATATTATTGACTACGAGACGAGTACTTATGAGCATGAGTCAGAGCCTTTGCAATGTTGAATATGTTTCTGCTGAATCTTAAGAAAAATTTCACAATAATAGCAAACAAATTGTAAATGGAATCTTGCAACAAATGAGCTGTACTTCGGTACGCCTAAGTAGATGAGCAACGACAATAAGACAGACGCAGTTAAGCGGAAGATATACAAAGGCTAAATGTAGAAAATAAGCAAAATTTTTTTAGTAAATCTGGCACTTAAGACCTTTTGCGTCTGCATTGCATAAGTTTGCACGTTATTTTTCGATTTTTGCATTCATTTTCAGGGCACAACAAAATTCTATTTATTTTTTATTATAGATTTTTGCTCTATTTTTTAAATATCCACAAGTAGTGCTACTGCCACTTTATGCATATACACGATATGTACATGTATATTACATGTGTTAGTATGCTTTTTTGGTGTGGCACATTGCGTGCTTTAAGCATTTTTGCTGCGATTTATGCCGCCTGACGGCGCCAGCTGGTGAATTAACCGCAAATAAAATCTGCATGAATGGCAAAAAATAAAAAAAACAAAGAAATAACTGTAGGGTGTGCAAGGCAAAATTTCTAGCGCGGGTCGCAGCAATTTCGTGTTGCCTCAGGGTACGGAGGGCAAACTATGATGACGACGCATGCGGCATGCCACTCACTCGTTCACCCGGACAGTTGGAGGATAGTGTTGATGTTGTGTGACAGCAAAGTGTTCAGTGGAGTTGAAAAGCGCAGAGTGTGTAATCACGCCTCAATTGCCAAGCTGATAATTCGCATGTGGCATGCATTGATTTTCTTCTAATATGCCACTCATATACTTTTAATGCTTATTATTTTTGTGGCTATTTTTATGTAGGAGAGAGGCAAGCGCCTTCTGCGTTTTATCATTGCGTTCCCTTTTTTATTTATTTATTTTTTTTTTTTTTTGTGTTCATTGACAGCACATTTATGGATGCTCACGTTTTTTCGCTATCAACAAAGCAAACTAAAAAGGCAATCGCTTAGTTGTTGCCAATGCATGCATACATATGTATGTATAGACGTATGAAGAGAGAGAAAAATTGCCAATAACATATTATGCTGGACAACAACGAATGCTGCTTGCCACATTTGCGGCATGTATTATTTGTATGAAGTATACGTGCTTGTGGCTGGAAGTTGAAAACCAGTAGCCCATAACTAAGTATGTTCGCCTGTATTACACGCATACTACATTACGGTTTGTTGTTGTCATGCTGTTGATACGATTAAAAGTGATTTATGTCACATCATATTAAATAGATTTGGCGAAAGAAGAAAACAATTCATATGTGTATGTTTATGTATATGTTTAAATATACTATATAATGCAGATAAAAGGGCAACCGACAGTAAAAGTTTGCCTTTTTATACCTTCCGCCCGCAGTCATGCATAGCCACAAATATTTATGCCCATACATGTGAAAGCGTACCCAGTTATCAACACTAGTTAAAATTATCGAAAATTTCACTTTATTATTTGAGAATTTTTTTCAGCAATTCCGTAATCTCCGCTTGGTACATTTCGTTTTAATTTTGAGTCGATTTCTAAACGAAGCTTCATATCTGAACAGATCGGTGCATGGGAGCTATACGTTATAGTTATCGGATTTCTATAATTTTTAGTGTCAATTTGTAATTTATTATATGTGTGCAGAGTACGGAATTTCATAAAAATTATCATTAAAATATGTGATTTATACTCAGTTTGGTTTTCCATTTATTAAAGAACAGACAGACAGACAGAATGGGTACGTACTCGTATTTGGAGGGATGATAATCCACAGGCCATTGTTGAGACACCATTACGTCTTCAAAGAGTCACTGTTTGGTCTAGATTTCTTCAAATAATAAACCGGCCATAATACTACAGTCGACGGGAAAGGCTATAGAGCCAATATTTATTGACTTTTTCGTGTCTGAATTGGAGGAAGTTGATAATGACGACCTTTGGTTTCAACCAGACGGCACTACATGCCTTACAATACAGCTAAGAAAAAATTTTACGAGCAAATTAATTTTAAATAAAAAATTTGAAAATTTGAAATATTTATTATAACACAACATAGGCGAGGTACAAATTGTCTTGGAAGCGATTACCTATTTCATACACCGGCCGATAAATCATGCAGAAAGTGGTAAGAATCGACGCTTCAAAAGTAGTGATTGTAGCGTCGAAAACAAAGAGCGTTCTGGCAAACACAAAAAGTTTGAAGATGAGTTATTGGAGGCTTTACTGCAGCAAGATCCATGCCAAAGGCGAACTGAATGCGCAGAATCGCTGGGAGGGACTTAATCAACAACTTCCGTTCTTTTAAAGCAATTTGGATTTATGTATTCAAAAGTAAGGTAATCGGGTGCCGTACGAATTGAAACAGAGAGATATCGAAAAGCGTTTTTTTAAACTTGGAACTGCTGCTTAAAAGACAGCAAAAAACATTTTTTTTATATTTGGTTTATTGGGTTGGCTCATACTTTGTATACAATACGATATATAATATACAAATATGTACAATACTATATATGAACTTTCAATTATTGAAGCCAATACATTTACGCTGCCCATTAATATGATCACCATCGTGTTTCGTTGGCAGATTAACCCCATTAATGTCAAATGAGCGGCTATTTAGGAATTTTTCAATTTTCGATTATAACTTTAGTAATGTACTATATTAAAAGTTAAATTTTATGACAACAACCGAGAGATCACTATGAATTACTGACCTATTAAATACACAAAACCATGGATATACATATACTATATGAAAAATATTAATTCGCAGTGACCCATTGAACTCATCCACCAGCAGCAATGAATCATGCATTATTATTTAGCTTCGCCCATTGAAGACCAAAAAGGCTTCCCATCTTCTCTTGCCTACACCAACGTCATTTTATAGTTTTCTAAATAAATTTTCAATTTTCAAATTTGCGTAATTCAATTTATGACTAAATTTATGCACATTCTATTGTAATTACATATGTACTCGTATGTACTCGTATATGCATAGCATGCGTGTCGTATGTGGCTTCACTTGTCAACTTTAGTGACAAACTGCAGTTGGCGAAAAAACACCGTAATAGGCGCATATGTACGTATAAAAATTAAAATTAATTGACCTTTACTTTGCATCACTGCCGAGGCAATTACTTCAAACTCAATTAGCATTCGTGCGGCACGACAACACGGCTGGTTCTGGTTGTAAGTGCGCCGATTTAATTAAACTTCCGTCTGGTGTTAATGATGCGTTCATGAACATACATACATACATCTTTCTACAATACATACTTATGCTTATTTATGCATAATGTCTACTAAATTATGGTTAGAATGAACAGTGACACTGCATGCCGAGCGTTGCCTCACGATCAACATCAACATCATCATCATCATCATGAGTAGAAATGCTACCGTACCCGCTGTTGTTGTTCATGCTATTTTTGGCAGCAATGGTTCAGTAGTAGTACGATGACAGCTGTCAATTTGCGCGGGCGTTGACACTTTCAGTTGTTGTGGGCGGTTTTTGAAGCTTTATTTAATTGTCCACAATTGATTTAGTAAATTTATTCGCTGAGAAACTTAGAATCGTTTGAGTTCTTAAATTGAATATGTGAAGTTGAATTATGTACGAGTATTTGTGTAATTGATATTGTTTATTTACTTTGTTAAGCTCGTAGATCTTGGTATTTTCTTTGCTAAGACTGAAACTCGATTTGAAAATACATCAACTGAAGTGATTTACAACCGAACCGGATAGAGAGTGTGTATACATACATATGTGTGTTATGGCTTATATATTTTTTTGCACCAAATGCAAATGAAAAACAAGTAATGAAGATACTTTTTAACTTTTATATCCATTAAGTAACATCAGCCTGAGTCCACAGCTCAGTCAAAATTATAAGGTCAGTTATATTAGACCAATTTTTGGACCCATGTTAGCCATTTTTGGAAAGGCCATATTGACAGTAGCATTCCTAAAAAGGTTAATATCTTACTTAAATGCTCGAAGAAATCGGTTGTAATCATGTAAGCGGTGTCTACGCGAGTAAAGAAGAAGAAGACTACTTAAATGTTCGGTCTTCAGTTAAGCGGGGACTAAAAAGTAAAAGGTCTGTTATACTAATTATTGATCGATTGCCTCCATAGCCCATTCGTGTACTTACTAAACCATATGAATATCAAATTTTATCGAATTCTGTCTTATGTTTAGTAGTTTTTGAGATATACATACTTTTTAATACAAAAGTAAGAGATGACACGCCTGGTCGTACTTTTTTTTAACAAATATGATTTTAATTTCACATTTAGTTACTGAATTCGTACTTTTCAAAATTACTTTCGCTATATAAGATGTGGACGTTATATAGACATAGTCCAATTTCTGTACGTACTTGTGGGCTAAGGACGGTGCGAAAGTGCGAAAGGTCTATAAAATACTCCTCCATGCAAAATACTTGTCCATACTCAACATGATGCCAAATACGTCAACAACAATCAGCTGTCAAAACAAAATTAAGGGCAGTGTCGCACGGATCGCAACAAGTTTGCCTAAATATGAACGGACTGTGGGGAGAATGTGAAATGTATTTAAGTTGAGCTCTAGGCTCGTGGAAAAAAATGTCATTTCCCAATGTCATAGGAGGCACCTGACGCCTGAATTAGAGGATATCGATGTGGACGACTTTTGCTTCCAACTAAACGGCATTACGAAACACTCAGCCCTTATCTTTATAATAAAGCCAAATTCTTCTCTTTTTGCTAAATAAACATATGTATGTATGCGTAAGAATAAATATATGTATACCTCTGACAACTTCCACTTTGTAGAAATAAAAACTACAATTAAAAGCTTGTTTCGCTTTTGTCCTTAACAACGATATGAAAAACATTGAAAAAGTTAATAAAACGCAAGTTAGCGTGTTTACAAACGATTTAAATTAATTTAAATGCATAAAAGTAAATAGATATTTTTTACACACTGAAATAGTACTATTAAACTGAAAAACACTCTCACATAAGACGATAAAACAGGAAGTAGAAAATTGGGCTAGGTTTTGCTTTTGTATGAATTCGTACAAGTGAAAACAGTAAAATTTATTTCGGCTTTTAAGCAGAGAACGTTGAAGGGAAGCTCGCTCATTCAAAATAATGTAACAAGCTTACAACAGTAAATTAATTCACTTTAATTTTTTGATTTACGTTTTTGAAAAAAAATTTACACCTCAGATACAACCAGTACACGCTGATAGCTGAGTTTTAAAATTCCCTTTATAAATTTGTCTCTTTGAAATGTATAAAGTGTGTTTGTTTCCTTTACCGACATCATTTCACACCAAACCAAAACCATAATATCCGGTTGTTGTCATTAATTATCATATAGTTGTCAATGCAATCTATTGAACATGTCATCTTTTTATGCATTTTAAGGTTACTAGAGCATAAGAAGTACGGGCACCCCAATATATTCATACTCGTATACATATTAACAGCTGACATCAATAAACGCATAGACATAACATAAGCCAATGCTGTAAACACAACGTCTACCTTTTAGATTTAAAAAACAAACAAAAAATTTAGCTTAAATATTAAATTAAAAGTGTACACAGAAAAATCAGGAAAACACTAAATACATTTACATACATACATAAATATGTGCTGCTGGGGAAAAAAGTATAAGAAAAATCACATATTCAAAAAGAAGGAAATGAAAAGCGTAAAAAATGCATTTTATATCATAAGAAGGAAGAAGGAAAAGGAAAATTGTCTCAAAATGAACTTATTTACTGAATGGCAAAAGAGCAACGACGGGAAATTCTGCTGCGTTGGAGTTGTAGCTACGGATGTTTGTAAAATCAGCTGTAAATATAACAGCAACAACAACGGCAGATACCAAAGTGGTATGACAAAATCGTTTGCTCGTGCATTTTCCACCAAATTTAATGGCTTCATCCGCTACCACACTTGGCGACAACAAGCGATAAGCGACGGAGGGGATTACAGAGCGTGATGTGTGCTGGGTTAGGAAGTGCATTAAAAATACGCACGGTGGGCATTTATAAAAATTATAAAAAGTAAAAATATCAAGAGAAAAAGATATTCGTTCATGATAAAAATCTTCTTAATAATTTGCTTACAAAAACTAAATACAAACGTATCTTGAGTCCAAACTGTTCCTACGAATAGTTAATTTATCTTATGTTGGGCAATGACAGCATTGAAGAACTGAGAGTCTATTTGCCCTCAATAAGATTTATTTAATTTTTTTTTCTGAAAACTTCAAATTATGAACTTATTGGCCTTATTTAGGAAAAATTATTTTGTTTTTTATGTATTATAATTTTATTATATTTAGTTTTAGTTTGTATAATTTAATTTAATTATTTAATTCCCATTTAAAGTACTTTATTTTATTTGATGTTATTATATTTTATTTTATATTATTTTATTTTATTTTATTTTATTTTATTTTATTTTATTTTATTTTATTTTATTTTATTTTATTTTATTTTATTTTATTTTATTTTATTTTATTTTATTTTATTTTATTTTATTTTATTTTATTTTATTTTATTTATTATTTTATTTATTATTTTATTTTATTTTATTTTATTTTATTTTATTTTATTTTATTTTATTTTATTTTATTTTATTTTATTTTATTTTATTTTATTTTATTTTATTTTATTTTATTTTATTTTATTTTATTTTATTTTATTTTATTTTATTTTATTTTATTTTATTTTATTTTATTTTATTTTATTTTATTTTATTTTATTTTATTTTATTTTATTTTATTTTATTTTATTTTATTTTATTTTATTTTATTTTATTTTATTTTATTTTATTTTATTTTATTTTATTTTATTTTATTTTATTTTATTTTATTTTATTTTATTTTATTTTATTTTATTTTATTTTATTTTATTTTATTTTATTTTATTTTATTTTATTTTATTTTATTTTATTTTATTTTATTTTATTTTATTTTATTTTATTTTATTTTATTTTATTTTATTTTATCTTATTTTATTTTATTTTATTTTATTTTATGTTATTTTATTTTATTTTATTTTATTTGTTTTCTTTTATTTTATTTTGTTTGTTTTTTTAATTTATGTTATTTTATTTCATTTTTTTTTGTTGACTTTTATTTAATTTATTATATTTTAATAATACGAAATTAAGCAAAATAATGTGCTGTTCAGTTATTTCCAAATTTAAATTTTTATATATTATTGTATTTGCTTTTTTTCAAATATAGATTAACGTTTATTTTCATAAACAGCCCTCTGTACTTCGCTGCCAGAGACACATGCAGCCTCTAATGGATATTAAGCTGATCCGCGCAACGCCGCCAGCAGCCACTTGGGAAGTGGGAATTTTTTGAAAATCAAAATTCAACTATGTATAAAATATATTCCTACAAGCACACATATGTACATGCAGGAGGATCAAAACGCATATATGTATATGTACATACACATATTTACAGAAATTTTTGTGCAGGAATTTTGTCAACGCGCCGTAGTGGAAAATTGTTAAAAATACCAATTTAGGAAAATTGAAAATATGCACCAAGCAGCTGCAAGAGAGGGTGTCACACCATCAAACACATACGTGTATAGCCGATAAGCATAAACTAAAAATGCCTATGATGATCTGCTGTGAAGTCGTGTAGTGTTTGTATATTTTTGTGTGTGGCACTTCCGACAATTTCAATTGCAGCAGAAAAGATGAAAAGTTGATGAAGAGTCGAAGCAGAAGATGAGTTGGAAAATTCAGAACACAAAATATAAGAATGTGTGTATGTGTGAATGAAAATTAAAAGTTGAGGGCGGCAAGGAATGGTCGGCGCGCGTACATCGTGACTGCTATACATTTTTAACTTCTGACTTTTCTCCCCTCTTAAATACTACACTGAGTCTAACGACGGATGTGGCATTGAAATTGAGGGGGACGGATGGCAGTGGTATTTATATACCTACATACATATATGCACATTTGGTATTTCCTTAACATTGTCAATGCGTAGCTACTTAAGGATTTGAAAGCACACAGACAAAAACAACCAAAAATCTAGAAACAAAAGTAATTTTCCAAAAATGATATCAACAAAGTGATCAACGAAAACAAGACAAAAAAAAATAACAATTTGCTGGCATCATTCAACACAAAATATTTATTTTACGAAAATGAGCGGGCGTTTTCAATTGACAACATAGGCTACGGTAATGCGCAACAAATAATAAAATAAACAAAAATTTCAAGAGCACGGCAACGAATAATGCAACGTCATTATAAGTGCCAACAACAATTTTTAGTAAAACATCCCAACATTTTGTTTTGTGTTGTAGCGTAAATTTTTTCAAAAATTGTTATTAGCCCTCTTTAAAGGGAATCAGCACTGTGCGCATTTTATAAGTTAAAATCGAATTGTAATTAAAAATTGAAAAGTAGAAAGTTTTGTTTTTATCCACAAAAAAAGTCACGTCATTAAAATTTATGGTTTTTGTGGTTTGTGCTGCACTTAGCCACTCTGAATGACGATCGTTTAGGGGCAGAGTAGAATACACATTTACAGCTAAATTCCTCCTCCACCGCTAGCATGAATCGGTACTTGCAATGAGCAGCATATGATGGCGGTGGCTAAAAGGCTAACATTTTGAACAGTTGTTAAATCGATTGATGAATGTTCTTCATGATTTGAAATGATATTGACGCTGTGTCAGTTTTTCATTTATTCAATTTGTGCTAGATGGTTGCGCCGTACAACTGTGTGCTTATATACATACCTATGTATATATTTATGTAGTAGTATTTGCAGTCCAATGTACATATGTATGTATGTAGTGAGCAGCCATGACCTGCGTATTTACTTGATTTACATGAATGTTATGTGGGTGGATAGTAATTAAGTAAATTGATGTACATTTTTTAATGAATATTATTAACTCATATTTTCATATTTATGTAAAATTTATAATTATATTGTTTAACTTTATAGCAAATATGTATGTAAGTTTTTCATTGAAGAATAAATATTCTTCTTTTTAAAACGAGCCTACAAGTAATCTTAATGATAGTATCCATATTTCTTCAGTAAAAAATATATTCAAAGAAATACTTGCTAGATGAGCAATTAGTTAAATTAATACTTGACTATATTTTATCTTTAATAATTTTACTTTATTCCGCTTTATATTATTAAACTTGAAATATTTTATTTTATTTTATTTCTTTCAATTTTTTCTAATTTATTTATTTTATTTTATTTTCATTTCAAAATATTATTTATTTTTTATATTTTCTTCTGATTTTTAATACTATTATTTTTTTCATTTTAATTTTTTTATTCCTTTTTGTTATTAATTATTATTAATTTAATTTCATATTTCGTTTTATTATTTTATATATTTTTTGCATTGTACATTACATTAATTTTTATTTATTCTACTTTCTTTTAATTTAATCTTTTAATTCTATTTTAATTTGTTTAATTTAATTTAATTTTACTTTAAGTTTTTAATTTCGTTTACTCTGTTTTCTTTAATTTTAGCAACCTATTTTATTCTATTTTTTTTTAACTTCTTTTATTTTATTTCATTTTGTTTCATTCTAAAATTTTCTCTTTTATATTATTTTTTTTAACTTAGATTTTTGTTTGTTTTATTTTGCAACATTTTATTTTATATTACTTTATTTTATTTTATTGTGTTTTTCATTTATTTATTCTATTTTATTTAATTTTATTATTTTTTATATTTTCCAATTTTTCATTTCATTCCATTTTACTTTATATTTTATTTTTTTACTTAATTTTATTTATTTTTATTTTTAATTATATCGCTTTATTTTAATGTTTTTCTTTATTTTATTCCATTTTATATTATTTAATTTGATTTATTTTAATCAATTTTATTTGATTAAAAAAAATCGTACTAAATTTTCTTTTTAAAATAAATTATATTATATGCTTTTCGATTAAGAGTTTTAATATATTTTTTTTTAATTCTTCTGAATACCAAATTCTTCTTGCTTTCCAAGAACCATTTTCGTTTGCGTGTTCTAAAGTGTTTTTAAAGATGGCCCATGCTCATGCACGCAACAGCGGCAAAATACAAAAACGAGATGAGTTGATGGTAGATGAAATCTCAATACCAGACGAAAATTGAGGATTTAGCAAAATCACTACAAAAAAGAAAAAAGAAAAAAAAAACCTTAGAATAAACACGATGTGAAGACGTTGAAGATTAGAAACCAAAACGAAAATGAAAATGAAAAATATAATAGAAATAATTTGAAGCGCAGATAGCAAGCAATTAAGGGCATATTGAAGTGATTTTCAACGTCATTAGCAAAGCAAATGCTAGCACGCTCATGTTCAAGTGCTAAAGCACGCAAATGCCATGAAGAGGAGTGTAGACAAAACAAGTTTGTTTTTATTATATACAAATTTTAAGCTCCGTTGAGTGTGGAGGGATCGATCGTGGCAAGAATTGATTGTTACTGATTTTTGAAAATATTAAATCATGTCATGTACCACTGTATATATGTACATATTAATAATAAAAAATTATTAATAAATATAAATTTCGATACGCCACCCTACACACCAAAAGTTTGAGTGATTTTGGAGTAAGTCTGAGCGTAACATTTGCTTGACTGACTTCAATTTACAACAAGTCAATCATTTTCCTATTTAGTGTTACATTTTTACTCTTTTTTTGCTGGTTTCACATTTCTCACATTAAAAATAACACTTAACTAAGAAACGAAATTTCTCAAAATTACTTAAGAAGTCAAATTGACAGTAACTAATAACTCACTGCCTATATTTAAAGTACACAACAACAAATTAACACTTGACATTGAGTGGACACTTCAATAAATTGTTGACCACTTTAAGTAGGCAGTTTGGCATTTTGTCGCCCGAGGCATAGTGCTCGTATTGGAATTGCTCTGAAGTAGAGAGTTTCGAATACTTTTTTACACTTTACACATTTTTCATAAGAATAGAGGTG